>JAREYC010000003.1:174768750-176095000 GCA_030015325.1 Cryptoblepharus egeriae | reverse complement strand
CAGGAGGCCAACACAGAGGTAAGTTGAGAGTAGTTTTAATTGCCTCTGGAATGCCTCCCCCACCACAAAGCAATACCCCACCACATCAAAACAGATGGAGTGTCATTAATAGTAGGATAAGGGTAGAATTAAGGGGTAGGATTCAGTTGTAAGACTCCAGCCAGTATATCACACTGGCTGTCCAGTAGTATGCATGATTAGGCAATATGTACTGGATAACAATTGCTTTATTGGGAAAACATAATCCAACAGAAGGAATTAAAGATATTGACTCACTCTCTTCAGTCTTTATTAACACATTTCCACCATGCGCAATGAGATGTGCAAGCCACACATGGATTCTATGCACAGAACAGCCCAGTAACCTATTGATACAGCAGAAACAGAGAGTTGAAATTTATAACCACTTCTCCAGATTTCAGAGTGGGTGACAAAATAAAAGGAGCGTGTAAAATCTTGTTAGACTATCCCATTAAGGCAGAATAAAATTAAATCATGCTAGAGTATAAAAAATTCAGCCCTTTGACAGGTTAACCTTGACCCCCCCGCTCAAATCTTGTTCACACAGAAAGAATGTGCAACACTGCCTAAAGATGCTCAGGTTAACACTTTGGCACATCTCCAAAGAAAGAGAAAAAAATGAGAACGGTTCCCGGTGTTAGAACAATTGCCTATATAAGATCGCAGGTTCATTTCTGAGCAAGTGCAGTTAACACATCCCAGATAGCAGACAGGGAAGGTTCTCTGACCATGGTTTTGGGAAGTTGTTGCTGTTCAGAGTACACAATATTAGTCTCAATGGACCAATGGTCTGAATCAGTAAGCTCTTTATCAGGGATGTTAACTCAAGTCCTGACAAGTGAACTCAAGTTGACTCAATGCATGTTTCCCACCACTTGAATCATGGATGTCTGACTTAGACTTGACTCAGAAATTCATCATGACTCTTATATTCAAGAGATAAAAAGATTTATGATTTTGTACTTATAACTTGGTTTTGTGTCTGTGTGCTTGCTTACTTTTTTAACCACTTCAACATCAACCTTAAAGACCTCATGACCAATCCAGAAGCTGGTAATCAGAACCATGGCAGCAGGGGACACAGCGGGATTCTGGCAGGTAGGAGCTTGACGGTGGAGTGGTAGAGGATGGTTGAATGATGCTGTGAAAAGGATCCTGAAGAAGGAGAGCAACCTGGGGGAGGGAGCTCTTGGCCATCTTGGAACACATGATTGGAAAACGATGGGTGGCCTAATTTTTCTTCTGGGCAAGAAGGAAGTGCCCAATAGAGGGTGTGTTTTTTACAATATAAGAACCCTGAAAATAAGTCAAGCTATTGAATTTCCAGCTGAACCATCAAACAACTTTGGGAAGACTTTTCTGGTCTGAACCCAAAAAAAACATCTGAACCCAATTTACCTGCCACTTCTTCCCCAAGAGAAAATCCATCATTCAGATGTTCTCACGATACTGAAAAGCTTATAAAATATGTATCAATAACTAACCTCAAATATAGGTCCAACAATGGCTGCAATCCTAAACACTCTTACCTGGAAGTAAGACCCATTGAACACAATGAGGCTTACTTCTGAGTAGACATGGTTAGGATTGTACTCTGAGTTATACATGGATTTTTTTATACACAAACTTGACTCAACATAAATGGCCCCTGCAAATCAGTTTTTTAAAAACTGCCTTGTTATTGTTGTAGAGATAATAATGCAACAATCATTTAATTCTTCAGACCCAGAATCAAACCCCTGAAAATATTAATATTGTGCCTTATACCATTAGACACAGTATAGGAGCAAGAAACTTGGAAGTGGGTCTTTAAACCTATCTTTCCATTTTTTAACCCATTGATTTCTTTTATCCATGGGAGGTTCTGGAACTGAACCCTACTGGATAATGAGGGACATGTATATTACGTATAAAGGACCCTCCCTTTCTCAACATGATATTAATATCTCACAGCATTTGAAAGAGCATGCATTGCAATTTAGTAATGTATACTATTTGATCAGTGGCATGCAACACAAATTGCTTGTTGACATTCAATGGCATTAGTGTGGTAGTACTGTAGTAAATGGTTGATAGTAGTTGGCATGCCATAATTTTTAGCAATAGTCGGCGTGCAAGATCTGGTATCTGTACATATCAGTATTTGCCATATAACATGCAAAAGGTTATTTAGTTGTTTCACAGTATGTCATAGAAAGCATGCAATGGTGGTGTGTTATACTTGACAGTCCACATATCCAAAATGAAACCAATTGTCAGCAAGTTCATTTCAGTAGGATTTTAGAATGTGAGAGGAAAATTTCAATTCAAATTTTGATTTTATTTATTTATTTATTTAATCAATTTATATCCCGCTTTTCCTCCCCTGCAAGGGGGAGCCCAAGGCGGCTGACATCAGAGAATAAAACATCATTAAAATAGATCATAAATAAAGATTAAAACACCATTAAAATATAATTAAAATACAATTTTGAGGAATGCTTTCAAAATTCAGATGCTTCAAGCAAAAGATAAGATAGCAATCTGTTCATTACCATGGACATTTTGGGGGGAGAAAAACAGATGAGTAGTCAAATGCTTCCCTTTCCCTGTTCACTGAATACAGTGGCACCTCACATAACAAATTTAATTAGTTCCGGAGGCATGTTCTTTACGTGAAACATTCTTTACACAAAGCAGTTTTTCCCATAGCAAATAATGGAAACTCAGACGATTGGTTCCACAACCCCAAAAATATTCATATAAAAATATTAACTGGATATAAAAATGATGACAGAACACTGGGATTGAATTCAAAACATGCATTCAATGTGCATGATTTATGAAGTCTACTTAGGCTGCAGTCCTAAAGACACTTTCCTGGGAGTAAGACCCATTTAACACAATGGGGCTTACTTCTGGGTAGACATGGTTAGGAGGCTGCAATCCAAGACACCTTCAAAGTGTCTCCCCACTTTCTCCTTCTCTCCATCCTGATCCTCTCTCTCCCCTGCTCCCTTCTGGCTAGCCCTGAGCTGCTTCCCTCTTCTCCACTGCTCTTCTCTCCCTCTGCCCAGCGGATGCCCGGCCACAGGAGGAACCACGCGGAAGTGTTGCTTTTACTATGGGCAGGTGCGCTAGGCAGCCCTGCTGCTTTTTAAACAGGCTGCCGGCCAGCGCGTCTGCCCCAACTGCCAACGAATGTATTCTTTACGTGAAGCATGTTCTTTACGTGAAGCAGAATCCTAGAGAAATTTTTGTTTGTTATGTGAAACATACTTTACATAAGGCATTCTTTACGTGAGGCGCCACTGTATTCACCAAATTGCTGTTGCTTCAGTTCAATAAAATATAAACAAAATAAAAATCATGAATCATTTCCTGGGAACACGTACTAATTGTACTCCTTGTAATAACAATGCTTTACAGCCAATCATATTTGGCTATATGTTGGTAGCAAAGGAGCATGATTCTGGAGTGTGGACATTAGTGCATCCTGGCTTAGCATTGCCTTCACTCTGAATGATCAAGACATTGAAAACAATTTCTAGAGTAAATCCTGAAAAAAATAATGTAAAATATTATTTTATGGAAAGTTTTCATTTGAGAAAAAGGTTTAGCCTCTCTTTTCATGAAAGGATCTAGGAGCTCATTACTAAGTCTCAACAAGGAATCTACTTGTATTCACACATACCATAAAACAAATGAATAAAATCAGCATGATCCATTGAGAGATTCCACCCTGGATTTGGAAATTATATCTTCATTTGGGCTACAATCCTAAAGACACTTTCCTGGGAGTAAGGATCACTGAAACCAATGGAGTAGACATGTTTATGATTGTGCTCTAAGTGACGTAAATTGCCTTTCACCCTGTTGACATTCTTAAATGGTAGTCCTACCTATTGCTATATTATGAATTACAATGGCCTAGCGGCCCAGATATTTATGGGGGCCGAGATGTTTACTCTGAGCAGATAGTTTTACATATAAAGGCTTAGATTCTGTGACTAAGAAAGTGTGATTCATGCTCTCAAATATGTACAGGACGTTACACACATGGAGAACCCACATCAGATGCATCACTAAGGAGTCAGAAAGCTATACCTATTTATTTCTCCAACACATCACTTACACTTGGAAGAAGATGCTATAAATGTCACTTCCACACTGAGTCAACCCTACTCTGTAAATAATGAAGAAAAAAAACTGCAACTGGTCTATGACAACTCTATGCTGGGCACTCAACAAACTCACGGGAAATGAAATTAAATCACACAAAGAGTAATTCACCTCTCTCTATCATTAAAGGATTAAGAAAACAGCTGATGCACTCATTTACTCCCCTTGTGCAAATATAGTTCCCCTGTTGTATCAAGAGAGGCTGCAGGTTTGAAATCCCAGAGCTGCCAGTTCAGAGGGGAGAGCAGATCATTGCCACTTCTGAAATGCCTGCTTCTCAATGAAATCATCATCGAGGAGTAGGTTTACAAAGACATTTTCAACCTGCGTAGGATAATAACAGAGAGAGGGCCGGATGCATCTGTAAAGTTCGGATCAAGTTCAATTACAGCTGAGAAAACTACATTTGCAGCATCCTCAGTGACCTGCTTCCAAAGCCTAGCCTTCCACTTTAAAAAAAATTAACTCCCAGTATATCTTATACACGACTCATTCTATAAGATGAAAGGCTGTTACACTTAAAGCCGGAGTGTTTGCATGAAGAAATGCAGGTGTAATTGCGTATTTTCATAGTATGAATGTAAACAAGAGCTGTAGTGAATTACAGTTATGGTTCTTAAATGTATCATGGGTACTTAAGGCACCTGCAGCAAGCTGTGTGCAGCTTGGAAATATAGGAAATAGGACCCATTTTAACATATTTCCTTCACTTCACATCATCCTACTCAAATGTGTAGGCTGGCACCAATCTGGATTGTTTTTATTTGAGATGACCCAGGCAGTCAGGGTTCAACCTGCATCAGCTGAATCTAACTTAAAGGGATGTTTGAAGATAGTGAAAGCCCCCTTACATACTCAACTGAGTTATGTCTCCCTTTGCTAGATCCTTCTTTGTTAGCTGCTGAGCCAAACTAGGCAAAGAAAGATGTAGCTTCTTCACCTCCAGTGTGCACCATGCTGTATATTTGCAAATCAAACACTGGGTTGGTACTTAGTATAGTATATGACTTCACTTTGTATTTCAAGTGAGCATGCCCTCTATTCAAACAACTCATTAAAAAAGCCATTTGAAGACTGTCTGTGGGACTGCAAAGGAGAAGTGGCATAGCTAGAGGGGTGCAAAGGACTAGGATTTACAGGGACTCTCACCGGAGCATGCAAGTGGCACCTCCCATCTTGGCAGGGGGAGCAAAACAGTTCCAGATGGTGCCAAATTATCAGATATGCTAGAGTATCGAGAGGGATATACGAGCTGAAATACTATACCCACTTTCCCAGGAGTAAGCCACACTGAACATAATATGACTTGTGAGAAATAGTGTTGTGCCTATTACAGCATACTCTTACAACCTTACAGCATATTCTTTTGTAAGGTTACTACTCACAAAATTCCATGCCATGGGTTCTTTCCATGAGGCTGTTCATAGCATCCCTGTGTCAGGTCAAACCTTTGGGAGGGTTGGATGATCAGATGCTGGACAAATGTAATGTTACTCATTAACATAAAAACAGAAAGACCATCATAAAACACTTTATTAACAATTTTTTTAACGTTCTGTCTGGATTTTGTAAATATAATTATTGATATGAGATGCTATAGCAATGAACTTAACATACTTGGCAATGCCCAGAGCATCATTCTCTTCCCTTAGTGTGTCTTTCGTACATAACTTATTTTAATATGTACCCAAAAAAGTATAAATAAGGACAATGAAGTGTTTGCTACACTGGGGAAATTCTGTTTCTTCCTTTCAGTTCTAGATCTTGAGAATTGTGATTCTGTGGAAAATCCAGCTACCAATTAGAATGTAATGAATTCCAGTTGCATTCAGATTTGTTCGCTATAATAAATTCCTCTTTTTAGATTAAAGGGTCTAGATATTTTCACATATGCATATCGTATAACTCCCATATATTACTCTTTCTAGCTGCTGGGCAGCACAAACCCTTTTGGTGCATGCATGGTGGTCACTGAGGTGAAAATGGTTTAGCACGAAAGAATTAAAAATGGGACAAACATACAGATGGTTTAATTCTATCACGTATGCATCTTGCTTGTTTAATGAAGGTAGATGGATTCTTCATAGGGCAAGGAATAGGAGAAGCAGGAATTCTGCATAAGAGGGAAATTCAACGATATGGCAGATGGTTTGGTGCAAAAAGGCTGAAGTACACTGAGAACCCTTACCACGCTTATGTGTAAAATCCCAAATGATGTCTTAGAAATTATGAAATCATAATGTTTGTAAATGATGGCACACCCAGGCATTTTAAAAAGTGAGAATTAGGGGAGAACCCACTTCCTGACTTATGAGAGCTAACGCATATAAAGAAAACATCTGATTCGCTCTCAGAATGGTCTCATAGGTCAGTTTTGATTTTTAAAAATCCACTTTTTGTTCCATAAGGCAGTTGTGTTTTCATTTTCTGATTAACTGGTCAAAACTAGAATACAGATATTCCAATATGGTTTGCTTCATTACATTCAGGGGGCTGTGGGTGGCGCAAGTGGCTAAGACACTGTGCCTGTTAACCAGCAGGCCAGGGTTCGATTCCTGGGTCGGCCCCACAAGACAGGGTGAGCTCCTGTCCTTAGCCCAGCTCTGCGACGCAGCTGGTCCAATCGTATCGGCTCTGCCTTTCCATTGGACTAATTCAGTGGCGTGGAGAGGGGGGATTTGCTGCTTGGGTAACAGCCTATCCTCCATAACAATCCAACCCAGGCTTTCGTGCTTCGCATGCAGCGTATGCAGTGCTGAGCACGATACCATAGTCTTCCAAGACTGACGGAGGCCTGCATTACATTCAATATTAAATTATCTTTTCAATGATCTAGAACAGATGGTATTATTTGAACGTACCACATTTTTCACAATTTTGGCCACCAGTGTCAAGCTTAGCTTGCTGCCCTGCTAAAGGTTTTTGCCTGGTGCAATTGCTATCCCCTGCAGCCCCTTAACTACACCACTGTTGCAGAGCATGCATTCCATGCAATGGGAGGAAGATGGCCTAAAAGAGAGAATTAAATATATATTTTACTTTCTTTTCGGTAAGCCACCTGGTCATGAATGGGTCTCCTCAGACCTATGCCAGCTATTTTGCTAGAATAAGTCCAAGGAGAGTCAGGGGGATTTGGGGCTGAAAAAAGGCATGGCATCCTGCCAAGGGCCCACACCTTCCTACCTCCTGTCCTTTTCATCTTCCTGCCCGAGCCACTCTCAAACTGACCATGACCTGACCTCTTTGAACTGATCTCAAAAGGCCAGGTCTTTGTCTGGTTGATACATGGTCATTTGCACCAGCACAATATTTTGAGACACTGTGGTGGCATTTAGGACTTAAGATCTGCTATTGTAATATTGCCCAATCGTCACTCAAAAATAACTTAAAATTTTTCAAGATGATGAATCAAGGGAGGAATTAGGGATGAGAGTGAATCTGTCCAGGGGTAATGGCACTGCTGATATGCTTCTTGCCTGGACACTTCACACCCACCATTGGGTCCAACAGCTGAACAGCTTACATATTTCCAAGTAGACTCATTGAGGACCATGGCACTGTGAATTATTTTTTTACTTCACCATTGCATCGTGTTTCCTGGCCAGCCCATAACATACAGGGAAGCCAGTGTGACTGCATGCTATTTGCCAGTAAGGAATAGGATTGGGCCATAAGACAATATGTCAATTATAACAAGAACCTAAATTCTACACCCACTGTGCGGGTTGGGAGGAGCAACAGTGAAACCATTTCAGCCATAGGATTTGATTCCATTCGTGTAAAAATGGTTTCAACCTGATCAGGAAGCATTTGAACTCTCTTAGGACTTGGCTAAATTATCCCAGCTAAAGAGACTTGGACAGGAAGGTTACACCTAGATGCCAAGGTGATGGGCACTTTAGAAATGAGATAGATTAGATAGATTAGATAGAAAGACAGGCCTAAATGTCCTACTGAGCACTCATTTGTCTGACAGGCTGGAAAATGCCAACATTCCCAGGATTCAAGCAGAAACAGAAAATTGCATTTCCACTGTATAATGTACAACGCGCCTTGATAATGTCAGTTGCTTTATGTAAAAGCAAAGCAGTTAAGTCCCAGAGCAATCTGAAAAACAAGAAGAAAAACTAAACAGACTTTGCACAGCTGATCCACAGAAAGCACCAAGTTGATCCTTTTTTTACTTCTGGATATCAAGAAAATGATGTGACCTGTACACACTTTGACACACTAATTTTTTGTTGCCTCAGCTTCACCAAAATGGTCCACTGTCCAACACTTTCTTCAATCTCTCTTTTTCTTCTCTCTCTGTTGTTAGATAATATATTTTTCTTCATAATATCTAATGCACCAGACCTTTCACACTGTGCAATTTCTTATTTTTAAGTACATCCATAATTTTGTGTGTGTGTGTGTGCGCGTGCATTCATACATGGTAACAACGCATGCACACAGTTTATCTGTCTTGAACAAGATGACCACACCGATTTCATTCACTGACAGAAACATCAAAATTACTGAGGAAATTTAAATCCAAGACATTAAAAAAATGACATTTGAACAACACAAAATCCAACACAACCTGAATAGATTACTGAAACTGTCGAGATACTGTATTTACTCATTGAATCTAATGCACATCCCTATTTTAAAAGGCTTAAGATTTGAAAAAAAAATGTTTATTGTCGATTGTAATGTGCAGCTGCAGAGCAGGTGAAAATTTAATTTTACTCCTTATAACAATAAGTTATATAAAAGTAATAATAATATGACAATGGGTTTATTTTATGATTTTTACATAATTGCACTAATTTATTCAACAATAGGTTTGTGTTACATGTTTTATTACAATATAGTAAACTGTTAAAATACTGACCTGTATTATAATCAAAATACTGTATATACTTGAATCAAATGCACTATCAAACACACATTTGGCTACTAAATTCAGCTGGAAAAGGTGAGCTTTAGATTCAAGTAAATATTGTATTTTTTTTTTACTTGTAACTCAGAATATAATATCTACCTCATTTGTATCTGTGGTGCACACTCCAACAGAGAGAAAATCAAGGCATAGAAAATTGGATTCTAGGAATTCTTCCAAGCATTGCATTTAACAGCATGGATCAACAAGTTTGCAACACTCACTCTTAGTTATTCACCAACACTGTAAATCATAAAAATGAAGGTACATGAAGATCATCCAATCTCTATCTTGCCCCTGAATCAGAAGACCCCCTTCTGTATCACACATTGCCGCCCATTGAGATCCATCCACACTGTTCAAACTTCAGCACACTAAAAGCACCAAACCGGAGTAAAAAGCACCAGTGTAAACACTACACCACCACACATGGCGGCCTGCCACAAGGGGCATGTTTCTTACTCAGTTACAAGAAATATCACAAGTCTTAGGTAAGGAGCCTGGTCTAGCTTTCTTCCAAACATTTAGTATTCACTGTGAAGGTTGGAAGGATGTGAAGGATGGAAGGTGGGTCAACTCCAGTCTGCAGTTGGAAACAGCACAGCTCAATCTGTACTATAGCTCAATAGTACAGCTCAGTCTGAAGAATTTGTGAAACAACCCGACAGGAGGTAGAAGAAAGCCACTACTGAGAATAACCAGATCCTGAAACAAGGTCCAACTAAAGGTTTCAGGGGTTCCTTGGAAAACTGCCCTCCATGGCCAGTGAGGTGTCACCTACACCTTATTGGTGTCACCCACAGCGCAATCCTAACTTCAATGGAATGAGATGCTAGAATTCCTGAGCTGCATCCAGCACAAGTACGAGATGTGTGGCTGCACCACCGCAGGAAAGAGGAGACTCATTCCTTTCCCCACAGCAGGGCTTGTTCATCTCCAATGGGAGATGAACCTAGAGCCTCTGGCTGATCCCAGCTGCCTGGATTGTGAGCTTCTGGTTGCTCCTAGCTGCCCAGAAAACAGGGCTAGAATCTGACATAACCGCCTGATCTGAGCCCTGACTTCTGCTCTCAGCCCTCCCATCCACTGTCCTGTCTTCCAACTGCCCTGGAATGCCTCCCACCTTTCATGGGAATTCTTTCAGGATTTCAGTAGGATTACAAGTCTTTTAATCAAGCCATGGATACAGACCCAGGCAGACTTAAAACCTGTGTCTCCACCAACCTTTAATTTTTTTGAGGGAAAAAACAACACTTGCACTGCTATGGGGAAAAAATCTGCTCCACATGTGAACTTGAAGAGGTTTTGAAAATCCTATAATTTCAAACCACGTAGATCGGGGAGAAGGAGCTCTTGCTGAGTTGCAAGACATGGCCAATTTTCCCCAGTCTGACAGAAGCACAAACTTTTTTTTTAAAACCTAAGGTGTTTGTATTCCTGAAATAAAAGAAAAAATAAAAATAAAAGAGCTGAGCCCAGGAGTGGTTGCATTGGACAGTGGTTTTCGGTATTTTTCTTCCCACAGCACATGGACCTGTGTGGTCTTTGTGTGCCTGTGTGCCTCAAGTGCTATCACTTCAAGTTTACAAGAGACTGTTTTTCATGCAATTGTCCGTCTGACCATTGGAGGAAGAGGGACAGACAATTAAGTAACGCAGACACTTGCCCTAGAAACAGTGCTGAAGAACTCAGAAGAGTTCTTTCCAAATGCTGTGCTCCAAACTCCTGTGACACATCTGTGGATCTTTAACATCACACTGCTTGAAAATTGCTACTGTAGAGGGATGGTTTATATAGGAATTCCATGCTTCGCATAGAGAAGGTCCCCAACTCCAGATGGAGCCCATGCTTTGCATAGAGAAGGTCCCCCGCTCCAGATAGAGCCCATGTTTTGCAGAGAGAAGGTCTCCAGCTTCAGGTAGAGCCCAGCCCTCCTGGAGCACACCCCTAGCTCCAGGACTCTCTAAGAAGGGCAGAGAATAATGAATCTACAGAAGTCAGAGAGATCCTGACTTCCCGTGTAGTCAGTGCTTTCAAAACCTAGATGAACTAATCAATGTCTGATTTCATATACAGTAGCTTTCTGATATCCTATATGGACTTTTTATATGCTATTATTCAATTTTGCCTATACTGAAATTCGAGGTAAATTTCTGAGGTCTTATGAAGCAAAAAAGTCGGAGTTTAAAGGTTATGGTTTCTTACATGGGTGTGTGCATATGGGTGTGGGCGGCGCAAGTGGCTAAGACACTGTGCCTGTTAACCAGCAGGCCAGGCTTTGAGACCCGGGTTGGCCCCACAAGACAGGGTGAGCTCTTGTCCTTAGCCCAGCTCTGCAACGCCAGCTGGATCCAATTGTATTGGCTCTGCCTTTCCATTGGACTAATTCAGTGGCGTGGAGAGGGGGGGGATTTGCTGCTTGTGTAACAGCCTATCCTCCATAACAATATAACCCAGGCTTTTGTGCTTCGCATGCAGTGCCGAGCACAATACCATAGTCTTTCAAGACTGATGGAGGCCTGCTATAAGTGTGCATATGCACACAACAAAATAGTTAATATTTCTTTCTAAGTGCACCAATGCTTGGAACATGACAGGAATTAAATGAAATCAATCATCCTTTCACCCTTGTGGCTGGTGGCCCTGCCAAAGGCTATTTTGGGAATGTTTGACTTCCAAATAAATAATTATTCCCCTTGAGCATACTTCTCTTGAACAGACATTCCACATTTGGCTCATACATTTAGGGCACAATCCTAACCAATTTAGGCTGGCCTAATTTACCTAGGATATCTTCCTGTGGGAGTGTGGGGAGGTCGGCATAAACCTGTGCACTGGCCTAACCCCACCAGGAGGAGGGCAGGACTATATTGCAGTACTTTTGTGACACTCCCAGGTCAGCACAGGACTTAACACGGGGTTTAGTCTCGCCTAACTGGAGATTAAAATTGCAGGCTTAATTTCCAAAATGAAATCATGCAGAGTTTCAAAATATAATATGGCCAGAATATGCCTGGGACCCTTTAGCTCAGTGATTTTCAGATTTTATTATCTCGTAGCACACTGACAAGGCACTAAAATTATCAGGGCACCCCCTCAGTTTTTTGACAATTGACAAGGCACACCATGGCATTTCCCTTTGACCCTACTGATTCCCTGATTCTCCCCCAAATTGCTACAGCCCATTGGGAGACCATGCGCAGCCCACCAGTGTGCCACAGCACAATGACTGAAAATGGTTCCTGTAGCTACTTTACAAGTACAGTGGCGCCTCACGTAACAAATTTAATTAGTTCTGGAGGCATGTTCTTTACGTGAAACATTCTTTACGTGAAGCGGATTTTCCCATAGGAAGTAATGGAAACTCAGACGATTGCTTCCACAACCCCAAAAATATTCATATAAAAATATTAAATGGATGTAAAATGATGACAGAACATTGAGATTGAATTCAAAACATGCATTCAATGTGCATGATCTTATGAAGTCTACTTAGGCTGCAGTCCTAAAGAAACTTTCCTGGGAGTAAGACCCATTCAACACAGTGGGGCTTACTTCTGGGAAGACATGGTTAGGAGGCTGCAGTCCAAGACACCTTCAAAGTGTCTCCCCACTTTCTCCTTCTCTCCATCCGGAGCCTCTCTCTCCCCTGCTCCCTTCTGGCCAGCCCTGAGCTGCTTCCCTCTTCTCCACTCTCTTCTCTCCCTCTGCCCAGCGGACATCCGGCCACAGGAGGAACAGTGCAAAAGTTTTGCTTTCACTATGGGCAGGTGCGCAAGGCAGCCCTGACGCTTTTTAAACAGACTGCCGGCCAGTGCGTCTGCCCCAACTGCCAACAAATGTTTTCTTTACATGAAGCACTTTCTTTATGTGAAACAGAATCAGAGAAATTTTTGTTTGTTACATGAAACATACTTTACATAAGGCGTTCTTTACGTGAGGCGCCAGTGTACTATATTTGCCACAAATCCAGCTCATGTGAGCAAAACACAGTTCATAATAAAATGTATCCCTGTCCAGGACATTCAGTCATTACTTTGATTACCCTCAGGTATCCAAATATTTGCTGCTCTCTTACATAACTGCCCATTCTCCCTTACTACCTATGCCTTGAATCCCACAAAATACCTTTACTGCCCTAGCATCAGCTACCCACTGCAGAGCACCAGCTCTGCAAATACTTTGGCTTAACCTTTCAGTGTTAACCATCAAATGAAATAATGGCCACTTCTGGTTACTATTTCTCCACTGTCGCCTCATCTATCCTGATCATTCTGTCTACTTTTCACCCCCTCTAGCTATGCCACTGCCCTGCTTTCACTTGCGTATATGAGTTATGGTTCCCATGGATGATGGGGAGGGCAAGTGGGGTGCCAGTAGGGAGGGGGGAAGAGATATGTCCATCTCTTCCCTTTACTTACCTGAGGGTGCAATACTGACTTAGGCCAGAGAGAATAACCCTGCTAAGCTTGCCTAAAGTAGGCCATATCCTCAGCTGACAGTTAGGCCAAATCCACAAGGCTAGGAGCCCTCTAGGTTGGCCTAACTGCTGCTGAAGAGGCAGCAGCACAAGGACACCATGCTCAAGGTATGCAAAGGTATGCAAGGTATGCAAAACCTCCGTAACAAATGCAAACCACGATGGCATAAAATGGAAACAGTTATTGCAAAGGGAAAGGTAAAACCTACAAATTCATTTGTTAAAAGCTTGGGTGTGAAGCTGATCTTTTACATGAGTTACAATCCGATCCAGCTGGGGTTTCTATAATTGATAGAGTTATAAAAGACCTTTTTACAAAAAGTTGTTCATTTGTATTTTCTTCCCTCTCTTTCTTGAGAGACTCGTTACAAAACATTCACTTTATAAGTAAGAAAATGCAGCTCCCTTTGGAATCTTGGATTTAAAGGGAGAAGCTGGTGGTTTAATGCAAAATATGGAGTTAAAAACAAAACACTCCATTGGTTTGGTTGGAGGGGAGAGTTTACTCAATGTGCAACAGTGGCTTGAAAAGCTAAATAGGTGCTCCCATTGGAGATGGTTTCTTTTTAAATTCACCTGTAATATTCACCTGTAAGACAAAAATTTTCTGCCAATTTATCAAGCTTTGAGCACCCCCTCACCTTATCTTCAAGCAAGTCAAAGCACTGGGAGAAGGTAGAGGACAATATAAGATAATCAGATGGCTATTAGCCTCCACAGCAGTCCTGCCCTGGCAAACTGAGTTAACCTTTTTATTCTCCTCCTTACGGGGAAAAAGGTAAGCCCGGTTCAAGCCTTCATTGCAAGCATCCTCTTTAGCACTCGTCTGCAGCCTTGTTCCACTTTGCAACAGTTTGGCAGAGGTCTGGTTTTTAAAACACCATAATTCATTGCTGATGAATAATGGAAAGCAATGGGTCTGCTTCAGAGTAAGGCTGCAATCCTAAAGACACTTTCCTGGGAGTAAGTCCCACTGGACACAAAGGGGTTTATGTCTCAGTAGACATGATTAGGATTGTGCTCTAAATTTGGTTGCAACTATGTGTAGTATGTGCATTTGCTCATTCCTTGCTGCTTGTCTCTGATGTGAATTGAATTGCACACTCCCAGGTTGTGAAGGGTTGTGAAGACTAGAATTTAAACATTAAGGAAGAATATATATTATCTTTTTCTATATTTTTAATAAATTAGAGACTCATATAGTTCTTAGGTAACAGTTACCTATTTTTCAGGCTCTGGCCTTGGGTAAAATCACACAATAGTCAGACACCTCCAAGTTTAACCCTCTTCCAAAATTTTCCGGGCGGGTCATAGAAAATTCCACAATTTTTGCTCGAAACCTGCCCTTATCTATAAGATCAACATACAGGTGAGATAAGTTCTGATGACATAAAAATGCTAAGAAAATTCTCATACATAAGATGCGTTTGCAAATATCTCTGTAACCACCTGTCTATGAGCACAATTCTAACCATCTCTACTCAGAAATAAACCCCATTGTGTTTAATGGCTCTTACTCCCAGGAAAGTGTCTTTAGGATTGCAACTGAAGTGTACAGGTTTTGGACAATACAAGTCATGTTATGGTTATTCAAGGCTTATCATCCACCATTTAGATTTTTATTAGTTTGGCAGAATGCTTGTAAGGTCCAATTCATTCCCATTACATCACTTCAAAAAACAGAATATCAAAGTGCTTATGAACAGTTTATTTCATCCAGCACAAATCCATCATTGCTCTTATGGTCAAAAGTATCCATTTTATATATAATTTACAGCAGACAAGTGGTGCAATTATATCTAACCCGGAATAGTAAAACAGAAGCAAATTTTTAATTCATTTATATGGTAGCAATTGTCTTATTTAGATGTCTAAATAAGCATCAGGTCCTTCTAACTGCTTTTAGATGGTTGAGTGCTGGGACCAGTTAATGCATTATTTTACCTTTCCCATTTTTGTGTTTCAAAACATTTGAAAATGTTGTAATGCAGGTTCATGTCAGTTGACCGTATTGCATTTTTGAGACATATCTGTTCCAACCCATCTCCTACTCCATTTGATAAGAGTGTTAAGTGCATGATTTTTACTGCATGAAGTTCAGAGTGCAGCTGCTGATCCACCGATCCCACCATGCCCAGTCTTTGGCTGCACTGGTGTTTGATGCACACAAGGAAAAAAATGTCAAAAGAGCCCTGTGGGATCATGACTTCTGGCTAAGCATTCTTCGTCAAACAGTGGACAGTCATAGTTCTTTCCAGGAAGAACACAATAAAGAACACAACATCTCTTCCCCATCGGCAACACCTTCCTCAATTGTTTGTCTTCAGCATCTGATATTCGGAAGCATTTTGCCTCTAACCACTTCTTTCATTTAACTGTTATGCATAGTTGATGTCATGGCGTTAGATCCTCCCAGAGGTGGGATTCAAATAAATTAACAACAGGTTCTTTGCCCTAATAATCTAAATTAACAACAGGATCTATGTCTCATTAAGGGGCTGTGGGTGGCGCAAGTGGTTAAGTCACTGTGCCTGTTAACCAGCAGGCCAGGGTTCGAGACTTGGGTCGGCCCCACAAGACAGGGTGAGCTCCTGTCCTTAGCCCAGCTCTGCGACACCAGCTGGATCCAATCGTATTGGCTCTGCCTTTCCATTGGATTAATTCAGTGGCATGGAGAGGAAGGATTTGCTGCTTGGGTAACAGCATATCCTCCATAACAATCTAACCCAGGCTTTCGTGCTTTGCATGCAGCATATGCAGCACTGAGCACGATACCATAGTCTTTCAAGGCTGACGGAGGCCTGCTATGTCTCATTAGTAACCGGATCTCAGAAACAGGCGCTCATTAGCAAAGGGTGCTAATCACAGGAATTTGGGAGAAGTTTTGCTGGGAGCTGTGAACTCCTCAATGGTGTGCCTTGCCAATTGCCCAAAACCTGATGTTGTGTCTCAGCATTTCTAGTGCCCTTGTCAGTGTTCCATGAGATGAAAAAGATGGAGAATTGCTTAGACCCATTAGGGTCAATGGTATGGTGGTGTAAGCCACTGTACTCTGTGGGCAGGCACTAGTTGGGATTGGGCCCTTATGGTGCTAAAATTATGAATGACAAAATCTCCTAGGTAAATTCTTTAAGCAGAATTCCCTAGGCCTATGATAGTGAAACTATGACACACGTGTCAAAGGTGATGTACCATGTTTTAGGTGACATCATTCACCAACAACCAACTTTGAATTTGTTTTATTTGTATTTAATTTTTTGCAATCTATTCACCATCTTTTTTGTTCTGACTCTAGAACTCCCTTCCACACAAGTTTTCCAGAATTTAAAACAATTAAATCAATTCTTAACATAAAGCAAAAGATTTTAGAAGCGACATTTGCAGACGCTGGAATAAAATTGTTTTGAATCTCAAGACAAAAAATGCATTGACAATGCAATGAAAATAATTCTAACACACTTTCTCAAGATTACCTACCCCATATGATTTGCTTGTTTCAAATCCATGTTACTCAAAAATATCTACTATGGTAATGGAAATGCCAGAGAATTACATGAAAAAGAGTCTTTTTTTTTTTTAACTATACTGCTCATTAAAACAGTTTTTGTTGTGATTGTTGAGCCCACACACATTTCAGTCTTTGAAATTCCATAAAAGGTCCCTTCGCTTCTGCTCTCAGAAGCCATTGGACATTTGCCCCTGTGAATTGTGTTGCAAACAGAGCAATCTCTCATTATGCAATAAAATAGCCATTTTATTTTCTTAGCCAAAGCTGAACACATCTGTCAGCACGTGATTGAGTCAATAGTTTCACTCATTTCAAATTTCCTTTTTAAAAAAATTCTAACCAAGTGTTTTTGCATTTGGTTCTGATGGCAACATAATTGTGTACTTCTACCAATACATGCAACAGATGTAAACAGAAGCCCTGCAAGCCTTTGATACACCCTTAAGAACAAGGCATGCAGGGATCAGCCTGTCTCTTCTGCATCTGATCTAGACGTGGCTTCTTGTGAAATCACCAACCAATCCAAAACCATATTGGCTACTGCCAAATTCAGCATCTACAAGGTTTCATCTTCTGCCAGAGGCACAAAAACACCTTTTGTTATACAAATACGTAATTGAGCTAAGTAGATGTTAACTGAAATTTGCCATCAATTATCATAAAAGCTTAAGAAAAATATTTTTATAACCTGCACTGTAAACTGTCCAGACAAGAAAGGGAAAAAAAAAAAAGCCAGATCAGGTATTAATCAGGCACATCCCACATTTTCTTGTCAGGACTCTCTCAAACGGATAACATGCTAAATGGAACTCAGTTTCCAAATTGTTCCTTCTCATCTGCTTCTGTCAAACTAAATTATTTATTCGTGTTCAAGATTTCCCCCAAGATGCATTTCCAACCGCTGTGCGCTTCAGACATTCTTTCGTTTTAATCAGAGATTGAAGGTAAAGTCACAAAATTCAGATCTGAGGCTGCAATTCAGGAAGGTACTAGGGGGGCTTCTGTAATGTTTAGCAAATCTTATTAGTGTTGTCGGATGTCTCATCTTTCAAAAAACATAAATCATTTGAAAAAGGTACATCACCTCCTTATGTCAGAATATTACAGCTATCAAGACATAATGGTTGACCCTCATTTTTGGATTTCTCCTCCACAGACCCCAACGAATCAGCTTGCATGCTCTGGTGTCACTTGCATGCTCTGGTGTCACTCTTATTGCTGTGATCTTACCTAGTAACTATTAGAATAAACTGTACTAAAGAAGGAACATGGCCGATTAGAAGTATGTAGCCCAGGTATCTTGAATGCTGGCATTTCACTTAGGGCACAATCCAGAGTAACTATGGGGAGTCCTTGCTCAGGGGTAAGAACAATTTGCTGTGGATTGGAGAATGAATTTCCCATAGGTTTTCATCAGATGGTGCAGTAAGTACGGGTACACATAATGTCTGTTACGTGCTTCCGTAGTTACTCTGGATTGTAGAGTAATTCTTACATTTGAAAATCTCCTTCATAAGGTTTGGCGGAAACAAAACAAAACTTGTTATATGACAAATAAACCTAGGCAAGGTGTCTTAAAAACAAGTCAAGGTGTCTCAAAAAAATGTACAAATCTTTTAATGAGTTCTAATTCATACATATAAATTGAGCCTACTGATTCATTGATTTTATATTAGCTATTTGACTTAACACCAGGAGCCGCATTGACCTAAATTTGGCCCAACCTGAAGCCTCTAGACGTGGCATAGCATAGCTCTGGTCACTTCTGGAAGTTTTGAGTTGCAAAGAGGCAGCACATGGCCTTTACAAGCCTCAGAAGGATTTGCGGATCCTATAGAAGGTTATGTCTAATTTACAGCTGAGAACCCAAAATGCCCCTCCAGTACCCCTGAAGGGTTTTATGAGGCCCACAGAGGTTGCAAGGCTCAAAAAAGCCCCTGAAAGGATTCAAAGTCCAACTCTGGTTTTGCAAGGCCTCAGAATGGCCTCTGGAGATGTTAAAAGAGCACTTTGAGTTTTCAGCAAAAAGCTGGAAATGCCCTTGTATGTGTTTACATATGACATATCCTTATTCATATATGCACATTCATCCAGGGCACACCTAAAGACGATCCTTGATCAGCTCAACAGCTGCTCTTACCCATGCCCTGCCTGGTACTGAATGAGCAACTGGCATAGTCTGAAGCATTTATTTGTAGATCCAAAGGAGTTTTTTGATGTGCAGTCTCATTTGAGTTTCCATTGGCCCACTGGTCATACAAAATGAGACATGAGAAATAGCTGACAAGTGAATCGGAGGTAAATGCATCAAATGCATATACTGTATGTGGTGCTTTTTAGATCTGGGCCTTAGGCTGCAATCCTAAAGACACTTCCCTGGAAGGAAGACTGAGTGGGGCTTACTTTTGAGTAGAAATGGTTAGGATTGTGCTCTAAGCCTCTACAGGCAAAGATTCCCAAACCTTCAGGGTTTGAGAGGAGGGCATGAAGTAGGCTTCTTTTCCATGTGTCCTGATGTGTATGAATGAATTTATGAAAGAAAGAAAGAAAGAAAGAAAGAAAGAAAGAAAGAAAGAAAGAAAGAAAGAAAGAAAGAAAGAAAGAAAGAAAGAAAATATCCCTCTTCACCTGGTGCATCATTCAAATTATCATAATCAAATTCTGATTATACTCAAAAAATCTATCTTTTATCTTTAAAAAAACACAAGTGGAAATATTAAGCAGGAAGTATTGAAAGTGAAAGAGATAGTGAGAGAGGTGGAAGGGGCTGCCACCAAGCCTGCTGACAGTCATTAAACGTCTAGCCAGGGAAGGGAACAGGAAGGAAGTCCCAATGCTGGCTTTTAAGGAGTAAGATAAGATGGGGGCAAAAAAGTCCCCTCTACAACTATGGCCTTCAGGAATGGCACAGACCTATAGACATATGCTAGATCTGTGATTCTCAACTGGTATATCCCTGAAGCTGGATGTGACATCATAAGCGGCTAAAACAGTAGACGAGAGAAAAGCAGTCAGTGAGCCATGAGATGAAAAGTGTTAAAAAACACTGTTATGTTTTTTATGTTTAAAAAAATCAGAGTGGGCAGTGCTTGTTATCCCTGGGTCACCATAAAGTCTTACAAGGACTTTGATAGTCAAAAGAAGTATGATTTAGGTCTGTTATTCTAGCCCTCCCTTTTAAAAAAGGAGAGTTTATATTCTTTCAACAATAGTCCAACTGTTCTGAATCACATTTCTTTATTGATGCTTTTGCTGCTAGTTCCCAGCAGGCAGGAATGGCAACATAAAAAATATTTTAAATAAATAAAATAAAATAATGGACACCATATAAAAAATATCAAGAATATGGTATAGACTTCAAAAATCTCATTCACTCCCATCATCATCATTAAAAAAGATGTCAGAAATAAGTTACATGGAAATAATGAAAGAGTTTGTCGTGTAGGCAATGTTTTGTTACCTTTTGACAGGAGACAATATTTAATACCATTATTTTTTCCCCACAGCTCTGAATATTAGTTTTGAGTGTCACAAATAATTAAATGCTTGTGTCTAAGACACATCTTTAGACATTTTGACAATATGTATTAAGAGGTGCTTTAAGGGAGAATCTGCCAAGTTCAGTTTATATTTGTGATACTAAACAGTGATGCATTTTGATTGAGTTTATTCCATACCTCTCCCCTCCCCGTTAAATCACCTCTGTGGACTGGGAATGAGGAAAGATTAACAATGCATAACAAGAAAAGAGCAACTATTTTCAAAGATTAGTGTTTCAAATTTCTAGGTGTTTCAAATTTCAAAATACTGGAATTTTGCAGATTTGTAGTCTTCATTTAATAATGAACAGTGGTTCCTTAACTGTGAGACGTGGCTCCGACGGGACTCATGGGGTACTCATAGGGGAGTTGTGGGATTTCCTGGGTGGTTCTTTCAGTGACTTGCACAAAATCCCATGAGAATCATGCAAGATCTTGCACAATCCAAGATGGTGGCACCAAGACGGTGGCACCAGGATAGGGTTGCCATAAGTCCCGAAAAGCAGGGACAATCCCATTAGTTTGGAATTGTGTTCACATACTGACAAATGGGACAGAGGGTTAATTTTGTGGAAGAAAATTATGACAACCCTACACCAGGATACTATGGAAGAAGGCAGCCTTGATACCTATAAGTCTGAAAGAGGTGTAAAGTATAAGAAAAGGGATTCATTCCCACTAACTCTGTGTGTGTTTAGGATTACATGTGAGCGCCTGGGTGACTATATACTGGCTAAAAATTATGACACATTAGACTTATGCATGTATGATGTGCTTATGGCAGCTGAGTTCCAGAAGCCACCTTTCCCCATGCGTGGAACTCCATTCCCCCCCATTGCCTGCATTGGGAAAGTGTTGTTTATACAATGACAGGCACCTCACTGGATTTCAGCCCTGAGTCATAAAGGAGTGTAGAGAATGAATAATGGATGGTTTAAAAACACACATACCACAACAGTGCTGAACTTAAGTCTTTTTTGTGATCTGTATGTGGAGAGCAGCGTTTGATAACTGTTTTAAAGCTCTTTTAAGCCAAAATGACATGAACGTACACACTTGCTAAGGAGTCTTGCAACACAATGCAATAATAGCTTTCAGGTGTAGCTTTCATCATGATAAACATGTTATAAACTTTTCCAGGCTTAATAAGAACTCATATTTATTCCTGATTGACACAATAAGGCCCATCTTTAACATCCGATCCAAAAATTTAATATCTTCCTACATTCAGTCTAGGTTTTGTAGCTTCTTTTATGCTCTTTTCTGTATCTTAGGCTTAATCCTCCCTCTGTGCCATTTTTCCCCTCCTTCCTTTTGTTTCCCAAAATATTATTCTAGAAGTGGCAACAATAGGGTTTGGGTCACCTTATGTGGAAGGCCAATATGTGGCTCATGTTAATGGACCTCCTGCCACGCAATGGGCAATTCAATGACCCAGGCAGTGGGCATAGTGATGTTCCATCACCACACTGCCTGGAGGTGATGCAGTGACTTTAAATGTTTGACTTATAATTTTTTTTACTATAAATTTTGATAGAATTGAGATTATTAAACATAGTTTACTTGAATGTATTTTGCATAAAATTACACATCAGTTGATATATACAATGGTGTTGAAAATGACAAGATTTGTTCAATAGCATAGAATATTTTAAAAATTTTGCCAAGTAGCAGTGTCACCTCCTGTGTGTATCACCTGGTATGGGCCAAATCCCCTCCAACGAAGCCCAACTGGTACAAAAACTGGTACAACACATGTGACTGGGCTTCTGTCTGTCAGTTGATGAAGCAACGATCAGAGCAAGCATCCAAGTACATTGATTCTATATACTGAAGGTGAAGCTACATATTCTACTCTTTGTCTCAAGTTCCATGAACAAAATAAAGCTCAAATCAATGTAACCAGGAAGCAAAAACAGGCAACAAAGTGTGGCAAACTGGTCCATAGTACCTACCAGTAATAGGCTTAAAACTTCTGAAATTTTCCTGCCACCCTAACTCTGACCCATTTCAGCTAGCTATTAGCTGCCAGAGTTCTCATAATGACCCGGTAACACCAACGGAGCATTATGCTTTGTTTCGTTCTGTGTTAGTATATGTTTTTCCCATCACAGAACTATTCGCACCATGATTCTTGTCCTATGCAGAATTTCTGTGCAAATGCATTTGGTGCAGACGAGGGAATTGCTATCAGCAGTTATGGGAAAGAGATTACCAACATCCCACCATCTGATTATTCACTGATGGGAAAAGCAGGTTGTACGAATGAACTACTAGTCAGTCTCCAGGTAGACAATAGCACTTAATTAGGCTTCCTTGCAGATCACCTTTAAACATTGGTCACTATGTGGTATCTGGAGAATCTACCTGGAAACACTGCTGTGTGCATATCTGCATATCACAGCATATTAAAGGCTGAGCCAAAAGGAACCATAGCTTTGTAGAAATGTTTTGGGGAATGCTGAAGACTGTACCCACTTTTCAATGATTTGTTCCCACTTCCTCGGAAAATGTTTGAACATGTTACATTTTCCTTAGTGATATCATCATGTCAACAAATATGGTTGGCGTCACATAAAGGGGACATTTTTCTGTTTAATACATAATCCCTGCATGATCACCAGTGTGTATAATCTTGGGGAAAGATACAAGAGCACCAAAATTTCTTTTCCAATAAAATTGCCTGTTTTTACACATGCAAAACCAGACTGGGATCATTCAGTGCAGCTCTATCAAAAGGCATGTAAGTGTGCTGAGCATTAAGATAAAAGACATTAATTCCTAAAGATCCCCTGCCTATGCAAAACAAGGTGCAGTTCTATGCACGCTAACCCGGGAGTAGGTTCTGTGATAATTTCAAGTACTTCTGGATAAATATGCAGAGGGTTGGTTTGTTAACTTTAGCAGAGTTTCCACTTTGTCCTACCCAGAGTAACTACAGAAGCACGTAAAAGACTTTACGTGCACCCGTAGTTACCGCACCACCTAGTGAAAACATATGGGAAATTCATTTCGGAATCCAGAGTAAGTTGTTTTTACTTCAGAGCAAGGACTCCTCTTGCTAGTTACTCTGGATTTTGCCCGTAGTCTGACTGTCACAGTGAAGTGCATGGCAACACTACAGAGGAACTATAGCAAAAACCCCCTTTTTAAGGAGTCTTTGGATCTTCTGCAAACATCACCTGGACCAAAGGTTTATTGACTCTTAACTGACTCTTAAGTAGAAATGAACACAGTCTTCCAAACCAATGTTCCTGAGATGATTTATTTTGTTAGCAATAAATAATTCCCCTTATAAGAAAAGTACTTTACTTCTTATTCATAACTACAATTTCATTTTAATGCTTACAGCCACAGTACCTTGCTCAACTGAACCAATGGTACAGTTCAAAGAAAGCAACCTATATGTTGTCAAGGTATATCTTGCTTCTTTTGATATCAGAATGTGGCATATGACATGCAGAGATCTAGCTCTTTTCCTACTGAAATATGCTCGTTTTGTGGGATACAATGAAATTATTGTCCACACACAACATTTCAGACCTGGCAATTGGTGCAGGGAATTTTCTGAACTATGTGGTGTGAAATGTCCATCATTGCTATCACCACGCAAGCCAAACTGTTTTTCCCCCATTACCCAGTATAGCCTCAATCTAAAATAGTATGTTCCAAATGACCAGAAATCTATACCAGCTTTTAATCTATGCATTCTGATGTCATTTATTCATCCCAAAGCTTTCATTCTCTCTTTTTTAATTCCTTGACTGCAGTTACTCTACGAGCCAAAATTGTTCAGTGGATTTTGAGGGATATAATTATTTTCATTAAAATCACAAACAGCATGGTGTTTCCTCTTCCAGCATAAACTCTACAGAAATCGTACAGAAACAGGCCAAACATTGTAAGTAGGAGTGACGCTTTGGGAATATTTAATAGCATTTTCATTTCTTTTAAAAGAAAAGTTATAGCACTATAGAAGATGATTTTTCCTACGCATTAAGACCAGCTACATCCTGCTTGAATTTTTTAGAACTAAAATAATTATTTTAAAAAATTATTATTGTTAACCAAAAGACAAATTATTATCGTTAACCAGAAGATGAATCCTTCAGGGAAACTGGACCTTTTCTCTTGTACATATCCAATGCTCAGACACAACAGGTTTTTTTTTTCCAATTAAATTAGTCTTTCAAGAGTGATACAGGAAGAACGAAAAGCTTCTTTAAAATCTTATTGCCTCTCATATTTGCCACCTGGGGCTATGGACCTGTTCTTTCCCAGGATAGGTTTCTGTTGCTGTTGTTGTTCTTTTCTGACATGCCTAATTTTAATGGTTATTCAAGATGGATCATGTTATTTTCACACGTTCCGTGAGTCTGCTTTTCCATAACCATTTAAGGCAGAAGCCGGTGCCTATCACAGTCCCTTTTGCATCATGAAAAACTTTAATGAGGTAGGGTATCATTAGATGATAGCCGTTTTATGCTGAATGCAAGGAGAGAATATAGGCACTTACCCAGCAAAGAGGAAGATAGAGCAGTAATAGATACAATATGCAGAGATGAAAGAGCGAAGACGCATCTCATTTACATTAATACAATAAAAATGGAGTATTAATGCTACAACTTTTCCTCAAGATTTTTTCTCCTTCCAATAAAGTTGAGCAATACAATGTTTATTATCACGAAGGCCTTAAAAGGAAGTGTACATTTCCCGCATGCCTTGCAAATGCACAAATATTATAGCACAGCCCCTGGCTATTAAAATGTTGGAATTTAATTGCCCCTAATAGCAAATTTCATCAAAATGCTCTTTGATGGGTGATGGAACCCATCACAACCAAAATCGGTACTTGGCTGAATTATGGGTAAAATGAAGTATCCCAAATGAAGCTACCCAATGTGTCATTTATCATCAATATCACTAAACAGGTTGAGATTTAATAGTGTCAGAACTTAATATTACTAGTTCAGGACAGGTGGGGAGTTGTTTTGTTCTATAGCAAAAAGGTTGTCCCAAACTGTTCTGCATTGGTTAAGATTCCTTTTGACTTTCTTAGTTTTTCAGCAATGGGATATTGAAACTTTATATCAATACAACCGAGCGCTCCATATTTCTCAGTGTCCCTCCACATGTGTGCCTGAGTACACATAGGACAGGATGTATGTGAGGGAATTGTGAACTTGGGAAACACAGATGGACAACTATGCACACACATTTAGGTCTTTGTAGAAGAGGTTCATTTTAACCCTGACCAGATTTGTGGGAGAGCATTAAAAAAAAGACCATATACCATCAGCAATATATTTTTCCCAAGTTTATTACTTTTTCCTTCTTTGTGTTAGCTGTGATTCAGATTTCTTTCTTCCTAACGCTGGTAATGGTAAAATTGTGTTTCTTTAGAAACAAAGCTTTTTATTTTTTCTAATCTAAACATTTAATACAATGTTTATCTCCTAATTGTAACTGTTCAGCTTTTTTATTTTCCACTTATGGATTTTTTTTTAAGTGTAACGATCAACAGCCGTTATCAAAGGCAATGTGTAACTCTAATGGGGAACGCTGCTTGTCTGTGACCCACTTCCCCTAGAAATCATTTCCCCTAGAAATGTTCTTGTGCTGTTTTTCAACCTGAAGGTATTTTTAGCTTGCCAAAGACCACATTAAGCATGCAGTTTAAAAATGACGAAAATATCTGAAATATCAAGTGCTTAGCTTCAGAGGTCATCCTAGTATGAAAGAAGCTATTTCAGGTTCTAAACCTAAACGGCAGGTTGGGTGGAAATCTTATGTTCACATTATTTAGGTGCTATTTCTTTGAAAGCTGCTGCAATTCAAAGCTTTATATTTTTAAGGATCTTTTAAAAAGAACATGTCTTTGGTTTTAAAAAATTAATTTCCAGTTGATTTAAAAACAAAATGTAGAGAAAGCATTTAAGAGTTGCATATACAACTGGAAGGAAATATAATCATAATAATGTACAGTACTTGATTTGAAAACACTGCTGTAAGACCATAAAGTGAGTACAGTAAAGAAAACCAGACCTCTCCAAAGACTCCACAGGGAAGTTCTCCAGGAAGGCCAAAGGCAAAATATAACTCATGCCATAAGCCTAACAATATCCTTTTATTTTTAAGATCAAGAGCTGAATCTCCTTTCTATGCCAGGTCTTGGACTGAATCTATAGATGAAGTCCCATGTATGCCTGTTCGGGAGTAAGACCCTCTGAACTCAATGGAAGCTGCTTCTGAATAAGCAAGTCATATGGTTACAGTGCAATCCTATATCTACTTACTTAGGAATCCCATTGAACTCAGTGGGTCTTATTTCCGAGTATACAATTTAGGTACAATCTGTGAGAGTAAAGTCTGCCGGCCAAGCAAATTTTCGTTCTTTTAAACAGACAATGCAAAAATCAATTGCTTTGATTTGTTGACTGAATGAAATTTAATTGAAACTGTGATTCAAACATGTTTCTAGCTATGCTTTATGTCAGGTTTGGAAGCTCTTGAAACCCTCCCATTGCTTGTGGGAGCATTTTGAGGTTACATTTTAACAATTGTCTTTAATTTCAAGATGTCTTAATAAAATTAACCACGGGCTATTTTCATAGCTAGACCTTATGGGGAAAAAAGTTTGGTTTAACACCCACGTTTCTTCCTCTCCGCGGCACAAACTGGAAGATGATCTATTCAGTATTTGCAACAAGTATGTCATCCTCTGAAACAACCAGATGAATCCTGATCACACATTTAACAGTTTT
This sequence comes from Cryptoblepharus egeriae, assembly GCA_030015325.1. Lineage (NCBI taxonomy): Eukaryota > Metazoa > Chordata > Lepidosauria > Squamata > Scincidae > Cryptoblepharus > Cryptoblepharus egeriae. Next base: position 176,067,603 of record JAREYC010000003.1, on the reverse strand, counting down.
TTGGTTTGGATTTAAGCTATTAAGTTCTGCAGAACAGCTCAATATAATCCTGTTACTATACTATGGTCTGTAACTAACTGAACGTTCTGGATCCTTCAGCTGTCGTTGTTGGGAATTTTAAGCACTCCATTTTTTGAAGAATTGACCCTCATTTTCTGATTAAAGTGAAATTCAGTTAAGGTTCTGAGTCAGGCAAAACATAGGAGGACTGTCAAATAAATCCAAAGTTGTTTTCCAAAAGTACTACCAAACTGACATTCAAAGCATATTTGGAAGTTCTCATCCAGGTATAATATCTGAAGTATTCTGAGAGAGGCCAAAAGCCATTTTTCCAGGGGAGAACTTCCTTCACTCATTATACTAACATGGTGGTTTGGTTTAGCATTGGAGCAATAGCCTCCAGGGACCACAAAACAAAGCAGAGGAACAAACTAGAAGAGAAAATACAGTTAACATTTCATCCTAATGAGAATTTGAAAGAATTTAAAGAAAATTTGAAAAGAGCCTTGAAAGAGATGCTTGAACAGCAATAGCTACACTGGGTATGACGCTGGACCCCAAATTTGGCAAAAGAGCTCCTAACCTCAACAGCACCTCTGTGTCTTGAGATAAAAACTGGCTGTGGGTATCCCATCTTTGGTTTGTTTTTGGAGACCGTTTTGCCTCATGGTCTCCAAAATTCCTAGAAGGAACTTCATTGTGCCCAAGAAGATGAAAGAGGAAACCGCAAATGTTTCCATGGACAACATGGAAACATTTGTGATCGACAAGCCCAAAGGAGCACATAATATGAAGAAAATGATGTGCAGGGTGTGCACATAGAGTATATGCTACATTTATAGGGGTCCAACTCTGAAATTCCTGCTTGTTGTAAAACAGACTTGGACAAGCTACATTCTCCATATTACTCTCTCACCCAGTTTCTGTGAGAATCAGTGCGATAAAAACTATTAAAGCGCTTTGTGCATATTGAAAGAGTGCTGGAGAAATTGTTGACAGTAATGAGAGAAAAGCCTGCAAACTGATACCACTTGCTAATAGACACATGGTGACCATATCAATGATGTCTGAGTATACATGTGAAGATTGATAGAGTGCTAGGTTTCAATAGCCCAAATAATACCTGAATGGAAGAACGGATAGAGGGAGCCATGGACTACATAGTAATTTACCAGTACATGGCATATACTGAGCATATAGTAACTACCAGACCGTCTGTATTGATCTGCTAAGAGGTAAATAAATAAATAAATAAATAAATAAATAAATAAATAAATAAATAAATAAATGGTGAAGAGCTTTTGCCACAAGTCAGGCACATGTAGGTGGCAAATGTGGATTGTGCATGTATATACTGTACACCTTTTTGTGTGTTTCTGTTTTGACTTGCTCACACCTATGATAATCTCTCTCTCTCCCCCCCCCCCCTCTCGTTTGGATATGAGACCTCTGCCTTTTGGGTCATTCGAGGTGTTGTATGATAGGGAAATGAGGTGAGAGATATTATTGAGGTGAATTACTTTCCTGGGAGGGTGGGCATGATAAAAGAAAGTCCTTGCTGCAAATTTCTGTAGCAAACTCAGAGTGAGTTTGCTTGGAGCCTGACTTTATTATACTCTTAGTAATAAGACTAGGACTCAAAGCATAAACTTTCATCATTATCCCATACACATGTCTATCTCTTATAGTTTAAATATCATCAGTACAGTAAATAGTAGTCTGTTAGCACTTCTATCCCAGAAGCATGCAGAGATTGCCCCGTCTGAACGGATTGTTCGCTATTTAAATAACTGGAACTATTAAGGTGCAAATTGCAACTTTTAAGTAATGATTGCTAATAATCTTATGTTTACTACCACACAAGGACTTTCATGAAAACAAAATCTGCATTATTCATTTCTAGCTCCGGTAAACAAAGTGAATGCAGCTGGTAGATGCCTCTGCTGTAGTTGGGAACTCTGGTTTCTGAAACAGGCAACCTATCAGGGCCCAGCAGAGGAAGAGAGGAAGGGGAAACATAGAGGACCCCCCCAAAAAAGTGCTAAGTCCAGATTTATATTCTCTAGCAACAAGCAGCAAATTCATGATTTGCAAAATAAAATATGCACATTTCAACAAGCTGAAGGAGGAGAGGAGGGCTTAATCCTGTGGAATTGGGTTTGAAAGCTATTTCTGATACAGAGAAATAAAAATGGAATTAACATATCAATTCAGTGTTAGACCTAGCTTTTCCTTTCCCCTCAATTGTGTTGGGTCAGAGGATGGCTGTTCCCCAGAGACAGCTGCATTTTTATAATTCAGAAACAACAATCTCGGTCTGATGTTCATCTTTCTCGCCACAATGTAATCCCATTGGCTACAGGAGAATTCCTCCTGTCTCCCAGCCCTGGGAAAAGAAAGGAATCAGACTGACAGTCTGTAAAGCACCTTGGGCTCTTTTGGGATGGAAGATAACAATGCACATGTAATATATCATTACAAATAAATGTATGATGTAATGTCAGGAGCTGACCTAAAAATATTCAAACATCTGCTCAAAGAATTATGCAGACAATGGTGAAAAAAGAACAATGCTGTTGGAAAATGAGTAAAGGGGAACACGTGTGTTCGACATTGCTGTTTTCCTTAGCTGAAGTACATTTTTTCAAGTAACTTAAGGACAATATGTTTCATCAGGAAACCTAAATAGTTTTCTACTTATCCACTTACATCACTAGATTTGCTATTATACTCTACCACGTAGAAGGTAACAATAAAATTAACAGAAGGAAAAATAGTGCCATGTACAGAGATTTTTATCACGAAGCAGGACATCCATGCTGATTCACTCGCTTGTTCTCTCTAACCTTTACGCTGTTCATTAATCAAATGAGAAACCTGCTTTCGGAGTCTATGCTCAGACGTAATTATTTACAGTTGTGCATAGGATTTCATTTCAAGCACTGACCAAGGCAGTCACATCCAGGATCATTTCCATGATAATCTTTCTTTCCTCAGAGGTGAAAAGTTGCAAACTTTTGCTGAACCTACACCGTCCCAAATCAATAAACAAGAATCCAATGGGCTTTCTTGTACATGTGGATTCTTCTTATTTTTTAAAAAGCATTAAAGCCCCCCATATATGAAGGAAGCAAAAGAGAATAAAAATGCCAAATATTTGGATAATCAATTCTTTTCTTATCCTTTTCTCACCTTTCTCTTATCCCTTTTCCATTTTGCCTAAGGCCACTTTGTGACACAGAAACTTTTGAGATTGTATTCACCTTATGAAAGAAAATCCTTCTACTGCCACAAGGAAAATGAAAGTAAACTTGGAATGGTGGGTGGAAAGTCTGCAAGAATATTGCATAAAGACATCTATGTAAACTCAAAGCAGGAGTTGCACTAAGACAGTATAAACCCATTTCCCACGAATTCTATTGGATGTACTATCCTTACAGAATCAGCCAAAACATAACCTGAAAGAATATGGATCATAGGATAAAGAGAATAAGGGAGAAAAGAAATTTGGAAAGAGGGTACACCTTTCATACTGCATCAACTGACTTGTATGCTCAAGTTATTTGGGTACTTCAAATTGCCGCATGGCAGTTTGAAAAACCATACGTGAAATGTTTCCGAGTGAGCAGGGGAGTGGCATCTTGGATGTAGATCAAAGATGTAGGCAGGGTAATTAGAGGATGGCATAAAGTATACATTGCCTACTGTAGGAAACAGTTTTCCTTCATCTCACGTTTCCTTCCCATCATGGCTGTCCTTCCAAATTCTAGCACACTTTTGAGAAGAAAGCAATTGGACAGTGACAGGGAAAATCAAAGAATTTGTTGTGGGTCAAGGACTAAACAACATCTAGCATCCACAATGACAACAGGAATGTTTTCCTGAGCCACGATACAGAACAGTCATGATGAAAAAGGCCTTTCCAAAAATGTTTTGCATGGAGAATCTAAACTCATACTGCTAGAAAAGGTTTACTTTTCCCCAGTGAGTTAGCAGTTCCCACGTAGTACATAGTAAAATCTTTTGCCCGTAGATGTGTTCCTAAACATGCATCAAAACAGTGGAAGGTAACCCCATATAAGACTCACTGAAGCATTTATAGTCATTTACACAATTCTATTCAACTAAATTGTTTTTTGTATGAAGACATCCTAACAGATCTTTAGATTATTATTTTAATTTCTATGTGGCTGAGTTTTTTTTAATAACATGCATAAAAGATAAGAAGTGAAAGACAAGGGGAGTGTAAAAACAACAAAAGGATCAAGTTTGTATAAGTTTCTCAAATGCTGTTTGATTCATTTTCACCTTTGAATATTCCTCAAGCATGACTGCACAAGACTTATTCAAACACTCATCCTGAAACTTTTCCACATTTGTAAACTGTATTATTCAGTGTCTAATGGAACTCCGAAACATTAGCTGACAAACTTTAGAGTTGAAGGGAAGGGGCATTTAAAAAACCCCCAACAACTCAGCTTCACTGTACAGCAATCTAACTGAACACAAAGAAAAAGAAAAATCCCACCCACATTAAAGACAAACAAGATAATAATTGTGCATGTCTGGCTAAGAGATTCTAGAGACCAAGACTTGCGTCACTGGCACTCGGGTTACCATAGTGAGTGATTTATTGATATATATCAAGAATGAATAGATCAAAGGCAGCACGATGACAGGTGATCTATCAAACGTCAAATCAAAGCTGGCAATCAACTGGAAACCTGATTTTTTCGGTGGGTGGGTCTGGTGGCAGAAAAATGAACTCCCAGATTGCACTACCCAGAAACAAAAGCCCGCCAAACTTATTGTTTCAAAGCAATTCAGCAAACTTGCACTGAACACACACACACACACACAAAACTGAAAGCCCACTTTGAAACACCTTTTGCGGTCGGTCTTCCCATTTCCTAGCCTTCACTTTTAAAACCCTGTCTGTTTGTCTGTCTTCCCTCCAGAAATGGCATCCAACAGCTTCCCCAAAAAGTTGCAAACTGTTTCAGTTCCTTTAAAACATAACTTTGCTGCCTCTGACCTTTTCATGCGGCCTTTAATGGCTGCTTTTAGACTTGAAGAACAATGTGAAAGAAAGAACGGAAAGATTAATTTGATTGGGATCCAGGGGTTGTCTCTTAACCGTCAGAATCTTCATTCTATTTCCTGTTGCCATTTTTTTCACCACTGATGATCAAAGGCTTGAACTTCAACCAGTGAGTTTTATCATGCGCAAAGGCAGACAGTCCCCCCTGTACACACATACACAACTACAGGAGAAACAAGGCTAGAGTAGAAGTATGTGTATGTGATTATTTTTGTATGATACACACACCTACACAACTGCCGGAGAAACAAAGCTAAAGCAGAAGTATGTATGTGCTGTGCACACCTACACAGCTGTAAGAGAAACAAAGCTAAAGTACAAGTGTATGTATTTTTGTGTGCGACACACACACCCATACAACTGCAGGAGAAACCAAGATAAAGTAGAAGTGTGTGTGCGAGACACACACATGCACATACAAGGTGTGTACAGACACACAACTGTACAGAAATTAAGATAAAGTAGAAGTGTGCATGTGTGTGAGTGAGTGATACACACACCCACACAACTGCAGGAGAAACCAATATGAAGTACCAGTGTGTGCAAGATACACACAGCGAGTGCATATAAAGTTTTGGATCAGGCAAACTGTATAAAGAGAAGCTGTATTTTAGTGACACTCACATATATAAATTGTGTGTACGCTCCAACACAAAGTTGGAGAAATTAAGCAGATCTTTATCTTATGTGTGTATATATATTAAGATAAAACAGAACTTTATGTTAGGTGTGTGTGTATAAAGATAAATAAAAAGGCTGCAATCCTGGGAGCAAGACCTACTGAACACAATGGGGCTTACTTTTGAGTAGAAAGTAACATAAAATAGAACTTTGTGTGTGTGTATACATAAAGATAATAAATGTAAAGTAAGAAAAAGTAGAACTTTGTGTGAATAACTATAAAGATATAAAGTAGAACTCTTTATCCTATACATACATACACACACACTCACTTTCAGATATACATATATATATACATACACACACATATGTGTATACACATGCACACACCTTTGTGGGTACACAAAATGTGTGTGTTTCACTGATATACTGCCTCTCTTTATACAACTTGTATGAACCAAAAAATTAAAAGAAATTGGACCCCCCCCAAATTTATTCCTAAAAATAAGGGATGCAACAAGAGGAATTATTTGGGGGGGGGGAGTTGCACAGAGAAAGAAGGGAGGAAAGGGGGTGGGAAACCAAGTGGAAGAAAGTTGGGGGGAAAAGTTGAAAGAGGAAGAGAGGACTGGGATGCCCAGAGAAGCCACTCTCTCCTACCCACCCCCATCCCCCAAAAAGCCAGGAAGGCGCAAACTCTGGTCCATCATCCAGGAGAGGCTGAAGGTGCGTGTTGGAGACCTGGGGAGGGGGTGGGAAGGCTCCAGGATGGGGTGCAGACTAGAGAGACTGAGCCACCCCAAGGGGGTGACCCTGCAGCCAAGGTGGGGAAGGAGGGCAGGGGGTGTTCCAGGGCTGGCTCCTTACCTGCCGCCCGCTTGGGTGCCTGCTGTTTCCTCCTTGGCATCGCTGGACTTTCTCCAATCGGACTCCTCTTCCCAGATCCGACGCCTGCAGGAGCTGCTTTGCTTTGCTTTGCTTTGCTTTTCAATTCAGTCTCTTTCTCTCTTTCCGTGTCTCTGATTCTTTCTTTCTTTTCTTTCCCTCCTCCTTTCAACAACCCACCAGCAGCATCACCTTCTCCTTTGCTTTGGCACTGAATGCCCTGATGAGATCAACCTGTGTGCAGATTCTCTGAATTGATTTCTCTCTCTCTCTTTTATTTTTGGAGAGGTTGGGGGACACCTTCTCTTTTTTGGAAAGGGGGGTCTTGTTTTGATTTAAACTCTTGCAAGACTTGCTTTGATGCAAAGATCCAGAAGATGCAGATGCAAAAAAAAATGTTGCCTTCTTTTTTCCCCCCAAAGTAGATCAATTCATTTTTTTCCCCAAAGTAGATCAATTCATTTTTTTCCCCAGTAACAAAATAGATTTATTTTTAAAAAATCAGCTTGGATTGGGGGGGTTTGTTCTTTGCTGCTTCCCCCCTCCCTCTCTCTTCCTCTCTCTTTTTTTCCTTCTCCTCCTCCTCCTCCTCCAAGGCGTAGATCTGGATGGCGGATTGGTGTGTGTTTGCTAGAAAACTGCAGGTTTGTTGCTGCTGTCAGATGCCAGGTTGTGAGTGATATGGGAGAGAGGACAAGAGGAGGCTTTGGATGGAAGGGAATCTGGTACATGCACACACCACACACACTCTCACACACATCCATGCACACATACACACTCATGCACACATGCGGACACCCGCACACACAGGCAGGGCGAGGCGATGCCAGCAAACATCGATCCACTGAGCAAACTGTACATTAACAAACTCCTCCTCCACGACCTGATGACAGGATGAAATTTACTCCTAGCAGACAGAAGGCAGTCAGTTTATTAAAGAGACAGGGTTATGCTGATCAGTGGGAGGAGAGAGAGAGTACCTACTCCTACTTCCCTCCCTGGAGTACCAACCTGTTTGGACCCATCTCTCTCCATCAGAGCAATTGTCATCCTCTTCTGGTGAAGACCCTCACTTTCTGATCACTGGATCCCCAATGGACACATCCTCACATTACATTCCCCCAAGTTCAAGTGCAGCATTAATCAGGGCATGTGCATAGAAAGACAGCAGTGCGCTTGAGCATGTCCAGAATGCCTTCCTCTGCTCACATCTCTCAAACACTCTGGCAATAGTTGAAATAGATTTTTTTCATTTAAAAAAAAATATTTTTATTCTTCTGCCTTGTTCACACACACACACACACACACACATACACACACACAAGCTGCAATCCTAAAGACACTTTCCTGGGAGGAAGACCCATTGAACACAATGGGGCTTACTTTTGAGTAGACATGGTTAGGATTGTGCTTTCACTCTCTCACAGACACAGCACCCAAACCTAGGCATGTTTATTCAGGAGTAAGCTTCATTATGGTCAATGGTGCTTTCTCCCAGGAAAGTGTGGACTGTATGGCAGCCTCACTCAAGCTGTAAGCTTAAAATGTTTTGAGATTATATTTTTCTTCCTCTACTTGGCTCTCTCTCTCTCTCTCTCTCTCTCTCTCTCTCTCTCTCTCTCACACACACACACACACACACACACAGCACACAAACCTATGCATGTTTCTTCAGAAGTAAGCTCCTGTATAGTCAATGCTGCTTTTTTTCCCCAGGAAAGTGTGGACTGCCTCAATCAGGCTAAGAATGTTTCTAGATATTTTTTTCCTACTTGGTTCACTTACTCATTCCACTGCAATACTAAAGACACTGTCCTGGGAGTAAGAGCTATTGAACACAATGGGGTTTACTTTTGAGTAGACATGGTTAGGATTGTGCTCTAACTCACTCAGCACCCAAACCTTGGCATGTTTATTCAGAAGTAAGCTCCATTATGGTCAATGGTGCTCACTCTCAGGAAAGTGTGGACTTTCCTCACTTAGGCTGCAATCTAAATGTTTTTAGATTATTTTTTTCCCTTCTACTTGGTTCACACTCACTCACTCAGCACCCACACCTATGCAAGTTCATTCAGAATTAAGCTCAAATATAGTCAATGGTGCTTCCTCCCATGAAATAGTCAATGGTCCCAGGTTACTCACTTTGGCTGCAATCTAAAAAGTTTTCTGAATTTTTTTCTTCCATGTGGTTCTCACTCTCTGAGAGTGAAATCCTATCCAATTTAGGCTGGCATAACTCACCAAGCTTAACTTCCTGTGGTAATTAGGGAGGTTGGCGCAGGCATGTGCACTGGCCTAGCCCATCCCCACCTCCATGAGTAGGGCAGGATAGGAAAAGCCTGGGCCCATCAGGGATTGGGGGGGGGGGGTTGGGAGAGCGCCTGGGGGCACTGGGAGGCAGATAGAGCAAGCCACGGTTTGGCATGGCTAAGTCCAGACACTGAGGGCATCCATTTTGGAAAAATTGCTGTGCACTTGCATGCGCAGTCTTTCCCTGCCTCCCTGCCTAAAGGTTCCAAAAGAGAGGCTTCTCCATGTTTCCATATAGTCAATGGTGCTTACTTCCAGGAAAGTGTGGACTGGATTGTAGCCTCACTCAGGACAAGCTGGATAAGTTGATGGATAAGCTCCGTCAACCTTCTTCCGAGTAGATATGCATAGGATTGGACTCTCTCACTCACTCAGGCTGCAATTCTATCTACACTTACTAAGCTCCATTAGCTATAAAGGAAATTACAGTAAAACCTTGGACTGAGAGCAACTTGGATGGAGACTGCTTTGCAAGACAAGCAAACATTTCTAATAAATTTTAACTTGATATACAAGCTGTGTCTTGCAATACAAGGAAAAAATATAGTCCTAGTTGGGGTACAGCCAGTTTCTGTGGTGCTCAGCCTCTCCTGTTCGGCCTTTCCTTACATGTCTACCGATATGCATGTCTACTCTGAAGTTAGACTCTAATGTCAGTGGGGCTCACTCCTATGTAAGGGGGGCAATGGAAAGGAGTCTGAGAGTCCTAGCCTTGCATCTACTCTAAAGTAAGCACTTGTATAATCAGTGGGGCTCACTCTTGTGTATGGAAGGCAAATGGCAGCCTGAGAGACCTGAGAGACAATCCAGAATAATTACGGGAGCACGTAAGAGACATTATGTGCACCCGTAGTTAGGGCACCATCTAGTGAAAACCTATGGGAAATTCATATTGCAATCCAAAGTAAATTGTTCTTACACCGGAGCAAGGACTCCCTGTAGTTACTCTGGATTGTGCCCCAAGTGCAGGTTATAGTAATATGTTTTATTTTTCTTAACATTTTTTATTTTCTTCATTATTTTGTATTCTGTTACAGTAATATAATCATTTTTATATGAATATTTTTGGGTTGTGGAACAAATTATCAGAGTTTCCTTTATTTCTTATGGGAAAATTTGCTTTGATAGACAAGCGTTTTGGATTACAAGCATGCTTCCTGAATAAAGTATGCTCATAAACCAAGGTACCACTGTACTTCTGAGTTTCATGAACAGGATTATGCTCGCTGTCTCTCTCACACACACATACACTCAGAGCCAGCCAGCTTCAAACTGCAGGGCGCTACATGATAAAGTTCTCTGGTTCCCACAATTTGAAAACAGACTGCTGACAAGTTCTCACCACCAGAGAAAAGCACCCAGGAGGTGTTGGGTTGCCTCTGGAACAAACTGTGTGAAGTTTCCTTTCTTTCTTCTTTCTCTCTTTCACCCAGGTGTGTGGCGGTGATAGGCAGATGAAGGTTGGAGCAGCTTGTATGCCGTGAAAGGGAACTCCTGGAAGTGGAGAAGAGGTGATTGAAAGGCAGTGGGGGATTAGTGGGAGAAAAGCAGGAAACATGCATTGCTATTTTTCCCTACTTGCATATAATTTGGGTCCATTTGAAAAACTGCAAGAGCATAGTAGCACACGAGACATACACCTGACTATTTTGACATATGTTCATGTGCTGGAAACCGTATGGCCAACTGCAGCTTCTCTGGCTATCTGTACTCAAAGCTACAGATGCCTTGATGCAGGTATTTTTGACATGGACCATATACCAGACTAATCTTGTTATACATGGATTATTTTTATACATGGATGTCCACTGTAAATCACAGTTTTTAAAACTGCTTTCCTACTGCTGTAGAGAGGCAGTCATGCAAACAATTTTTCCATTCTTCAGCTGAGCCAGGAAAAGGCAGGATGTCCTTTTACCTGCCAAGGGACCCTCACTGCGGATCTTCAAGCAGAGGCTCGACGAGCACCTGTCGGGGTTGCTCTAGGGGGATTTCCTGCTGCAGGCAGGGGGTTGGACTAGATGACCTACCAGGTCCCTTCCAACTCTATGATTCTATGATTTCTAATTGCTGACTGCCTCTCTACAACAGTAAGAAAAGCTGTTTTTAAATAATTGTAAAGAAAGTCTTTAAATAATTATAAGTGGGTGAACTTTTTCATTTTTGAAACTGCTTTCATTTAACACATTTTTTATGTATCAGCAAGGTGTCACAGAATCACCTGTAGATATTGAAAAACAACCTTATTCCATTAGGAGCAATGGAGGAGCAAGAGATGTGGAACTGTGTCTTTAAATCTATTTCTCCACTGTATTTTTATCCACAGATTTTGATATCCAAGGGAGGTTCCAGAAGGGAACCCTATTGGATAAAGAGGGACACCTGTATTCATACTATGACACATGACACCTGCACCTGAAATGATATACATGAAAGAAATAATCTTGTGTGAACTGGCTCTAAGGAAGAAGCAACATTTATCTGAGTTTTATCCATTTATCCAATTCATATGTTTTTTATTCACCTAAAATAAAAATCTCCCTGCACCTTGAAAATTAGGATGTCAGGGAGAAAGGCAGAGTATAACTACTTTCTTGGCATTCTGTCTTTCTAGGTTTAGTGAACATGGATCACTCACTGAACATGGACAGGTTAGGATAAAATTATTGTTCTTTGTTCTGAGGAATATATGAATCTGCTTTAATTTGTTGCAGAAGCTCTTGAAATTGTTTCTTAAGATTACAATTATCCACTAGGGTTCTGTTCCAGAACCTCTTGTGGATTTTTTTTTAAACCTGTGGATAAAAAACTATGGTGAAAAAGAGTTAGGCTGCAATTCTAATCACACTTTCATGAGAGTAAGTACAATAGAAGATAATGGGACTTACTTCTGAATAGACATGTGTAAGATTGTGCCCTTAAAAATCTACTTCCGGGTTTCTTGCTCCTCCAATGCTCCTAATGGAGTAAAGTGGTGCCTCAGTATCTTTAGAGATTTGATTCTGGGGCTACCAGCCGGTACCAAAAAATGTGTTAAATAAAAGCAATAAAAAATAAAAATGTGTTAAATAAAAACAATAAAAATTAAAAGTAGTATAAAACTGCTTTTCTTTCTGCTTCAGAGAGGCAGTCAGTAATTAGAACTGCAAATGACCACCTGCCTTTGTCTGGAATGGATCATCTGAAGAATAGAATGACTGCTTGCATGACTCTTTTTCTACAACAGTAGAAAAGCAGCTTTAAAAATTATGATTTGTAGTGGCCAGTTGTGTTGAGTCAAATCTGTATATCAAAAAATCAGTGTATAACAAAGTTGGATCTGTAATTGCATTTACTAAATTGCAGTTTGCTGTGGGTGGCGCAAGCGGTTAAGTTGCTGCGCCTGTTAACCAGTAGGCCAGGGTTCGAGACCCGGGTCGGCCCCACAAGACAGGGTGAGCTTCTGTGCTTAACCCAGCTCTGCAACGCCAGCTGGATCCAATCGTATTGGCTCTGCCTTTCCATTGGACTAATTCAGTGGCGTGGAGAGGGGGGATTTGCTGCATGGGTAACAGCCTATCCTCCATAACAATCTAACTCAGGCTTTTGTGCTTCGCATGCAGCATATGCAGCGCCGAGCACGATACCATAGTCTTCCAAGACTGACGGAGGCCTGCTTTTTAAATATTCACAATATTTCACCCTTGGGAAAATATATTCCCATGCTATCCCAAACTAGCACATCCATTTCATTTAGAAGCAATACAGACAATGAGGCTTTGAAATGAATATTTAGGGCACTCTCAGGACAGGACTTTTCAGAAGAAGAGAACTTCTCTACCATGCCGTTTTGTGACCTTCTAAAAAGATTTTAATTTGCAACATTTTTCCCCCTACAAGGCTTTCATAGTGTCCAACAAAAAGATGCTTAAAACCAACATGTAACCTTAAAATGCCTACATTTAATAGCTTTAGTGAAGATATATTAAAAATCAAGATAACGATGAATACGACAGAAAAGTAATCATTACATGTAAGAGAACAAGGAAAAAAGAATAAAAATCATTTATCCAATGGCTGGGAGGATAAAATTAACTTCCCCTAATTCTGAAAAGATAATTAGCGGAATATTCTTGGAAGAAGATCCTACATGATCAGTGTTGAGAGAAAGTTTAATACAGTACTCTGAACATGCTCTGTAGCATTATTGGAGTTACAAGATCTAGCATTATCTTGAGCATTACAAGTTCCATGGCTGTGCATGAATGATCCCCAATTCATTAATCAAACTAAGCCCCGGATATCTCTGCCCCTTCAATTTTTACTTCTGCTGTATTCACCAGAACTATGAAACAGAGACTTGAAAAAAAAACTGAAATGACCTGATTTATCTCTCTTTTTCATCCTGGTGTAACTGACTATTTTAACTAACAGTTTCAGGTTTGTTCTCCCTCCACCCCCACCAATTAATTCAATGGAGTTAGGTGGAGCTAAATGTAAGAGATAAATACAGTGGCTAATTCTTATAAAAACATCCTCCTTGAATGTATGTAGCACATTTCCTTCAAACCAGTAGAACCACCTGTGGAGGAAAAGGGCATACACAATGTACAATGGAATAATTACTGGAAGCCAAAGTCTACGTAGGATTTCTACGTGATCTCTTTCACCTGATCCAGTGCGGTGCCATATGATGGCAAACTAATACATAAATGAAAACATTGGGAGAGCCCAGAGGAAGTTATGTTCATCCTTAAGCTGAGAACTGGTAGCAGAGTTGATGATCTGGGCAAAGCAAAGTCACATAAAATCTTCCGTACCAGGATCCATCAAAGCAAACATTTGTGAAAGTTTTTGCAACCAAAAGTATTTTGGTTTTTATTTTAAAAGTATTTTATTTTAAAAGTAAAAGTATTTTAGCATCAGCCTAAAATGATGCTAGAGAAGCAAATTTACAAAGATGGGGATGCAAGAGATGAGTACCTTCTCTCTATCTGAGCTTGCGTTGTGTAGAGATCAGCTCCTGGTTGAGCAACAATGAAATGGGTTCAAACCCTCACTGAGCTCAAATGAATAAATATTTTGTGGGTAAATTGGTTTTTCTTTCTTTTTGCAGTTTAATCTAACATATGTACAAATTGCCGGTCTTTAACTTTTGCTGAAATTGTGCTTAGAATTTCTAAAATAGCATTGTGCGCACGCGTGCATGTGCGCACACACACACAGAGGCACATCCTTCTAATTAAAACTACATTCTTAGATTACTGCATCATAATGTCATTTGTTCTAACAGCATTTGGTATTTGGTAGACTGAACTTTAAAATTTCTGAACTGCTCTTTCCCATAGTTCACATTGCTTTGAAGCAGGGTGACCATATACAGTAGTTCACTTTGCTTTGGAGTACCCATGTCCCATACAACATCATATTTTATTGTACTTTCCTCCCAGTTTTCCAGAGGGCGCACCTTTCCCCAGATTAAGTATCAGCATTTACAGTCTCATATTGTAGGAGCCACAGCACTGATACTCGAGTTGAGTCCTGAGTCTCAGCCACCTCGAGTTGCCCATGAGTCATAGGGCGCAATCCAGAGTAATTACGTGGAGTCTTTGCTCCGGTGTAAGAACAATTTGCTCTGGATTGCAATATGAATTTCCCATAGGTTTTCACTAGGTTGTGCAGTAACTATGGGTACATGTAATGTCTCTTACGTGCTCCCGTAGTTACTCTGGATTGTAGGGATAGTTACTCATTCAGAGCTATTTCTTCAACTCATTTTAACTATCTGATGTCTGAGTATATCTGAAAAGCAAGTCAAGCCCTGAAAGGGATGAAAAAGCAAGCACGCACAAGAGCAAGTATTATAGACTCTAAGTGCAAGTCTTTTAAATATAAGTATTATGGGATGAAACTATTGAGTCAGTAGTCTGTTTGAGTCACAAAAATATGTTTCCATGACTTGAGTCTGAGTCACCTGAGTTGAAGTCCATCCCTGCCATATAGCTATGTGATCAGAGGCCACAATTCACAGCACCTGCAGAATGCATTAATGGTATTTATACCCTGCCTTTCCCATGCCAACACAAATGCCCAACGCTGATTAAAAAGCTGTAGTTTCTCCCTTCCAGCTGTCGTCACAACAACTCTGCAAGGTAGGTGAGGCTGAGAATGAGTGATGAGCCCACCAAAGAAGCTTCATAGCCAAGGCGGAATTTTAATCCAGATCTTCCAGATCTCATTCCTGTACCGTAATCACTGCACCATCCTGGCTCTCAGAATGATAAACATAGACACTCAGGGTCAAGGTGACCATACGACCAGAAATTTCCTGATTTGTCCTCTTTTTTAATGTCCTGTGCAGGTGTCCTCCAAAAGGGCTTCATTGTCCTCCGTTTTGGAACTTTGAAATGGTGTGCAGTATGCCGTCATGTCACATGTCGTTGGATTTGTATTGAAGAGCAGAATCCAATGCAAAAATAAATTTTGAAATATTTCCTTCCTATTAAAAGTTATGGCTGAAAAACTAAAACTAAAAATATGCATTGAGCTCTTTACTCAGAAGCCAGGTTGAGAGGAATCCAAGACCTTGTCCTCCTTTTGAGGTTTGGGCATCTGGTCACCCTACTGAGGGTGACCATATAGAATGGAGGACAGAGTGCCTCTGCCTTTAAGCAACATATAGAAAAATGAATTAAGGCAGGTGCTGCTTTTCAAACCCTTCTATGATGAGCTAAAGCTGCCTCAGTTCCTTCTTATGTCATGGTTAAAAGTAGAGGCACTCTGTCCTCCATTCTATATGGTCACCTTGTGGGCACTTGGCTAATTTTTGATCTGGTTGACTCTTGATGCTACTCCAGCATGCACATGCATGGATGCACTTGGCCTATCATGTTCTTCAAATGGAAGACATCTTGGAGATTAGCAAGGAGGACCAAATACTGTAATGTAGTTTTATCCTGCTCTGTGACTTTACTTGGTTTTTATTCCCCCAGAAGGGTGGGTGCGATCCAAGGGACACAGGTTGGTAACACCATTTATGTTTAGGTTTCAGTGTGTAACATGAAAAACATCACTAGGGAAGGGATAAAAAAGCAAAGATGGGCTTTTAGGGACAGCCGTAGGGAGATGGCGCCTGATTCTGAATTTTTATAAATGGAAGCATTAACAAGGCTTAGTAGAGAGAGGACCTTCAGATTTATGGCTTCCTGTCTCCACCAGCAGATGTCATTGTGGCTGGCAGAACAGAATGCCTTTCAAGACGGAATTGGGGGGGGGGGGGTGGGATTACAAAGGCCTTGGGGGAGGGAGAGGAGAAAAACCTGGTGTCCATTTTTATACATCGGCCAGAGCCCGTTTACAATTTTGAACAGAGCTGACACTGTACAGTATTCATGGACTGGCTCCTTCTGTTATTTATAACAAAGTAGGAGAAAGTTGTTGAGCTTTCTAGTAGTACGGGGAAAAACCCTTGCAGTTTGCCAAAAAGGATTTTTGCACATTTCGTGGTGATGATGATGAGAGAGAATTTTAAAAAATGAACAGCCAGCACCGGACTCCTCCTTCCCTCCTCCAATGAAACAGGCACGATGAGTGCTTTAGCGTTTTATTCTGGAGCTGAAGCAAGCAACTGATCCTGGACAGATACTACGTTTTAACCCGTTTTTATTATATTGAAGATCAGAATTTCTCCTTATGCTGGAAACATTTTATGATGTGACATGAAAATTCCCTAATTGAGTATAAGAGTGAAGGCGAGCATCATGGTTTTAGAGCTCTGGGGCCAATTTGGAGCTGCTTTCAGTGCAATCATATCTCACCTCCAACGGCTGGATCTGAAAATTTAAACAGAAGGTGGTGTGGACATTATGGATTGGATGATATCTATGACGTCACTGAGAAATTGGCCTACATTCATCCTGTCACTGGAATAATTTTGAAGTTTGGGATTTTTTTAAAGGGTTTTATTAATGTAGTAATCTCCGCAAAAGCTGTATGAATAAACAAATGCATCTACATTTACATATTAAAATATAAAATAAGAAGCCTGTAAGAAACAGAAACAAAGAAGAATGCAGCTGCAAACCATGTTCTGTG
Organism: Cryptoblepharus egeriae; assembly: GCA_030015325.1. NCBI lineage: Eukaryota > Metazoa > Chordata > Lepidosauria > Squamata > Scincidae > Cryptoblepharus > Cryptoblepharus egeriae. The sequence continues at coordinate 176,050,613 of JAREYC010000003.1, read as the reverse complement.
GTGTAGTTGTTAAAATGCTGGGTCTCGACATACAGAGTGATTGAAAAGTAACTCCCTATTTTAAAATACTTATAAATTACAATATAGGGAGTTACTTTTCAATCACCCTGATTATGTTCAAATCCTAAGTATTCAGGTATACCTTGAAGCTCACTATGTGAGCCGAGTTGCATTTAACATGGATTGACAATGGAGGCCAATCTCACAGATGTACTGCAAGTGTAGAATAGACCTCACAAATCTATGCTCTCTCTTGTCTTTCATGTACGCATATCTACCTATCCTCCCACACAAGAAACAAGAATGTTTCCTCTTATGTATAATTTTTAACCACTCGACACCTTTATGCCTCCCTCCTCCACTTTCTTCCAAATTTGACAGGATGTTTTCAGGATCAAATTTGCCTCTTATATATTCAGGACATTTTGTTTTGATTTGATTTTCATTACCTTATATTCTTATAGATGAGTTGAACACACAGAGACACATCCTTTTGTTGCTGCAATTTCTATAAATTGTTTATAGAAAAGATAATTTATAGACCAGTGGTTCCCAAACTTTTGTGACTGGCAGGTCTCATGATATACTGGGCCATTGGGTGCAGCTCCCTATTGGGTTATAATCAGTAGTGGGCTTCAGGGGGTTCTCACAGGTTCTATAGAACCCTTTGCTAATGAGCTCCTAGTTCTGAGAACTGGTTACTAATGGGACTTAGAACCTGTTGTTAATTTAAGTTATTAGGTCATAGACTCTGTTGTTAATTTATTTTAATCCCACCACTGGTTATACTCCTATACATTTTATAGGGTGGTGGTTTTTTGTGAGCTTTCCATGGCTCACCTGGCTGAGAGCTCTCCTCACAGCCACTTTAAGGAGAACCTCCTCAGGTTTTCAGAACCTGAGAACTCCTTAGGTTCTCAGGTTCTTCAGGTGTAAGGAGAACCTCCTCAGGTATAACTAGGTGATTCTTCAGGTGTAAGGAGAACCTCCTCAGGTATAACTAGGTGATGTGGCTGTGATGCTTTTTCGCATACTACAATGGGGAAGTTCTGTCTCATGTGCTGTCCCCATACTGCATGTACCTAATCCCTGGTAATCCCCGGATTTGTACATTGTTGGTGTTGGTCTGAGGAAACCTTTAGTACAGTAGTTTGGAGAGAACACAGGTGGATGAGTAAGGAAAACAATTACCTCCTGCAGGCTGCCAATTGCATATGATTAATATAGCTGTACATAGCATTGCATTTGATTAATATAGCTGTACATAGAATTGTAAGAAAGAACAATCTCTTCTGCAGGTTTATATGTCTGATATGTACTGTATGTATGTGGTGTATGTGTGTGTCCGTGCGTGCAGTGTGTGTCTAAGAAACACAAAAGTCAGAAGAGGACACACAAAAGGCTGGATAATTTATAGGGGAAAGCATTTGAGGGACATAAGATGGGGTTGCATAAGCCTGGGTTGATAGTTTGATGTCCTCTAAGGCCTGAAATGCCCTCAGATCATTTTATGGGAGAAAGAAGAGCTTCTGCATGCTTGAGGAGCCCAGAATCACATTGCCACTCATACAAAAACCTTATCACTTGCTCAGGCATGAAGGGTTCTGCAGGATTTTGTTTTCTCTTCCTTAAATGTCAAGGCAAGATAAATGGACAAATGTAGTTTACACATACCACGAGTGCTTGTCGAGTAAACAGCATTGAGCAAGCTTAACTGAAATATCAAACCTGGCTTTTAAAAAAAAAGCAAACAGATTTTGTGCAATTTTAATTGAAATGTAACTTTTTGAGTTCTGATGTGGTACTTGAAGACAGTATGTGATCTGGTTTATTAATCAGACTGTAATGCTTATCACTCGCAAAATACTTTGTTCAGAGGGCTTCATTTACATGATCTCAATAGGCTTTACGGCAGGTCCAAAAATTAAGTTAGTATCGGGGAACAACTAAACATCCAGGGTAAACGATTAGAGAGTCTAGTCATAATTTATTAGTTTTGTTCCGTTTCAGAAGGAGTTCATTTAGAGCAAGAGAGGCAAGCAGGGTCAGTCCAATACAAAACATGGATTTCCTGGACAGAGGCAAGATAAAATATCTGGGACATGTCAAATAGACCTATTACTAGTATCCAGTTACTTCACTGCCCCACCCCATCCACCTCCCCCAAATTTTCTCCAATGACTTCACAACTTCAGGCATCACATTACACTGATGGCTTGAATTCACAAAACAGCTGAACACACTATCAGAACTAATATGGAGATATACGTTTTCTCAAAGCAATTAATCTCCTGTATAATTTTAAATACACAAAGAACAAGATAAACTATTGTACCATTGTAAGGAGGATCTACCATATCCCTAATGCTGGTTCAGCTGGGCAAGTAGTGATTGCTCCCAGGTGAGCAGTTTAATGATAGGTTCCTCCAAGGCATATTTGTCTCCTCACAATTTTAATACTCTTGCTTGGCATCAAATAATGCACTGGGGTTAGTATGTCTCTTCAGCCATTTCAGAACAAGAGTGAAGCTGATTACTGATAAGGTTTCGTTGTTCATCTGGGTCAAGGTAAATAAGACAATCATCAAAAGTTTGATGCTGCAGTGGCAGGGATAGGCCATACTATGTCATATCATGGAATAATTTTTGGGACGGGGTCTGAGAACAACTTTGGGTTGGTTTTAAGGAAATTATTTATGAGAATACCCTTGTAGTGCCTCTGAGTAGGTCGGACAACCGCTGCTCTAGATGTTCCTTCATTGTTATGGTCTTCATGTTGAAAACTTTGATGAAGCCAATTTATTGCCTTGTCAATAAAGGCTATGTCACTTATCACCAGTATGCTGTGCAAACTATGGGACAAATATTCCCAGGGCCTGGCTGAACTGTTGGTATCTTTCCTGGTAACTGTGCTCTTATTGCCATCCTAAGCCAAAGTTTGACTAGAGAAGAGTCCTGTCATTCATTCATTCATTCATTCATTCATTCATTCATTCATTCATTCATTCATTCATTCATCCATCCATCCATCCATTCATTCATTCATTCATTCATTCAATTGCTGCATAATAGTCTGTGGAATGGCCAAACCATACTCTGCAGCATAATTTTAAAGCTCTCTTTGAGTTTGGAGGCTGATCAGAAACTCTGTTTTCATGTGCTAATGCACTAATGAAATGGCACATAAGGAAGGCAGGAGGTGCACAGCATCACTTGTTGAGGTGGGCCAGGCCGGTGGTATCATCCAAACCAGTGATTTTCTATCTTTTTCATCTCATGGCACATTGACAAGGTGCCTAAAATTGTCAAGGCACACCATCAGTTTTTGGACCATTGACATGGCACACTATGCTACCGAAGAAGGGCTCACACTCCAATTTGCCCTGCTAACCCTTTCCCCAAATTTCCATGGCATATCTGCAGACCATTCATGGCACATCAGTGATGTGCCAATCACTGATCCAAGCTATTTCTTTGGAGTTTGACCTCAAACTCAAAATTCATTACAACCCAAAATTCACTACCACTCAAATCCAGGCTTTCTTTGAGACCCACCTTCATAACAGTTGAATAGCTGCCTCCGCCACATGGATGCCCGCCTTTTATTTCCATAGCATGTCTGGTGTTTGTTTCTTCAACATGCCACTGTTTTTCCCTGGAATGCAATAAGGTTTTGCCTCTTTCACAGTCATTGACAAGTGGGAAGAAAGACTGATAAGAGTTGTTACGTGCGAGAAGAATTTTTTTTACTGTTGCCCATTGAAAATGATCAGTGTGAGGACAAAACTTCCCACTTAAGCTGTATAGGTAGAAGTTTCCCAGGCCCAAGAGGCTGCCTTTCTGCTGCCGGCCCCACCATAATTCAGGTGACACATCTGCCTAATCTGATGCTAACAACTCAATCCTCTATTGTGCCATGTTATAACATGGAGCTGTGCCAATGGAGTGTACACTGCAGACTATACTAGGGGAGCAATTGGATAACCTGCAGGAGGCAAGTAAAACTGTTTTCTAACATTTTCTACTTACGTAAACTACGCAGACTCCTCAATCATCTGTAGGTCTTCTTGGATCCTCACCAGCCATTTTGCTGGTCGAATTCTAAGAGCTACAGTAGGAAGCATATCAGGAGAATGGGGGATATTATTATTTATTTAATTTATATCCCGCCTTTCCTCTCCTGCAAGAGGGAGCTCAAGGTGGCTAACATTAAGAATACAATAAAACACCATTAAAATAGATCATAACTACAGCTTAAAATACAATTAAATATTTGATAATGATATGATCCAGCAGAAGTCACTGCCACCAGATCCACCCCTTCCCCCTATGACTCATTCTCTGGTTCTTCCCCCACTTCATTCCGTTCTCACCTGGTCCTTCAATCCTTATTCCACCCCAGCTCCACACCAGCCTACATGCCCTTGTGTCACTCTTTTCCCCCCAAAATGGTTATCTGCCATTGCAGCCCCATTTCAGTAGTAGCCTCAAATCAGGGTGACCATATGTCCACTTTTTCCAAGACATGTCCTGATTTTAGCATGTCCTGGGAAAAATTTCAATGTCCTCCTTTTCCTTGTGAGTGGGCAGCACGTAGCCTACTTGTAATGTATATATTAAGACTGCAATTCTGAAGTGCAGTTAGGCTAATCCGTCTTTACTGGGCTGCCCTAATTCCAAGATATGCCAGACTATTTACACCAGAGAAGGCTTGGGCTGGTGTAAGTCTACTTAGGCTGGCCCAAGACTGGTTGACCTGAGCCAGTGTAGCAGGCAGTTCAGCAGGAGTTTGTTGAGGGCATGTAGGCATGGCTTGGAACAGTGCAGTTAGGCCATAACCAGAGCCTAATTCCAAGGGACACATGCCCTGTCACAGTTTCTCAGAGTTAGGCCACCGCAGGAGCAGGCATAAATCTCAGTAGACCCATAATGGCCCATGATAAACCAGAGTAAAATGAGATTTCCTTCTAAGTTCCAACCAAAGATTAGTTAATATTTGAATTTCTTTTGCCCAAACAACCTCCACAGTATGTTTAGCCATACCTAAAGAAGTTCCCTGTTTTATAATTCACATCAATCTACCTGTACAGCGTGGTGTTCGCCACTCATAAATGGGATATCTTCTGGAAAACTTTACCTGGAATATGTGCTCTCGTACTCTATGGGAAGACTTCTGAATGGTAACTGACTAGCATTGGAGAGTGCCTGCTTATAGAGGGAGAAAAAGGGCACTGTAAAATGGAGATTAAATAAATTTACCTGTCAAAATATGGATCTGTTTAGTTACCTCTGACCATGGGACAGTTTAGCAAACTGTCAATCAGTTGCTGGTTAAATCACCTCTCCAAAGCATAATCCACTTTTTCAGAAGATATCAGCACGTCAATCATTGATTGAATCAAAGCCAAATTTGAAGCCACGTAAAGCCCACTTTGTCAATCATTCCTTGGTATTCTTTCTGCTCACCACCTGACAGCGTTTTAAGTTTCTGTGTTTCCATGTAGTTGAGTTAAAGAGTCTTTCAGTTTTAATTGGCCTCCTTTTACGATTGGTAGCTAAGCAACTAATATGTTATTTTATATGGTAATAACGGGTGCAAACTTGAGAGTTTTCTTGACCATTCCTTCTTTGTTGTGAGGAAATTATTTTCCTTCAAGTTGCTAAATAGCAGATGTAGCAGAAACAATGATTTAATTATGGGTTGTCCTGTTGTTTCTATCTATAAACACTTTTGGCACTGCTTAAAAATAAACACTGGCAAAATAGATACTGGGTGATTTTTTAACTCGTGATGTGAGAGTATCCTGGAACGTCGGGGCGGAGGGTAAAGGGGGGAGAGGACAGGAGGATGCACCAAATCTGAAAGAAGCAAAGTTCAAGCTCAAACTTTGTTTCAGTTGATTGCCATGGGTAGAAAAACAAATCTCTGTACTAGAGATGATATACTCTAAAGGCAAAATCCAGAGTAACTACGGGGAGTCCTTGCTCTGGTGTAAGAACAATTCACTCTGGATACCAATATGAATTTCCCATAGGTTTTCACTGGGTGGTGCAGTAAATACGGGTACACATAAAGTCTCTTACATGCTCTTGTAGTTACTCTGGATTTGGGGGTAAGGTTAGTAACAACTTGGGACAAGGGGTTGATGACAATAGGTTATGAACCTGTCCTGCTCTGTGCCGTGCCTTTTATTGAAATCATCTTCCCTGCTTGGCTCTTTTTGGAAAAATAAAAAGTAGTCAAATGTTCCAGTCATCAAACTCCCATGTCACATCCAATGTGGTCTTTAGCTCACTTTTAGCCCTGAAAATGGTGGCTGGAGAAAGGATCAGGTTGTAGAATGGGATGCGGAAAATGTTATAAAGCACCTCTTGGTTTAAATATCCACTTGACTTTTTGAACGATGCCACCTTTCCTTTGTGGTTGGAAAAATATTCTTATTTTCAAAATGGCAGAAGGAACTATGGCTACGTTGGGGCTTTGGAAAGGAGCTCTTTCTTTATCATCTCTTTATCCATTGTATTTTTATCCTGCTTTTCCATCAAAGATGGTTTCTCAAAACGCTTCATGTCCAGAGGCCTTAGCAGTTCTATCTTCCTGTCTGCTGGAGATGCTGTACGATGCCACCACCCAACTTCATTGTTCATCCTCACATCCTAGTCTATAGAGGCATATGATTTGCCTTTATTGGCCTCTATCTACCTGCCCAGCACTGGCATGGTCTCTTGTTCTTTATCAGCTATTAGGCTGCCTCACTCACCCTTCCATCAACCTATCAACAGCTCGCCTTATCACCCTCAAGGGTGCATCTCAAGAGGGTTCCTGAGTGTGTAGGTTGAAGCAGAAAAAGAAGACTGGGGCTGCTCTTGAGCACCAAGGAGGGTTCCACATGTCCTATATATCATCTGACAGGAGGTGCTTTTTGGGTAAGGTTATTGGGAGGGATATGTGGGAATTGAAGGGCCACACAAAAATTTGGCCAGAAGTAATTTCTTGGGGAATTACTGTTGAAGAACTACTGTATATATAGGCATTTCTGTTCATTTTGGGGCACGTTGCTCTTCTGTTTGACATGAGAGTCTATATTCCACCTTCCATGTACAAAATTCCCATTTTTGCTCCAGGTCTGTCACTGATACAAGCAGCCCATGGGGATTGCTATCTATGGTGCAAATGATCCAGAAAGGCATACTTCAGTAAGGCTGCAATTCGAAAGACACTTTACTGGGAGTAAGACCCACTGAGCACAATGGGGCTTACTTTTGAGTAGACATGGTTAGGATTGTGCTCTTAGTGCCACTCATCCAAGCAACCATAAGGATTTAGGATGTGTGGTTGGGGAAGCAAAACCGAGTCATTTGCCTCCTTCCCCATCCTAACCACTTTGCAGAATCCAATGGCAGCTTTCACAGAACCCGTTTGGACTTCAGAAATGTCTACAGATCCATGAGAACAGTCCTCTGTACTGCGGCCGAACCACAGTCAGGCATGTTTAAAACAAATGGCATTTTACTCTTTGTAGGTCTCTTTGCCTGCATAGATTTATTTTTCAGGGGAAATAATTATTCTTTTTATTTTCTTCTTGCTGCACAGATTTGTGCTATATATACAATCTGACAAGTTTAGAAAAGGTTTGTGAACCCCCAACTGCTTCCACAAGTTGGCACAGATTGTCATCCTTGGCTGCAAGGATGCACAGGACTGCCAGAGCCTGGTGCTTAGCTAGCACAGTTCAGGCATCCTGGCAGAGCAGGGGGAAACCCACATAGCACCCACCTACACAACACCTGTGCTGCAAATTGGGGAGATGCTCACCGTGGAGGAGCCAAGATCCACAAGACCATAAATATTATACCAATAAGAAGGAGGTAGGGTCAAAAAAGCAGAGCAAAATTTTTTGAAGCAGTTCTGTTCACCTCCCCCCCTCCACAATTAGTAAATCAATATTGTAAAGATGGAAGTTTCTCTGAGCTCAGTTTTTAAAGAATCGTCACTATTTTAAAACTCAATGCAAATCTAATCTGACACAGAGTCGGAGTAATATGGAAGTTGGTGTGCTGGACTAGATCCAGCCCCAAACCCAACTCTGTAATGCAGCTCATTGGATCTCCCTGGAGCAGTTAGGATGAAAAGGCAGGTTTACACTAATCGCACAATGTGGCCCAGTAGGTTGTGTGAAAGGTGCAATCCTAACCAATTTAGATCAGTGCAACTACTTGTCTCCACCTGCCCGTGATGGTGTGGACAGGCCAGCTCATATCTGTGCACTGGAATAACCCAGGGTGACCATATAGAACGGAGAACAGAGTGCCTCTACCTTTAAGCATTGCATAGAAAAGGAAATTTAGGCAAGTTTAGCTCAACACAGAAGGGTTTAAAAAGCAGCACCTGCCTCAATTCCCTCTAACCCTGAAGGTCAGGATAATACTGTAGTAGTTGTAATGATGATGATGATGATGATACAACAACAACATTCAACATTCTTGACAACATTTAAGAGAATACTAGCAGGCCTCTGTCAGTCTTTAAAGACTATGGTATCATGCTCAGCGCTGCATATGCTGCATGCAAAGCACGAAAGCCTGGGTTGGATTGTTATGGAGGATAGGCTGTTACTCAAGCAGCAAATCCCCTCTCACCATGCCCCTGAATTAGTCCAATGGAAAGGCAGAGCCAATACAATCGGATCCAGCTGTGTTGCAGAGCTGGGCTAAGGACCGGAGCTCACCCTGTCTTGTTGGGCTGACCTGGGTCTCAAACCCTGTGTCTTAGCCACTCGAACAGTGTCTCGAACAGTGTCTTAGCCACTTGTGCCACCCACAGCAGAATACTAATACCAGTTACAAAGCAACTTGGCAATGGCTGAGGAAAGGAACATTAAAGAAAGAAACAGAAGTCCTGATACTAGCAGCCCAAGAACAAGCACTGCAAACAAATGTGATAAAGGCCAAAATAGACAAGAGCCAGAAGGACAGCAAGTGCCAGCTGTGCAAGGACGCTGAAGAAACAGTGGAACACATCATCTGTGGCTGCAGAAAGATCCCCCAAATGGACTATCTGGAAGCCACAACAAAGTGGCCGCCATGCTACATTAGAATCTGTGCCAAAAGTACAAGCTAGTCACAACCAAAAACTGGTGGGACCACAAACCAAAAAAAATAGTCCAGAATGAATAGGCCAAAATCTTGTGGGACTTCCGTATTCAAACCAACCTCTACTTGGAACATAATACACCAGACATCACCATGGTTGAGAAAAAGGGTCTGGATAATTGACATTGCAATACCGAGATATCGTAGAAAGAACATGAGAAGATGACACGGTATAAAGACCTACAGATAAAAATTCAGAGAATCTGGGAAAAGAAAGCCATTGTTATTCCAATAATAATTGGTGCTCTTGAAGTGATTCCTTTAAATCTCCAGGAACATCTAAACTTAATGGGAAGATCACATTAGACCTCGCCTCTAGAAGATCACAACTGCCCACTTACAAAAAGCAGCAGAACTTCACACATATTGAGACAATACCTTTGTGATTCCTAGTTCCTTGGAGAGGAATCAAATCACAATAGAGCCAATTCCAGTCAAACATCTGGCGACTGTGAAAGAGTACATAATAATATTGTAAAAGGTAGGATTATTTTGGTGGCAAGGCCAGAGGAATAATGCATGAGAAACATTTGTTTAAAAACTTCTGAGTTATTAAAATGTCTTTGGAAAGGAATAAAAAGTCAAAAAGCAATGAAGAACCACTGCTATATTTTTAGGGGGCAGAATTTTCCATATGTAGCCAAGAGCCAGAAGTATGTTTTTCCACTAACTGATCACTTCATACATGTTTTGTCTGCTGGCATAAATCCTAGCAGAAGTCCTATGCTTGCCTGGGGGTGTTACAAATGTGTCGTAAGGCACTTCTACACCACTGGTCTGATGGGTTAGACCAATGCACAGATGTGTGCTGGCCTTCTACATGCCACCACGAGAATAGGGAGATGAATGAGTTGTGCAGGCCTAAATTGGTTAGGATTGTGCCTTACATGTTACATTTGTGTTGTAAAGCACATTTGGCTGTGCACAGCACAACTGTGTTCGCTAGCCTCCCCCACCATATTCTATCCCTTTGCCAGTCAAGCAAGGTAGGCTTGTGCCAGGGATATGGGGGGGTGGGTGGGTGGGAAAGGGTAGGTGATGTTCTGGGGATGTTTTTCTTCAGGAGGGTGGAATGGCAGGCAGATCAGACATTGGGGGTGAGACTGATGGTGTGGCACATACTTGATCCTAACCCCTGGCCTCATCTTATGGGTTGTTCATACAACCTCACAATCGTTGTTCAGATTTGTGTAAGCTAAACAGCCGGTAAGGATCCATTTAGCCCATGTCATGTTAACGGCATGTCATGGCGTTAGTGCAAAAATATTATGTGCCATAATGTGCTTTTGTGCACAATGCCAAACAATCTCTTCTCCCATCTCCACTCCTCTTGGCTGAATTTCTTTTTTATTTTTTTTTTATGAAAAGTAGGAGGTCTGAAGTACCCTGCCCAAATTCCAAAGCTGAGATACTGTCAGGTTAGCACAAAGTATGACTGGCTCTGCAAACCTCCCAACAGTCAAAAATCCAGCTCTCCTTTCCCTCTATAGAAAACCCTGGATTTAAGAGCCTCTGCTGTTTTATCCACTGCAATAAAGTGAAAATGAAAGACAGACTGCCGTTAAGTTGCGCATTTTTCCACCCCAATATCAGTTGATTCACTGAGCTTTTCCAGTGAGTTATTTGCAATATGTCACATATTCGACAGACGTTCCTCTCCAAAAGGCCTCAATAGGCAGCCTCCTAGGTCTAGTGGTAAGACAGCCCAACTCTCACCACTGCCATCCCATGTCAAAGTCATCCTTGGCTATTAGCACCATTGCGCTTTTAAACTTGTTCTTTTCCAGAATGTTTTTTTGATATCCCCCAGGCCATTTGGATAAATGAAGTTCTACAGTCTCGCATTATAACACTTCTCCAAATATCCTGAAGTGTGTGATTAAAGCAATTAAGCCTACTAAAATTACCCCTGAACACAGAGATTTCAAGTCTTAACCATGATTGTTTTTTTCCTTCCTCCCCAGTTATAAAATTCTAATCAGACACAAAGATAGAACAAAGACAGTTTTCCCTGAGCAATGTGGATTTCTGAACAGGGACACTATTGTTAACACAGAGATTAATAGATGGATCCAGAAATGCATATGATAAAGATAAAATATCTCTTTAAGGGGAGAAAACTGTTTATTAAAAGACAGCATGTAATAAGAGCATGCTGTAAAAGTATTTTTCTTGGTTTTAAATCTGAAAAAAATTAAAACTTTCAATGCTAAATTTAAACAAGCTGCTTCAATGTTGACCCTTAATTTAAAATCTGGAAGGCGGACAGCACAATCCTATGCATGTTTGCTCAGAAGTCAATTGTATTATCGTCAATGGGGTTTGCTCCCAGGTAAGTGTGGATGGAACTGCAGTCAATTACTTTTACACCCCAGTCCTACTCTCTTTGCCACCGCAGAGCTAGCGGCCACAGTGACGGAGCTCATACTACATGCTGTGATGGGATGTTGGTGGAAGGAATACCAGGGTGAAGAAGTAAAAAACTTTTTATTTACTTTCATGTAGCCCCCCGATTATATGCAGCAAACCAAAGCCAGCTATTTTCCTCTTGGATTCCTAAGAGAGGAAAAGGACAGGGTGGGTTGAAAAACTGGAGGATCTGATGTGCACCTTTGCCACCCACTTCATCCTGATTTCTGTCACTTCCCAGTTCAGAACCTCCCCTGAACTACCACCCTGTCTGCCACTTTACTTGGGCCAGAGGAGCATCTGGATGGTTCTGGTGTGCACACAGAGCCGCTAGCCATTTCTGCCACCACATGCTTCATACATGTGCCATCTCAGGGTTACTTATGGGAGTGGATCAATAGAACCACTGTCATAAATGGCCATACTGGGCCATATATATTAATGGCCTGATTGGGCCATTAATCTTTCAAGGAAAAAGTCATGTCATTTAAAGACAATCTAAATTCCATTACACATCAGGCAGTCTAGATTCTAAAACTTGCAATGTTGACACATATTGTCACATGCAACAACCAGTGCTGGTGTCCTGGTCTGCATTTATTTAAAAGAAAACATCCTTAGGCAATTGAACAGAGCCTGGACAAAGACTGCATTGCGCATGAGGATGTGCACATCTAGATGTGCATCCATATTTGAGTCAGCTGTACAGTGCTTACAAATATGAATTTTTATTTCTTTGTCATGACTAAAATTTTTTTTCCCTGTATGGAACATTCAGATTTTATATAAACTTGTGAGAATTGCTAGGATGATTCTATGCAGTGTTAGGAATAGAACAGGCAACATTATGAAGAGTGAACTGCTGGGCCATGTTTAGATCATAAATGAAGCAGATTGAAAGACAGAAATAGTTTGTACAGGAAATGAGGAGTTGTCATTGTCATGGTCCAGGGTCTCTCGGACCAATCTTACGCACACCTGGGTCACTGGCCAAACATACCCAGTGGGTCAGAAATGCATGTTCCCAATTTAGTTCTTATGTATTCTACTATCTCAAGGGTCTTACCACTCAATGAGAGAACTGGGTATAGTTTCTAGCTCCCCCTCCCACCAAAAAGCCACACATTGAATACAAGTTCTTGTGTATGTTCAGATGATTTGACAAACACACCAAAAAGATCAGCAAAAAGGTCACTCTCCAGCTTTTGAAAGCTCTGAGTTATCCCCAAACTCAAGGGGAATCAGGTCTTAAGGCTCTGGTTTGTTTCATGGTAATAGACTGAGAGTGTCCTTAGTTGAATCAGGGTGCGATCCAAGGAAAGAGCCAAAGAAATCCAGCCCATGTCTGGCTCCCATCCAAGACCTGGTTCGCCCCCACTAGCACACCCACTGTCTCCACCCCTGAACCACCCTTCCCTCATCTTCTTCAAACCCTCATGCCAGTCTGATTCAGCTGGCATGTACATACCCCTTTGCTAGCACAGTGGAGGCCAGTGCATGCCTGTGCTATGGCCTCCCAGCCCCTGCAGTGGTGCTTTCGTGACATCTGTGCAAGTTTATTTTGACAGTGTCAAAAGTAGGAGCATGTCAGCATAGGCTGACAGTGTCACCCAAAGATAGGGTTACCATAATTCTCTTCCACAAAATCAAGGCAGAACCCTCTGTCCCATTTGCCAGTATGTGAACACAAGCCCCCCAAATTGGGATTTTCTGTGCTTTAGGGGATAAATGGCAACCCTTGCCTAAGAGCATATCTGGATAGCACTCTCATTAAATACAATACACACCAAATGCAGAAATAAAAAACTAAGCACCTATATCTATTTGCTTCTAATGTTGACCTAGATCTTTCCAACTCCTAATCATAAGCAATACAAGATAAACTCCCCCACCCCCAAAAAAGAAGGATTTCAAAATAAACTGACCTTACTTTCTTTGGACAATGATTGGGATGAAATGGTGTCATGCAGCATTTTATCTCTTGTTCTCAGGGATATAAAACTTACAGCCCAATCATACTAAACGCCCCATATGCCAAAGCACTTATAGCAATAGCATGTGAGCGGGTACTTTCAAGTCCTGGAGCCTCTTCTAAGTAGAACATTTGTTTTATTTGCCCCAGGCCAAGCCTCCATTGCCCTGATGGACCTGCACCAATTTGCTGATATAAGATCAAATGGACAAAGGCCAGAGAAGGGGATAGGATATCAGGCTGCAATCCTAATCTCTAGTTAAGACAATGCTTAAACCTGGTCCATAACCTGGAGTTTGCATTAATCAGAACAGCTTGCAACCTCTGATGAAAGAATTCGTCCAATCCCCATTTAAAGACATGTAGCCATGTGCCATCACAACAGGCAAGGGGTTCCACAGGTTAATTATGCACTGAGTAAAGATAATCTTTTTTTGAACAGCTTTCCCTAAGCACACTTTCCTGGGAGTAATACCCATTGAACACAATGCAGCTTACTTTTGAGTAAACATGTATAGATAGGATTGTGCTGTTTGTTGGGTCATTTGAACAGCTCCCATTCATTTCCGAAGGGAATGCACAGGACAATTTCAAATGCATTGTCTGGTTTTAAAATTACATTGTTTTTATGGCCAAATAAACAGCAAACACCAGGGTCACCAAAATATTTATTCAAAATATATTTTTTACAAAATTGTGTCTTCTGATTTTGCTCCCAGCTGGTAGCAGTTTATTAAGGGGGCAGACATACAAGTCTGGCAAGTCCTTTTTTCCCTGTGAAACCCATCCTAAAAATAGAAAGAACAGCTCCATTGTTGTAGGAGGTTGAAGACAGAGCTCCTGGAATTATCCTGGGTGAGCCCAGCCGTGAAACAGCGCATTAGCAAACAAAATGCTCGGTGCTGTTAATGAAGGTATGCTAATGTGGAAACAGACTTCCTGTCCAGAGCGATTTGTCAGAACTTCAGGTAAAGGAAGATTTCAAGAATGGCCAACTGTAGCGCTTTCCAAAAACATTCCCAGGTTTATTTTAGCCAGGCTCGCTTTGATACGGCATCTTGAAACTGAATGAACCTGCTCTCCTCCCTAGGATGTGTCAGTTGCACAAGGATTTCTTATGTTCTTACAAAAAAAGAGGAAGGAAACAGCTGGTAAATGTTTCACAGATGGTAAAGCTCTTGGCATATCTCAGGAGAGGGCCACCCATACAGATGGCTCATTATTTTAACATTTGGATTTTCATCTTATTAAAACATCTTTTTTCCCTCCCTGGTTTTATTTAGCATCATAAATTCTCCTACACTTTAGTTAACAACTCAGTGATTTGGGGGCTGTGTGTGTGGCAGGGAGAACATCATTTGGCTAAAATACATATCTGTAGCATCATTATTCTCAGCTCTGATGTGTAGCCAGCGGACTTGAACCTGATTAAAAATACCAAATGCGGGCGAATGCTCGGAATTATGACTTTATCAAGCAAAGGTCAGGTAAGCCTGTACAGAAGCTGAATTATTCAACAAAAGGGAGAAGCAGGAAGAGAAATGTACAGAGCAAAACAGTTTATGTTTCAGAAGTCGCCATTGAAAATACTTTGGTATGCAAAAGTTGTGTCGCCAAAAACTTGAGGTGGTAGAGCTAATCTGTATATTGAAGCTTGGCGCAGATAGAATCCAAAGACACTGCAAATGGGTGTACTTTTGGGGGGCAATGGCAAGGATGAGGAGCATTTGTACATATTTTTAAATGTTTCTTTTTGAGACTTGCACATCAGAATCCTAACCACTGTATCACATGTATTCTTGAACATTCAATTCAATCAACATCAAGGTATTTATTTATTTAGTGTATGGCATACGATACATGGACTTATGGTAAATCAGATGAAAATATCCAGTCCACCCAGCCATTCAAGGACAGAGTAGTCTATTTTTGAAAAAATCAGACACTGGGCTGGTATAAGCTCTTGATGTACACTTGGACACAATGTGATTTATATTTTGTCGAGGAGCACCATGGTCGCAGTGAGGGGTTGATAAAAGATCCCATTTAAACAGTGAGTCCTGGCAGACACCGTGTTGGATAAGGATCCTGTTCAGAGTTGACCAATGCTGGTGAGGTCAGTCAAAACCTGGCACTTTTCATGTAGGGTCATCTATGTATCAGCGTATCAAAGTTGTTAAGCAGCTGCTGTGTGAGTGCCAGAGAAGGCTTCCTAGATTTAAGCCTGCCAATTGATAGATGAAAGCTGGAATCCTAATCACACTTTTCTGGGAGTTTGTACTATTGAACACAACGAAACTTACTTCTGAGTAGATATGCTTAGGATTGCACTGCAAGATCAGTGTTCACAGGTAGAAATGGGTTGCTGATAATTTTAGTATATTCTTTCACTAAGGGCACAATCCAGAGTAACTACAGGAACATGTAAGAGACATTACATGTATCCATAGTTATTGCACCACCTAGTGAAAATCTATGGGAAATTCATATTGCAGTCCAGAGTAACTTGTTCTTACTCTTGAGCAAGGACTCCCCATAGTTACTTTGGATTTTACCCTAAGGCTACAATCCAGAGTAACTACAGGACCTTTTACACCGACGTAATTATGATGCCCCCTATGGGAAACCTATGGGAAATGCATAGATCAATCCAGAGTAAGTGCCTCATAGAGACTGAGGCTCTCCATCTTGATCCTCTTTGTTTCTGGTGTATGTTGTTCCCAATATTAATTTTTGTAGACATGTTCTCTAGGGCTACAATCCAGAGTAACTACGGGAGCACGTAAGAGACTTTACGTGCACCCATAGTTACTGCATCACCTAGTGAAAACCTATGGGAAATTCATATTGCAATCCAGAGTAACTTGTTCTTACTCTGGAGCAAGGACTCCCCCTAGTTACTCTGGAGTGCGCCCTAGGTGTATCTTATAAGGGATAGTCTGATCCAAAGTTACTCAGAGGTATTTTGGGTGAGGATTATAAGATCTGATGAATGATGCAGAAGAGAGTGACCAAAATGTTTACTAGGATGGGGCACATCCTGTATGAGGAAAAGCTCCAGTGTTTGGTGTTATTCAATCTAGAAAAAGGTTCCGGGGGAGAGGATGGGACATATATGAGGCATAAAATTATGGCTATGATTGAGAAATAAAATTATGGAGATATCCACTAAACATCCACTAAAATTGAGTGTCTGGGAAGCTAGGACAGACAAAAGGAAATATTTATTTACCCAGAATGTAATTAGTCTGTGGAACTCCTTGCCACAAGCTACGATGATGTCATCAAGTGTAGATGCCTTTAAAAGGATAATTTTGGAAGAAAAGTCCGTCATATTTTCCAGCCATGGTGGGTATGGGCAACATTCTGGTTTTAGCCTCAGAATGCAAGATGCAAGGGAAGGCCGCATGATGTAGACTTTTAATTTTCTTCTGTGCTCCCTGAAGCTCAGGTGGGACACTGTGAGATACAGGAAGCTGGAATTAATGGGCCTTTGGCCTGATCCAGCTGAGCTCCTCTGCCTAACATCTTCTGTTTTATTATTTCTCTGCTGAGCACCATTCCAAACAAATAGTGTGTTATGTGTTTCGGAGAAACTGTATTTACTCGAATCTAAAACTCACTTTTTTTCAGCCAAATTCAGTCTCCAAAAACAGGGTGCACATTGGATTCAATGGTTAATTGGAATAGAGTAAATATTTAAAAAGCAGGCCTCTGTCAGTCTTGAAAGACTATGGTATCGTGCTCGGCGCTGCATACGCTGCATGCAAAGCATGAAAGCCTGGGTTGGATTGTTATGGAGGATAGGCTGTTACCCAAGCAGCAAATCCCCCCTCTCCACACCACTGAATTAGTCCAATGGAAAGGCAGAGCCAATAAGATTGGATCCAGCTGGCGTTGCAGAGCTGGGCTAAGGACAGGAGCTCACCCTGTCTTGTGGGGCCAACCCGGGTCTCAAACCCTGGCCTGCTGGTTAACAGGCACAGCGTCTTAATATGGTATTTTGACTATAAGTATAGGGTGCGCATTAGATTTGATGACACATTAGATTCAAATGAATATGGTATTTCAGATGAAGCTCTTTCCCTTTAACATATTACACTGACTCAGATCATTGGTCCAGCTAGTCTAATATTTATAGCCCAACTAACAGCACCCATCCAAGAACTCCAGCAGGCTATTTGCTCATCACCTATTACCAGATCCTTTTTCTGGAGATGCCAAAGATGGTACCTACAACCTTCTACATCCAGGGCATCTGATCTGACCTGGAGTAACAGCCTCTCTTTCTTCCCAAACTATGGAATGGTACACATACTATTAATACATCAGCAGCAACTTTTAAAATGATTGCTAATCCATTGAGGCAGTGACTTTGCTGGCCCATGGAATTCAGGTGCATGTCAAGATCAAGGAAATGTCAGCGAATGATAAAACTTGGTGCTTTGCACTTCTCTCTTAAAAATAACTCAATTGATTTATGATCCAACGGATGGGCTCTTATGGTGAGACCTTGCGTGCCAAGTTGCATCCAGACGCCACTCTTGCAGCCAAGCTGTAAATCCTTCCAGAACTGGGTTTCTCCTGGAACTCTGTAATGCTTGTGGGTGCTGCTGGAATATTTATAATGCAGCATCTGAAATCATAGCTCTGAAAGGGGAGAGGGAGCCGAAGAGTTTGCATGGTCTGGAGAAATTGATAGGTTGAGTCAGGCAAAGACTTAATATAGCAAATTTGTTCCCAGTTTAGGAAATATGAAATTGAGAACAGATCACCAAGTGAAGTTGGTTTGTGACCAACCAAATGAAGTTTTTCTTTTGCATGATGCAGTAACTGCCAATGATTTTTAGAGTTCTTGAGGCTTCAAATTTACCCCTCCTCTCTTCTTCATATGCACCTCATAGTATTGTCCCCTTTAATTCATAGCCCTGCTTTAGGTTCCAGTGTATCTTGACATAAGATCTGTTGTAGCTAGAAGCAAAGCATTTACACTGATGTGCAAAAGCTTGAAATCATTCCCATTCTCTTCTTTCACATCTGGAGAATGATCTTGGATTTTTTGGTGGTGCTTTTTAAATTTTTCTTTGTTTACTGATTATATTTTGTTATTGAATTCTTCTTGATTTCTTATGCCACCATGAGCATAACTTTGCACCAAAGTTGGATGTCTAGCACTTCTCATGTAGAATTTAAACTGTGCCATTCCTTTGGGAGAAAAAAGCAACAGCCTCTTTAACAACATATACTATGTGGCACAGTTTCACTCCATTGCCAAAACCAACCAAGAAATAAATGATTTTTTAAAGTCATGGAACACTTGCTACTTGTAGTTCCAATACATTTTTACAAGCCCATTTTTTAATTGCACTTCACCCTTTCAGAAACTGACAGGCTCTAAATGACCAAATTATTTAAAATATATAGAGAGCTAAGTCTTACAAGAACCCTAGAAAGTATGATCATTGACAAATGGACAAATCTTGTATTGGCAAAAGGTTACACACAGTTTGGAGGTTACACACACAAGTGATGAGTTGTGGCAGTCTGCCAGCAGTACCTGGACTCCTTCAATGCTGTTAGTACTGGCGACTGGAGAGAAATTGGGTGCAGGGAGAATGGAGTAGGATGGTTGGGAATGGAGAGGTGATCAGGGCAGAATGGAGGAAGCATGATGAGTTCTGGAAATGGATGGACCAATATCTCCTTCTAGGTGACACCTTCAGTGTCACCAATAACTCCTTCTAAGCCTTTTTTCTGGGTCTGCTTAGCCTTGTGGTAGCTAAATTGCTAGTACAGGTCCAAGTAGACGTATTCCAGTCTTAGTTGTTTAGTCATTCAGTTATGTTTGACTCTTCATGACCCCATGGACTGCAACACATGAACACATGAGGACTTGTGAAGAGGGCAGCAGGGGTGGCAGGTGCTGGTGATGGGGGCTGCAGCAGCAGCGGGGACTGGCGAAAGGTGCCTCTGGAAGCTGTGACGTGTCTCTGGAGTCCCCCCACTGCCCTGCCTAGCCGGCGGGTGGGCAGATGGGTGGATGGGCAGGGCGATACTGGTGGTGGTGGCTGCTGTCCAACCATGAAATGGGGGGAGGGACCTGCTCCTGGTCCCACCTCTGTCTTCCTGTTCTGGGAAGACAGAGGTGGGAAATTTAAAATTACCGGTATGTCTGGGGAAATGCCCGGAACCCCGAGAAAGGGGGTTTTTCTAGTTCTCTGGTAAGCCCTGCCTTTTCTGGTTCCTCAGTAAGCTCTTGGCGTTTCAGGTCATCTGGGCACCCTGTCCCAGACTTTCCACCATGATGCTCCAGATGAATGTGACAGGATATGTACTTCTTCAATAAATAATAGGGTGCCTGTGGATGCAAGGTAGCAGTTGAGTCCTTGTATCCTTTCACTATAAACTGTTTAATTGTATCTGTTTTATTTTTATTGTGCTTTTACCCTACAGTACTGCAATATACACCCAACTGAACTTGGCTGGTAGAATATCAAGTTTCTTGTTTTTGTATCCAAGAGAACAACCTTCTTTTCCTTGGTTTCTTGCAAATTAGTAAAAACAGCATTTCAGTGATTCACTTTAAAAAAATAAAGCGATTTATTTCTTCCCAGTATAAATAAGTTTTAAGCGATACAAGTCCAATATGTATTCTGAAGTTAAAGTTACAATCTGCCCAGGGCTACATTGGCATCAAAGTGGTGACAACTATATCTTATGGGGCAGGGAAGCAGAGCCAGGTCTTGTCAGATGCAAGATGCAAAGGAAGGCCCCATAAATTTTGACACGCAAATCTCTTTTTGATTACAATCCTAATCATATCTACTCAAAAATAAGCCCTATTGTGTTAAATGGGTCTTACTCCCAGGAAAGTGTCTTGAGGATTGCAGCCCAAGTCTTGTGTGCTCCTTAAGGGCAAAGGAACAAATGTTCCCTTACCTCATGTTACATCCAGTTGGCCCCAGTGGATCCCCTCAGGGCTGGTGCAGAACTGAGGAGACCATTTTGGGTTTCCTGTCACTGTTAAGGGGAATCAAGATATGGCAACAGAGGCTCCCTACTGTCTCCGTCCCAGATCTGCTTCTCCCTCTGCCTCCCCCCTGCTCAGTTCTGCCCAATTCCTACCCTCTGTTACCCTGTATTGGCCCTGCCAGCAGACACACTTACCACCTTGATAACCATTTCTGAGTGCCGAGACCCTTGGTGCTGACTGATACTGAGATCATTATCAGTGATGCATCAGTCCCAACTGGTGCATCAAAACCTCTGCTGCAAAAGTGCCTTATGGCACTTATTATGCAACAGCTGGTTCAGAGGTGCCAGTGGTGGCCAATAGGATCAACCCCTAAATCCCCATACTCATGTAGCTTATGTTGTATCCCGGCTTGCATTCAGCTAATTTTCTCCACTCTTCTTTTACAACCATTATTATTTCTTTGCCATTAAAGGACTTCATTGTGTATTTCCAGCTGATCAAGACGACACAGTGCACATGTTGATATCTCAGCGGCATATAAGCTCTCTGATGTGGCTATATGATGACAACCCTGTGAGTAAGTGAAAATTCACCGCTGCCCTCACTCTGAATGATGTCAAAGAGTCCCCATTGCTCAGGCCAACAGGCTGATGCTTGCTGTCATGCTGCACTGTGGCGGCAATTTCATTCTCTGCCACATCCCTCCCCAGAACATACCCCCAAGTCAAGAAAAGTGTTGACCTGTAGTAGGAAATCTACACCCAGCAGCCCAGTTGTTTCATAAGGGAGTGACAATCTTTCAAGCAATTTAATACCCTTTCACAAAGTATTTGGAAAAAAATCTCCCAAAAGATGGGGTGCATTTTCAGCTTAGCAATAATAAATCAACCGAGTACAGGTATGCATGTTCCTTGATAGATCACTGCAGTGGCATACGTAAGTTGTTTGGCATCCGGGGTCCACAAATTTTTTGACAACCAAAATTATATACCGGTAATTAATTATTATCAGTATTAATTAATATAATTAATTAAATATTAATTAATATTTTCCTATTTTAAAAACTCTCTTTACCAATGGAGAGCGCAATCCAGAGTAACTACGGGGAGTCCTTGCTCCAGTGTAAGAACAATTTGCTCTGGATTGCAATGTGAATTTCCCATAGGTTTACACTTGGTGCTGCAGTAACTACGGGTACATGTAATATCTCTAATGTGCTCCCATAGTTACTCTGGATTGTAGGGTAAGTCTCTTTTATTCTTTTTTTGAGAGGGAAGTGAGTGCCTTCTGGAGCGTTTATTGATTTCCACTTTCACTGGATTGTGACCATTCTGTTGGCCTTTCATTCCTCTGTGCATGATCTGAACATGAGCCAAGACACCTTTGCTTATTCACGAGTAAATTCACAGCTGGGTAGCTCAGTTCCACTTCTCTTGGTCTTCAAAGTAATTATCAGGGACTTTGTTCTGGGGTGATTGCGGGGTGGCGGGCTGTGTTCATTGTATCGAACCATTCTGGGGAGTTGAATTCCTCTCAGTTTTCCATTTCCAACAGACAAAGGCTGCAATCCTAAAGACACTTTACTGGGAGTAAGACCCATTAAACATAATGGGGTTTACTTTTGAATAGACATGGTTAGGATAGTGTTCAAAGGTACGTTTGCCTGTTTCTGAGTAAAGGCTCAATATGGCTCAGTTTCACTTTCCATCCTTATTATTATTATTATTATTATTATTATTATTATTATTATTATTATTATTATTATTATTATTATTTCGGCCATACCTTTTGATACGAAGGAGATATTTCAATGCTGTTTTTGCATTGGATTCTACTGGGAAATACACATCCAGTGGTATATGACTTGATGTAGTTATTCCAAACAGTTGTGATTTTAGCAATTTTATGATTTTGGTCACCCCCAGTGTGTCACCCCCCCATTGAGCATGGTACCTCTCTAGGGACACCATTGGATCACTGCACCATATTTGATCACCGCCACTTTCTGCAGAAAGGATCAGAGATGGTAGTGGAAGCAAGGGAGCGCCTCAACATGTGCAAGGATACTTGTGCTGATTCACTTCACTGTAGAAATCAGCAGCCTATACTAGAGACAATGGCTGGAACACCAGTTTCAGCTGCTATATTATTGCACAGTTTGCAAGATATTTATTTATTTATTTATTTATTTATTTATTTATTTATTTATTTATTTGATATCCCACCTTTCTTCCTGAACAAAACCCAAGGCAGCTAACAAGATTTAAAAAACAACAATAAAATACCATTAAAATAGACAATAAACACAATTAAAACACAATTATACTATAGAAACACAGTAAGAAAACCACAATAAAACCCAGGTTAAAAATAGGTTGCCAAGAAAACAATATTACCCTGTAAAAGCCATCAAATGCCTGTTTAAATAAAAGAGTTTTAAGTCCTCGCCAAAAGGATAACACTGAGGGGGCTTTCCTTAACTCAATGGGAAGGGAGTTCCACAGAGTGGGTGCCACCACTAAGAAGGCCCTGTTTCTGGCCACCATCCTGCTTACTTTTTTCAGAGGCAGCACAACCAACAGGGCCCACTCTGATGACCTCAGAGAGCAGACTGGATTATATGGAAGCAGGCAGTCTCTCAAATACACTGATCCCAGGCCATTTAGGACTTTATATGTCATATTCAACTGGTCCCAGAAACAAATGGGGAGCCAGTGTAATTCCCGGAACAACAGGGTGACAGAGTCAAACTGCCAACCACCAGTAACCACACAAGCCACTGCATTCTGCACTACTTGTAACTTCTGAACCGTCTTCAAGGGCAGCCCCACTTGGGGCACATTGCAATAGTCTAGTCTTGATGTCACCATGGCATGGACCACTGTGGCCAGATCTGACTGAGACAGGTACAGCCACAGCTGACACACCAGCTGAAGCTGGGCAAGGACAATCCTGGCCATAGCTGACACCTGGGCATCCAGGAGCAGTTGCTAATCCAAGATCACCCCCAAGCTGTGAACCTGCTCTTTCAGGAGGAGTGCAATCCCATTCAGAGAAGGGTAATAATCCAGTACATCCATGAGGATTTCTGAACCAGGACGACCTCTGTCTTGTCAGGATTTAATTTCAGCTTATTCACCCTCATCCGGATCCCAACAGTATAAATTACTGTTTTTAAGTAATAAATCTGACCTGAGCCCTCTCTTCTTTCTAGAAATTAAGAACCCTTTGTGAGACATATGTGGACTACTGAAGCATGAGGAGCATACTACTACATAGCTACTACCTGAAAATAATGCCTCTGTGTATGGTGGACAGAAGAATAATCAACCATTTATCCTAAGTTCATTTTCAAAATCAGATCCACTTGGACCAAGACACACACACACACCCACACACACACACACACACACTTTCTCTCTCCAATCAAATCTTGATTTCCATTTGAACATCTACTTGAATTACAGATGGGATTCAAACGCTTCATTCTGACATTCCACCCTCACTCTTAATGGAATCTAATCTAAAGTATGCGGAGCTGCCTTAATCATTAATTCATCTACTTGTTAATTCATTCATCTTTATTTCACCATTTACCTAATGAGGATAATGGGGAGCATCAAATCCTAAAGGCAGATCATTTTTTTTAAAAAATCGCAGCATCTGATAATAATTAATTAATAACAGAGCAAACAATAACCTTCGTTTTACAGGTATTCCCCTCCTTGTTCCAGCGTCACCACCCTGGAGAAATGTATTTTAATTATAGTTGCCACAAGGACAAATTAACTCTCCTGGATTTTTTAAGATCTGCTTTGCAGTTTGTAACGTCACGGGGAGCAAAGAGAAGCTATCTTCATGCAAAAATAATCAGAATTTTTTTTAAGGCGCTCTGATAAATGGCAGAGATGAAGAGCAGATAAATGTAGCTGACGGTATTTGGTATGACATTGGTAATACTCAGAGGGACTCCGCAGTGTAGTGTGCCAGGCTCGATGTTCTTTGCTTTTATGAAGGTGACAGACTTGACCTGTCATGTACTAGTTACACCCTGGACAGACTAGAAATGTCACACACTGCTAACAGTTACCACTTAAAATGGAAGAGCTTCTGCCGAGAAAAAGTTGAGGCGCTTAACAAAAATAAGGTCGCAAAACAATTCCCTATGGCCTCTCAGCTTGTCACATGCCCTAAGCATTATTTTTTTAGTAATTTGTATAGTGATGTTCAGAATGCAGCCTTCTTCATTATTCTTACCTGAGTCATAGCAAAAAAATCCTGCCACAGTCAGTTTCTTGATCTCTTGACTGAGAAACTTACACTGTTGCTACTTGCTCCATATACCCCCTCCATATGTATGTCAGTGCCTCCCCTCCAAGACTCTAAGGTTCCTACATCATCATAGGAACGCCTGGGGGAATGTTCTCACTTGTATCTTTAATGGGAGGCAAAAGAGTAGGGAAGAGGGAGAATTGGACAACAGCTCCCATCACATCGTAGCCAGCTTTTTAGGACTTCAGTGGTGGGACAACAGTGTCCAAATCAACCCCTCTGGCCTGCATTTCTTAAGTGAGAACCTGCCCATGGGTTCAGGTGAGAGCCATCTTGCAAAGAAGTCTTCCTACTGCCCCTTCTCCTTATTATATCAGGTTTTGCCTGATATAGATATTCTGTATCCCCCAGTTGCCTATATGAGGAACCCCAATATATTCTGTACTAACCCCAATAATACTGGACTTCTTTCTGTGCTACTGTGAGAGTGTTAATTTGACACATTTGGGTTATTAAGCAACGATGACAATTATTTTAAATAACCTTCTCTGATGGGAAGATCTATGCCAAATCTGACCAGAGCAGTAATAGGAATTAATAATTAAGCATCTGTTTTCTTGGCTTGCCTCTTACACAATCTACTCCGAGAAGATACGGCTAGGAGAGAAAATTAACATCCTATAGCAGAGAGACAATGGCCTGTAATCAGCACAACACAGTAATACTTAGAATCTGCCCTAGATTTTTTTTTCACAGACCAAAGCTTGTTTTTTTAAAAGTGATGCAGCCAGAGAAACACCAATATCCCCCGAAAATGCATAGACCACAGGAGAATATTGACAGGATGTTACCTGCCTCTCACACAGAGGCAAACTGAAATGGCTGCCGGCTGTGCCAGGAAGTCTTGGAGAGATTAAAAACCATACTATTAAAAATGTATTTCAGAAATAAACAGCGTAAATCACAGCAATGAAGTATAAATTAGGAATGAGTCAGTGTCGGAACTACCCACATCTCACTGGCAAAAAAAAAAGGCAGGGAAGAAGTAGTGTCCTTTGAAGATGATCTGCTGAATAAAGGTATGGTCAGTGAAGGCTAGCTTGGAATTTGTAGCCCAGGAATGAATTTTTACAATCATATAAAAATATAAGGCTGAAATCTCCCAAGTAGGGATGAGATTTCAGTTCATATTACTCCATCAACCTGCATAGTACTTTAAACATAGGCAAAACAGAAATTGTTGCTTGCCCCAAGGAATTTACAATCCTGATTTCTACAGTGAATGAAAGCAAAAGAGGAAGGGATGGTTTGACATTACAATTCAGGTATGGTTTGATATTACATGGTAACCCTGGGGGCTCCATTCTGGAACCACATGTGGATACCAGAATCAGTGGATACTAGAATCCCAGTTTAAATCCTTTTAAAAACACACAAACAAATGTCAAAATCAAGGATCTTACCTTTTCACTGCCAAACTAGGCTGTTTCCAAGAATATAGCACTGTTTTAATATTGAGAGACCCTCTTCTGGATCATACGGATGTTCCTTTCTTCTCATAAATTGTGATGTATTCTTGGGCAAGCCTGGGAGAAGAACCTTTGAAATCCCTGGAAGTTGGTCTTTTTGCTACTAAACACAGCTTGATAGGCTTAGAAATAGCAAAGTGTGGCCACAAAAAATAGGAGCCCCTATTTTGAAAATTTAAATCCCTTTGATTTTAAAGGTACAGTGGCGCCTCACGTAACAAATGCCTCACGTAAAGTATGTTTCACGTAACAAACAAAAATTTCTTTAGGATTCTGCTTCATGTAACAAACTGTGCTTCACTTAACAAACAAACTCGTTGGCAGTTGGGGCAGATGCGCTGACCGGCAGCTCTTTTAAAAAGCATCAGGGCTGCCTAGCGCACCTGCCCATAGCGAAAGCAACACTTCCATGCTGTTCCTCCTGTGGCTGGGTATCCGCTGGGCAGAGAGAGAAGAGCAGTGGAGAAGAGGGAAGCAGCTCAGGGCTAGCCAGAAGGGAACAGGGGAGAGAGAGGCTCAGGATGAAGAGGGGAAAGTGGGGAGACACTTTGAAAGTGTCTTTGACTATAGAAGAAGTGTCTTTGATTGCAGGCTTCTAACCATGTTAAATGGGATTTACTCCCATGTTTAACTCCCATGTTAAATGTTTAACTCCCATGTTAAATGGGGCTTACTCCATGTATTAAATGGGGCTTACTCCCAGGAAAGTGTCTTTAGGACTGCAGCCTAAGTAAACATCATAGGGTCATGTATATTGAATGCATGTTTTGAATTCAATTCCAGTGTTTTCTCACAATTTTTACATACAGTTAATATTTTTTTATGAATATTTTTGGGGCTGTGGAACCAATCATCTGAGTTTTCATTATTTCCTATGGGAAAATCCGCTTCAGGTAAAGAACGTATCACGTAACAAACATGCCTCTGGAATGAATTAAATTTGTTGTGTGAGGTACCACTGTATTTAAATTGGGACTTCTGGTATTTGCTGGCATTTGCAGCAAATCAAATCCACTAGAACCACATTCAGACTATGAGAATGACGTTGTATCCTCAAGATTCATGCTACTTCTTCCCATATAAATTGCAATT
The DNA here is from genome assembly GCA_030015325.1 of Cryptoblepharus egeriae. NCBI lineage: Eukaryota > Metazoa > Chordata > Lepidosauria > Squamata > Scincidae > Cryptoblepharus > Cryptoblepharus egeriae. Next base: position 176,023,210 of record JAREYC010000003.1, on the reverse strand, counting down.
CTTGTCTTTATTCACCATGGTTGTCATTTGGTCTGAAATGGCAAACTATTGTTTATGCTTGCCATACAAATCAGGATCAAAAACCAAGGTTAGGTTCTGATTCTCATTTGCAGTGATAATAAAAATTGTAGCTTGCTGGTGCAACTGAGAGAAGGAGGGGAGGAATCGCCATGTGCAAGGAGAAGAGAACAGGGACAGGGACCATGTAAGACAGAGGCATACTGTGGAAGCTGAGACATGTTGGGAGTAAATCTCATGGAATTAATTGGGACTTACTCTCAGGTAACTGTATAGGTTTGCAGCCTCAGGCACGTAGCATTTGTGCTATACCGAAACCAAGGCTAACAAACAACAGAGATGGTGAGAATGGGGAGAAGCATGGGTGAATACGTTACACCTATAGACACCAGACATGGTTTGGTGGTTAAGCAAAGAGCTACCAGAAGACTGATAAGAAAAATTTTGGATGGAAGACAGAAAGCTGATAAACAGAGACAACTGAGCCAGAGATGTCATTGTATATAGCTTGGCTGACCTGAAAACTGTTCCTACTGGTAGGTTGCAAGCAGTGGTGGGATTCAAATAAATTAACAACAGGTTCTATGTCCTAATAACCTAAATTGACAATCGGTTCTATATCCATAGAACAACAGGTTCTATGTCCCATTAGTAACTGGTTCTCAGAACCAGGTGCTCATTGACAGTGAGAACCTGTGAGAACCTGCTGAAGCCCACCACTGAATTCCTTGATGTCAGGTGTGATGACCATGCAATGAAGTACTGTATTTTGGAAGAGAACAATTCTATGAGCTGCCCAAAGAACAATTACCCACCTCACATGGTTGTTGTGAGCACAAAATATTATAAAAAAGCAACCTTTGGCTGCCTTGGGCATTTGTGATAGAATGGGAAAGCATTATTTATTATCAAATAAATAAATCTATATATAACTGAAAAGTCACTGACTCACTCACTGACTCATCAACTGCCTGGGCCTAGAAGTGTGAAATTTGGGGAGGGTGTTCCTTCCATTATGCTGCTAGCCCTTTAATGGGCTGGACCACTTTGCCTCCCCCCCCCCCCCCGGTGGAATGGTCCAGCCGGAGAGAGATGTTGGCAGCTGATTGGCTGCTAAGGGCCTGGGGGCAGCAACTGGGGGATGTACCAGGCTTGCTTGCCTGCTGGCCCCTCAGTCGGTGCGAGAGCAGCGTCCCCCACCCTCCCTCCCTTATGCAGTTTAAGCTTTGCTGGTCACACTTTGGGCCGGGTAGGAATTTTTGGGGTCCCTGCTGATTGGCCTTTGCCGGGACCATTTTTCGCTTACCCTAAACTGTACTACTGATGAGGGGGGAGTTAAATAGGTCACTTTATGGCAGGTGTCGTGCTGGAGTAGGCAGGATAGGCCCTTGGTGATTGCCTGAGACAGCAAGGGTCAGTGTGATGCATAGCGGGCTTACTGGGTCCCGATCTGGACGTAAGCCTAGGCGGCTAGCCCTGCACCTGGGATTTAGGCAAAGTCAACTGGGCAACTGGTTGACAGAGCGCCCAGCTGTCTCAACCTTCGGGTTGGTGATGAGGTTTCTCAAAACCTCAGTGCAGGGGTGTGACCTGAGCCAGGCTTTCACCCGTCTCTATATTTGTAGCTACCAGCACGACTTTGTTAGCAGTCCCCTGTGGTTTTAAATAGTGTTTAGTTATTAATAAAGTGGCCCTTTAATCCAACATCTGTCTCTGGCCATTCTCACCATGGCGGGTAATGGAGGGATCCACTAAGAACTGGTTTTCGGAAATTCCAGTTGGAAGGGAATGAAAAGGGGCACAACACATTTTCCTCCCTATGCTATACTTTCAATTGTAGCATCCCTGACTGATCAAGGCCCTGCCCCAACCCCTGGATGAAATTTGGGGTGTTCCTTCTGTCACATGAACCCATCAAGAATCGATTATGAAAGAAACCCACAAAGAATCAATGTTGAGAAATTTAACTCTTAAGGGGCTGAAAAGGGGTGCAATCAGTGGTGGGCACCAGCAGGTTCGCACCTACTCTATAGAACCGGTTCTTAACAAGAGATAGTACATATAAAGTTTAAAAATAGCCATTTAAAAGTGGCTGCCAGATGGACAGAGAACCGGTTCTTAATTTCTTTGAAGCCCATCACTGGGTGCAATGTGTTTTTGTCCTATACTTATCATTGACTGATCAACATCCAGCTGATGCACTGGGAGGGAGGATGCACAGGGGTGATGGTGCACATGGGGAGATGGTGCACATGGGGGACAGTGCACAGGGGGGGATGTTGTTTGGTGGTGTTTCACATGGGGAATGATATACATGTGGGGAATTGCACATGGGGGCTGGTGCGTCTGGGGGGCTGGTGTGCCTGGGGATAATGTGCATGGGGGGATGATGTGCATGGGGTGTTGCATATGGTACACATGGGTGGACAGTGCACATGAATGGATAGTGCATATGGGTGGATGGTGCACATGGGGGATGATGCACATGTGGGAATGTTGCATATGCAGGGTGTGTTGTGCATGGGGGATGTTGTGCATAGGGGATGTTGCACATGTAGGGATGATGTGCATGGAGGGTGTTGCGCATGGAGGCATGGTGAACTGGGGGACACTGTGAATGAGGGAACAGTGCGCATGGGAGGATGGTGAGCATGCAAGGACGATGCGCATGGGGGGATGATGCTCAGTGGGGGGATGGTGTACATGGGGAATTTTACTCCTGCAACGTGGGTACGTTTTTGCTAGTAATAAATAAATAGGAGCAAAGGCAGTTATGTGTACTTAAACTTAATCTGGGCTGACTGGATTTCTTCACAACACTTCTGCTTATATCTCACTACAGAAGTGCAGCTTGTAAGCAGGACTGCAGACAGTCTTTCTGAAATCTTGGCTATCCCCTGCTAACAGGATTTGAATTCCCTTAATACGGAAAATAATCCAGAATTTAATGAAGGCTGTCTAGATTGAGCAATTCACCTGAGGAATGTGTCTGAACGATGTCAGAAGTCTTGCAATAATTGATATTTGTGTGAAAATTAAAACCAAAGGCAGACAGATGTCAAGAATCTTTCTGGGAAAATTATCAAATGGGAACCATTTGGAATCCACCTTTTCTTGTGTGCAAGATCTTATTATATGGGAAGGCGGCTTTCTCAAAACCTGAGTTATGAACAGTGGCCACAGCGTGGGAGTTGTTAATTTTCAGATTAGACTTAGAGATGTGAACATTTTAATTCAGAGTAAGCCAGATGGTACGGTAAAGCCTGTGTATTAAAAATAATTTTATAGGGCCTGTTTACACAATTTGTTGTTATAGTCTCTGAGTTGTTTAAGACAAATGTCTGGGTAGTTAAAGTCCCCCATTACTACTACCTCATATTTCCTTGCAATGCCTGCCAGTTGCTCCAAGAAGACATCGTCTACTCCTTCTCCTTAGCCTGGCGGTCTATAGTAGACGCCCACCACAATGTTTTGTTTCTTATTTTCCCCCCTTACTTTTACCCAAACACACTCCACAGGGATATCCGGACCACTCTCCTGGATTTCAGAGCAAGTATATATGTTCTTGACATATAATGCTACTCCACCTCCCCTTTTGCCACTTCTGTTCCTCCGGAACAGCTGATAGCCTTCCAATTGTGTGTTCCAGTCATGGGAGTCCCACCAAGTTTCAGTTATTCCTATCAAATCAAATTTCCCTTCACTTGCTAAAAGCTCCAGCTCATCTTGTTTATTTCCCAGGCTCTGTGCATTTGTGTAAATGCAACTTAAGCCCTGGAGGTTGCAACTCAATGCATTTCCCTCCTTTTTTGTAAGGCCAGGCCCCTCTAAAGATTTTTGAGTTACAGCTGTGCCCTGGCAATTCCCATCCAGAGCATTTTCCTTATTCCTAGGTTCCCTTTGGACATAACCCACCCCCTTCTTATTTAGTTTAAAGCCCTCCTGATAAGGTTGGCCATCTCCCGTCTGAAGACACTCTTCCCCCAACCCATAAGATGTAGTCCATCCTTTGCTAGGAGTCCTTCCTCAAGGAAGTTCATCCTGTGATCCCAGAATCCAAATCCTTCCCGGTGACACCATTTTCGAAGCCAGCTATTGACCTGAAAAATCTTGCTATCTCTCTGAGGACCTTTGCCAATTACTGGGAGGATGGATGAGAATACCACCTGGGTATCCCCCAGGTCCTTAATCTTCCTCCCCAGAGCTTCATAATCCCCAACTATCTTTTGGAAAGTTTCCTGAGGAGCATCGTTTGTTCCTACGTGGATGAGTAAGAACGGGTGACGATCAGCAGGTGTGATCATCCTCGGTAGCCTCTCCGTGATATCCCGTATCCTAGCACCAGGGAGGCAGCACACCTCACGGGAAAACGGGTCTGGTCGGCATACAGCTTCCATGCCCCTCAGGAGAGAATCTCCAATCACCACCACCCTCCTCTGTGTTCTCCTTCTGTGTCTAGCTTCCCCCACACTAACTGGTTGTGGCTGCTGTCTATGAGGGGGATCTGTAGGCATGCCAGTATGGGCAATGCCAGGATCCGGTGTAGATGTGCTAGCAAGAGGAACTTCTGCCAGCATGGTGGAATCTGAGAGACTCTGGAAACGGTTGTATAGCTCCAGTGGTTCTCGACTGCTCCTGCCCCTTTTTCTCCTGACTGTCACATGTCTCCATGAAGAGACATCATTGCTGGGGTCCCCACTGGTGTCATCCCTCTGGAGAAGTTCCGTGTGTGCTGTATCAAGGAACTCCTCAGATGCCTTAATCTGACGAAGGGTGGAAACTTCACCCTCCAATGCTGCCACCTTCTCCTCCAACAGTGCAACCAGTTTGCACTTGCAGCATCGATAATCCCTGGGGTCCTTGGCAAGAAGACAAACATGGCACACATGGTGCATGTCACGACAACTGCACCCTTCCCTTCCATCTCCTGTCAACTTCACAAGTCCTCCTTGTTCACAGGCTCCGGTCCACAGGATCGCGCCTCAGGCCCTGATGCTGCCCTTGAAAGCTCCTCCCGCCAGGCAACCAGCCAATGAACACCTAGCAGCAATTAAGCACTCAGCTAAGCAGCCCCCCTCCTCCACTCACCTGGGACTCTGTGTTCCTTCTCACCTCTCCTCTGAAAAAGGAGACATTTGCTGGAAGACAAACTCAGCCAAACATGGAAGCTCCAGTAGATTCCTGATGGGCCTGGAAGATAACTTCATGGTCCAGAAAGTGGAGGAAACGGCAAGGGGAGGGGCCATCCTTGACCTGATCTTAATAAATCGTGAAGAACTGGTTGATCAGGTCAACGTAGTGGGAACTTTAGGGGAAAGCGATCATGAGCTGCTGGAATTTAGAATAATGTGGGAAATAAAAAGAGTGCAGAGTGAAACTTATATGTTGGATTTCAGGAAAGCTGATTTCAACAGGCTTAGAGGAGTCATAGGTGGGATCCCATGGGTTGATGATCTAATGGGGAAAGGGGCCCAAGATGGGTGGGAGCTCCTTAAGAGGCAGCTTCTACAAGCACAGACAGAAACAATTCCAATAAAAAAGAACGGGGGGAAAATGCTGAAAAAACCAGGTTGGCTCCACAGGCAACTTGGGGATCAGCTGAAGTTAAAGAAAGAGAAGTATAGGGAGTGGAAGACTGGAAAGATCACCAGAGAGGAGTACAGACAGGTAGCCCGGTCCTGTAGGGAGGGGGTCAGGGATGCTAAAGCTCAGTATGAGCTGAGGCTGGCCAGGGGAGTCAAAGATAACAAAAAGAGCTTCTTTAGATATGCCCAAAGGAACAGGAGGAGAGACGAGGGGCTGGGGCTGCTCTTGGACAAGGATGGACAACAGGTGTCTGGAAACCAGCAGAAGGCAGAGCTGCTCAACTCCTACTTTGCATCCGTCTATTCACAGAAGGAGGGCTATGCAAATGGGGGTGCGGGATCATTGACTGATTCGGGGATGTGTTTACATCCCCAAAGAGGTAATGAAAACATGGATGGTGCAGAACAGCAGATTAAGATTGACAGAGAACTGGTTCGAAACCACTTAACTGGCCTAAATGAATTCAAGTCATTTGGACCAGATGAGATGCATCCTCGAGTTCTTAAGGAACTGGCAGATGTCCTTGCAGAGCCTCTGTCGATCATCTTTGAGAAATCCTTGAGGAGTGGAGAAGTGCCACTGGACTGGAAGAGGGCAAATGTAGTCCCAATTTTTAAGAAGGGGAAAAAAGAAGATCCGGGAAATTATAGAGCAGTCAGTTTGACTTCAATCCAGGGCAAGATATTAGAGCAAATCATAAAACACGCAATTTGTGCACATCTAGACAAGTACTCGTTGATCAAAACAACCCAGCATGGATTTACCAAGAATAAATCTTGCTAGACAAATCTGATCTCCTTTTTTGATCGAGTTACGAGCTTACTGGACAGTGGCAATGCTGTGGATGTCATTTATCTTGACTTCAGCAAAGCATTTGACAAAGTCCCACATGACATTTTAATTAGGAAGTTGGAAAAATATGGGCTAGACGGGGCAATTGTTAGGTGGATCTGCAACTGGCTCGATAGCCGCACTCAAAGGGTTTTAGTAAATGGTTCTGTGTCAACCTGGAGGTCAGTTTCTAGTGGGGTCCCCCAAGGCTCTGTCTTGGGACTGGTTCTCTTTAACATTTTCATCAATGACTTGGAGGAAGGGATACGGGGGAGCCTGATCAAATTTGCAGATGACACCAAACTGGGAGGAGTAGCAAACACATCAGAAGATAGGAGAAACCTCCAGGAGGATCTGGATAAACTGGAATCCTGGGCTGTAACAAACAGAATGAATTTCAACAGGGAGAAGTGCAGGGTTCTGCACTTAGGCAATAAAAACCAAAAACATAGGTATAAAATGGGGGATACTTGGCTTGGCAGCACAACATGTGAGCGGGATCCTGGAGTCGCCGTGGATCACAAGCTGAACATGAGTCAGCAGTGTGATGTGTCTGCAAAGAAGGCAAATGCCATTTTAGGTTGCATTAAGAGGACTGTAGCTTCAAGTCACGAGAAGTTCTAGTTCCTCTTTATTCTGCATTGGTCAGACCTCACCTTGAGTACTGTGTTCAGTTCTGGGCACCTCACTTGAAGAAAGATGCAGCCAAACTGGAGCAAGTCCAGAGGAGAGCGACAAGAATGATCAGTGGGATGGAAGGGAAGCCCTACGAGGAAAGGTTGGGGGAACTTGGGATGTTCAGCCTGGAGAAGAGGAGGCTGAGGGGAGACATGATTGCCCTCTTCAGATACCTGAAGGGCTGTCATAGGGAGGAAGGGGCCAATTTGTTCATAGCTGCTTCTGAAAGCAGAACTAGAACCAATGGGTACAAACTGCAAGAAAGGAGATTTCGGCTGGAAATCCGGAAAAAATTCCTGACTGTGAGGGCGGTTCGGCAGTGGAACAGATTGCCAAGGGAGGTGGTGGACTCTCCCTCACTGGGGATCTTCAAGCAGAGGCTTGATGAGCACCTGTTGGAGATGCTCTAGGGGGAATTCCTGCTGCAGGCAGGGGGTTGGACTAGATGACCTACCAACTCTAGACTAGATGACCTACCAACTAGGTCCCTTCCAACTCTATGATTCTATGATTCTATGATTCTAAGTGCATTGCAGGTAAGAAATATGGACGTTGGATCATTATAGGACTCTTGACATTTTCTTCTTTCTTTTCACAGATATGATAATATCATTGCCTGCAGCAGAAAAAGTTTGGTGGACATCAGTGAATCAAAGGCACACCACTGCTGATGATAGTACGGAACATGGCAACAATGCTGTGGAAGTTACCTGAACCTCATAAAATCAGAGTAAGAATTGATACACCTGATATGTCCTGATATGCCATAAGATATTTTATAGGTCTGGCTTTCTAAGTATGAAAACAGTAATGGTGTCATTTAATTTCAGTGTTGTCCTTAAGGAGTACTCTAGTTATTGATTGTATAGAATCACATTGCTACTTGCTCCGGGTGCTAGCAATGGAGAGGGTTAGAAATGAAAGAAAGAATAAATAGCTTATAAATAAATAAACTGAACCAGACCACTGCATTCTATAAGTCATGCTCTTGCAAAGCTCATATTTCATTAAGGTTTATACAGGATGTTTTTTCTGGTATGCCAAAAATATGCGGTGTTGATTTTGTGCTAGACCAAAGTCAATGGAAAAGGAGGTAGTGGTACTGAAAAAGAAAAATTGATTTTAAAAAAAATTCAAGAAAGTTTTCCTTTTTGTGAAAGTTTTCTTTCTTGTGGCTGGTGTTGGGGAACACATTCCAATAGTACACAGATATTCATTTGTTCTGCTTGCCTCCAAGTTTTGCTGAAATAAAATACTCCGATGAAAGATTTGACTACCTGAAACCATTTATTTTGGTAGCATTTCCACCATTAACCTTAGATCATCCTATAAAGACAGCTGGAAAAGAAACAAATAAACACATCTCATTCATCATGAAGTGTGATAATAGAATGTTTTACGAACAAAGTGCTTTTTTTCCCCCTGAAAGGAAGGCATGCAATTTGAACACGGCATGCGAGGATATTCCCCAGGCAAGTGGCGAAGGCAAAACTATATATAGGTATCAAGGTGTTTTCGTGACATCCCATTATCGGTAGGGACACTGCCTGAGGGATTGTTGATGTCATCAGAACATTGTGAAGTTCAAGATGGAAACCGAGGAGTGATTTGGAGCTTTGGATTCCAGCACTGAAGTTCAATCTTTGTTGCAGTAATTTGTTCTTATTTTTAAAAAGGCAGACAAAATAAAATTTCAAACTTTTAAAACATCTACTACTTCAAAAAGAATTAAGATTAAAAAAATATTTATAGGTGCATTCAATGTGTATGCTGTTGCAGTTTGATATTGCCCTATTTTTAAATAAATTACAGTGATGGACATCACTGTGGTTGATCTTCACAGACTAATTATATAGGGCCACACACATTTTGTGGTCTTAATATTTGGATCTACTTTTGGGGTGCTGTATTCAAAAAGGATGTAGCCAATCAATTTTGCTCAACTGGTTCACGTTTTGGGGATCAGGACTGAGCTGTGAACCAGAATTCAGATGAGCAGGTGTGACAAAATAGTGACTTTTACATCCTTAAAGCAGCTGGTGGTAGCTCCTTAGGGGAAAAATCCAACCCATGCAGTGTGGCTACTCAAGTCCCAGTGCTTGAGAACCACGGCCTTACGGCACATTTACAACACTCAGCATCTGTGGAAATCCAGTGTTGGGTCTTCACTATCAGGCCTTCGAGCAGCTTCTGTCGAGGAAACAAACAATGGTGTCCGCTTCTTGAACCTGCATATAAATTGGATATGCTATATCCCTAAAACCAGACCTAGGGTGCAATTCTAAGAAATTTAGGCTGGCCTAACTCACCTGCCCTATCTTTCTGTAATGGAATGGGGAGGTGGGTGTATGCTGTGAATGGGCCTGACCCCTCCAGGAGTGAGGCATAAGTGTCTTATTGCACTTCTGTGACACCTCAAGGTCAGCACAGTACTTATGCTGGGGCTTAGGCTGGCCTAAGTGGAGCTGAGGATTGCAGCCCTAGTCAGGCACAATCTATGCCTTTTATGAATTCAGCATCAAAAAACATCCCAAATCCTTTCAAACATCCTTGACAACTAAAAAATGTTTGTCGTTGGCCGGTGTTATTTAATGGCCACATGGCTCAATCCTATTCAACTTTTCAGCATTGAAATGTTTCAACATTGGCATGTAACACATGCCTGTGGGGCATGTGCTACACCATGTGGTGGAAAGGCTTCTCTTGTTGCTTACCTTTGGGGTGCATTTTGGCTTCATCAGTGCTGGAAAGTTGGTTAAGATTTGGTCCACAGTTGCTGAAAGTCAAGACCCACAGAACTATTTGCCTACCTTAAGAAAGATTATTCATCTAGGCTTCTACTATTGTAGACTATTCATCTATCAAAGCTTTTCAAGAAATAAAAACACATGCCTCAGTGTGCCTGCCCTTTTAAAGAAGGCAATAACACTGCAAACAAATCCTGAGGTTGTTAAGTCTTCACTTGCTAACCAGTGATGGGCTAGAAAAAAATTAAGAACCGGTTCTCTGCCCATCTGGCAGCCACTTTTAAATGGCTATTTTTAAACTTTATATGTCCTGTCTCTCATTGACAACCAGTTCTATAGCGTAGGTGCGAACCTGCTAGAGCCCACCACTGTTGCTAGCGCATGGCTGCAAGATCCTGCAATCTGGCCTCCACTTAATGAGCTCCTTTGTTGTTTTTTCAATGCTATCATGCTATCCCATATCCAGCAAAGTGTTGGGGATGGTTGAGATTAACAATGCGCAGACACTAAAACCTCAGACAACTCTAAAAAAAAGTGCTAATTATTATTATTAGCGTTTTTACACTAACAAAAAATGTCAAATGGAACCCTGCAAACAAATAACTACCTGTCACTTAAGTGAGTGAAAAGCAATCTTAGTAAAGTGAATTAAAACCCAAACAACGGAACAGTCAACAGGCAGGCGCTACCGGGGTGGTTTGGCCAGGGAGTTGGTGTGGCTCCAGCTCTGGGAAGATCAGTATGTCCTTGGCTTGACAGCCTCAATCCCCGTTTCTTTCCACTGACACATGAGGCACCTGGTTAGTGGGAGGTGTACGGGCTGATATCAGCTACAGAAACACTTAGTCACAAGAAATGGAAATTGAATCCTGGCAAGGATTTAGCTGTTTTATTTATTGCTCTGGCTTCAAAATGCTTTTGTGGAAGGGAGGGCTTATCAGTGAAAAATTAAAGTTGGACAGTTGAGCATGTATTTATTTTCGGTGACATATTTCTCTCAAACGTTTCAAAGTGCTTCTAACATGTCTCCCAAAGCATTCCTTTAGTCCTTCCTTTTCTTTTTTTATAAATGGTACATTTTATTTTCCCATCTTTCATTTATCTTTGATATCTGATTGACATTTTCAGGACACAGTAATCATTTTCTGCTGAAGGAAGTTCTGACAGTGGCAACACCAGCAATCGGCTTCAGAGAGCTCTTTGTAGCTGCTGTTGTTACAACAGAGAGGAGGCCAGGAACTGAAATGTTGCCAGGTGTTAAGATCTTGGGAGACACATCGGAACTTTAGATCACCCACCTGGACATTGGTTTTGTCTGTGCGTTTCTTAGTAATTGACATAAAGTTTCTGGATCTATTCTTTGACTTGTTGGAGACAGGGTTGGCAACATCAGGATACAAGAAGATTTATGAGAATCCTGGAGTAAAGTCCTGTACTGATCCTCATGGTAACCTCCACTTGCCCTCCGTGGTACAATGAACTACCACTGCCTGAATTGAGAGTTTGGGGCTCACCTGGGTTGACACTCTGAAGGGTAAAAGTCCTGAAAACCATGGACAGCCCCAATTTGGGGGGATTGTGTTCACATACTGGCAAATGGGACAGAGGATCCTGTCCCAATTTTGTAGAAGAGAATTATGGCAATTTTACTGATATAAATGGGCAGTTCAATCCTCCATCCAGGCATTACTCTTCACACATGTGCTGCCAGAGCAATGGTTGTTGTAAATATTGGGTTAGGCATGTTGCAGGGACCAGGAAGGGAAGGGTGCCCAGCAGGGAGGCTAGTGCCAGTTGCTGCTGGGCATCTGTGCTGGTGGGATGACAAAGAGGAGGACCAGATGGTGTTAATTGCCATTCAGCATTTCTAAGCAGGGGGAAAGCAAGAAGGGGTTAAAATTGAGTGGGAGGAAGGTGTCCCAGAGAATGATTTTGGCCCAGGAAAAGGGCAGAGACAGCAGCAGAGGTCTCCTCAGTTCTGGGTAGACCCATCAGAGCCACCAGGGCTCTACATGGTTAAGGCAGCCAATTTTACCATTCCCAAGGAAACCTCCAGCTGCTTCTGTGGTACCAGAGGATACAACAGCACCTGTTTAGGATTGGGCCCCTAGACAATCCTTGATAGCAATTGCTTCGACCTTCTTTACACTACATCGGACCAGTGTTGTCTGCTTTACATGATGGCACCTCTGCAAGATCTTAGCCAGAGGAGTTCTGCTCATTGAGGTTAAGAACTGGCAACAGTGGCATAGCTAACGACTGTATAGACATGCTGAGATCACAGTGATGCCCCAGAAGTGATGTTATGCCCAGGCTTTTTTAAATTGAGGGAAAACTCACCTCCTCCCCCCAGCTCACGTCACACTTGTTCTGCTAGTGAAAAAGCTAAGGCATCTATCTGCTATCAGGGGACAAATAAGATTTTGTAGCATCCCTACTCAACAAAATCAACTTTAAGTAATTTCATTAAAAATGTGCCCTTTGTTAGTTAGAGATACTGTGCCAAGATAAAGAGGGATAGTTGTTCTTCACCTGCTGAATATAAGAGGGGCATTACTTGGAAAAGAGCCTCTTTCCCCAGTTTGCGGGGTTTGATAAATAGATTTATGATACATTGTTTATGATACATGGAAATGAGAGGTGACTCATATGAACATCTTATTGGTTCCATATTGTATTATAATAATTCACTCTCAGAACACAGTCTTATAGGTCAGTTTTGAGATTAAAAAATCCACTTTTTGTTCCATAAGGCATTCTTGTTTTCTTTTTCTGGTTAACTGGTTATAACTTTGGATAGAATATAAATATTCCAATGGTGTTTGTTTCATTCTGCATTAAATTATCTTTCTAATGGTTCATAACATGATGGTACTACAAAGTTATATCATAACCACATATCAATCAGATCTATTTTATAACCAAATGTAACTTCACCAGATATAAACAAATATCATAACCATATGGTGCAATTGAAAAATGAAAATGAAAAAATGAAAATGAAAAAAAAAATTTATGACTACACCAGATCCTACACCAGAGAAGAATGTTTGCAGACTTGAGACTAAGGGCAAAATCCAGAGTAACTACGGGGAGGCTTTGCTCCAGTGTAAGAACAATTTACTCTGGATTCCAATATGAATTTTCACTAGGTTTTCACATTCCAATAGGTTTCACATTCCAACAGGTTTTCACTAGGAGGTGCAGTAACTATGGGTGCATGTAATGACTCTTATGTGTTCTTGTAGTTACTCTGGATTTGAGGGTAAGAGCACAATCCTAACCATGTCTACTCAAAAGTAAGCTCCATTGTGTGAAAAGGGTCTTACTCCCAGGAAAGTATCTTTAGGATTGCAGCCTAAGGACGACCCCAATGTAGGCTGAAAACACAACTGTATCAAGACTGAGACTGAGCTGAGATAAATGCACTTCAGTAATTCTAATTATACCCCTCCAAAAAAATCATTACATTATATTTAAAATATGAAATAAAAGTATATCATTAGAAATATGAATTAAAACCATATTTACATATCTTTATGATCTATTTGCAAGATAAAATGCAGTAGATCTCCATGCATACATGAACATACTGTCCTGTACAATTTTGGCTTGTTGGCAACTGTGTAAACAAATAAACATGAATTTCCCTGGTGTATTTAAAATACAAGATATTATTTAGAGTGCTTTTAGAACACATGTTTCAAATAAATGGAATTTCATGACCGGCCTGCACTGTAGACAGGAGGATTGAGACAACAAACACTGAGCTAGCCCGACACACTGACAAGACTGAAAATGGATTTCGGCATATATTCAGGGCCTACAGAGGGGTGAGACTGAGGACAAGCAGGCAGGAGTGGGAAACACTTTTGCACGAGGTGTATTCTGCCAATCTTTTTCCCCTGCTTCCTTTGAGAAGAGCTGTTTTAAGGGCTTGAGTCACAAAGGCACAAATAACCCAGTGCTCGCTCTTGTACAATTCAAGTGCAGCAGGTCCGGGGTTGATGAGTAAGCCTTCTACGTAAAAGCCATAACCTGTGTAACGGTGTCACATCTTCTGGCCAACATTCCATGTCAATCAAGCAGGATGAGGAAATGCAACTGTCAACATTCTGTCAACAATCAACTGATAACAGGCCAGGCTGAGAAGGGGTTGGTGGGGCAGTTGAGGAAAACCATTGAGAGGTAGCTAAAGGGCAGTTGAGGAGAGCCACTGAGAAGATATCTATATGTACATTTGTGTAAATGATGCACCTATTTATAAAATATTTGAATGTGTCGAGCTATATTTACACCAGCACAATTTCCATGTGCTCAAGTTGCAAAGTCATTAGTACAAATTTTCATGGCACTTTCATATGCTTACCCCATGTTTCTTCTTTCAAAAGTGACATGTCAAAGGACCGCCGTGCTGGGTTTGTGAAGGAGCAAGTGTGGTGGGAAACTCATGCTTCTTTTATTATATATCCTGCCTGCCCTATTTCATCTTCTGCTTGTTCATCACAGATTTTTAAAGAAAAGAATCACGTTCACAATGGGATCATGACGGCAGCGATCTGTGTTATGATTTATCTTCAGTACTTGCCAAATCATTCTTGGTAGACCTGTCTCCTCTGGATGTGAATAATAGAAGCCATCTACCATTCATCTTGGGATGAAAGAGCGCAGATGGCTGTATTCAAATTTTCTCTCTTTCCAAAAACTCAACTCTTATTTTTGCTTCAAACCCCCAATTGAAATGTTCATTTCTTGAATATCCAAATAAAATGCATGCCACACACAGCATTATATATTTTTATTGCTCCTTAGATGCCAAGAAACCATCCTGTCAAGTACACCAGAGAACGATATAGAGTACAGTATGTTGCACTGATACAGCACTGGTAGGATCTGTAACTGATGGGCGAATCTTCTCAGGATCTGCATAAAGTTTCTTGGGGTTTCTAGTGTCAAGACCGAAGAACAGCACTGCCCAATACTATCCCCCATCATGGATGCTGAAGTACCATCTCTGATACAGTGGGTGCTTCATTCAGTGGTGGGGGAGATTGGAAAACCATATCACTAACCATATCTTTTACTGACAACGACCGCTAGACTGAGCTAAGGTGCAGTGAGGCTTAAGAAAGAGGGGAGTTGTTCTGGATATTCCTGTGCTGCCAAGATCTATCCTTTCCTTCCCCCTTCTCACCCAA
The DNA here is from genome assembly GCA_030015325.1 of Cryptoblepharus egeriae. Lineage (NCBI taxonomy): Eukaryota > Metazoa > Chordata > Lepidosauria > Squamata > Scincidae > Cryptoblepharus > Cryptoblepharus egeriae. The sequence goes on along the minus strand of JAREYC010000003.1, from coordinate 176,008,152 downwards.
TGCCTGATTCTCACCCAATGCCTCACCCTGATCCTCCCCAAAATGTCCTTTGTTTGCTTCCTTCTGGCCAACAAAATGTTTCCACCATCAATTTACTGGTGGTGTTGTCCCAGAAGTAATGTCACAAGTAATGTCACAGAAGTAACGTCATCCCCAGGTATTTTTAAAAAAGAAAACTGGAAAAAAACCTGCCTCCTCCTCCTCCTCAGCAGTTCACCACCTATTTGTTCTGCTAAGTGGACCTATTTGCCATGGTGAGTCAAAGAAGATGTTGTTGCCCCACATCCCCCTCATCAACAAAATTAAATTTAATTAAGTAAAAAATGAAAATTGTGTCCCTTATTGGTTAGGGAAAATGTGTTGGGGCAAAGAGGGATGGTTAGTCTTTCCCTGCTAAATAGAAGAGGAGCACCACTTAGAAATGCCTGTATATCCAGTTAGCATGGGGTAACTGTTTTATGATATACAGTATGTACTGTATATATGTACTGATTGGTGATTCACATTAAATTCTTATTTGTTCCATACATCACATTGGCTCTCAGAGTCATCAGTAACATGGAAAAGGTTTGAGTGAAGAAAACCTATTTTTGTTCCATGGGCTTATGTGTTTTCATTTTCTGTTTTCATTTTCTGATTTCATTTTCCATGGGCTTATGTGTTTTCATAACATTTGATAGAACTTAGATATTCCAAGGCAGTTTGTTTCATTGCGTTCTGAATTAAATTACCTTTTCAATGATATCTAACATGATGGTATTATCATTCATACGTACCCCATTTTTCACAATTTTAGTCACTAATGTCAAGCTCAGCTTATAGCTCCCCTAAAGTTGGTAGCCTGGTGCAACTGCACCCTTTGCACTATCCTAGCTACACCACTGCTCCAAGTTCTCCTGATTGACATTTGCTTCATTCAGAGCAATTTGAGATATCTGACACTAAAAATGAGAATGAATGAAACAAATGGGATCCGTGAAACCAAAAGTAATGCCAAAGAACATTGGCTAGACATTGTGTGTTGTTGAATAGGCAGTGTTTATGAAATATTTACATAGCAGCAAAGCTGTGACATGGAGAATTTGATCAAGGTAACCAAATTTATTCCTGAAATAAGTTAAATTTAAGCTGAGAATTGCCAAGTTTATCGCTCAGGTAAAATCCTAACCAGTTTAGGTCAGTACAACTGACCTGTCTCTCTGTTCCTATGGTGGTATTTGGAGCTCAGCACATGTCAGTTCGCTGGCCTAATTCCTCAGGAGTGGTACAGAAATATCTTACAGCACTTTTATGAAACTCCGCAGGTCAGCACTGGACTTATGCTGGCCTAATCAGGGGTTAGGAATACACTGTCTCTCAAACAGTAATGCAACACAGAAGCTGATGTGGTTTTCCTTGTGCAATTTTATAGCATTCTACTCATACTTTATTCTGGTTGTTTTGTTATCCCTACACCAAAATACCTTGTAAAAAAACATTGTTTCAAGACAAGCTGGTTGTGACAATCCTCAAATACCTATTCCGACTATGGAAAGTGTTCTTTCCTCTTTTCCACAAGGGTCCTTACACCTCAGGTTTCCACTGATATGAAGGCGATACACAGAGGATGCATAGCATGGTGTACAGTCCATACAGAGATGAAGCACATTTGTCATGTCAATTTGAAGAACCTGTGCAGGTGATCTAGTTGCTTAGATTTCACTAATTGTGGGGTTTTTATTTTCACTAATTTTAAACACTAGCCAAGTAAATCGGCAGCAACATGGCCACGTAACGCTTTCCATCTTCTGGACAAGAAAAAGCTTTTGTTGACATTTCCATTATATATTCTGGGTGGTGGCGTAAATGGGAGGGAAGTAATTTACCACTTTGACAGCCAAAATGCTTGAAATACAGGGGAGGTTATAGATGGGATAAAAGTTAGCTAGGTCTTTGGAAAAGCTAGGACTTGTTTTAACTGAGTGGCAGTAATTATGATGACATTCATTTTCATACAAGATTGAAGCTGACCTTCAGTAAGGAAAAGATTTATAACTCAGCCAGTGACATTATAGGGTGTTAGTGCAAAGAGGCCGAGAACGGTAAGAGCAAAAAGATCCAGCAAGAGTTGGCATCATTCTCTTCCATAAAACCGGGACAGGATTGCATCAGGACCCCCTGTCACACTTGCCAGTATGTGAACACAGTCCCTGAAAACCGGAACAGTCCCTGTTTGCTAGGACAACCCTCGATTCAACTGCTATACTCAGTAAGTAGTATGGCTTTGGAAAGAGGACTGTTTATGAACCTGGAGGAATGGGGCTGCAGGCAACAAAACTGTGATGTGTTTTGGTGTGTCCAGACCAAAATGCGGAGAATTCTTTCAACAAGCTGAGGATGGAAAGAATTTGTACAGTGTGACATTTTGTTAGGTTTGCATGTTAAGTGGCATGACTAATGACCACATAGACTAGTGCAAAGCTCAAAACATTGTCCCAGAAGTGATGTCACAACCAGTAAGTCTTGCAAACATGCCTTATGTTACATTTGTGACAGTGCCAGTGGTAAGCCAAGCAATTTGATTTGGTGGTGGCTCTTGAGCCGCCACTTTATCACAGAGTTCTATATGGTGCCATGAGGCAACAACAACCTGAAAACATAGGGCAAAATCCAGAGCAGTTATGGGTGCATGCAGTCATGTCACCCTCTAGTGTTATTTTATGGAGAGTCACCTTAACTGCTCCATCACAGAGGGCTTAATTTGACTTTAGGATATGGGCCATAGTGAGATTGCAATCCTACCCTCCCCTTACCTGGGAGTAAGTTTTTTTAACTTTGATGAGACTTACTTCTAAGCAGACAAGCATAGGATTAGGTTCAAATACAGGAGACTCTAAACATTTTGGACAAAGGGCCACATCAAATACCTGGCATAATGTCAAGAGCCAGAAAAAATATTTTAATACTAGCAGAATGAACCTGTTGTTGTGGAAGGAAAATTTCAAGAATATTTGTAGGCATTGGTGGGCACCACAAGGCACCAGGCACTGGCACTGGGCACTAACAGGCAGCAGGTAACAGAGAGTACTAATGGGTAGTGGCAAGGAGCAGCAGACACCAGGTATCCCTGCTGGGCACTGGGCAACATTGGGCAGTGGGTACCACAAGGCAGCATCATGCAAAGGCCAGACGTCAGTGGGCACAACCAAGAAGTCACTGGACATCCCTATTGGGCAACATCAGGCAGCGGGCACCACTGGACAACACCTTGCAGTGGGCAGCAAGCACCACTGGGGACCAATGGACAGTGGGCATCAGGCATTATTACTGAGCACCAGAGATCCTTATCAGGCACCACTGGGCATCGGGCACCACTGGACAGTACAACACAGTGGGCACCACTGGACACAACCAGGCACTGGCTACTCATAACAGGCATGAGCAAGCAGCAGGCATGACCAGATACTGGGCACCATCTGGGCACAAGGCACTAGTGGGCTCTGAGCACTGGGCATCCCTCTAGTGCATGAGGCATCCCTGCTGGGCACCAGGTATCGAGCACCACTGGGCATCTCTGGGCCACACCAGGCAACAGGCAACGTCGGGCATCAAATTGGTTCTTAGTGGGTTCTTACATCACAGAAGGAATACACTCCCAAAGTTAATTGTTCTAGTTCCAGGGGTTGGGACTGAGTGTTGATCAGTCAGTCTTCAATGCTAAATATAGGAACAAAAACATGTTACACCTCCTTTCACCCCCTTAGAGGTTAAGGGCACAATCCTAAGAAATATGGGCTGGCCTAATTCACCTGCCCTATCTTTTCATGATGGCGTGGGGAGGTTGGCATATGCCTGAGCACTGGCCTGATGCCCTCTGGAGTGGCACAGAAATGTCTTATGGCACTTTTGTGAAACCCCATGTCAGCACAAAACTTATGCTGGGGCTTAGACCAGCCTAAATGGAAGTTAGGATTGCAACCTAAATTTATAAAAATCAGTTCTTTGTGGGTGCCTACCAGCACAATCCAGAACAACTAATCTGTCCACATAAGAGCCCTTGGGTTGCCCAATCTATCACTAGGGTGGAGCAACTGCAAGATGCTCCAGCCCAGTTACTCTGAAGGAGGCTTAGGGCAGAGCAAGGCAAGATAGGGTGCCCTAAGAGAGGTGGACCTGCTCTGCCCTAACTGGGGCAGCCTAAGCAGCTCAGGGGAGGCAAGTTGAGGGCATGTTTAGCATTGCCTAGGGCAGAGCAGTTACTCTGTATCCAGAGCCTGTTTCAAGGCAGAAATGCCCTCTTCCAGTTCTTCAGAGATATACCACCTCAGGAGCAGGTATAGTAATGAGTAGACCCATAGGAGTCCATGATAAGGTCCGAGTAAGAATGGCAGTGTTGACCAAAAATCTGAGTTCTTGGCCAGCCTAGCTGCAACCTCTGCCTCTCAGCCTCAGGATATGGAACAAACTACGGCTGCCCACAAACCTCAGGATACAGCAGGCCACTCCAAGAAGCCCCTTGTATTCACTGTAGAATGTACTGGAATCTCATCGGGGACTCCTTATAAGGCAGGCACCCAGTGGCATCACCAGACTGGTGCTGCTGGTGTGGGCCGCATTGGGTGATGCGCTCCGTATGGGGTAATGCGCCGGAGGAGTTTGACTGTCCTTTGGCAGGCCCCGGGCGTCAGCACCCCCATTCAGGCCTGCTCCAAGGCAGAGCAGCAGCCAGAAGCTGCCACTTGTCCGCGGAGCTGGCCCGAATGGCCAGCTGAGGTGCACTGCGCAGAAACACACTGAGCATGCCGAACAGCTTCAGAGGAGACTTCTTTAGAGCGGAGGAAGTCTGCGCCTCTGCACGGCCATTCAGCCTCACTCAGGATGCGGAGCGGCAGTCGAATGGCTTCAGAAAGAGTACTGCACAGGCACCAAATCTGACGCCTGCACAGTCTCCTCTGAAGCTGAAAGACTTCAGAAATGTACTGCACAGGTGTCAGAGATGGTGCCTGCGCAATACTCTTTCTGAAGCCAGTTGGCTTCAGAAACAACTGCGCAGGCACAAACTTTGGTGACTGCACAGTCCAGGAGGGAGGGGGTGCGCACATCCCAGGGGTGATGCATAGACTTCCGCGCTGGGTGATGGGCAGAGTCATGTCACCACTGTAGGCATCACAGCTGTCCTTGTTCAGTGTGACCTGAGTGGTGTCTCCTCAGGAGCAAGTCCTCCCCATGTGTCAATTACTTAGCATGCTCTGGAGCAGTTAGGGCAGCCTAGGCCTCCTAACTCTCTGGATGCAGCATAACTTTCTGCTCTGGATACGGAATAGTTAGGAGAGAGCAGTTAGGGCAGAGCAGGCTGAACTTGCTCTGGATTGTGCCCTACATCATGGAAGGAATATGCTCCCCAAATTTCATGCTTCTCAGTCTGGCATTTTTGGTCTGGGTGTTGATGTGTCAATGAGTCAGTCACTGACTCTTCAATTTTATATATAGATAATATATAGATTAAAATAATATATATAAAATTTATATATATGAGAGATAGAACTTAAATTAATGGATTATTGGGCTCATGTTTCCAAGATTTCTGCAAGCACCAACACAGGACAGAAATAAAGCAAGCACTTAAATTGACCCCCATTCCCCCCACCCCACCATCACAACTCCAGTTGTGTTTGGTCAACTAGTTCAGAGGATCTTAAGGGAAGAGAGGTTGGCTGCAGGCCGGTTAATGGCTCAACATAGGCCATATCTGGCCCCTGGGCCAGGGTTTGGAGACCTCTGCTCTGACACAACAAGATGCCGTAATAAAATTTAAAATAATGGAGCTGAAGAGTATCATTACAATAATCTAAGATTTCACATATGTTCAGGAAATTGCCAGTGAAGAAGAATTCCAGGGCATCAATTGCGTTCCCAGTCTCAACCTGATCAACAAACTTCCTAGGAGGAACTCCTTCAAGGAGTTGAAAAATATTTCTATCTAGAGGCCAGAACATCTCCCAAGATGCTGAATGATAGCGACAACGCAAAAGAAATGAATGGTGGATGATATCAGCTGTAGGAACTTGGAAGTGAGAACGTTGGCACCGATGCCTTCTGCAAGATGCTATCTGACATTTTCTGGCAGAACTAGTCCTCATTGAAGGCAGCCAATGTCTTAGAGTAGCAGGATATTTACTGGATATTGCTGTATTAGGGCAGCTTGTGTTTTCAGTCAATGCAGCTTTGGTATGGAAGGGTGTGGAATTTGTTGATCTAAATAAAGCTCGAAGTCAACGTTGTAAATTAAATGTTGCCTCGTAAGGCTGTGATGTTTTCTCTTTGTTCAGTAGTAATCCTCACTATGTGAGTCCTACCTGAAATCCAATTTTCTTCTTCTACTTTAAAAAATAGCAATTTTCTGGTAGCAATTTTCTTCTGTAAATTTAAATTTGCAAAACTTTAATACTTTATAACTGTCAGCAACAATGGCATCACTAGGATTTGCATTACCCAGTGTGGGAGGCTAACATATCATCCCATCATGGACCTACTCCTATGCTCTGAGCAGGACAACAAGCCAGAAGTAGATATGGTAATGCACCATCACCTTGCCCTTTTGGTGATAGGTAAGGGGTGTCCAAACATTTTTGCAGGAGCTCCACATCATCTCTCTAACATTGTGTCAGGGGCCAGAATAAGGAATTAATTAAAATTTCAAATTTGAATATATAAATGAATATATTAGAGATGGAATTTCTGTGTGAATTCTATTCAGTTCATAAATACCATATCTACTCGAATCTAATGCACCATCAAAACTAATGCACACCCTGATTTTAAAAGGTTTGAGATAAAAAAAGTTTACTGGCAATTGTAATGCACAGCTACAAAGCACATGCAAAACTAAATTTACCACATTAAACAATGAGTTATATGTCACTAATAATATGGCAATGGGTTTATGTTATGATTTTTATGTAATTGTACTACTTTAGACAACAATTGATTTATACTACATTTTTATTACAATAGAGTAAATAGTTAAATTGAATACTGACCTATATTTATAATCAAAATACTATATTTACTTGAATGTAATGCACCATCAAATCTAATGTGCACCCCAATTTTGGAGACTAACCCTACAATCCAGAGTAACTACAGGAGCACGTAAGAGACATTACGTGTACCCATAGTTACTGCACCACCTAGTGAAAACCTATGGGAAATTCATATTGCAATTCAGAGCAAATTGTTCTTACACCGGAGCAAGGACTCCCCGTAGTTACTCTGGATTGCACCCTAACAGTGCAATCCTAAGCATGTCTACTCAGAAGTAAGTCCCATTGTGTTCAATAGTACTTACTCCCCTGGGAAAATATGGTTAGGATTGCAGCCTTAAGTTGGCTGAAAAAGGAGAGCATTAGATTCGAGTAAATGTGGTAATTAATAATACAGAGAGAGGAGATGATTGTCAAACCAATCCATAAGCACTTTCTTACCCAGAGAGACGGGAAGGAGTGCAGCATCCCTGACCCTCCAAATACCTCCAAAGGATTACAGGGATTACACTCTGGGTGATTTAGAAAGTCAGCCCTTTAGGACTCATTTTTGCTCAAATTGTGGTGGTGGTGGTGGTGGGGAGAAGACTCCTGACTTGACACAAGTCAAGCAATGCTGAATTTGCCCATCCCTGGTTCATTGTGAACCTCTTTGCAATCTCAATAGGCTGCAACAGTGCCATTTTTTCCTCCTTGAAATTGTCCTTCCGTCTAGTAACTGTGATATTGTCACATAGCCAATCAGATTGGGTGACAAAGCAGCATCACTGAGGACAAAGATAATTCAGAAGCTTTCCTGAATAGACATTTTCTTGACTCTGAATTAACATTGTTTGCCCCAAAGTGGTGGCGCCACATAGCCAGATCTAATTCACCAGGCGATGACATCTCTCTTACTAGGATGAAGAAAGGTGATCCTAAAACAAAACAAAAAGACGAAATTGAAGCAACAGTCAATCAGAACTGAGGATACTCTTAACACTACTATACGGGAAGGTTGTCTGTAACTTGTGAACAAAACTGAAGTGTCCCCTTGGATCTTTGCCAGTTGGCATTGAAGGCTACCATCAGAAACATGTTTGCCATTATTGATCTTCTAATCAATATATTTTCAGGAATCCTACCACGAGGTTGGAAACCTTCTACTTTAGCTTTATATGCATTTAATATTTATATACTTTAGCTTATTTATATACTTGAGCACTATATGCATTTAAACATATCCCCCCCTCCATTCCCCCTACTGAATGACCACACAACTTATAATAGGTGCATATTAGATTTTAGTAAATTATATAGTTGTTCTTTAAAAAAAACACACCAATAAAAATATACATGCATGTACAGTTCACATGCACATGTAAACAGATCTTGGAAAACTTGTTTGGGCAATGCCTCTTCCGCCACATCACTTAGATTACTTATTTGGTGGATAAATTAGAGTGTTTGCCTTTAGCATTGTGTCTTAGTGAATACCCCAGAACGCTATTTAAAAAGAAAAAAAAGCCCACTGAATTCATCCGCTCATGAATAGTGTGGATATTTTTGCTTTTGTGCTGTACCAATCCACAGCAATATTTTTTTGTATTAAATACTATGAATCCACTTCACCTGTCAGTGCTATTCAAAACACAAAATGCAGCATGAATAGGAAGGATGTTCTGGGATCTCTCCGATGATTACTGTTGCTAGGAAAACCACTTCCTGATATCTTTGTGCTCTGTGTCTGCGTCTCTCTTTGTGTACAGCCTCGGATGACAGGCAAATTCATATCAAGGCATTGGGAAGGAAGAGGGAAAGTTTAGAAATGTTTAAGAAACGCAGCTTAAAGTTAAAAGGCGGATGTCAGCTCAAATAATAGTTAAGAGTTATGATTTCTTTTCTACGTGGGATTATTGATACCAAATTGGAAAAAAAATTGTACTGGGTGTTTCTGCCGTGGATGTGAATGCAACACAGATCAGAGTCGCCTTAAAGGAGCAAGCTTCCCAAGATTTACTGGATGTGACATTTTTATTTTCAGCCATTCTAACAAAGTCACTCTGGATAAACTGGGACTATTTCAAGATTCTTATTTGCACTTACAATAAAAGGGGAAAAGCCAGAAAGTCTAGCTTTAAAAAAAGAGTAAGCTTTGATTAGTCAGAGGGAGCTTTACATACATTTGGTCCCGATACTCTGGATATTCAAATATATACCCTAAAGACTCAGCTGTTTGATGTCATTGAAATCCCTTTTATTTCCAGCTATTCTTTCCTTGGAATCCACCTCTGAGCACATGTAGCTCACATACCTGATCCTTGGAACAGGTCATCCTTACAACAAAAATGTGGCTGTAGGTGCCATGTGTCATTCCTAATATGTATCAATAATGTGCTCCTGTCCTTAGCCAGCTCTGCAACGCAGCTGGATCCAATTGTATTGGCTCTGCCTTTCCATTGGACTAATTCAGTGGCGTGGAGAGGGGGGATTTGCTGCTTGGGTAACAGCCTGTCCCCCATAATAATCCAACCCAGGCCTTCATGCTTCGTATGCAGCACTGAGCACGATACCATAGTCTTCCAAGACTGACGGAGAACTGCTTTGTGCGATCACTCCTGGTGACTGGTGGCAGTGTTTCTAATCAAATCAGTGGTCAGTCACTGGTTCTTTAGGTCTTCCTCAACCAGTTTTAGTGACGTCTTTTTTGGACTTTTTAAAAAACTCTCCAGGTCATTCTCGTCAAAGGAGTTTATGTGGCAGCCAATTGGTGTTCATTCTACAGATACGGCCAACCCATCTCAGGCTGTTTTTGAATTTGTTCTTCTACTGAACCGTCTCCTCACACCTTTTTTGTATCATCACATTACAGTGGAAATCATGAACAGTGCAACTAATACACTGCTTGTTTATAGTGGCTGAAGCTGAAAGGGAGAGGAACACCATTGTGTCCTCCAGGGATCCTATTTGCTGTGAATCTCTGGAAAGGGATGATTCATGTCAATTTAATACATCTTGAAAGGTACTTACAAGTATATCTGACCTATAAAATAAAAAAAAAATAGAATGATGCTGGATTACTTCAAAGATTCCTAGAACTGTATAAACCTCAGCTGATCAAAGAAAAGGAGGAAACAATATTTGCTAGTCAATTCAAAATGAAAACAATAAAAAATCATTTCTATAAAGCAAAGACAGCATTAAAAAAGGAATAAGTAATCTTTGAGATGTTTCTTCAGTAACTAAAAGGAGCCTTTAACTGTCAATGCAGTCTTAACACCTGGAGTCATAAAAGTGCCATAAGGCACGCCTGTGCCACTCCTGGAGGAATTAGACCAGTGCACAGACATGTGCTGGCCTCCCCAGACAACTGCAGAAACTGTGAGATGGGTGAGTTATGCTCTCCTAAACTGGTTAAGATTGTGCCCTGTGAACCTTTAGTTTATTTTTTAAAAAGATTTCCACTTAATTCTCAGCTGGAGAATTATGAATGCAATACTTTGCCCTAATTTCTCCACTTGATGAATCCCAACATCACTGGAACAAACGAACAGTTACTCATGAATGTGGCCCTCTTCTCCCTTGCGATGCTTAAAATAGCAGAAAAAGTCTTCCATTCACCGGGACCGTCAAATCATTGATTAAAAATTCTAAGGCAGCACACAAAGCATCCTTGACTGTGCGATACATAACAAAAAGGAGATCTATTACATTTTAAATAAAGGAGCTAGCTTAACAGTTTTAGTGATAAAGAACTGGTGGTTATCATACAAAAGAGTTAATGTGTGTCATGACTGCAGATGAGATAGGAACACTAACTCTGGGCATCTTTCTCTCCTTTAATATGATTTCTTTTTCTTCTTTGTCTTCAGTATTATTGTTGAGCAGAGGATTTGAGTAAGGAAAGTGAGAAAAGCTTTGTTATATATTCAGGTAACGACAACCTTGTTTGGTAGACTGCAGGGGATAGTGCTTCTATCTCATCAATGTTGTGTATAAATGAGGTGTGTACTTCACCTCATCAATGTTGTGTATAAATGGTGTCATTGGCACTAACCACTGATGAATAGAACACTTGTCCCTATTGAAATTTGCTTGAATATGGGCTTTTTGGATGTACCTGTCACATTTAACTAGGCTGAGAGTTTCAAGTCTGAATAAGGATCAGGCAACACAATCCAGACTTGCATTGCAACAGGCAGGTGCCTCTTGAGGTGGCCTAAGCCCAAGCAGACCAGAGTTGGGATGCGCTGCTCCCGTACGCCCTGAAAACAAGGTCATGATCTGATTAAAGCCCTTCCTTGTTCCACATCTCCACTCCATTGCCTTAAACTCATCCCAACTTTTCTCACAATTTCCTCTTCTTAGGTTTCATAAATGTAAATGTTAAAAATTATAATAAAGTGTTTTTTTTAACAAAATAAAATCAGATTATGAACGATGGATGAATTTTGAGGCAGTGTGAATGAAACCAGTCCACAATGTGAAACAGTCCACAAGTAAAACAGTGACCACATTAATGTCAGAGAGTGGCTGCCAAGATCCTTTTTCAGAAGGCCATGTGTATGTCTGCTGGCTTGATTCACATTGCTTTAATTGAACAACACTAAAGTGTCTGGAACTGCATTGTGTGCCGTTTTCAGAGTTTCTCTTTCTTTCTGCCATGCAGACCACTGAAAGAGGGCTAGTTGTGGAGATTGTGACATCATTAGAGAAATAGGAGAAAGAGGGATATTTCCCATAAATGCTGTAGCGTAGCTAGAGGAGGCAATAGAGAAGATAGTATAGAATAGTGTAAAATCTGTTTGACACAAGCAACCCTGAATGGCTCCCAAGGAGGTGGACAGTTGTTTTCGTGCCATGGAGTGAAGCCATACAAAACTTAGTGCTTTTTACCTCTTCTCGCTGGGGTGGCTCAGTGATTCAAGGCTTTGTGCCTGTCAAACTGAAGATTGACAGGTTAGCGGTTTGAGGCCATGGAGTGAGCACCCATTATTTGCCCATCTCCTGTCAACCTAGCAGTTCAAAAGAATGGAAATGCAAGTAGATAAATAGGTACCACCTTGATGGGAGCGTTCTGTGCTCGTACAGGACACATCATCACAGAGGCGTCTTCAGACAGTGCTGGCTCTATAGCTTAAGAAATGGGGATAAGCACTGTTCCCTAGAGTCGGTCACAACTACCAGGGCAACCTGTGGGGGATACCTTTATCTTCACCGCCTCTAGTTATGCTACTGCATATATTCCTTCTTAAGGCATAAAGTAAAAAAAAAATTTAAAAGGTAAGGATTATTGAAGGAATTAATCCAGAGTTAATGAAAAGGCATCTGATGCAAGCCTGTTTCCCACTTTCAGCATTCTCACATAAGACTTGGAAAGCACCTTTCTGCCTCTCAAGACGTGCAAATATTGTTAATATGGGGTAGAAAGCACAAATATACATTCTTTTCAATTCAGCTCTTACATTCTCTTCTCATTACAGGTATAAAAATGCAAAAAGAGTGAGAGAAAGATTTAAATCTCATGTGTGAAGAAACCCTGTGAGAAGCTCCGCTTTAAATCCTTGTGAGCTCTCGCCTACCCCCTGGGTAGAACCCTATTTCCTGTTCTTGAGTTTTTCCTTCAGAATACTAAAGAAGCCATTAACAGGTGGCCTGTGGCTTCCCTTCTCTCTCTGTCGGACTCATCATCAGCACAACAATGCCAGCCAGAAATTCTTTGTCACTTCAGGAATTTGTTTGCAAGGGCTGTTTCTACAAACCTGTTCTTGGTAACAGCAGTCCCGCTGCCGAACAAAGGAAATTATTTGAACAGTGGAAATTTAATAGAGGTGCACCTTTGTGAATAGAAAAGGTGGCTTAGATAGAGGATGACTACATCTGGTAAACAAAACCTGACCACCTGCACTTTTCTGTTTGATAAGGTGTTGGAAAAGTTTCCAGAACCTTCTATCGGACTGTATAATGGCACTAACCCTACAATCAGAGTAACTACGCGAGCACGTAAGAGACATTACGTGCACCCATAGTTACTGCACCACCTGATAAAAACCTATGGGAAATTCATATTGCAATCCAGAGTAAATTGTTCTTACACCAGAGCAAGGACTCCCCATAGTTACTCTGGATTTTGCCCTATGGCTGCAATCCTAACTTCCAATTAGGACAGCCTAAGCTCTGGCATAAGTCCTGTGCTGAAAAGGGGTGTCACAAAAGTGTTATAAGACACATCTGCGCCACTCCTAGGAAGGGTTAGGATAGTGCACAGACATGCGCTTGCCTCCTTACATCACCATGGGAATGGGAAGAGTGATAAGTTGGGCCACTTAGATTAGGATTGCACCTAACCAAAACATTATTTAGTACAAAGATGAAAGCAATTTTATCCACTTAACCTGAGTATTTCTGTGGAATGCAGAAATGGCAAAGTCTCTAATTATTCCGTTATGTTTAAGATCAGGGAGGGAGGTTAAAATCTGCTATACCAATATTTAAGGAGCAATTCTCTTCCGACTTGTAATCTCTTGATACTCTTCTCAAGTTCTTACAGGCGGCACAATAACTGTATGGCAGATTTTCCCAAAGAAATCTTTAATCAATTATGGGGTTCAATCCTCATTTATTCCTCAGTTTTAATATGCAAATTTCCACTATGTTATAATAATTGGTACAAAGATTGCTTTCTTAGGCCTTTTTGCTATCCCTGTGTTCAGGATCATGAAGCATACTCTGGGCAGAGATTTTCAACCATTTGCCATGGCACACTGGTGTGCCATGAATGGTCTGCAGGTGTGCCAAGGACTTAGAGGAAGGTCATGGTCTGCCTTGTCAGTGGTAAAAAATAAACTGTGTGCCTTGACAATTTTAGTGTCTTGTTGGTGTGCCATGAGATGAAAAAGGTTGAAAATCACTGCTCTGGGGTAACTGGTATTTCTATAAGAATTTTCACAGCATGACTGCCCCCAAATTAGTGGGGGGGGGAGAGTTAAAGGTAAGAGCAAATACTTATTTAAGTATTTTGGCTTTAATGTTCTTTTTATCAGGCACTTACCTGCCACCTAGTGAATTCCCAACCCCCAGTCTTGGGGAATCCATTTGCAGAAATCTTTAACAGCAGGAATTTCCTAGATTAAATGGGCATCAGAAGCAACATTTGTAAACTAATAAACGAAAAAAATTGGGTTCTGCTTTTCAAACATTATCCGCTTTCCCCCATAGCTTCAGTCGCTAATCTGTCAGATAAGTGGGGGATTCCTGTACCCTATTGTGATTTCAAAAATATTCAAGTGTCCTCATGTATTTGGGAGCCGACTGTAAGAAACAAAAAAAGTGCCTGGGACTATGTGCTTTTTCTTCAATTTCAAGCTCCTGGCGACAATTCTATGTGTCATCACATTCAATATTTGGTACACTATTTGGTCCACTATTTTTGTAGGAATCCAGCTGTGCCTCATCCAGCTGTGCCACATTTTCCATCCTAGAAAGCTGCCTTTCAAGGTCAAGCAAGGCCTGCTCAATTCTGAAGGCTCTGCTCAGTTCAAGGTTTACTCACATAGGGCATCTGGAGGAGAAGATCTCCTTTTCCTCTCCTTGCACTGCTCACCCACAATATCTTAATCCTAACTTGTGGGAGTGAAACTCTGGCAGCCTTAAGTATATAATTTCCTACCTATTACATTATTCCTTCCAGTACAGGAAGTACCCTGTGTTTGTCATCTAGGAGTGTCATATCATTACATTGCATATTGCGGTGTAATGATCTGAGATGATTAAATGACAAAATGCCAGTTTGCTGCCAAAAATTTAAAGTGCCATACTTTTATTTGCAGATGGGAAAGCTATTATTAATTTCTTGTGCAGCCTTTGCCAGCCGAAATAATGCAAGCGGTTTGGAAATGAAGGTTGCGGCAATTGTAGCTTTGATTTGAGCATCAGAGGTTGAAAGATTTGGACATATCTGTCCGGATTTGAAAGCAGGTGACCACCAATGCCAGAGCCTATCACAATTCCAGTCTCCAGACAAAATAAGGAATTCACTGGGGAGGGGGAGAATCCTGATTGCCATCTTTGTAACTTACATACAGATAGTAATTTGATTGAAGATGTTCTAGGAAGATTTTTTTTAATTATTATTATGTTTCAGTGCTGTTTCTACTTGGCTGGATGGTTATTTACAGGCAAAGGAATATTCAGAGAGTCATAATAAATGGTTTAGAGCAGATGTATAGACATACTGGAGGCTCATAAAATAGATCCTTGCTGTTTTGTCCCCAAACTCATTGTTAGTCTGGGCTCGCACATTACATCTTGGAAGTGGTTTTTTAACTTCTGCTTGATATTTGGATTTCCTCCTCGGCTAAAGAATTTATAGAATCAGTGAAGATAATCCAAATAATAACCAAGATGAAATTTTCATCATTGGTTCAGTCTCTGAAAATGTGTCCGTTTCAAAGCTTAATCATTGGGAAAAACACTTTGTAAAGTTAACATATGATGTCACATAAAGGTGTTTTATGGGCTGCAGTTCCAAAGCTCTGGTGTCACTACATCATGACTTGTGCCACCATAGAGAGTGCTCTTTGGTGTGGGGCCTGGAGCCCTTCACAATAACTGAGCAATACAGACATGGGACATGGAAAAACAGGCAACGTATTTTACTCAGTGTGATGTTATTCTTACTATGTTGGCAGAGTCTGTCCCTGCAGACTAAGCCATTTGTTCTACTCTTCAGTCATTTATTGGGCATACATTGTGCTGCAATGCTCACAGCCCATTACCTGAACTGGAAGCTCATGCACATGCCTGTTTATCTACAAACATCCACACTGGGCATTGGGGAGCTGGCAAGCATCCCAAAAGAGAGGACTGGTTTCCCACTCAACAAAAACAATAATAAACATTGTGGTGGTTCAGAAGGCTCCTCTTTAAGATTCAAATCATTGAAAATCCCAAATGATTTCTTCTTAGCACCTCCTTTAGCATGTGTGTAGATCCTAAACAGTAGTCACAGTGATATCTCTAGTGACACCCTTGGGGTTGGAAATGTGTGACTACTACTGTCCAAAATTATATATATATAATTCAATGTGGAATTTAATGAAGAATTCATTTAATTCTTTATTTAATTAAATGAGAATTTAATTCTCTTTTTCATGTACCAAGGCTAATACTACTGGTAGAACTTGGTCAGCCCAAATTTCAAAGGTGCACTAAATGCTGTTTCCTTCCCACAGAAGTGACATCTAGTTATCCACTTGCATATATATGCTTTTCAAACTGGTAGGTTGGCAGGAGCTGGGCAAGTAACAGTTCATTCCACTGTGTGGTACTTGGGTCTTAAACTGCTGATTTCCTAGCCTTCAGGTTGACAAGCACAGCACCTTTAACCACTGAGCCATTCTACCCCTGTGTGAAATTTGGAATCAAAGACCTATTCGTATCTACTCAGAAGTTCCATTGAGTTCAGTAGGGCTTACTCCCAGGAAAGTGCTCTTAGGATTGCAGCCTTACAGCACAATCCTAACCATGTCTACTCGAAAGTAAGCCCCATTTTGTTCAATGGGTCTTACTCCCAGGGAAGTGTCTTTAGGATGGCAGCCTTAAGTAAAGAGACAATGTGCTGGAGTGAAGAGGGTCAAATACTGTATTTACTTGAATCTAATGCGCCATTGAATCTAATGTGCATCCCTGTTTTTAAAGGCTTGAGAATTAAACTTTACTGGCGATTGTAATTGCAGCTGTAAAGCAGGCACAAAATTTAATGTTACTGCATATAATAATGAGTTATATGATAATAATAAAATGGCAATGGATTTATATTATGGTTTTTAGCTAATTGCACTGCTTTATATAACAATGGGCATATGTTACATCACAATATTAACTGGTAAACTAAATACTGGCCTATACTTAGAAAAATACATGTATTTACTCAAATCTAATGCACATCTTGATTTTGGGGATGAAATCTGGCTTTAAAAAGGTGAGCGTTATATTCGAGTAAATAGGGTACTTTCCCCTGCTAAATGTAATAGAATCACCACTTGAAAGAGTGACCCTTTACTCTGTAGGCAGATACATGGAAATGTGAGCTGACTCATATTAATACCTTATTGGTTCCATGCTGAATCATAGTAACATCTTATTGGCTCTCAGAATCATAACTGAACCATTAGTTTTAAGGAAACAATTCTGAGTTTTGTATTAAAGAAATCCATATTTTGTTCCATAAGACAATTAGGTTTTCATTGTCTGGTTAACTAGCCGTAACTTTAAATAGAATGCAGATATTCCAAAGCAGTATGGTTCACTGCACTTTGTGTTAAATTACCTTTCCAATGATATATAACATGATGTCATTATACATACACACCAAGTTTTAAATAATTTTGGCTAGTGGCCCAGTGTAACTTGAATCCCCTTAAACAACACCACTGATGACGGAGCTCCATGGAGGATGCCAAAGGAGGCCTTGGGGAAAGGGGACATTTCTTCCCTACCCTCAAGTATCAGTGCAGGCACCACAATGTAGCTATTCAGTGTGTCCTGGCACTTTTGTGAGCTGTTTTGCTCTGGCAGCCCAACATGGAGGATAGGATCAGACTGAGCTGGGCTCCACCAGTCCCACCCTTCTTGGCTGTGACTACTTTATGTTTCTAGAAATATCCATCCACCAAGATACCTGTGAAAATAAAAACTAACCATCATCAGTTCACTATTAAGTAATTAACTTGAACAAATGCTGGTTATCTCTTAACTTGACATAACAGGATTCATACAGCAATATATGTACTGAAGCATTAAACAATGGTGGGTCAGAGTTAGCATGAGAGACCATGAGATATCAATTTCCCCTTTCCTAGATGCATCCACATATGAAGAGCACAATCCTGACCATGTCTACTCCAAAGTAAGCCCCATTGTGTTCAATGGGTCTTACTCACAGGAAAGAGTCTTGAGGACTGCAGCCTTAGGGTGCAATCCAGAGTAACTACGGGGAGTCCTTTCTCTGGTGTAAGAACAATTTACTCTGGATTGCAGTATGAATTTCCCATAGGTTTTCACTAGGTGGTGCCAGTAACTATGGATGCACGTAATGTCTCCCATAGTTACTCTGGATTGTAGGGTTAGGGCGCAATCCAGAGTAACTACGGGGAGTCCTTGCTCCAGTGTAAGAGCAATTTGCTCTGGATTGCAATATGAATTTCCCATAGGTTTTCACTGGGTGGTGCAGTAACTATGGATGCACGTAATGTCTCTTATGTGCTCCCGTAGTTACTCTGGGTTAGTTGACTTTGGATGAGAGTGATGCTAGACTCTCGAAAAGCAGCTCTGAACTTAAAGTAATGCATTATATTTTGAACTCTGTATGTTTGACAATACATTTCATGCCTCATTGCCTGCCAGTTGTGAACTCAAGTAAACACTCCAACAGAAAATTCACATTTTTCATGTCAAAACGCCCTATAGTTCTTGCCTCCCCAGTTGGATGTCACTTGTTAAACAGAGTCATGCAAGGGCACATTCTGTTCATACCATAAGCTGTTGTGACATTAAGCTTTAATCTGTCTGCACAGTTCCATTGTTTCTTACAACTATAAGATTATTTCTAAAATATCTTCTTTTTTTAACTTCACATTCATTTTCTACGCTAAGAATTAATTGTATCAGCAGCAGCAGCCTGACTAAAACAGGAGCTATTAGTCACCCCCAGATAAATTAATGTGGATTATTCATAACTGGTTAATTCCTGGAAATTTTGTTTCTCTTTAACTCAGAAAGACTTTCTTCTCTTCCTCCCCAAAATGGACTTGACTATTTACAAGATCAAGAAGGATAAGCAGGCAGCCTCAGCAGCCTGTGGATTCAGCTCAACTTTCTGTTCTGGATATAATGGGCGCAATCCAGAGTAACTACGGGTCGTCCTTGCTCCAGTGTAAGAACAATTTGCTCTGGATTGCAATATGAATTTTCCATAGGTTTTTGCTAGGTGGTGCAGGAACTACGGGTGCATGTAATGACTCTTACGTGCTCCCGTAGTTACTTTGGATTCTAAGGTTCATCTATTTAGGACAGCCCAGCAGGGCATTCTCACTGCCCTAACTCTAGTTTGTACCCATAGTGTTAATGTTCGGAATTTATCTGATACAAGTCAGGGCTATGGGTGGTGCAAGTGGCTAAGACACTGTGCCTGTTAACCAGCAGCCAGGGTTTGAGACCCGGGTTGGCCCCACAAGACAGGGTGAGCTCCTGTCCTTAGCCCACCTCTGCAATGCAGCTGGATCCAATCGTATGGGCTCTGCCTTTCCATTGGACTAATTCAGTGGTGTGGAGAGGAGGGATTTGCTGCTTGGGTAACAGCCTATCCTCCATAACAATCTATCCCAGGCTTTCGTGTTTTGCATGCAGCATATGCAGCGCCGAGCACGATACCATAGTCTTCCAAGACTGACGGAGGCCTGCTGCTCTGCTATGGCTTGGAAGGAGTTACTGTAAGTAATTCAACTGGATACAAGTACTTGAAGAACTTGGCCATACTACCTTTTCAACATATTTATCACCAAGCACAGGGATCATTATCCTATCATTAACAATCTTTTTGGATTGTGTTTTTTTATTGTGACACTACGGTATTAAACACTGAACTCCAATTCCATGGCATAATAGCATAATAAGGATTTTACCCCCAATTCCATGACATAATGATTACCAGAATATGTACTTATATTGCACAGCTATTCCATCCTTCCTTCAGGGAGTTCAGGTCAGATAGTTGCAACTTTTATTCACACATATGAGTCTGTGAAATAGGTTGTGCTGTGTTAAAAGTTACCTGCTGATCTTTAAGCAGCCCAATCCTACTAGCCAGAACCTTGATGCACGTGTCTTCACCCCATTTACCTTCTTCACCGTTTCCTTGCCTCCTTCTTCTGTTCCTCCTCTGAGTTATGCTTCTTACTTCCCACTCACCTCTTCCCATCCCAAGCTTGATCCCCAGTCCATTGATCACCTCCTCCTGGCTTTGCTGCTGGCCAGTTTGTTAACAGGTCCTATGAGATTCTTCCCCACTCCCACCTTTCAGTGCTCACAAACAGAAAGATCACTGCCTATGGCCACTGGGGAGGAGAGGATGAAGCGATTTCATTCTCCCTCCTCTCCAGATGTGATTCGCATAACACCAGAAGACTCTTGGAGAAACCCCAAAACTGCTATGGAACTCACAAAGCCAGGAAAGTGAATGTTCAAAATTGAGAGTCCTTGTGATTTTGTATAAATCCCATTGCAACCAATAGTGCTGGTAGGAACAGCCCCTGGGAGGGCTGGAGTTCCTAGCATTATGGCATGATTTTATCAATGGGATATATATATATATATATATATATATATATATATATATATATATATATATATATATATATATATATATATATATATATATATATATATATATATATATAAAATGCAGTGCCTGGTGGTGCCTGGTGTCATATGTATCCCTGCTGGCAGGGATGCTCAGTGTCATGTGCTACCCAGTGGTGCCTGGTATCTAAGGTCTACTGCCTGGTAATGGTGCCCAGTGGTGCCCAGTGATGCCCACTATCTGCGGGTGACTGGTGCTGCCTGCTGGTGCCTGGTAGGAGCCTGCTGTCTGGTGCCTGATGGAGCCTGCTGTCCACTGGTGCCCAGTCCAGTGGTGTGCACTGCCTGATGGTCCCTGTGCATGTTTATCACTTGTCCACCTTCATTTGCTCTCCAGAGAACATAATGCTTGGATAAGACTTCTGAGTTAGTATTCTGATAAAAATGTTTTTCTTCTTACTCTTTCCACGTTCTACATATTCTTTTAACTTTTATGGTGTTCCTGATCAATTTTTAAACTAAATTTGGAATACTCCTTGATGTTTTATTTGCAAGGAATTTGAAGCAAGATTTACTGTTGATTTCTTGAGATACTTATGGATTATCAACACATGATCCAATACTGCCCTTAAATTGTGTTGCATGTTTATTGGTGGAGGGTATAAGTGCAAAAATCAGTACGGTTATGGGCCAGCTCCTGGGGCCAAGACCAGAATATTCTGCCACTCACAACATGCTTTCCCCCTTATTTACCTGGTCACATAAACCCTTGTGTGATGGGTAAGACGGAAAACTATTTAGTATGGTTAATATATGGCTTTTGGACTGTCACTGGGAATGTTGTGCTGGGCTTCACCTGATTCCCAAATGGCTCTGGAGGGCAGATAGATGCAGTTAGCGCAGGTGGTGGTGACACCATGGCAGACATGAGGATGCCATCCCCAAAGGGCCTACAGATATGTCACCTCCCTGCTCGAACCAGCAGCCATTTTCAAAGCAATATCAGTCCTGAGTCTCTACTACATCCCTTTGAGAACATTTCATCTCACAATCTTTAGAGTTATCTGTTCATGTCAAACACACTCTTAGGGCACAATCCAGAGTAACTGCGTGGAGTCCTTGCTCCGGTGTAAGAACAATTTGCTCTGGATTGCAATATGAATTTCCCATAGGTTTTTACTAGGTGGTGCAATAACTACGAGTACACGTAATGTCTCTTACGTGCTCCCGTAGTTACTCTGGATTGTAGGGTAAGGCTGCTATCCAGAGTTAGGGCAGTGAGAATGCCCCAGCTGGGTTGCCCCAAGTAGGCTGTATCCACAGCAGAAAATTGTGTTATATCCACAAGCTGCTGAGGCTGCTGAGCACCATCAGTGGCACCTGGGAAGGGCTTGCTCCTGAGGAGACCTGCCTCAGATCACAGTGAACAAGGAACAGCTGTGATGCCTGCCTCATAAGAAGCCCAGGAGTCCCTGACAACCAGTCACAGCTGCAGCCCGAGACTGCAGTATAGCAGTCCCTGAGGTAGAGGGCAGATGCAAGGGGATTGTTGGAGTGGCCTGCTGTATCCTGAGGTTGGTGGGCTGCCGTAGTTGTGCCGTATCCTGAGACTGAGAGGCAGGATTTGCAGATAGGCTGGCCAAGAACTCAGATTTTCTGTCGACACTTCTTACTCGGCCTTATCATGGACTTCTATGGATCTACTCAGATTTATTCCTGCTCCTGAGATGGTATAACTCTGAGAAGCTGGAAGAGGACATTTCTGCTCTGGAAAAAGGCTCTGGATGTTCACCATTGGTTAACATTAGCACGACTGCTCTGTTCAGGACAATGATGAACATGTCCTCAATGTGCCTCTCCTGAACTGCCTAGGCTGGCACAGCTAGGCCAGCCCAGGTCCATCTGACTTGGGTCAGCTTATGTTGACTTACACTGCCCCAAGTCTTTCTGGCATAACTGGGCTGCCCCATCTTGGAAGTGGGTCAGCCCAGTGATAGATAGGGTAGCTGAAGTGCATTACTGGATTGCAGCCTAAGTCACTGGTGAGCTTCAGGATGGCTAAGCAGCCAGTTCAAAGAAGCCTGAGTTATATATTTTTTGAAGTTTGATTTTGTGTAGCGCAAATAGTGAAAGCATTTTGCTTGCTGATATATGACTTTGCTCCATATAACTATACAAAACACAAGGATCAAGTTAGGAACTTCTAAACCATCTGTAATTAGAAAGATTTAGAACGGCAACTGTCGAACCAAGTTTGCACAAGCCATATAGTCTGGGCTCAAACCTGGATCTATTTTTTGTCCTTTTAAAAATGAAAGCTTTTCTTCAAAGTGCTTCTAGGGTCTGTGCCACATTAAGCTGTATTTCTTCGGTATATTGGGTAACATTTCATCCTTATAAAATATGCTGAATCCAAGAAAGAACCATTGGAAAGATACTTAAACCCCCTCAAGACCTCATATTTCAAGGACCTTCCTGACATTAGAAAGAAGGCATCTGACAAATAAGGTTGAATGAAGGGAAGGAGAAAGAAGGGGAAAAAATTCTTCTGCAAATAAATAAATAAATAAATAAAAGATCCTGACTATTGATGTATATGCAAGACATGGAAATTTCTGCTTCAAGCACATTGTTGATTTTAGGAAAAAAAATTAAATGCGAATAGCGGGAATAAAGCACCTACCTAAGCAGAAAAGGACCTTTTGGAGTCAGATATCTGTGAATAAAGTGTCTGTCGTGGGGAGGTAATACAAATGATATACAGTTGCTTTGTAGTCATAGAGTCTTTAATTGAGCAGACGGATGTGTTGCAAGCATAATGGATCTTGGGAACAGACTGCGAACGAGGTGCTGTTATTGTGTTTCTCAAAGCCACACATTTGAAGTGTGGGTGAATGCAAACCATTTAAGAAATAATTGGTCTGACCCAGCAGCCAAGTAGCCATTTTTGGCAGCTGCAAAAGAGGTGTAACTTAGGTGACAGAAGACAATGAGACAGAGATATATAACATAATATTTACCGGTCTCAAAAATGTCAACCTAATGAAAAAAAAAAGTGTGGGGAAAACTACAAAAGGTTTCTCATCTCTGTTTGGTCTAACTTTTTCAGTCATTGGGGAAAAATCTACTGCTTCATTAGGCAAATGTGAGTTTCCTTCCATCTTTTGTGACAGTTCTCTTTTTAAACTAGTTCCATTTATTATTGCCATCTTTGTCATTGAATCCTTGTTCCTTCCTCTCCCATATAGATTATGGCAACATTCCTATGCATGGTTTTCAACCTACCTCAATTCACAATATTGCAGCCACTATCAATTCAGAACATTGCATTTCACTTTCTTCATAATTCTATACAGAGACGTCTTCCAGAGAAAATGCACAATTTGGTAAGAAGACACCAGATATGTCAGACCCAAAACTCAGAATTGCTCAAAATCAGTGAACACAGCAATGCAAATTCTGGACTACAACGTTGCAAATCAGTGACTATATGTAAGTACTTCGGACTTAAGTTGGAGTTGTTTCATCTTAATCTAATTCTGAAAGTGTTTGCAGAATTCCCCCCCCCCTTATTGTAAACTGATACTGTGGCAGGCTAAGCAGTTATGCATAATGAGAATTATTATTTATAACTGTAAATCTAATCTATATGTAGTATGAAACATTTATATTGCATAAATAATTTATTTCTAGATTGCCCTCCATGAAACCTGTGGTTGTTTTATATAAAATATTGCAATAAAGCCATTTTTAAAGTAGGTAGTGAGAAACTATAGGGGATAGGAAAGAATTTGCCTGATCCTCTGAATACACATAGCAGTTCGCTTCCACATGAAAATCATCTATTGTGATTGTGCAGGCAAAATGTACAGAGAGAGTTCAAGGGTTTTCAAGCAAGAGTTTATCCTAGACTTACCTGAAGATACCAAGGACAGAACTTGTGATCTTCTGCTGATGTTTCTTCTATCTATCTATCTATCTATCTATCTATCTATCTATCTATCTATCTATCTATCTATCTATCTATCTATCTATCTATCTATCTATCTATCTATCTATCTATCTGTCTGTCTGTCTGTCTGCCTGCCTGCCTGCCTGCCTGCCTGCCTGCCTGCAGTATTTATATACCGCTTTTCAACTGAAAAGTTCACAAAGCGGTTTACAAGAAAATGAAAAAATTAATAGCTAATTAATATCTAATGGGTGCCTGTCCCAAAAGGGCTCACAATCTAAAATGCAAAAAGAACACCAGCAGAAGCCACTAGAGCAGACATTGCTGGGGTGTGCATATTTGCATGTGCATATGCATATCTTCTGCATATTTTTAGTCAGTAAGCTATTTGGGGACAGGGAATAATTTATTTATTTACTTCGCTGTCACTTATTTACTTTGCTGCCATTGTCCACATCATCATCATCATCATTGTCATCGTCATTACCATGGCTTTCTTTCTGGGGTACTTACCAGTGTTCAGTACTGGTACCTTTTCCACCTGCCCCCCCTCAGCAGCTAATTAATAATGAGTCATGTGGGGATGACTTGTGATGCTACTGTGGTGAGTACTACCATAGAAAAAAAGCACTCATCATCATCATCTTCATCATGGGTCTTTTGGAAGGGGTATGCCTCTTATGGAGTACTGGCACCTCTGAGTAACAGTACCTCTGTTGGTGACTATCAGCACACACATACACAAAAGCAAGTACCTGCAAGTACCAGCAGGTGAGTACTGGCATCTATTTTTCCAGAAAAATAGCACTGATCATCATCATCATCATCATCATCATCATCATCATCATCATCTTAACATCTGCTAAAAAATTAGCATTAGAATGCAGTTAAAGGCGAAGAGGCAAGATTTGCGACATGCTGTCCCCTGCAACATGTCACTCCCAGTGGTGGGATTCAAATAAATTAATAACAGGTTCTGTGTCCTTACATTCAGCACTGTTGTGGTATGTGTGTTTTTAAACTATCCATTATTTATTCACTACACACCTTTGTGGGCTGTGGGTGGCGCAATTGGTTAAGACGCTGTGCCTGTTAACCAGCAGGCCAGGGTTTGAGACCCGGGTTGGCCCCACAAGACAGGATGAGCTCCTGTCCTTAGCCCAGCTCTGCGACGCCAGCTGGATCCAATCGTATTGGCTCTGTCTTTCCATTGGACTAATTCAGTGGCGTGGAGAGGGGGGATCTGCTGCTTGGGTAACAGCCTATCCTCCATAACAATCCAACCCAGGCTTTCGTGCTTCGCATGCAGCGTATGCAGCGCCGAGCATGATACCATAGTCTTTCAAGACTGACGGAGGCCTGCTTTTTTCAACTAAAGAGTTCACGAAGGGCGCAATCCAGAGTAACTACGGGGAGTCCTTGCTCTGGTGTAAGAACAAATTACTCTGGATTGCAATATGAATTTCCCGTAGGTTTTCACTAGGTGGTGCAGTAACTATGGGTGCACGTAATGTCTCTGACGTGCTCCCGTTGTTACTCTAGATTGTAGGGAAAGTGATTTACAAAGAAAATGAAAAAAATAATAACTAATTAATAGGTAAAGGGTCATGCCATCATGACAAACTGTGTTTACTTCCCCCCCACCTCAAAAGAGGGGGAAGACTCAAGTCCCCAAAGCTATGTGAAACACAGAAGGTTGCGGTGTCATGACATCTTTATATCTAGTAGATGTTTCTGGGAGCAACCAAACCCTCAGAAGCAAATTTAACAATTTTTTCCTGAAACCTGTCTTCTTGTTATATAATTTGTGAAAACGTGATGTACCTTGTAGAGTCAAGTTTTAAAATCCTTTTTCCTCAAATTTTGAGGGCACTGTCATAAAACATCCCTTTATAAATAACCTATTCAAGGTCTATTAAATAAAGGTATTGAAAAATTCCTGTTCCATTTGAGATGGGCCTGTCAAGTTAATCTAATTTCCGTGACTGTGTGCACGAGGCATGGTAAAGCTATAGTCATCGCAGGGTGATTTTACGAATTAATTATTTAGGTTTCCTATTTCTATTTAATAATATCTGCACATTACTGCATTCAATTTATTCCTTTATGGTTTACAATATTAGTCTAATTATTGCTCTGAGTACCTCTATGTAGAAAACATTCCCATCATCAAACTAGGGGGAAGAATTGCTGAGCCAGGACAACCACTAGGCAAGGAAAAGTTTGTTAGACCCAATATACTAATAAATTCTGGCAAGATGCTTCTTGCAAAAATGTCAGCCTGTCAAAGACTTAATCATGGCAGATAATCCTGATATCTTTCTATTGCACTGGGAGAAATTATTGTTTACAACTTCAGAGCAAGCGAGCTTGTTAATTTCACTGTTTTTTTCCAGGGTAGGGAAGAGAAAGAAAAGAAAATTCTGGTCTGACCTATTCTGTGATTGACTCACTGTTTCAAAGATCACTACCAGAGCTATACAGAGGCAATCATTAGTAACAATTATTATAAATGGTTGGCCTAGAGCAGTGGTAATGACTGAGCTGTGAACTTGGAGGTCTCTGGTTTTGATGCTTCCATGAGCTCACTAACAGCCCATTCATCCCACCATCTGACCAGTTACTCCCACTGGCTTATCTGTGCTTCCATGAGAAGCCAGCTGTTGCCTTTTGCAAAGCACCATTTGTACTTTTAGGTGTGGAATGGGCACTGGTGGTGCATGCACATCAGAATCACATTCCACAGTCATAAAGACCACTTTGGACTGGGTTGTTAGCAGTAATGGGATTCAAAGAAATTAACAACCGGTTCTATGCCCATCTGGCAGCCACTTTTAAATGGCTATTTTAAAACTTTATATGTCCTATCTCTCATTATCAACCGGTTTTATAGAGTAGGTGCAAACCTGCTGGAGCCTACCACTGGTTGTTAGTGATGTGAGGCAGTTCCCTACCCCATTCCTGACACCAAGATTTGCAGTATTCAGTATTGCAGTATTGCAGTATTGCAGTATGCAGATATTTGCAGTATTTGGACCAGATTTACAGGGTTGTTGTACAGAAGGAAACCCAATTATATTTTCTGTCCCAGGATGCCTACAATCAGGAACTCAGCATGGTAGGGAATCCAAATGGTATTGAGCACTGCCTGCATGCATACAAACCTATGCACATTGTAGGTATATGTCACCTTCCATTGCACTGCACTGATTGTACATGCTCATGCAAACGTCCTTGCTCAGGACAGGCATGAAAACAAAAAGACTGATCCTATTCAGCTTTCGTAAGTAAATTAAACTCAGTGGATATTACTTCTAGGAAAGTGCGTACAGGACAGGAGTTGTAGGCTGCTAGCCTAACATACATACAAAACAGTATGCCTCACTGAATTCAATGAGACTAATTTCTGAGTAAACATACATAAGTTTGGGCATTAAATATGTAAATCACAATCACAGCAAACTTATCAAAAAAGATGTCAGAAATTAACTTTATTCACAAGTGATTGGGATATTTAATTGAAAAAACTGATCTTATTTAGCATCAGCTACTGATAAATTTGCAGATGACACACTGTTCATATTAGCCATTTGGTTAAAAAAATATTGGCATATGTGTGTCATTAGAGTTCCTCTGTTGTTGAACAACTTGCGCGCGCGCACACACACACACACACACACATACCAGAATAGCTGAAAATGCAAGTGGCATAGGAAGTGATGAGTAACCCCTGTTGTGTCCTACGTAATGAGAGGACTCCAAAAAACGCAAACTCCCATTTAGGCTAACAAGAGTGGCATTTACCAAAGTCACCCCGTGATGGAATCCAACTCCAGCGCTTGCTGCCCTTTTACAGAACAACTTCTGAAAAAATGTCTCTTAACTTGAATTGCTGGAGATGAGTGTCGGGAATTGGATGGAAAGGGGAAGAGAAAGGGACGTCACGCTGGCCGACTGTCACAGTTTGAAATTAATGTTATGTTTATTTTTGCCCACCTGCTGTCTTGTCCAATTGCTAGTTTGTCAATGAGTTTTTCCTAAACTAATAATAATAATAGCGGAGAGAAGGTGAGCAAAACAAATCAATTTGTTCCCATGAATTCTTATCTGCACAAACCTTCCCAATTCTCTCCATCTGTGCTGCACCATCCTTTTTTTTGCATAAGATAAAGTAATCCTAAGGATTGTGAATCACTATGTAAAAATAATCAGAACCTGTGCAGGAGAAATGAAATAAAGAAAAAGAATTGAAGCCCAGAATGTATATTTGGGGAATATAAAATAATGAAAAATTTAAAGTTTGCTAAGGCTGCTATCGTAAAGACACTTTCCTGGGAGTGAGACCCATTGAACACACTGGGGCTTATTTCTGAGTAGATATGCTTAGGATTGTGCTCTTAGTTTTAAACATAGTGGATAGCTTGTCATTTTCTGTCTATATCCACAGCAATCCCAAATAAGAGACTATAGAGAAAACCACAACGGAGCAGTGTTTCTCACTGTGGACTGTGACCCACTAGAAACCCCAAAGTCTAGTCTTACCCCCAAATCCAGAGTAACTAAAGGAGCACGTAAGAGACTTTATGTGCACCCGTAGTTACTGCACCACTTAGTGAAAACCTATGGGAAATTCATATTGGAATTCAGAGTAAGTTGTTCTTACACCGGAGCAAGGACTCCCTGTAGGTACTCTGGATTTTGCCCTTAGTCACATGCCATCATATTCCCCCTCCATGTCCACACATAT
The DNA here is from genome assembly GCA_030015325.1 of Cryptoblepharus egeriae. Lineage (NCBI taxonomy): Eukaryota > Metazoa > Chordata > Lepidosauria > Squamata > Scincidae > Cryptoblepharus > Cryptoblepharus egeriae. Next base: position 175,979,093 of record JAREYC010000003.1, on the reverse strand, counting down.
GCATCACATATGACTTCAGTAACCACATATACCAGCAGTTCTCAAACTGTGAGTCCAGGACCCACCAGTGTGTTGTGACCTGATTTTTAGTAGTTTGTCAAACTGATAGGGCTGATTATTAGGCTTTGTGCATCCAGAGTTAAATCTGATGCTTCTTTGTAGGAGTAGCACTTATCCTAAATCACCATTAAAGCCACATTCATATTTATTTATATTTCATGTAAATTTCATTTACCTTTCATGTAAATTACATGTAAATCCAATTTATTTACATTTCAAATTTGAAAACATTTACATATATGAATATATTAGAGACAGAATGAATGTATGAATGAATGAATGTATGAATGAATTCAAATAAGTTCATAAACACGTTTTAACATACACAGAGAGGGGTGATCTTCAAACCAGTTTATAAGCACTTTCAAACACAGATAAGGAAGGTGCATGCAGCGTGCACAACCCTCAAAAAGCCCCTAAAGGTTCAGAGAGCAGAGCTTCCCTCACCTCTGGAGAATTAGAGAGTTTGCTTGAGGGCTGGATGGACAGGGCTTGACATGGACCACATGGAGGTTGGTGCAGGCCGCATCTGACCCATGGGCAGAGGCATGGATACCTGTGCACTACAGTAGCCAACATAATATATACACACAGACCTAAACCTCAGTTAGTCCCTGAACTCAGACACAGTGTGAACAAAATCCCTTAACTGTTTAATCCCATAAAAAATTCCCTAAATCTAGATTTACTACTGCATGAAGACCAGATTCTTTACTCTGTTGCATGAATCGGCACAAACTTTCCATTTTTCCTAACATGAAATACTGTATTTACTCAAATCTAATGCTCAGCTTTTTCAGCTGAATTTGGTCTACGAAATCAGGGTGGGCATTAGATTTGATGGTTAATTAGATTAGAGTAAAAGTGGCATTTTTATTATAACTATAGGGTGTGCATTAGATTCGAGTAAATCCTGTAGCTCTGATGAAACAGTTTATAGTTCACAAAGGATTATGCTGCAAGGAAAGTGCTCATTTTTAAAGTGTCACAAGACTTTAGGTTGTTGTTTTTCTGTGTACATCAAGATTTCTTGGCCGTATAACATCTCATGGAGGGAAATGCAATCAGGGTGGTGGCGAGAGCGACCACCTTAGGAGGTTATCAGGCTCTTGGAAGACACAGTGTAAAACATCAGGATGAGCAAAGGTAGTGGCGTAAAGCAGGCTGCAAACACAATGACAGGCAGTGGTCAAGGGTCAGAACCATGGCCTAGGATTTCAATAGGCTCCACAGGACCAGCTTCTGAATATCAATTAGCATGGACAGTTCATCTTCCTTTCTTCCCCTTTTCATTTAACGTGCCAAGTGGTCCGAAGATATAATGCTATTGTGTATTCTAGGGAAGTCTTTAAAAGGCAAAGAAATCTAAGACTGGGCTCCAATGAAAACAAAAGTGTAATATTTCCTTGATCCTGTGTTTAGTGGGGATTTAAATCCCAGCTTAATTTAATCTTTTGACTTATCCTGCAGGTAGTACTTGATTATGTTCCAGTGCCACTAGTAATAGGATTGCAAGCCTGAATAAAATAATAATAAAAAAATGGTTGTTATTAACACTTGGAAAAACAACGGCTTTAACAGGGGCTCTTGATGGCCTCACCCTGCGTAACAGAACACAGATGAATGACTGCATCTTTGAGCTCGTCCCCTGTTGCCTTATTGTAATAACTTCCTGTAAGTGTTACATACATAAGTTTGAAAACACCATCAATTCAAAAACCTCCTCAGGCTTCGCAGACCTGGGCAGAAAAACCAGTACACTGTTCCAGCTGAATGAAAATTATCCCCATAATTTTGACCTATACATTCTAGATCTAGAAGGTTCAAAAAAAGGAGTTTGGGACAGAAATAAATTGAAATAAATTGGGAACTGACAGGGATACAAAAACAGAGGCCAAGTGTGGAATTTGCAATATAAAGCATGGCAATCAAGAGGTAAGAATCAGTAGTATAGCCAGAGAGGGGACTACGCAATAAGTCCAGTGGGTACCACAATATGTGTAAGCGATCCCTCCTGCTTGGAGTCAGAGTCTCTCAGAGTGGCGACAGCAATTTACAGGTACTTGCCGAAGCAAGCGGTATATTTGATGGCAAATGGGAGGGATTGAGTATGCAACAAATTGTGGTGTCTGCAGTACTTACAATGTTGCCCACTCTAATTATGCTACCAGGTGGTACAATGATGAAAGGTTAGGGTGAATATATTCCAGAGTCTCCATAACTATATTGGTTGGTCTGAAAAGGAAATGTACAGCAAACAACGGCATGGACCAACCCAAGTCAAGTGAAGGTATGTGGCATCCCTGGAGACGCCCAGTCCATCAGATCACAGCATGCATGTTATCTTACCCTTATCTCAGGCTCAGCCCTGGCAGTCAAGGCTTCCTTCGACAATCTGTACGCATCTTTGATTGTTTTCCATTTCTGTCATTCATTTAGCATTTCCCACATGCTTCTTAAAGTATTAAAAACACTTTATTTAATTTTCCCTTCACTCTTCCATCAAGGCACAGATTCCTACTGTTCAAAAAGTCACTTTTTAAAATTTAATTTCCAGCAATTGCATTACATCTTTCATCTTCTCATATGGATGATAATGTGTCTAAGCAGACAAGGGCAGCATGCAAACCTAATGTCATGCATAACAAACAGGATGCATTTCTATTAGCTCTCTTATTCAAGACTAACTTAAAGACAGCCGTGCTCCATTTGAAAACATGCAACTGATCTACAGTTTAATCAAATCACTCTGTGCCACTTGATGTTGGGATGAGGGTTGGAAAAGCCTTTCGATGTCTAAATGTTCGGAAGTAACACTGTGAACCAAACAGGAACTAGGGGGAAAATTAAAATGCAAAATTTCTTTAAAATTATGGTCTTTAAAGAGAGAAACAAACCCACTATTTGTAAGAGTCGATACTGTGTCAACATGGTATCTAAACAACTGCTCTGAAAAATCATCTCAACTGCATCAAAACATATTAAAATATAACATAGAGATCCACCTACCCACCTTCACAACATTAAATCAGGTTGCAATCTTCAATGTACTTATCTAGAAGTAAGCCTAATTGTAGTCAATGACTACAATGGGGAATACTTCTAATTAACTACACAGGTTTGAGCTGTTACAGCCCCGTCCTAATACCCACTGATGATTATGCAGTCACACAGAGAGAGTACAAGGTGTATTAAAGGGAGAGTCAGAAAATGAAGTTTGTTTTACTGGGGTTTTAAATTGATTTCGTGTAATTGTGTTGTGTGCCAGTTTGGTTCTCTAGGAGTAAGGCGGGATACAAATACAGTAAGTCTTTGACTTTCAACCTTTCAAGTGAAATGTGAACTTTCATAGATATGAACGTCCCTGCAAAATACAATTTTTTCTCCATTTTTTTTCAAAATGTGGAAAAAATGCATTGATGTCAATGGTGTTGGACTTACAAACAGAGGACTTACTGTACTGAAATGGAATAAATGAAATGAAATAAATAAAACTATCTGAAGACAATTTTTTAAACTTACCTCTGTATCAGCCTCCTGTCTATGGGGCTCATCCAACCCACAACAGATATGTAACCCACAACCCACAACCCATCTGCAGATATAGCTGGCATAAGTTTCAAGAGATAGGATGGGCTAAAAAATGGGGCATCGGATCTATTCTGGTGAGATCCAACTAGCCAATTCCATTATCAGGGTGAACATATGACTGGAAATTTCCAAATTTGTCCTATTTTTTTTAGCCTCCTGGCCTGGTGTCCTCCAAATGGACTTCATTGTCCTCAATTTTGGCTTCATTTTGAAACTTTGCAATTGTGTGCAATACCCCATCATGTCATATGTCATTGGATTTGTATTGAAGTGCAGAATCCAATGCAAAAATCGGTTTTGAAATATCTCCTTCCTATCAAAGGTTATGGCCAAAAAACAAAAAAATGCATTGAGCTCTATGGGAAAGTGAAAGTGCCCAATATCTCAGCTTTACCTGTGAGCAGGCAAATGTGGCAATGTCATCCAGAAAGGCCAGGCTGAGAGGAATCCAAGACCTTGTCCTCCTTTTGAGGTTTGGGCATCTGGTCACCCTGATCCCAGTGTCCTCCCCTCCTTGCCCAGAACACCCCAAAACCCTTACGTCCCTTTCTGCCAACTTACTGACACCAGCGGGCCATCCAGGAACAGTCAACGAACAAGCTACACTACTCAGAAATGTGTGATGGTGATCCAGCTTTTGCTCTGCTACAAAGGGCCTTGTGCCACTGAAATGTGAATTCCAGCGGCACAAGATCCAGACAGGATTGGGCTGAAAACCAATGATAATGGTTGGGTTCACTTGTGGAATGAGTAATACTACTAGAGCTTAGACCTGTATCACCACCCATAGGTGACCATCAAGCTGAAACCAGCCCACCAATGCTGCATGACAAAACTTAAGACCTTTATAAATGGTCTGCTGCACGAAACTCCTGGCAGTGAAGAAACAATAGTTGGAGATTTCTGAGTGTTTGGTGCTGTCCATCTTACATGGCTGGCAAGTGATTTTGGACTTCTCCCTAGTTCTCTAATCCAGTGTTGATTGGTACATATGTGGAACTGTTCAAGTGTGATCACATGAGCTGGCATTGTGCATCATGACTATCAATGTTCTTTCCAATGCTTTTTTGCTAGCAAATTACAAATGCCCCTTTTATCTGGCAAATTTCCTGCTGGCACACAAAGATTTCTACAAATGGATTCTTATTAACTCCTTTGGGATACAACATGGGGAGGACAATTTTGGTGTTTAGAACAGCAGAGAGAGGTTGAAAGAGCAGAACATGTGTTGAATGAATGAGATCCGGATATAATTGAAAGGTGAGTGGATTGTCGGAAAATGAATTGTCAGAAAGCAAGGGATACGTGTATATTCTTCCAACTCATGGCCCCCTGGTTCCACCTTGGACTTGGAATCAACAAGTATCTATTGGGGCACCCCTTGAGAATGGGATGAAGAGGAACAAGAACACAGCCAACCTTGATCTATTTGCAAGTTTGGCCTCAGAAACAAAGGATAGGCAAAGCTATACTACAAGTGACCTTAGATGTAACCCTGAGTTGACTGTACTAGCAATGCCAGTTAGCTTGATTCTGGCACTTTCCTGTATTTGTGGCCTTAATTGAGGGACCTAAACAAACAAATTAATCACAGCAGCCCATAAAAATGACAGGATTCATATGGCTGCATTCTTCATTCCCTCCAATTTGTTTCCCAGAAATCCCCACAGCGATTTATTTGCTGAATATGCGAGTTTTTTTTCTCCCCCCTTTTGAAAATTACAAATTGTTGTCAAGGTTAATGAGTTAATATTCTCATTCAATATTTATTTTATTGGGGAGGTGGGAGAGAATGAAGGAAGGATGAAGCACGGCTATTCCTGCACTTTCTTCCCCAGCAAAGTCTAGTTTCTTAATCAATATGACAAGGACACTGTCCTTTGGATAATACCCTGAATCATCGGGATGAAAAAAAAATGAGCTTTATTAATCAACAGCTCCTGATTAATTATTATAAAGTGAAGCTCATACATTTCTGTACGTTTTAATAATTCCTGAAGAAGGCTAACAACGTCCCTGGTGATTTGAAAGCTTTGGGAGTCTGAATATTTCTAAGCAATGTCACAATAAATAGTCCAAGGGTACTAGTGTTCACTCACTAATCCAGTCCCTTTCAATCCAGTAAATGAGTAAAAACCTTCTTTTTCCTATTTCCCCATCTATAATTCATCATTTGCATACAAAGTAAGAAGCAAGAATCGGCAGCCTCATCAGTTTTCAAAATATCAAGGGACAAACCGGGTGATTTATAGCAGACTGCATTATCTAGTTTATATAACTAGAATTTTGCTTTTTAAAAAGAGAGATGCGGGTGGGGGGGGACCATAGATCTGAAATATCTTGATAAAAGGATCTGTGTGCCATAAACACAATGAAGGTCATGGATTTCTCAGGGGATACACAAGCTTCTTTAGATTTTGTTTTATCCAGGATATCAGCCCTGACTTTGTTTAGAACGTGGTCTCATTCCTGGAACATGAAAGTAATTCTAAACTACAGAGTGTTTCTGAGCATATGCAGAGTTCCATGCTCAGTGTATAATCACAGCAAATCCTGACACACATCTGAAGATGGGGACATGCAAAAGTTTGCTGCTTCCAACCAGACTCAGGATCATTCTTTGTACGGATGAGAGTTGTCAAATAATTCATTTGTTTTAATTCTCTGCCACAGCAAATCATTCAAATTATTTCTGTTTTAAAAGAGCAGTGCTGAGCAATGACATTATTTCAGAGTCTCTCTTGGGACTTCTCAAAGAATACAAGGTGGCTGTGTTTGCGTATATTCGTATATATCTGTGGCAAAGGGGACAAAAAAATAGGCCACCTCTTTGGATGCCCTTTAGAAGACTGCGTGGATATAACCTTGTGGAAAACAACAGAGGTGCTCACTGTGCAATCTCTCTGGAGGTGAACAGCTCCCCTGCTAAACATAGAACTGCTGGGGCCAAGGGTTGGGATACGTGAAGATATCTGCCCCCTTGATGAATGGAAGAGAGCGCTTGACTCACCCCAGAAAGTCACACTACATTTCCCAGGCGTGACTTCACAGTGAAAATGCATCACAACCTCATAAAATCATCACTGTACAGCTCTGAACTTTTTTTTCATTGGGGATACCTAAAGGATTTGTGTCAGTCTAAGAATTATTTTTGAATAGAAGGCAGGCAATAAAATTATTTACATGCCGGGATATCATTTTCACAGTTCCTATTTCTGGGAATTTTGGGGCCATAATAAGGACTTTGTGAAGCCTTCAAATACATTTGATCACCAATTTTCAACCTTTTTCATCTCGTGGCACCTGAGCTAGTTGTTAATATGGTGAAAGCACATCATCAATTTTCTGACAATTGATGAGGCACACTGATGGCAGAAAGGAGGGTCTCAAGTCCCCCAATGGCCTTACAAAGAAATGTCCCTCCCCAAACTCCTGCAGCATGTCTGTAGACCATTTGAAGCGTACCAATGTACCACAGTATAGTGATTAAAAATTCCTGCATTTGAAGGTAGGGCTAAACTTCACTATAATCTTTGTACATTTGAAGAATGAACTGAATATAAAATACATATTTATGGCAGGCCTGGCCAATCTACTGCTTTTGCATTGCACACTAATCAACAAAGTGTGCACATAGTGCACATATGTGCACACTTTGTTGATTAGTAACCGGTTCTCAAAACCAGGCGCTCATTAGCAAAGGGTTCTACATAACCTGTGAGAACCCCTGAAACCCACCACTGGTACTACCACTGTCACTGTTATCGAGTTTTATAAAGAGGGTAGCCTAATCAGTGGACACACTGATGGGAATGCACCCTGGCACATCTTTTCGGCCTCTGCAACTGAAGAAATCATTGTGGCCTGAGCAAGTCCGATCCCAAACAGGTATCTGGACTAGCCCACAGAATGACACAGGGCACAATCTGATTTAGGCCTGCACCACTCACCCACCTCCCTGTTCCTGCTGGCACATGTCTGTACACTGGCTTAACTCTCCTAGGAATGGTACAGAAGTGCCTTATGTAGGGCTGCCAAAAAACAGGGACAGTCCGGATTTTGGGGGTTGTGATCACGTACTAGTAAGTGTACCAGAGGGTCCTGTCCTCATTTTGCAGAAGAGAATTATGCCAACCCTAGCCTTATGGCACTATTTTGACATTCGCAGGCCAGCACGGGTCTTGTGCCAGGACTTGTGCCAGTCTAACTGGGAGGTTAGGATTGCAACCTCAGGCTGTGAAGTTATTGACAGAAATTTCCCATAACTGCTTTCTTGTATTGGGAATGAAAGGACAGTTTTATGCAGTGAAAGTGCCCTTTTACCAACTTCCCCCATCTCAGACCTTTTATTACTCACCAAGGAGTTTATTGTGGAATAAAATACAAGACTTTCTTCAGGCTTCTTGACTGTTTTCTATCTATGGCATGCTCAGGTAAAGGTAACCCCGGAGGCCTCCAACCACTGTAGGCACCTTGGTATTTGTTGCCATTCCTGTGGATCAACAAACATTTCTTTGGCTTTATTGTATTAATGCCAGGGCCGTGAATCCAAAGTCGTTGCTTCGGAACGCCGTGTGATGACCGGAATGCCTGCATTTTGCCCTCTAGAAATCTGGGTTCTGATCACAGATAACTAAAATGAGATTAGGACGTTTGCTTTCTCCAGAGACAACAGCAGTCTCTGTCATAAAGCTACCATATGGCAGATTTGGCAGTCTTTACAGAGGTCCGTGGTTTAATTATCGCAAAGACAGATTTCGTTCCCTACTTGTAAAAAGGCCCGGGTTCTCCAGACGGCAAAGCCTGGCAGTGCAATTAAGGGGAAAGCTGTGTTGTACTTGGCTGAAACGCGGAGTGACCTTACCGCGTCCAGCCCTGTCACTTCCTAACATTTCACTCATGATTAAGTTTATCATTTCAAACAAACAACATCAAATGTCAGGTCTCTGGTCTGCTTAGCAAGGGGAAAAAAACTCACACTAGAAAAGTCTGCTTTCCCACCAGGGCTACTTGAGATGTGTTTGTGTGTGTGTGTGTGTGTGTGTGTGTGCCCGCATGCATGCATGCATGAGTTAAGTAATGAGGCAAATAGATAAAGGGAAATAATAAGTTGTTCTTGTGTGACGAACTATGACAGAAATGAAAAAGGGTAAGGAAAGTCTGCTGGACAAATCAAAATTCTCTTACTGTTTCAGCCATTTAGTACTGTTGTATTATACTGTATCATTGTGAACATTTCTTATAAATGTGTTGTTATAGAACTCTGAAATTATTCTGCCATAAATTTTTGCAGTAGAGAAATCTATTTCTTTCAGAAAACCAAATTTGCTTTCCATTAGATCAGTGATTTTCAACCTTTTCCATCTCATCTCACGGCACACTTAAATTTTCTTATTAATGAATGTGAATCCCCAAATTTATGTGACACTTCTGAGGATTATCTGTGGCACACCAGTGTGCCGTGGAACACTAGTTGAAAATCAATGCATTAGATATTCTTTCCAACAAACTTCTATCTGTCTATTTTCCATGTTTGAATTTATTGTTTTATTCAATCAAGATCCCAGAAACCTTGGCTAGAAGACCTTTTACAGACTATATGTTGATACCAGTTGTGTCGAAAAGGGTCATAATCCTGTTAACTTGTTTTGTGCTTGAGATCGACAGTTGCATGCATTTTCCAAAGTAATTATGTGTTTAACACACACACAAACACACTTAGGGTGCAATCCAGAGTAACTATGGGGAGTCCTTGCTCTGGTGTAAGAACAATTTGCTCTGGATTCCAATATGAATTTCCCATAGGTTTTCAACTAGGTGGTGCAGTAACTACGGGTACACTTAATGCCTCTTATGTGCTCCCGTAGTTACTCTGGATATTTATAGAGTGCCTCAAAGACTTTACAATCTGTCTTCAATTGAGACAAGGCAGGGTGACCAGATGACTGGAAAAACCCGGAATTGTCCAGATTTTTAGCCTCCTGTCCGGGTGTCCTGCATTTTAGCATCATTGTCCTACATTTTGGCTTCATTTTGAAACTTCATTATAGTGCACAGTACCCCATCACACCATATGTCGTTGGATTTGTATTGAAGAGCAGAATCCAATGCAAAAACTAGTTTTGGGATATCTCCTTCCTATCAAAAGTTATGGTCAAAAAACCAAAACAAAAAAATACATTTTTTGGCAATATTTTTCAGCGGGTAGGAATTTTGGCCTGGGATTAGGAATTTTGGCCTTGGGGTTCAGGAATTTTGGGTTTGGCCTCTAGTCACCCTGCTAGAGATACAAAAAATGGAAAAAGCCATGGACATGTCCAAGATGGAAAAAGCCATGGACATGTCCAAGTATGATGTGAATTTAATGTAATCCTGGAGTAAGACCCATTGAACACAATGGGGCTTACTTTTGAGTGGATGTGGTTAGGATTGTGCTTTTATTTCATTACATGAAGATTAACACATTTCTGCCTAAACAACAGGTGTACACATTTGAGCCCTGTATGTGCAACATTGGACCTGGCACGATGCAAGATGTTATTTGTTTTCCTGGGCAGCTTGAGGCAGTTCTGGACTGCTTGAATCTGTGGCATCTCTTTAGGTGGAGCAGATCTGAGTAGACCTTTTGGGGCTTCTAAGTGTGACATGGGTTATTGAAAGTAATTCTTCTTGCCCCCTGCTGTGCCACTTTTGGCCTCAGCCCTGCTGTGGATGGAGGGCAGATCTCCTGGCCAGCCTTCTCCAGGGAGGGTTAGGATTGGACTGTCCTTCTAATGATACATTTACAAATTTCTGTTTTATGTTACATGGATTGCAATCCTAAGTACACTTACCTGGCAACAAGTGCAATTGACTTTAGTTGGATTGACTTCTGAGTAGGCATGCATTGAAATGGGCTCTAAATCTACATCCATTTTTTGCAGGAACTTCTTTTTTAAACAAACAAAATCCTTAGAGCACTTTCCTGAGCGTAAGTCCCGTTGAAATAAATGGAACTTACTTCTAAGTAGATACAACTAGGGTTGCACTGAAAATAAAACAAAAGACATTTTATAACATTAATATAAAATAAAATCATATTAATTCCTCTTCATGCTTGCTTAAATAAATTTTAAGGAAGAAAGGCAGGATAAAATGAATAAATAAATAAATAATAAATAAAATAAATTTGTTGCACTTTTAAAAAGATGACATTCTCCATTTTCTCATTTAAGTGAGGCCACATCCCCCAGGAGAAAAAGCCGGATACAATGCCTCCTCTGGGTAAAAAGATGACAATTGGCAAAAGATAATGAGAATCTCTAAAACCATGTTTGCTCACATAGAAAGGTTAATGTGTGCCTACCAGATCATCCAAATTAAATAGCCACATTTATAGGATCTAGCTTTTGGATGAAGTGACTGGTTCCTACATTGTATGCCATAGGAACCATATGCTGATGCAGTAGAAGTCAACATGTGTTATTTGGGAGCAAATCCACATATATAGAGTAGCTTTCTACTAAATCATCATCCGTTGTCCATCTGGGGGAGCTTTTTCAGTTCTGATACTGAGATTTCTGGCAGAATAAAATCTTTTTTTCTAGCAGTGCTACTTGAAATGCTTTAACTGCTATGGATTGAACCTGGGAAACACGGAACTTGTGTGATGTTTTAACTCATTGGTTCCCAGCTATGACCCATGGCTCCCCAGGGAGTCACAGAAACCTTTTTGAGAAACTGCTCCACTCTATAATGAATCATAGAATCCTAGAATTGGAAGGGACTCAATTGGGTCCAAAACCTACACCCTGCCTGTAGCAGGATATCCTCCTAGAGCATACCCGACAGGTGCTCGTTGAGCCTCTGCTTGAAGATCCCCAGTGAGGGAGAGTCCACCACCTCATAGAATTCATAGAATCATAGAGTTGGAAGGGACCCAGTGGATCATCTAGTCCAACCCCCTACCTTCCTTCCTTGGCAATCTGTCCCACTGCTGAACAGCCCTCACCGTCAGGAATTTTTTCCAGATATCCAACCGGAATCTCCTTTCTTGCAGTTTGTACCCATTGGTTCCAGTTCTGCTTTCAGAGGCAGCTAAAAATAAATGAGCCCCTTCCTCCCCATGACAGCCCTTCAGGTATCTAAAGAGGGCAATCATGCTTCCTCTGATCTCCCCAAAATGTGAATTTCTTTAAAAGCCGGAACTTCTTGTTTTAAGAATGAAATGTTTGGATGCTCACATACCACCATAGCCATAGCTGGTCAAATGAATAAGACACTATTTTGTGTTATTTTGTATTGAAGTGATTAATGGAGAGCGTGTGTGTGTGTGTGTGTGTGTGTGTGTGTGTGTGTGTGTGTGTGTGTGTGTGTGTGTGTGTGTGAGAGAGAGAGAGAGAGAGAGAGAGAGAGAGAGAGAGAGAGAGAGAGGATATATTCACAGAAGTTTTTCTATTCTTATGTGTCAGAATAGCCTAATTCAAATCCAAATGGGAGCCCGCCATTCTGGGGGATTCGTACAGCTCCAGGTAAACAACTAATGAACAGCCTGCCAATTTCATTTTTATCTAGAGCCCTCAGAGATTCAACTGTGCCATTTCATAAAATATGCAGACGATAGTAGAGGAAGCATAGGAAAAAAAAGCTTTGAAAATGATTCACACAACCTAAAAATGATGTTGAAAAGGGGGGAATTAAATATTCACAAAGTGAGAGAAATTAAGGCATATTAACTGTAAGGCTGTGGAAATGAAGTGGGTAACATCCGCTGCACTGATGAGCACGAGATGATTACGGATCTGTCAAAAGTTTCTAATTCTGATATGGTGTGACGTTGAGGCACTGGGTGGCTGATAAGGGCAAAAAATTAGGGATGGGACAAGTAACACAAACTTGACAGATCAGAGTCAAAGTCGGCACGGCACGGCGGTGATTAACATTAGGCTCAGCCCCTGTATCAAGAATGAGCTTTAAACTTGAGGAATGAATACTAATTTAGGTGACATAACAGGGCCCAAGGGGCTCCGTTCATCAGCAGTGATGTGCTTTTTTAGATGCAGGGGAAAGAGGAACCTGGGGCCAAAGACATTTCTTGTGATTCTGGAAGTTCCATCAGCTCACATCAAGAGTGACCTTGACCTCCATTATATAAAGAATATATAGAAGAGGAACACATAGGTGCAGAGGGCCATGTATGGGGCAATTTCATATTGTTTTCAGTTTGTGGGAAAGAAAAAAAGAGTTTCTAAGTTTCAAGACTGCAAGATATGCTTTATTTATTTATATACTGAGTACAGAGCATCTTATAGAAAAGGATAATATTTAAAAAATTGAGGTAAAAACATTTCAAGACAGTGGCAATTTCAAAAAATTTAAACACAAAGGAGTTAAAATTTATAAACTCAAGATATGCTTTAACAAAGAGACAGCAAAAGCATCCATCTTGATTTGATGTATTCATGATAGTTGCCTTGCTTTAAATCACTAATAGTGCAGTTTTATACATGTCTACTAAGAAGTAAATCCCATTGAATTCCAATGTATGCCACAATGCTGTCGAGACAAAGCACCGATACAGCATATGTTGTAACATAAAACACTTAGCAATTGCCTAGGAGTTGCCAAGGCCAATGCAAAGCCGATACTAACCCTGATGCACTGGTGGACCCTTTTATCATTTAGCATTTTATCACAGGTTAACTATTTTATTTTAGTTTGTGCCTCATCGTACCAAACCAAGGTGGTTAACAAATTCAAATGAAAACAATTGTAAAACCAATCAAAATTGAGAGCCAGGATAGTGTAGTGCCTCTTCAGCAAAGTTTGATCCCAGGGAATGGAGTATTAATAGAGATTTAATAGAGATTTAATAATCCCTCTTTGGCTGTGAAGCTTCCTGGGTGACCTGGATCCAGTCACTCACTCTCAGTCTTACCTTCCTTATAAGGTTGTTGTAAGGGCAGCAAAAGGGAGAAACCAAAAACTTTTTAAGCTGCCTTGGGCATTTGCATTGGCATGGGAAAGGCTGGGTACAAATGAACGAATGAACGAACGAACGAACGAACAAACAAACAAACAAACAAACAGGGACAACTACTGTACTCAAATAGTCTTAAAACAATATTTAAAATTAGGATACAGCTTAACAAAACAGATTTGCTCAAAAGACAGATTCTTAAGATGAAAGTCTTGGCAAAATAAAAACCTAACGGACAGAAGTCTGAGCTGCAAAGCCAGAAACCACCAGTTTGCATTTTGCTTTTTTAAAAAAACCATGTGTTTGAAAAGCCATGGGGTTAGCAGAAGTAACAAGGAACAAGAGGATGGTCCGGGATATGCATTCACCATGACAGCACATGCCAGGAATCATGTGGGATTGGTTTGGGAAGTGTGATATTGAGCACAATTCTAACCATGTCTACTCAAAAGTTAGCCCCATTGTGTTCAGTGGGTCTTACTTCCAGGAAAGTGTCTTTAGGATTGCAGCCATCATCCAAAGAGCTCTTCAGCAAACTCATTTGGGTATTTGCAACTTAAAGGATTAATGACAGGTAGACATATTAGGATAATGATGTGAAAAGCAAATAAAGAGAAGGAACATTTGACCAAGAAAGAGCAGTGCCGGTGGGAGGAACAAATGGCATCATCCCCCAGTTTGGCTGGTTCAAATGTGCCACTTTCAATGGAAAGATCAAAATTAGTTTGGTGCAGAATGAACTGGCCCACTTGCAGACAATCAGTGGGACTTTACAAACTAAAATCAGATTACATGGGGAGGAGGTCACATGCAGATATAGCCATAAATGAAATATTGAGATGAATGGTTCCTGCCCCAAAGAGTTTGCATTAAGTAAACATCAAACTAAGACAAACTTTGTGCAGTAGAAATGCACAGCTATTTAATATATATTTTGAATCTTTGGCCTATGATGATAAAGAAACAGCAACTCTAAAATGAAAAGTTGGAAAAAGATTTTGAAGACAGCATGTACTGAGTAACTTAGGTGTGTTAAGCAATATAGAGGCTGAGCCAGAGCAGAAATTAGTCGTAATTATTATATAATATGTAATGATGGGATTTAAATGGCTAACACATTTTCACTGCCGAGATCATTTAGAATTGATTCATAAAAATGATTAAATTAATAGATCTTCTTTAAGACGGCTAGCAGCTTTAACCAGACTCCTCAGCAAAGTTTGATCCCAGGGAAGGAGTATGAATAGAGATTTAATAGAAAATGAAAGAGGAATTTCTTGGGCAGTGTGTAAATGTGTATTAAGGAGTCAAAAGAATTCTGTACAATCATCTTCCTTCAAAAGGGAAGAGGAAAACATACCACATATTTTGAAGATTTAAGAATTCTATAGGAATTAGCAACCAAGGACTTTGGAAGGTGAAAGAATAGATACCCAAGTTTCCCTAAACAAAGGAATGGTGGAATGTATTAAAAGGCAGGGTGTTAAAGGATCAATGTCTACTTAGTTTAGGCTTAGATATTAGGCTTTTCATAAAACTGAATGGCTTTACAAAATCTAATGTGAATAGCACTTTTTTCTTATTCCTCCCCCCCCCCCCCCCATTTATACTGTGCTTTTGCCTCCCTGTAAATTTAGGATATTGCTGCAGAGTCAAAAGAGACACTTTGAGATAACATAAAATCAAGGTCACTTAGCCTCCCCCCCCCCCAAACATGATGGAGTTTGGGCCAACTTGAAAGTTTTTCCAATATCCACTTCCCAGCAATGGCATAGCTATAAGACTTGATAGCTGGCTGGTGACGCAAAAACTTTTAACACCTCCATACTATATGCCCCCCCCCATATCACCAACCAAAGTTTTTAATGTCCCCATATGACTGTCTACTGACTTTCTTCTCCTGGTTATCTATTTGGGGCCTCTGACTTTCACTGAAAAAAGAGCTTGTTAGAGGACTTTTGAGGAGGCCCATCAAATTCCCAGTGAGTGACCAGGTAGATAGTCCTTAAATCTTGGGAATGAATAGTTTGTTCCCAAGTGAAAACTTATCATACTATATATATAGTAGACATAGTGTTTGTATACTAGTATATTTATATACTTTTGTATTTGTATACAAATGGTTTCATACCTACTGTGTTTCACCATGTAGAACATGATCAGGCAGATTCCATTTCTGCAATGCTTTGCCACCTGATGAACTTTCCAGCACATTCACACATATTGAGAAATCTAAGGGGACAAAAATAAGGAAAGTTCTCTTTATAAATAGGATATATAAGATCACCAATTTACAATTAAGTTACCCCTTGGTTTAAAAACTTGGGGGTTCAGACTTGGGTGAATCTCTAAGGGCAAGAGTGTCAGAGCAGACATAGTTATTAAGGACACAATCCAGAGCAAATTCAGCCTGCTCTGACCTAACTGCACTCTCCTAACTATTCTGTATCCAGAGCAGAAAGTTATGCTGAATCCAGAGAGTCAGGAAGCCTGGGCTGCCCTAACTGCTCCAGAGCATGCTAAGTAATTGACACAAGGGAAAGACTTGCTCCTGAGGAGACACCCCTCAGATCACACTGAACAAGGAACAGCTGTGGTGCCTACAGTGGTGACATGACTCTGCACATCACCTGGTGCGGAAGTCTGTGCGTCATCCCTGGGATGCGCGCCCCCCCTACCTGGACGGCGCAGTCATCAAAGTTGGCGCCTGCGCAGTTGTTTCTGAAGCCAACTGGCTTCGGGGGAGACTGTGCAGGCGTCAGAGTTGGTGCCTGTGCAGTACTCTTTCTGAAGCCATTCGGCTGCCGCTCCGCCTCCTGAGTGAGGCCGAATGGCTGTGCAGAGGCGCGGACTTTCTCTGCTCTAAGGAAGTCTCCTCTGAAGCTGTTCGGCATGCTCAGTGTGTTTCTGCACAGTGCACCACAGATGGCCGTTCAGGCCAGCTCCTCAGACAAGTGTCACCTTCTGGCTGCTGCTCCGCCTTGGAGCAGGCCTGAATGGGTGTGCTGACGCCCGGGGCCTGCCAAAGGACAGTCAAACTCCTCCGGCACATCACCCCATAAGGAGCGCATCCCCAATGCAGCCCACACCAGCCGCACCAGTCTGGTGACGCCACTGGGTGCCTGCCTTCTAAGGAGTCCCTGATGAGATGCCAGTACATTCTACAGTGAATACAAGGGGCTTCTTGGAGTGGCCTGCTGTATCCTGAGGTTTGTGGGCAGCCGTAGTTTGTTCCATATCCTGAGGTTGAGAGGAAGGGGTTGCAGCTAGGCTGGCCAAGAACTCAGATTTTTGGTCAGCACTGCCATTCTTACTCGGGCCTTATCATGGACCCCTATGGGTCTACTCATTACTATACCTGCTCCTGAGGTGGTATAACTCTGAGGGCTGGAAGAGGGCATTTCTGCCTTGGAAACAGGCTTTGGATACAGAGTAATTGCTCTGCCTAGGCAATGCTAAACATGCCCTCCACTTGCCTCTCCTGAGCTGCTTAGGCTGCCCCAGTTAGGGCAGAGCAGGTCCACCTCTCTTAGGGCACCCTATCTTGCCTTGCTCTGCCCTAAGCCTCCTTCAGAGTAACTGGGCTGGAGCATCTTGCAGTTGCTCCAACCCAGTGTTAGATAGGGCAACCTAAAGGCTCTTATGTGGACAGATTAGTTGCTCTGGATTGGGCTGTAAGTGTAGAGACACAAAAAAGGTCAGCAGTCTAACCAGGGGTCAGAGCTTAGGGGAGGATATCCATATGTCATAAGGCAAAAAAGGAGGACAAGGTCCCCAAAATGTAGGACATCCAAGGAAAATGTAGGACATGACAGAATAAAAGCTAAAAACACTCATATAAATTGCTTTCATATGCTTAGTTTATTAAACTAGATTACTTATAATTAAATTTAAAACTATTCCATATCAGTTATTCCATATAATTTATTAATTACAAGCAGGTTACATGCTGCCTGCTCACAAGGAAAAGGAGGACAGTGAAGAATTTTTCCAGGATATAAGGCTAAAAAAGAGGGCATGTCCTGAAAAAGGGCATATGGTCACCTTGGCTTACTTGCTCAAGCCAGGAGATATTTCTGGCAGGATGAGTACCAGAGAAGAAGCTGAGATTTAGCTCCATGGGACAGCTGTGTACAAATCATTGAGCTTCCAATTCTACTCTCAACAGTCCATGACTAAGTGTTCCTTAGGTAGAACAGTTAGGAGCATGCCTGTGTGTGAATCTTTGATTCTTGAACCTTTAATGATAGTACAGCTAGGGGGATCCTACTGGATGTTCACGGGGCATATGATCAGGGGTGATGGCATCAAGTTTAAGCAGGGTTGGGCATTGGGTTAAGAAACGCATCAGCTGTGGAATCTGTTAGGGAATGCGGAAGGGACCAGGCTCTATGACCCTGGTCCCTGTCGCTTGTTATGATGGTAAGAGTAAAGTAACCTTTTGGCATGTTCCTCTGTATAAAAGCAATAAAGAAATGCATTCTTTCAAGCCAGCCAAACAGTGGACATTGCCATTGCTAATCCTACAAGCTAATTATGCTTTTGTGCGTAATTACTTTCTTTCTTCAAGAATCTGCCAATCAGTTCTATTCAGTAAAGATCAAATGATGGAGAGAGAGAGAGAGAGCGAGAGCGAGAGCAAGAGAGAGAGAGAGTTTTATTTCCTTCTTATTATGCCTACTGGTGAATCCCAATTATATCCTCTTAGGCTGCAATCCTAACCCCAGTTAGTTAGCCTGGCATAAGCCTACCGTTTTGCCTGCCGACCATTTTGTCCCCTCCCCGGCTGGGGAGCAGGCAGAGACAGGCAGTAGCAGCCTATTGGGTGCTGAAGTCCAATAGGGGGCAATGCCAGAGAGCCTGCTCTTGGTTGTCACAGCCCAGGGCTTCAGTAGGGTGAGTGTGACGTCAGGAGAGGAGCTCTCTCCAGATGCTCCTTTCCCCTCTGCAGCAGAAGGCGTTGACCAACTGAAGTGTTCCTCTGAGTGATGCCGGCCTGTAGGAGCCCAACAGTGCACTCTCTCCAGAGATTGGGGTGTCGAGAGCAGGGGTGCGGAGCGGCATTGCACAGCTGGCCTAAGGGCTATGGGGACATTGCGCGGTTGCTCCTGGGTGCCCTGGGAAGCCATTTTTCCCCATTTTTGGAGGGTTTGGCACTTCCTATAGGCAGGTGCATGGTGCTTGTCAGTGGTGGCTGCCATTTTGAGGCAGCCAGAGCCATTTTGTGTGATCTGCTGCCTGTATTCCTGGCAGTTGGGAGGCATTTTGGCTCAGTAGAGGCGCAGGGCACATCAGGGAGCTGGTGCTATCCACTGCCCCCCGCTTATAACTGCCCATTTAGGTCTGGGGATAGGTGCTACCCACCCACCCTCCAGTTTAAAAAAAAATTAAAATTAAACAAGTTTTCTATTTTGGGGAATTTGGTGCTACCTGCCCTTCCCCATATTGGTTTGTGCACTTTAAGAGTCTTTGGTCATCATGTTCTGCCCACTGTGAAGGTCTTTGTGTAGACTATTTTAAGCCTACTGGTCACTCTTTGCCTTCCACCTTTTTTTCTCTGACTTGCAGCCCACTTTAGGGCTTAACTTCCCACCCCCACCCCCCCAAAAAAAAAAAATTATTGCGCAGTTGTTTGGTGTCTTCATTGGTTCCTGCTTGTCTGCATGCTTGGTGTCTTCCTTGATTCCTGCTACTGGCTGCTGAACCTTGGTCAATGTTTTGGATGTTTTCCTGCTTAAAGCGGCCTTTATTCTTTGGTTAATTTAATACATTCAGTGTGGTGGTTGGTTCTGTTTTCTTGAGGGTGGTCACATTGTCATGGGGACGAAGGCGCAGAAAAAAGGGGTAGAGAAGGTGCAGAAAAAGGGGGTAGACGGCCCTCTCCACCTAAGATGGTTGACCCTCCCTTGTCTTACAATGAGATTAGTGTGTGTGGATTGATAGAACGAGTTAATGCCTTAGAGGCTGAGAAGAGGGAGAGGGCTTCTGGTAGTGCGACAGTGGTTCTTTTTCAACTATAGAAGACCCTCCCTGTAGGTTCACCAGAAGGGGTAGAGGGGCTCAGTTGTTTCAGGCTTTCTCTTCCAGAGTATCTTCACTGGAAAGTAGTAAAGACAGTTGGAACCCGGAAAGGTCTGCAGAGGTGACCGGGGCTGAGGAATCTCGGAAGAAGGGGAATCGACGGATGGTACTGCTTCTGGGGAGCAGAAGGGGGGTCCAGGACAAGCATTTCTGGCAACTTGCCCCCACAACTTGTCCTCAGTCAAACTCCATGCCCCCATGGCTATGGAGTCTTGGACCACGAGAGCACAGAAGCTCATCCTTGACTCACTGGCTTCTTCGACAAGGACCAGTTACTTCACTAAGGTCGGAGAGTTCACGTGTTTTTGTCATGATCAGGGTGTCCAGGTCAATTGACAAGTGTTGGTGGAGAACATTTTACGTTTCATGCTCATAGTCTCTGTTGCTTCATTCTTGCCGGTGGGGAGTAAGCCCAGAACAAGTCCCATACTGGGAGTTTCACAAGAGTGCCATAAGACTTCTGCGCCACTCCTGCAGGGAGTTAGGCCAGTACATAGACATGTGCTTACCTCCCTACATGACGACCTTTAGGGTGACTCCATAGACTAATGAGCTGTGCCAGCCTAGGTTAGGATTGCACCCTTAGTTGCCTTTTCTCTATGCTGATACACCAACCACACAAACCATCCAGTGATGAAGCTCCACCAAACCCATGACCATCATTTGGGTGACTCCATAGAAAGGAGGGGAAGTTGTTCAGGGACCGATCTTGGGTCCTTCCATAGGAAAGCATACACCTATTTTGTGAACAGACAAGGGCCCAACAGGAGGAGGCCTCCCAAACTAGTACTAAGCATTTCCAGGACCTGCTTTCTTTCGTATTAGTCTCAATTAATAATCACAAACAGGACGAGAGCTGCTAACTGTATATCAGCTGCTCTGCTGGGAAAGGCTTGTCATCCTTCCCGTTTTCTTTTACTCAAATTATGAAATTGATAGGTCACTGGTGCCTTGAGTAGCACTCAGGAAGGAATTGTATTTATTTCAGTGTGTAGTTCTCCCTATGCCATAAAAAATGTCTTTCCACACAGCATATTTGCACTTCATTTTTTATATTCCCAGGGATGAAACATATGGTAATCTTTAGAAGTCGATCCCAGAGGTTACCCAAATGCTATATACCATGCTGGCCTTTCTCTTTTTATTGTTAAAATTCATGTTCTGTTCTTATCCCTAAAAATTCTACTTTTGGGCATAAGCTCTTTGAAGAAAAAGAAAAGGGGAAAAATCACCTAAAACTGCAAGTCAATCTGGTTTGTGAAGGAAAAATCATGAGTCATACCTTACACATACAGAAACATTATAGATATACATATTGCTCAGCAAAAGAAGCAGTCCAATTTTAATTAGGTTTCATTTTAGGTGCACAAAGGAGCAGTGGTTCTGTTGTAAATGGCCAAATATATACATTACTCCACTGGCAGCCATTCTGGCACCGTCACTGCAATCAGTGGTATTCAGAGGCCCACTGCTGGTTACTGGTTACCATACCATATTGGTATGGTATGCAGGTGCTGGGAGAAATGGGGTGGAGAGGGGGAGGAATGGAAAAACTTCTGGGTGAGGAGGTGGCAGATAGGAGGGAGAAAATGGATCCTGATGACACTACTGTGTACCAGGATTCTTGACCCTTCCTTTACTCACAGTGCCAGCAAAATGGCTGACTTATATCAAAGGAGATCTTGCCCTAAGGCAGGGTTTCTCAAAGTGGGGGTCGGGACCCCTTTGGGGGTCGCCTAGAGCTTTCCTGGGGGTTGCCTAAAGACCCCTGGTGCACGGGGTCAGGTCAGGCTTGCCAGACCTCCTCTGTAGCTGCGCGCACACTGGGACTGACTGACAGCCTCAGGGCCCAAACCTATGCATGCCTACTCTGAAATAATTCCCATTGTGTTCAGTGTGTTCACAGAACACACATTTCATTTGTAACAATGAAAATACATCCTGCATATCGGATATTTACATTACGATTCATAACAGTAGCAAAACTACAGTTATAAAGTAGCATCGAAAATAATTTTATGGTTGGGGGTCCCCACAACATGAGGAACTTATAAAGGGGTCACGGCATTAGGAAGATTGAGAACCACTGCCCTAAGGGAACTTTTTTTCCTTACCCAAAGGAGACTTGTGCAGGATGCAGCAAATGCTCCACTGATGTGGCTTCATTGGTGGGATTTGATTAGCATTAGGCTGCTTGGGTAGAAGTCACAACCAGATTCTTGTATATGGATAGGGCTAATCCACATCTCAATGAAGGGCCAAAAAAGGTTCAAAGGAATATAAAAGTAGTTCCACAAGCCCAATGGGGCCCTTTTCTCAAGCAGCAGACTCCCATGTCACAAAGCAAGCTGCTTTGGAAATTGATGACCACAGTAAACGTGAATTGGAAAATCTGTGTTTGAAGTCCCCGCTGTCTTTAAAAATTAAATGGCAACCACAGGGAGATATCTGCACTATTTTCCTGATGAAAATTGTTCTCCTGAAAGGTATTTGAAGGGTTGCCCATCTTAGTAGATGGACTAGTAGAGGATAGACCCATTAGTAGACCCGCCAAGGATAGCAAGGACACCACTAGTGGCTAAATTTGTGAAAACTGTGGTATGTATAAATAATACCATCCTATTATATATCACCCACTAGGCAATTTCATGCATGGTGCAATAAAACAAACCCAACTTAAGTATCTGTATCCTTTCAAACACTGTGGACAAATATCCAGAAAAGTAAAACACAACTGCCTTATTTAACAAAAAGTACATATCTTTTACTCAAAACAGACCAATGAGAATGCCAAGATGCAAGAGAGGACACAAGAATGCATATCTCTTATTATATTGTGTGCTCCCCAAAGCATCTGGTGGGCAACTGAGAGATACAGGAGGCTGGACTAGATGGGGTTGTCACCCGATCCACCTGGGCTTTTGTTCTTATAGTATTGACTTCCACTTGGTTGGTGCAGGCTCTGTGTGTGATCCTGAACAACTCTATCCCTACCATCCAGAATTAATACAGGAGCACGTAAGAGGCATTTACATCAATGTAGTGACGGCACCACCTAGTGAAAACCTATGGGAAATTCATATTGAAATCCAGAGTAAATTGTTCTTACATCGTACTTACTCTGGGTTTCGCCCTTTGGATCCTAGGTAGAGCTGCTGTTAGGTCAAAAGGTGTTTCTTGGAAGAAAAGTGTAAGATGTTTTGTAGGGAACAAATGAATAAAAGATCAGGGCTTTTCCTTGAATGTTAGGGGAATAGGGAATATTAGGGAAATAGGGAACATTTCTAAGAACAAAAGAAGAAAGTAAAAAAAGAAAACAAAGAATGCACATGTTCTCACAAAAATCTCATACTTGTTTAATTGTACAAAAAGTAGGGACTTTTTAAATATATCAGTGCATCTGAAATTGCTCCTACTGTCTTTGGCTGCAATTCTGCATATATCTAAGCTGTTCAAATCCCATTGACTTCAGTGAGTTTAACTGGCCTGTGTAGCCAATATTTTCTCAAATGTATTTGCATAGGGTATGGCATACTGCAATCTGAGTTTGTGATTGGCATCTGATACAGTTCATTCCAGGAGCAGATAAGCTTGCCCTCAGGCCAGATTGGCTCTTGCTCTCTGCTGTTCTGGAACAAATAGGCAGGCTGCATTCATAGGTGAGCCACAAATCTGATCAGATCTGATCTTTGCTGCTCCACAACTCCCTGTTGTATTGGGCAAGATTTCAAGGAAAAAAACAACAGTACACCTATAGCTGGTGAAGGTGGCATCCTGAAATGCAGCAGTGTAAGTGGGAAGCAGGGGAATGAGAAGTACTGCAGGTGCCACAATGCACCATGTAATTGTGCAAAAAATATGGATTAAAAATGTAAATGTTGGCACATCTGAAATTGTCTCCCTCGCCCTTGCCATCTGACCCATTCTGGGCTGTGACTGCAACTTTCAGGAGATGCTGATTTGTTCAGCGAATGCCTGTGTGTTGCCATCTCATTCTAAAATATATCCAACAGTGAGTGGATTGTGCATTGTGCAATATAGTGCATTGTGGCACCTGCAGCACTTATTGTTTTTCACCCCCTCTAGCTATGCTACTACTGAAATGAATTCTGGTACAGAATTTAGACAGTAGCACATTCGACTATACCATAGGGGTTGAAATTTTGTTCAATATTCCTCTACGTTCACAAAAAACTTCTTGCTTGTAGAAAACTACCCCATCATTTCACGTACCCCTCTCTAACGGAATTCAGGACCATTTTATGTGGGCATCAACAATATGATGGTCCACATACAGCCTGATGTGGAATTTTGGAGATTGCCGTAGACTTATCTATTGTAGACTATCTGCGTAGCTAATGATCACGTAGCCCGGTGCAAAGCTCAAAATGTTGCCCCATAAGTGATGTCACAACTGGAAGTGGTGTCATCTCTGGGTATTTTTAAAAATAAAATTGGGGAAATACCCACTTCTTCCTCCTCAGCAGTTCACCACTCATTTGCTCTGCCAGTGGCACAGCTAAAGTACCTATTTGCTATCTTGAGTCGAAGAAGATTTTGTTGTCCCCCTCCCTGAAACAACAAAATCACATTTAATTAAGTTTTTAAAAATGCAAATTGTGTCCCCTTATTGGTTAGGGAATCTGTGGTGGGGCAAAGAGGAATTGTTATTCTTTCCCTGCTAAATATATGATGAGCACCATTTAGAAGTTCCTGTATACCCAGTTAGCGGGGGTAACTGTTTTATGATATATGTACTGTATATGATATATGTACCGAGAGCTGATTCATATTAACTCCTTATTTGTTCCATACTGTATCAGAATTACATCTCATTGGCTCTAAAAGCCATCCATAACATGGGAAAGTTTGAGTTTACAAAATCTACTTTGTTGCATAGACTTTTATATTTTCATTTTCTGGTTAATTGGCCATTAATACTTTGTTTCATTGCATTCTGCATAAAATTACCTTTCCAATAATATATAACATGATGTTTATATATTTTATGTTTATATATATAACATGATGTTTATATATTTTATGTTTATGTATGAATTATCATCCATACATACCACTTGTGTCAAGCTCAGCTTGTAGCCCCCCTAAAGCTTGTAGCCTGGTGCAATTACACCCCCGCACTTCCCTAGCTATGCCATTGGCCATAGAATCCTTATATATTGCACAAGTTCTGGAAATCTTGTATTCTGGAATGCAGTTCAAACAGGCATGTTGCTGCAATCCTAAAGACACTTTCCTGGGAGTAAGACCCATTGAACACAAAGGGACTCACTTTTGGGTAGACATGGTTAGGATTGTGCTCACAGTCTCCACACCTACTCCACATGAACTGAATGTGAATCATATCCTATCATGTATCCAACTTTTGTATGGCCTCACATTACATCGTACAATCATCCATGTTGTACAAGATATCATTCAGGAGAGCTTCTCACCATTACTTATCTTTGCAAGGTGTCCAGGATCTCTCAAACATAGTTTGAAAGATATCACATCCAACTTTGGAGCATGTGATGCCTCCTCTCCATTCCTGGCTCCAACACTAAACTTGCTGACCCTGGTCAACTCATTTAACCTATTCTGCCCCCTATCCTCCCATCTGCAAAATGAGGATATTGACATTTACATTCTCATATAAACTGCTTTTAGATCTATGGATGAAAAGCGCTAAGTAAACCAAAACTCCCAATTAAATTAATTGGAGAGGTGTCAGGTCAATCCTGTAGCAAGCTTCATTTCCACACCTCTTAAATTTATCCTATCTTCTTATTGAACACCCCTTTTATTGCATGTGGTCCATGTTCAGCCACAGAGGTGCACTCCCCAGGTCAGGGCTAAGGCACTTCCTTGGGGCAGAACACAAGATGCTTACTCTGCTACTGTGGGGTCTTTATGGGGGAAAAGGATAACAGGCATTGGTTTAAAGGGGAATCAATCCAATACCCTGCTAGATCAAAACTCTTTTTCATTCCCTCTTAAACACTGCGCATTAAAATTAAGTGGAATAAAATGAAAACTTTCTGCCACACTGCTGATTCAATACTTTATATGCATGAAGAAAGTACATTCATCCAGGAGGATGATATCACATAAGAGCTACTGCTCGCAAGGATGAGACCAGGTTTCAGTTTCAGATGAAAGGAAGGTCATATGGATACTCCTACATATTGAAAACAAATGACTGGTAATGTATGTATGTGGGGTGCCTTTATTTGCAGATGCCCTGTGAGTTTCTCTTGTAACCAGTTCAAACAAATCAACAGTATTAGAAATGCTTCACTAATTCACTTCTAAATGCACAATATTAAAAAATAAAAATCGGTTTAGTTACTGCAAGAAACCCTTGGTCAAATTCCTAAACATGCCTTGATTTCTGTACACTTAGAACCATAGAATCACTTGATGACTTGCATTTAATGCTTTGAAAGATTCTACTGAAAAGCAACACATTTTAGGAGGTATAAGGAGATAGGAACCTCAGTAACTGTGATAGATCTGTGGCGGCCCATTCATGAAAGTCATCACTTGATGGTATAGCCTCTAGTCCTGTAGGGAGGGGTTCAGAAATGCTAAAGCTCAGTATGAGCTGAGGCTGGCCAGGGGAGTCAAAGATAACAAAAAGAGCTTCTTTAGATATGCCCAAAGGAACCGGAGGAGAGACGAGGGGCTGGGGCTGCTCCTGGACAAAGATGGACAGCAGGTGTCTGGAAACCAGCAGAAGGCAGAGCTGCTCAACTCCTACTTTGTGTCCGTCTATTCTCGGAAGGAGGGCTGTGCAAATGGGGGTGCAGGATCATTGGCTGATGCGGGGATGTGCTTGCATCCCCTAAAAGGTAATGAAAACATGGATGGTGCAGAACAGCAGATTAAGATTGACAGAGAACTGGTTCGAAACCACTTAACTGGCCTAAATGAATTCAAGTCATTTGGACCGGATGAGCTGCATCCTCGAGTTCTTAAGGAACTGGCAGATGTCCTTGCAGAGCCTTTGTCGATCATCTTTGAGAAATCCTTGAGGAGTGGAGAAGTGCCACTGGACTGGAAGAGGGCAAATGTAGTCCCAATCTTTAAGAAGGGGAAAAAAGAGGACCTGGGAAATTATAGAGCAGTCAGTTTGACTTCAATCCTGGGCAAGATATTAGAACAAATCATAAAACACACAATTTGTGTGCATCTAGACAAGTACTCAGTGATCAAAAGAACCCAGCATGGATTTACCAAGAATAAATCTTGCCAGACAAATCTGATCTCCTTTTTTGATCGGGTTACAAGCTTACTGGACATGGCAATGCTGTGGATGTCATTTATCTTGACTTCAGCAAAGCATTTGACAAGGTCCCACATGACATCTTAATTGGGAAGTTGGAAAAATATGGGCTAGACAGGGCAATTGTTAGGTGGATCTGCAACTGGCTCAATGACCGCACACAATGGGTTTTAGTAAATGGTTCTGTGTCAACCTGGAGGTCGGTTTCAAGTGGGGTACCCCAAGGCTCTGTCTTGGGACCATTTCTCTTTAACATTTTCATTAATGACTTAGAGGAAGGGATACAGGGGAGCCTGATCAAATTTGCGGATGACACCAAGCTGGGAGGAGTAGCAAACACAACAGAAGACAGGAGAAACCTCCAGGAGGATCTGGATAAACCAGAATACTGGGCTGTAACAAATAGAATGAATTTCAACAGGGAGAAGTGCAAGGTTCTGCACTTAGGAAATAACCAAAAATACAGGTATAAAATGGGGGATACTTGGCTTGGCAGCACAACATGTGAGCGGGATCTTGGAGTCGCCATGGATCACAAGCTGAACAGTGTGATGCGTCTGCAAAGAAGACAAATGCCATTTTAGGCTGCATTAAGAGGACTGTAGCTTCCAAGTCGCGAGAAGTTCTAGTTCCTCTTTATTCAGCATTGGTCAAACCTCACCTTGAGTACTGTGTTCAGTTCTGGGCACCTCACTTTAAGAAAGATACAGCCAAACTGGAGCAAGTCCAGAGGAGACTGACAAGAATGATCAGTGGGACGGAAGGGAAGCCCTATGAGGAAAGGTTGGGGGAACTTGGGATGTTCAGCCTGGAGAAGAGGAGGCTGAGAGGAGACATGATTGCCCTCTTCAGATACCTGAAGGGCTGTCATATGGAGGAAGGGGCTCATTTGTTCATAGCTGCTTCTGAAAGCAGAACTAGAACCAATGGGTACAAACTGCAAGAGAGGAGATTCCGGTTGGATATACAGAAAAACCGTCCAACCGTCATGGTTGGATATACAGAAAAAAAATTCCTGATGGTTCGGGTGGTTCGGCAGTGGAACAGACTGCCAAGGGAGGTGGTGGACTCTCCCTCACTGGGGTCTTCAAGCAGAGGCTTGACAAGCACCTGTCAGGGATGATCTGGGAGGATTTCCTGTTGCAGGCAGGGGGTTGGACTAGATGACCTACTAGGTCCCTTTCAACTCTAGGATTCTATAATTCTATGATATGTATAGATAGATGTATAACCAGCCCTTTCTCTAAGGCAGTGATTTTCATGTTTCTTAATTCATAGTGCACCGACAAGATGCTAAAATTGTTAAAGCGCACCAAAAGTGTGTTGTTTTTTTTTGGGGGGGGGGAGTTTGTTTGTTTGTTTTGTTTTTTACAATTGACAAACCGCACTGCTAGCAGGGGATTCACAACCAACACTATAGGATCCGTATCCGACATAATGTCTATCAGGACTTAGTGTTTAAGTGTATCTACCCCTCAGTGTGACTGTGGTGCTCCTTGACAGGACATTAACATTTGATTTATTACTAGCGAAATGCATACCTGCGTTGCGGGAGTAAAATTCCCCCGTATGCCATCCCCACACAGCGCATCAATACCCCACAAACATCAACCCCCCGTGCGCATCCACCCCCATGTGAAACATCCCCATTTGCATCATCCCCCTATGCACATCAACCCCCATGCTCATCAGCTCCCCATGCGCAAATCCTCTATGCACAGCAACCCCACATGCGCAACATTCCCCATGTTCATCCCCCCATGCACAACATTCCCCCTGCGCAACATCGCCTGTGTGCGTCCACCCCATGCACATCCACCCCATATGCAAAATTGCCCGTGTGCACCAACCCCCCATGTGCACCAACCCACCATGCACATCTTCCTATGTGCAACTCCCATGCGCGGCATCCTCCTTACTGCAACCTCTTCCTCCAAACAACATCCTCCCAGTGCACCAGACACCAGGCACCAAACTGGTGTCTTCCATGTTAAGTATAGGACAAAAACAGCCCCTTAAGGGTTAAATTTCTTTTCAGCCCCTTTTAGTCCTTTAAGGGTTAAATTTCTCCACATTGGTTCTTGGTAAGTGTTCATGTGACAGAAGGAACTCCCTCCCCAAATTTCATGCTTCTAGGTCCGGGGATTGGGGCAGAGCATCCGACAGTCACTGATTCTTCAATGCAAAGTATAGGGAGGAAAATGCGTTGTGCCCCTTTTCACTCCCTTCCGGTTGGAATTTCCAAAAACTGGTTCTTAGTGCACCCCTCCGTCACGGAAGGAACACCCACCCCAAATTTCACACTTCTAGGGCCGGCGGTTTTGGCAGGGCAGTGATGAGTGAGTGACTGAGTGAGTGAGTGAATCAGTGAGTCAGTCAGTCAGTCAGTCAGTCAGTGACTTTTCTGTTTTAGATAGATAGATAGATAGATAGATAGATAGATAGATAGATAGATAGATAGATAGATAGATAGATAGATAAGTCGATGTATTTGCCATACACTAAATAAATAAACATTCCCAATGATGCTAGTCGTACACCCATGGCATACCTGATGACCATTCACCTGAATAAAAAGAGCTTCTCTAAGGTGATTTGGTCACAGATTAGTGACTTATTCCAGTTAAGATTGCAGTCCTAACCAATTTTCCAGCACTGGCATGGGTATGCCAGTGGGGCATGTTCTCCGTCCTGTATTTGGGGGCAGACATGAAGATCTCTTCAAGATAAGGGAATCTTTGTTTCTGTACTTGGAGTTTCATTGACTTACCCTTGAGCTGGAAAATGAATTGGGATTGTGCCCTACATGTCTAGAACTAATCCTCTTTATGAGAGAAATGTTCTGTGTCCATAGCCTCAAAAAATTATCATTTGTGTCTATCTGGAAAAGTGTGCATACATATAATTAATCAGGATTTTAATTTATCTTTATTTATTTAAGGGATTTATACTTTACCTTTCCTATGCCAAAGCAAATGCCCAAGGTGGCTTATAAAGCTTTACTTCCTCCCCTTCTGCTTTTCTCACATTAATAAGAATCAATTTGCAGAAATCTTTGTTTAGCAGCAGAAATTTGTAAGATAAAAGGGGCACTTGCTATTTAACAGCTGGAAAAGCACTGAAGCAACATTTATAAACTAAAAAAAAAGATTGGGTTCCATTTTTAATAGTTTCACTTTTGGATGGTGCTACTGTCCCTAAGTCCAACAAGTGGAGGATCCCTGTACTAATAATAATAGACCTAGATCTGAAAGACAATCTTATGATTTCCCTTCATTTTTGGCTCCGGCCTGTCTACTCATCAGCTCAGAGAACTGGTGTCTTGCATATGCTTGTTTACCTTTCCTAGCACTTCCTGTGTCTGCGAGGAAGGAAAAAACAAGATGTCTTCTTTATCGGCAGTCAAAGCTGTCAAAGAAAATGAAACAAAAAGTTGCAGGACTATATTAGGCAACATAAATTGTCAGGAGAAACTAATGTGTGTCACCACTAAAAGTATGAGAGAGGAACTCATACCACCAGATACCAAAGATCTGTGAGACGTGAACAAGATACTTGATGTTTAATTGCCCCCCATGGATTAGGTGAATATCATAGGTCTGACTGGTAGTTCTCTATCTTAATAAAAATTACAAGAGGAAGGCACAGTTCAAGAGTGTTCAAGCTATCTCTAGTTCTCTGGTTCTCAGGCATTTCAGCCCAGAACCCACTTTCAAATGTTAAAATCTTTCTGGAACATTTCAAATTTATTCTGGAACATTTCAAATTTGAACATGTCAAATTTATCAGGAAATGATTGATGCTAAAGTTCCTCCATGTCTGCTCAGAAGTAAGTTCATTGTGTTCAATGAGACTTACTCCCAGGAAAGTCAAATACCAGATTTCAAGATGGCTGATCCCACCCTTTTGGGACCCCACCCCCCGACCTGAGGTTGTGACCCCCCCCAAGAGGGTCAATCTATCCACTTTGAGTACCACTCCTCTAGTTCAGTTCAGAAATTTTAATGGACAGCCCAATCCTAAACTGCCTGTTGCCCAGAGGCACCAAAATGCCAGCTGTACAGCCACTGGCTCTGAGCTGGTGCCAGTATTCACCTGGTGGTGAGTCTTTGAGATATGCCTTACAACCAGTTTACAACCATCATGCCAGCAGAGGATCAGTACTGTGTCCTTAGGATCAGGTCCTCAGGATAAGTCTTGTGCTGACTCCTGGATGTCACAAAAGTGCTGTAAGTCATTTCTGCCCCACTTGTGGGGAATTAGGCCACTGTATAGGATACACCAACCTCCCCACACCACCATGGGAAGATCTGTCATGTGAGTTAGGCTGGCCTAAATTCGTTGGGATTGCACCATATATATTTAAAGGACTTCCAATTCATTATCTCAGCCAACCTTCCAATAGGTCAGAACAGTATTATTATTCCCATATTACAGATGATGAAATCGAGGCTGAGAACATGCGTTGCCTAAACATTTTGTTTGCAAAAAAAATCTTCATTGTCCTCCTTTTGTTTGTGAGCAGGCAGCCTTCTTGAAATCAATAAATATGTAATAGTTCCCATTTATAAGAATATACTGTTTAAATTAATCACATGTAGTAATATACAAGTATATTTTTTATCTTTTATTTTGTCATGTCCTCCATTTTTCTTGGGTGTTCAACATGTTTGAGAGGTGCCTTGTCCTCTTTTGCGCTTATGAAATGTGGTCACCCAGTCCTTGCTTTTGTTTGGTGATTTTGTTCCCAGCAATGTGATTGTGCCGTATGGATTTGGAGTTGGAAGACAGGATATAAATTCTGTAAATAAATAATTTTCACGTGCCCCACCCACATCATTGCTCACAAGAAGTGAGTTCAGGAGGGTCTCTGTCCATTAAAACAAAAATTATCATTCATCAGTTTCATTATGATTATGCACCTGATGCGGGGAAAGTAATCATCAAAAGACAATTGTCTCCTTATCACGGAGGTTTTTCATCCCAGTATTTAAAACTCTTGGACTCCGTCTGCAGATCATTCATATTCCATCAATTAATCCCAAATGCCAATCAATCCCTTGTTCACAGAAGGATGCTGGACATGCATACCAACGCGAGACCAAAGACACGTCACTGCAAAGCGAACGCAACAATCAAGTGTGGCGCTTCTTCTTCAGTGTGCCAAGCTGTTTACCTTGCTGTTGGCATTATACTCAACCTACACAACCCATTTTTTTCCTGGCCCTTCCATCACATGAGCTGCATGTACGAAGCGCACACACACACAGAAAAAAAAATCTATAAACTCTTTCCAGGAATACAAAAGCATTCTCTATGATGTTGATAAGAAACAGGACAGTCACTCTCCCCTGACATATTTGTTCTTTAAAAACAAATCAATGGCACAGAGATTTGGCACCTGAATGCAGAGCAACGGCTTGATGAGGCAAAGATTGTCTTCATTAAGGGCATTAATATTCATAGAGAGTAGAAAATCTGACACAAGAGAGGACTCACTAACCTTTTCTCATATTAGATTTTTACTTCTTAACACAATTACAGTCCGGCAATGACTTAATTAATGCTGCTTTTCGTCAGGCTGCTTTAAAGAGCTGTCAATTTGGTCCTGCAGAGGCTGTCAGCTAAAGAGAAAGACAGTCATGGAGGCTAAAAAAGACACAGGAAGAAATTCAAACACTTAATAACATTCAAAGTGCTCTGCAAAGTCACACATCAGCCCGGATTAAAGCAATTTTTTTGTCTTTTGCCTTCCTTACTTATGCTAATAATGCACAGGTATGAAAATGGGGCAGTTCTCAACTTGTGGCTTGGGGATGGTGGACACAGAACAGAGGAAAAGAGTCACCCATCTTACTTTATCTTTTCAATCACTAGTTATCAGGCACATTTAAAAACCATCTGTCAGAGAAGAAAGTTCAGATATGCCTTAAATCCACATATACTGTAATATAAAAAAACACAAATAGGAATGCATCTGCTGAAACTGCAGAGATTTCTAGCAGAAACTTGGGCTGCAATCCTAACCCCATGTAAGTCCGGCACAAGTCCCAATATGGGTGCAATTCTGAGATTGTGCTGGGCCAGCATAAATCTCTTCTGCTAGTCTGAGGGTGACACAAACATGCCATAAAGCACATTTGCTTCTTCTCTAGAGTCAGTTGGGATGGTGCACAGAAATGTGAAGGTCTATGGAGGTGAGATCCAGCTTCTGTAGTGGTGGAAAGGTTGTGCCTGCTGGGATCAGTCAGTGCAAGGGTTGGAGGCAAGGCTCGGTCAGTGAAAGGCATTTCAGGGTAGGGGGAAGGTGTCTGACAGGCACACAGCCAAATGCGTGGGTGGTGGGAGGGCAGGAAGATGAAGTCAGGATAGGAACATGCTGGATCTGATGACTTGGGCACTTCTGCTGGATCCTAACCCCACTCCCAGGAAGTCTGGAGGAGTTCTAGGCTGTTTGGATCTGTGCCACCTATTTATATGGTGCCAGGGTGACCATAAACAATGGAAGACAGAATGGCAGTATTTTTAACCACTACATAGAAAAGGAAAATTAGGCAGGTTCAGCTCAACATGGAAGGTTTTAACAAACAGTACCTGCCTAAATTCCATCTTCTATAAAATATTTAAAGATAGAGGCATTCAGATTGCCACTCCATATGGTCATCCTGGGTGGTGCAGATCTGATAACCCATTGGAGCTGCTGTGGATTTACCCAGGGTAAGGGGAAATATTTCCTTTCCCTGGCTGAGCTGTTTTGATCTCCAACCTTACCCTGATACAGGAGATGCCAGCAATAAAACTTACTTCTAGAAATCCTCTTTACACATCCTTTACATACCCCCATGCCAATACTACTGGGCCTTGCACCAAGGATGTACCCTGTTTTTGTGACAGCTGGACCAGTGGAGGGCCAATTATTAGTTAATTAAGTACAGTCCAAGAGTATGCATGCCTACTCATAAGTAAGCCCCACTGAGTTCAGTGGAACTTATTTCTAGAAAAATGTGTGTAGGATTGCAGCCTAAGATTTCTTCAGTGAGGTGATGGGCCTATTTTTGCTATGTGCCTTTGGATGGCAAAGTCTGCAAGGGAATTGTTTGATCTGTATTTTCAAGGCTGCATTTACCCAAGTTGCACACTATGCACCTTGCTCCCCTTTTTCATTTGAATGCGGGGTCACAGATGCCACACTGCCAATGAATAATATACTCATTTTCTTCTCCATTTTGGGAATCTCTTTTGCTTATTTGAACTAGCAGATCTGGGGGAAGTGCTTAGAAGCATTTGTGGCACATGTTGACATGCTGAGCAAATATCAACAACTCTGGACCAGTATTAGGATAGGATTTTCCATGAGCCTCTCTTTCCACTTCCAAGCTGTGAGCTGAGGCACAAACTTGTCTTCCTGCATGAAAACTTCAGCAGCTTCAAAGTCACAGTCTCTGAATTTCTTTTTTTCAGCTGTTGCAAAGTAATTCATGAAGCCGTCTCCAGCTTGCGCTTCTAAAACAGGCATTGCAAAATCTGGGTTCCTTTTTGGCTCGTAGTAATCTTTGAAAGCTTGAAGTGCCTTCTGCTAGCATTTTATTCACAGGATCAAAATAGATATTCCACAGACAGATTTTTAATACCATATCAATTTTGAGTTCTTCAGGTTGAATTTGGGCTTTGGTGAACTATTTAATTTCTAGGAATCTGTAAATCTTGCACAAAGGATTTTTGATGAAGATTCTAGCAGTGATTGCTTGAGCTTCCCTGATGTCACAGAAGGATATCAGAGATACAGGTTCTATGCCATTCATTTTGAACCACTGCGGCATGGCGCACTGGTGTACCGCAAATGGTCTGCAGGTGCACCACAGGAGTTTGGGGGAAAATCAAATTTTAGAGACCTTAGGAAATGTGAGGCCTCCACCAACAGCATGGTGTGCCTTGTCAGTGTAAAAAAGCCTGATAATTTGCACTGAAAATTTTGGTACCTTCTAGGATGAAGATGACATGGAAAAGCCTGAAAATCTTGAGTATGAAAATCTCTGGTCAATGGGCCAAGTTCCTCTTATCCTAGTGATAAGAAATACAGAAGAAAACAAGGATCCAAGAAAGGACCTACGCAAACCTAGGGTCCAAGAAAAACCTAGGCAAACAAGGGTCCAAGAAAGACAGCAGGAAGAATGCAGGGAAGGGGGACTGCCAGAATACAGAACATCTCCAATCCTGTTTGGAGGGTCCAGGTAGGCCTGTTGGACAGGTGGGTTGGGAACATGTGGAGTATGATATCCACAGATATCCACATTGTTTGGCCGCCTTGAGTTCCCCCCTGTGGGGGAAGAAAGGCGGGATAAAAATTACTTAAATAAAAAAATAAATAATACCAAATCCATGTACCAAGGGCTATCTGTAAAAAAACAAAACATTATGGGTCTTCCCATGGTGATGTAGGGAGGCAAGCACATGTCTGTGCTAACCCTCCCCCAGGAGTGGTCCCTCCCCCAAATAACACCTTTAGTTCATATTTGGAAAACTGCATTTACTGCATAATCCCATGCATGTCTACTCAGAAGAAAACCCACTGTATTTAATAGGTCTTACTCTCACTGAAGTGTGGGTAGAATAGCAGCCTAATACTTTGAGTCCTCTTTATTAAAAAAAATAGTGCAAAATGTGCTTGCCTTTTAGTCAACGGAGGCCTAAAAGACATGGACTAAATTGAAACATACAGCCTTATCATGTTTGCTGAATTACCTTGTTGACAAGTGCAGAGTTACACATTTGAATCCATTAGCTAAAAAGGCCCCATAAACATTTGGATAATGGCCTTTTACATTTTTTCCACTGGTCTATCACACATATCAGTGCTTTTTTCCCCTCCTGAAATCATTTTGTTCCGCCCAAAATATTACCGTTGAAAAGAATTCCACCGTACAGACAAGTGTTAGGGATATTTCTCTCGTGTTGCTGCCCTTTTATCTCAGACTTGTACATTTGTTGATAATGACTAGGGATTTATGGGAAAGGTAGGATAATAAGTAAATAAATAAATAGATAGATAGATAAATAAAAAATAAATAAAATGTTTTAAAAATTATATTCCACGTTTCTTAGAACTATGCAAAACAGCTAGCAAATGTAGATATAACGCATCAAGCATAAGTTTAGTTATTTTCTTATTTCTGAATGAATGCTCTATATTTTTGATGCCCCATTTGCTTTTTGTAAACAAAATAAATATATATATTTTGTAAAGAAAACAAGTAAACAGAACAGGAACTCACCTGTAGTTCGGCAGAAGTTTCAAAGCTACAGCAGAGCAACTTTGGCCTGGTGCCTTGTTGCAGCTGCTAGTGTACTGCACTATTTTCCACCCAGAATAGTATGTCGTATTGATGGGCAAGCTGGTTCAGGGTGACTGCTAAGTTATTCTTAATGATCCACAGCCCAGTCTTAACCTGTGATGGTGCAGCGGGAAAGAATAAGCCTCTACTGTTCATTGGGGAACCTCCAGACAGAAATCCTTGATTTCTCTCCACTGAAAAGCGACAGGAGTCTCTGCAAATAGCAAGCTGGTTTTACTTTGTTTCCCTACTTCACCACAACTTCTGTGGCTGTGCCAAATGTAATCAGGTTTAGCTCCTTACCCGGAATTAGCACAAATGAAAAGTATGCCAGGTTTCAAAACAATTTCTAACATTTTCTGAGATTCTGGGTAAGCATTTGGGGAGAAAAGTAACATGTTGTGCAGTGTCCAAGTCAGCCAACTGCTGTCACTGAATAATTAGATTTGCTAGTAGGAGACAGAAAAGTCTAAAATTATTAGGTAATAAGACAGAAGCAACATCAAGCAGAAAAGAATCTCAACATTGAAAATTCGAAGGCATCTGTATATGTATTTAAACAGCGCTGGCTTTGTATTTTGATTCTTTGGGTGAATATTAAAGGTGCTAGACC
This sequence comes from Cryptoblepharus egeriae, assembly GCA_030015325.1. Lineage (NCBI taxonomy): Eukaryota > Metazoa > Chordata > Lepidosauria > Squamata > Scincidae > Cryptoblepharus > Cryptoblepharus egeriae. The sequence continues at coordinate 175,942,170 of JAREYC010000003.1, read as the reverse complement.
CTGCCAATCTCTCAGGGCACTAGCACCCCTTTCCAAATATACCTACATGGGCTTTTAGCTTATTGATCCTCAGTGAGATCTTTTAAATACCTACGGTTTCACATCTACATGATATGACAGTAGTATTGCTTCTAGGGGGGTTCAGCATGACACCATAAGATTATGTGCACAGGGCGTGACTCTTCTATTGGCCAAAATTTTTGAAACCTTGGTAATTTTTTATTCATACCATCATATTATATATCTATAAATGTGCAATTTCATCTGTCTGCCTGTCTGTCTGGGTCAGGGCAATGGCAAACCCAGCAAACATCAGCACAACCACCCTATTGCACGGAAGAAGTTCTATCTTATGGGTAACACACTGGCCTCCTGCACAGGGTGATGCAGAACCTAGTGATTCCATTCTTGTAGGATTCTCTTGGCTGCCCTCCCACACTATGGCTGCAATCCTAAAGACACTTTCCTGGGAGTAAGACCCATTGAACACAATGGGACTTACTTTTGAGTAGACATGGTTAGGATTGCACCCTAAGTCACCATTCATCACCACCATCCAATCACCACCTATCTGCTTCATTAAACTAGAACATGGAGTATAACCAACGGCTGCTCCATCCAGGTTCTTTCTCTTGTCTTGTCAGCTTTTCCTCACATCAGATACAGCTTTTGGTGAGGAGTTCAGTTACTTTAGGTCTCTTAACTACCCTCATAGTTGACTTCTCTACCTTATTTCTGTTGGGATCACGGGGCAAGCTCAAATGGAGATGGGGCTCATCACCAATGAGAAATCAATGTAGGGGAGGATGGCTACTTTCATGTAGTCTAATGATGATGGCTATGTGCTACATGTGGCAATACGCTGCTGAATACCAGTTGCAGGGAAACTATATCAGGAGAAAAGCATGTCTTCTGCTTGTAAGCATACCCTACACAGTTCATGGACTAGCCCAAAGGCCCAGTGTATGGGAAATAGAGGTAAAGAATATTTCACCCAGTGTGCAATTAGTCTTTGGAACTCCTTACCACAGGATGTAGTGATGACATCTGACCTACATGCCATTAAAAGGAAGCACCTGATTTTAGAAGGTCATTTGAGAAGTACCAAAATTCAGGTGTCTTGCGTGCTCCTTGTCACATCTTTTGGATCATTGAGATACAGGAAACTGGATTGGGACCTTGCTCTGATCCAGCAGGGCTCTTATCTTATTATTGCTGGATTAGATGGGTCTTTGGGCTGGCACACCTGGGCTTTTCTTCTGTTCTTATGGCTAGCAGGCATAACCCCATTTCTTCTCACTTTGGACAGACTTATGACATATTCAAAAAAACTAGGCTGTGGTTAGTGCAAGTGGTTAAGACACTGTGCCTGTTAACCAGAAGGCCAGGGTTCGAGACCTGGGTCCCCACAAGACAGGGTGAGCTCCTGTCCTTAGCCCAGCTCTGCGATGCAGCTGGAACCAATCATATCGGTTTCAATCATATTGGAACCAATCATATCACACTTGTGCCACTACAGTAATACCTGTATTACTTATTATTAAATTTAAAACAATTACATACAATTTATTACATACAATTTATTAATTACAAGAAGGCTACATGCTGATTGCTCACAGGGAAAAGGAGGACAAGGAAGATTTTTTTCCAGGACACAAGGCTAAAAAAGAGGACATGTCCTATAAAAAGAAAGTCTTGGGTTTAATGCATGCCTCATTCCTTTCCTTCTTCCCTGTCCAGTTTTCTCCTTCCCCACACTTGCTCCATCTGTCCCCACCACTCCTACCTTTTAAGCTAGCTTATGTGGGCTGGGCAGCCAGTATGCAGGAAGGTTCAGACTGGAAGAGAGCACTATATGGTTGTTTTACGGCAACCAGTGCTAGTAGAACAGTAGCGTCATCAGCAGGGCAGCCATTTGGATTGGGCTGTTCGCTTCTTATTCATACGGCTTGTGCAGTCAAAATGGTCTGGACTAGTGTTTTGCATTGCTGAAGAATCCCTGTTAGGCCGTTTGACAAGACCTTCCTGGTTGGACATGCTCCAGAGAGCCAATAAAAGAGAAAAAGCAAGCCTTAATGTTGACCATAACAGTGATTTATAATAGGCCTAGTTTCAGATGCAATGAAAAGCAGTTCCTCTTATTTATTTCCTCCTTTTTGTGATGCCAACATCACACTAGTCACTGCACACTGCACAGACAAATAGGATGGAAAGGGATTGCCATATGAGCATCGGCTCAGAACTACATGGGAGGTTTTGTAGGTTGTGCTTTGGCTAAGCCAGAAATCTTGCATGTTGCTGTTTTGAAGAGTTTACACTATATAGCATTGGCAGTCAAAGAGGAGGTAAGAAAACAGGACCATTGAAGCCTTGACTTTACAATCAGCAGTCAATGCAGTCATCAGTTTGAAATGCAAAGGATTCCCTGCCTTTCCTTGGCTAGCTGAATAATAGAATAACTGCTTGCATTACTTGCATGCAACAGAAGAAAAGCAGTTTTTAAAGCTGTGATTTGCAGTGGCCATTCGTGTTGAGTCGAATCTGTGTATTTACAAGACTGGATCTATATATGCATTGGTATGGGCTATGGGTGGTGCAAGTGGTTAAGACACTGTGCCTGATAACCAGCAGGCCAGGGTTTAAGACCCAGGTCGGTCCCCACAAGACAGGGTGAGCTTCTGTCGTTAGCCCAGCTCTGCGACACAGCTGGAACCAATTGTATTGGCTCTGCCTTTCCATTGGACTATTTCAGTGGCGTAGAGAGGGGGGATTTGCAGCTTGGGTAACAGCGTAACCTCCATATCTATCTAACCCAGGCCTTCGTGCTTCGCATGCAGCGTATACAATGCCGAGCACGATACCATAGTCTCTCAAGACTGATGGATGCCTGCTTTAATCATTAGTGAATTCAGCATCAAGTGATTGATGTCTACATTGCATTGCAGTGGCATCCATCAGTCTTGAAAGACTATGGTATCATGCTCGACGCTGTACGCGAAGCATGAAGGCCTGGGTAAATTGATATGGATGATGGGCTGTTACCCAAGCAGCAAATCCCCCCTCTCCACGCCACTGAAATAGTGCAATGGTGTGTTTGAGACCCAGATCCTACAAGATGGGGTGAATTCCCACCCTTAGCCCAGCTCCTGCCAACCTAACAGTTTGAAAGCATGGAAATGCAAGTAGATAAATAGGTAACACTTTGGTGGGAAGATAAAAAATTATACCATGTGTCCGTCATGCCAGCCCATGACCACAGAAGCGGACAATACTAGCTCTAAAGGCTTTGAAACAGGGATGAGCACCGCACGACTAGTAGTCTAATCATCACTGTTTCTTCTACCAGAGATTTTATCTCAGTGCAAATTAGACTGGCCCTTTAAATTAATACATAAATACCCCTTTAGTAGCTGTTAATGGCTCAAAAGCAGCCTGCTTACCACGGTAACATGGTAGGCCAGCAGTATTTGAGCATTTCAGCCCGGGACCACCTTTGGAGCATGACAATCTGTCTAAGCCCCCCAGAAGTGATGTCATGGCTGGATGTGACATTAAAGGTGCCTGATTCCAACGGATGCATCCAGCTTTTTGCGACCCACATTGCGACCCACGTTGCAGATGCTGAGGTTTACCCTATATATTGTTTATACCACCAAAAATCCTTCATTTTGGGTGGCCTGTCCTCTTTTGCAATTATGACATATGGTCACCCTGATTGTACCTTATCCTAAGTTTCCATAACCTTCTATCCTCATATATGTGCTAGCTAAATAGGCAGTACAGATCTCAGAGGCTTTTGGAGGGCCCCTTCCAAAGCCTCCAACTCTGCCCCTCTGCTAGATTCACGCATGTACTTTTGACCATAAAAATTTCTTAGAAATGCACACCTTCACACACACACACACACACACACACACACACTCTTAAGAACCCCTGAAATTTTCTGTTTTCAGAACCTCAATTTGGACTGATCTTTGGGAAGGCAACATCAATTTAGAAAGTGGATCACTATGTGAGCTGTATTTTATTGTTGTTTTAATTGTTGTTAGCCACCTGGCATTTCCTTTTTTAAAGAGAAATCAAAGAATACAAATCAAATAAATAAATAAATATACACAAAGATACACAAAGAGCCAGATCATAATCTACCTCTGATGAAAGAACTCACCAAAGGACACCTAAGCTCTCTGGAGATTGATAAACATGAGTGGCAAAGGGCAACTTGATTTTGTGAACACCCTTATTCCAATTTCATCCTATTACTGATTTCTCAAAAGCAACAAAACACAAACCTTATAAGAGCAGCCAGTGGCGAATATTGACAAGGATGGGAGAGGCTCATGGACAACATGAGCCATGTGGGAATGGTCATATGGGAATTGACGCATGAAGTTTCCTTCATTGTTTGAGCAATCTGTTGACAGCTATGACCTACCCTCTTCTCACTTTTTTCCATCTTTGGGAAAGAGGAGCAACTACTAGTAGAGAGATCTGGCATTTGCACCCTTTGACCACTACGCAAATTGGCTCAGCTGTCAATGAAAATTCAGAGTTGAAAATTCAGGATATAGAGTTCCTGATAGGGCAGGTTCCTTCTAGGAGAGAACACATTGTGCTTTGCCCTGAATAGATGGGAAGATGCTGGAAAGGAAGAAGGGCTGGGTAGTCAGAGAAGGATCCAAGTCTGTGTTCAGCTTTGACTTTAAGCTGGAATGTTCGAACCAGGATATTCAAAATAATAGCATAAGAATAACATGTAAAAGATTCTTTAGATAATTATTAAAGATAATTCTTTATATATCTAAAGAATCTTTAGATAATTTAGATAAAAGCCCCATAGATAAAACAGGGCTTGAAGCCTAAATTGATGATGTCACTTCTGGCCATGAAATCACTTCCAGATTAATGACATCACTTCTGGGGAATCTGGACAGATTGTAATTCCAAAAAGTGGGTACTAATGCTAAAAAGGTTGAGAACCACTTATCATTCCTGATTCATCCCTAATATGGTATGGTTGCTATCCAGTCTTCAAACTAGGCGTCATAGGTCTGCAACCATTTGAAGGTTTGGGCAGACAAAGGGAAGGAGATAACAAGCACAATCCCAACCATGTCTACTCAAAAGTATGCTCCATTGTGTTCAATGGGTCTTACTCCCAGGAAAGTGTCCTTAGGCTTGCAGCCAACATGAGTTTTCCTTTTCCCCCTGAATCTGAACCTTTTATTGGGAATTTGCAGGCAATTATTCCTTATTATGCCTGAAGCATAACTCCTCTTTCACCTTTGCTAGAATGCCTCCGCATTAGGGTAAACAACACAATCCTGTCTTATCATAATGAGGCTTTGCTACTCTGTAGCAAGAGCTTGTCAGAAACAGATTGTGATGTTGATTCCTCAATGGGGGGGAGAAGGGGGCCTAAATTAGACTTCTATAAAAAGAATATTGCATATTTATTTCCACAATAACGCCAAGGGGGGAAAATGTTAGTCAAGAAGCAAGCAATTGGGTGAATAAATAAGCTTGTCTTTGTTCTCATCAATTAAGTTATTACATCAGTTGGAAAACCAGTGAATTATAATACAGATGTTTAATGAAACACTGCTGTGCCTATAAGTCAAACTCCTATTTTGTAGTGTGATTTTGGCTGCATAGTTTTGTGTGTGTTAAACCGTATTTATTAGCTGATACCCATTATTATTTTGAGCAAGGTATAATTCAGTTGTCAGGCTCCAGCACTGGGAAAGAGATTTAATCAGCGAGAACCCGCTTTGCTGCTGAGCATAAAACAATGCGGGTTTCATGAAGCAATCACACCAGTGTGGAAAAAATGGGATTAATTAGTATTGTACAAGAACAGGCAGCATGCTCATTAAAACCTTGTGAGCTGCCTCTTGATAAACTGCCACTTGATAGGGCTGCATTAATGTGACAAGGCAAAGACTTTATTTCCAAATCCTTTCTGATTATATCGCACTTTTAAGTTACCTGGATTGACTCTCTAAGGCTTTGGGAACGCAAAGATCAAAATTACAGCACAAGATCCCCAAGACACCTGGACAAAGGGGTCCATGCGTAGATAGCAAGGCTTCAAAAGACAACTTCTATGTCTTCCTTGAGAAAAAAAAAATACTCCAATTCAAACATAAATCAATTTCTGTAAAACGAGGCAAACTCCAAAGGTGGTAAATTTGCATTTGCACTCAGCAGGTTGGTCTGAAACTAATTTGACAATTGGCAATAGCCCTTAATGAATCCCATATACAAATTTCACTGCCTGGTTTACTGAACACATCGTAGACTTAGGGATAAATAAGCGTCTTATGAAAATTTCTAGACCTGCAAAGGAGCTGTTTAGAAACAGGCAGGAGATTGTCCTGGAATTGATGTACATATGTTTTATAGATGTAAAATGTTGCACTGTCCAAAGGATAGGAAGATGGGAGTATCTCTCTCTCTCTCTCTCTCTCTTTCTCTCTTTTTCTCCCCCTCCCATTTCCTTTTCAGCTAAAAAATATTATTTTCATCACCACATTTGTTTCAACATGACACAAAAATAATAGTAAGAGAAAGATGCAGGAATAACAGTGGTAAGTGTTCGAATGGGATGCAGTTTTGATCTTGTGTGTTATTTTCCTCTAGGCATAATGTTTTATTCCTTCCTGAATTTGTAGTAGTTCTGATGATTTACTCATACACCAATTTCGTTTTCCCCTTTGCCCCTTGGCTCTTCTGAATTAGCAGCTATAAAATTTAATTTCAACTTTTAATAGTTAATGGAATCTATAGCCTGCTCCCCGATGCTTTGGCGATCTAAGATTCTGACTTTACATGTAGCGTTTAGCTGACATTCTATGTAAGGTAATTGCAATGCAATACACTTATCTGTCAGTATGTATTTGTAGGTGTGGAAAATGCCACTCAGAGAGCACAGATCTCAAATTCCCTAAAGCTTTCCCCCCCAACTATTTTATTTTTTTAAAGCAAAAATCACCTTGTTAAAATCTCAACACCATATTAAATTAATGTTTCTTTTCCCCTGCGACCTCGAAGTATTCAAGTTCCCAATTATAGATTGTTTGCAACTCGATTCGTGCAATTCCAGCCCAATCTAGCGACAGAAGGCATCAGACCGCAGGCAAGGTACCCATGAGCTGAAGTGATATGGATGAGTACAACCCTTTAACGGAGTGATGTGTTGCAATATTATTAATTTAAAGCCCTAAGATCTCATTGTTGTGATCTGGGCTGCATGAGGTAATGTGAGATGACAGCCATTGAATTAATAGAAAATGGGATTCATCTCTTGAAATTTCACACAAAACACAAACAGGGAGAAGACAGACAAAGTAAAAAGCAGATAGATAGACAGACAGATAAATGCCACTAATATGTTTAAATTTAAAAAGGAACGGCGGAGATAATTTTTTAAGAGAGGGTGAATTGTATTTATTGACACTGTGATGGAAAAGAAGGCACATTCTCCTCATCAGATACAGTGAATTCTTGCTGAAGGAGAATATTTTGTACTTTTCTTTTATTTTCGCAAATGAAGTGCCTTGAGGTAAACCAGGCTTAAGTGGAAATTTCAAGCACTAACATCTTACAGCAAAAACCAACAACAAGAACTTTCCTCCTTTCCTATCTTCCTTTGCCTGACATGGGCTGCTGACAAGTGTCCCCCCCGCCCCCCCGCAAACAAAGCACTTTCTAACGGCCGTGACTGAATTATAATCCTCTATTGCTGAAAGAAGTTTTCCAGGTAGTTTAAATCATTAGCTTCCTCTAATGAACCAGACTTGTCAAGAAAGGTTTGAATTGCTTTCAAATCCACTTTTATTTGGGAAGGTGCACTGGGATGAAGACTAGAAGTTTTATACCTCGACATCTATGAAATGCTGGAGAGAACGTAAGCCAAATGCCATTTCAATAATGAAAATTGCCATTTTCCACCAATTATTTGCACCATGTTGCACCACAAAAAGAGAAAAGCAGACCCAACCCTCAAGTGAGCACTAAAAAGAGAGAATGTCTTCTTCCCAAAAATGGCTCTATTGGGAATTATGTTGTAGTGTTCCTAACCTTTGTCCCATGACACAAATTGTCTATTATGGCCACCTGTAATTCATTACTATCCTGACACCATCAGTTTATGCAAGACTCTGCAAAAGAACATAGGCTACAAACCAGAGTAACTACGGAAGCATGTAAGAGACATTACGTGCACCCGTAGTTACTGCAACTCCTAGTGAAAACCTATGGGAAATTCATATTGCAATCCAGAGTAACTTGTTCTTACTCCAGAGCAAGGACTCCCCGTAATTATTCTGGATTGCACCCATAATCAAAAAGGCAAAGCCCTGAATGGAATTGCTGGCAATCTGAATCTTTGGCAGAGAACTTTAGCAGTAAAGAAAGAAAACAGACAAAAGTGGTGGAGAAAGGATTTGCGCAAGGGAAGGTACACCCATGATTGGCCCTCATGCCAAAAAGTTGCAAGTAGTAATAACCACAATAATAAGAATGAATTCTAAAGACAACAACTGGAACAACCTCCTGTTTTGTTGCTTTTTGAACTCTGGATTTGAATCACAATTGGGTAACCTGCTGAAAGTGGATCTTCTTTTTCATAGCTCCGGAAATGCACACGCATGATCCAGTTTTCTGAAGATCCACAGCAGGATAATTTTGGTCCAATTTAGAAAATACTCAAGGGGTTTTTTGGGGGGTCCACACCAGTATTCAGAGCACCTTTTCTACTTTCTCCTGCCCTCCTGCAGCTAATTAATAGTTAATCATATGGGGGTTATCTGTGGTGAGTACTGAAACCATTTCCCCCAGAAAAAAAGCACTGGGAATACTTATGTGCCAATTCCAAGTTAACCAGGCAACCCAGACTAAAATGGAAAAGTGGAAGGGTAACCCTAAAAATCATGGAAAAGTGGAAGAGTAGCCCTAAAAATACTTAAATGATATTTTGTTGCTATAGAAATAACTTATTTTCTTCCATTTGCAACTGCCTCGTGTCATGCGATCCTCAGAAAAGGTATTCTATTATTATATTAGGAAAAGAATGATGAAAAACATAAGACAAATGTTGATGGAAAAAGAAGATGTATCTTTGATGGGCTTCCTTTTGCCTCTTCCTTTCCTCCAAATATAAAGCAGCTCCTAATGCTGTTGCAAAACAATCTGGCTTTAATAAAAATTTCAGTACAGTTTTGTAGCCTCACGCTCAGTTGTTAACTGTATTATAGCTACTGATTTTGGAGTGGTGAAATTTAATGTAATCATGGAAAAAAAGCTTCAGTACTGGATGTAATGGTACAAAGATGGAAAAACCAAGCAGAGAGCTGACCTTTTATCTGAAGAAGAAAGAATCTTTAAGATTTCATTCTTCTTCCTAATTCTGACACCTTAAGGGGTATTCTCATATCCATTTTTTTCCATCATGAAGCAATACCATGTGCTGGAGATCTGCGTGAGAGTATAATATAATATGCAGTAAACTTTGTGGCCAAAAGGTTTTAATTACTTAAAATATCATAATAGGGAAGGCAACCTGATGGAGATATATTGAGGTTCCATATACCTTTGTAAGCAGAATGCGGCAGCAAAATGGACTATCAAACCGGACTGCAGGTAGGGTGATTATATTTTTGAAAATTACCCCATGTTTAAAAATCTCCCCCTGTGGGGAAAACCATCACAACAGGGAACTGATTGTGTTAGAAGCTATGCCCTACTGCATAGATTTGTTTGCAAAAGGCAGAAAACTGGGACTGACCAGGTTTGGAGGGGTTATGTTAACATATCGGCAAGTTTGACAGGGGGACCTGTCCAGGTTGTGAGGAAGAGAAATATGGCAACCCTAGAGGCAGGGTATATCCAGCATGGGGAACTGGCTTGCCTCATATCCAGCATGTGGTTGGGACTGACTGCAGCTCATCCCAGGACAAAGAAAACTCTACTGCTTACAGCAGACTCTGAGGCAGTAGTACAGATCCAAGTGGCACAAATCCATGCAGCCCAGCACTGCATCAGATCACCCAGGATAGGGGTAAGGATGTGGCCTAAGTACCAGATCCTGGCTCCAACAACTAAGTTCAGCCCTAAGTCATCAGTGGCTTAAGTGAGCCGTCCCACACTCCTGCCCTGGAATACCTACCCTCTTCTTCCTACCTACATTGCCACACTGGCTTTAGGCTGGTGCAAACTTCCCAGTCTGCTCCAGTGTAGAGAGACTGGTGCACATCCTTCCCAACTTACAGGGAGGCACAAATGCCTTGTGCACATTTGTGACATTCCCAGGCCAGCACAAAAAATGTGCACTAGCCAAAAGTTCATTTAGGATTGCACTCTTAATGTGTTTAACTTAACGAAAAAGTCCAAATCACCCTTTAAAACACCCTTGCTCCACTATGTGATGCAAACCACTCTTATTTATTTATTACATTTGTACTCTGCCTTTCTCTCCAAAGGGGACCCAAGCACACAGCATTCTAATCCTTCTGCTGCAAGGAAACCCAAACGCATTCTTTTGGATACTAAGAACACCTTTGAATTGAATCTGTCACTAGCTAAGCTGAACTGCATTTGCTCCTCCTAAAGACCATGAAGGATTTCAGAGATATAGGCTGCAATCCTAAGGACACTTTCCTGGGAGTAAGGCCCTTTGAACACAATGGGGCTTACTTTTGAGTTGACATGGTTAGGATTGTGCTCATAGAAACAGTGCAGCCCTATTGCCAAAAGGTTGGGAATCGTATTTCATTAATAGCCAAAAGCAATCAGCTTACTGAAGGATTTGGATCCCCCAATAGCGAAATTACACTCCTGGAATTTGAACAGAATTTATTGTCTTGGTGTTTTGAATAATTGTACAAGGCTGTTAAGGTAATATGTACTCCGAAGCATATTATCGAAATAGGCATGCAGTTATGGGAAGTGATGACGACTCTCCGCCAGCCTTCATGCAGAATCTCTGCCATGGGATACCTTCCCTTCGGCAAAGTTCGGAGGTGAGTCGCCAAACGCTTGAAGCCAATTTTTAAAAAGGATAATAAGAGCTCTCTAATAGCCAAAAGTTATTACTGCTAAAGTGTAAATCAATGCACTGGATGGATGCATATTCCAAGAATGGAATGTAAGTCCGAATGAGGTTTGTCTTAATGGAAAAAGAATTTTAGATTGCTCTGTATATGTGGAGCCAGATTATGTAGACACAATTAGAGAATGGAGGCTGCCGCCCTCTCACTCATGCAGAAGACTCTCTGACGTCACTGGGTCTTTCCTGTGCATAACTGATGGCCAGATTGCATCCTTGGGTAAATGAAAAGCATTTGCACTTTCTCTCACTAAAACAAAAGTTTTATGTGCCTTCTGAACCTTGAACAGGTGGCAGCACATTGCACACCTTGCACATAGCACAGTGGAAAGGCTGTCACAAAAGTGTGCTATGTAATACACCAGGGGACCTTGAGATCCTCTTGTGTACCACATGGATAGGACTGAGGTGTAAACAATTCATATTTTGATGCACTAATGGTGAAAAGTTGTCAAATAATATTCTATATTGGAACCTCAGGCAAAGACTGCAGGTTGTGATGCCAGAAAAGTCACTGAGGTTGCAATCCTAACCCCCGCGGAGGCTGGCATAAGCCCAAGCCCAAGAAACTTCTGTGCCACTCCTGGGGGAGGGTTACACCAGTTCAAAGACATGTTCTTGCCTCACCACAGGCACAGGAAGACTGATGAGTTGTGCCAGCCTGGGTTAGGACTGCACCCTAAGAAAATATTAGGTTGTCTATTTGGAAATGCATCACACGGGATTTAACGAAGGGTCTCCAAGCACCAGTCTGGGGTCCAGATATAGCCCTCAGCAAGCCTCAATGTGGCCCCTGACAAGACCCCTCTATCCGGCCCTTGGGCAAACCTTGTAATTCACTTCAACACATTCTTATATATAAATTCATGTATATGCATTCAAATTGAAATGTAAATTAGTTTTTTGGCCTCTGACAGAGTGTCGGATAGATGAGGTGGCTCTCCTGCCAAAACCTTTGGAGGCTCCTGATTTAACGGGACCATCCAAGTGTGGGTGAACCATTGTGCCTTTGAATTTTAGGTTGAAGACCATAATTCACATTTATTTATTTCACAAGTTTATTCAAATTTGTTGTTGGGTGCAATCCTAAGCATGTCTACCCAGAAGTATGTCCCATTGTGTTCTATGTGTCTTACTTTCAGGCAAGTGTGTATAGGACTGCAGCCTATGTTTGATTTAACCTAATTGATTTGGAAAATAGGGTAGGATGGCCTGGTGTGCTGCTGTCCATGGGGTCAGGAAGAGTCGGACACAACTGAACGACTAAACAACAAATACTTGTTGGTATGGAGCCTTTGTACTGACAGCTTACACCTTAGTTATTTCAATGTTCATGTTCAATTACTTCACAGTAGCACAATCAGTGATGTTGGAATGGAGAGCACCCAGAGTTCAAGCTAGAACTCTTACCAACATCATCTTCCAGTTCTTTCTAGTATGACAGCTGAGTTACAGTCATGACAAGTTTCACAACAACTGAGTTACAGCTATGACCAGTATCACAACTGAGTTATGTCTATGAACATTAGCTTTTAATTAGCTATTATTTTTCCATTTTCTTGTAAACCGCTTTGTGAACTATTTAGTTGAAAAGCGGTCTATAAATGCTATAGACTAGACTGTAGACATGCAAACTGGCTTGGCTGATGACTTGGCTGATGGCTTGGCTGATGACTAGTTTAGCTTAAATTTTGTACTTTATTCAAGTTGAGGGGGGAATCAGCACAAAAACTGGTCTTAAGACTAGAAACTAGTCAACCTCCTTTTGAAATAAGTGATATTCCAAGCCCAATAGAAAGTTCAACTATTGAAAGCACTTCAAAAACTCATGTCCTTTAGTGTATTGCATTTGTATTTTGCACAGAAACAGACCCATCACTCTAAAATTCTCTTTAGTTTTTGCCAGGAAATGTATTTGAAAATAATGGTTTAATTCTAATTGGCATATCTGAGCCTATAGCAAATGCCAGTCACATTAGCAAGAAGTGATATTGCCCATGACTCTGAAAGTGTACAAGCCTTTTATCTTTTTTCTTTCAAAAAATTCATTATTAATAAGAGGAGACCAATTTCCAACTGTATTTAGTTGCCAGGATTAACCCTTGACAATTAAGGTTCAACTCATCCCCATCTGGCACAAAGCCTACTGTAAGTGCTCTTTGCTGCAGTTGCTCAGTTCATCTGAGCTTTCATGACCCATCTTTGTCTGTCCTTGTACCCCAAGATTTAAAATATTTTTGTAAGTTATTTGGAGCAGTTGCTTGCCTTTTGCTACCATGTGAGAAGCAGCTTTCAGTAACCTCACCACAGTAACTTATCAAGACGATACCATCCCATACAATTTTCTGCATGGAAAATGTGTGTACCAGGACAACATGGTAGCTAACCCTGGTAAGGAAGATCTCCAGAGTGGGTGGAGAACTCATACCAAGAGTGACTGTAGGTCTTACAAGTGCAAGTTACAGCAACTATGTGGATACTACCTCAAGCTTTATCCATGTGCCAGAAATAGTGTTTCCATAAATTCTGTTACAGAGTGGGTACTGTAGAGTTTTGACACAGTATTTGTGCAACTATTTGGGAAGGAGATGTCATCTGCACCATTCTGAGAAGAACATAATCAATCTATCCAAGAGTTCTGATCCATTGCAGTAATAAGATCTCATACTGATAATGTGATTCAATAAGTGTATGACATGGCAATTAAGCAAATCTTTTTCCAGGACATTTTCTTGTTTTAGCCTGTTGTCTTAGAAAAGAAAACAGTAATGTCTTCCATTACCCTGTGAGCAGGCCCTTGCGGGCATTGCAGGGTGCAATCATAACCAATGTAGGCCAGCCAGGGTGACCTTATAGAATGGAGGACAGAATGCCGGTACCTTTAAGCATTGCATAGAAGAGACAGCGCATAGACAGTGCATAGACATGCGCTGGCCTAACCCAACCCCCTAAGAGAGGAACATAAGTACCTTATGGCACTTTTGTGACACTTCCATGCCAGCCCAAGATTTGTGCCGGCCTAACTGGGGTTTAGGATTGCACTATTATAGCCTTCTTATAATTAATAAATTATTTGGAATATAGTTTTAAATTTAATAAGTAATATAGTGTTTACCAATGCTTTTTCGAGAAATAAAGCTGGGGGTACTCACCATGAAAATGTTGGAAAGGTGGGGTTACTCATCTATTCAGGAACCACCGAGGTGCTGTTACTCAGTTCTGGTGAATACCCCTAAAAAAAAGCCCTGATGAAACCCACATGAAATACATACATATTAGCTGTTATATCATCATGTCCAACATTTTTCTTGGATATCTTACATTTTGAGGTGCCTTATCCTCATTTGTGGTTAAACTCAGACATCTGCACTTACACATCTTTGCACATGCCAGCCACCCTGGTGAAATCCAGGACACATCCTGATAATCTCCTTACCTATCAGTGATTTTTCATATCAGTACACAAGGGGCCCCAAAGGCCTCTCACCAGCCTTAATTAGGTTCTGCACAGGTCAGACAATTAATTTGGATAATGAGCTAAAATCACAATACTTAGCGAATCCAAATGCATTTTGCTTGTCTCAGTCTGTGGTCCCCGTCACAGCTATCTCATCAAAGCCATGCGCTAACTCCTTTGGAATAACTTCTGAGGGGGAAAAACATTGCTGAGACATATTTTGCGAGTATTACAGTAGTTTTGAAATTAGGTTCTCTATTTCTTTTCTCCGAGCTAGTATTGATGTCTTTAAACTGTGAAACCTCTTTTAGAGCTATTCTGTTCATTATGGCGACAGCTATTGTGAGTTTTCTCTATGAGAAACCCAGAGTTTAATTTCAAATATTTTTGTGGTCGGATTTTTTTGGTAGGCCCTGGTGGGATAAATTAAGTCTATTTTCCCCTTGATTGCCTTGTTGAATCTCTTTGTAACTTCACCTTGTATTCCTTTCTGTTCAATACTTTTCAAAGTACTGAGAGTTTAAAGAGGTCCAATAAATCCCAGATCAGTTTTTAATGACCATGGTAAGCCTGCTTGTAATATGTCAGTAAGCTGAGCCTAAAAGCCAATGGGGAATAGGCCATTTCTGCCTTAGTAATTGCCTCCACCGAAAGATTTATAATGTCATTATGTGAATCTACAAGAAATAACTCATAGAAGTGAAATACCCTAAAAAAATTACAATTCTCTTAAAAAGCTGGTCTTTCATAAAAGCTAAATCATAAAACTACTTTTTAAAGATATTTTATGTTTAAAAATAAAACTCAATAAAAATAGAAATGCAAGAAGATTAAATCAATCGGATCTCTCTTGTAACTGTTTGCAACCCAGTTATATGTTGGGCTGAGGAGTGATGCAGTACACAATTAAGCCCTGATCGTTTGCTGCTGAAATCACAAACAAGACCAGGAAGAAATATGCTTTTAGCCATTTGTTTTTCTATCTGTGTGCTCTTCCAGGTATGGAGGAAGGAAATGGAGGAATGCATGAAATTGTTGGTTAGCAGTGGAACAACACGCATGTTTATTTGAAGATATATTTCACCCTTAATTTAATGCCTTGGGAACTGTTGATCACAAAATAAGCAGAACATATGCAATTAACATTCGGATAAACTAATTAATTGGCATTAAGACCTTTCTCCCATAGTGGTTTTCCACGTCCCTAATGTTTGGGAAGCACCTGTCTGCCCATTGTGAAATTATCCTCTCTTGTTCCAGAGACATCTAGAATGTGACAGGTGCGGACACATGTCCTGAGCACCACTTGCAAGGGGGAATCACTGCAGTAGCTGGCTGGCCAACTCTAAGTCTTCTGCTAAGGTGTGGAAAACCTCTGAGGAGGTCTGTGCTCGGAGTCTGCCCAGACTCAATTGACTGAGAAGAATGCAGCAGGCACATTGCATATCCACCCCCTCCGCACATCACTGTGCTACATGATGTCACACCATTGTGTGACAATCTGAAATCAACCTCCAAAACTAGATATTTCATCTCACTGCCACTCACTTTTGGATTCGGAGGGTGTCACCACAGTGGTAAGCAGTGGTAACTCCAGGGTTTGTGTCAACTTGTGCCAGAGGCCAGTGCATCATCCCCAAGAAGGCCAGAAGTCATTGCATCCCCCCATCACCTTCTTCTATGCAGTGCATGGGGCAGCAACTTGGATATTATGTGCAATGATATGCCATCACCCTGACTGGTTTTTTGCCACACCTTTTGTTTCCAAAGTGGTTTGTTTCAATGCATACTGCTGTAAATTATACTTGAATGCTGTATAGCATTAAGGTATTATTCTTAAAACCACAGTGTTAGCGATTTTAGTCATGAGTGGGGTCACACACAACTACATGTATACTACCATCTTATTGGTTCCATGTTGTGTCATAACAGCATCTCATTCAAACAGGGTGCAATCCTAACCAATGTACGCCAGCACATTTCACCCCATCATGGGGATGCTGGCGCATGTCTGCACTGGCCTAAGCCCCCAAGGGTGGTTCAGAAGTGTCTTTTTGCACCCTCAGGCCAGCATAGGACCGGTGCTGGGACTTCTCCTGGCCAAACTGGGAGTTAGGATTGCATCCTCAGTCTGATTGGTCCATTTTGAATTAAGGAAATGTACTTTTTTATTACAAAGGCAGTTGCATTTTTCCTTTCTGGTTTCTTGGCCTTAACTTTTGATAGAAGTGAGATATTTCACTTCTGTTTTTCATTTCATTCTACTGTAAATGGTATATAACATGATGATATTATTCATTCAAACCATGATTTTAGCTATTTTCGTCACTAATGGTGTCACTTCCAAAGTGCCCTCCCTCCGTGTCCCTCAATGTGGGCTGCACTCCCTACATCAACTGCTGCAGTGGACCTCAGGCATTTCACCCTGGGACCCCTTTCAAACTTAAAAATCTGTCCGGGAAGGGGGTAGGAGTGCTTTCGTAGGAGTAATTCTCATTGAACACAATGGAACTTACTTCCAAGTAGACCTGGAGAACCTCTGGCATCACAGTGATGTCACATCCTGGTAAGTTTGACAGGGTAAGTTCAATGAGACTTACTCCCAGGAAAGCATAGTGCCAAATTCCAAAATGGTAGATCCCACCCTCTCACAAACCCCCTAACTCAAGTTTGCAACCCTCCCAAGTGGGTCCTGACCCAACACCACTGACAATAAGTTTGGGAACCATTTGGAAAAGTAAGTTTGTAAAAAAAATATTTGGGAACAATGGAATGACAATAAGATAAACAGTAACAGCTACAGGAACAACATCCACTGTTTTCAGAGTGATCCCAGTCACAGCCATAAAGTTGGATAGATCTTGAGGTGAGATTTCATACCAGAGCATCTCAGGCTAATGCATATCTGACTTGCAGTGGTGCCAGACCATTAAATGTGGATTGGCACGTGCGCTATGAGTTTATATCGCATGTACTGCTATAAAGCACCACTTTTTCTTGGCAAGCCCTCTACCATTCCAAATTATTCATCCTTATGTAGTTGGGAGTTCAGTTACTTTGAAACTGAATTCATCTGCATACAATCAAATAAGCCAGCTTCTTCTCATTATGGGAACTCAGACCTATGTAGAGAGGTTCCTGATAACTCTATTCCCCGAATTTCATACAGATGCATCAGCGCCTCTATGCATCTGTGCAATTTCCATTAGCATTAGTTGTAGGATTCTAGCATATAGAGAGGGAAATACATTTAGGAGACCCTTGATTAATTTTACCTCCGCTATCTACAGTAGACAATGCTACATTTTAAGTCTTCTGGAAAGGGGGAGGTTGTAGTTCTCGGCATTTCTTAAGCCTGTCAAGATGCTTAATGATTTTGGAAAACTAATTGAACAGAAATTTTGGAAGCGTTTCCTTAAAAAACAACATTTTTTTTTACACATTTACAATTCCGAATGTCAGTTTATCTCAGAGGCATCCAATTTGAAATAAACACCATGCACAGATTGTTAGAACTTTAAACAGCGTAAACATTGGAATTGTGATGAGGAGATAGGAGCCAAAATAATGATTTTAAAAAGTCAAAGTGGCATGAAATGCTTGTAAGGCACTTTTCACTTACTTAAAGTATAGGATTGGGCTATGATTATTCTATATTAAAAATATCAGTTAGGAACATCATAGAGACAGATCTCTCAAACTGGGACTGGGACTCACAGGGTGGGTTGGAAGCCAATTTCAGGTGGGTTGGAGAAGGATACAAATCTCTGATCTGCTTTGACTTCTAAGCTTGAATGTTTGAATTCTGAGCAATGTCAAATAACAGCATTGTGTGTACCACAGCATAGTAATAGAAAATAGCTGGTGTAATGGGACCTTTGGTTGACCACAGTTTAGGTTTGAAGCCTGAATTGATGTCACATCTGGAAATGACATCAGTTCCAGGTTAATGGCATCCATTACCCCCCCCCCCCCCATGGTGAGAATAAGCAGATGGAGGCAGATGTGGAATTAAGAGCCACTTTATTAACTATTTAACATTGTAAGACAAAGGGAGACTGCTAATTAAGTTGTGCTGGTAGCTACAAAAATAGGGAAAGGGAGAAAGCCTGGCTAAGGGCCACCCTTCGCACTGAACGGTCCCCTTCAATGCCAACCTGTAGGTCAAGGCAGCTGGACGTTCAGTGACCCAGTTGCCTGGCTGACGTTACCTAAATTCCAGGTGCAGGGTGAGCTACCTGGGCCTATGTCTGGTCTGGTAATCAATAGGCCTGCTATGCTTCACCCTGACCCTTGCTGCCTCAGGCTTCACCAAAAGCCTATCCTGCCTACTCCAGCACGACATCTGCCATAAAGTGACTGATCAAGTTAACCCCAACCGCACCCTCTTTAATGCAGTTCAGGGTAGGCGCAAAAAGGTACCAACAAAAGCCAATCAGTAGGGACCTAAAAAATTCCTACCCGGCCCCGAAGCAACCAGCTAATCCTGAACTGCTCAAGGGAGGGGGTAGGGGACGCCACTCAGGAGCTGACTGAAGGCTCTGTCGAGTGCGCACTATGTGGGCGCCCAGGAGCCATCCCCTTGGCCCCAGGCAGCCAATCAGCTGCCTCCATCTCCCCCAGCTGCACCATCTCTCCTGAGGGGCAGTAAATCTGGCCAGCCCTGTTAATGGGGCTAGCATTTCGGTGGGTCCTAATCAGTGGTGGGCCAAGCCTGGCACAACAACTGGATCGCCAGAAGTAGGCAGGCCAGGCTGGGGTCAGGGGGCAGGGGCAGGGTCAGGGGCAGGAGGGCCAGGGGCGGGGCCGGGGAGGGCCAGGGGCAGGGCCAGGGAGGGCACACCACCCACCTCAGCACGCTACGGGTGGAGGTGGGCGGGGTGAGGGGCAGGGCGAGGGGCGGGCCCCAACCTGGGTGCACTGCACGTGCGCTAAGATTGGTGCATGCACAATGCCTGTCCAGAGGCTGGCCAACCATTGGCCAGCCTCTGGAGAGGCACTGCACATGTGTCTGTTGGCGCATGCACAGTTAAAGGTTCCCGGGCTGTCGAACCAGTACGCCTGGTTTTCCAGCCCCCCCCCCCCTTAGCTAGCAGATTGCTAGCGGGGCGGGGGGCAAGTTACAACCAGTTTGGGTGATCTGGCCCGAACTGGTAAGAGCCCACCACTGGTCCTAATGTGTATCCAATGCCATTCTTAAATGTGTGTCCAGTGCTAAAAAGTTTGAGAACTAATGCCACAGAGGTTCCTGAGCACCTGCTATGAGAAGCCAGAGGTACAATACAATCAAGAGCTGGGACACAACAATAGACTCTTAACAACCATTTGAGAATGATATTTCTATTTTTTTCCCTGGAATCAAAAATTGTTTGGGGATTCTATTGAATGCCATTCATTTGCATAGCATTGTCTACACATGCCTTGCATTTACTTTCAAACAGATAGTCATGTAGTAAGAGATAGATGGAGAAAGATTTTTTCAAAATGCTTAATGATAACAAAACATGAAACTGTCACAGCCATTTTGAGAAAAAGCATACACACTCTTTCCCTCTCTTTTTTATAATTGCCTTCCTAAAAAACATTTCAGTCCACCATTAAAAATGATGATCTTCCAAATGCATCTTCAATCATCTGCTTGCTTTTAAGAGACAAACTTGTTCAGTAGAAACAAAGGATTTGAAGTACTCAATTTTTTTTTGTAAACTAAAAGATGTCTGGAATATTCAAGGGTACTCTTAATGCATCCCAAAATAAGCAAGAGATTTGGGGCACAGACATTAAATAAGGGAAAAAAAACTATTTTATTTTTGAAAAGTCTAGAGGACAGTTTTAACTCTAAACATTCTCTCTATAGGTAATACCAAAATATAGTAACGCTTCGGTAAAGGGAAGATCACACCTGAACTGCACACACTTTCTATTCCCAGAGGGAGTTTGTATTCCGAGTGCACTTCTTTTTGAGGAAATGCTATCTTGGATTCCATCCAATAAATATAGGATTCATTTAGGATTTTTTAAAATTTAGAAGGGTGACATGCGTAAACTACTATTATTTACAGTCATGTGGTTTTTTAAGCACATATTGCACATCTCTGCAGTCTTTACAGTATGGTCCTATGAATATATGAAGTTGCCTTTTAATGAAGCATTCAGTTGGTCCACCTTGTTGAGAACTGAATTGTATCCACTGATTGGCTGTGGCTCTCCAAGATCTCAGGCAGAGATTTACCCCAATGCCATGAGCTTATGATTTTTAATGCCACTAAATGGTTGGATTGCTAACTAACCACGCCAAAATCTGCTCCTTCATACCAATATATCTATACAAGACTTTATAGTGTTAACTATGGTCAACCAACATAAGAGGACGGTACCATAAGAGTATAAGAGACCATAAGAGAACAATAAACAGTAATTCTGCAACTGATGAAACAAAATGTACATCATGTCAAAATCCAGTACTCTCCCATCATGGGGTTCAGAAACATCAAGATCCTACTTTTCCAACTCTCTACCTGAGCAGCAAGACACCCCCAATGTAAAACCCTAGACCTTGCCTTGGCTATGGTGGGTGTATGTGCTTGACCGAGGCCAGGTGCCAGCAGAACCCAATGGGGGTGTTAGTATTTTCTGCCTGCTATATTGTTCTATCACTGATGCACCCTATCCATTTCAGTTGAAGCTTCTTGTGGTCATGTAGGCTTCAGTGGCCATCTTACGTACATTGTAAATTTACCAGAAGGTTGAAGGATTCATCCCAAACATCCTCTTTGCCAGAATAAAGTCATAATAGGCAGTGGTGCAGCCCAACACATACTTTTATGTAGTACACCGTAGAGAACCGGGACATTGCCTGGGAATTATAAGGGGCTACGCATTAATTGCTACTGTATAACAAGCATGCCAAAAGGGGAAAGAGCAGTACAGCGGCACCTCATGTAAAGAACACCTCACATAAAGTATGTTTCACGTAACAAACAAAAATTTCTCTAGGATTATGCTTCACGTAAAGAAAGTGCTTCATGTAAAGAACACATTTGTTGGCAGTTGGGCAGACACGCTGGCCGGCAGCCTGTTTAAAAAGCGTTAGGGCTGCCTAGCGCACCTGCCCATAGTGAAAGCAACACTTCCATGCTGTTCCTTCTGTGGCTGGGTGTCCGCTGGGCAGAGGGAGAGAAGAGCAGTGGGGAAGAGAGGAGCAGCTCAGGGCTAGCCAGAAGGAAGCAGGGGAGAGAGAGGCTCAGGATGGAGAGAAGGAGAAAGTGGGGAGACACTTTGAAGGTGTCTTGGATTGCAGCCTCCTAACCATGTCTATCGAGAAGTAAGCCCCATTGTATTCAGTGGGTCTTACACCCAGGAAAGTATGTTTAGGATTGCAGCCTTACCCTATAATCCAGAGTAACTATGGAGCCCATAAGAGACATTACATGTACCCATAGTTACTGCACCACCTAGTGAAAACCTATGGGAAATTCATATTGCAATCCAGAGCAAATTGTTCTTATACCAGAGCAATACATAACTTATACGTAGTTACTCTGGATTTCGCCCATAGTTTGTTTTTAAACATGTCCTAGTGATACAAGGAAGGGTCTCACTTTAAGAAGTGCCTTTAAAAACAAATTTACGGCTGAGCTGGCATTTGCAACATTTGTAACCTGACACACTTTTTGCTTGATGGCCGCAGCCAGCAATGTGTCATCTTCCGAATAAGATCCTGCTTTTCCAACAAAACAAAAGAACCAGTAATGACACCAATTAACCACTGTAATTCTCATTTGCGCCTCTTTATTACCTTCCACATACAGTGCATGATACATCCCATTAATTGTTAACATACACGCAAGTCAAGATCTTTTATTAGACTGGGTCATCTATCACTGATGCAGTGATAAAGCTGCGTTTTTGCTGAGGCTGCGAGTCCCTACCTCAGTAAGGAATACATAAGCATTTTTACAGCAAAATCTATTTTGATAAATACTAACCAGGACATTATATGAAAATTTTGTTTTCTTCTAGGACTACAACAAAAATGAAAGTGTCAAAATGTGTCTTCCATTGTCAATGATTTTTTTACCTCTCCACCGGCCTTATTCACATTGTCTGTGCTGCTCAGTATCATTTTTCTCCCAGACGATAATGGTTTTAGTACTATTTTTTTGGCTTTTCCCTTAGTAGCTGTAGCCTCATTGCTCCTGTGTCTTTGGTGCTCAATGTGATTTTGCTGACATGGCATTTGATGTGATGTCAGAGATGCTCATTAATAGAATCATGTGGGCTGCCAAAGCCAATTGGATTCATTCCGTGACATGGATGCCATTTTCCTGTAGGTAGGTCTAATTGCTAACTGGAAATGTGTGGATAAAACTTAAGAGCACAATTCTGACTATTTCTACTCAAAAGTAAGCCCCACTGTGTTCAGTGGGTCCTACTTCCAGGAAAGTTTCTTAAGGATCGCAGTCTAAAGTAAAACAGTCTTGGAGTAAAAGTGCAGGACAAAGAATAATTAGCAAAAATGGAGAAAAATGTGGGGGAAAAGCAAAAAAAATAAAGAATATGTAATTACATAAGGGCTGTGTTTGTGTGTGTGTGTGTGTGTGTGTGTGTGTGTGTGTGTGTGAGAGAGAGAGAGAGAGAGAGAGCTTTGCATATCTCCTCCTCCTCTCTCTCTCTCTCTCTCTCGCTCTCTCTCTCTCTCTCACACACACACACACACACACACGGGGCGGGGGGGGGGGCTTTCCCAGGCCTCCCAATTTCTTATATTTCAAATGTCATTTCCAGTTTCATGGGGAAAAAAAATGTGATTTTTCATTCTAAGGTTCAGTCTGAACCCAGCAGATGTACATGGTTTCTGCTGGATTCAGAAGATCCTTTGGAGGTGAGTAGAGCTGAGCATTTGCCCTTACACATGTTTTCACTTAACCGCGGGCAGCTACCAGACGATAGCTGTCCAGAGAGCATCTCTAGATTCTGTGAATTAAAAAAACTAGTGTATGCCTCAAAAACATCCTACCAAGTTACAGTATTTTAATCAAATCTTACCTCTTTGTGAGACTATAGGGCAAAATCCCGAGTAACTATGGGGAGTCCTTGCTCCGGTGTAAGAACAGTTCTGGATTGCTCTGGATTTCAATATGAATTTCCCATAGGTTTTCACTAGGAGGTGCAGTAACTATAGGTGCACATAAAGGGCGCAATCCAGAGTAACTACGTGGAGTCCTTGCTCCGGTGTAAGAAAAATTTGCTCTGGATTGCAATATGAATTTCCCATAGGTTTTCACTAGGTAGTGCAGTAACTAAGGGTACACGTAATGTCTCTTACGTGCTCCCGTAGTTACTCTGGATTGTAGGGAAAGTCTCTTACATCCTCCTGTAGTTACTCTGGATTTGGGGATATGTGAGCACACCTGTAATTAGGCATTGGCATATTGCTTCATGTGTCAATTGATCTTGAGCTTGTCATGTGTGGCATATGAAGGACCCACTTTACTTAAAAAGCGAAGACCTGATATAGTCTTGTGGTCCTGATCTTACATAAACTCCTTTGTTTTTTTCTGCATTCTGAAGTTACATTAAAAAAACAGCAATAAAGCATGTCACAATGAAGATATCTCTGAAATTGTCCACGGGTTTGATTTTGTTTTGCTTCCTTGAAATTCTGAATTTAGAATTGTTCATCTGTATTGCAGAAGGGGTAGCAGGAAAGGAGAGGTTATTTTTAATTGAAAGTTCTACCTCATACTGTTATTTACAAGAAGACAAAATTGTTTTCAAAGTCTTTTGCCAGAAGGAGACCAAGGAACACCTTACCATCATATTTTGAAATTACAAAAAGGGATCTTTGATGTAATTCCCCAGACGGTAGCTGTCCACAGAGCATCTCTAGATTCTGTGAAGTAATTAAAAAAACCACAGTGTCTGCCTCAAAAACTCCCTACCAAGGTATTTTAAAATAATCAAACCTTAACTCCTTTATGATTTGCTTTCATTCTTGTAGTAGATTTCACTGTTCTCGCTGCTCTAGTTAAGCTTGTATCAGCAATTCCATTACAAAATGCTGCTTTCAGGGGTTTATACGATAGATGCAAAAATTTGCTCTGGGTTGTAACAGAAATTAAATCCAAACCCAATATGATGGTTGAATAACATATCAAGGCAAAATCAGCATATTGGCGCTGTCCTGAATTGGCTCGTTTCCATTTGTGGACTAGCCCTACAATCCAGAGTAACTACGGGAGCACGTAAGAGACTTTACGTGTACCCGTAGTTGCTACATCACCTAGTGAAAACCTATGGGAAATTCATATTGCAATCCAGAACAAATTGTTCTTACACCGGAGCAAGGACTCCCCATAGTTACTCTGGATTGCGCCCTAAATGTCAATTCACTTACATGTATTGTCAAAAGATGACCCAAATTTGAAGGTGCATTTTGCATGGTGTACATTTCCCAATGACACCACAACAGTATCCATTTGGCATTCAAGGTGATTCACCTAGGGATACACAGAAATAAGGTTTCATGTGAGTAAGAATCTCAGAACCTGTGAATTTCACTATATGAGAAGTGTGGTTGGCATTTCTGCTTATACCTTGCAGCACAGAATTCAATGAGAATGACATAAAGTGTTGGATTTACTCCATTAATAATATCTGTGTTAACACCTTCATTGCTATGGTGGTTCTTGATTATACCTTACAAATGTTCGTAGAAATAATTAGTAATTTTTTGTGGGAAGCAACCACATAGACTTATGTTTTCTTCTCTGTCATGCAATTTTACATAAACTCTGATCTTACAATCCAGAGTAATTATGGGAAGACGTAAGAGGCACTTGATTGCTCTTGATTGCTCTATGCATTTCCCATAGGTTTCCCATAGGTGGCACTGTAACTATATCATTGTAACTATGGGTGTAAAAGGTCCGATAGTTACTCTGGATTGTAGCCCTAATCTGACAACTAATTTACATCTAGGTGAACATAAACAATTGTTCTCTACTTGCAGGTTAATCTGTAATTCCTTTCTAACACAGGAACACTCTGACAGATACCTACTATTGAGTGTTTCGGCAGTAGTTAAGAATGATTGATTGATCACTTCATTCCAGGGACTGGGCATTAGGAACAATGAATTTAAAAATAAATATATCCTTTCAGATCAAATAATACCTAAGATTATAATCTCTAACACTCTCAAGTCGTGTTTTAATAATCCTTTCAAATTGCTGAGTATTATTTCCTCAAGTTTTCTGGCCATTAGGAGAGTTGTTCTTGGAGGCCTAACATTTCACCATATGTATTTGATGGCATCCTCAAAGGCAAAAACGCATAAGGAATACAAGCCCCCAAAAAACCAGATATGAAGAAAGCTAAAAGGCAGAATAGCCCTACAATCCAGAGTAACTATGGGAGCACGTAAGAGACATTATGTGTACCTGTAGTTACTTCACCGCCTAGTGAAAACCTATGGGAAATTCATATTGCAATCCAGAGCAAATTGTTCTTACACCGGAGCAAGGATTCCCTATAGTTACTCTGGATTGCACCCATAGTCCCAGCTGTTTGAGGAGTCAAAGAGCAGCTCATAGGGTCTACTGTATTCACTTAAAGTAGTGAATTTCAACCAGTGTGCCATGGCACACTGGTGTGTCATAGATAGCCCTCAGGTGTGCCATGGGAATTTTTAGATTGACATTCATGAATAGGAAAATTGGGGGATTTGAACCACCTGGTGTACCTTGTCAATGGTAAAAACCATTGATGGTGTGTCTTGACAATTTCAGTGCCTTGTTAAGTGTGCCAGGAAATGAAAAAGGTTGACAATCTCTGACTTGAAGGTAGAATGTCTATGATGAAGTTTCTTCCCCTTGTTTACTATGTGTTCCACTTTAGCACATTTGTTTTTTTGATGGATGTTTTTTGAAGGCTGCCAGCACATAGCTTCTTCTTTCATGTTATCTTTGTGTTTGTAAATTCCTTTTAATAATATTCAGATTGGTATTTTGACACATTTCTGTCCCCTTACTTGATGTTCCCTTTTCCTGATAAAATAAGTCCCTTTTACCCCTGGCTTTATAGGTTATAATTAAAATAATCTCTTCTCCTCATTGTTGAGTGATAAGCAAACATTCAGCCCAACCTAGTGCCAATGCTGACACTCACTACCAGACACTGATTGCCTCGTCCCCACATTAAGAACCATGTTGTGTAATAATATACACAACTGCTGCAGCCTTCTGGAAGACCTGATAGCCTCATTAAGAGCCTCTTTTTGTGCTTTGGTTCCATCATTGGCATCCTTCAGTCTCGAAAGACTATGGTATCGTGCTCTGATTGGAGGTCCTGAAACAACATCTAGTGTGGCTAAAAAGGCCAGTGTGAGAGTGTCCATCCCTTCCACACTGAGGGCAAATAAATTCCGTCCCCTGCCCAGGCTCCAGGTTTCGCTGCTTCCGGGTCTGTCTCTTTGCTTCAGCCTGCCGAACAAGTGTCTCTTCCAGTTGGAGAAGGCCATGCTGGGTCTTTTGCCTCCACGCTGAACGATCGGAGGTCAAGTTTTCCCAGCTGTTGATGTCCATTCCCAAGGTCTTTAGATCCCTCCTGCAGATGTCCTTGTATCGCAGCTGTGGTCTCTCTCTAGGGCGCTTTTCCTGCACTAATTCTCCATATAGGAGATCTTTTGGAATCCAACCATCAGCCATTCTCACGACATGCCCAAGCCAATGTAGACGCCACTGTTTCAGAAGTGTGAATATGCTAGAGATTCCAGCACGTTCCAAGACTGCGTCATTTGAGACTTTGTCATGCCAGGTGATGTTAAGAATACAACGGAGACAGCACATATGGAAGGTGTTCAGCTTTCTCTCCTGCCATGCATAAAGGGTCCAAGACTCACTGCAGTACAAGAGTGTGCTCAGGACGCAAGCTCTATACCTGGATCTTGGGACCGAGATAGAATATTTAGGATAATCTCTAATCCAGGTTATATTTTCATTGGAAGCCAAGCCTTTTTAAGTGGATCAATCTGATGAAGCAAACAAACTAAGAACTAACACAAATCTGAGTAACAAACAGAGCAGCCTCCTCCAAAAACCAGTGCTTGTTAACTGCAGAACAGATATATTTCAAAGCAAAACCCTGCACAAAATTCTGAATATTGGCCAATATTTACTATCTGTTATTTCTTTTGCAGAGAAGATAAAGCCATGGAAACAAACAAAATCCTTTTCACAGTTCACATTCACATTTGACCCATGATGATTCTCTCCTACCACCACAACATCATTCATGTGACAACAAATAGATAACATTCAAAAAAATATTTAAAAAAAGATTAAGAAGACCCATAGCCTTGCTATATGCTCACTCAGTCTTTTGGTGATTCACCATTCAGTTTACAAATAAAAATGTCATTTTTGGTCAGAATGGTGTTTGTCATTTAGGTATTTCTCCTTTGGGAACTGCCCCGGGATCACCAATCTCACTTCACGCTGACCACCAAATAGCCAACAGATGGTAACGGTTTCCTACTCACTAACAATGTGGGCTGGATGGTCTGCGTAGACTCAGGGGGCACCTTTGATTTATTACCATTTCAAAAGGTTTGATTAAATTTAACTCATGAATCCCCAGGAAGTTCACAATGTGTGGCAAGCAAGGAAAGCTCCCACATGGTTAAACAACCAAAACTCCAAAACATTTTTTTTTCTCCCACTTACCTACAGTATTTCAAGTGTTGTTCTAAAAGTGTGTTTCCAACCGGTAGCCTCCCTGTACAAAATAATACTGTATTCAAATGTGTGATTATCAATTGCAAATTAATGCAGCACTTATAAATATGATACTGTATAGTCTTTGCGATGACATTTTTCCTTTTCCTAGCATTAATATCAGGCTGTCACAAACTCTCTAGGACAAATCTATCCTGAAAGTCAAAGGGCATGTATTGCAACTATTCCTCCAAACATCTAATTTTCAAGAAGGGAGTCCTTTTTGAGTGGGAACCCAAATGGTAAATACTGCAGGAATGGCAATGCACCATGTCAGCAGCCTCTCCAACTTATCACTGACGCCATTCCAGGCAGCAAAAACAAAATGCAGATGCTCCTCTTTGACACATTTTTTAAACTAATGTTAGTTCTTCAGACTAAGTGAAAGTTTTGAAGGCTTCTGTTTTGAAGGCTTCTGAGACAAATATGCCTCTGTTTATCTTGTTTTTTTTTTACAAATGTTTAAAGTACAATCTTATTTGAAGACATACAAAAGGTTTTTACAATGGGATCAAATTTGCCCCATGGTACCATTGGTTTTTACAATGGAGTCAAAACTGACCCTGATGGTACTCTTGATGAGACTTTTCTCATCAACAAACTGACCAGGTTAGTGAGTGATGCTAGTGAGTGATAGCAAGTTGCCCAAGTTAGAGCTTCTCCGAATTCTCTGACATCTGTGTATGAGTGTGAAGGAGATCCTGTCTCTCATTGAGAGATCATAATTCAGACAAAATTAAAAATCTGCAACCCTGGTTTGTTAAAAGATCATGCTGACCCAATCTCTGTGTGGAAAATAAAGCTTACCTTTCCTATGTGGCACCTTTTATGGCTGCAGACAAGCTCATTGTGAAGAAAGTGGCTCATGAACACAGTGTTATAAATTCACAATTGGGACAAATAAAGATTAAATTTGACAGACTTTAACGGCCTCTCTCTGCTCCAGCAAGCTGTGTTTGTAGCGGAAGAGTTCTGAACTGTATGTGAATCAAAATAATGCACCTGGGAGAATGAAGAAAAAATAACGGTGAAATATAAGAGCAGGATCACGGCAAAAGTTTGAGGATCCATATGCAATATCTCAGATTAATTATTTGGCAGATACCATAAGTTTAATACAAAGGTCTTTAATGATTTGCGCTTCCAGTATGGGTTATTCAGACAAATTATGGCTCTTTGCATTCTGAGAATTACCAGAAGCCTGAAAGGTCCTTGAGCTCCTTCTTCATTCATTTTCCTCCTCTTCACAAGGAGTTCTGATCTGTTTTCAAAACCTTTACTGCTGCAGCCCACCTTGGCATCTGCAGTAGTTGTATAATTCCCTAGAGTGCTTTGTAGCTTCCAGATTGCACCCCAGAATGTAACACTGCAAGGTAATTGACTCACATGAAGTGAGTCATGTTTTAGTGCTATGTGGACACCATAAGGCATTATGTGGCGTAATGTGGCCGAGAACATGTCAAGTCTCATGACTCGCCAAAAATTGGGTTGCAACCCCCAGTTTGAGAAACACTAGTTTAAACTAAAGCTCTGTATCTTGTCTATCACATGTGGAGTGGGAGCAGTGAAGTGGTAGGGGTATCTTGTTCAAACTAGCTCTTTCATAGTGGTGGCAGTTGCAGAAGTCATAATTTTAAAGAATAGTTTGAGAGTTTATAGCAAAAGCACCAAGAGCACAATCCTAACCATGCCTACTTAAAAGTAAGCCCCAATGTGTTCAATGGGCCTTACTCCCAGGAAAGTGTCTTTAGAATTGCAGTCTAGCCCTACAATCCAGAGTAACTATGGAGCACATAAGAGACTTTACGTGCACCAACCATAGGAAAACCTATGGGGAATTCATACTGCAATCCAGAGTAAATTGTTCTTACACCAGAGAAAGGACTCCCCATAATTACTCTGGTTTGCACCCTTAGTTACTTAACAGCACAGTCATACACATGTCTACTTAAAAGCAAATCCTATTGACTTCAATAGGAACTACTTCCAGAAATATGCAACAGCCTAAAAGTAATGTACTCTCACTGTGGAAATAAGAAGGCATGTCCATCTTGGCATGTTTCTCACTCAGTATGGAAAATGCATAATTCTTAAGACATACTGTTATTTGCACTCCATCAATATCTGTTTGGCAGCAAACTAATGGATCATAATTTCATTTGAACAAAGGACTAGAGGGTCAGCATTGTTAACTCGAACCTGTGACTTACCTCCAGTAAGAGTCCTGAATCAGAGAAAGGGCCTACTCAAACTCCATATTATGTTAAGCACATCAATAAGAATTGGAATTAATTAATTAAGGCATTAGGAGCAATTATTAAATTTATTAAAGGAATTTATTTATTTATTTATTTATTTATTTATTTATTTATTTATTTATTTATTTATTTAAGGAATTAATTAATTAAGGAATTAGGAGCAATTATTTAATTTAGAGCACAATCCTAACCATGTTTTCTCAGAAGTAAGCCACGTTGTGTTCATTGGGTCTTACTCCCAGTAAAGTGTGCTTAGGATTGCAGTCTATGGCTGCACACATTGAACACAATGGGGTTACTTTGGGCTTACATTGAACACAATGAACACAATGGGGCTTACTTTTGAGTAGTCATAGTTAGGATTGTGCTGTGTGTTCATTTGACATCATTTTTACTAATGTGCATTTTGTAAACATTTTGTAAACGTTTTGAAACTGTGCGTTTTGTAAACATTTAAATTTTAAATTTTAATATAATGTAAAAATGAGTCCTTTGATCAACCATGAGCACAATCCTAATCATGTCTACTCAAAAGTAAGTCCTATTGTGTTCAGTGGTTCTTATTCCAAGGAAGTGTCTTCAGGATTGCAGCACATAAAACCAATTATGTTCTTCTTAGTGATTGTTAATCCTTTTTGAAACAAAAAAATATGAATTGTACAAAAATATTTTTAGCCAACTCTTAAGTACTTGGGGAAACTGTAGGAAAATGATTCTCATTTAATCTACAAATTAATCCAAAAAATAAATTGAATTTTAATTACATGGATAATGATCAAATCCACTCTGATTGCCATAGAACTTCCACCAGACAGCCAAGAGCTAAAAACAAGAACTTTCCCACTCCATCACTGGAAGAACACCATTATGTCCCCAATCTTTGCCCGTTTAACTCGGTTCAGCTTCAGCCCTATACCTGGCTATCTTCCTATTCAGAAGATGAGTCTGGTAATGAAAAATCTGTCTTGCAAATGACTCACTGTTAAGAAGAGTGAGCTGAGGCTGTTGAAAAACAGGATGATGTATGTGGAAATGAAATTAATCAATATGAAGATGAGGATCAGCAGTCTATCACAGCCGAGCTGTTTCATAATAATGAAATGGAGGAAACAGGCAGTGCGAGGGCAACACATGAAAGTATAGGAAATGTCACTGACAATAATGAATTAGTAACTATTTCTAGAAATGCAAGAGGTAGGGTTTTGCAGGTGAAGAGCTGTGCATTTTTAAAGAAAGCTTTGCGTGTGCAAGGACTTGTGCAAAATAGAACCACATTTTTGGTCGCACTCCTAACTATCACTGTCAGGGCACTCAGGCTGGGCAATTAATGAAAGCAAATAAAGTTGATTAATGACTCATTCTGAAATAGCCCAATTTTCAAGGCACCCAAGGGAGATGTATGAAGAAAAACGGGATTATTCGGGTGTTTTTTCATCTCTGAAAACCTGCAAGCAAATGTTTATCTAAAATTAGGCAGTCAGATGAAAAGCTGGCCTTGTGAAAAAAACTTGCTCACCAACACACAATAACACTAATGGGTAAAAATAACCATAAGTCAGGTAGCTTGGTCTTAGGACTTGATCATGGGATTTAGGACTTAACCTCTTTATCAAATGTTAGTCGTGGCAGGAATGTTCACACTGCGCCAACAGTACAGAACTGCATGAACTGTTGGGCCAGACACAGTAATAATTGTTGTTGTTGGCATTATTGATTAAAACTTCAATGTCCATTTTTAGATTTTCCCACATGCAAAAATCACATATTTACATGTCAGCTGGATGTTTAAGGGTTCACATCGCACTCTTGATATCTCCAGTTATAAGAACCTAAGAAGAACCATTTTGGATCAGGTCAAAGGCCCATCTACACCAGCTTCCTGTAAAGATGGCCCACTAGATGCTTCAGGGAACACCCACGTCAACATGAGAACTGCATCATGCTGTCCTTCCCCACCAGTGATGGGCTTCAAAGAAAT
The DNA here is from genome assembly GCA_030015325.1 of Cryptoblepharus egeriae. Classification (NCBI taxonomy): domain Eukaryota; kingdom Metazoa; phylum Chordata; class Lepidosauria; order Squamata; family Scincidae; genus Cryptoblepharus; species Cryptoblepharus egeriae. The sequence goes on along the minus strand of JAREYC010000003.1, from coordinate 175,909,592 downwards.
TAAGAACCGGTTCTCTGCCCATCTGGCAGCCACTTTTAAATGGCTATTTTTAAACTTTATATGTCCTATCTCTCATTAACAACCAGTTCTGTAGAGTAGGTGCGAACCTGCTGGAGCCCACCACTGTTCTCCATATCTGTCATTCTGAGGTTGCCTACATTTAAAATCATGCGGTTGCACATACCCATTATGGCTTCTAACCTGTGTTAGACTATTCCTCCAGAAATTTCTCCAATCCCCTTTTGAAGGCATCCAATCCAGATGCCATAACGTCATCCTATTACAATCTGTTCCACAGACTACCTCCTTTCTTCAAAGCATGCAGTAAAGCCCATTTCTCTTCATCCCATATGGAGACTGACAGCTTGAGTAATGGCACAATCCAGAGTAACTACAGGGAGTCCTTGCTCCGGTGTAAGAACAATTTAATCTGGATAGCAATATAAATTTCCCATAGGTTTTCACTAGGTAGTGCTGTAACTATGTCGACGTAAATGTCTCTTACGTGTTCCCGTAGTTACTCTGGATTGTAGGGTAAGTCAGTGAGTTTTATTACCTAGAAAACATGCACAGGATTGCAGCCTGAGTATATATTCTGCCCTTGTTAACCTTTGCCTTCATTTCTGTCAAGAAGAACAGACCTGCTGGATCAGGCCAAAGTCTAATCCAGTTTCATGTAACTTATATGGGCCAAGAAGATGCTTCAGGAAGCACACAGGACAACCTCCTGGTCACCATCATCTTACACCTGGTATTCTGAGGAAGCCCATTTCTAAAAATCTCACTTTCTTTCCCTCTGCCAAATTTTAGATTGAAGCAGAGACTTTCCTAAAACCATACTAATGTTGTTATTGTTGTTGTGGTTAAAGTAGTGGTCTTCAAATGGTGTATACGGCTTGCTTTCATGGTGACCATATATCCACTTTTCCCCTCTTTTTTCAGCCTTGTATCTTGGAAAAAAATCTTCATTTTTTTTCTTTGTGAACAGGCAGCATGTAGCCTTCTTATAATTAGTTATACAGTATGTTATATAATTGTACATAAAAAAATTGTATGCAGAATTCTTATGTACTTCTTGTAATAAATTATATGTGATGGTTTAAAATGTAATAAGTACTATAGTTTTTGAATTAACCACATGAAAGCAATATAGATGACTGTTTTTAGCTTTTATTTTGTCATGTCCTACTTTTTTCTTGGGTGTCCTGCATTTTGGGGGGCGTTGTTCTCTTTTAACCATTAATACATATGTTCACCCTGCTTGCTTTGAAGATAAAGCATTCACTGAAGGTAGGAAAATTGGAAACCAATGATTTAAATTGCCTAAATTCTGAAGGAAACATATTTATTTTGGTCAATGATGAAACATCTAGCCCAAGCACCTTCAAATAACTTATGTGCTCAGATTCTCTAGTTAGCTTTAAAGCCTTTTCAAAATTTAATGCTTATATAATCTTGCAACAGAGTAAGTAATGACTTCCGAGTGTTTTGATTCCTTAAATCCCTCATTAACTGCCTCACAGGATTCTAAAATGTTTGCTTATCAAAGTCGGGTCCCTTCGAAATACCTTCATCTCTACAAGGTCAGAAGTAAAGACATTTAAGCTCAGTAAAATTATTTGGCTCAATAGTTTGCTTCAAACCTTTTCCAAGTGTCTTGTCCTCTGTTCTTCATCCAGCTGCACAAAACATGATAATGGCAAACAGTTGACAAACTACAGATGATTCAAAGACAGGCTGAGTCTGGAGTAATATATATAGTATCATCCCAAATAAGGAAAGTGCGTATGAGTGAAATCCAGAGTAACTATGGGGAGTCCTTGCTCTGGAGTAAGAACAAGTTACTCTGGATTACAATATGAATTTCCCATAGGTTTTCATTAGGTGGTGCAATAACTACGGGTGCACGTAATGTCTCTTACATGCTCCTGTAGTTACTCTGGATTGTACCCTATGTCTGAATTTGTATGCATAACAGATCCTCAATCGTATTATTATAATTTTTATTACACATAAGTTATACATTATTATACGATGACAAATTATCTTGACAATACTGTATCAGAGTTTTCATCCCAGTTATGGGATGCTCTCAGCAACTAACAATTATATTAAGAAAAAAACTAGCACTTCAATCTAACTTAATGGTGGTACACGAAACATGAGTGCACCACATCTGTGCCAAGTACAGTGGTACCTTGCAAGACGAATGCTCTGAAAGACGAACTAAAATTTCTATGGGATTCTGCCTTCCAAGACGAAAGTGGGCTGGGAGCAGTACCTGCTGCAGTACCTGCACCCGTGGATGCTCAGTCAGCAGCATCCTCTGAGTCCCCAGCAAGCATGTCTGAGCCTGGACCTCTTCCCCTTCCCCCGATGGAAGCCCCCTCTGCCTGGACCCCACGACAACCATCCCTCTTCCCCCCACCTCCCCTGCCTGGACCCCACTCCACCCCACTTTTGCATCCAGGCAGAAGCCTTTGCTAGTCCTGCTGCTGCTGCTCCAAACTTGGAGTCAGCCTGGCATCCTACACTCTTTTCCTGTGAGTAAGCCCTAGTGGATTCAATGGGACTTGATTCTGAGTAGGCAGCATAGGATTTTGTCCCTTTTGCATCAAGGCAAAAGCTTTTGCTGCTGCTCCTGCTGAAACTGCCTATCTGGTTTGCATAGAAAGATCTCACACACATAGAGATGGCTTCCTTTTTGAAGATGCTTGTAAAGACACCAGTGACTCTTGTAGTGAAAATTGGTTATCCTTGGCCATAAAGGTTTTTTGTTTCTGTTTACTGGATAGTATATTACAGTGTTCTATTACAATAATTGTGTTCTGTATTTACAGTGTTTTGAATTTGATTACAGTGTTTTGTCATCATTTTTACATAACAGTTAATATTTTTATATGAATATTTATGGGTTGTGGAACCAATTGTCTGAGTTTCCATTATTTCCTTTGGAAAAACTGCTTTGTAAGACAAACATGCTTCCAGAATGAATTAAGTGTACAAGGCACCACTGCAAGTGTACAAGGCACCACTGTATCCTATGGGAGAGGGGCAGTTGAAGTGATCTCCTTAGGGTAAGTGAAGTTTTGTTCACTTGCCATGGGAAAACTCTCATAGTTGCTAGAGGACTCCTTGGTTCTGTGAAAGCTATTTTGCAATCTCCCCGGCCCCATTTTCCCCCCTGCCTGTTCCTGTTCCACCTTTCTGATTCTCCTGAAGCATTACCTTAGTCATTCAGTGGTAGGAGATAAACATCATGGGCAAAATGGCGCCGTTTGGCTATGTAGCACACTGACGGAGCCCCTTTTGCGACTGGTGCAGATTGCTTTAAAGCAGTATGTCAGATTCTTCCGAAGCTGGTAAATTTATAATTAGTCTCTTAAGATCTGAAGCAGTTCTGCAGTCTTCCTACTTCCGGTTGCAGTTTTGGATCGTTGCACACCTTCCACACATCCTATTATCGAAAAAAATCCAGGCTCAAAAGCAGGTATGAATGAGCATAAAAGAAAAATCTGCCTTATACTGTGTCAAACCAGTGATCTGTATTGTAAACCCTGATGCTCCACGGTTTCAGATCAGCATTTTTTTTTTCTCTGCACTACCTAGAGATTTTTCTTTTCTTGACCTTCTGTTGTTACCACTGATACTCTGATGATGTATTTGTGCAGCTTCATGTGCACACCAGACATTCATGTTTTAAGGATCTTACATTATTGGTTATGGTTCACACCTGTTTGGACTGGTACCAGGAAAGCCATTGATGGGGATAGTAAGTTTGAGGCAAAAACGTGGCATCCATCAGTCTCGAAAGACTATGGTATTGTGCATGACGCTGTATGCGAAGCACGAAGGACTGGGTAGATTGATAAGGAGGACAGGCTGTTACCCAAGCAGCAAATCCCCCATCTCCATGCCACTGAAATAGTCCAATGGAACGGCAGAGCCAATACAATTGGTTCCAGCTGCGTCGCAGAGCTCGGCTAAGGACAGGAGCTCACCCTGTCTTGTGGGGACCCGGGTCTTGAACCCTTGACTTCTGCTTAACAGGCACAATGTCTTAACCACTTGCGTCCCCCACAGCCCTTATTTTTTTTGAGGCAAAACTATTCTAAAAATAGCTTGAAAATTAAAACAACAACAAAGACTATCAGTGCAATCCTATTCATACCCGATGTAATTTCCATTAAGTTCAATGGGGCTTACTCCCAGGAAAGTACTTTTAGGATTGCAGCCTATGTTGACTCAATATATCAAGGTGCTTATATCAATTTATGCTTACTGTTTATCAAATATCCCTTTACCTCGAGGAAACCTTCAGAGCTCATTCAGTGAGCATGCAGCCCATTGGCTGCACTTCGGCTCCATCACTCACTCTATGACACTCCTCATAGAGTGTCCTGTCTCTTCTAAGAGATTTTTAGGGGAACAAACAAATTGTATAATCACAATAATCCCAAGTAGTATCTCTTTTGGTTTACAGTTAGGGATGCCTGCGAATCAGACACTGAACATGCAGGTTTTAACATCTAACTTGCTTTGTGAGCATCAATTTTTCAGAAGATGAAATACTAATTTTGGGGGGGTGGGGGACTACCTAGCAGTATAAGAGTTAAACTCAAGCTATTCTTCAGGCATGCACAGCATGTTCTGTGCCACCAAGCTACAACTAGTATCAACAACCCACCTACTCAGTGGTTTCTCACTGGTTTGATTCTGGTTTTTATGGAACCTTGAACCTTTTAGCTCATGTGTTAAAAATTGATAAAACACTGCTGGGACCTTCCTTTCTTTCATCTCTAAACCATAAACCTAAGTAATTGCGCCCTGAATCATTTTGGCAAGATTGGTCATAAATCTAAACAAACAAACCAGTCAATTCATTGATTGGAATAGAGACAAATAATTGGTGAAAGACCTTGAAATCTATTGGCAGCCTGATTTAGAATTGGTTGCTTTTAATGTGGCAGGTACAGTACAGTAAAAGATGGGTGTTCTTTTAGCCAGGAAAGAGTTAAGTAGTGGCTAGAAAATGGGTCCCAAAATGAAAGTCTGATGGTAGCATTTTGTGAAACAGTTTTCTTAGATGTAACAAATTTCTTAGATGAAATTTGGAGTTAAAATAAATATGTCCATATCAGGGGTGCCAACCCTTTCAGCTTGATTGTTCCTGGGACTTTTAACAATAGTGATGCATAGGAATATCTCAACAGGTCCTAGAAAAAGCACTAAAAAGGTACTATTTGAAAAAGTACTTCCTTCTGGATTTGTCCTCTTTTTCAGTCTCCTGTCCAGGTATCCTCCAAAAGGGCTTCGTTGTCCTCCATTTTGGCTTCATGTTGGAACTTCGCAATGGTGTGCCGTACCCTATCATGTTGGATTCATATTGAATACCAGAATCCAATGCAAAAATCAGTTTTGAAATATCGCCTTCCTAACAAAAGTTATGGCAAAAACCCCTAAAAATATAAAAATATGCATTGAGCTCTAAATGAAAGTACCTAATATCACAGCTTTACTCGTGAGATGGCAAACATGCCATTGTCTAGTGTCATTGTCAAGTGTCCTGCCACCACTACTGAGCTGCTTCTGGGGGTGTGTAGATCACTCAAGGGCCACCCGTGTGCCCTCGGGCCACCAGTTTGACATGCCTGGTTTACCAAAAAGGCCAGGCTCTGAGGAATGAAATGAGATCTCCTCCATAATCTCTTGCTGTTGCTCATGATGCAGATCCATCAATTCGTTTGTTTTACATTGAATTTCCGTTGTAAACTGTTTAACAAGACAGTTTGTTTTACAAGGCAGAATTTTAGTTTGTCTTACAAAGCATTCTTCTTACAAGTTATTTATCTTACAAGGTACCACTGTATTTTAAATTCCTTGAGGAATTCGAGGATTTGGCCATCTCTGGATCCATGATAGGTCTGTTTCATTCTCTTGTGCTGCTGGCATATGGCCATAAATTAGCACAATAGTATAGTTTTTCATGTTATAACAATAGACCATTAGAATGGTAAACTAAAGGAATTACATTTGCTCCCTCCCTCTTGCCTTATATGAAGGGGTGGTGTGAACTGTGTATCAGATACACTCCAGCAATTGCTCATGTCAGGATGAAACTATACAAACATACATGGATTTTTAACTGTTATTTTATATTTCATTCTCATCATGCAATTGCAGGACTTCTGATGACAACAAGGGAAACCAGACAAAAATATCGCTCCTGACCTAATCGAATAAATTCCTGGCCTCAAGTTTCAAGCATATTATGAAATGAAACTTGAGGTAATCCTCTAAGAAGAGTTTGGGGGCACCTGTGACTTTTTCACTGGGATTATTCAGTTTCTAGGGAAATACACACATTTTAAAATGAAGCTTGAGGTTCAAATCTTCAAACAATAAATCCCCCTGCATGTGCATTTTTGGGGAATGAAGAAATGGTAGAACAAGTAGGATATATTGTCCTCTGGTGCTGCCCAAGTCCCTTACAGCCCAATCCTATGTAATGCTTATTCAGCAGGACCACGTGGCCCATGATGTATCCAGTGCTGAACATGAGTGGTCAGGAGGTCTCCTTGGAGTAAGCGAACATTTATTACCTTACCCCATGTTGTGACACAGCCTGCTCAATGGGACCACTCAAGTCTACACCAGCTAAACTTGGTGCATAACCAAGTAGTCCTCATAGAGCTTACACACATGTGGTGGGAAATAAAGATATGGCAGATGCTTTCTATGCCATCTGTGCACCTTTGCAGGCCTGAATCATCCCCTTCCTACCCTCCAACTGTGACAAAACACTCTCTGATCACTCCTATTATTCCCAAACCTCATGTGTCCACAGCCCAATGCAGTAATTACCTGCTTTAGCTGCTGTTGGATGGGATGTAGCTTGCACAGGACAGGGCACGCCTTCCTTATTTGCTCAGCTTACTCCTCAAGTGGCAAAAACTAATTTACAGAGCTTTTATGATACCCATGGCAGGTCTGTAACAACAGTACTAGCTGAGTATTACTGAGTTGGCTGCATTAAGAGGACTGTAGATTCCAAGTCTCAGAAAGTTCTAGTTCCTCTTTATTCTGCATTGGTCAGACCTCACCTTGAGTACTGAGTTCAGTTCTGGGCACCTCACTTTAAGAAAGATGCAGCCAAACTGGAGCAAGTCCAGAGGAGAGCGACAAGAATGATCAGTGGGATGGAAGGGAAGCCCTACGAGGAAAGGTTGGGGGAACTTGGGATGTTCAGCCTGGAGAAGAGGAGGCTGAGGGGAGACATGATTGCCCTCTTCAGATACCTGAAGGGCTGTCATATGGAGGAAGGGGCTCATTTGTTCATAGCTGCCTCTGATAGCAGAACTAGAACCAATGGGTACAAACTGCAAGAAAGGAGATTCTGGTTGGATATATAGAGCTTATAAATAGAGCTTGGATATATAGAGCTGGTTGGATATATAGAGCTGGTTGCTAATAGAGCTTTTCCGGATATCTGGAAAAAAAATTCTGATGGTGAGGGCAGTTCGGCAGTGGAACAGACTGCCAAGGGAGGTGGTGGACTCTCCCTCACTGGGGATCTTCAAAAAGAGGCTCGACCAGCACCTGTTAGAGATGCTCTAGGAGGATTTCCTGCTACAGGCAGGGGGTTGGACCAGATGACCTTATGGGTCCTTTCCAACTCTACGATTCTATGATTCTATGAGTATATGATTAGACTGCCTGTCACTCAATGAAGAGATTGGTCCAGCCTGCTGGCCAGTTTTCTAATTTTTTCATGGCTTCCAGAGCATCCCCAGGAAATCCAGTGCAGTTGTTTATCTGATAGGCAGAACACTCCTAACACACAGTTAGGCCAGCACAGGTCTCAGCACAAGTCTTGTGCTGACCTTGGGGGTGTTGTAAAAGTGCCATAGGGTCATTCTGCACCACTCCTGGGGAGGGGGAAGGGTTAGGCCATTGTACAGACATGTGCTAGCCTTCCCATACCACATTGGGAGCAGAGAGATGCATGAGTTGTGCTGGCCCAAATTGGTTAGGATTGCACCCAGAAGGTCTATTAGCAACTACTATTACCTGTAAGAAGGCCCAATTCTAACTTTTTTCAAAAGAAATTAACACCTCTGTCTTTTCCTACTTGCAGGAGATTCTGCAAGTATTGGTTTGACTTAAACTTTGTCATCATCATGTTCAAATTTTAGTCATAAATGTTTGCAAGGGATCTATCATGATTGCCTAAGACTGAGGCAGTACAGATTATTATGGTCTCCAGACAGTGGGGTGACTTTTTTCCCCCTGACAGGTGTTCTGTGACTTTAATAGTTACACAGCAAGCATGAACCTAGCAGGAGGAAGCTAAATATTTTCTGCATTTTGTGAAGTTTTCAACAGAAACGTCAGGTACACATCAGAGAGCGACATACTTTAATTTAATAGTATTATTCATGCTATTTATTTCACCCCATTCCTCCCACATGGAGTGTCAAAATAGCCATGGATTTCCAATATATACAAGCCCTGTTCAGAAGACATATTTTCAGGCTTGCTAGAACTAACGTCATTTGGCACAAAATCTATGGGCATAGAGAACCTTCTCCTGGATCAACACAAAGCCCCTGTAAATGTGTGGGGCTCTTGGTACTAACCCAGCAATGCTCATCTCCCGATGCCAGCCCTTGGATATTCTTATTTTTCATCTTTATTCCTACCTTATTCCCTGTTTACATGGTACCAATTAAATTCAAGTCATTTCAAACTATGAACTTGAATGGGTTGCCAAAAAGGCAGTATCTATATACCACATTTATCTATATACTGCATTTATAAATACATGCTATATCAATATACACCACAGGTGACCAACCTTTCAACTTTAGGTCTCTACCTGCTGAAAATCCTCCTTCTACACAGCGATTAAAGATCCAGCAGGAGCCCTAAAGTTGAAAGATTGATCACCCATGATATACACAAAGGCAATTGACAAAGTGCTAAGAAGAACAAGAAAAGTCCCTGCCTCAACGTGGTAACATTTAAATTTCAACAATAAAGGCAATAAAATACCTAGAGAAGTGAAAATAGTACAGTGGTGCCTCACGTAACAAATTTAATTCGTTCCAGAGGCATGTTTGTTATGTGAAACGTTCTTTACGTAAAGCGGATTTTCTCTTAGGAAATAAAGGAAACTCAGGCAATTGGTTTCACAATCCAAAAAAATATTCATATAAAAATATTAACTGGATATAAAAATGATTACAAAACACTGGAATTGAATTCAAAACATGCATTAAATGTGCATGATCCTATGAAGTCTACTTAGGGCACAATCCAGAGTAACTACGGGAGCACGTAAGAGACATTACGTGCACCCATAGTTACTGCACCACCTAGTGAAAACTTATGGGAAATTCATATTGCAATCCAGAGTAACTTGTTCTTACTCCGGAGCAAGGTCTCCCCATAGTTACTCTGGATTTCAGCCTTAGGCTGCAATCCTAAAGACAGCGCGTCTGCTTCAATGGCCAACTATTGTGTTTGTTACGTGAAGCAGAATCCTAGAGAAATTTTTGTTTGTTATGTGAAACATACTTTACATGAGGTGTTTGTTACGTGAGGCACCACTGTATAAACTAGGTGGCATCCATTCTGTGGACTCAGGGTCCAGATAGGAGTCAAGACCACTTACACATTGCTGTCTTGGCTTGGAGAGGCTGGCTTGGAAATGGTGCAGAAATGGCAAAGGAGTATTCCAAAGCATGCCAACAGTACAAGCAGTCCAGCTGTCTTGACGGTTAGGGGTTAACCAAGATAAGCCTGCCCCATATCTGATGGGACTTGGCATTGAGCCAAGGAACATGAATATGATGTATACTTTTAATTCCTTATCTTATGCTGTGTTTAACACGCTTATGAAGAGGGAACAAGACATTGGCTGGAACTCTGCATTTTAGTCCATCACAGCTCCGCTTGTTTGGTCAATATGGTGATTATTTGTATGATGACCCTTCTTAAACTGTTTAATGGGACCGTAAACAGCATGAGAGTGTAACCAAAGTTAAAATAACTCATAGCTGATGGTTAGAAACTCGTCAAATTCCTAAAGGGGCCATGACCCCAATTGTTAATCCCCACTCCCACCCTCTTTCCCCCCAGAGCCATATAATAATTTTAGCTGTGAAAGGAAATTTTATGCCATCTAAGATTAGCCCGTTCTAATGCAAGGTCAAAAATAATAGAATCAATAAGCAAACTCAATACTGTTAACATTTTGAGAAAATTACTACAGAAAACAATGTCAACAACAGATTGAAATGGGGCTCCAATGTTGTCACATTGATTTCCTTTCAGTTTCATGACAATTTAACTCGTTTTTCCTTTGCAATATGGTATCTAATGTTCTTGGCTTCCATCTTTCAGTGCTGCCATGTGAACTGGGGAGCAATATTTTTGCAGTGTTTTCTATTCAAAATTTGTTGTGGCAAAATGTATACAATTTGCCCTGTTTTCATCCCAATCTCTGGTGCGGTTAGACTGAATTTGATGTCTTTATCCATCAATTCCTCTCAGAACTCCATTCATTTCAATGAACGTAGCAAACTGAATATGGGGTCCCTTTGTAGACAATGGACTGATGTTTCAAGTGGAATGAATGAGGAAAATCACCTGCATCAATGGGCAAGAGGAATGGGCAAATGGCAGGCCATGGTTTTTCTTCCTTTTCCAATCAATCAATCAATCAATCAATCAATCAATCAATCAATCAATCAATCAATCAATCAATCAATCAGTCAGTCAGTCAGTCAGTCAGTCAATCAATCAATCGGAAAAATAGTGGGACACTGAGGGATCCAATGAAGCTTGGCTTTTAGGATTTATTTTTTAGGTCAAGCCTCTCCAAGTCTCCAAAGGGGTTTGCCTCATCTAGTCCCCTTTGCCTTAGTTGCCATTCAAACTGCGTAGGCCTGACCCCCAAAACAAAATAGGAGCAGGTGTATCGCCATATGTCACATGAGAATGGATTATTTATCCATTTTTTATTTATGAGCTATTTTAATGATGTTTTATTCCCTGTTGTCAGCCGCCTTGGGCTCCCCCTTGCGGGGGAGGAAAGGTGGGATATAAATTGATTAAATAAATAAATAAATAAATAAATTATGTGGGTCCAGATGAAGATCACTGTATTAGAACAAGTGGCATCACTTAAGGTCAGGGATGTAGACCATACAGGGTAACACAATCAGAAGATGTCAGGATGACCATATAGAATGGAGGACATGGTGCTTCTACCTTTAACCATTGCACAGAAGAGGGAATTGAGGCAGGTGCTGCTTTTTAAACCCTTCTATGATGAGCTAAACTTGCCTCAATTTCCTCTTTTATGCAGTGGTTAAAGGTAGAGGCACAGTGTCCTCCATTCTATATGGTCACCCACTGACACTGGAGGGGAGCTGGGAATTTCCTAGCCAGGTAAATATGGTCTACCAGGCAGATAGAGTTGAACTCCTCCCAAATGGGGAGATTTGGTCCTGCAGGCAAAAAGGTTCACCCGAAACAGGAATTCAGGGCTAGAAGTACACCTTGGCTCTTGGGAAGCCCAAAAGGCATTTTTTTCCCAGCTATCATCACCTTCTCTCACCCTTTTTCCCCCCTCCCTACTACTATTCCACCCAACCCTATCATTTTCCTCTCCCTGCCCTCCCCACAGTGACACCAACCTTAGTTATACCATTGAGTTGAACATCTATAGGGTTCCTTGCAGACTTTCTAATGAACATTTAGGCTGCAATCCTAAAGATACTTTCCTTGGAGTAAGACCCATTGAACACAATGGAGCTTACATTTGAGTAGACATGGCTAGGATTGTGCTCTCTGTGTTAGAATAGAATCATGCTGTGATTCTGCCTTTTCTCCCATGCACTCACTATACATGAATGAACATCTAAGAAGGATGATTTACCAAGTGTTTATAACCTTGCTATTCCATTGCCCTACTCAGTTCCAGGTTCCTGCTGGATGGTCCACTAAATCCTGTTTCCTCAAAAGGAGCCACGGCAGTGGCTGGCATCCTGGCTTTGGCAATATTTCCCTAAATGCTTCTCCAAATGATCCGCCTTAGGAAAACATCTCAATTCTTTAATGTCACTCCTGCCATGCTTCTCCAGAAATTAGAGTCATTACTGATGTTAAATTACACGTGCCAGTTGAGATTTTGGTGATCTATAGGTTCCTGTCCAGCAGGTACTCAGCCGAGACCGCAGAATTCATCTTATGTAGGGCCTCTATTCCAAAAGCACTATCAGGGATAAACGGTCAGAGCTTTAATAGGGATTTCACACTTCATCGTCACGTCATCCATTCAACCCATGCGCCATTTAAGCCTCTCTGATGCTTTCATTCATGTTACATGGAAAATGAACCTGACACAACTGCTATCCTGGAAAAAGAGAAAAAAAAATCTGGTTTGCAGCTATTACCATCATTGGTTCCGAAAGGCTGGAATATATACATTTCAGAACTTTGGCATCCTTTCCAAAGCAGAATATCGCGACAGCCTCTGTCCTTGTGGCATGCTTTCATTATACACAGTAACACATATTTTAACACGGAAAAGGTCAGAGTTGGGGGGGATAGAGGAAGAGGCCCCCTCGCCTCTTTGACAGCAGACATTTAACAGGAAGACTTTTGGACACTGCAGTTTAAAATAATTTAGTAAAATAATTGCAGTGATTGATTTATTTTAAGTCCCTGGTTCATACCACACACTTTTTGCATGACAACTCCCTTCAGTCTTGCTCGGTCTCAATTTTTTTCCTTTTAAATTATTACAGCGGTGACAAGAACTGCATTTTGAACAAGTTCAGGGCAACTGTCAGCGCTTGATTGGATGTACAAATTCTGTCACTGTTTGCTTGCTAAGTCCCGCGGACTCAGCCAGCTGCCAAAGGGAGCTTTGTTCAAGCAGCTGTTCCTGCTGGCGACATTGGGGTAGCCAGGATTTTTTTTTAATGCATCTGGTTCAACTGAGAGTGGCCAGCCAAATAGTGTGACAAGCTAAGACCCAACTGCAGAAAGCTCAGGACTTGTTTGAGCTGCAAACCCAGATGTTGCTACCGTAATGGCAGTACCAGGATATGTAACACAGCTGTCCTTGAAAAATACTGTGGATCCTCATTATTAAATTAGAAAGCCAGGGCCGAATCTCACTCCTGTAAATGTTTGTCCTGTTTGTTGTGGTGGACAAAGTGTGAAAGAGAGACCTGTGTCCATAAATATGCAGAAAATGTTCATTAAGGGACCAAGTACAGTCAAAGAGACAATCTTAATTCACATGAGATGTATCAGTTGTTTATCTAATTTACCTAAGCATGGTCAAGTAAACATTAACTTGCACAATGAAGTTTTCCTTATGGTTATGGCAGTTAGAACACAACAGCATCTTCTGCCTATGGCCTTCTGCTCTTCCCCGATTCATGCCCAAACTGGTCCACCCTTCTGCAGCTGGTCTTGGCGTTCCATCAAGGAATGATGGCCTCACCTGAGCAAAATGGTTCTACTGCAAATGTGGGATGCACATTATCTATCTACAGTCTACAGTATTTATATACCGCTTTTCAACTGAAAAGTTCAGAAAGCTGGTTCTAATACAAGAAGATGAAAAAATTAATAGCTAATTAATAGCTAATGGGTCCCTGTCCCAAAAGGGCTCACAATCTAAAGTGCAAAAAGAACACCAGCAGAAGCCACGAGAACAGACATTGCTGGGGTGTGGAGGGCCAGTTACTCTCCCCCTGCTAAATAAAAGAGGAACACCCACTTGAACACCCACCAGAGTAGGTGTAATGTAGTGCTGGCTCCAGTTTTAATGGGCAAGATGGTCATCGCTAGTCTTCATTCCTGTGCCTTCTTTGAACATCTCCACCTTTAGTGGGCAGTTAGGAACATAAGAACATAACAATAGCCTCCACAGGGTCAGGCCTAAGGGCCATCTAGTCCAGCTTCCTGTATCAGACAGCGGCCCACCAGATGCTTCAGGGAGTACATATGACACCTGCATCTGGCATTTTGAGTTTGTCCACATCTGCATTTATCTATGTGCGCACACGCACATGCATACACACACACCTCATAGGTTGTAACCTGTGATGGTCTTTCCTCTAGAAATTTGTCCAATCCCTTTTTAAAGGCATTAAGGCTAGATGCCATCACCACATCCTGTGGCAGGGAGTTCCACAGATCAACTACATGCTGGGTAAAGATTTTCTTTTGTCACTCCTAATTCTCCCAACATTCAATTTTAGTGGATGTCCCCTCGTTCTGGTTACTGTCCAATGGCTCATCCCACATGGTGGCAAATGGATGAAGAAGAGAAGAGGCCATTGAGAGGAGGATCATTTTGGGGAGAAACTGATTAAAGGAAGCAGGGGAATGGCTGTGCCTTGCCACCAACCGGGCTTTCTATCCAAACAGGTGTGTGGCTAAAGTGGAAATGGAGAAGTCAAGCAGTTGCAGGGGATGCCACAAATAAATGGGCCTCCCAGGAGACTACTGAATATCACCCTTCGACACCAGCCTTAATTTTACATTCACTTTAAGATCACATTTCATGCAAATCAATTTACGCCATGCATGAAAAGTCCCTGACTGTACTTAATACTACCAGACGGACCTAACTGAACTGGAATGGAGGCATCAAATTCAATCCAAAATAAAGTTCATTGCTTTAGAAATGAAAAAACATTGAGATCTTAATTTAGGTCAGTGGTTTTTTTAAGGAAATTGCCTTATGGGAGAAACATTCCTTGTACAAAGTGGTCTCCAGTCTCTGGGAAGAAGCCAGTGTAGACTCCCTGGAGAGTTCTTGCCACCAGTAGAGACACAAGTGATCTCAATGGACCAACTGAATGGGTTGGCAGAGCAAGCGTATTCTGTCACAAATGTGCCTTTAAGCATGTTGTGATGGTGCACCATGTAGGCCCACAGGCAGGAAGATACCAGCTTAAGAAAGTAATTTACACCCAGCAGGTAAGGAGGAAGGGTGGCAAGGAGACAACTAAGCAGGGTAACAAGAAAGGGGCTGGGCAACCTCAAGGGCCATGTGGATTTGGCCCCAGTAGGGGGAAGATCACCAATGCCAGTTGCATCATATCCTATCTTTCTGCTTGGGCCTGATCCACTGAGGGCACAATCCTAAACCCCCGTCAGGTTGGCACAGGTCCTAGCATAAGTCTCATGATAGTTGGGGGTGTCACAAAAGTGCTCTAAGGCAATTCTATGCCACTCCTGCTGAGGTTGTTTAGGCCAGTGCACAGGCATGCACTGGCCTCCCAAAACTATCATGGGAATGGGGAGACAGGTAAGTCTGGCCTAAATTGGTTAGGACTGCAACGCCAAATGGGGAAAGACAGATTTGTATCAGCAATATCATGGGTGCTAGCCCAAGTTGCCACATTAGAGCTTCTGGGACTTACTCTGGGGCATTGGAATAAATGTCCCCTTAGAGCAGTGGTTCTCAATCTTCCTAACGCCGTGACCCCTTTATAAGTTCCTCATGTTGTGGGGACCCTCAACCGTAAAATTATTTTCATTGCTACTTTATAACCGTAAAATTGCTACTGTTATGAATCGTAATGTAAATATACAATATGCAGGATGTATTTTCACTGTTACAAATGAAATGTGTGTTCTATGCACACATTGAACACAATGGGATTTATTTCAGAGTAGGCATGCATAGGATCGGGCCCTGAGGCTGTCAGTCAGCCCCAGTGCACGCGCAGCTACAGCCAGAGGTCTGGCAAGCCTGACCTGGCCCCCTGCACCAGGGGTCTTTAGGCGACCCCCAAAGGGGTCCCGACCCCCACTTTGAGAAATGCTGCCTTAGAGCTTCAGCAGCCAGAGTTCCCCAAGAGGAAACAACAAGAATCATAGGGCAAATTAGGTAGGATTGGGCTGTCCAGCCATTTTATGTGTTCATGTATATTATTTCTCTAGTAAGATAGGGGCTGTCAGTACAAGAGAGGAATAAAGCAATTTGCCATGTTTCAGTAGAAGAAAAAAAATATTTATCCATTTTAGCCTGATGGATTTTGAATTTCCTGGTACTCCTTCCCCGCTTTGGACAACAATCCCCACCCCTGGATTGTGCCTTAAGTGCAGCAGAAAACGAAGTCGAGTCCATTAAAGCAGAGAAAATCAGGATGTGTCTCTTTTGTCAGATGCATCTGTCTCTCCTAATGAATTAGTCTGATTACAGCTCCATCTCGATCCCAGGCCAGATGTGAACTGTTAGCTCTTTGCGCTCCAAGCCGCACAGTACAGCTCGCAACATCTGACCAGCCAAATGGAAATGTGCTCCCGCGCAAAGCTGTTTCACAGCTTGAAATCAGGAGGAAAAAAAATGATCCTTTGAGGGAGATTTTATTATGAAGAAAATGAGGCTTGGTGCTGTAGATTTTTCTCACAAAGATTATTTGGTTTTGGTGATTAATGAAGAATTGAGGGTAGTTATAAGTCAAGAGGAGGTTGTATCTCTTGCTTCTTGGGAGAATAGGCAAGTTGGAGTGTGTGTTAATGGGGGGCTAGTGGGAGAATTTCTTGCAACATACTGACTTCGAAAGCCTGTTGCTTTGCATAGCTTCTGTGCATGTCCTCTTTTTCCAGGACATGTTCTCTTTTTTAGCTTTGTATCCTGGGGAAAAAAATCTTCACTCTCCTCCTTTTCCTTGTGAAGAGATACCATGTAAACTTCTCGTAATTAATAAAGTATATGTAATTAAAAAGAAGTAATATAGTGTTTAAATTAACTCCATGAACACAATATATATGACTGTTTTTGAGTGCAATCCTAAGAAATTTAGGCTGGCCTAACTCATCTGGCCCATCTTTCCATATTGGTGTGGGAAAGTCGGTGCATGCCTGTGCATATTGGTGTGGGAAAGTCGGTGCATGCCTGGGGGTCTAAACCCCCAGGAGTGGAGCAGAAGTATCTTATGGTACTTTTGTGACACTTCCAGGTCAGTATAGACTTACGCAAAGATTTGGGCTGGCCTAAGAGGAAGTTAGGATTACAGCCCTAAAGTTTTGTTTTGTCACGTCCTACATGACCCCTGCTAACTGGGCAAGACAAACTCATTGCCCTGGAAGGAACTAAGGAACACATCCACTTTTGCTTCTTTTTTATTGTGAGTTATTGTATTTTCTCTGTAAACTGCTTTGTGAACTTTTCATGGAAAAGCAGTATATAAATATTATCAATTGATTGATTGATTGATTGATTGATTGATTGATGTTGACTGGGTGGAAAAGGAAGATAAACCATGGCTTGTCATTTGCCCATTCCTCTTGCCCAGGATTCTCCAAACCCAGGCCCAAGGGCCAGATGCAGCCCTTGACAATTCTCTATCCGTCCCATGGCCAGCATTGGGACAGGGATCCATTAGACATTAGTTATTTCATTTTCTCTGCAAACTGCTTTGTGATCTTTTAATTGAAAAGCAATATGTATAAAAATACTGTTGGTTGATTGAAAGGCAGTGCAATCCTGACTTTAGGCCAGAAAAATGTCCAGCTAAGCTGCCCATAACCTGAGCTGTTAAGTTAGGCCAAATCCACAGGGATAGGAGGCCTCTGGCTGGCCCAACTGCTGCTGAAGAGGCAGCGGCACAAGGGCAGCATGCTCACTGGGCAGGTGTAGTTGTGCCATATCTGAAGGTGGACTGGTGTAGTTGTGCTGTATCCTGAGGTAAAGAGGCAGAGGTTGGCCTAGGAGTTTTTTGCCATCACTTCCCAAGGAAACCCAAGGTGGTTTTCCTAAAGGAAAGCTAAAAAGGTAAATGTGTCCCCCAAAGGTTGCCCTGCTAGTCTATGGAACATAGAACCTGTTGTTATCCCAGCACTGCCTGTTTACCACCGAGGTGGTACCTATTTATCTAGTTGCAATTACATGCTTTTGAACTGCTAGGTTGGCAGAAGCTGGGCTAAGGACGGGAGCTCACTCCGTCTTGCAGTACTACAGCTGACCTTCTATTCTTCAGATTAACAGACACAGCTCCTTTAACCATTAAACCAGCTGCAGCCCAAAAATGCCACCCAAGATTTTATTGAGTTTTATGTGCTCCTATCCAGATAAGACTTACTATAGTACTAGAAAATGCTCGCCACTAAAATGTATTAGACCCAATCACAAGTTAAGCAAACCATGGAACATACAGGTACAACGCACACTGGGAGCAGATAAGAAAACCCCTCAGTACACAAAACGTCTCTCCATAAGTACAGCAGCTGTCGAGGAGAAGTGTAGAACATAATAAAAAGAGCTCTGCAAGATCAGGCCCAAGAGCTCATCCAGTTCAGTTTCCTGTCTCTCATTGTGGCCCACCGGAAACCTCAAGGAGTGCTTTAAGTCAAAAAGATACTGATTCCATTTCCTTGCACCTAGTATTCAGAGGTAGGTTACTTATAAAATACCTTGCACAAGCTGCCACAAGGGATAGGAGAGGAGGGCAGGAGAGTAAAATGGAGGAAGAAATTATTTGGTGGGAAGAGTGGAATGGGAGACAGGTATGGTCCAAGAAGAGGTTAGATCAGCCACTCCAGTGCAGTCCATACCCAAACGTTCACTCCTATCTTGAGCAATCGAAATCCAGAGTAACTACGGGAAATCCCCAAATCCAGAGTAACTACGGGAGCACGTAAGTGAAAACCTATGGGAAATTATTATTGGAATCCAGAGTAAGTTGTTCTTACACCAGAGCAAGGAATCCCCATAGTTACTCTGGATTTTGCCCGAGGTTAAATATCTTGTGCAGATTCTATATGATAGCTAAGGCTCAATATGGTGTAAAGGGAAAAATATTCCCTTATCCTGAGATGACCTCTCACCAGGATGACCATATCCAATGGAGGATACTACCTCTACCTTTATACCTTTGTATAAAAAAGGAAATTGTGGCAGGTGATGCTGTTAAACCCTTACATGTCGAGCACAGCCAAAATTCCTTCTTCTATGCAATGTTTCTATACAATGTTCTTCTATACAAGCATTCTGTCCTCCATTGCCTATGGTCTCCCTGCCTCTCACCACCTCCTAATTTATGTTGAATACAGCACAGGCCACTTTGACCAGCCTGTTTCAGACCAGATTAGGATTGCATTGCGAGAGTCTCATATGATTGCAGCTGCTGGGAAATGTGCTGAAAAAATAATAGGAGGACAAAATTCAAACAAAGCCTTTTGGGACAGTGGAGTAATGCACATTTTTGCATTGTTTCCAGAGGAACATGAACAAGGAAAGAGCATGATTTCTCCCATGAGAAGGTACCTTGTTATAGCAACTTTTGAAGCTGCCCCTTGTAAAAAAAGTTTCTGTGATTCTGTTTTTCTAGCTAGGAACATTGTCATAAAAATGTGCATTTAACCTGCATGCTCTGAAATGGATCTTGCCACGAACACCATAAAAGTCTAAACTTAGTCATACATAATGCAAGTGTCAGCTTTCCCACGTTATTTTTGTATCTGGAAAGTTTCAGCTCTGGGGCCCTATCAATATTTATTCATGCACCGCGAACTAGAACCTGTGATTATTACTCATACAATCTCTAGCTACAAGCTTCAAATCCGAAGAATAAAACCACATCTGCTGCTCCTCGTTCCCCATATTTTATTCAATGTGTTAACAGCTTTGCTGTAAATATCTCATCCATTACGATTCAGTTGTGACTGTATCAACTTCACATCTCCTGCTTTATTGCTGTCATTACAGTTAAACAACGCACTGTTAATTTTTTTTAACTAACAAGTTTATTGTTCTCACCAGTCAGCCATCTCTGCTCGCTGAGTCCACACAGTGTTAGTGGTTATAAATCAATGCAGGGCCTCATTGGAACATTTGCATTTCATAGGAAAATGAGGGGGCTTTCATTATCAGATGGAACGTTGCCAAAAGGGTCCTCTAGAGTACAGATATTTCCCCTGCGCAAATATTTATTTTGTGCATGGGGTCCAGATTGGGGGGGATTTGCATTAGGCAGGCATGTCCCCTTCACTTCACTTAACGTACTACGGCACTCCAGACCACTATTTAAACATCAGTCCTCTGTAGGAGGAAGGAAGGGTACCCAGAACTAATTGGGGTGTGCCCTTCCCACTCCCAGGCAGAGCCAGGCTGGTGAAACTTTCTCTCTCTAGGGGAGGGCACCCAGAAGCCCCAGTTCTGTCCAGTTCAATCCCCAGTTCTGTAGAAGCAGGACATGCCTGGACCTCTGGCTCCATTCTTTCTATCCTTCGTTGCTCCCTATCTTTCTTCTAGGCCTCTCTGTCTGTCTGCCTGTCTTCCCTCTTTGCCCCATGAACCAGCAGTGGTGGAAAAGGGGGAACCCTGCACCATATTGGTGCTTACCAGGTAGTCATCCAGGAAACCCCAAGGATGTACCGATTCACAGGCGGGCGCAGAGCCTGGGTTGGAGCCCAATCGCGGGCAAGCAGAGGGAGAGTAAGTGGGCCCAGGAGCCCAGCAGAGCGCATCTGCCACAGGAGCACAGCCCGCACCACTTGTGAGCACCACAAGGGCACTTCGGAGCAGCAGCAAAGCACATCCCCAAGGTGGTGCGCTGCCATTCCTTCATTGGGAGCAGTGTGTGGAGGCCAAGGAGAGCACAGGGGCTGCTCCAGAGGAGCGCTGCCGTGCGGTGAGACTCAAAGACAAGGCAGCTGCAGTTCTGGAATGCAGAGAACACAGTGATGCAGTGCATTGACCATTTTGTCCTGGGCCTGGCAGCTATTCTGTGAGTTTGGAGGGCCAGGAGTGTGGGCAGGGGGAGGTGTCCAAGCTATCTGGGGGTCACAAGTCGAAGGGTACCAAGGTCCCTTTGGCTATCCCTAAGGCCTCCCTTTCAGTCATGATGAAGGAAACCACAGAGGGGATCTTTGAAAAGCGCTTTCAGGAGATGATGAAAGTCTGTGAGGCTCAGGGTACTCAATCGAGCCTGCATAAGGCCAAGCGCAAAAGGACACCATTGACCCCCTCTCATGAGCCATCACCTGGTTCTGGTGTAGAATCAGGCATCTCAGACACAGAAACCAGGGAAACTAAGAAGCATAAATGGTTTGAGGCTAAGCTGCAGGTAGACCCCAGTGATTATTTCATGTCTGTTTCTTCTGATTCTGGGAAGGAGGAAGGGAAATTGTCTGATGAGTAGGAGGAGTCTATTCACCCCATAATAAATTGGACCTGCTTTGCCCATTCAAGCTGTATTCCAGGGTGATGTCCAAGTCGGCTGTGGCTTTATATCTGGTTATGTCCACCGATGCCACCAAGGTTAACACACCATCTTCCAAGGCTAAGTCATTCAGGCTAAGTCATTCCAGCACTACCAGCCTCTGATAGTGCCCTTTCAAAAACCTCTGGAAAGGATCTTCTCTGCAGAATGGTATCATCCTACCTATTCCAGCCATAACATCAGGTTATTAGATAAACAATATACGTACAGTTATACCGTGGTGGATGGTCCTGTGGATTCCCTCTGCTCTCCTGCCTTGAATCCCTCCAAAGGGGAATCAGGCCCCAAGGAGGGGTGCAATAAGAAAATTTACACCACCTTCAAACGCAACTTTTAGGCCTCCTCTAAGGGGTTTAGGGCATCAGTGGCCAACTCCATATTTTCTAGAGCTGCCTATATTTGGGCAGAGGAATTGGCAGCTAGTGTGAAATCTCTCTCTGGCAGGGCCAAATCTACCCTCAAAAAGATAGCTCTGGCAGCAGCCGCTTCAGCTGATTGCCCATCTGTCACTTTCTGAGCACCCTTCCTTCTTCCTCCCAGAACAGGAGCCCTTGGTAAGAACTCCTGTTTTTTTTTTTTTTTTTTGTATAGGATTTACCTATATAGCAACCAAAGGCTAAATGCCTATACTTTGGGTTTTTGTAACCTCTGGTTTAGTTGTGCAATTAATATGTGATCATGTGTGATCAACTTATATGAATGTGATGTCAGGCACCTAGAAGTCAAGTGTCCCAGTCCTCTATCCAAGATCCTAGTTTGCATAGGACATATGAGAATGCATGTGTCAAAATAGATTGATTTCCTCCAGATAAGGAACTATTTGTCCCCTTGCCATAAGGTAAACCCCAGCGTTGGGATGAGTCAGCCAGTTCAGTATGTTGCATTCCTCTTGAAGGTGGATCAGGCATGCGAAGTTGGTTGGGAATGTGCCATTGCCACTGATTCCATTGCCACTGATCCTACCCTTTCCAGGTCTGATCAGCCCTGCTCCAACCCCGATCATTGCCCTATACAAGTCACCAACAAGAACTGAAACCTCCTGTAACCTCACAAATGCCCTAGCTCTTCTCCCATGACCCCCAGATCCACTCTTCCCCCCCCAAAAAAAACCATTCAGCCCACCTTGCCAACCCAACAAAGTTACTGCAGCTCATTTTTGCCATAGTCATGTGCACAGCTCTATGAACTTCTGGAGTGGGTTTCACTATAAAACAGCAATTTACTATCTTTTGTAGCTCATGGCACAATGACAAGGCACTAACACTGCCAAGCTACACCATCAATCTTTTTATACAATTGGCAAGGTGCAAATTGTGAAAGTCTTGAGTTGTGAAAACACGTTTTACAGACTTGCCATATGGACTTGAGTCACATGTCAGAAACTTGGGCATTGATTCAGGGTTAGGGGGTTTTACCCTAGGGCTGTGGGTGGCGCGAGTGGTTAAGACACTGTGCGTGTTAACCAGCAGGCCAGGGTTTGAGACCCGGGTCGGCCCCACAAGACAGGGTGAGCTCCTGTCCTTAGCCCAGCTCTGCGACGCCACCTGGATCCAATCGTATCGGCTCTGCCTTTCCATTCGTGCTTTGCATATAGTGTGCACAGCACTGAGCACAATACTATAGTCTTTCAAGACTGATGGAGGCCTGCTTTTAGTGGGTTTTACCCTAAAAATGAAAAAGAACTCAAATGGACTTGAGTCAAGACTTTTGTGCATTCTTGCAACTTTGTTTTTTGTGTGTGCCTGCTTGCTTTCAAACTTGCTGCTTCCACAACTCCACTTATTCTCAATATGACTCAGATTTAAGTCAAAATGTCTTTAAAAAGGGTTCAGTATGAGTCATGATAGCCTCCGTTTTGACCCATCAGTGACTCTAGTCAAAAGGCAGAGACTTGGGATTTGACTCGAAAAAGCAGCTCCAGCACATCCCTGGCCATTGGTGTCTGTGGAGGGGAGGGCTTTACTTGTCACCCCATCCCCTCCTCCCCACTTTCATTGAACATGGGAGATAAACTCTGGAGAGCCCATTGGGTTTTGTTTTGTGAAAAAAATTACTAAAATATCTGCCCTCCTTAAGAAATACAAGTCAATTTGTTTCAGAACATGAGTAAGCCTGTCTTGTTTTGTGACATAAGCAGTCATTAGATCTAATTTTTAATGTACAATTGCTAAAGGAAAATATACCTTGCCCGTGATTTGAAAGGAGTCTCTTGAGAAATCTTGGATGCCTCGTGATCATTTGAATTCCTTGCACTCCTGAAACTTGATTGCTGTATGTTAGAAGTAATTTAAATGAACTGAATAAAATTCACAAGTAATATGTGCCAACATATGATGAATTTTCAGGCAATATGAGTCAAATCTTGGAAGGACCCATTTTTCCTTCCTTTTAAAATTCACAAATGGGAATAGACACTGGCCCTACAATCCAGAGTAACTACGGGGGCACGTAAAAGACTTTACGTGCCCCCGTAGTTACTGCACTATCTAGTGAAAACCTATGGGAAATTCAGATTGTAATCCAGAGTAAATTGTTCTTACACCAGAGCAAGGACTCCCCGTAGTTACTCTGGATTGCACCCACAGAGTTATACTGTATTAGCATATTGCTGTCTTGGTGAGGGAAGGACTTTGGCAACTTCCTTGCGCTGAATTCTGGCTTGGCATGTATGTTTATGAAACATGTATGTTTCACCTTTTCCTAAACAATATTCCCACCGCTTTACCCAGGCAGAAGATAAAGTAACTTTATTATAACTCCCTTTGATGGGGGTTATAACAAGCCAGGAACTGGGTTTGATGACCTCAGAGGTCCCTTCCAACATTATGAGTCTATAAAATATCAGAAATATTGTTTGTTGAGATTGAAATACTAGAAAAACTTTCAAAACCTTCCCTTGCTGGACTCAGAGGGTGTAAGGACATCTGAATCCCAACCCCAACATTAGCCCCAGTCCTGATCCCTACAACTGCTTTTTGAGGGGGAAAACCATTATGGCTATATCATGCCTAGCTTGTCCCTTAGTGACCCTAGCAAAAATGCCATGTAACTTCTTCTTCTTCTTCTTCTTCTTCTTCTTCTTCTTCTTCTTCTTCTTCTTCTTCTTCTTCTTGTGCCATATCCATCACCAGACATTGGCAATCATGTTGGTGATCCTATTTTTATCAACAGCTGCATAAGAAAATGTTGCTGAGTTTTGTCCAAACCATTTTGAAGCCATGATGTTCTCCTTCTGTCTGGACTTCATTTGCCTTCAATCTTTCCCTGGAGGATTAAATGGAGTAGGCCGTATTTTTCTGGGTGTCGCATCACATGTCCGAGATATTCTAACTTTCATTTTTTTTAATTGTTTTGATTATTTCCCTTGGCTTTCCAAGGTGGCTTATCTTCATTCCTGATTTTGTCAAGCCAGCTTATATGTAACAGCTGCCTGTAAATTCACATTTCAAAAGCTTCTAGTTTCTTCAAGTGACTTTCTTTCAGATACCAACTCTCTACTCCGTAGAGCAGTTTAGAAAAGATGGAACATCTAACAAGCCTGATTTCAGTATTATGTTGATGTTGTGAATGTAGAAGTTCTTTTTCATTTTGAAGACTGCTGTTCATGCTCTCTCTGTCCTTGTCTTCAGTTATCATGCCCAGGTTTCATATCAATTAAAACCAAGATGTATGATCCTTTCCACTTTTTCCAGTGGTATTTCTTTAGAATGTACTGGTGGTAAATTAATGTGTTGTTTGCTGACAACCATGATTTTGGTTTTTGAGGTGTTTAGCTTCAAGCCATATTTTTCAGAAATTTCTGTGACTGTTGATGAGGAGCTGAAGTTCCTCATCAACTTACTGCTTATTGGCATGCTTACTGGCAAGTAGAACTGTACCATCAGCATATCTTAAATTGTTAATCTGAACACCATTTACTTTGATGCCAGCATCAATGTTTTCCAGTGCTTTGTTGAAGACAGACTCAGAGTATACGTTGAACAATAGTGGAGTCCGGGTACATCCCTGCCTGACCCTCACTTCATATTTCTGCATCAGGTAAGTATTTTTGGCCTACTCTCATGTTTGTTATCCGATGACAGTATAGATTCTTTATGATTTGGATGTCTTTGTCATCTAGTCCAACTTGTTTCAGGATTTGTAATAGTTTGCTGTGTCCTATTTTATCAAATGCTTTTTTTCAAAATCAATGAAGGACATGTAAACACAGTGACTGACATCTCTACAACGCTGTACAAGAACTTGAATGCTGAATAGCGCAACTTGTCTAACAAGATTGTTTCTGAAACCAAATTGTGTGTTATCTAGACGCTCCTCAGTTTTGCTATATATTCTTCTGCAAACTATTTTCAGGAATATTTTCACGGCATGACTCATTAGGCTTATTGTTGTGTATTCAGTACGCTTCTTTGCATTTATTTTTTGGGGGGGGGGGATTGTCACAAAGGTTGACTTTAGCCAATCATTTGGTATCTTCCCTGTTTCATATATTTGATTAAAGAGCGGAAGTAAAAATTTCTTCCCATTATCTTCCTTTCTACTTGGGTATCATCAGGTCCGGTGGATTTTCTTGTCTTTGCTATTTTTATTGCATGTTCATCCTCTTCCATAGTGATATTTGGTCCAGTTGTTATATTTCCCATATCAAAATCATCCCTAGTGTCCTCAAAAAGTTCTTCAGGAAAAATTCATTTCATCTTTTTAGTTTTTCATCCTCATCTAAAATAATTTTCTCCTCCTTGTCGACTAAGGGCACAATCCAGAGTAACTACGGGGAATCGTTGCTCCGACATAAGAACAATTTACTCTAGATTTCAATATGAATTTCCCATAGGTTTTCACTAGGTGGTGTCATAACTACGTCAATGTAAATGTCTCTTACGTGTTCCTGTAGTTACTCTGGATTATAGGGTAAGTGTAACTACATTTCTTAAAATTCCTTTCTTCACCTGATAGCTCTTCTCCCCAATAGACACACCTCTGACAGCAGTTTAATGCTCAGTCTAAATCAAGTTCTTCAAAGTATGTTGAACTTTAGTGAAAGAGTTATGCAACTAAGCTGGAGAAAATGGAGTTTTAAAAGTCCTTTTTTGTTTTTAATGTTCAGGAATTGTGATAACGCATGGAAGGAGAGGGATTTCAGGCTGAAGCATTTCATAACTATATTAAGAATAATCCAAAGAGTTCTTCCCATAAAGGTTAACAAGAGATAATTGCTTTCTCAGGAAATCACAAGTACGATATGCTTTGCTGCTTTGTTTTCACTAAAGTTTCATGATGCTCACTTTCCGCTACTTCTAAATGAAACAAATGGGGTTAGATGGCAAAGATTATGAAAGAAATTAGCTATAATGAGCCTAGTAACTAAAAACATTAGTAGCGAAAATTGAGTTGACCTTACTTTTATAATTATTCATTTTCTTAATTGTTTTTTACGGGAATAATTGGAGCAAAATTAAATGCTATCAACTACAAATCTAACACATAACCATGTGCTTGCCATAGATTAATAAACCAGTTGCCAAATTTGTTAAAGAATTTCCAACTGGATATAAAGGATTATGAAGTTGTTTTTTTAAAGAAGATTTTTTTTTTGAGATTATTTCAGGATCTCTTCTGATTCTGAATAATTTATCATCACACTTCCCCATGCATTAGGATATGCCTGATGCAACCCATGAAATGTCACATTCTTTTTGAAGACGTTAAAAATTACTTTACAATATACTTTAATTACAATATACTTACTGTATATTGAGTTTTTAATAATAATCTCTATTTTCAAATGAGGTTCTGTTTATATTTTCCAACAACAGACACTTTTCTAGGAACCTTTCCTAATAAATCACTATTTTGTCCCTATTTTTATTGTAGAGAATGAAAAATAAACTCAGAGAATTGTCATTCTAGTTTTGCTCATCTTCACAATCAATCAATCAATCTTGAACAATGGTTCACAACCTTTTTAACACTGGGACCCACTTTTTAGATAAAACAACCTGTCCGAATGCTCAAACAACTCGAAGTGTTGGAAGTCCTTTTTAATCCATATTAAATAGGAAGTGACATCATTGTTCTGAAAGGGCTGAAAGTGATGATGGCTGCAATCCTAAACATATTTTCCTGTGAGTAAGCCCCACTGAATATAATGGGACTTACTTTTGAGTAGACATGCATCGGTTTGCATCTGATTTCATTAAGCTGGAAGTGCTATCATTGACTTTGATAAATCACACTTTTTCAGTAAATCACATGTATTAATGTGATTTTCTCTGTAAAACACAAACTTGTGAACTTTTGTTTAAAAGAGGTATATAAATACTACTACTGCTGCTGCTGCTGCTGCTGCTGCTGCTACTACTACCACCACTACTACTACTAATACTACTACTACTACTACTACTACTACTACTAATAATAATAATAATAATAATAATAATAATGCACAGATTGCAGAGATTCCAATGGCTGCCATGATACATTGTAATCTGTGCAAAAAGTACAACCTACTCACAGCCAAGACAAGAACTGGTGGGAGCAAAAACCAGAAAAGACAGTCCAGAATAAACAGGGCAAAATCCTGTTCTGTATTTAAATTGACGGCCACTTGGAACAGAATACACCAAACATCACCTTAGTTGAGGAAAAACAGGTCTGGATCACTGACAAAGCAATACCCAGAGAAGGTCTACTTTAAGAGAAAGAACATGAGAAAATTTCATGGTATGCAGACTTACAAAAAGAAATTCAGAGAATCTGAGAAAAGGTCACTGTTATTCCAATAATTATAGGTGCTCTTGGAGCAATTCCATCAAGTCTCAGGGAACATCTAAACTGAATGGTCACAACTGCCCAGTTACAAAAAGCAGCACTCCTGGTAACTTCACACATATTGAGACAATACCTTTGTGATTCCTAGTTCCTTGGATAAAAACCGAATCACAATAGAACCAGTTCCATTCAAACACCTGGCAACTGTAATATACAACATACTACGTAATAATATACTCATGGATGAATCAGTATGTGAAAACAGTTTGAAATTTTTTCAATAGTTATGCAATGTAATCTGTAAAAGCATGTTTGTTTTTGATTTTCTGGGGTGAGTTTAGGATTTTTCAAGATTTCCATAGGAATTAACAATCATCTCCTAAGACAATACCTATAAAAACCATGAATGTAGACTACCATAGGTTACCAAATGCAGCAGTTGCTTTCAGGTATGTGGGAACAGCTTGAAAGTTTTTTTTTTTTCTTTAATGCAACATGTTGTAAAAATGCATCCATGGTAGTAAATGGGGTCCCTGTAACACCCTGAAAATCAGCTCATAACTCCCAGGATGGGAGTCACTGCTCTTGAAAGTACATCTCTCAGTGGGGGCAGAATACTGTTGATGTGTGCACACATACCGTACAATCCAGAGTAAGTACGGGAGCATGTAAGAGACATTACATGCCCCCATAGTTACTGCACCACCTACTAAAAACCTATGGGAAATTCATATTGCAATCCAAAGTAAATTGTTCTTACACCGGAGCAAGGACTCCCCGTAGTTACTCTGGATTACCCCCATAAATACATACACATGAACATAAAGATATGACATAATGCAGTTTCGACATTACCACCTGTTGGAATAATAGGAGGGGAAACCCCCAAATCCAAAAGCAAAAAGGGGAAGGTAAAGAAATATTAGCTTAGGTTGCTTTAGCCACCTGTGTCTCAGATCTCACATATAGACCATTAAAAATTCAATTTAATAAGGCCATCGAGCAATGGGTAAACCAACTGTCACTGAGAATAACTACACATTCTGTTCAGTTCAATGCAATACGCAGCCATAAGTTTTAAATGGGGAAATGGGAATTAACAGAGATCCCTCTCCAATTACTAATTCTGCAGAAACACAAATAGCTCAGCAAAGGGAAACAGCAGCAGCTCTCGGGCTTCTTGAAAACAAACAGACTAAATAGTTGAGAGGGTATTCCTCCCGCATAAAGCAGACCTTTTGTGATTTTTTCCTTCTGCCATCCCCTCAAGTTTTTTCACTTCTCTGTCAATAGATTTAATAATTTATAATGAAATCAAATCAAATAAAGACCCAGAACACAGCAGCAAGATAACAATGTAAGATTTCAATTCATATACTTTGAACCAAAGCCGGTAGGAAAGTGACAGTTTCTCCTTCATTCATATAAAAGAAAGGCTTAGCATTCTTTCAGAGAACTGGAAGCCATTTCATCGCAGAGCTTTGCATGCCTCATCTATGCTTCCAACATGTGCATCACTTCCCTTTAGTGACTGGCTAGATCACACAGTGAGGCTACAATCCTAATCCTAATTCAAGCAAGCCTCCGTCAGTCTTGGGAGACTATGGTATCGTGCTCGGCGCTGCATACGCTGCATGCGAAGCATGAAAGCCTGGGTTAGATTGTTATGGAGGAGAGGCTGTTACCCAAGCAGCAGATCCCCCCTCTCCACGCCACTGAATTAGTCCAATGGAAAGGCAGAGCCAATACGATTGGATCCAGGTGGCGTCACAGAGCTGGGCTAAGGACAGGAGCTCACCCTGTCTTGTGGGGCTGACCCGGGTCTCAAACCCTGGCCTGCTGGTTAACAGGCATAGTGTCTTAACCGCTTGCGCCACCCACAGCCCTAAATCCTGGCACAAATCATATGCTGGCCTGGGGATGTCGCAAAAGTGCCATTATGCACTTCTGCGCCATTCCTGGGGAGGTTAGGCCGGTGCACAGACATGCGCCGGCATCCCCACAACAACATGGGAACAGGGAGCAGATGAGTTTTGCTGGCCTAAATTGGTTAGGATTGTGCCCAGAGTGGTTATTCCACTTGAAGTAAGAACTGTGCAATTCAAGGAAGAAAAGAATCTTACCCAAAGTTCCTGATTTCATTTCCGCTTTCAGCCCCCGTACACAGATTAATGCTCACTGCTCTCCATTCAATAACCCAACATCAGTCATAGAATAATAATGTGCAATCCTAACCAACTTAGGCAAGCAGAACTCATCCATTCCTTATTCCTGTGGTGGTGTGGGGATGCTGGCACATGTCTGTGCACTGGCCTAACCCTCCCAGGAGTGATGCAGTAGTGCCTTATGGCACTTTTGCAACTTCTCCACGCCAGCACAGGAGTTGTGCGGGAATTTATGCTGGCCTAATTGGGGATTAGGATTGCATCCATAGGATTGTCATAAATATAGAAGGGACCTAAATGGTCATTTAGTCGTACCCCCTACATGTAGGAGAAAATAATCACTTATCAGTCCTTCATGCTATTATCCTATTCTCAGTTCTATTCTCCCCCCTCAATGTAAGTCCCCATTGTGCAACCATGCCAAAAATGGGTGTGCTCTATTGGGGAAGGGGGAGAATCAGGCGGTTTCAGCAGAGAATGGGGATTTACAACCCAAACCTGATCCTTTTGGTACCCACTGAGCCAGTGACACCAAAGTTGTACTGCTGTATTTAGAGAGCATCAGGAAGCAGCTGAAGGTCTCCTTAGCATGAAGGAGATTTCCATGTAAATGACAACACTTTGGGTGCATCCCAGCAGATTATCATTCTAAAAGTGGGTCCTGGTGTTAAATAGTTTGACAACTACTAATTTAACCCATCACAGTCCTGCTTTGGTGTGACCTCTTCTGCCCTTCCCCACAGGCACTGATGGCACCAGAATCTGTTGGGTATCCAGGCAGGGCCACCAAAAGGAATTTTATCAGGGCATACAAAGTATCAAAGGAACACTCAATGCATCTGAACATTGAACTTATCTTTTGCAGCCCAGGAAGCAAAAGAAAACGTCACTTGACCTGCACCCTTAATGGTCAAGGGGCCCATTCCAGATTGAAACTCAGCAAAGGAGAGGGTTCAAACCTCTTCCAACCCATATTATATCCCACCCCATTAACTGCTCCACAGATGCAACAACAAAAAATATAACAGAAAAATATATTCACTTATATAAAGGACCAAACTACAGGTGTAGCACAACATATCTCTGGCAGAAGAGCTCATACCAAACTACAATTCCCGGTCTTTGGGGAAGCTGTGATTGTAAGTTTGCTATAAAAACAATATGTGTTTATGGTGGAGAAGTGCCCAAAGGACTGTATCCCAAAAGATTGGAAATGTAAATTGCACCTATTGCAGCCTATTCCAACCTCCAAAATTGGTCCCTTTTGGATGGAGTTTTATGGGGAAATGGCCTGAATGAGATTTCTGTTTCATAAAATGAACTATTCTTTGTTTTGACCTGTAATGAAGTAATGGCATCATCTCATAAGAAAAGCTCTCCTATAATTTTAAATCCAACTTGTGGCACAATCTTGGAACGTGGTTGATATACAACCCCCATAAATTTACAAAGGCATATTGACGTGCACCTTCATAATTCCTTAATTGTACAGAAACCATTAAACAAGAATGTTAAGGTGAAAAGGAAACCCTGGCTGATGTTAAGAGGGTCTACAAGCATATCAAGACACCTAAATTAAAAGGGGTGATAAAGGTCAATAGCACTCTTTCATGGCTGATGGATTTATGGAGAAGGCAGTCCAGAGAAGTATGGATTTCAACATAAATTTTTTTTCAGCCTAAGGAAACAAATAAAAAATGTGATTTTTATCCCAGTGGAGAATTTGAAAAGAATTATTACTAACTGAAAATTATATTGGTTGCTCTTTTTTTGTTCTTATTGTGGAGCAGTTGTTAAATTACTAGAGGCATGTGAGGTAAATATTACAGGTGCCACAACGTGCCATGTAACCATTACCTCCTACTAGCCACCAGAGCAATTCTGGGCAATGGCGGCAATATGAGGCCCTGCTGTCATTACCCAGAAAGGCTCCAATGATAGGTGGAAGGGGCTGGTTACATGGCGTGTTACCTGCAATACCTATTGCACTGCACCCCATAGCTATGCCACTGTTGTAGAGTAATTTCTGAAATTAATATGTATGATGGCTAAAAAGGAAGAGCTAGCAAAGGCAAGCACAGTACACAAAACATTGCAACCCAAAAGCACCATGTAGAGTGGTTGGAGAGGATGACAAATTAAAGAGGAACCTCATCTGTCTATCTCATCTGTCAGCCACCCTTCTCCAGGCTGATGCCAATGGAGTCCCTCTGGTTAAGTGTTTCTGGAGGGTGGGAGAAAACGTTTTTGTTGTGGCTGATACCATTTCCACTCTCTTGAGCTCTTTGCCTACCCAGGCTGCAGCTGAGTGGGCAATAAGAAGCAGAACAGATGACTTCTCCACTTCTGCGCTATCTTTTCGCTCATCTTCACAAGTGGTTTAAGAAAATGAACCTACCTTTGCCAGTTGGTGAGATCAGGCACTGACTGACAGCACATACCTGTCTGAGGACCACCTGGCTGGACTGGTCCTGAAACCGTCAGAACCAGTGGCTCATATAGTACCCAATGAATAACACAGGCCAACAAAAAATTTTTTTTTGATTGGTGCCTGGAATGTTAGAACTGAATTTGGGTATATTGGACATGCTAATTCCACATGCGCAAACAGTTTTTCTCTATCAGCTCTACTTTTTGAGATACAGTGCTACTACATTATAAACACTATAAGTATTTTAATTAATAAATTAAGTAAGAGTATGCCCTCCTTTCTACTTCTAGCCTCACTCGGGGAAAATGAAGCTGTTGGAATGTTTCTAACTATTAAGGTACAGATGTGGGAGGTGATGTGTCATGCCTTTGTGGGCACCATGCACATGCACATGCCCAGGCCCATCACCATTGGGGCCACTGTTAGTCTGAGCTTTGTATTGCTGAGGGACAGTTCTTTATTCGTAGCATGTGGGTAACAAGGTTCACTTTTTTCCTGCTCAGTAAACATGTTCAGTGAAAGTTATCTGTCTACTGCTACCTCTTTGTACATCTTTCAGCTGATAGTATGGTGAAACAGCCTGATGTGAAGGCTCTTGATCAGGATGGACCATGCTTTGTGTACATAGGATGAAAAATGCCTGGGCTAACTACAGAAAAACTGAAAGCTGGAATTTTTGATGGCCCTCAAATAAGACAGCTCATAAACGATCCTTTCTTTGTAGATTCCATGAGTGAGGGTGAGCGAAGTGCGTGGACTTCATTCGTCCTTGTTGTCAGAAACTTTCTGGGCAACCACAAAGCTCAAAACTCTGCTGAGCTAGTAAACAACATGCTCATTCATTTCAGAGAGCTTGGATGTAATATGAACATAAAAGTTCATTACTTACACAGCAACATGGACTGTTTCCTGGAAAATTTGGGTGATATGAGCAAAGAGCAAGGTGAACAATTTCACCAGGACATTAAAACAGTGGAAGATTGCTACTGAGGAAGATGGGATATACATATGGTGGCTGATTACTGCTGGAACTTAGATAGAGACTGTCCAAACAAAGTCCATTCAAGAATGTCCTACAAAAGAAGCTTCCTAAATTAATTTTCCTCTCATTTATGGTTTCATTTTATTATTCTGAAGAAAAATTGTTATTTGAGTCACTATTGTGTTACTATAATGTTAATATGTTTTATTCATGTCACTAAAATATTCTAGAAAATAGAATTAGACTATGGGCACAATCCAGAGTAACTACGGGAGCACATAAGACATTACGTTACTGCACCACCTAGTGAAAACCTAAGGGAAATTCATATTGCAATCCAGAGTAACTTGTTCTTACTCCGGAGCAAGGACTCCCCGTAGTTACTCTGGATTTCACCCTATGTTTTTTAACATTTTTTGTTTTATTCTGTCAATCATAGGCCTAATATGACATAGGGAAACACAAATCAGATGATTTTTATATTTCAAAAACTAGAGCTGATAGGCAAAAATTACTGTTATATTTGAAATCAGCACACCAAATATACATAGAGTCAGCTCAAAAAACCTTGGCACCAAAACACGCGTTGGACAGTGTAATAGGTGGATAGATGGAAGCCCAGTGCAAAGTTTATCATCAGGGTCTTCACAAGCATGTAACAGCATGGAATAAATAAAATCAGTCTTGCCTCTAAAGTTATGCATCAAGATGGAAGTTGAGCATGACTGACGCTAACAAAACATTGTGGGGGGTGGGGAAAAACTGGGTAGTCAAAATACAAGCAGACTGATGGGAATGCCTGAGCTTCTCTGGAAAAGGAAATATTTTCATCAAATGGAAGCAATAAACATAAACCCAGCAGAGGGTACTGGGATGATGGTTCAAACTTTTGACGCACAACCTCTTTTCCCATCACTTGAGTGACTTTAAAGCCTGGGTATCTGTCTGAATTACTTAGAAGAAAACACAACCCAAAAAAATCCTAAGCACAATCTAGCTAGAAAATTCATTGCTTAATTAACGGCAGAGATAGAAATTACTTCTGTGCTGGGAGATATTGTTGCTTTGTTGATGCCATCAAGTTACCAGATTGAAGGAGTGAAATCCACTTGGTTATTTTCTCCCCCTTGATGGACAGGTGTGGTTGCCCAATCGCTAAGCACATTCCAGTCTCACTACATTGAACATGGAAAGTTTTTCCTAGTAGACAAATGCAGATTTTATTGATGCATATTTTGAAATGTATAAAAAAGCCTGCTTGCAAAGTATATCCCAGAAGCTCTATAGTCTGCAGATATAGTAGGAGAGGCAAAAAAAATAAAAGGAGGAGAAAACAGAATTCATCACAGATGCTTTTTAAGAACAATTTCTGTTTCCAATCTCTTGGATAGAATCAAGAATTGGATGAATTCAATATGTGATGCAGGAGTCACATGACCTGAGATGGCTTAGCATGAGATTTGGTGATAAAAACAGGTATATTCCATTTCTGAGCATTGCCAGTTGGTGTTCTTTTTTAATTGGAAAAATGTGTTGCAGAAATGTGCAGAGATTAAGCATCACGATTGCCTTTTACAAAAGGTATTCTTTTTTTCCTGGATGAGTCAAGATGCTGATGAATGACATGATTTGAAATGTTTTCATCCTAATGGCTTCCTCTTCTGAAGTTAATTTTTGATGTCAGTTGCCAAAACATTTATGAGCAGATTTGTGGATAATAATACTGTTACATGGGACTTTAAATACAAATAGTTTCCATTTGCAATATGCAAGTCCTAAGATTAAATTAAACAAGCTGGATTAGAAACAACTCACGCTTATACCAAACTGATTGTACCAAAAATTGGAGTTCTGGAAAAGACACTTTTAAAAATGAGGTCAAAAATGAAAGTAGGCTGCACATGTCCAGTGCCATCTTTAGGAGAGTGCAAAGGGTAAACCCTGCACCAGGTAATGCACCGGGGGGGGGGGTGACACCACTATTACCAAAATTTTTACATTTTGGAAGTTTCAAATAATATCATGACGTTGTACAAGTCCAACCTTGTTATACACAGATTCTTTTTTACAAAGATTTGATTATGCACAAACGGCCACTGCAAAGCACAGTTTAAAAAACTGCTTCTCTACTGTTGAGAGAAGTTATGCAAGCAATTATTCTTCTCTTCAGCTGAGCCAAGCAAAGGCAGGAGGTCCTCTGCATTTCTAATTGCTGAGTAAGAACAACACTGCTCTACAACAGTAAGAAAAGCTGTTTTAAACCATTGTTAAGGGAAGCAATATTTTATTTGTTTTAAACTGCTTTTATTTAACACATTTTTTGTATTCCAGAATCAAACCCTTATGGATATTGAGGCACAACCATTCCATTATGAGCAATGGAGGAGCAAGTAACCTGGATGTGGGTCTTTAAAAATATTTTTCCACATTTTATACACTGTTTTATTCTGGAATATAATCTTAGTGGTTAACAAGGGTTATCCCAGTTACACTTGTATACACCTGTCTACAAAATGTGTAATTTCATACAGATGCAATGAAACAAACCAAACTGAAATATCTTTTATCAAAATAGCACTCCAGACCACCTGGAGTGTTGCCTTGCTCCCTGCATGGGAGGAGATATGAACGTGATGGATGGTCATCTGGACAGGAGGACACAAATCCTAGTGATGCCACTGCCTTTTTGTAATTTAACTGAATAAACTATGCAAGCTTTGAAACTACACAGATATGCTTCCTAAGGAAGAACGCTGTTGCTTCCTGGAGGATTCTTCTCAGTGTCATTCCTATTAGGTGGTGAGAAAGATCCTCTGTACATGCTGAAGGGTATATGCCTTCTTCCATCTATTAATGTGCTCTACGACTGATAGAATGTGATTCCACAGCTCAGCTCAAGTTAGCCATGATTGAGATTTAGTTGTGGGATCTGCAGAACTGAGGGCCCAATCCTAAAGAGGTCCAGTACAGGTGCTGATCTCTAGCATTGGTGCTGAGTGCTGTAAATGTGCCATGAGAAGCACCAACAATGAGCCCACACCAGTCAGATGATGCGCCCAGTGCCGGCAGAAGGAGGATGCACAGCCTCTGGAGTACTGGAGGAAGGTGGAATGAGGCAGGGGGAGGACCGGAAGATTGGGGTTGGATTCTGAACTCCGTGCAGAAATTTCTGGCCTGACACAGACTCTCAAGTCTGCTGACAAAATAGCCATCATAGATGTGAGAAGCCCATTGAGAAGAAGTTTCTCTCTCAGGGAAGGGGATCCCCTTCACCTTAGGAGACCTCCAGCTGTTTCCCAATACCCTCTGGATACAGTGGTAACAATTTTGGTGCTGTTATTCCTCTGAGTTGCCATATCTCTTATACCAGTTTTTATGTGAGGCTGGTAATTGCCTGTCTGGCCTTAACTAAGGTGAAACTGATACCAAACTGAGTACGGGCGTAATCCAGAATAACTATGGGGCGTCCTTGCTTCGATGTAAGAACAATTTATTCTGAATTGCAATATGAATTTCCCATAGGTTTTCACTAGGTGGTACTGTAACTATGTTGACGTAAATGTCTCTTATGTGCTTCCGTAGTTACTCTGGATTGTATGGTATGTGCAGAAGAGACATTTGGTTAATAGAAAATTTAGGAGGCTTGCAAGATAGCCACTAACCACTAGGTACCATATCCCTAACAGTACTTCTTCTTCCCTTTAAGCCCCCTTGAAACACTCATGTCAGATGTTCCAAGTGAATGTAGCAAACACTTCTTATTCTTATCAGAATTTGCTTAACAGTGATTCATAACACTACAGAGTAAGCCTGCAATCCTAAAGACACTTTCCTGGGAGTAAGACTCATTGGACACAATGGGGCTTACATCTGAGTAGACAGGGTTAGGATTGTGCTCTAATTATGAAATGTGATACACTATAGATAGCATCCTTCTTAGGGCTGGAAACAAGAAGCAGTGAGTGGAAACTGGGTGATTGTAGCCATAGTGAGAGCCTTGGCATTGGTAAGATGGCATGGTGGCAGGCGGTGGGCAGAACAGCACAAGAAGGGGGAGGAATGAGTATGGACCAGGACAGATTGGGGTACGTGTGAAGGATAGGGAAGGAGTGGTAAATGGCAGCAGTGGCTCGACTAATGCCCTCTTCTCCCCTTTTCAAACATGATCCAACTACCCAGGATCACCCAATCCAGCACCACAAATACATCTGCTGCAGATCCTAGTGGATCCAAGTGGAGAAGGAACAATATTTCCTGACTTTAAGGAGGATTCCCTTTGGGGGTTCAAACTCCCCCACTGGCTGAGCCCACAGCAGTGTAGCTAGAGGGGATAGAGCAGTTTTGGAAGGAGCTTTACCCCTCCTGAGCCATTCCAGATGTGGGGAGCAAAATAGAGCCATATGGCTACCCATCCATTCACATGGATGAATCAAAAGGGGGTCGATGTTTTGGATTAATCTGCCTATCTTCTTAATGAAATTAAGGCAATAACTAGCACATTGCAAAATTCAAGATCTTTATCAGTGCTTAAATCCAATTCTATTGTGATTTAATTAGGATAAATTATTAGCCTAACTGAACTTTTGCAAGTAAACTTGCTTGAGAATCATATTGCCCAATTTTTGTTTCACATTAGTACAGGATTATTTAAACAGATTTTTTTCCCCAGCCCTGTTTTAATTCTGCTGGCCCAGCCACACAATACTTCCCTATATGATTCCAATATTTATACTCTAGCACTGAGCTCGCAGATCCTGTATATCTTGGACTGGAAAATGCTTCATGGTATCTACAACAGCTTGAGGAAAAATGGTTCTCAGGCATATGTTTGCTTTGCCAGCATTATGATTTGTTATCCATCTTGGAGGTTTTTAAACAGGGACCAGTACTTAGTCTTCAAATTAATGGCCCTGCAGTATATGTATGGGTAAAAACATTTGGTACAATGTACATAATAGTTGCATTTCTGTGATATACATACTAGGTAAAAGCTTTTGCATTTTCATCATTCAGACAGGTATAATCTAATAAATCATGGATAGAAAATGATAGTGGGATAAAAGGGTTGGCAAATAGCAGATTTTACTGCTAATTATACAAAAGATCTTGTGCATGTCCAGCTGGAGAAATTTTCTCCATTCTGGCTTGATCTTTTCAATGCAGGTGAATGGAAAGCTTTGTATCATGCATGTTATCAGGAAGAAAAGAAAGGTAGCTAATTCTTAGCGTTATATTTATTCATTCATTCATTGATTCATTGTGATTTATGGCCCATCTTTTCTTGAAGGTTCAGTTCTGGCAAACAGGACGTCAATTGTGTATATGATCCTGTGCCTTTAAAAGGAAAATTGATCACATAAATGAGCTAAGGATAGAAATGGGAAAGGATATGAACAAGAGAAAATATAATTTCAACATGTTAAACTCTGCAATAAACTTATTCCCATTAACACAGGGTGACCAGATGCGAAAACCAAAATTCCTGAACCCAAAAGCCAAAATTCCTACCCCCGGGCCAAAATTCCTAACCCTCCCAAGCCAAAATTCCTACACACGTAAAAAAATGGTACAACAACCCAAAAAATGTAGGACAAATGTAGGACATGTTGAAATAAGCTGAAAACATTGTATTGCTGTCCTGTACTTAATTTCAATACTTTTAAAATTGAAAACATTTTAACATGCATGATTCAGACTTAGACATGTAAGACACCCTCAAAGCAATTTGCAACCACACATGACTTCAACATATGTGATTCAGATACAGACAAGCCACGCCAGTGACTTCAATATGTGATTCAGATATAGACATGTAAGACACCTTCAAAGCAATTTGCAGCAACATAAGGCATGTCAGTGACTCATGCACTCTCTCACACACAGACAAACACACACCATGTGCTCTCTCACACACACACATGCACAAACACCAACCATGCATTCTTACACACAAAGCTCACCTGTAGAGGTGTGCGTGCCAGCCAGGAAGTCCCTGTCACTGTGGGCAAGCGGCAAGTGTAGTAGGTGTGTAGATCATGTTTTCACTTGATTTTCTCCAAGATTTTAGAATAGAAAGTGCAATTCATCCTAAGAACAAAGAGTATGTTCTATTTTTAAAAATCAAGTATATTTTTAAGTTCTTGGAAAAAGCTTCTGACAGCCCAATCTTATGCTCGGCCCAAATCACTGAATCATGACAAGGGTCTATGTTCCTATGGAATTAATTGAATAGACTCTTGTATAAATTGGAGGCTGTGGCTGTGGGCTGGGGCTGTGGGTGACGTAGTTCAGAACTGTGCCAGTTTATCAGAAGGCCAGGGTTTGAGACCCGGGTCCCCACAAGAAAGGGGGAGCTCCTGTCCTTAGCCCAGCTCTGCAAAGCAGCTGGAACCAATCGTATCAGCTATGCTGTTCCATTAGACTATTTCAGTGGCATGGAGAGGGGGGATTTGCTGCTTGGGTAACAGCCTATCCTCCGTATCAACCTACCCAGACCTTCGTGCTTGCATCAAAGCAGCATTGAGCACGATACCATAGTCTTTCAAGACTGATGGATGCCAAGGACAAGGCACACAGCTGTTGTGCTGCACCTATTACCTTAACAGATGTGAACATCAGCATCTTAGCTTATTCTGAGAAAAACATACATGCGGCTTTTTAAATAGATCACATAGGCTGCAATCTTAAAGACCCTTTCCTGGGAGTAAGACCCATTGAACATAATTGGGCTTACTTCTGAGTAGACATGGTTAGAATTACACTGATAGGCTACAATCCTAACCCCCAGTTAGTCTGTCATAAGTCCCGGCACAAGCCCATAGGGCACTTCTGCACTCCTTCTGGTGGGTTAGGCCAGTATACAGACATACACTGGCCTCCCCACACTGCCATAGGAATGAGGACCAGGTGAATACGAAATTGGTTAGTATTGCACCGATAGGGTGCAATCCAGAGTAACTGCGGGGAGTCCTTGCTCCAATGTAAGAACAATTTACTTTGGATTGCAATATGAATTTCCCATAGGTTTTCACTAGGTGGTGCCATAACTATGTTGACATAAATGTCTCTTAAGTGCTCCCATAGTTACTCTGGATTGTAGGGATAGTTAAACCAGTTAAACCAGGGATAACAACCAGTTAAACACCAATCACAAAGCCAAAATTTCATACTGAAATGGACAGAAATGATCTCTTTGGAAAAAATTGTTGATTAAATGGCAATATGATATGAGAGCAAAGATTATATTTTAAAATTCTTATTTTTCTTCAAATTTAGAAATAAAAAGTGGCTTTTCTCAGATAAGAAAATTTGTGATTTTTTTTTTTTGACCACCTATTTGTGATGAGCACCACTCATTTGGCTAGGTTTGAGATAATCAGCATCAGCTATAGACCTTTTTCCTATTTTTCAAGTTTCTGGTCAAGTTATTTGATTTTTTTGATACTTTAAAAACCTCCAAAACCAAAGAAAAATGCCATCAATCATTTTTGACGGAGGGTATCCATCATTCCAGAAGCTACATCATTTTCCAGGCTGTCAGCAAGTGGACACAAACCAAGAACCTATTTCACCACTGAAATGTTAAGGGTCAAGTCCTGCCCACAAGGTGCCCAAATCTCCAGATATTTCATGAGATCTCAAGATGGGAACATTCGTAATCTCACCATCTTGGATCTCAAAATTTTCTGTAATGGTTGTACCTGGGAGAATAGTTTGGAAGGGTGATGGTACCCATGGTACCCACAACACATATTTTGGTAACCCCTAACATGTGTGAAAGGGTTTC
The DNA here is from genome assembly GCA_030015325.1 of Cryptoblepharus egeriae. Lineage (NCBI taxonomy): Eukaryota > Metazoa > Chordata > Lepidosauria > Squamata > Scincidae > Cryptoblepharus > Cryptoblepharus egeriae. Next base: position 175,868,191 of record JAREYC010000003.1, on the reverse strand, counting down.
TTTTATTACATTTGGATTTTCAATTTTTGTCAAAAACAGACTGTCTTTTCAACAAGACAGACAGACACATGGCCATTTTAAAATAGAAACATATATTTTCTTCTCACAGGAAGTGACTCAAAATCTTATAAGCTATTACCTGGTCCTTTCTAGAAACTGCAAAGAACCAGATGTTCAGGAAACCCCTGAGAAATTTCACTGGAAAGTGTCATTATAGAAACTCATTTGACCTTCCTTGCAAAATCTCAGATGTTTCGCCCTGGAAAGTTCCCTGACATTAGTTTCACATTTCATTTCTTCAGAAGTAGGTGCCAACCCTAAATGAAACCCATGTTCATTCTATATCTTCTTTTCCTTGCATGATGTCGCAGTTCTCTCATGTAAATAACATGCATTGGAGAGCCTTATCAAGACCGTGGCAGTCTTGATCTTCTTGGTCCCACACTGGACGCAACTCTCAGGGTCCTTTTTATTATAGTGTCACATCTCTGATGCTCTTTCCTCAAAAGGTCCACCTGGCACTTGAATTATTGCTTGTCCCTACAATCCAGAATAACTACAGGAGCACGTAAGAGACATTACGTGTACCCATAGTTACTGCACCAGCTAGTGAAAACCTATGGGAAATTCATATTGCAATCCAGAGCAAATTGTTCTTACACCGGAGCAAGGACTCCACGTAGTGACTCTGGATTGCACCCTTAGACTTATTTTCACCAGTCTTTACCTGATGCTTCACTATTTTTCCTATCATAATTTGGCATTAATTTCTTATTCTAGCTGATGGCTGTTCTGCTTCTGATTTTCTTTCCTCTCTGATAAACAATTAAATAGTTTTATCTTTTATTTTATTGGCGCTCAGGTTACAAAAGCTGTATCTCCAATCTCTACCTGGTGTTATTCTTGAAGTTTGATGCTTGGGTTGCCTAAGAAAATTGATAAATTATAAATTTGATCACAATTCCATTGATTAAAAAAATTGATCACAATTCCTCTAGTAAGCTATTTAATGTAGCAATTATTTATTTTTTATTCACAGTTTAATACCACCCTTTGTCAAAGGACCTCATGATGCTGTACATAGTTCCTCCGATCCTTTTTATCCTTGCAACAAACCTGTGAGTAACAGGTGGTGGCTGAACAAAGATCACCTAGAAGCTTCATGATTGAGCAGGGTTTTGAACCTAATGCTGCAATCCTAAAGACACTTTCCTGGAAGTAAGACCCACTGAACACAATGGGGGTTACTTTTGAGTAGACATGGTTAGGATTGTGCTCTAAGGGCAAAATCCAGAGTCCCTGCTCTGGTGTAAGAACAACTTACTCTGGATTCCAATATGAATTTCCCATAGATTTTCACTAGGTGGTGCAATAACTACGGGTACACGTAAAGTCACTTACGTGCTCCCATAGTTACTCTGGATTTGGGGGCAAGTTTGACTCCTGAACCATTAAACTATCCTGGGCCTGGATATATTGGGATAGATCCTTTTATTCATCCATTTAAGGAAGCAAATGCCAATGTGTGAAGATCTTGTTTGTATAGTGTCTTCTATATTCCAGGGCCTACCTTATGCCACAGGGAAATGAGTGTGGTACATCCGATGATTTGGCAGGTTGAAACCTCCTCCTTTACCTGCAATTATAATTTGCTGTAGGCTATACGTTGCATTTTACCGAACTCCATTGGAACTCCTGGAAGACACAGCCAATATTCATCAACATAATGTTGTGGGATGCAATACCTGATGAAGCACGTAGCAGTTTAGAAATTATTTATTTTGTTTAATAGTTTCCTCTCCTTCAAAGGAGAAAGAGTACCACCCATTTGTAATGAGCACCACCCATTTGGCTAGATTTGAGATCATCTGCGTCAACCATGGATCTACATTCAATCTGATTACCTACCATGCCTTTTGGCACCAAGATTCTGAGATATTTGAATCTTCCCATCTTCTAGATGAAGGACCAATTTTGCCCTCTTTTCCCTTATAATCAAATTATGAGGAAAGGGGAGAAAATGGCTTAAGAGCCTCAGGGCACCACATGGCGCATTCCAAGCTGCAATGCAATTACTGCAGCTAAAGATTTCACGCTGCCAAGTCTAAGTGATAAATAATGCCTTGGAATTCTTGCCCTCACAATTACAGAGGCAGCCTAAAGAGTTAATAGTGCCTACAGTAATTACTCCCCACATCTGTAGAACCTCTTGTGTCTATCCATTTCAATAGGTTCCCCCATGCACAGCATTGCAAAGTGATAAGTATAGTGCAGGGCTATTACGAATGTGAATATTTAATTGATTGAAATTGTTATTAGATTCTTTTTTAAATGCTGATATGATGGTCCAACCAGTTTCTCATAGCTACAATGCCATAATTAGCAATGTCAGTCTCCTTTCATGCTGGTCTTCACACATTATGGAGAAATTTGCTTTCAACACCCAGTTGGTTGAATCCTAACTAATGTATGTGGAAGGAAGTTCCTGCAAAAGAACTGATCCACCTGCTTCCCCCTCACTGCGAAGATTACAAGACCCTCTAAAATAGGGTGCAAGGAAAAGTGGTTTGGTTTTGTATGAGCTCTGTGTACTCACAACTTCACAAAGGTTGCAAAACAGGCATTTATCAAGTGTCTCATAAGGTGCAACCCTACAGGTCACCGGTTGTGCAATGAAAAATGAAATGTCATTAATAAATATAACACTTCTGACAAAACCTAACCTACCAATAACCTGCCTGAGTAGAAAGATCTTGGGATGAATTGCACACATGCATGGTGGTGGCATCAGCGAATGGCTCGCATGTGTGAATGGTCCATCACAGATCCAGTACCACAGAGGAAATACTTATGTCAGCTCTAGAACAGTGCACTGACATCCCGGCCCTTTTGAGGATAATGAATTAATACACACGGGGGTTGCAGGATTCACCCTTGACCTTCAGGAGCAGAATCTCTCTTGTATACAACCTTAACAATGAAGAAACAAGTTACCGAAGGATTGCACTTTCCCATAACCATAAGGATTTCCCATAAGGATTGCACTTCACGCACCTCTGAGACGTGCATTGGCAGCCTTGCTGGTACCTAGTGGTATACTGTTCTGGAAGTCCTTTCTGTGAGAAACCTATACCGCTATCATTTTTGCCATCCTTATAAAATGTGCTTATTTTGCAAAGCCTCCCCAACTCTGACTGCAGTTTGGATTTTGATAGATGTTATTAAATAAGTATTTATGGCAGCCAATCCCAAACAGCTTTGATTTCTTGAAAAAGTGGACTAAAATTCAATAATATCATTTATAACTGGAATCATCATTTGAATAATGATTTTGCCCAAACTGGGTTGTACTCCAGGGTTGTACTCCAGGGCATGAAAATGAATGTCACCTTTCCATCTGTTAACCTGTGGTATGCAACATAGGCCAGAGAGGGCAACCATATGACATAACCATATGAAATCACTTCCAGCGCAACATTTTGAGCTTTGCACCGAGCTACATTATGATTAGCTATGCCACTGCCCAGGTCAGTGCCTCTGCATCAATGAAGGATGATCTCTCCCCCACCACACAAACATCTCAAGAGTTCTAGAAATAGAGAAGTGGAACTCCCCTATACTAGATTTTTTCACATTGTCACAATTATTCCACAGCCCTTGTCTCTGAATGCTTTCATTGGGGACAGTGTAGGTTCCTTTCTTATTTTTTTAAAAAAGGAAAAGGCTTCTTGAAGGTTAGTCAACAGATCCAATGAAAGCTTTCTCTTTAACCTTAACTGATCCTTTTTATCTTTTTAGTTCAGCTACACGGTCTGTATTCTTGGACTGAGAATTGAAGGGACTAGATGGTACTCTAATATTTTTCCCCAGAGGAATGTTTACATATATCATTTGGATTCATGTGGTAAGGAAACTCCTCCAATGAAATAAATATATTTCCACAATAAAGTGTGAAACTGAGATCTGTGTCGTTGATGATAAAAGTGCTTAGAAAATAACATCTCTGCCATTAATAAAACTGACAAGCCCACTATGTGCTCCTCAAACATTCATAAGGTAGCCTAATGTCAAATCATTGTAGAGAGCCCATTACTTAGGAGACACAGTACTAAATACACAATCCAGGAATTATAATCAAGCCTTCAATAAAAACCTGGATTCTCATGAATAATTAGTTCCAGACAATTTGCCCAACACTCATTGCTGTGAAATAATGTTATTTTCTTACATATGCTAGTTAGTATTCCTAAAACTAACATGTACCTGTTCGTGTATAGGTAGTTATACCAAGTGTCATTATCTGATTTTACTCTGATCTGGTTTTCCCATCCTAGTGTGACATAAGGAAGCAAAAGTGTCTGCTGGAAATCATAAAGATGATGAAATATGGACTGCCATCTATACACTGGGGCTGTACATGCAGCTTCTACCATTGCCAGGACTGTTACTAATGCTGGACACATTCCGCACAAATGTGCGAAATTGCAAGACGTACACAAAGACATACCTTTCAGAAAGAGCATCTTTGAAAAGTAACTTGAAGAAAGGAGTAACCTAAAGAAAGTACTCCAAGAAAGGAGAGTTTGGTAGGGACAGGAGGCAACTATGCTCACTTTAACTTGAAACCATGCTTTTGTTGTATTTTTCCACCTTCTTTCCAAGTTATTCTGCTTCAGAAAGGAGTGAATTGTTTGGGACTGGGGAGAATTTCAAGCCAATCTCAAATATGGAGGCATTTGGACTTAACTTGGAATGAGGTGAGACTCTACATTGGTGGATTTTGTATTTTGAATTCCCCCAATTCTGAATCCATACCCATCAGGCCTCAGTCTTGAGAGACTATGGAATCGTGCTCGGTGCTGCATCCATTGCATGCGAAGCACGAAAGCCTGGGTTAGATTGTTATGGAGGATAGGTTGTTACCCAAGCAGCAAATCCCCCCTCTTCACACCACTGAATTAGTCCAATGGAAAGGCAGAGTCAATATGATTGGATCCAGCTGCGTTGCAGAGCTGGGCTAAAGACAGGAGTTCACCCTGTCCTGGGGGTGCTGACCCAGGTCTCGAACCCTGGCCTGCTAGTTAACAGGCACAGCATCTTAACCACTTGCACCACCCACAGCCATAACCCATCACCCACAGCCGTACCCATCACTTACTCCTTAAAGAGGGGGAAATTACAAACTTGCAACCAGCAAGGCCATGTGTCCAAGTTCCACATGGAAATGGTGGTTTATACAATGTTACCTCCACAAGAAGCCATGAGTGACCGTACAGTGACCTTCAAACTTAACCAGAATTGTATGCATGCATCCCTATGTAGATTTACAGAAAAAGGATTCCCAGTCTGGGGTCAACATTGTGTTTCCCAAACTTGTACAGTTGTGCCTCACATAACAAGTTTAATTTGTTCCGGAAGCATGCTTGTTATGTGAAACAATCTTTTCCTATAGGATTTTCCTATAGGAAATAATGGAAACTCAGATGATTGGTTTTCCTGTAGCGGAAGTGGATTTTCCTATAGGAAATAATGGAAACTCAGAGGATTTGTTCCACAGCCCAAAAAATATTCATATAAAAATACTAACTGCATGTAAAAATGATGACAAAACACTGGAATTGAATTCAAAACATGCATTCAATGTGCATGCTCTTATAAAGTCTACTTAGGCTGCAGTCCTAAAGACACTTTCCTGGGAGTAAGACCCATTCAACACAACGGGGCTTACTTCTGTGTAGACGTGTTAGGAGGCTGCAATCAAAGATGCTCTCCTGGGAGTAAGATTCATTGAACACAATGGGGCTTACTACTGGGTAGACATGGTCAGGAGGCTGCAATCAAAGACACTTTCTTCTGCAATCCAAGACACTTTCCAAGTGTCTCCCCACTTTCTCCTTCTCTTCGTCCTGAGCCTCTCTCTCCTGCTCCCTTCTGGCTAGCCCTGAGCTGCTTCCCTCTTCTCCACTGCTCTTCTCTCCCTCCAGCCACAGGAGGAACAGCGCAGAAGCGTTGCTTTCAGTATGGGCAGGTGTGCTAGGCTGCCCTGACGCTTTTTAAAAGGGCTGCCGGCCAGCGCATTTGCCCCAACTGCCAATGAGTGTGCTTGTTATGTGAAGGTTACGTGAAGTGTGCTTGTTACATAAAGAATCCTAGAGAAATTTTTGCTTGTTATGTGGATCACTTGTTAAGCGAGGCACTTGTTAAGAGAGGTACCACTGTACTTTGGCAACACAAAAAAAGCAGGCCTCTGTCAGTCTTGAGAGACTATGGTATCGTACTCGGCGCTGCATATGCTGCATGTGAAGCACGAAAGCCTGGGTTGGATTGTTATGGAGGATAGGCTGTTACCCAAGCAGCAAATCCCCCCTCTCCACGCCACTGAATTAGTCCAATAGAAAGGCAGAGCTGATACGATTGGATCCAGCTGGCGTCGCAGAGTTGGGCTAAGGACAGGAGCTCACCCTGTCTTGTGGGGCCAACCTGGGTCTCAAACCCTGGCCTGCTGGTTAACAGGCACAGTGTCTTAACCGCTTGTGCCACCCACAGCCCTTTTGGCAACACAAGGACTTTTACAAAGTTGTTAAAACCAGACCAGTGTCACACTTCTGGGCTACCTCCACAAACAGGCAGCAAGGCAGCACATGCAACAACAGCTCTAGGAACCCTGTCAATGCTGGTAAGTTTGTGGAGGAGGAATGTTATGGACAGGGGGAAAGGCAAGAGTAATCTAGAGTGGATCAGGGGAAGAGCATTAGAGAAGGTGGGTGGACATCCCTATGTGGAATTCCAATGGCAAGTATACGATTGGGCTGTTAATATATGATATAATATTTTGGAAAAAAATATCTCAAGATAACTGTTTCCTAAGAACTATCTCAGTGGCTCCTTCAAATCAGACATCAAATGGGGAAAGAAAAAATTGCTACAGTGGTGCCTTTTCCAATTTGCTGTTCTTAGATGTCTGGGCATTTGTTCGTCCAAATCTAACTACAGCAGCCTTGCTGTAATAATGCAATAATACAACCTTCGAAAAACAGTTCTTCAGTGGTGGCTACCTGTCAGTGCTTGTACTCAAGAACCTTGAATATCAGTGACTCACTAATGTTTTATGATATTTTACCTCACTTTATGGTAGTCATTTATGACAAGACCAGAATGACATAAACTGCCATAAAGCAAAGCCATGCAATCACACAAATGATCATAAATCAAGGCAGCAACTGAAAAAAGGTCATAAAAAGGAAAGGAAATTGAAGAAAACAACATCTGAGTTTAGATTTTGAGAACTAGAGGTAAAAGCCCTAAATTTGAGGATGGACAGATGTGAAGTGTAAGCAGGTTTGGTGTTCTGCCGCTATACTAATTACTCCACTATTATGTGAGCATACATTTATGTACCATAAATGCACTACGATGCACCTTGCCCTTAAGCTAAACATAGCCTCTCACTGTTATGTGTTAAAAGGCAGGATTTCAGAAATCCGAATCAGATTTAGAACTGTTTTGAAAACCCAAAAAGCATAGTGAGCTCAACCACCATTTAGGCAATTCCCAGAGGTGAACCCAGAGGATTTTCTGCTTACTATTTTTTAGTAAATTAAACCAAAAAAATTTCTTGGAACTAGAACCCCAAGTTCCACAGTGAATACTCACTCCTACTGGATTCATCTTATTTCAATTTAGAACTGAGATCTGAGCCAGTGCCAAGATAAAAGGGTGGAAAGCAGTATGTTTTGCAGGAAGTCTTGCCATGGCATGCAAGCAACCCATCCCTCGTGGAGCCATTCTGGAAAACTATAACTCCCTTTTGCTCCCCTGCCAGAATAGTTCCAATGGGAGGGGCGACTTGTATGCCTAGTGAGGCTCCCTGCAAAATGTAGTACTTTGCACACCTTCTAGTCACACCATTGATCCAAGCAATCCATCGGTGTTTCAAATATTTTTCCTGCTTATTCCAAGAGAGCTTTTAATATTTACTGTTCTTTCCTCCTTAGGTCAAATTACATTTAACAGTGTGACTGTATGCAATATTACCTTCTATGCTGCAAAATGTGGGGGGAAGTGGGGGAGAGACATAGGGGGGTTGCATAGAAATAATGGGGAAGAGTGAACTGCTTAGCACTTCTACCACCTGTTGCCTTTACCCTGATCTCACTTACTCCCCATGCAAGCTATTTCCTCTCTCTTGTTCCCAGACCTGTTTAGTTTAGAACTGTAGTAGGAGTAAAAATGGTTTGCAGAGGAGTTTCAGGAGAGTAAACAATAGTGGAGAAGAGAAATGGTTTGTTTTGGCATCAGCTTTGATACCTATCAGGAACAGCCTCCAGTGCTAACTGTGGATTTCAAATCAATCAATCAATCAATCAGTCAACCATTTATATATTTTCAACCAAAGTTTCACAAAGCAGTTTACAGAGACATAACCGATATAGCTGATAAACATTCTCAGGCATTGAGGCACACAATACATCTCAATACATTCCTCTCCCTATACTGGGTAAGATTGGCTCTGGGCTGGGGTGGAAGGACACAGGACTGAGAATTCAATCCAGATCCCCATCCCTGTTGGGCCTCTTCCGTCAGCCCAAAGATGTTATGAATATGCCGCAAAGTACTTTCATATCACCATGTGAGGAGGAAGGCTGGTGCATGGATGTGCACTGGCTTCCAGTGGCCAACATAAGCTGCGCAGAGCCAGCAGAATGATATGGCCATACCAGCTGAGCCACACTAGACCAGTGGTTTGGAAAAGTAGGAAGAAAGCGGAAAGGATACATTCTGGGGGTAGAGGAGGGTGGCAGACCCATAGACAGGTAGAGCCAGGATTCCACACTTGTGCCTCATCCAAACTGCATTCCTGGCAGCTATGGGCATCTTTGAGCAGCTCTTGCCATGTCTTTAGGTGGTGAAGATCCGAGTAGCCCATTGGGGCTGTTGCGGCATTATGCAGGGCAAGGGGAATTTCCCTTGCCTCATGAGTGCCAAACTATCCCAGGCATTTGTCAAAACCTCAATATTATACCTCAATAGCATAATTGGTGTGTCCAGCATTTCACTGGACCAGATGTCTTAAAAGGACTGGAGGAGAGAGAGAGAAAAAGAAAGAGAGGGATATGTGTTCGTATACCACCTCTTAAAGTTATATTCTCATAAAAATGAGAAACTGCTAGTGGTGGAGGTAACAGCATTTATGAGCAGGATTTATGAACCACTCATGTGGTGTAAATATATACTGTACACAAGCACCAGTGGGGATAAATTCCACTGGACATCCTTGTTATTTTAGCCATAACCTTGAAAGGTCTGTCATCCTCATTTGGCTAAGGAAAGCATAAAACGAATAAATATTAAGCTGTGGGATTTTTCACTTCCCAAACACAGTCACTCAGCACTTCTGATGCCGATGTTTGAAAAAGGCAGATATGTTTAATTACATTTATTTGGACACTGACTAGCTCTGCTCCTGTTCTCCTTCCTTTGCCATAGTAGCACTGACATAAATTATATTTAAAATTTTTCTGCTGTTTCTAGAGGGTGATTTTAGTGTGTGTGGGGGGGGGGGGGGCGGGGGGTGGGAGGGAAGGCGGGAGGGATGGCTTAGCTTAGCTTCAGCAAAGTAACTGTATCACATACCTTCAGTCCATAACTTGGTGCTCCTGATAACCTTAATACTCTGAACTAGAAGCAGTGATGAGTGACCAACCAAGTGGTAGTGTGATAGTTGGCATATGTTCAAAGAGACCCTTTGGACACCAGGCAGCTTACGGGAAGCTAAGCTAAACCAAGTTTTACTTACCTGTCCTCAGCTGTTCCCCCATAACAGAAAGCACACATTCCATTGGAAGTGTTGCATGCTCTGGGGTGGTGGCAAGATGTGCCATCTTGCTATCTTCAAAAATCACTCCCATTCAATGGATTAGGTCCATACACTGAATCAGTCCCTCTGATGTCCATGCAGAGACCACAGTGTGCACATGGACATTCATATAAGCAAACATTTCAGCCCACCTGCTAGGGTAGAACAATGTTCTGTACTGAATGCTGGAACAGCTGGAGAGAACACCACAGTCACACCAGAGAACTATGGAGCTATCAATCTCAGCCCAAGTGTTTTGATTATTATATTTTTGTGTATGCCGTTCACAATCTCCTTTGAAAAGGCTGTGCTGAATTTTAAAACTTAAAACAAAGAAATGCTGAGGGTCTGACGTTATGTTGAATATCTTTTCCTAAACTCCGATCACTTCTGATGAATATCTTTACACAGCTCAAGATCATAAGGATGGCTGTCATCACTACAGAAACGAGACAAAACAATTCAAGCAGTTGAGTTTGCTTTTAATTATATATGGATTTGCATACATTCCAGATGTTGCACATACAATCTGATCTTCTGGATGGAAAACAGCACAGATTCAGGCCTCATTCATGCATTCAAATATCTGTTTGTATGTTCAAGTACTGTACCTATGTATATTTGTAAACTGCCATATATATACACACGTATACATATACATATATACATACATATATCAAAATTAAAAAAATTGTTTTCTCACTCTCCATGGTTGGTGTATGTATGTTATCCTCAATATCGGTTCCTCTCCCAGAGGCCTGGGAGTTTGAGGGTTCTGCGCAGTATCTTAGCTGTTCCTAGCAATGCGCGTTTCTGGATCAAGTGTTCTGATATCCTTCCTGGAATCTGTTGGAGCCATTCTTTCATCTTGGATGTCACAGCCCCTAGTGCTCCAATCACTATTGGGATCACATTCACCTTCACTTTCCACATCCTTTCTAATTCCTCCTTCAAACCCTGATACTTTTCCACCTTTTCATGCTCTTTTTTCCTGATGTTGCTGTCATTCGGTATTGCTATATATAATTCAATTCCTATCCCACTCACTGCTATCCCACTCACGTTTACACACATATGGCTAACCATACTCAGCATACTATATGTGTGAATCTGCAATATACTTCTGCCTGGAAAAAAAACATCTGGAGCGAACAATAAGATGTCTTTAAGCCATTAGATAAAACTGCTTTTAAAAGGTATCATTCAGTTACCTCATCCTTATAAAACATCTGGAAAGGTTAAGAATTTGGTGTTCAAATCAAACCATATGTAAATTAATCTAAGTCATTGTAATGATGACATTCCCCTTCAGAATCTAAAATTCTCCCTCTAAAACCTGAATGGAAAAAAGTAGCAAAAGTTGAATTTTCTAAATTGAGGATTCTGTTTTATATTATTTTATTATTTCTAGTTTTCTGGAATTTTCATACTAACTAGGCTGCAATCCTAACCTTCAGTGCTAACCCTAATCCCATGCTGGCTTGGGGTGTTGCAAAAGTGCCATAGGACACATCTGTGCCACTCCTGGGCTGAATGAATCAATGATGCAACTCAGTATTAAACAGTTATGCATGCATTCAGAGAGCAGGGAGACGATGACAGATAGCTCAATGGTTGGAGAATGGAGGTTGAAAAGGAAAACTATCAAGACAAACTGCAAGAAAGGAGATTCAGGTTGGAAATCCGGAAAAAATTCCTGATGGTGAGGGCGGTTCGGCAGTGGAACAAATTGCCAAGGAAGGTGGTGGATTCTCCCTCACTGGGGATCTTCAAGCAGAGGCTTGACGAGCACCTGTCGGGGATGCTCTAGGGGGATTTCCTGCTGCAGGCAGGGGGTTGGACTAGATGACCTACTAGGTCCCTTCCAACTCTATGATTCTATGACTCTCCCTCATTGGGGATCTTTAAGAGAGGCTTGACGAGCACCTGTCAGAGATGCTCCAGGAGGATTTCCTGCTACAAGCAGGAGATTGGACTAGATGACCTACTGGGTCCCACTCCCTTCCAACTCTAGGATTCAAGGATTCTATGATTCTTTGACAATGAGGTTCTGTTGGTCCCATCACTGAATAGGATATGGGAGGAAGAGGTCATGTCCCTTGCTGCAACTTGCTACTGAGGCCAATCAATACAGGTGTTCCCCACTTATTGGACAGGTTAGGGACTGGAGCTCCATCCAAAAGTGAAAATCTTTGAAGTGTGGAATCCAATCTTTTTCAGCTTGAAAAAGCTTTCAAAATGGCCACCAAAAAGCATAAATAACACATATTTATTAACACATAGCAAAAGCGCATAGCAAATTAGATTAAAATGAACAAAGGAAGATTTGAACAATGAATATCTTATGTATTTGAATGATGGTTATTTACCAAAGAAAGTCATAAGGAAATGCCAAAAACAGTTAGATGGAAATCTCATGGAAATCAACATCAGGGATAACAATTTTAGCCTTTAAACCAGCAGAAAGAGTGAAGCATGTGTTGAATGAATGAGTCCTGGGTATAGATGAAATGTGTTGAAAGAACAGAACTGTCAGAAAACAAACCTTCGGAAAGTGATGAACGCCTGTATCTTCTTGGGCACCGGCTGATCTTCCCAGCCTGTTTGGGTCCATTAAAGTGTAGTTTTCAGCTTGCACTGTTTTGATTCTGTGAAGCAGATGGTCTATCACTGATCCACAGCCCTTCAGAGAGCCTTTGGGGTGTTCCTATAGTCTGTCTTGGGAATTATGATTTCATGTCCGCTGCTTTCTTATTGCTAACATACAGTGTTTCCTATTATTCTTTTTGCTATATTCATTAGATTTGCAAGTCAGCTTGGTAGGACCTATGGGTCAAAAGGCAAAGTAAAAAAAATTGGTAATAAACAATATAAAGAGATTCTCACTAAGGGAATCTGACTGAAATCTGCAAGTGATCTGCTTTGGACTAATGACAGTCTTTCACGATTGCTCAGGCTGCTTAAGTTGCCTACACACAGCAAGCTGCTTGTAATCATATTTCCATTTCATCGGGGGGAAAAGGATGCCAACTGTTGTACATTAATTCAAAGAGGAAAAGGGTGGTATGCAGCACACAAAAGAACAGAAAATATGGACCATTAAAGGGGGAGAAGAAACCCAACTCACTGTAAATAAAGCCCTGTAATTATGCATCACAAAAAAAAATTCAGCGGCAAATGGTTCAGTAATCTCATTACCGAACACACTAATAATAATTGCAGCATTCTCTCTATCTCCTCTAAGATAATGAGCAGCACACTGTATGTTGTGAAATAAATAAACTCCCAAGCAACAATGTCTCATCTCAAGGTTTAATGGAACAAATACGCTTGCCTTAAGGTTTGCCATTCACCCCCGCCTGTTTTGTTAGCATTTTCCTTTAAAAAAATTATTTATGCATCCTCATTTTTAAAAGGGGTGGTCGAGCTTAGGGAATTATAAACATGGAAGTTGTCACCGAGACGATGCTTTAAAAGGGAACAGGAGGAAGAAAAACCTTGCGATTTTAGCTATGATCAAAATTAGCCCAAGTTAAAGGCAATAATTAGTAAACAACTTTGTCATATTCAGAACAGCATCAGTCCTATTAACATTTCTATAGTTCCCCAATTACGTTATAAATCAAAAGTAATACAAAAAGACAATGCTGTAATGAGAATGCATAGACTGCATCAAAAATTCAGATGCCAGCCTTTTCATTGCTCTTGGATCCCTCTCTTAATTTGTTCCATTTTATTTTCTGGAGCAGTGTAGCAGCAGAAGTGCAATCAACATAAATAAAAGTTATACCTTGGTGAATAACTCAGGGGTATTTGAGCAAGATAACTCAGTCCAACAATTTTTTTTAATAGAAAAGCAAACTGTCTTCCTTCTAGCATGTGCCTGCTTCCTGAACAATCCCTTTGTATAGCAACCATTTCCTAGGGTCTGACACAACTCATCCAACTCATCAACCTGTTCTTGTGGTGATGTGGGGATGCCGGCACATGTATGTACACTGGTCTCACCAAGGTGTGGCACAGAAGTGCCTGATGGCACTTTTGCAACATCTCCAAGCCAGGGTTTCTGCTGGCGTAACCAGACTTAGGATTGCAGCCTGAGTGGCATAGCTGGAGGGGGCAAAGCACTAAGGCTGCAATCCTGCAATACTAGGCCAGCATAAGCCCCAGTACAAGTCCTTTGCTGACCTGGGGGTGTAATCAGGCACTTGGGCCCTGGATTAGATTGCTCCACAGGCGACCTCCCCACACCACAATGGGAAGATATGCCAAGTGAGTTAGGCCTGCCGAAATGGTTTAGGATTGTGCCCTCTTGAGTTTTGCAAGGAGCCTCACTGAACCCTGCAGAGTGCAAAATGGTGGATCATATTCCCCTCTGTTTTGCTTCCCTGCCCAGGATAGGTCTGAAGGGAACTGTTGCGGGTCCACTTGCACATTGGGGGGAGACTCCCTGCAAACCGTATTACACCTCGGGTTGCTCAGTTCCTTTTTGCATCACAATTAAGAGAAAATAGAAATAAGAAATTTTCAAGCATGATAATTATTTACTGGGTATAAACCTAGAGTCCACTGGATTACTAAGTTAAATGTTCATTATGAGTACATATAAGAAATACTGATAGTGCCAATGGATGAAAGTGTCAGCCCAATGTAACGCCATTGTACAAATCAATGGTAAGTCCAAAACTGGAATATTGAGTCCAGTTCTGGTTGTCACAACTCAAAAGGGATATAGGCTACAATCCAAAGTAACTACGGGACCTTTTACACCAACGTAGTTACGGTGGCACCTATGGGAAACCTATGGGAAATGTATAGAGCAATCCAGAGTAAGTGCCTCTTATGTCTTCCCATAGTTACTCTGGATTGTAGGGATAGTGCAAATGGACAAGTTTCAGAAGAGAGAGATCAAAATGATTACTGGGCTTGGGTATTTCCTTTAAGAGGAAAGGCTATAGAGTTTTGAGCTCTTCTGAAATAATCAGCATTTTTTGTTGACTCGTGTTCACTCGAGTCACATACATGAAAGACTTGGCAAATACACAAGTCAGTGGTCCCTTTACTCGACACTCATCTATTTATTTTATTTATTTATTTTATTTAAGCAATTTGTATCCCGCCTTTCTTCCCCCACAAGGGGGAACTCAAGGTGACCAAACAACAATTAAAAAACAATAAAACACCACTAAAATTAGATACGGTAATAAATAGAGATTAAAACACAATTAAAATGTAGTTAAAATACAATTAGATTAAAGCTAAAAACATAGACTAAAAACGATAAAACAAAAAATGATAAAAACAAAAGCCCCCCATCCTCTGCCCCCATTAAAAAAGCTTTTTTAAAATAAAAGGTTTTAAGGTTCCACCTGAAGCTCTGTATTGAGGGAGCTTTCCTCAGTTCTAAGGGGAGAGAGTTCCAAAGCCGGGGTGCCACCACCAAGAAGGCCCTATCTCTGGCCGCCACACCTCTCACATCTCTTAGTGGCAACACAGTCAGTAGGGCCCCATCAGATGACCTTTGATGATGGGTCGGATTGTACAGAAGAAGGCGATCCCTCAGATACCCTGGACCCAAGCTGTTTAGGGTTTTAAAGGTCAGGACCAGCACTTTGAATTCAGCCCAGAAACGAATGGGCAGCCAGTGTAGTCGCTGAAGCAGTGGCCCAACAGAGTCGAACCGACGAGCCCCAGCAACCACATGGGCCGCTGCATTCTGGACTAGTTGAAGCTTCCGGACCATCTTCAGAGGCAGCCCCACGTAGAGCGTGTTACAGTAATCCAATCTTGATGTCACTATGGCATGGGTCACCGTGGCCAGATCCGAGCGACTCAGGTATGGTTGACTCAAGTCTGTCTGTGTGTGTTTGCTTTCTGATTTTGTTAGCTTAAACACCTCAATGGTATCATTCAGCCAAGGAGGTTCCAGTCAAGAGGCAGGGGATTTTTAGTTTTTTGTTTTGCGGTGAATAGGAGGTATGAATAGGAGGTTTCTTGCCAACTGCATAGCATGTCTTCTGTGAGATCTGTTGTTACTTGGGGGAGTACGCAGGATTACAAGATCATAGAAAAAAGTGGAAAGAAAATGAAGAAAGATGAAGGAAAAGAAGAAAAAGAGGAAAAATTAAAAAAACTGCACTTAAACTGGAGTTTAAAAACTGCAAAAACTTATATTGTTGTAGAGAGGCAGTCATGGAAGCAATTATTCCATTATTTAGCTAAGCTGGAAGAGGCAGTGGATTCTTTGCATTGTTTATTAGTGTCTCTCTACAACAGTAAGAAAAGCTGTTTAAAACCATTGTAAAGGGGAACACTTTTTACTGCTTTTATTTAACACATTTTTTTGTATCAGCAGGGAGTCCCACAATCAAACCCCTGCAGATACTGCGGCACAGCCTTATTCAATTAGGCGCAATGGAGGAACAAGAAATCTGGAGTGGGTCTTTAAATCTATTTTTCCATTGATTCTTTATCCAAAGATTTTTTTATCCATGGGAGGATTGGAATGGAACCCTAGTGGATAACAAGAGACACCTGTATATGCCATTGTGCTTTACTCTGGGGCTAAGGATAAATGCCTGCTTTCTTTGGAAGACCTAGAAGCTAAATGTTGCTTAGGGAGACCTTCTGCCTCCTAAAATCCTCTATGTGATGCTCATAAGATGTTCCCTGCCATTGCGTTAGCATGGAAGAATTAGAGCTGGATGGATTGCTCACTAGTCACAGCTAATTCAGACACCATACACACTGAATTTCTGGGCCCAATGCACACAACATAGAACTTATGGTAACCCCATTTGAAAAGGACACCAATGTACCTAGGACCCACCCCCTTATGCCACCCCTTATGATCCACCCCCTTATTGTGAACCTTACGGTGAACCTTTTTGGCACCAAGTGCCAACTAATGGCGCCGGTGGCACCCAGCATGTGCACTGGGCTCAGGGCAGTCCTGGGAGCACTAAGGCTGCATGCCAGCAGAAAGTGCTTTGAATCCCCACTGTGGCACACATGCCATAGGTTCCCCACCACTGCCTTATGTGAACCATTTTTTTTCAGCTGTGAGGAGCTTTCTGCACATCCTTTAAGCCAAAGGACATCAGAGATTCACCATTTGCGCTGTATCATTCATTCCTTGTACAATAATGTGTTCTTCTGTCCAGAAAGCGTATGTAGAGCAGCCGCTGTAAATACACCGGATTTCACAGCAAAAACGTTCTTTTTCCATCACGCAATGTGACAGAGAAGCTGATTAGAGTCCCTATTCCGGAGGAGAATGCAGTCAACAGATATTGCATGCTCAGGGTTAATTTTCTCTTCAAATTACAGATGCAGCTAAACTGCCGTCCGCCTCCTCGTGATAACTCGTCACGCTGTCAGAACTGAAGAACCTGAGCGATCAACTGGGACTAAATGTCCTTATGTACAATTCCTAAAAGATGGCTACCCTGGAGTTTCTATCAAGCCTACATGGCCATGTATTGATGCTGTGCTTATTTATTTCAGTGCTTCTGAAGTACAGTTAATCATTCCACTGTGGTGTCTTGGATGGTACATAATTAATACAATGGATTGGCTTAGGAAGAAAGCTTAGTGGGGGACTCAGGTAAAACAAGACATATGCCGTGGACTTTTTATATCCAATAGAATTCCTATATACCTAACATATTTAGGGCAAGAGTGGGATAAAGAATGCTGATGGTTACACTGTGTGTATGCGTGTCTCTCTGTGTGGTATAAGAGTGTGCTAATATTTTTCAATCTTATAAAAATCAAAATTTAAAAAAATTTAAAATCAAAATTCTTTGTTGGGGTTAATCCAAATTCTGCATGATAAAAATAAAATAATTTTATGACATTCTTTTAGTTATTAAGTATGCAATCTTGATTTTAGGCCAGAGAGAATGTCTCAGCAATGCTGGCCTAAGTAGACCATATCCTGAGCTGACACATATGTCAAATCCACAAATCTAGGAGTGGCCTAACTGCTGCTGAGGACCAAATACATGGCAACTAGGGCAGGCTTGCCTCTGGTGAGACCTGCCTCAGATCACACAAGGAACAGTTGTGGTGCCTACCATATAAAAACCCAGGAGTCTCTGGCAACCAAACCCTGTAGTATAGGGTGGGTGAAAGGGAATGGCTACTGGAGCGGACTGTTGGAGTTGTGCCATATCCTGAGATTGAGATTGAGATCCCGAGGAGTGGAGCTTAGGTGTGAACTTTTCAGTTGAAAAGCGGAATATAAATACTGTAGATAGATAGATTAGGCCAACCTAGGACTTAGAACTTTTTCTTTTCCTTCAGTTTTTACACTGACTTATCATAGGCCCCAATGGGTCTACTCAGATTTACACCTGTTCCTGAGGTGGCCTAAGTCAAAGGGGCTTGGAGAGGGCATGTCTGCCCTGGAAACAGGCTCTGGTTATGGCCAAAGTGCACTGTTCTAGGCCCTCCACATGCCCCTGCCTAGGCTGGCACTGCTAGACTGGTACAAGTCCATCTGTCTTGGGCCAGCCTAAGTGGATTTATGCTAGCCTAGGCCTTTTCTGGTGCAGCTAGGCTGGCCTATCTGGCTTTCAGCCAGCCCAAGTGCCTTTCAGGATTGTGCCCTAAGCAAATTCAACACACACATTTTGTGTGTTGCATTATTGTTGTATCTCATTTTGCATAATTTATTCTTAAATTCTTATGGTAAATGAAATTTATTTACCATCTTCTAGTTATAGGAAGGGGCAAGTTGGAAAGCAATGAAAACTCCACAGCTTAACCCTGAAAATCTTATTCTGAAATCTTTGAATCTGAAATTCCACATTTTGCCAGTAATTTACCCAGTGTGTAATTAGCCAGTGGAACTCCTTGCCACAGGTTGTGCTGATTTTGTCTGGCCTCGAGGGCTTTAAAATATGATTGGACAGATTTCTGATCATGATGCTGGGTGATTTCTGATCATGATTTCTGTCATCTGAATTGGCCATGGATGCCATTTTTTTCACCTAGCCCTGTTGGGTTAGAGAGAGGCAATTTTGGTTTTATGTTTTAAATTCTATATTTAATTAATTAAGCCCAGATCTTTATTGGCAGGATGGGAGGGTAAATAAAATGCTATCTGCAGAGGAGTAGATGCGAGATGCAAGTATCTTGTAGTCATGTGAACTCCCTGAAGCATCTGGTGGACCACTGTGAGATACAGGATGCTAGAGTAGATGGATCTTCAGCATGATCCAGCAGGGCTCTTAAATTCTTATATATAGTTTCAAACATATTTACACCCTAAAGGCTTGCTTTGATTATGTGAAAGCTTGTATTCTGATGATGTTGAATTATTTGCCTGATGCATCTGTCTGTCTGTCTGTCTGTCTGTTTCCAACAAGCACTTATTTTGTATTCCTCAGAATTGCAGCATCCACATTACATTTGTAATTCCCCTCTTTGTGTCCCACCTCCTTCCATTAATTTCTACACATGCTGGGTACAAATGTTGGCCAACTGTTCATTTTTTACATTGTGAAAGTAATTCAGTAATTCAGAAAATAATTGAGAAACTCAGTTTCTTGCTGTTTGCCTCAGTGTGTACGTTCAGTTTGGGTGGAAGGTTTTTGTGGTTCTGACCCAATTCCAAAGTCCACTCGCTGCATTCAACCCATTCATCTAATGCTTCATTAATTGCAAGCATCTGAAATCATTAGAACCTGATTGAGCGCAGAAAGCATCAAAGCTGGAGAAGCTTGCGACTGCTTAGCCAGCAAATGGTCTCAGCGCAAAAGAATGTCAATGTTTATAGTAAATGTAACGTAAACTGGGGTGTTCATTGACATCTCCCTCCATTTGTATACAGCAGTTCTGACATCTATCAGTTCAAGAGAGCATGATTTATCCACTGCTATATCCTGGAACTGACAAGCCAAAGATTACAGCTTAACCTTCATGAAAGCAGAGGCAAGATGTATCCCTAAAATAAATATTTAGCAACTGACAAGCTCTGGTTAATATTAATTTGTGATCGAGAGCAGTCAATTTAAGTAGGTGCCTGCCAAAAACTATTTGGATTTTGCAAATCATCTATCACACAAATCAGGTCTAGAGAGCCTCCCTGCCTACAATGTGAGGATCTTGCTATTATCTTTTTGGCTGCAGTTCCGTCCTTCAACGCAGTCACATATCTACATTTGAAGAGACTTTCATAAATCCCACATTGTCCTCTAGAACATTGTCCTCTAGAAAGGGGGACTACAAATGTTACCAGAGAATTTCCTTTTGCCTCAATTTCTCTTTTTCATTTGCTATGAATTTTCTTTTTTTTCCCCAACAAATTGATTTGGTCCATCTATAAGATGCTAACAGTTAACTCCTATAAGATGCTAACAGTTAACTCCTAGAAAGAGAGACTTCTTTCTCTCACCAACTTCAAACAATGAATTGATTGTCCACATCATGCTCATGTGAACCAGACATGGATCCTGGTGAGGAAATCGGGCCCGTCAGGTTTTCTGTCATGGAGCAGATTGTGACATTTTATCTAATTAGCTCATTCGGGACAACAATCCTTCAGATTGCTTCAATTTCTAATTTACTTGGATGGTCATAGGGTGGATCAGAAGTGAATTGAGAGATAGGGAAAGAGAAAATGAAAGTTTTCTTGCAAGATCAGGGGTTTCTGACATTTCTGAAGGAAACTACTCATGAGTAAACATGCACATGTGGCTCTGTTTCACTTTCAGCAGGGTTCAAAACGTTCTCCTTGTCAATATGGCAGGGAAGGCCTGCATAACCTTCATATCTCAGGTGGGTCTGAATTCATTGAATTGGGACTGTTCTGGTGGCACCAGGGTGACCGGATGCCAAACCCAAAATTCCTGAACCCCAAGGCCAAAATTCCTACCCGCTTAAAAAAAATTGTCAAAAATGTATTTTTTTTGTTTTTTTCTAAAAACTGGTTTTTGCATTGGATTCTGCTCTTCAATACAAATCCAAGAACATATGACATGATGGTGTACTACACACCATTGCAAAGTTCAAAAATGAAGCCTAAATGTAGGACAATGAAGCCAAAATGTAGGACACCCAGACAGGAAGCTAAAAATCCAGACAAATCCGGGTTTTTCCGGTCATATGATTGCCCTGGGTGGCACTGTATTCCTCTCAACCTGCCCTTCATAAGTGAACTGGTGCACATGAGTAAAGGCACATGTGCAGCTCAGTATCCATAGGGCTCAATATATTTTTTTTTTGTGAGATATCAGCTTGTCAGCTTCACAACCCAACAAAAATCATTCTGTGACTCACTAGTGGGGAACAAGTAAAAAAAAATTGGAAAAACACACACACATCTTTTAGAAGATGATAATTCCTTCAACTATTTCAAAATTAATGGTCAGTGAAATTCTTCATTGTTTGAGACTAAACATACACAGTTCTCTCAGCATTTTCTTCTTAAACCATTTATCATTGCTGCTAGTCTCCTGTGAACCAATATCAAATATATAAGCCTTTTCCTTACTATGGATTTCAAAGCCAAACAATACTGAATACAGGAACTATCATGTTCCCTCTCTTGTATATGATATTTTCAAATGGATCTCAGAATAGTGTTTGCTTTTCCCCCAACAGTTTCCCTTTGTTGATTCAAACGGCTAGTTACTATGATGTCTGTATCTGCCTAGCCAGTTAACCCTTGGTCTATACACGCACATGTGTTTCATTCATTTGTGGTTTTCCTTTCTTCTGTATAACACATCATAGTAGCAATTCCTACACTTTCTTCTGGTATCTGTGGCCCAATTCTCCAACTTATGGTGGGATTCAAAAATTCAAATCCATTTCTATAACACTGTTACCTGGGTTGGTAACATCTGAAGAAATAAAGAATGTGCATTTTGTTCCTTTGAGATGGAGGCTTATAATTACAATCAATAGCAAGTGGTATAACGTTACTGTTTATGATGTATACTCTGAAATACACTTCTGATTTGTAAGATACAGCCATTCTTCACCAAGTACCACAAAAAGTACACATTCATTCTAATTGAGTATTTGTATGAACAACAGTGATGGATAAAACCTGTATTTTGCTTTATGTCCAATTTTGGCAGCAGAACTTCCTTTCCAGTGGTGGTGAAGCCCAAATCTATGAGACTGTCCCCCTCATACTATTTATGCACTACTAAAGTGCATAAAAGATTTTGAAAATTGCATACTGCATGGTGTGATAGCCTCTTCATGCTCAGGGTGACCATACAGAATGGAGGACAGAGTCCCTCTACCTTTAAGCATTTCATAAAAGAGGGAATTTAGGGGTGTTGATTTTTAAACCCTTCTAAGTCGAGCTCCACCTGCCTAAATTCCCTCTTCTATGCAATGCTTAAAGGTATAGGCACTCTGTCCTCCATTCTATATGATTACCCTGCTGCATACTTTACCCGTTACCTAAAGCCCCAGAAATTTTCATTTCTGATTGTCATTAGTCTTGCACTTCCTTTAAATAAGTCTTGTTATTGCCACAGTGTTGGGCTATACCCCTGTACTAAATCAAAGGAGAGCATGTCAGCTTCGGGGAAACAACTGGCTGAATTATAATGCATCT
Organism: Cryptoblepharus egeriae; assembly: GCA_030015325.1. Lineage (NCBI taxonomy): Eukaryota > Metazoa > Chordata > Lepidosauria > Squamata > Scincidae > Cryptoblepharus > Cryptoblepharus egeriae. The sequence goes on along the minus strand of JAREYC010000003.1, from coordinate 175,845,752 downwards.
TGAGATGTACAAGTGGAAAAAGTGATGTGTTAAATCACCTTAGGTGATAGGAATATAGAATGTGGAATGTCCACTGCACTTGCGTTAAAAAAAATTTAAGAGAGGGTGCACATAAGCCAGGATGCATTTTAAGATCCTAATAAGAAACATGATGAAACTCACTTTAATTAATGTCCTGGTTTCTCCACAAACCATGAACCTTTTCAGATAGCTGTAATTCTCAGTGATCAGATGTCACAAAGATGTCAAAAAAGAGAACCACCCCTGAAATGTAGGACACCCAAGAAAAATGTAGGACATGACAAAATAAAAGCTAAAAATACTCATATAAATTGTTTCCATGTGGTTAATTTAAAAACCACTTTATTTACTAAATTTAAAACAACGTATAATTTATTAATTACAAGAAGGCTGCATGCTGCCTGTTCAAAATGAAATGGAGAACAATGAAGATTTTTTTTTCCAGGACACAGAGGTAAAAAGGAGGACATGTCCTAGAAAAAGAGGATATATGTTCCCCCTGGGAATTCTGAGTGTTTGCACCTCAATAAAAATTAAGATTTCTAGAGGGCAGAAATGGCTATACAATAAAGAAAGGAGGAAGAAGTCATAATGAAGCAGGTAAGTCTCATTTGGGGACATTTCGGTGCTGAATATGACAAAAAGGAAGAAGACAGAAGATATTTATAATGAGAATATGTGGAACAGGACAAGACGACAGAAAAGATAAACGTTCTGAAAGCGGAGAGATGGACACAGCGTATTTGTCTAACAAGAAGTGATCACCAATGTGTTCTAATGGCTCCATGAAGAATGAAATTGAGGCAAATAGACAAGGGGAGACAGCTCAATGGAATGGATACGCCAGCGCTCAGCATATCCAGTTAAGGACAAGTATGGAATGATTAGCTTGGTGTATTTCAGGGTAGGCTCTCAGGTTGTGTGCATCTATGCACACCTGATATGTCAACCAAGAAGACATCTAATGTTAAAATTACTTCACATTCACTCACAACCAATGACAGAAGGGAAGTTAAGACACTAGCAACTCTTAAAACATCAGTGAAGAAAGCAGCTAGGATGCTTGGTTGGAATGGAGAAAATTCAGGTAAACTTTTGCTCAGCAGGGAAGCTTACTGATGGGCCTTGAACAAAGTTCTGCTACCTCTCATCCTTCAGGGGGGTCTCTAACAGCCCCAAAGACACCTTATGAGCACAATCCTAACCATGTCTACTCAAAAGTAATCCCCATTGTGTGTTAATTACTCCCAGGAAAGTGTCTTTAGTATGGCTGCCTATATATCTTAATATGGTGTGCAGCTGGATGTGGCCAGTAGGCTGGGATTTGGAGACCCTTGTCACAGAAACACTAGTAGCACAATTCAATAGTATATGTAGAATTCTATGAATGGATATATGATGATTTATAGAAAGCATAGAATTCAGTGTATTCCAGAATGCATAGAATTCATTGCATTGTATACAGTGGTTCAGCAGTTAAGATGCTATACTTAAGACCTGAAGGTCAATGGTTTGACATCTGAGTACTGCAACACAGTGAACTCCTGTCTCTTTCCCAGCTCCTGCCAACTGAGCAGTATGAAAGCATTTAGGTGCAAATAGATCAATTAACTACCACTTTGGTGGGAAGGGAACAGCATTATGTATGCATGAGAATTCACTCAGGCTGGCCACATGACTCTGGAGGTCTGTCTGGACAACACTGCCTCTTCAGCCTTGTAATGGAAATGTGCATTGCACCCTAGAGTTGGTCACTGCTGACAGGACAACCTGCAGGGGACCCCTTTACCTTTTATCCACATAATGCTGCTGGTGTGCAAACATGCACCAGCCAGTTTGCCCCCTCCTGGTTTGAGGCACCAGTGACAGGCAGCAGCTCTTGATAGGCTGCTGGAGTGCCTGGTGGCAGAGCCAGTTGGATGGTTGGAGTGCACGCACCCCTGCCATCTCAATTTTGGCTTGCACAGTGACCGAGAGGGAGCTCTAGGGATGGGCTCCTGTCCTAGCCCCTTTTACCTTGCCAGGGCTTCCTTGCCAAGCCACAGGTGGAGTGGCTATGGCGGCTTCCCCTCCCTTTCTTCTCCCAACTGCGCGGTGTTGACCACACGCCTGGGGAAGGACTGGGAGAGCTGAGCTACCTGCGAGTGGAGTGGCTGCAGCAGCTTCCCTCTCTTTCTTCCCCCAAGAGCAGTGGGTTTGGCACCCAGTTGGGATTGGGTCATCGGGTGTCAGTGGCCTGGGTTGCCAGGTGGGGTATGTGCTGGGAGCAGTTTTTGCTTACACTCTTTGACTATCTCAGGGAGTGCCCATCGCCACAGGTTCTAGTAGTGAACCTTAGGGAAAATGATCTCTGCCAGAGGACAGCAGTGTCCTTGAGGCTAGAGATAAGTAGGGATTTTTCCCTCTTAGACAGCTGGTTCTGGGGTTGCGTATCCTCTGGTCCAGTGTGTTATCCAGGTGTATTTGGAAGGTAGCTAGAAACATTAGGAAGGTGGGTGTGTCCATAAAGAAGGTAAACGCTTCTTTATGTAGGACGCTTCCTTCTCCCAATGGGTGGGGCTGTTATCCAACATCCGCAGGTTGAATGATGGCAGCCCGAGTTTTTTCGGCGTGATGGGGTTCATTTATCTCCTGCGACCATTGATCTTTTCTTAAAGAACTTGCAGTAGGGACTGCTACCCTTTTTGTAGTGGAGTGGGGAGTCATGCGCTAGGCAGATCTTCCATGTGGCAGGAGTCATGCGGGCAGGGTAGGTAGGCATAGGCCTTGGCATTCAGCCTGAGGTGGCAAGGGGCAGGGGTGAACCAAATCTGGCTTACAATGTTTGACAATCTCAAAGGTGAGGTCTGGCTAGCCCCTGTCCAGGACTTAGGCAAAACCTGCTGGACGCCTGGCTGGTCGAGCATCCAGCCACCTCGACCTTCAGGATGGCAGTGAGGGGCACCTTTAAGCATCCAGTGAGGTGTGTCCCGAGTCAGGTTGCTTCACCATGTTTGAAATCAGGGGTCATGCAGATAGCCACTGCCCCACCTAGATCTCTACATCACATTTAGTGCAGTCCCTGTTTTTTGTTTTTGTATTATTAAATAGTTAATAAAGTGGCCCTTGTTAAATCCACGCCTGTGTCTGGTGTCTGTTTTGGCTGGTGGGGGCGAGGTAAATAAGTTTCATTAAATTCAATGGGACCTACTCAAGGTAACTAACTTCACAAATAACTAATCCTAAAACATGGCTTTTGAGTAGTGCAAGATTACAAATTCAGTAATAAACATATTAGCAATAGAAGCAGCATGTGGGTTTAAAAGTGGGATCTAAAAATCAGGTGCAGATGTCACTGCAGCTGGCTGGCCTCAGCTAATAACAGCTGACATGAGTTGTCTCCTTATCTGTGCAGTGTGTTGCTGGAAAGATGCATCCACATAGTGCTGCAACTCCTTTTCGATGAACAGGAAATGTTCATGTTGTGTATCAACAACAATCTAGCCAAAATTTGCAGTCAGCATAAATTACACTTCTTGGTGTACTGCCATAAGATGTGGCAAAAAATAAGCACACAGAAGCATGTAGACCCAGTTTTTTTTATTTGCCTAATAAGTGTTATTGCAATTTTTTGGAACAAAATTTCCTTCATCATGTTCACTCTGTTCTCTTAATGGAATTAGCAACAAGTAAAAGAAGATAGCATCATAAATGTCCTTATAAATGTCCAGACTTGGGCATACCATTCCCTCTGATTATCTTAGTTCTTATCTTATTTTTATGTCCTGTTCAAACATGCACTCCCCAAAGTGCCTTAGAATTTTTTTTTAAAAAAACAGCAACCCATTAGGTCAGCACAACTCACCTGTATCCCCACTTCTGTGGTGGTGTGGGGAGGCCGCCACATGTTGTGCACTTGCCTAATCCAACCCCTCCACATCCAGTAGTTCAAAAAACTGAAAAAGCAACAGAAGCACCTCAAGCAGTGCACCAAATTTTCAAAGGAAGCATTATTCCCTTCAGAACAGGCTTATCAGATGATCCTGAGTTCATTGACCCACCCCCTGTTAATAATTTCAGTAATAATTGAGATTCCATTTTCTGGCCCTTATCCAGCCAATTGGTTCAGTGTTTCTCAACCAGTACCACAGGTACCTTCAATGGTACTTACGGTGGTGACTGGCTGTACTTCCAGGATACCTGAATCCCTTCAATCTGGTAGTAGGACCAGGACTTCTACACAACAAACCGCAGTAGGAAGCTCTGTTTGGAAGGCAGTTCTCCAAAGCATGCTTTTCTGCTCTTGAAACTTTGCATCCATCCCAAGCATTGCATTGATGTTTTTTGCATCACATCTCACCTCCCAATCAAGAAGTAACATGATATCATCATCAACAGTTACATATGGCGGTACTAATAATAGATGCACCGTGTGAAGTGGAAAAGAAATACAGTATTAAAAGTTTCCTGGACCATGTGAAGTGGAGAAGAACCTTGGAATTTCTTGGATCATGTGAAGTGGAGAAGAAACCTTGGAATTTCTTGGATCATGTGAAGTGGAGAAGAAACCTTGGAATTTCTTGGATCATGTGAAGTGGAGAAGAAACCTTGGAATTTCTTGGATCATATGAAGTGGAGAAGAAACCTTGGAATTTCTTGGATCATGTGAAGTGGAGAAGAAACCTTGGAATTTCTTGGATCATGTGAAGTGGAGAAGAAACCTTGGAATTTCTTGGATCATATGAAGTGGAGAAGAAACCTTGGAATTTCTTGGATCATATGAAGTGGAGAGGAAAACTTGGAATTTCTTGGACCATGTGAAGTGGAGAAGAAACCTTGGAATTTCTTGGATCATGTGAAGTGGAGAAGAAAGCTTGGAATTTCTTGGATCATATGAAGTGGAGAAGTAATCTTGGAATTTCTTGGACCATGTAAAGTGGAAGAGAAACCTTGAGAAACACTTATCTAGACCTGCTCCCAAATCCAGAGTAACTACAGGAACATGTAAGAGACTTTACATGCACCCGTAGTTACTGCACCACCTAGTGAAAACCTATGGGATTCATATTGGAATCCAGAGTAAGTTGTTCTTACACAGGAGCAAGGTTCCTTGTAGTTACTCTGGATTTTGCCCTAGATCTCAAAGAATCCACTGCCTCACTGGAGAAGAGAGACTTGGCTATCATTAGCATACTGATTATATCAAACTCCAAATTCTGTCGGCTGCTACATGTATATACAGTACTAAACAGAATGGAAGACAAGATGAAGACTTGTGGCATTCTGAAGGCCAGCTTCCGTGAGTTGGAACAGAACCCCTTTCAGAACTGTCTCTCGGAAAGGAACGGGAGGCTGCAAAGCAGTGGCTCATCAGACCTTCTGGTCCAGAACAGTGATTCAGTGGTACTGAATCCTGTTTACTGGTTTAGAAGCATCAACACTGAGATACATTTTCCTTGTTTGTCTTTTGGCAAAGATCATCAACCAGTTCAACTCAACTCAATTTACAAATCAGGCCCGCAGATCAAAATGGGTTTGACTGCCCAATGAAAAACCAGATTTGGATTTGGGAATTTATGATTATCTACAAATTACGTAGACATGGAACCCAACTCTTCATACCAATTCACAATCTATGTTCTACTTGCTGTGAAACTGTAATGAAGGATGAACTCTGCATGCCAGTCTGAGCTCTTTGGAGTAAGTAAAATAATTTATTTTGGTAGTGGTTGGTGGGCTAAACACATAAGATATTAAAAAGCACATATTGCACCTCTGAGCCCTCCACCTATATGTGTGTCAGTTTTCTTAAACTGCATAAAATTTTATGCACTGATCACCTTTCCTACATTTTACGCGCACACACCCCATGAAGTATGCCACCCCCCAACCACTGCCATGTAGTGTGGAGTACCTGTCACAGGCTTTGGCATCCATTTCTGTAAAGACCATGCTAGTAATGGATTTGGGAGGTATTGTATTACAAGCACTTGACATTATAAATTGGTGTAAAGGCTCACAAATCAGAATCAAATTGTAAAGTGGATGGTACAGAGGAGGCGGACTGCGGGGACTGCCAGAAACACAGCCTGTTATTTTCATATTAAAATGTAATGGCGCCATTAAAGTTAAAACCACTGTTAAACTTGATTGAGTAAATTAGTTAATTAACCATAGCATCTAATGCATTCCTCCAAGGCATACCTCAAAATCCTCAAGATGCAGAGTAGTGATAGTGCCCAAGCCGTACATTATCCTAACTGCACATTGTAGTATGATTACACTCATCTCGGAGTGACTTATTACGAGATCAGTTATAAAAGAGGAGATGGCAAGTTGAAGCACTGCTGTGACTTTGAGATAGATAAGGGGGAAGAAAAAACAGTGAGAGATTAAGATGCTTGTCTTCCAGTTCTCGTGGCAAAGCTTTAAAGGAACCTTTTAAAATGTGTATTATAATGCACTGGCAAAGCGTTTTATTTATGTTGTATTCATTTGATTTCCATTGCTGTCATGCACAAATGTCTTGCTTTTCTGATCTCCTTCTTAGACATATATATTCCTGGCCACAATCCAACACACACTTAAGCCACCTCATTTTTTTCTGGCCCCTGATTCCAAATATTATTTTTGAAAGCATTTCTACCCCACCTTTCTTTTTTCAAAATTTTTTAAAAGCAAATGTATCCATCTAAAAACAATATCAAGGAAAGGAAGAAGACCTCAGTATCAAAACTAGCAGCAAGAAGTCACGTGCTCAATACATTAAATGTTTGCTGTAATAGGGCCATCTTTAGAAGATGAAGGAATGGCATCAAGAAAAGGTTGAAGGTTCGTTCTGATGGTTCGTCCTGAATTCTAAAGCCTAGACATGACCACATAAAATTTCTCTTCAGTGTTCCTACCACATGTGCTTCCAATGGTGGTGCTGTCTGTCTGTCTCTGTCTGTGTGTGGGGGGGTCATATATGTGTTGTATTGGCTCACCTTTCCTACACTGTTGCAGGCAGCAGTGGCTCAGTAGTTAAAGACTGTGCTTGTCAATCAGAAGGTCAGCAGCTTTGTGGTTCAAGATCTGAGTACCATGCAATAGTGTGAGCTCCTATCCCTTGCTCAGCTCATTAAACCTAGGAATTTGAAAGCATGTAAATGCAAGAAGATAAATGAGTACCACTTAGGTGGGAAGGTAACAGTGTTACATGTGACACATTTACCTTTTTATCTGCCCTGTTAGGTAATATTTGACCTAGAGGATGCCCAGTGCCAAAGGTTGCAATCCTAAAGACATTTTCCTGGGAGTAACACAGATTGAACACGAAGGGGCTTACATCTGAGTAGACATGGTTAGGATTGTGCTCTAAGAAAAACTCCTGAAGTAAATGAGTAACATAAGAAGAGCCTCTGCTAGATCAGCCCACGGCCTATCTAGTCCATCTTCCTGTATCTCATAGTGGCCCACTGGATGCCTCAGAGAGTGCATAAGACACCTGCATCCAGGTGCCCCCCCATCTGTCATTGCGAGGTTGCCCACATCTACATCTATCTATGCACACATACACACTCATGGCTTGTAACCTGTGATGGTCCTTTCCCCTAGAAATTTGTCAAATCCCTTCTTAAAGAAATTGAGGCAGGATGCCATCACCACATCCTGTGGCAGGGAGTTCCAAGTGTTGGTAGCACTTTAGGATTAGCTGTCAGTTACCCACTGCACCTCTACTACTCCGTTAGTATGCAGAAATTATTGCAATATTTTCCAACGAAAGGGTTCTGATTTATACCTGCTACACACTGAGTAAAGAAATATTTTCTTTTGTCTGTCCTAACCCTCCCAACATTCATATTTAGCGGATGTCCATAAAAGCACAGCTTATCGACCAAGTATTCAAAAAAAATTGAAGCTGCATCTCTCTTTTCCAGTTGCAATTTATTGCTGCAAAAATGCTGTTGCAAATTTTGAACCAGTAAAATGCACTGCAGGTATAAATCAGAACCCTTTCGTCAGGAAATATTGCATATAATTTGTGCATACTAACAGCAGTAGAGGTGCAGTGGGTAACTGGTAGCTAATCCTAAAGTGCTACAAACAGCACACCGCAGGCAATCCTAACCAATTTAGACCAACGCAACTCTCTGCCTCCCTGCTCCTGCAGTGGCATGCGGAGGCCAGCACAAGTTTGTGCAGTGTCCTAACCCCCTCCCCAAGAATGGCACAGAAGTGAGACTCCCCCTCAGGCCAGCACAGGACTTGTGCAGCTCTAACTGGGGGTTAGGGTTGCAGCCACATTTTATAAGTTGTAGAAATAAATTATTTACATCCTCTAGTCAAGCCAGGAGTTATTAGTCATCCATAAGAAAAATTTGAAACTGGAAAATATTTCACTTTGTGCCTGAACTTTCAATGGCCCACTCCTTTACCTCTGTTGTGCTGGCAGAGTGCTCACTCTGCTGGCGTGCTATCACAAAAGCAGCAGAAAGCACTTTGTGACAGCACTTCTAGCCGACACACATGTGGGAAGTTAAGAAGCTTCCTGCAAACACCAGTACTAGCAGGGACACCCAGCATAGCAGGTAAGTGTGACAGGGGAAGGGCAAAGAAGGGAAGTGGATGAAAATGGCAGCAAGGACTGATCCATTGAAAGGGATTGACTCAGACTGGCTCAGGTCTGAATTGACCCATTGCAGGGGGAGCTGTTTGCCCCATTCTAGTATAATTGCATTCAATGGCTTAGCTAGTGCAAAGGTTTGCAGGGAGCTTCATCACAGCATGCAAGGGGCTTCATCCCAGCTTCCCCTACAGAGCCATTCCAGGTGGTGGGATTAAAACCAAATGCCTACGTCATGCTGCCACTACCAGGGATCTCCATGAAGGGGAGGGGGCCACTTGCGCGCTGTAGTAAAGCTCCCTGCAAAACATAGTGTTTTGTGGAATTTCAAAAGTGAGAGGCAGACAGAGAGTAGGAGGGAGGACAGGAGGCAGGTCTAGGATCCTGTCCAGAATGCCTTCGACATTCTGGGAAGGCAAGAATGGTGCATTGCTCTCTGCTCAGACTTCTGCAATTCTAAGTAGTCCCACAGGGACCGCTGCTGGGAAGGGAACAAGCCTTCCCTTCCCAAGGTAGCACAGCAGCAGACTCTAAGAAGTCTGGATACATCAGCCTGCCTGTTCCAGTGCAAGTTAGGATTGCACTGCCCACCTCTGGCTTTGGAAAGAGGATTGGAAATTGCCTGCTTGCAGTTCTGCATCACTGCTAAGAACTTTTGCTATCAATGCTGGAGAGTAGAGATTAACTAGTAAAACTTCTCCAAGGCAGTGGAGATAATGAATCATGAATTCTGTAAGGGCAAGCCTACCATGCTGAATCAAAGTACAGCTGTCTTATATTTGCTCTGTGTGCATTTTGCCACCAGTAATTTTGTCATCAATTTTCATAATTTGTTTAAACATATTTGTCTTTTGGACAGAAGAGGTCATATTTTATAGGCGTGATGAATTTTCTCCTTGGTCCAGCTTTACAGAATTTGCACTTAATTAATTGCACAACCTTTAATTTGACAGACTGTTCATTTCTAATGGCCACATAGTTTCAAGTGCTTATGCAGTGACGGGGGGGGGGGGGGGGAGAAGAGTTATTCTGAAATGTGTTTTTTAAAAATGCTCTTACCAAAGAAAGTTTCCATCATTTGAAAGGCACAAAACTTGGCCTGTATATTTTGTGTTGCTTAATTCATGCCCAGTATGTGTTTTTCTTAGAGGATCTCCTTTCTGTCTTGCATGGCAGTTTAGGACTATAGTATGCTAGAATAAATTTTCTGGATTATCAGGAAGAGGCGCCGAACAACAATCTAATACAGCTGTCTTTACATCTGTGGACAGAAACACTGAAATTCCACTGAGCTCAGTAGGAATAACTAATTCCTAATAATTTTCCTGTTTTTCCTGGCAAAACAGAAAGATCCAACATATATACTGGTCCCACATATATAAAGGTCCCACTTAGGAGAGGTCCAAGAGATTGTTAAGTAGTGCCACATGCCTACCACTCAATTTCTTTGCCCACTGCCTGTGAGTTTTCTGGTGAAGCTTGTCCTTTTTATTAGTTACTTTGGGATTTCATCAGGGTGACCTCTCATATAGAACGGAGGACAGAGTGCCTCTTACCTTTAACCACAGCACAGAAGCGGGGAATTTAGGTAGGTGCTGCTTTTTAAACCCTTCTTTATTGAGCTACACCTACTTAAATTCCCTCTACTATGCAATGGTTAAAGTTACAGTACTCTGTCCTCCATTCTAAATGGTCACCCTGGACTTCATGGTTGTATTAATTGTATAAATTCTACTGTTTTAACTATATTTATGATTATCACATCTTATATTTAGCCATTGTACTTCTTTTCTTTTTTCACTGTGTTGCATACTGCCTTGAGCACTCAGTTTATTTACAGTGAAAGAGAGGAAAGTGCATAAATGAATGAATGAATGAATGAATGAATGAATGAATGAAGCATACATGGCGTCCCAGCAGTTGTCTCTGATAACTTTCCAGCCTAACTTTCATGGAGGGATGCTTTGCCAGTCCTTAGCTATCATACTGGCAGCACTGAAACTTTCTACCCATTGCAAATCATGTCCTGTCTACAGACAATTCCTAAATCCCTTGGATTCTCTTTAACTACCACCACTAAGCCCAAAACGTCATAATCAATTCAAAATCTTGAATGTGTTCCAAAAGTATATTTCTGTAATTTGCAAGGAGGAATATGCGTGTGCGCATGCGTTCATGCACGCACAGACACATGCATGGCCTCTTTTGTGTCTTTTTATAATAAATACCAAAAATAGCTTAATGCTTTTTAAAAATAAACTCTCATTCTCTCTTACACACACAGTTTAAACATTTTTTAAAACCCATTTCCTTTTAAAAATTTATTTAGATGCAAACTCTGTTCCAACATTACGAAATCTGCTGAAATTCAGTTGGAGAGGACCCAAAGGATGTCAAAATTTTGGAACAATTATGAAAGGAAGAGAGGCTCCACACTTAATTGGGAGCATGTTCCATTAAACTCAGTGGGGTTACTTCAGACTAGGCAAGCATTCACCAACAAATGCCCACACATTTTCATGCTTATCTCCATTGCCATAAAGCTTAACAAGTTGATTTAAAAAAAGAAATAAATTGTGTGGGTGTATGGTATGCCTATCAATATGCATAGAGCATACACAGGCTTGGCTTAGAGCCCACCATGCTTCCTGGGGCTTATAGGACATATTAAATCTGTATTAGGCCTTTGGGTGATGGAGAGTTGGGCAGCCCAGTCCTGGAACTGGCACAGACTTGAGATAATCTGTTTTGGGTTTTTGTGCCACCTTCTCCTTCCCCAAACTATTCTAACCTGCATATCTAACCTCCACTTAGGCCGGCCTAAGCCCTGACACGAGTTCTGTGCTGATCTGGGAGTGCCATAAAAGTGCCTTAAGACATTTCTGTGCCACTCCTGCAGGAGGAGTGGGAAGGACTAGGCCAGTGCACAAACATGCACTTGTTGCCCTACATCACCACAGGAATGTGAAGATCAATGAGTTGTGCCAACCTAGATTAGTTGTGCCAACCTATTGCCATCTGGCACTACTGGAGTACCAGTCACCACTCCATGTGTCACTGAAACTCGGCGCCAATGGCTGCTGGCCCAGTACTACTAGCCCCTCCTCTCTGGATTCCACAGCCAGATGGCACATGGATGATACCAGTGCTGGAGGTCAGAACTGATGCTTAGTAGATATAGAACTGGGCCTTGAATCAGAATCTAGGTATCCATTGTCCTAGTGGCTTGTCCAAGTGGTTTACATGCATACTCTTCTTCCAGATGTTCTGATAGCCACAGCCTAAATGCTCCAAATTCATGAAAGAGGAGAGGTCTATCTACTATTATTAGACATGATATCTGAGTGGAGCTTCCAATTCAGAGGCAACATGCCTTTGAATACCTGTCACAACAACTGAAAGGAGATTCGTGCCCTGTTTGTAAGCTTCTCAGAGGTGGTCACCGAAAAGCAGGTTGCTGAACTAGATCTGATCCAGTTTGGTCTGATCCAGCTAGACTTAGAATATGAAGTTTCACTGTCTCATAAAAAAGTAAAACAGCTTTATTTTGACAGTGCTACTTTACCGGGTCATGCCACACCATCCTTTGCCCCCTTAATGGGTACCAAGTGATTACTAAGAACACAAGAACATAAGAAGAGCTTCCACTGGATCAGGCCAATAGCCCATCTAGTCCAGCTTCCTGTATTACACAGTGGCCCACCAGATGCCTTGGGGATCAGATAATGCATTTACATTCAGATGCCCTTCCCTGCATCTGACATTTTGAGATTGTCCACATCTACACACATCCCTCATCCCTACTGATGTGCAACTCATTCTTTTCCCTTCCTATTTTGTGCTGGTTGCTACCTTTGCAACTATAGTATACTGATCTATGCACATCCTTCTGATCTTATCATAAAGACTTCTTTTTTCCAATGCATGCACGTTGTCAATTTTTTGCGCCATCCGTCATGCCCATTCCCCATCCATCATGGAATGTGAAATGGATCATATGGATCTTAACACCAGCAGGAAATAATGTCATCAAAGACCAGGGGAAAAAATCATTCTACTGAATGCTACGCAACCTGATCTGTGTGAGGTCTGGAGGGGAAGGAGAGAAAACCTCCCTGCGCCACAGCAGATTTCATTACCAGAGCTTAGCTATAACGTCTAAAAAGCTTTCTGGGTTCTTAACAGGGCTCTCTCACCCATCTAGACAGCCAGTGTCTGGAAATGTGCCCATCAAATCTGTCTGTCAAGCTACCAGGCTTCTCCAAGCCTACTAAAAGGCAGACAGGAAAGAATAGGCAAAGGTCAACCCTTGTCAGTTCTTTGTAAATATAATTGTACTGGCAGCTTGCAAGGAGATGGGCTGCTCCCTAGCAACTTTTGAGTTGGTGGAAGAGTTGAATACATATTTTACTTGTGTTATTTTTCCCCATGGTTTATTCCTCAGTTGGAGCGTGTGTGTGTTTTTTGTTGTTGTTGCTTTTTTAACATTTCTGTTCAGAAGACTTGGTTGCCTTTGGGTGAGATATTTATACAGATAAATTGAAGCTTGTTCTAAGCAACCATGAACAAGAAGAGGATAAGTTACATAACATAATAGTCTGCCCTTTGGGAAAGAATAAGGACCAGTTAAGCTGGTGATTTTCAACCACTGTGCTGTGGCGCATTGGTGTGCCACACATGGTCTACAGCAGTGATGGGATTCAAAGAAATTAACAACCAGTTCTATGCCCATCTGCAGCCACTTTTAAATGGCTGTTTTTAAACTTTATATGTCCTATCTCTTGTTAATAACCAGTTCTATAGAATAGGTGTGAACCTGCTGGAGCAGGTTCCATATCTGCAGACCACTTAAGATCCTTTCAGCTATCGGATATTCACTATGGGACCTTCAGCATGCAAATTTAGTGCTGCATAGCTGAGCTACAATCCTTATCCAGGATGGTATTGTTGCTAGTTACAAGTGTGATTACTCACTGAATGCATTTGTCCCCACAAGGACATATTTGGAGATGATCAAGAGTTAAAGGTTTGCTCAAACTAGCCCATTCCCTCTATCTTTGCTTTATCCAAAAAACATCTATGTTCTCCTCCACGAATACATGGTCTGCAAACTACCCACCCGTGCACTTGGCAGAGATGATCAGATCTTATTAAAAGACCAGAGAGCTGTGAATCACGACAGTAGTGATTGAAAATACGCATTGAGCACTTCTTGAGTGTTCATTTTCTTCATTTTTCCTGACACCACAATACCCCAGTCTCAACACGGTTAACTTTTGCCATTGGTTTTTGCTGTTTACTCATTTATTTAAAACAACAAAAACAACTTCATGCTGTCACTTTGTAGCCTTGACTCTTCTTCAGCTATTTTTGTTTGTTCTGTGTTAATTGAGTCTGTTAAGCAAAAACGCTCAAAATAATTATATCAAACAAATAATCTCAAAACGATTGTATCAAGAATTGGGGAAAAGAACAAGTCGGGAGATGGGAGTTTTAAGACACCTCTTTGGTCAGGTGGCCAGCATGACTAAGGCTGCAATTCTAAAGACACTTTCCTGGGAGTAAGACCCATTGAACACAATGGGGTTTACTTCTGAGTAGACATGATTAGGATTGTGCTTTTAATGTCAAAGATCATGGAATGCTGTTACCTTCCCACCAAAGTGGTACCTATTGATTTACTTGCATTTATGAGAATTTTTAACTACTAGGTTGGCAAGAGCTGGGAGCTCACTCTGTCTTGCAGTGCTCAAGTCTTGTACCCAGAAGCACCTGCCCCTATATCTAGATTACTAACCCAATAGGGTACCTAACTCTAAAACAAATATCTTTTATTAATGATTAAAGAGAAAGGTGTTCCCGGAGGTTATGCTGCTAGTTATGATCGACTGTAGGGTGCGGTGCTCATCCCCATTTCTAGAGCCATAGAGCCAGCATGCCCGACCTATAGTCTGCATGTGCACAGTCTCAAACCCTGGCCTGCTGGTTAACAGGCACACTGTCTTAACCACTTGCACCACCACAGCCCTTAATGAGTGATTACCAGTCACAAATCCAACAGGAAAGTGACACAGACAGAGAGGCAATCTGAATTGCTAAATGAATTCCTTCATTTATTCCTTCAATGAAGGAAGGAGCAACAGGCAAGCAACACAATTTACCCTGTATATTTTATAATGCATATATAGAAGATAACCTAATAGCAAGCAATGTGAGTGATCTGTCCATGTTTGCTCCACCTTATGGCTGGTACCAGGGGCAGGCCGCCACCCCACCACTGCTCTATTGCTATACTAGTGATACCGCCAGCATAATATAAGAAGGGGCCACTGGGAAAAATGTGCTCTTTTCTTACACATTAACCATCCATGCTGATGGAACCAGAAGGGTAGTAAAGGGAATAATAACTTTTCCAGGCTATGCAGCCTTAAGAACATTCACTAAATATATAATGAAAGCACACTCCCTTTTCTCTGGGTTCATCAATTCGCAAACATTTCCTTCCATCCTCTTGTCCCACTCTTACAATAACTATGGTGATATGAATCTTCATGACACCCACAAACAAGCATCAAAAGAGCAACCGTCCTTTTTTATCACTCTTTAATAACCTTGGCGGTTGTGATAAGGCGTGGTTTATGTGCTTTGTCAGGTGACAAATTTGTGTGTCGTTCAGAGGTTTTGAGTTTGATCTTGGATACATTGCAGGAGTCAGAAGAACATTTTCAGCAGTGCTGCCAATAGGAGATTTTGGGGGTGAGCAACGAGAGGCAAGGTATAGAGATCCAGAGACTGCCCTCATCCTGTTACCTTCGCCCAACACCACCTCCTTCCTCCACAGTGTCCTGCTTGAAATAAACTGGTTGAGCAGAGGTGATGATGATTTAATCCTCAGTTACTTTCAGATTGGGAGGCCAAATCTAACGAGAAATACCAATAAGAGGCTCAGAATGAATGGATTTTTTAAAACACACCGAAAGTGATGCTGGAGATCTTCCCATTCAACCAAGCCTACTGTTGCTTACCATGTTACATTCTTGGTCTTGCTAACAAACAGCAGATGGATCCCACATCTGGGGCGTCCTATGCTTACCACCAAAGAGCCCCTCTAGGACCGCTGGTGGTACAAGTACAGTACAACTGGTTGAGAAACACTGCTTTAGACCATTCCTCCCGAATGATTTTTGCTGTCCTGTATTGAAACATACTGTATTTACTCAAATATAATGCTCACCCTTTTCAGCCAAATTTGCCCTACAATCCAGAGTAACTACGGAAGCACATAAGAGACTTTACGTGCACCCGTAGTTACTGCACCACCTATTGAAAACCTATGGGAAATTCATATTGCAATCCAGAGCAACTTGTTCTTACACCGGAGCAAGGACTCCCTGTAGTTACTCTGGATTGTGCCCTTAGTCTCCAAAATCAGGTGCGCATTAGATTTGAGGGTTAATTAGATTTCAGTAAATGCAGTATTTTGATTATAAGTATAGGGTGCACATTAAATTTGATGGAGCATTAGATTCGAGTGAATGTGGTGATTCTTAAATTGTGACGACTAAAAACTTAACATTTTTTAAAGGAAAGCCTTGTTTCTAAAGGCTTTGGCATGAATTGACAGGTCATTCATTTGGTGTTGATGTACAGCTATGATTGTCAACTGTGATTTAGCTGCTGGCAGAAAGACTGTTAAAATCTCCAGGATTACTTTCAAGCAATTGGAGACTGATGCTGATTCATGGAGGCTCCAGGCCAATCCAAAAGGGTTGGCAACCCTATATATAGCCAAAAAGGGTATGCCTCATTTTCTTTGTGTCCTTCCATCACCATCCTTCTCAGAAATCGAATGATCAGTTAAATCTGGGGCAAAGAGCAGAATATTATCAACAGAACAACAGCAAATACTGTATTGCTTGAGAAGAGCAAGACACACTATCTCTGAAGTGCTAATTTATTTATCAAATTATGAGCACTGTCAGTGGCAGGTATGGAGGAGAAGGTATGATGTTGTTGCATTCAGAACCACTAGCAAAACCATCTGAGACTTTCAACATGGTTTTGAATAGTACTTTTTCCAGAACAGTACTTTTCTAGAAGTAATTAATTTTCTTAATTCCAGTTTTTTGAATGTACAGTGGCACCTCATGTAACAAGCACCTCATGTAAAGGATGTTCCACGTAACAAAAAAAAATTTCTCTAGGATTCTGCTTCACACAACAAACTGTGCTTCATGTAACAAACTTGTTGGCAGCTGGCCGGCAGCCCTTTTAAAAAGCGTCAGGGCTGCCTAGTGTGCCTGCCCATAGCCAAAGGAACACTTCCGCGCTGTTCCTCCTGTGGCCGGGTGTCCGCTAGGCAGAGGGAGAAAAGAGCAGTGGAGAAGATGGAAGCAGCTCAGGGCTAGCCAGAAGGAAGCAGGGGAGAGAGAGGCTCAGGATAAAGAGAGGGAGAAAGTGGGGAGACACTTTGAAAGTGTCTTGGATTGTAGCCTCCTAACCATGTCTACCCAGAAGTAAGCCCCATTGTGTTAAATGGGTCGTACTCCCAGGAAAGTGTCTTTAGGATTGCAGCCTAAGTAGACTTCATAAGATCATACACACTGAATGCATGTTTTGAATTCAACTCCAGTGTTTTGTCATTATTTTTACATCCCGTTAATATTTTTATATGAATATTTTTGGGGTTGTGGAACAAATCGTCTGAGTTTCCATTGTTTCCTATGGGAAATTCCGCTTCATATAAAGAATGTTTCACAAAACAAAAGTGCCTCCAGAACTAATTAAATTTGTTACATGAGGTGCCACTGTACTGTTGGACTCCAGGGAAGTCTCAGATGGCTTTCCCAGTGGTTCATAGCATCACATGATGCCCTCAGGAGGCAACAGGGGTAATGCTGGTAATGGGAGGGTAGTACAGTTTGTGGTGCAGAATTGCATATCTTAGCCCCAGAGAATCTTCAGAAAAGGTCATAAGAACATAAGAACCTAAGAAGAGCCTTTGCTGGATCCATCTAGTCCCAAGGCCCATCTAGTGCAGCTTTCTATATGACATAGCAGCCCACCAGATGCCTCAGGGAGTACACAAGACACCTGCAATCAGGTGTCCTCCCCTGCATCTGGCATTGTGAGGTTGCCCACATTTACATCCATCTATGTGCACATACACATACATTCTGTACATACCCACCCTTTACTAAGCATATTATTCAAATGACATTCCTTACAGTACAAGCAGTGATGGGCTTGAAAGAAATTAACAACCGGTTCTCTGCCCATCTGGCAGCCACTTTTAAATGGCTATTTTTAAACTTTCTATGGCCGATCTCTCAATAACAACCGGTTCTATAGAGTAGGTGCGAACCTGCTGGAGCCCACCACTGAGTACGAGGCAAAAAAGTTGAATGAAAAATTAAAAAGTTTCCTTCTGCTGAAAGCTCCAGAAAGGCAGCAATAGTATAAACAACCAAAGATGCTGAGGATCTGATTAGGAAGGATTTTTGGTTAACATTCAAGGCCCCAAAGCCAAGTGATGGAGGATATAGGAGTAGGTGCGTCACATTAGAGAGCTCACATGCATATACGATCCAATCTTTGACTACGCTGCATTATGTCACATCCATCAGAGCTTAAGCTTGCCGCTTTTCTGGCACAATTCACCAGAAATCAAGGGGAAGAAATAGTTGAGACCTGATATACTGAGCACTTTTAAATTACACAGCAGCTTCAAGCGCAGTGCACAAAAAGGCAGAAGCAGGGTGAATAAGTACATTTCAGGCTGTCATGTCCATGAACTGGGAAAGCTTGCTGGCTCATTGAATCATTTTTGAGCGCCCCGGCTCATCCATCGATTCTACTGTAGGCACCTCGACCAGGGTTTTCAGGGATGACTGTAATACAGAGCTGGCTGTAATTCTTTATAAAACATACACTAACTATTTTTGTTGACTCCAGCATGACATTTCCAAGGTGGCTGGGAAATCAGGCCATTTATTACATGGGATCCAGATCAATAATAAAAAGGAAGAAAAGCACAAAAAGGAATGCACAAAGAGGAAACAAGTAATGTTATTTTATTCCAGAGGAATTGTTTGGGCAAAACAACTGTGTGTGTTTGTGTGGGCATGCATGTGAACATGTGCACGCATGTGCATGCCCACATCTATGTGCACAAACGTCTGTGTGCCTGGATACCTACATATTTCTTAATTGGCAGCTTTAGAATTTCTCCCATTTATTTTTCCTGCAAGGTTTTAAGAGCTTTAAACAGGATCATGGCAAACATTATATGTGTTGTTATTCCTGGAAGATATAACCATAGGAACAGAGATACCTATACCTGCATTTACTCAAATCTAATGCTCCCTTGAATCTAATGTGCACACCGATTTTAAAAGGCTTGAGATTAAAATATTTAGTGGTGATTGTAATGGGCAGCTGCAAAGCAGGTGCAAAATGTAATTTTACTTCAATCTATATATATGTAACTGAAAAGTCATTGACTGACTGACTCACTGATTGCTTTACTGACTAACCCACTCACTGACTCATCAATGCCCAGCCACAACCACCAGGCCTAGAAATGTGAAATTTGGGGAGGATATTCCTTCTGGGATGGAGGCACCCACTAAGAACCAGTTTTTGGAAATTTCAACAGGAAGGGGGTGAAAAGGGGCGCAATGCACTTTCCTCCCTATACTTTCCATTGAGAATCCCTGACTGATCAATGCTCTGACCTAATGCAGTGATGTGCGGGGGGGGGGGGGATGTTCCCCCAATCCCCAGACCTACAAGCTTCAGAATTGTGGAGGGTGTTCTTTCTGTGACATGAACATCCACCAAGAACTGATGTTGAGAAATTTAACCTTTAAGGGGGTGAAAAGGGGTGGAGGGTAACGTGTTTTTGTCCTACAGTTAACATTGAAAACTCTGATCAACATACAGCTTAATTTGGTGCCCGCTGCCTGATGCACTGTGAGAAAGGGTGCACTGGGGGGGTGTTGTGCTTGTGGGGATGTTGTGTGGGGCTGATGCGTGTGGGGGTGCAATGCACCTGGGGTGTTGTGCATGGGAGGTGATGCATGGGGAGGGAAGAGTGTCCATGGGGGAAAGGATGCACATGGGAAGATGATAAGCATGGGGTGATGGTGCGCATTGTGGTGTGTGTTGCATGAGTGATTATGGGACTACCACTGCATGCAGTATGTGTTGCACAGGGGGGGTGTTTTGCAAATATTGTTGAAATTTTACTCCTGCAACGTGGGTACATTTTGCAAGTTATTATATAACTCACTAACAAAATGTACCCATGTTGTGGGAGTAAAATATCCCCATATGCCATTCCCCATTGTGCATCACTCCTCCACGCGCATCACCCCCATTCCCCCATTGCGCATCACTCCCACGCGCATCACCCCAGGTGCATTGCACCCCCACACGCATCAGCCCCACACACATCACCCGCACGTGCATCACCACCATGTGCATCTCCCCCACATACAACATCCCCACAAGCGCAACACCCCCCAGTGCACCCTTTCTCACAGTGCATGCACAACTTCTCCCCATGCACATCATCTCCCCATGCGCAGTGAACAACCCCCATGCGCACCATCTCTCCCTATGCACCATCCCCCATGCATACTATCCCCCCATGCGCACCCTTCCGCACATCATGGAAGGAGCACCCTCCCCAAATTTCACAGTTCTAGGTCTTTCAGGTTGGGCATTGATGGGTCAGTCAGTCTGTCAATCTATGTACTGACCTATACTTATAATGAAAATAAAACTAATGCACAATCAAATGTAATGCACACCCTGATTTTGGAGATAAATTTCGTTAAAATTTTGCTGTGTGTTACATTCAAGTAAATATGGTGTATTGTCAGTGATATATTAATCAGAATTTCAAAAAGGTAAAGGTGTGGATTGGACAGAAAGCCCGGTGAGGTTCAGAAGAGATCTGGGCTGAGGCTAACTCTGCACTGAGGCTTCTTGACTCCTAATGTATGCTGAAGCCATCAGCAGAATGACCTGCATTTAACATAGGACGCAATCATAACCCATTTAAGCCAGCATAACTCACGTATTGCCCCTTTCCTGCAGTGTCATCGGCAAGCCAGTGCATATCCATGCGCCAGCCTAATCCTCCTTCCCAGAAGTGGCATTCTAGCATTGTTTCCCATAAGTCACTCTTTACCATAGCACTTTCTGTAACAGAATTCAGGTTTATCTGTACTGTGAGAGTCTGGATCTTTTCACCAATAGAAGTCTGGAATTTGATCCAATCAATTATAAAGGTCCAGACTGTTGGGCACTGGGATATGTGTCTTAGACAGTGTATGTTCTCTTGGCATAGGTTTCAATTAAAGACACATTTGCCTAATTGTGCCTTTCTACAATCTCCGTCAGGAATGTCACTCTTCACTAGTGTCTGGAGGAGGAGAGGAAAAAAATCCTCCACCAGCAGGACTTTGCATGTAAAGATTTGACTTTTGATAAACAACAAAGTAGGCTAGTGCTGTGCTAGCTATTTTTAACCCACCTTGTGAGTGTGCTCTTTTATTGCTTTATACAGCATATCTGATTCCCTCTAAAGCACAAACTAAAAAATCTATCCGGCTGTCATTTGCCGCACAGTGCCATCTATCATCATGCATCTTGGCAGCTCCTGTGCATGAGAGGGAGAGGAAGGGGAGCCGAGACAGGAGGCACAGTCAAGGACTTTCACATGTAACAATGGGGGAGAAAAAAAAACTTGTCACAATTATTTATGACTCTTGCTGGGGCACATAATAGGACACATAAAACCTCTGTTTCAGTTTCAAGCACCCTCACATCCCTGCTCCCTTGTTGAAGTTGGTCGCAGGCAGTTTTTGCTTTACACATACAATTTCCTGAACAATGCCGAACACTTGGGAAGTGACAGAGACAAATACAAAAGATGCTGGCTGCCGTTCTCCAGGCTGTTAGGAGGACACCGGTGTCAATAAGCGAGGAGGTGTGCCAATGCCGCCAGAATGCCAGCTTGAAAATGGCACTTCCTGTCCCCACCATCTTAAATATGGTCTGCTTTTATTTTCTTTATTTGTTACATTTCAATCTTTCTTCCAAGAGGTTCGTGTTATTTCCCTTTCAGTAAATGCTCATAATAACCCAGAGTTCTAAAGATGGGCATAACGTGAGTTTTGTAGCTGAGGAAGTAGCTGAACCCAGGACTCCCTTGCCCAGGTATATCAAGCATAAGGATAATGGATTGGATATGGCCCCAGATGCTTTTTATTGGGCATCACAATAAAATAATTGGGATCTCCCAGCGTCACCACCTCCATGACACCTCAGCAGAAGCAGTACTGCTGAAAAGGCTGCTCAAGTGATAATTGGTCACTCCTATATCTTGAAAGTACTGTCAAGGATTGCATATGATCAAACTAAAATATGATCAAGTTTTCCTTTTCTGTCTTTTTCAGCTCATGAGTTCCTAAGAGAGAACAAGATGCTTATAACTGGTCATCATCTGCTAAACGATGTCACTTCCTGCTTAATTACATCACTCCAGCCCTAAGCCAAGCACCGTGAATGCTATTCGGCTAGCTGTATGAAAGGAGTTTGTCACCCCTTCCCTGTCTTGAGATTGCTGCTCTATACTGGTTCTCAGTTTTGTCAAATAGCAGAAAACAGCATTGCTCACTTAGAGAGGTAGTTCCCAAAATTTTTAGCAGCAGGATACACTCTTTAAAATGGCACAATATTGGGATCCACATAGGTTTACCTGTCATTTCTTTAAAAGGAGATCTAGAAGATATAATTTTATTAATTTAAAAGTAATAACAAGAAAGAAATGCTCAATCATTTGCACACATTTACATTTATTCAACACTGGCAAAATGTACTCGCGTTGATGCACAACACCCCCTGTGCACAATATCCTCCCATGCACATCAATCCCTCATGTGCATCAACCCTCATGCACAACATTCTCCCATATACAACATTCCCAATGTACATCAACCTTTCCATACGCAACAACACCCCATGAACATCATCCCCCATGTACATCACCCTCCCAAGCTCATCTTCCCCCCATGAGCATCATCCCCATGTTCATCACCTCCATATATATCACCACCCATGCACATCAACACCCATGCACATCAACACCCATGCACATCAACACCCCATGCGCAACATCCCCCATGCACAAAACCCCCTCCACACGCAAAATCACCATGTGCAACATTCCCCCCCCCCAGTGCACCCTCCCTCCCAGTGCATCAGATACTGAGCACCAAACTGGCTGAATGTTGATCAGAGTCTTCATAAGTATAGGGCAAAAACATGTTGCACACCTTTTCAGCCCCTTAAGCGTTAAATTTCTCAACATTGGTTCATGTCACAGAAGGAAAACCCTCCTGAAATTTCATGCTTCTAGGTCCAGGGCAGTGATCAGTCAGGGATTCTCAATGGAAAGTATAGGGAGGAAACCGTCTTGAGCCCATTTTCACCCCCTTCTGGTTAGAATTTCTGCAAACTGGTTATTAGTGTGTGCCTCCATCCCGGAAGGAACACCCTCCCCAAATTTAACGCCTCTAGGGCTGGCGGTTTTGCAAATTTAAGGCTTCTAGGGCTGGTGGTTTTGCCTAGGCGTTGATGAGTCAGTGAGTGAGTCAGTGTCAGTGTGTGACTTTTCAGTTTTATATAGAGAGATTTAGCTCATTGCAAGATAGTTCACAGCTACAGCATCTTTTTTTTAATAGGTTCAGTGTTTGAGGCAATTTGTTACCTGATCTTTTCATCACTAGAACTCAGATTGGAGACCCACCAGTGGGTCCTGACATATAGTTTGGGAACCACTGAGATTAGAGGTTTCGAGCTGATTCAGATCATTTATGCAAAGAGCACTCATCTTAGCACCAGCCTATGGGCGCAATCCTGAGTAACTACGGGGAGTCCTTGCTCCGGTGTAAGAACCATTTGCTCTGGATTGCAATATGAATTTCCCATAGGTTTTCACTTGGTGGTGCAGTAACTACGGGTGCACGTAAAGTCTCTTACATGCTCCTGTAGTTATTCTGGATTGTAGGGTATGTGCATAAACAGAATATGTTAGGTGAGTCAAATTACAGCAGCATAATCAGTGCCAATAGTACCTTCTCTGAGCATAGGATTGGTGAACGGTGCATGGAATCTGATGTTGGGCCTTCCATGAGTATCCATATCTGACTTGCATGGCTTCTGTGAATAGACTGTTTGCATGAACAGTTTTGTGTGCGAATGAGCTGTCAGGTAAACCATCTGAAAGAGCTCTCAGCATGATGCCTGACTGGTATTACTTTTACCTCACACAGGCCTGTGTGAGGAGGGACCCACCAAGTTGACTGCAGTCTACCAGCCATGTATGACAATTCATCCTCAAGTTTGATCTATCTCTTATTTTTGCTGGCTGCCAGGGAGTCCAAAAAAGAGGTTTCGTTAAATGTTTGGACAGACAATGATCTGTGTTCGGCAAGTTTGATTTATTTAAATAATTATCTTATATGTATATTACTTTTAAAACATTCCCAGCTGGCTCATCGCACGCAAGTATTGATGCACATTCTGGGCCATCCCAGAAAAACTGGGCAGCTAGGCTGCAATCTTATACTCATCTGGGAGTAAGTCCCATTGAAATTAGTTGGGCTTACTTTTGAGTAGACAAAAAGAAAGATTGCTTTGTCAAAGAAGATATGATTCTTAGCAGGATCATTTTGTCTGTAATAAATATTCAGGGAGATGATAAAGTGGCATTTAAGCATTGCAAGGAAGGGCACCTCGATGCAGGTGTCTTATGTACCCCTTGAGGCATCTGGTGAGCCACTGTGAGTTACAGGAAACTGGACTAGATGAGCCTTTGGCATGATCCAGCTGAGCACTTCTTATATTCTTAAGTGGTAGGAGGCAGTGGTGGGATTCAAATGAATTAACAGGTTCTATGTCCTAATAACCTAAATTGACAAAAAGGTTCTACGTCCCGTTAGTAACAGGTTCTCAGAACCAGGCGCTCATTAGCAAAGGGTTCTATAGAACCTGTGAGAACCCCCTGAAACCCACCACTGATAGGAGGGCTTAAGTATTTGCCCTCCCCCATGGTTATTCCAATCACATCACTTCCAATTCTCTATTTCTAATGGTTAAAAAATCCTTCCTTTGCTTCCAGATGCTTGAATTTAATAAATATTTCAGTAGTGGATGCAGATCCTTATTTGGGGCCATTAGCTGCACACCGGCAAGCATAAACAGAGACGAATCCCAGATCTATGTCCTTTTGTTCCCCCAATAATAGCCTTTAGTAGTAATAAGCACTAGCAGAAGCTGTCAGATAGGAATACACCCAAACACAAACCTGACATTTTGATTTGTGGCATTTGGCAGGTTCCATTTCAAAAGTGGTTGTTATGGGCTTAATATTCATTCAATAGCCTTGTCTTCGGCATTTAGCCAATATTAGTAAGAATCTTCCGTTGTGAAGCTTGCACAAAAGAATATTCCTGCAATGCTCACAAAATTGCACTGAACTGTGCACATAAATTCGGTATAAAGAAGCACACTTTTTTGCGAGAATATTAGAATGCTTAACAGATTTTGATAATTCTTTTATCATAATCCATTTTCATAATGCAGTAAAATAACATGCAAGCTGAAATAACAACACATTCTGTTTTATGTCGCTCGAAAATGCAATTCCCTTTCCCTCATTTCCAAATATATTACTATCGCATAACGTGCAGTGCTAGAGATTTCCTAAAAGTGGACTGTTGAAAGCTTTGGGGATCTGGCGGCAAAGATTTTATCTCCCGTCAAATATATACTTACTTTTCCGTATTGCTTATGAGGCAGCAAGTGAACCAATTTCCCAGAGTAAGTTATTTCTTTAAGCAGTCACTTGAGTGATTTAAGTTTTTATTTTAAAAAAATATTATATAAAACTTCTAGGCTAGTTTGGTGGGGAATTTCACCTCCCAAAGATACCAGGAGATATTCTTTGTCTGAGATTATGACACCAATTTAACAAGATGTGGCAAACATACAGCTACCAAGGAAATAGTTCCTTAGCAACAAGAAACCTATTGACAACTATCAGCACAGAACCTGTTTCATTCCCCAACTATGTTGCTCCTCGGTGTATCGTCCCCTCCTGCTTTCCTCTCTTCTTTGCAGCCGCTGTACCAAATATGACATCAGAGTACCACGTCCTGCCCTGAGATCAGCTGAGCTTGGCTAAAAAAGCAGGCCTCCATCAGTCTTGAAAGAAGATGGTATCGTTCTCTGCGCTGCATACGCTGCATGCAAAGCACGAAAGCCTGGGTTGGATTGTTATGGAGGATAGGCTGTTACCCAAGCAGCAAATCCCCCCTCTCCACGCCACTGAATTAGTCCAATGGAAAGGCAGAGCCAATACGATTGGATCCAGCTGGCGTTGCAGAGCTGGGCTAAGGACAGGAGCTCACCCTGTCTTGTGGGGCCGACCCGGGTCTCGAACCCTGGCCTGCTGGTTAACAGGCACAGTGTCTTAGCCACTTGCGCCACCCACAGCCCTTGGCTACACACTTCACAGTATGGAGTGTACTATGTGGACTATGTGGAGCGTACTATGCGGACATGTTCTGAACTCATGTAAAGGTCCAGAAGAATCTCTGCATTTATTCAGGGATGCACAAAGTGAATCACTTCCCATTCCACCTGTGGAAGGAAACCAAAGGTTGATGTAAGGATGAAGCAGTACACAAAAAAGCCAAGTCTCTTTTTAAATTATATATTATATGTTATAAAGGTTGATGTAAGGATGAAGAAGTACACAAAAAAGCCAAGTCCCTTTTTAAATTATATTTTAATTCTTTGCTTTAAGAATCAGCCTTGTTGAATATGCAGAGCTATAACCCAATACAACCCCGCAGCACAGTGAAGCATCAGTGCCACAGTTGCAGCTGCTACATCCTGCAGAGAGGCTTCAGGATTTCAGGAGATTTCAGTGGCGCAGCTCCAGAACAGAGCAGCTCTGTGCTGCCCAGAGAACTGGGTTTTGATCTAGTACAAGTGCAAGGTTCTAACCCTGCCTTTCGTTCTGCACCTGTCTGCTCCCAGGAACCTGTCTGTTCCTCCTGCCCAAAATATGGCTACAATATTGGCCAGTGGGCTGTGGATGACACAAGTGGATAAGACATTGTGACTGTTAACCAGTAGGCCAGGGTTCGAGACCCGGATCCCCACAAGACAGGGTGAGCTCCTGTCCTTAGCCCAGTTCTGCGACACAGCTGAAACCAATCGTATCGGCTCTGCTATTCCATTGGATTATTTCAGTGGTGTGGAGAAGAGGAGGTTTGCTGCTTGTGTAACAGCCTATCCTCCAAATCAATTTACCCAGGCCTTCGTGCTTCACATGCAGTGTCAAGCACGATACCACAGTCTTTTGACACTGATGGATGCCAAGTTATTGGCAACTCACCACTGTGCACAGCCTGCATCAGTCCTGTGCCAGCCTTTCTTCCTCATCATCATAACGTTCCATACAGCGTCTATTCACCCTTGGTTGGCTGAAGTGAGTTGCACTAGCTGAAATGGGCAACTAGGATTTCACTATTAGAAGTATTTGGTGCTCTCAGAGTAGGCTTGCCCAAATAATGACTTTTGTTGAAACACAGGATGGGGCTCTCCCAAGCATAGACATTTCTTACTTTATACATTATAAAACCATAATGGTGCGGAAAGCAAAATGTGAATCCATTTTAAGTCAGAAAATACGTTTGTTTCTCATTACTATCTATTATCCATGGCTTCAGTTTGGTGTTCAAAGCATCAAAGGAAGATCAGGCTCAAAAGCAGCTAATAATTATGTTAAACAAACAAGGAGACATAGCATGGGCAACTTGAGCTGGTTGCTTTCATCTCTGGGGGAAACCAACATGCCCCCTTTATCTCCTTGGGCTTGCAACAACTAAAGCACTGGTTCAGGTCCAAGGAGACTTAGGAAACAATCCAGAAGTACTAGGGTTACCCTAGTTGCACTAGGGTTACCCTCTCTATCACTGGGCTTGTCCAATTGCAAGATGGGCCACCCTACTTATTCTGGAAAAGGCTTCGGGCAGCCTAGAGCAACATGGGCTGCCCCAAGACAGATGGAGCTTGGCTGCCCTAGTCAGGACAGCTTAAGCAGTTCAAGAGAGGCATGTTGAGGGCATGCTTAGCATTGCCAAGGGCAGAGCAGTTACTCTGTATTCAGAGCCTTGTTTCCAGGGCAGAAATGCCCTCTTCCAACTCCTCAGAGTTATACCACCTCAGGAGCAGATATAACAATGAGTGGACCCATAGGGGTCCTATGATAAGGCTGAGTAAGAATGGTAGTGTTGACCAAAAATCTGAGTTCTTGGCCAGCCGAGCTGGCCTCTCTTGAGCCTGCCTCTCAACTTCAGGATATGGCAAAACTACGGCAGCCACTAACCTGGGGATACAGCAGGCTACTCCAAGCAATCCCCTTGCATCCTTCCTCCACTAGAAGTATTGCTGAACCGCATTCTCATGCTGCAACTGTTACTGGTTGTCAGGAACTTCTGGGCTTCCTTATAATGCAGGCACCACAGCTGTTCCTTGTTCAGTATGATCTGAAGGGGGTCTCCTCAGGAGCAAGCCCTTCCCAGGTGCCCCTTACTTGTGCCTACTGAGCATTGTCCCCCCATGTGCACCATCCCCATATGCACACCATTCCCCCATGTGCACCATCCCCCATGCACATCATCTCCCCATGTGCACTGCCCCAATGTGCATCACCCCCATGTGCAACATTGCCCATGTGCGGTCCCCCATCTGCAACACACTCCATGTGCAAAATCCCTTCATGCACAATACCCTGCATGAGCATTTTCCCCCATGTGCACTATCCCCACATGCACACCATCTCCTTATGTGCACAGTCCCCCCATGTGCACTGTCCCCCATGCACAAAATTCCCCCATGCACAACACCCCCATGCATATTATCTCTACAAGTGCACCAACCCTACAGGTGCATCATCCCCCATGTGCACTGTCCCCCATGAGCACATCCCCCATGCGCATCTTCCTCCATGTGCACCATATGCAGTGCCCCATGTACAACACCTTCCATGTGCATCATCCCCCATGTGGAATAATCCCATGCATACCATCCCCCCATGCACACTGTCCCCCATGTGCAATACCACCATACAACATCCCCATGTGCACCATCCCCCATATGTATCATCCCTACACACACACCATCATCCCCTGTGCATCCTCCCTCCCAGTGCACCAGCTAGATGTTGATCAGTCAGTCTTCAATGTTAAGTATAGGACAAAAACACACTGCACCTCTTTTCAGCCCGTAAAGGGTTAAATTTCTCAACATTGGTTCTTGTTGGGTGTGGATGTCACAGAAGGAAAACCCTCCCTGAATTTCATGCTTCTAGGTCCAAGGGTTGGGGCAGAGTGTCTCTCAGACAGGGACTCTTCAATGCAAAGTATAGGGAGGAAAACACATTGTGCCCCTTTTCACCCCCTTCCAGTTGGAATTTCCAAAAACTGGTTCTTAGTGGGTGCCTCTGTCAAGGAAGGAACATCCTCCCAAAATTTTGCTTGTAGGCCCGGCAGTTTTGGTTGGCCGTTGATGGATGAGTGAGTGAGTGAGTGAGTGAGTGAGTGAGTTTTCACTTTTATATATATGAGGACTACAAGTGTAACCAATGACATCCATATTTTATAATATGCCAATCCCAGAACACTAAGAGCTTTCTGTCCTTAGTAAAGTACAACATAATGAAAACTTATAATTTGGCCTCTTCTAACACTTTCAATACTTTTATAGAACTCTCTCATCTTAGAAATATTCATGCCCTGTTCATTTATTTTAATCAAGATAATAAGATTTGACACATTTCCTACACATCAAAATTCAGACGATCAAGTTCTGCATAAAATCAGGGGCATTTGGGGCAGAGTTTTTCCAAACATGCAAAGAAGAGGGGAAAATCCCGAAGCAAGTTGATTTGGGGTTAAAGTGGGATCTGTGTAGAGTTGTTAATAGGTTCCCTGTTGCTAAGGAAACTATTTCCTTGGTAGCTGTATGCTTGCCGTGTCTTGCTAAATTGATGTCATAAAGTTGACAAAGAAGAATGAAAAATATTCCAACTGTCTCTACAAAGTGCTTCATGCAAGCAGAATTCCTCTAGAGAGCAGCACTACCTTGGAGCATTTGCCGGCCCAGCAGCTTAGAAAGCAGACAGAAAGACATGGAAATGGGCACCCCTAAAGAAGCGGTTCTTTCGACTCCACTGAGAAATACGTATTTGACTCAGGATCTTGCATTCGCAGGCATTTGAATGGATGACCCATACTTCCGGGGGAGAACACCTGCACGGCACGCAAAGGTCCCTTCATTTCAATATCTTCAGTTCCAAGATCCCAAGTACTCGTGGTGACCCACTTTTTCCAGGACATGTCCTCATTTTAGCCTTGTGACCTGGAAAAAACTTCATTTAGCTGAGAAGGCAGCTAAAGATGTTCAAATCCAGGGACTTACAAATGCGGTACACATATTCTGCCCCTATCTATTCTATCTATACAACACCGTCTTAAAATATTTTTATAACATACTAGCGGAATGAACCTGCCTTTGAAAGAGTAAAATTTCAAAAATATTTGGGGTCACTGGGCATGGCTGAGCACTGGTAGGTACCAGGGATGTGGCATCTGATGGCGGGTGCCAGGAGCTATAACTACCAAGCACAAAGCATCCCTATCAGCCACTATTTGGGCACCATCAGACAACAGGCAGCGGGCACCACCAGGTGGTGGATACCAGTGGGTGGCAGTGGGCACCACCAGACACTAGTGGATACCAGTCACCCCTACTGGGCACCACCTGGCAGCAGACACTACCTGGAACAAGTAGGCACCACCAGGCACCAGTGGGCAGTGGGCACCGGGGCAGCAGGCATTCCTACCAGGCAGTGGGCATCACTATAGACGTATTGAGCATCCGGCAGCACTGTACAGTGGGCAGTGGATGCCACAGGGCAACACCAGACACTGGACATCCCTACCAGGCACTGTTGGGCACCACTGCGTGGACGTAGGTACCAGCAGGCACTAGCAAGCAACACCAGGCAGCACACCAGGCAGCAGGTACCATTAAGGATCAAATTAGTTCTTAGTGAGTGCCTACATCACAGAAAGAATACACTCCCCAAATTTCATCCTACTAGGTCCAGGAATTGGGACTGGGTGTTGATCAGTCAGTTATTTTTGAATGTAAAATATAGGGATGTTGTGCCCCTTTTCACCCATTTCTGGTTAGAATGTCCAAAAGTTAGTTTTTCATGAGTGCCTCCATCATGGAAGGAACACTCCCCAAATTTCACACTTCTAGGTCTGGCGGTTTTGGCTGGGCGTCAGTGATTTTCCAATTTTATAAATACAGTATAGGTTTGTCACGTGGTTTAAAATTTAGGCAGGTTTGAAATCCTCCTCCCCAAAGTTTAAAATTATGTTGTCTAATGAAACAAATCTTCAAAATCTAGTACCTGCTAATATAGCAAAATCTGTTGTCTGGCATCACAGATATTTTGTTTTAGAAAAAAAAATGCTCTGAATATTGAGATACTTGAACTTCTGCTGGCCATCCAAGAACTTTCATCTTTTGCTACTAAACTGCTTCATTTAAATTGCTATCTCAGCAACCCCCTGTTGAGTGTCTATTTTATTCTGAATGGCTGTGATTTGATTATCTCTTTCCATGAGCCCTAGAAACAGTGTGGATATGCTTAAGTATAATTAGATGAAGTGTGGTATGAGCACCAACAATATTTTCTAGCCATTGGTTTTAGAAAACCTTGTTAGAGAGAAACCGAGCAATAAAGGGATTTTTTTTTAGTTTTCATGTAAATTAAAAGTATAATCATCCATCATATACTTTAACATTAGTTTTTCTTCAATTCAAGGAAACACTGATTAAAAACATAATTTAATACAAACTATTCACTGGAGCATAATAAAGGAAAATATCTTTCAACCATAAAACTTTCACGGACATTTGGGCAAAAAAAATAATGGTTTAGCAAAACTTCTTGGGAAACTTAAAACTGCTTGGGAAAAAAATATGGGCATTTTTGCATATATACATTGAACATTGTGGCTTAATAGGTTTGCCAACCCAGCATTTAAAAAAGGTGCCTTTTCTTTATTTACATATAAATTTCTACTGCCAGCATAGATACTGGAAAAGAAAAGAGCAAAATTGGACTCTCACCCTTTTACCATGTTTTCCATTTTTTTACATTTAGGCTGCAATCCTAAAGACACTTTCCTTTGAGTAGACATGGTTAGGATTGTGCTCCATGTTATATACCATAAGTGAATAATTTTGGGGGGTGGAAAATCCCAATCTTTCATGTGATTCTTTCTTTCATGAGCCCTAGAAATAGTGTGACTCTACTTCAGTTTATTTTGATGGATTATGTGAATATGAACAGTAAAGACATCTTTTACATCAATGCATTCTCATCCTAAACACACATGTAAACAATCTCCAGGGCAAGTGTTGCATGTATTAACTGATAAAAAAAGCAGGCCTCCGTCAGTCTTGGAAGACTATGGTATCGTGCTCAGCGCTGCATACGCTGCATGCGAAGCACGAAAGCCTGGGTTAGATTGTTATGGAGGATAGGCTGTTACCAAGCAGCAAATCCCCCCTCTCCACGCCACTGAATTAGTCCAATGGAAAGGCAGAGCTAATGCAATTGGATCCAGCTGGCGTCGCAGAGCTGGGCTAAGGACAGGAGCTCACCCTGTCTTGTGGGGCTGACCCGGGTCTCGAACCCTGGCCTGCTGGTTAACAGGCACAGCGCCTTAACCGCTTGCGCCACCCACAGCCAGTGATAATCATTATGAAAAATATTCTGAACGTGTGATGGGTACCAATCTTATTGGGGGTTCTTTGGTTCCCTTACCCCATGCTGAGCCCCTGCAACTCCTGTTTTTTAAAATGTATTTACTTTCTTTCTATCTCCTCCTTTTCTACAAAAGACACAAGATGTCTACTTGGATCTCAGCTGGAGATTGAAAGTCCCCCTTGGTCTACTCAAATCTGAACCACCTCAATTCCTGGTGAGAATCAAGGAGACCCATGTTAGGATTTGAACAGCAGCCAAGAATGCCATCCCTACCTCCTTCCTGTTCTAAACCATCTGTCCCATCCTCCCCCAGCCAGTCTGTTCCTTTAGGACCTTCCAATCCCCATCCCCAATGCCCAGGAACAGTTCCATGCTGTTTAGCAGGAAACTTACCATTCCCAGATTTAAAGCACAATCCTAAACATGTCTATTAAAAAGACCCATTGTATTTAATGGGTCTTCCAGAAAAGTGTCTTTAAGATTTCAGCCTTAGAGCAAAATCCTAACCATGTCTACTCAAAAATAAACCCCATTGTGTTTAGTGGCTCTTACTCCCAGGGAAGTATCTTTAGGATTGCAACTTGTCTAGGGCGGAAGGACTTGGACTCTTGACTGTCCTGTCAAAATGAATACAGTACTAAGCACTCTTTCTTCCGATCAGCTGTTTATCCTGCAGAACATTGTGGGGGATGCTGAATATGGAAAGTCCTGAAATCATATCATGAGAGCACATGAAAGGATTACAGTCTAGCACATGTTCCAACAAAACTATTGCATGTCCCAAAAGTCAATGAAAAAGAAAAATTGCATATTCGCTCATCCGTTTCTTCGGGGCTGAGGGTTTGCCTCTTAACAGCTGCTCATTAAAAACTGGAATGAGAAGTCTTTAAATTAAAAATCTTAATTGACACCCAAAAAATGTTGCTATTTTTGAACACAATTTTAAACTAGGAAAAAGTAAAGAACTTTCTATTTTCAAAAATGATCTTCAACTATGAAAAGGAAACTAAACCCAAAGATAAACACCACAAATAGGATTTTCCTTTTGTTTTAACTTTACGCTGAAATGCTGAATATGCAGGGATTTTTTTTTCCACATTAATAATAATAGGAAATGGTAGATAGTGGCATCTCAGCACAATTCTAATTTAATGAGAAACAATAAAACAGTTTTCCAAAGGGGCCTATTTAGGGGCAAGAGCAGGGAATATTAAAGTTTCAAGATTTATTTTATTTTCGTTAAGGTATGCTGATGTGCATTTTCAACAGCAATATTCTATCCACTGATTATATCTCTTTTTATAATTTCCTTACTTGAGAACGAGAAAATGTGATGTTTTTTAAACCAGATAATGTCCCTGAGGTTGTTATGTGGGACTTTTAATTTTGGTTAGTTTTATACTAATCTTCTACATGCGTGGTGATCCAGAGTTTTGGGAGTGATGCAACAGACATGGCAATCCAGCTGTTCATAAACTGATCCACAAAAGCAGATGCTTTACATTTTAAGTCAGTGTTGGGTGGTAGGTATGAGATACATGCATCAGATTCCTTAATATTATAGATAATATGGAAAACTCTCTTTGTATCTACTGTCCTCTGTCTGTGGGTGCAAATCCTAACCTAGGCTAGCACAACACTTTGGTCTAGTGCGTGTCTGTGCAGTGGCCTAACTCTCCTCCAGGAGTGGGGCAGAAGTGTCTTACAGCACTTTGATTACACCCCCAGGTCAGCACAGGACTTACGATGGAATAACGAGAGGTTAGGATTGCAGCCTAAGTCAATAATTTTCTATTTTCACATTTGGATATTGACCCTTTATGGTCTTCTCCTTTGTCTTTGCCTCTTGTGACATAATGATGGGCCTTCATGTGGTGTCTCTACAGTCCCAATGGGTCAACTTAGAGTTGCTCCAGTTCAATCACTGCAGAAGAACCAAAAAGACCCATGTTGGGCTCCAAGACTTCGGAAGGGGGTAAGATTTGGCAGCCACTGCTTCCACCATCCCTTTCCAATCCTGGGCCTGATCTGCCCCATGGGACACCTCCCATCCACCCAGTTTTGCTCCATTCATTCCTTCTTCTTGCCTACAAAACACATTCCCACCTGTTAGAGTACATAATGTGTGTCACTCTCGCTTCTCCTATGCAGGAAGGAAACACACCCAGCACAGCATGCCCTACGGCAAGTTTGCTATGGATGTTGCCCAGGCCATGTGTGAGCGCATGGTGCTATCAGGGCTCAGATTCAGGCTGTAAGATTTAGAAT
Source organism: Cryptoblepharus egeriae (assembly GCA_030015325.1). NCBI lineage: Eukaryota > Metazoa > Chordata > Lepidosauria > Squamata > Scincidae > Cryptoblepharus > Cryptoblepharus egeriae. Next base: position 175,810,941 of record JAREYC010000003.1, on the reverse strand, counting down.
ACAGAACAGGGAAGAATTCATGCCTGAGACACTGAGGGGCTCCAACAATCAAAACAGATACTGCCAGTCCAGATGAACAAAAGTTAGATCCATGTAAGGCAGCTTCAGAAGTTTGAGTCCTGAATATTTTTCCTTTGCTTAAAAGTTCTTCAGCCATAAATTTTCAGCTGACAGATGGCATCAGGTGCCAAGTCTAAGGGAGTAGACTTCACACAAGCACAAAAACATGTATCTGCACAAATAATTCAGATGGAAAAACTTTTGGCAAGGTGTCCCGAAGGTGGAATACTTTCTTGATATTTGAACATAGAGCTCCATCTTCTTTTCCCAATTATATTCTAATAACATTTTGCACTGTTCTTTCTCTCTGGTTCATTACCAGTCTTCCTTTCTAATTAGATGTCAAAACTTAACATTTTCCCCACTTTCCTCCAAAACTACATCTGATTAGTCTTCGGACAGTGAAGGAAGTTGCCCTGTAACTATGGAATCAGTTCTCATCCATCTCACATTAAGAGGCTTGTAAGCCAGATTTTTGAGATTATCATGGGACAAAGGAAGGAGGTACTACAATAACCATGAATAGGTGCATATTGACTTGCAATTATCAATTTCTGGACTTGGGTTTAAGAATGCTAAGGTATGTTCAAAAAAAAGTCTGTAGTCACTGTTTCCTTTTCAGTAATTCCACAGGTCCCTGTGTTTTAAAGACTTTTTTTTCTTAAACTGTTTTCTCTCTTGAAGGACAATCCACTTGTTAAGATTAGTATGACCATCTGGTCCCATCCATCTCTCTTCAATTTGATCCGGTGTTAATTGCTCCTTGTCAGAGGGCGTGATTGACATTGTGCATATTATCCCTTTTCCAAGCGGGGTTCATTACCAAAGTGATATTTTGGAAAGCAAAACAAATTCTTGAGGATCTTTGTACAGCTGCTTGGGTGGAGCCACCTGCTTTCCTTGAAGGGCTTCAGTGGTTATCCTCTTTGCAACAAAAGGAGAGCATTAAGACTGAAGTGAAACACTTTAGAATCTGGCAAAGCAGCCCTTGATGGTATTATGACCAGGCCTGAGGGGTGAGGAGGATGGGGAAGACAAAATCTCTGAGGCCCAGACCTTCAAAGGGCCCAGACCATGACAAAACAAACCATACAGTAAAAAAGAAATGGAGGCTGTAATCCTAAAGACACTTTCCTGCAAGTAAGATCCATTGAACACAATGGGACTTACCTCTGAGTAGACATGCTTAGGATTGCACCTGTATTTAAGGTTCAAGTTTCACATTTAATTTCTCAGTTTTAATCTACTTTCAATGCACTTCTATTAAAAAGGTAACTGTGTCCTCTGCAGTTGCTAGTTGTGATTGACTCTCAAGAGCGGTGCTCATCCCCATTACAAGCCAAAGAGAAAGCACTGTCCAAAGATGTCTTTGCATTCATGTGGCCAGCATGACTAACCACTGAATGCACACGGAATGCTCTTACTTTCCCACCATAAGTTGTACCTGCTTATCTACTTGTACATATGAGCTTTGAACTGCTAGGTTGGCATGGGATGGATAAGAGAGGAGAGCTCACTTCATCCTGGGTCTCAAACGACTGACCTGCTGACCACAACAACCACAGACACCACCATCTTTGGCACTTCTATTACCCAAAGGTATTATGGAGGCTGTAGATTGTTAAGGGTATCTCTAACAGTTCTTAAATACTTTAATAACAAACCCACAGTTCTTCCCGAGAACACTTTCAGACCAGAACTACTGAACTCCAGCAGTCGGTCACCCAGTTCAGTTCACAGAATTCCTAAGCCCCAACAGTAAGCTCCCTTCCTCTCATTAAGTATGTTCCTAGAACACATGACATTACATCAAATCTATATGTATTTTGGCATCACTTATGAAATTAGCAGTATGGAGTACAAATATACATGTCTGGAGCATAGAAAAGAAGGAATAGGGAGGGATAGAAAGAAAAATGTTTTTAAAGGTCAGGCAAGTTTATTTCACCTGGACTTTGTTTCAGAATTATCAGTCCCTTAAGAATAGGGCTACAGCAGGAGATGGGGCCACAAGTCGGTGGCTGAATGCATAACACCTCCAAAACAGAAAAAATATAATGTTTTTGCAAATCTGGGTAGTTAATTGTTTTAAAATATTTTTAAATATTTTATATTTTATTGTTTTATTATGAATTTTATTGCTGTTAGCCATGCTGGATCCCTTTAAGAGTAGAAAGGCAGGATACAAATTCATTAAATAATAATAATAATAAATAAAATTCCATAATTACTCCATAATTACATGATAGCTGCAATCAGGCTGCTTAGGGTACAATCCTAACTTGTGCCAGTACAACCAGGCAGCACTGGCCAGCCCTGTGTCCAGCACAAGTAAAGACTACAGCACTAGCTACTTCCAGGTAAGGAGATATTGTTTTGGTTTTTTGAAGTTTGCTTGATATTTTATGGTTTTTAATGTGTGATTTCATGTTTAATGCATCTTTTTGAATCTGTTTTTGGTCTCCTGGTGAGAAAGATAGGATAAGAATACTGTCAATAAGCAAACAAAATTCCGTACATTGATCCTAATAGACCATGCTAGCAAAGAAGTTCCTCTATGTAACAGTAAGACTCAGGGTATAATCCTAACCAATTTATGCCAACACTACTCATTTCTCTCCTCATTTCTGTGGTGGTGTGTGGAGACAGGCACATGTCTGTGCATTGGCCTAACCAGCTCCCTCCAGAAATGTCTTCTGGAGTCACACAGAAGTGACTTATGGCATTTTTGCCATGCCCCCAGGCCAGCATGGGAATTGTCCTGGTCTAACTGAAGGTGAGGATTGCAGCCTCAGACTATAATTAATGTCACTTGGCAGGTGTGGCCAACCCACAAGATGATTGCCAATGGTACGTTATGTAGACCCTTCCAAAGTGTAACACACAAAAATGCCTGTCGTGGGCATGTCGGCTGATTCAAGTCTCCACAACTGTGAGTTGAGCTGTGAATTCCATTTGGCTTCCCCAGCCAAAAAAGCCTCGGAAGGGAAGGGACCCCTAGCTCACCTCCCCCTAAGACTGACTCCTCCACCCCCTCTTGCTATGCCACTGGTTCTTACCCCTTCTGGTTTGCATCAAAATCATACCCCTTCCCTACAGTTGCTTTCAAATTAAAATCACCCAATCATGGATCTCCTCCTCATGTCCCTTTCAGTCCCACAGTTTCTTTCTGATAAGCAAGACATTGACAGTGTTGCTGCTGGGAACTGTATTCATCAGCTCACTTTGGAATTGTCAGCGATAACTGTAAGTTCATTGAATTAATGTTCTTCACAAGCCACCGCATTATTATTATAACTTACGTTCGGCGCGTACAGTAGCAGCTCCAAAAACACATTATTTTACAGAGCCGGGTGAAATATTTTGCACATGCAGCAAATGTGGCAAAATTTGCCACTTCACTGAGCTTGCACAAAAACTGGGAGTGGGAGAGGAAGGAAGCAGAGAGAAAATGAAAGTAATCCCCATTTTCCCCAACTATAATAACACTAATTACTTCATTAACAAAAGAGCAAAGTGAGTGTTTGGGAGGGAAAAAAAGTGGTTTTCCTACATGTTATGAAGGCTGCTCTTAATGTGGTTCTGTACAAATACACAGCTTCTAATACTGCTCTTACGAGCTTTCCAAGAATTTATTTATTAACGTTATTTCTTGGTATTTTGTTTTTTTACCATAGCTGTAGTTAGATCAGAAAGCTGGGGCCCTTTCTCTAGGCAGTATGCAAAGTGGGGGCACATGGCTGCACATAACCACACTCTTATACTGGCTGGAGGTGGATCACCACTGTGATCAGGTAGATCACAATGGTGGTAGATCACACGTCAGATAGATCACCAACATAGGTGGTGGTAGGTAGCCAAGCATAAGTGCAGCTCACTGGTTGAAGCTGATGCTTCTAAGAAAGTTAGTAACTTACAGGGTGTAGTGACTGAGAGAGGCAGCAGTAAATAGGTCAGAGGATGTGAATGGCACTGGTGCAGCATTGGTGTAGCTAATGATCGTGTAGAACAGTGCTGTGTCATTTTAAAATGGGCACAGCCAGTCTGATTTCACTATAATGACCACACCACTAATAGGTACACATCACTAAATGCATAAGGGGTGAAAACCAAGTTAACACATGTTGCCCTTTCAGTTTCACTGCCTTTAATGCACCTCTCCCTTACTCTCTTGAGTATCAGAAGAGCAGCCAAATAGGTGGACTGTGGCTCATGATCCCTTTGGTCGGGTGCCTCAAACATCTCTGAGCTGGCTTTTGGCTGTCAGTCACTGATCATTTCTGGGCTGCTTATGCAGAATTGTTTGGCATTGACTAGTGCGACTGGGAATTGGGTTTATAGGCAAAGTTTCTGAATTTGCATTTATTTAGGACTGAAGAGCTTATCTGTCACTTTCAAGGCACCTCACAAGCATAATAGAGATTAAGAAATTAATAGGCTACTCTGAAGCTGACTTCTGGTCTACTGTGTTCCAGCAGCTTAACTTGGCTCAGTCCCCGCAAACGCAAGGCACATATTGACTGATCTTATTGATACCACTTTCCTAAATGTCAAGACAAGAAGTACTTATCCCTTTGGATAAGCCCTGGCAAGCAAATGAATCCAGCACAGTTCTCCTGCCCAATTCATCCCTTCCTTCCCAAAGGGAGAGTTCATTTTTCTTCAGTGTTGCAGCTGATATTTTCCCCTTTCCTTTTTAAAATACAGTAGAAGGTAAGACACATTCATAAGTTCTGAAAACTATTTCTAGTTCTCTGGGATCCAACCTAAACTCAGGGAAAGAAGCATTTTACTGGCAGAAGGAGATTTGTATCTATACATAAAGAGAAGCAGTTTGCATGCTTAGGTTAACAGATATCCCTAAGGTTAAAATATTTAAAATAGGTCCATATATGAAGGGAAAATTCCATAATGCATCAACTACCCCAGAATTTGCCCCCATCCATTGCTGCATGCATGCATTTCAATTGAACATCTCAAGGGTGTCTTCAATTCTGGTGCCCAAATCATTGATAGTCACTTGTAACAGTTGAAAATGTACACAATTTTACTATTTGAAAATTAAAAAATAACAGGCTTAAAAGCATAATTCTAGGCATTTCATAATTCATATCCACTCACACTAATTAAGTACCATAGTTCACTACTCAGAAATAAATCCCATTATAAAAGTAAACCAGTCCCAATTCTAGGCATATCTACTCAGAGTAATTCTATAATAAGACAAACTTATTTTGCATTTTAACACCAAAGCCCATCAAGGGTTCCAAACTTTAATTATTTGATTTTTATTTTCCTAATTTATACCCCGTCTTTCCTCCCCTACAAGAAGGAGCCCAAGGCGGCTAACTTTGGAAAAGAATAAAACACCATTAAAATCGCTAATAAATACAGGTTAAAACATAATTAAAATACAATTAGAATGAATAAAAAGACTAAGAACAATTAAAAACAAGCTAAAAGACATTTGTTAAAACAATAAAATAAAACAATAAAACAACTGCCCCCCCCCAACTTCTGCCCCGTTTAAAATGCTTTTTTAAAATAAAAGGTTTTAAGGCTCCGTCTGAAGCTCTGTATTGAGGGAGCTTTACTCAGTTCTAAGGGGAGGGAGTTCCAAAGCCAGGGTGCCACTGCCAAGAAGGCCCTATCTCTGGCCGCCACACCTCTCACATCTCTTAGTCGCGGCACAGTCAGTAGGGTCCCCTCAGATGACCTTAGGTGATGGGTTGGATTGTACAGGCGGTCCCTCAGATACCCTGGACCCGAGCCGTTTAGGGCTTTTAAGGTCAGGACCAGCACTTTGAATTCAGCCTGGAAACGAATGGGCAGCCAGTGTAGTCGCTGAAGCAGTGGCCCAACAGAGTCAAACCGATGAGCCCCAGCAACCACACGGGCCACCGCATTCTGGACTAGTTGAAGCTTCTGGACCGTCTTCAGAGGCAGCCCCACGCAGGGCGCGTTACAGTAATCTAGTCTCGATGTCACTAGGGCATGGGTCATCGTAGCCAGATCCGAGTGACTCAGGTATGGTTGCAGCTGGCGGATCAGCCGAAGCTGAGCAAAGGCTCCCCTGGCCACAGCCGCCACCTGGGACTCCAGGACCAGCTGCGAATCCAGGAGAACCCCCAAGCTGCAAACCTGCTCCTTCAGAGGGAGCACAACCCCATCCAGAACAGGATGATATTCCAATACCCGAATCGAGGACTTCCAGACTAGGAGAACCTCTGTCTTATCAGGATTTAATCACAGCTTGTTCACCCTCATCCAGTCCCACACTGCCTCCAGACAACGATTCAGGACTTCAACCGCCTCCTTGGACTCAGGAGGAAAGGAGAGATAGAGCTGGGTGTCATCGGCGTACTGATGACACCTCACTCCAAACCTCCGGATGACCTCTCCCAGTGGCTTCATGTAGATGTTAAATAGCATGGGGGATAGAATGGAACCTTGTGGCACCCCGCACTGAAGAGGCTAGGGTGCCAAACAAGCATCCCCCAGCACCACCTTCTGGGACCGGCCAGCCAGGAAGGAGCAGAACCACTGCTAAAAAGTGCCTCCAATCCCCAACCCAGCCAACCGACCCAGAAGGACACCATGGTCAATGGTGTCAAAGGCTGCAGAGAGGTCCAGCAGGACCAACAGGGACGCACTCGCCCTGTCCATTCCCCGGCGTAGGTCATCCATCAAGGCGACCAAGGCAGTCTCTGTCCCACATCCCGGCCTGAAACCAGATTGGAAGGGATCCAGATAATCAGCTTCATCCAGGACCCTCTGAAGCTGGGACGCCACCACCCGCTCGACCACTTTGCCCTGAAATGGGATGTTTGAGACTGGCCAATAGTTGTTTAGGTTTTTAGGGTCAAGGGAGGTTTCTTCAGGAGGGGGTGAACCACCACCTGCTTTAATGCAGAAGACAACACCCTCTTCCTCAGAGAGGAGTTCACCACCTTTACCTTTACCAAACTTTCAGCTTTAGGGCTCCTGAACCTTTAACAAGGGTATAGAGAAGGGAATTTCAGCAGGTGCAGCTTCTCATCTCACAGATCACAAGCTTCTCCAGATGAAATTCCCTTTTCTACACAGTGATTAAAAGACCAGGAACCCTAAAGGTGAATGTTTGGACACCCTGGGTCCTAAATCATTAATAACAACAGAAAAGGATCCCTGACATGGATGAAGCTTACTGTTCCTCCTGGGAGCCTCTTCATTATGGTGCAGATCATCTCCAACCTCTGTGGCTGAAAGCCGCTCCTAGGATCTATCACCCCAGCCGGATTTGCACATGGATTTCTAAAAGGCTTTGTGAAAGTTGGGTGATCAGAACAAGAAAGAAATGGGTCCCAGAAAGAATGATAAGCAACATTCACATAAGGGAAGGATCATGGTGGGTGCTGGATCTTGCACATGGGCTGGGGTTTTAATGTCCACTGGCCTAAGGAATTAATTCAAGAGTCACCACTACTATGGCAATAGAAACTGACAGAAAGCAATTAATGGAGAAATGTATGATTACTAATATCTAGCCAAGAGCAATAGAAGCAGTAAGAAGGACTCAACATGCAGTTATAAAGTGTTTAAAGATACAGGAACCTAAAACAGTCTGTCAGTGCTGGACAGACAATGAAGTTTTGTGACCAAAACATTTTCACAAATCAGATTTGGAAAAAAATGAGAGGAAAGCACAGAAAACATTCAGCATCAACAATCTGGAAATGTGAATGCATCATAAAAAGTAAACGAACAGAGGAGAGGAATTTGATTGGGTTAAAAGAACGTGTTTTATGTGGGGCTGCCCTTGAAAAATTTTCAGACACTGCAACTGGTTCAAAGTGTTGTACCAGATTGCTGATGGGAACCATATGGCAGGAGCATATTGCTCCTATCCTGCAGGAACTACAGTGGCTTCCCCTCCATTTTTGAGTCCAATTCACAATATTGGTTGTCACATTTAGATCTCTACACAATTTGGGTCCTCAATTGGCCTCTTCCTACCACCTGAATCTACCTACACCTCCATTTCAATATCTAGGGAATCTACTTCATGTGCTGTCTATGAACATGGCTTATTGAAATTCATGTGGGAAAAAGCTTTCTCCTCCAGAGTTCGGCCAGATACGAAATTGCTTTCTTTGGGAAGTTTAGGAGGCCCCCTCTCTTTTTTACTTTTAAAATGTGGTCAAATCAAAACTATACTGCAAGGCTGCAATCCTAACCACTCTTTCCTGTAAGACCCAATGAGCACAACGAGACTTACTTTGGAGTAGATATGGTTAGCATTGCAGCCTTAAACTGTCTAAAAGTTATCTACAGTGTTGTAAGCATTGTTCTCACCATTAGAAATATCTCAAATGGCAAAGACACCCTGCAAAACATAGTGCTGTGCCCCCCTGTGGCTACACTACTGGCTAACTGTATCTGCTGCTATGTTGTGCATTTATCTGTCTTTGATTATTTGAAATTGTTATGTCTTTTTTATCAGAAATGGGCTGTAATGGTTCTATATTATTTGTTAGCTACCTTGGAACTAATTAGTCATAGGCAGCATAGAAATGAATGAATGAATGAATGAATGAATGAATGAATGAATGAATGAATGAATGAATGAATGAATGAATGTAAGGCCCTATTATCCTATGAGACTACTATGAGATCATACCTCTGCTGTTGTAAAAGGCCCAGAAAAACTCATTCTGCTGGTTTGATGGACCACTAGATCATCCATGTACTAGATGGTTTCCCCATACCTGGACTTTCCATATCAGGAGGGAGTGCATTGAACAGAACCGCCTTGAATATGTGACCATGCCTATATAACCTCTGGGTAGACCCTCAATCCCCACTACCACTATTGAATATAGCGTGTGCTTTGTCAGTCCGGCTGCACTACAGACAATAGTGAGGATCAATGTTAATTAATTCCAGACACAAGACTTAGCATGCAGTCTCCCTACCTGATGTGGTTTCTTTCTAAATAAACTCTTTAAATCCCCCTTTCTTAGGTCTTGGTTCCAAGCACTCAGACCAATAGCCAATCATGGCCAATGTTTTTTCCAAAGCTTGTGAAGTTATTTCAATACAATAGCATTTACTTTGTAGTGTGTTTCTTAAATAAAAATTGGACTCTGTGTAACAACAGAGTAGATGTATGCAAAACACATACTGAGATGCAGCCTTTGAGGTTGTGCGGTTGGAGAATGATCCAAGCCTGTGTTCTGCTTTGCAAAATAACACCACAATCGCACTGTGTAATGAGACCGTTGCTTGATCGTGGCTGCAATCCTGAAGATGCTTTCCTGGGAGTAAGACCCACTGAACACAATGGGGCTTACTTTTGAGTAGGTGTGGTTAGGATTGTGCACCGTGCCTTAAGTTTGAAGTTCAAATTGGTGATGTCACTTCTGACAACTTCCCTCTGGGGCCTGACAGATTGTCAGTCTAAAAAGTCACTGACTGACTGACTCACTCATTCATTTTGGCCAGCCAAAACCACTGGGAGGGTGTTCAAAGCATGAAATTTGGGGGAGGATGTTCCTTCTGTGACAGAGGGAGTCACTAAGAACCAGTTTTTGGAAATTCCAGCCAGAAGGGGGCACAACACATTTTCCTCCCTATATTATCCTATCTTGAAGAATCCCTGACAGAGAGATGCTCTGCCCCTGACAGAGAGGGGGTGTGTGCATTGGAGGGTGGTGCACAAGGGAGGGTGGTGCGCATGAGGGGATGATGCACATGGGGGACAATGCATATGAGGGGATGCACATGGGGTGTTGTACATGGCGGGACAGTGAACTTTGGGGGGGACAGTGTGCACTGGGGGATGTTGTACAGGAGTATTGCACATGGCCATGGAGGAATTATGTGCATGGGGGAATTATTTGCATGGGGTGTGTTTCATATGGTGCACATGTGGGGATGTTGTATGGGGGTATTGCACACAGTGGGTTGGTGTGCATGGGAGAATGATGCGCAGTGCGGGGAACTTGTACAGGGGGAATTTTACTCCAACAAAGCAGGTACATTTTCGCTAGTAAATAAATAAAATTCATATGGCTGCCACAAACTCTAAAACTGTATCCCCAAAGATAGTTGCATTTACAGATAACGCCTACTGTGTTAACTTACTGCACACTTTGCTTAGAAAGAACATTTGACAAACCAGGAGTTTTGAAAACTACACATAATCAGTGTAGGTGTGTGAATTACCCTGATAAGATGCTAGTGCTATATTACATTTTGAAAACTTTGTGCTGCAAAACTGTTCCTGTTTTGCTCTTGTTTTTCCAAAAATTTGTACTTGGCAGTACTTCATCTTTCCAAACAGACATTTTTCTATAATGTGCTTTTCTTATTGTGAGTGCTGCTGGGGAGGAAATGCAGTCAGCCATTAAGAGGTGGGAAAGCATCCTGCTGTTATGTATATGAGAGTAGGGCATTGTCTTGTCATACGGATATACTGCAATAGAGAATGGGAGACAGAAAAAAAACCTCCATTAGAATATGATGGAGGTGGTGAGGTGTCCGCTAAAGTTAATAATTACCAGGCATCCTGGGATAAGTGATGATGTCACTGATGATTTTTCTTTGGCAGTAAGAAGGGAGGAAATAAGGTCACAGTACATAATAAGCATGAATGTCTGTTATAAGTTAATGTCTGTTATTTTGACATTAGTCCCAGAGAATAAGAGGTACAAAATATATTTTATGGGATACTAGCAAAAACATATCCGCGTTGCAGGCGTTAAATTGCCCCATATGCCATCCCTGCACTGCACAACAACCCCATGCACATCAACCCCCCCATTCGCAATACCCTCTGATGCACACCACCCTCCCATGCACACAAATCTCACACACACAACAACCCCCCCCCCACAGGGCACCAACACCCCCACTGTGTATCATATCCCATGCACATCAACCCCCCATGCGCGATACTCTCCCATGTGCAATTGCCTACCATGTGCATTAACCCCCATGGCCACCACTCGCCCATGCGCATTACCCCATGCATATCAACACCCCCCGCTTTGTATCATCACCCATGCGCATCAGCCCCTATGCACAATACCCTCCCATGTGCAATACCCTCCCGTGCACATCAACCCCATGCGCAATACCCTCCCATGCACACCAACCTCCCGTGTGCACCAACCTCCCTTGTGCACCATCCCTCTTGCCCACCACACTTCCATGCACACCAAACCCCATTGCACCATCCACCATGTGCACAAACCCCCATGTGCAAGACCCGTCATGCACACCACCATACTATGCACACCATCATCCTCTGCACCCTCCCTCCCTTAGTGTGCAATCCTAATGTCTAGTAAGGCCAGCCTAAGCCCCAGTATAAATCCTGTGCTGACTTGAGAGTGTCACAGGAATGCTGTAAAAAATGATTCTGCCCCTCCCGAGAGAAGGTTAGGCCAATGGACAGACATGCATTCCCATGGGAATGGGAAGACCAATGAGTTGTGCCAGCCTAGGTTAGGTTTGCAGTGCACTCTAATGGCAAAATCCAGAATAACTACAGAGAGTCCTTGCTCTGGTGTAAGAACAACTTATTCTGGATTCCAATATGAATTTCCCATAGGTTTTCACTAGGTGGTGTAGTAACTACGGGTGCATGTAAAGTCTCTTATGTGCTCCCGTAGTTACTCTGGATTTGGGGGTAAGTCTCTTAAGAGTTCAGGTGAAGTCCTGCTTGGCTCCTAGAAATGCAAAGTAAGAACAAAAATGGAGTTGGGTTTAGACTGCACGTGTGATAGGAAAAATAGAAAGATGGCAACAAAGGAGATGCAAGTACCATTTTTGCTCTACTGTTTCCTAAAAGTACTCCAAACATGAATAGTTAATTCTTTGCCATGGGTAAAAAAAAATCCTCAAATAGAAACAACTCTGCTTTGCTACACTGGAGTATAGCAGGCAGGAAAACTAAAATCACCCCTCTATAATGTCCATGTACACAGAATGCTTTCAGCATTTTGTGGATTACTTTTGAAAGCGTCCAAACACCTTCAGGGCTTCCTGAGTACACAGCTTGAAAATAATTTTTGCATTAAAGAATTGGATCAACATACATTTTATAATAGTGCCTTGAAGACAGCCGGCGGTACAACATGTGTATGTGAAAAAAAATAAAGTTATTGCTTCCAGAGAGTATGGAAAATAGCTCAAGAAGGTTACTGAAGTACCAAGAAGGGAATTCTTCATTGTTAAGAAAACAAAAGGAATATAGAGATGGAAGGAAGCATCTTGGGGTGTAATGTTTATAAAGGGAAGAAAAATTTGAGTATATTTTTAGCGCTCCCAACATGTTTAAAACCTGAAGTTGAAACTGAACTCAGTAAGCAGCATTTAAGGCGGTATTTGGCCATAAAGCAATGTTTTAAAAGCTGTGAGCTGTGATCAGACACCCGCCCGCTGATGCTGCACATCACGCCCCAAGGCCCAGCAGTTCTTTGATGGAGAGGAACATCACTGTCCATCAGAGGAGACTGGGGAGCCCATCATACATGTGCAAAGCTCGCACATGCACGCTGGCATCCTACTCTCCTCTGAGAGAAAGGTGCATCTCTCTTCCCTCAGAGGAGACCAGAAACACTAGCACGCATGTGCAATGATCAGACATGCACGCTGGCAGCCCTGAACAGCGCAAGGCACATCCACATTCCAGCAGGTGAAGTGGCCACCCCGCACCAGGTGATGCACACCCGCGTATCGCCACTGCCAGGATCCACCTCAAAGCTGCACCCCAGAATTTGATTTCAATATCCGGCAATCCGATTCTCTAGTCAAATGATTTTCAACTTTTTCATCTCACAGCACACTCAGAGTGACAACATATGAATGGAGGACAGAATGCTTGTTCTTATAACCAGTGATGGGCTTCAAAGAAATTAAGAACCAGTTCTCTGTCCATCTGGCAGCCACTTTTAAATGGCTATTTTTAAACTTTATATGTAATATCTCTTGTTAAGAACCGGTTCTATAGAGTAGGTGCGAACCTGCTGGTGCCCACCACTGCTTATAACCATTGCATAGAATGGAGAATTTAGGCAGGTTCATCTCAACATGGAAGAGTTTAAAAAGCAGCACCTGATTTTTATTAAACAGGACGTGTTTTGTTATTATTGTATTTGTATTTTATGTAGGGATGTTGGTACAGGGATATGGTTGGAGGTGTCTGCACTGGTTGATGCACTGGAGGAGATTGACAAACCCCTCTGACATGTCAACCCCCTTGGCATGTCACTCTCAGACCTCTTCAGCCTAGCAAAGTGCAGGCTTGCCTGTCACTAGGCTTGAGAGGTCTGATGCATGACATGCACATGTGATCTTTGTCCATGTGCACACATGTGATCTTTGCGTAGACCCTTCAAAACTCAGAGCTGGAGATTTCAGAGGTGCAGTGCGCATGTGCAAAACAGGGGTGACGCACTGACTCCATACCAGGTGACATGAACCTTGGTGGTACCCCTGATTTTATGAACATTTTGTAAGCTGTCTTAGGCATTTGTTTTATCAAGGGAAGGCAGGGCATAAATTCTTTAAATACATAAATAAGTTGAAAAGCTACTTCTCAAGTTCCTTGCATAGCTCAGTTGTGAAAACAGGTACTTTGATGAGTCCTCAAACAGAAAGCAACTGTGAAAATTCATTTCCCAGAACTTTCATGGGTATTTTGGGGTGTGACTACATCACACCACATATGGAAACAAAATGTAAAAATAAGCTTTTCAAAGTATGCTTGTTTACACAATATTAGCAGTACTTTATAAAAGTGGATGCAAATTAATCCTTCATTTCCAGTGAGCTCGTGACTGCACAAGTGAAGAAAGTTTTCAAAATAACTCACTTGCAGAAGAACAGACTATTGTGATCCAAATGTTTCAAAAGCTACTCTGTGAGCCCTTCTGTCTTTTATCCATTATTGTTAAATGTGTTCTTAAAATTATCAAAATAATTTTAAGGGTTACCTATCTCAGGGTACAACTTTGAGTGTGATTTGGGGTGATGCAGGTAACTTTTGGCACATTTGTGCATTCCTCCAAGTAAGCCATGCTGGTGCACAGAGATATTCTTGGTGGGAGAAAGTGGTCCTGGGAATGGGTGAGAGCAGGAGGCAGGGCTGTATCCCAACCCCATTCTCCAGGCAATGAGGAGCAGCACAAAAGCAGGGGTGATGAGAGGTTGTGTGTCACCTGGGGCAGGGTTGAACGCATCACCCCTGGGCAAGCGCATCACCGCCCTTTTTGGAACAGGTCAAAATGGGCTTGCTGATGCCCGGAAAACGCATGCTGAGTCTATCCGACTGTGCATGCCAGAAAATCTGGGCATGCACGTGGAGCCTCAGGATGCCCATTTGGACCTGCTATGAGCATCTGCTCCTGTTTGTAACACTGAAGCCCAGAGTGCTGGCTGGAGGAGTGTCTAACTTTTCCTGCGTGTCACCCCCATTGATGTGTCACCAGTGATGGGCTTCAAAGAAATTAAGAACCGGTTCTATGCCCATCTGGCAGCCACTTTTAAATGGCTATTTTTAAACTTTATATGTCCTATCTCTTGTTAACAACCGGTTCTATAGAGTAGGTGCGAACCTGCTGGAGCCCACCACTGTGTGTCACCCTGTGCGGCCCACACCAACTGCACCACGCTGGCAATACTACTGCTCAAAGATATCACTTTCTAACACCTTATTAGTTTGGTGTTGTGTCATAACATCTAATTAGCTCTTTGAATCTTAGCCATCTCATTTATCAGTTTTGAATTAAGGAATTGTAGTTTTTGTTACATATGACTTTTTGTTTCTGGGGGTTTTTTTTGGCTATAACATTTGATAAAATAGAGATATTTATATTGCAGTTTGTTCATTACAATCTACTGTAAATTACACATCCAACAGCATATAGTATGTTTGTATTATTCCTACAAACCCCAGTTTCACTAGTGATGTCACCCCTCCTAGTGAGTGTCACCTTCTCCGTGCGATATGTGCCTACCAGTCAAAGTGAACAAATAAAGTTTTAAAATCAAAGAAGCTTTTCAGAACCTTTGAAATACTTTCTCCAGCTGCAGTAATCTTCAGTTATTCTCAGTTATTGTGAAAGAACATGGGGGGTAGGAGGACTTTGAGTACATGTTAATGAAGATAGCAAAACCGCTCTGTGAAAGTTATTAAGAAATCAGACACTACAACGTAAGAAGAAATGATTGCAAATACAGACTCATTTTTAAAAATAATGGAGGTAAAGTCCAGATTGGCTGCCTGCATGAGTTTCAATTTATAATATTCTTGTATTTTGAAATGAAGACTTGAGTCATAAGCATGGCTGCCAATAGTCCCACCTGGGTCCTATGAAAAAGATAATAAATGCCTCCTCCCTGTACTTTTTCTTGTCATTGTATAGGTATTACAGTGATTGCTTTGGGGTTTTCAGACAGGGGCCTGGAAACCATGTCCCTATGTGCCTTTTGTGTTCCATAATCAGAAGACTGAGGTTATAAAACATTCTCATCTGTGTGCTGTATCTAAAAACATCTGCATTGTGTTATATTTCACCTTTGGGCCAAGAAAATAATATGTTTTCGATCTTTCAAGCACCATCGTGTAGCTTTCATTAATGAAAAAAACCAAGAATCAAGAATCCTGCCAGCTATTACTTACTGTGGCCTTAAACTAAAAGAAGACCTGTAGGAAAACTTCATATGGAGAGATGATGTACATTCACAGCCCAATCTTAAAACTCCTTGCAAATCCTCAATTCCTTGCCTGTGATGGCGCTGACTGCCATAAAGCAGTCACAGTGCACAGACTGTCTCCCTACATCACCAACAGGAAAGCCAATGTATTGTGTTGGCCTAAATCAGAGTTGCACCCTAGGCATCAATGGGAAAAGTGGGGACAGTGGCATAACTAATGCTGATGTAGCCTGGTGCCAAGCACAAAATGATGCCCTGGAAGCAATGTCACAACTGAAAGTGACAAGGCTTTTAAAAAAGTGAAAATGGGGAAAAACCTGACACCTCCCCCCAGCAGCTCACCCTTAACTTGCTCTGCTGCCTCTCCCACTCAGCCAGTGCCATAGCTATGGAACAGTAGTACTATAAGTAGTACTATCAGTGCGCCCCCAAATGAAATCAAATGTAATACAGCGAATAAATAAAGGTGTGCCCCTTATTGGTTAGAGACACTGTGCTGGGATGAAGAGGGATGGTTATTCTCATCATGCTAAAAGGAGCACCACTTTCAAATGTGCCTCTTTACCTAGTTAGCAGGGGTGTTAACTCCGTATTGTTTTCATGTTGTATCATAATTACATGTGATACATTTGTCTTTCAGAACAATTACTCTTATAGGTCAATTATGAAGGAAAGAAGTCCTCTTTTTGTTCCATAAGCCAGTTATGTTTTCATTTTCTACTTAACTGGCCATAACATTTGGTAGAATACAGATATTTCAGTGTGGGTTGTTTGTTTCATTGTATTCTGCATTAAATTGCCTACCCAATGATATATAACATGATGGTAGTATTCATAAATACTAATATTTTCACAATTTTGGCCACAAGCATCAGGCTCAGCTCATTGCCCCTCTAAATTCTGTTGCCTGGTACAACTTCCACCCTCTGCAACCCCTGAGCTACACCTTTGGTGGTAATGGTGGGGATTAATAATAATACCTCTGGTGGTAATACGGGTGGGGATGGTGAATGGGGTAAGGATATGGCAAAATGAGAAGGCGAGGGCAAGAAGTGGAAAATGTTGGATGGATAAAGCCCACCAATTTATCAATCACAATTTGTCACAGATGCAAGTAAACTCCAGTGTACCACAGAAGTTACCTCCAGGTAAGGGAACACTTCCCTTACCTGGAGATAAGCAAATGTCCCCCACCAGAGGGGACATTAGTGGTCCCTAATTTGGGACCACTGCACTGATCCATGGGAAAGGTTAGGAGTTGCCCCTTAGACCACCTAATCTCCAACCAGGTTGCTGCACATGGGCCACCTTCAGGATATCACACAAAACGATGCTGGGAATTGTGGATTTGTGATGGCACAAAATGGCACATTATACCCCCAAGAGTTTGTCTTTGGTATTCCTGCGCAGGAGGAGTATCAGGACTCAGCTGAGTAATGGGAGCTACACCCATCAGAGGACATGCCCCACCAGGCTGACCCCTAAAACATCAATACTAGATATGATTTCATCACATACTTTGAACTGAAACTACTGATCCTTCTTTTTTATTGCTTAATCACATGGAGTGCATGATTTGTTCAAAATTCAAGTGTCCCTTATTATCCACTAGAGCTCAGGGGAAAAAAATTCATGGATAAACAGTGGAAAAATAAAGATGTACTTACATGTTTTTGCTAGTCCATTGCTACTAAATGAAAAATGTTGTGACTCAATAACTGCAGGAATTTTATTCTGGGACTCCCTGCTGATATGAAAAAAATGTGTTTAATAAAATCAGTTCTAAAAAAATTAAAAGCATGTCCCTTTACAATGGTTTAAAAACAGCTTTTCTACTATTGTAGAGAGGCACTTAACAATTAGAACTGCAAAGGACGCCTGCCTTTGCCCAGCTTAGCTGAAGAATGGAATGGTTGCTTGCATGGCTGCCCCTCTACGACAATAGAAAATGCGTTTTAAAACTGATTTGCAGTGGCCATTTGTGTTGAGATCAGTGCCTAAAAAATCTGTGTATAACAAGGTTTGACCTATACAACACTGCATAAAGGGGTGGTTGGATGAACTGCCCATCCTCATGAAAGTAACAGACTCAAATGTATTGGGAAGATGATGGGACACCATGTGCTATGGTACAAACATACAAAGAGGTGAATGAATGAGAGTCAAAACCACAGTAATACCATAGTTTCTTTGGCATATGCATGTGAAGGGAACAGTCTCCTTTCTATAAGGGAAATCTCTGGCCACTCATTGACCCATTGTTGCAGCCATACCAATGAGGTATGTACTGCATCCTGCACTCATGGAGGTGTCCTCAAGGTAAGGCAAGAGAATATTTGTTCCCTTAACTGTGGGTTGCATCAGCCTGGAAAGTTGCATAGGATTGGGCCCTGTTATACTTTTTATATGTATGAGGAAGTTTTTAAATTCTAGTTTTTCAATTTTACATGTTTATTTGAAACTATTGCAACCTATTGCAATTTAATACCAAATTGCAACCCATTTGGTATTAAATATACTATGGGCCCAACCCTATGCTTCTCTACTCAGAAGTAAGTCCTATGGTGTCCAGTGGGACCTCCTCCCAGGAAATTGTGGCCTAAATCTTTAAATACAGCCCTAATCTTTAAATAAAATATAATAACTTTCAACATTTGATTACGAAAAAAATAAAATAGAGAGTAGGCCATAGCTGTGTGGTTGGTATATATCTCTATGTGGGGTCTGGACAATCTCCTGAAAAATTTCTCTTACACTAAAATTACAGCCTCGTAACAGAAGCTTTGGCTTCATCTTGGCAACCCAGTTTGAATGTCTCATTTTTCAAGGCTTATTTTGAAAATAAAATAAATTATTTTGGAAATAAAATAAGGTTTATTTCCACTGTGTTGTTCAGAACCAGTGCCCTCTTTACAGTGTAGAACAGCATCTCAACCAGTTGTAGTGGTCTCAACAATGGTACCTTAACTGAGGTCTGGTGTACTCAGATGCACCCTTGCTCTCTGGCAGCAAGACCAGTGGCACAACGCAATAAACAGCTGTAGGAAGCTTGGCTTGGTATTCAGAGCTCCAAACAATGCTTTAAGCCCTCCTAACCACACTGAGGCTGCAATCCTAAAGACACTTTCCTGGGAGTAAGACCGATTGAACACAATGGTGCTTACTTTTGAGTAGACATGGTTAGGATTGCACCCTGAGCCTCTTACGAGAGTTTGGTGTGTCATATCTGGTCTGCCACCCCAGAAGTAACTGGGAATGACATCTTCACCTGGTGTTACTTCTCCTGGTTAATTCTGGTGGTACTTCAAAATAGGTAGACCATGCAAAGTGGTACGGCATGCGACAAACGGAGAGAAACGAAATTCTGGACTTTGATTCCCAGCATCAGTCACAGTCACTAAATAGGAACATAATGGAAGTGATGAGAATCCTGCTTGCTAAGATCATTTGTAGTAGGCACTACAACGCAGCTAATAGAATGACAACAAAATTCAGGCTGGAATCCTAAAGACACTTTCCTGGGAATAAGACCTACTGAGCACAATGGGGCTTCTTTTGAGGAGACATGGTTAGGATTGTGCTCTAAGTTTAAAAAACAATTGTTCAAATGTAATTTTTGCTACTCAGTAACTAGTGAGTTCCCTATTTCTAAGGAATTGTGTGTGTGTGTGTGTGTGTGTGTGTGTGTGTGTGTGTGTGTGTGTGCATGCGCGCTCTGTTCCAGATTATCCTGAATACATACAATGATGACTTTAGCCTGGCTAGATTGTCTCTCCCCCAAATAATGTAAATACAATTAGTTGATTTAAAGCATGTTTCCTGCTGTGCTTATCTGCTTAACGGGTTGGCTGTTGTGCTTTTCAAACCGCACCAAGTCGCTTGTTACACGTTCCTCCAGGAAGAGCCAAAAGACGCAAGGAATATACCGCCCGAGGAAAAAGTCTATAAAGATTTCTCGCTTTCCTAATCCCTTCTCTCTAATGTTTCTTTGTAAATTTGTCAGATGGGAATGAAATTGCCTCATAACTCTCCAGACGTGAAGAGCATCACTGCACAAAATTACGTACTTGTCAAAGCAAGGGGGAATTTATGCTGGTGTTCCTGAGATGTGATTTTATACAGTCTATTTCCTTTCCGCAGATCATAGCAAGCAGAAAGACAAAAACAAGTAGTTTATGTATATCTTTTCTTTCTTCTTAAAAAATTTTGTGATTCTTTTTTCGCTTTTCCCCTTTGTTTTCTTAGCCCCTTCTCCTTTTATCTTTGCCTTATTGTTAGTGACAGTAAACTCCCATCTAACATTCCTACAATAACGGCAATGATTCTACGTGTATTAGACATTCTCCCCTGGAGGATGCCACAAGGTGTGGGTTCTTTTTTGTATCCCTCACACATTGTTGACAGGAAAGGTTACGGTCTGGAAGTTTTTTCAGCTAACCTAGATGTCATGGTCAAAGCACAGATGCTGCCCAAAATGACACCCACCCTTTGAGTTTTCATCCTTTTACTGTAGGTAGACAGTATGTGCCCATGTCTTTATAACAATATATGCATTTCCCACCATCCCGCTAGCAAGCAATGATGTATATAGTGAAGCAAAAAAACATGCTTGATGACATGATGGTGCTTGTTCGGTAGCCAGACCAGGCCTGGAAGGGAGGTGGGATTACCTTTGGCAAAGTAGGCCGGATCCTAATCCCGCACTCCATCTCAGCCAGTGTGACATTACACTGGGCTGTTTGGATTTGCACCAGTGAGTAGCTTCATGGGAGTAACTGGGGGAGGGTTATTCAGAGTAAGGTAATTGCATCCCCTGCAGGTTGCCCTGCTAACCATGACCGATTGTACGGCATGGTGCTCAGCTCAGGAAAAGCCAGTGGTTACTTGGGATAAGGGGGATAAATATCCCCTTCCTCCAAGTTGCGTCACAGCTACCTCCTGACCTGAGCTAAATCCAGTGCAGGCCACTGCCTGTTCCAGTGCAGGTTAGGATTGGGCTGCCCATGTTATGCCTTTGCTGCTTCCAGTATTTCTGCCATTTGAGATTTACCCACCTCTTTCCACAAACTTCAGGTCTTATTCATGAACTTATAAAGCTTTGTCATTAGATATTTGTCAAACACATATCCATGGCAAGTGCAACTGAATATCTTTTTTTTTTTGGTTCACACTTTAAAGAGCACAATCCCAACCATGTCTATTCAGAACCAAGCCCCATTGTGTTCAAAGGGTCTTACTCTCAGGAACGCGTGGTTAGGATTGCAGCCTCTATATTTTTAGGTGTACACTTAAGCCATGTATGTGAGCCCTCTTATAAATGTAGGGCTCAAACCTAACCAATTTTCCAACTCCTGGATAAGGGCAATGCAACTCTAAGGTAAGGGAACATACATTGCCTAACGTTGAGGAGGCCTCTGTGACTGCGTATAAATTGCAGGATGTAGCACATGCCCCACTGGCACAGCCATGCCAGTACTGGAAGGTTTGTTAGGACTGTGCTCATACTGCACAATCCAGAGTAACTACAGGAGCTCTTATGTTGACATAAGAAAAATTTATTCTGGATTACTCTAGGTTTCCACTAGGTGACACAGTAACTACGGGCAAAATCCAGAGTAACTACGGGAAGTCCTTGCTCCAGTGTAAGAACAACGTACTCTGGATTCCAATATGAATTTCCCATAGGTTTTCACTAGGTGGTGCTGGTGCAGTAACTAGGGTACATGTAAAGTCTCTTACACGCTCCCGTAGTTACTCTGGATTGTGCAAATAACGTCTCAAGAGAACCTTTTGTATTTAATGGTAATGACTAACCTTTAATGTCAAATTTTTTTAATGTAACACTATTTCTGGGTGCCATTTTGGGATTTCACTCAAAATTTGTTTTTCCCCCTTTTTCTCTAAGTTTCATTCAGTTTCCAGGACAGTTTTAAAATGTCGCTTAACCCATCAGTCCCAGCCTGCTCCTTGTTCGCACTGTCTCCCTCACTCTCTGCCCATATGTTGTAATCCATCTCATACAGTTCACTTCTTTTCTATGTTTAGAATTATTGAACAAATTCTTTCTTTCTTTCTTTCTTTCTTTCTTTCTTTCTTTCTTTCTTTCTTTCTTTCTTTCTTTCTTTCTTATAAGCTATAACGTTTGTGAGTATTCTCAACAGTAACCGTAACCAACAAAAGGTGCAATCCTAACCAGTTTACTCACACGGCATATCTTCAAGTGGAAGTGTGGGGAGGTTGGCATATTCCTGTGTATAGTCCTAACCGTCTCAGTAATGGGAAAGAGGTGCCTTACGACACTTATGTGACACCCCTAGGTCAGCAGAGGACTTGCTTAGGACTAGTTTATGGGCTTAGGCCAGCCTAACTGCAGGTTATGATTACAGCCTAAATTAAAAAAAAACAAAACATGGCTGCCATTAAAGTACCCTAGATCACAGTCCAATTCTGCAAATTGTGCATTACCACCCAGCAATTTTGGCAAGACTAAACAAATTTTTTTAAAGCTGCAGAGATCTTGAATTGATGCTTGGAATCAGGGAATCAAGTAAGCTTCCTTTCTTCCTTATTAAGGATTGGAATTACGGTAAGTTTACTAACCCAGCCAATTCTAGGCATCCCCTTGCCTGCTGGAGCAATGGCACAAAAAGGATAGCACTGTATCCAACTGATCCTGGGAACTTTCATCCCCTTCCCACAAGAAAAGGGGATGCAGCAGTGGATCACCTTGTGTCTGAGTCAGCTGTTTTGCTGGTGCAGAGGCAAGAGCCTTTATGTTGGACCTTCCAGCCAGGTGGCAAGAGCACATGCACGTGAGCCACATGGCTCCTCCAACAGGGCCAGAATTGGAGAATCATTTGGCTCACTATTATATTTCTGATAAAACAGAAAATGAGGTATTTGGTTTAGGATTTGGTTTAGATTCCACCTAGGATTCTTTCATATTTTAAAACTATATGATGCAGGAGTCACTGCAGTATGTTTAATTCCACCATACAAAGCAGCAACCTGCAAGGGAGGCTTAAATGTCATGTAAAATCTCACGTCATGTATCCCCAAAATGAGCGCATGGCCCAGATGTTGGGAAGAGCTGCAGTATTCATGCACCCCATCATGCAACAGGAAGTTTCTGATCTCGGCCGAGCTGCTTCGTAACCACCATGCTGTAACTTACTGTATCTATAACAAATGTCATGAATTTGGTTCCTGTTGATATTACACCATCTGGGTGCACCCAAACCACAGGGCTGCAAATGGGCCAGAATCCCTCTGGGCTTGGAGGATGGCAAAATGCAATTATCAGTGCTCCTGAGCACACATCACAGACATCAAAACAAGAGTCATATTTTAGTCATGCTATTTATGAGCACAGATGACTCTCAGTGTATTGTGTTATGAAAATACACAGGGTGTGAAATTTCCAATCATGACTTAACATGCCTAATTTATTTCTTTCATCATTACAGGAATATAAATACCCTAAATGAAGGCTATAGAGGTTAGTCAACTAATTGGTTATAATAATCAATTTTAAAACATTTTGATTAATTATTTTTTTAATTGACTAATATTTTTACCATTATTTTAAAAATATAAATACAGGAGCTCCTTGGTTTAAGACTGACGGAGTAAGTGTTTTGGATTAACAGCAAAATTTTCTCAGAAATTTGACTTGGTTTAAGAACACTGTCTTGGAAGATGAGCACGTCTGAGGAAGTTTGGAACAGGCTTCCATGGCCAGGGAACACACTGGAGGGGATCTGGGGGGAGCACCTGAGCCAGATGTGTGTGGGATCTGTTGGCACTGTGAAGGGTGTGTGGGAGAGGTGTTGTGTGTGGGATCTGTGTGTGGCAGTGAGGAAGGTGTGCCTTATCAATGTTTCAAAGCTGCTCCCCTTCAGTAGCATGGGAATGTTAAAGTTGCGCATAAGACAAAAATTCAACTGAGCCAATGAATAGCAGTGACTCCATTAGTGATCATGAAATAAGGCTGAAATTCTAAAAACATTTTCCTGAGAGTAAGCCCCATTAACCTTAAAGGAACTTACCTCTGAGTAAACGCAAATAGGTTTGCTCTATATATCTATAAAATAAATCTCTCTCATCTCACAGCAGCCATGAAAGTTTTCAAAGGTACAGTACACTTCTGTACTGTACAGTATTTTCTTTGTTACAGTGTTTTGTATTACATTGTTTTGAAATCATTTTTATATACAGTAAATATTTTTATATAAATATTTTTGGACTGTGGAACCAATCATCTGAGTTTCCATTATTTCCTGTCAGAAAATTCACTTTGGATTACAACCATTTTGCATTACAAGCATCTTCCAGAATGAATTATGCTCATAAACCAAGACACCGCTATACTTATTTTTTAAAAAAAAAAATCTGAAAAGAGGTATTCCCACCAATAAAAGAGAGGAGGGGAATGCCTCTTCTGAGATTATGTCTTCATGCAACATCTAAACACTAAAACTATTTTTTCCCTTTAGAATTATTTTTTTCTCCTATGCAAATTTAAATGGCCAAACTTATCTCAGCTTTCCACTTTCAATCACATTCTGAACCAGCTGAGAGAGTGAACTGGAGGTGAATATCAGCAGCAGCAGTAGCACTAAAGTCTCCTTGCCCACTTTTATGGCCTTAACACATACACAGTCACACCCACACCCAACCCACTTGGATTTACACCAGTAAAGGGCTGGCACAAATCCAAATAAGCTCATTGGGGGGCATGGTGCAGGAAAGGAAGCAAGTGGAAAGGATTTTCCCTTACCTTTTTCTCCTGTAATGGTCCCTCACTGGCAGACCAGCCAGCCCAAGATAGGACTGAGCTGTGATTCAATTAATGGAGTGATTAACTCCAGCTGCTATGATCAATTGAGTTAATTGGGTAATAGCCCTATTCCAAATACATATAAACTTTATATAAGTTTTATACCCCCAAAAGATCATTATGAGGATGCTTGGAATTTTCTCTTAGTGCTTCCTACAGCCCAATCCTCCACAATTCCCTTGCACACTGCACAAACACATGTGCGCATACACAAACACACACAAATATGTAACATTTGCACTCTCTCCCCTGTGCTGTTTCCTTAATTCACTCCTACTTTTTTGCCATGTCATAAAAAAACTGTTCTGTTCTACTTCGGGGCAAGTGGATTGTTTTATATTAGATTGTTTTATATTTATAAAATATTTTGTTATATTTACAATATATTGTTTTATATTGTTGTGTGTGTGTGTGTGTGTGTGTATTTATACATACATACATACATACATACATACATACATACATACATACAATATATTGTCGGGGATGCTCTAGGAGGATTTCCTGCCTCAGGCAGGGGGTTGGACTAGAGGACCTACTACGTCCCTTTCAACTCTAGGATTCTATGATTCTATATATTGGACTTGTGAAATGTACCTACGTTGCAGGAGTAAAATTTGAAAAATATTTGCGTGAGTGGGTACCCCCTTAATGTAAGCAAAAGCACCCCCTTCTTCACTCCCTTGAGTGACTCAATCCTGGGGATCGCATCACTGCCTTATCTCACCCGCACAATGACTTTCATAGGGAGTAAGGCTGCAATCGTAACCACCTTTTCCTGGGAGTAAGTACTATTGAATTCAATGGGATTTACTTCTGAGTAGACATACTTAGGATTGCATTCTGTATTTTAAGTTTGAGTTAATAGCAACACACATCAAACATTGCAACACTGTGATTGTCAGGACAATGTTGACATTTATGCAGTTCCAAAACTTCTCTGTTTTTAAGTGTTCTTACATTTTCCCTGCAAGTCTTGCTATAAGGTCTTATGAGGGTGAAAGTTAACCACAGTATCAAGCTGTAATTCCTTATAAACAATGTTCCTACTCTCCAGCATGTTGGTGAGTTCCCTTTGATCGTCCTGATAGTTCTTTCAGTTCCCAACTTATGAAGAATTTTCAGAAAGGCCACAGGATGCATAACATCCTACGCACATCAGTCATACGTAACATAAGCAAAACTAGCTATATTGGAACTTTTAGAATCTTCAGCACCAGCTTTATACTTGTACTGCAATCTCTGGATGTCACCAGGAACCTGCTGTGTGCATCACCTGGTGTGGGAGGCCAATGCATCACACCCTTCAGGTGCATCACTCCCTTAGTCATGCATGCATGGGATGCTTCTGAAGCATCCTGTCCCTTCATCAGGATTGCGCATACTCAGGGCAAGTAGCTCTGGATGTGTAGAATGTGCATGCAATGCTCACAAATGCTTGGTACACTTCATACCCCCAGCTGAGGAGGAGGCAGGCCTCTCCTCAGCAGAAGCGTTCCAGAGGACACCCTGAAATAATTTCACTGAGGAGAGGTCTGCACCCTCCTCAACAGGTGCATTCTGGAAAGTGAAGGACATATGTGTAAATGTCGCCCACATGTCCTACACTCTGGAACACTCAAACTGAGGAGAGAACGGCCTTTCTCCTCAGCAGAAATGATACCCTATAGCATCAAACTTCTCCAGCACCCCCCTCTTTGGTGTGTCTCCTGGTGTGAACCACACCAGCCACACACCCCTAGCGAAGGCCCTGAGAAGGGGACAGTGGGGGACAATGTCTCCATCTGTCAAGGAGACTAAAGCAGCCAGAGGATGAAACAGTAGCCATTATGGTACTGTTGCTCCTCTGGTCACCATGTAGCTTAGAATTGGGCTGGAAGTTGGATGAGAAATAGAGGAATATCTTAGGAACCAGAATCAGGGAGCCATGATTTTTGGAAGGGGAGTTCCATGTTTACAATACTATTACAATTATGGTTTTTAAAATAGTATTTAATTCTTTTGTGTGTCCATTTGTTTGTTTGTTTGATGGGTGGGGTAACTGAGAGGAAGCTTGCTGACAAGGTCTGAGAACACCCGGAAAATAATCCCATTGACTGCTCTCTAAAGGTACAATCCTAACCAACTTTGCAGCACTGGCATAGCTGGGGGGACCATTTCTGGAGGCCTCCTTAAGGTAAGGCAATGTTTATTCTCTTACCTCAGAGTGGCATAGTTCTTATGCCAATGCTGGAAAGTTTAGGATTGTGCCCTACGTCTCTGGGGGTAAAGCAGTGGTAGACCACAAGATTTACATGTGGAGTGTTCCACATGGTATGGAATGGCCCTCCAGATCTGCCAATTTCAGAATTGCCCCTTACTTGCAACAGGTGGTCATATACAACCTTCCTACTTCCTCCTCAAAAATTTTTTTAAAATGCAACCTCTTACATTTATTTTTTTGTAATAATAATTTTTGAGCTAATAAATTTTGAGCAAAATAAGATTTGGATAATCTTATTTTTGAGCTAACTGGAAGCATCTGATGTTCCCAGTGTGTCCTGTTTCTGTTGAATAAAAAGTTCCTGTTTTATTTAATGGGACTGAGAGGAAAGTGTAGTGTGAATGAATAAGGTTAGTGCTTCCTGTGTGGTTTTATTTGCTGGCAAAATCAACAACAATCCATTTCTCTATCCCTCTCCTCGTTCTTCACTTGCAGCCTCTCGAAATAAAAAATAAAGTGCAAAACATCATGCATGTCCCCAGCATGACCCACACTTCCTTTTCTGTCAAGAAATGTGCAAGGCTCAGAGACCCCAAAATCTTGAGGCTGGTCTCATCTTCTTGAGTAATCTGGCCTTTGGGAGCAATCCTAACCTAGGATGGCAAAACGTATCGGTCTTCCCATGATATAGGGAGGCAAGCACAAGTCTGAGCACTGACCTAACTCTCCCCCAGGAGTGACGCAGAAGTGCCTTATGATACTTTTGTGACACCCCCACGTTAGCATAGGACTTGCACAGGGGGTTAGGCTGGCCTAACTGGAGGTTAGAACTGCAGCCTTTGTGTCTATGCGATCCAGTCGACACTGGAGAATTCTGTGGATCTCATCTAGGAGCAGTTTACATAAAACTGCTTTTATATAACATTGATGAAAAAGAAATTAATTAAGCGGGCAGGCTATTCGTAGCAATAATAATAATAGAATCATTCTTTTCTGGGGCAGTTTTTGATTGCGTGGATCAGAAGGTACTTGTTTATAACCCCTAGTTTACCAGCCCCAATATCATTACAATGTCTGCACTTTGATCTATGTTTGGTTGTTACCCTTCTAATGGATTTAAAAAAATAAGATTTAAGTACTTCATTCGGTTGCATTTTGACAGCTGTTAGCCATCATTTTTTTTTCCATTCACCTGCATTTAGCAATCCCATAAAGGGAGGCAATCTTAGAACTAACAAGAGCTGGGCACTGCAAGGTGATAATTCTGTATCGCTCCAGCCTATAAATACCTGACAGGCTTTGGGCTGAGTCAGCAGTCTGTAACAAAGTGGCAGCTGTGCCCTTTTATCTGTGTGAGTGTTTCACAGCAATTGGGCTATCAGCCCCTGCAGTGAAAATCTATAGTATCGATCAGGCTATTTCTCCACTGTAATTCTTTTGTAGGAAATCCCTGATGACAAATTTTAGCTGCACCACTTTTTGATCGCTGGTTTGATGTAAGTGATCTCCAAGGGCAGAGTTAAGCTCTTGGCCGTTCCAGATTATCAAGCACTAACTTTATTTACTGAAACTACGGTTGTGGTCACCTAAGGAAAAAAAAAAAAGAAGAAATAGTGGGGGAAGGAGGAAGGGAGGGAGAGAGAGAGAGACACTGCGAAAAGGAAGATTGAAAAATAGGAATGAAATAATATTTCAAAGAGGCAGGAGGTAGTGAAGAAAAAAACAGTTGCATCAGCTACTTGACTCTAAATGTGTGTTATAAAAGCATGCTCCACATTTATAAACTCATAAATAGTAGGGAATGTGTTTTGATAAAAATGCCTCGATGATGGAGGGTGATGCAGTGAAACTGAAGTGTTTATGAGCACAGTCCAGCAATGCAAGTCCTTCTTGTATGGTTTGTTCTCCAGGGCTGCGGAATCAAGGCAATTTGGGACCTAATCTTAATACTTGCTTAATACTTATTTACTAGAAGGAACTAGTCTTTGTTACAGAAATTCTTGCTGTTAGTCATTCCTGCTTGGGTTGGTTGTCACTGTTGGCACTGGCATTGTTGGGGTTGGCACTGTTCTTACAAAAGTGATACTTTGCACTTTTCTTATTATATATACTGAATGTTGTACAAACCTACCAATGTTGTACACGTAGGGTGCAAACCTAACTTAGGCTTGCACAACTCATCGATCTTCCCATTCCTGTGGTGATGTAGGGAGGCAAGCTCATTTCTGTGCACTGGCCTAACCCTCTCCCTGAAATGGCATAGAAGAGTCTTATGGCACTTTAGTGACACCCCCCAAGTCAGCACAGGACTTATGCCAGGTCTTAGGCCAGTCTAACTGGGAGTTAGGATTGCAGCCATAGTTTAATACATGGTTCCAGAGAGCTGGTTGCCGCTTCTCCTTTTCCACCCCGTTGTTGCCCAGGCAGATGAAGGAGAGAGCTTCAGCGATGGCAGCAGTGAAAAATTTAAATAGGGGAGAGAAAGTACAAAGGGTCAGAGCTCCCCAAACTCAGGTGATGTTTTTGCTGTCACCTAGCAGGCCTAACTCTTTGAATCCTCATTCTGGTGGCACTGGTAGCATTCAGTGGATTGTCTGACAAGTGGGAACGTTGTTGGGCTTCGTCCCAAGGTCTAGGGCGGACCAATTCTGAGCTGCCTGGCACCCAAAGATGCAGTGGTGACAAAATGGTGACAGCTGCAACCTGAGCATGCTGGGCAGCTGCCAGAGAGCAGACTCCACAATGGAGCTACCCATGTCTGCATCAGTTATATAGCAGAATTTACACCTCTCCCAAACTCTTCCTCCCCAAAGTGCCTGCCCTCTGCCCGACGGTTACCACATGTTCTTTTTCTAGGACATGTCCTCTTTTTTTAGGCTTGGATCCTGGAAAAAATCTTCATTGTCCTCCTTTCCTTGTGAGCAGACAACATATAGCCTTCTTGTAATTATTAAATAATGAACACAATCCTAACCATGTCTACTCAAAAGTAAACCTCATTGTGTTCAATGGTTCTTACTCCCAGGAGAGTGTCTTTAGGATTGCAACCAATATGTAATAGTTTTAAATTTAATAATAAGCAATATAGGTTGCAATCTTAATGACACTTTCTTGGGTATAAGACATATTGAACACAAGGGGGCTTACTTCTGAGTAGACATGGTAAGGATTGTGCTCATAGTGTTCAGATTAACCACATGACAGCAATATACACTAGTGTTTTTAACTTTTATTTTGTCATGTCCTAGATTTTACTTGTATGTCCTATATTTGGGGGAGCTTGTCCTCTTTTGTGGTTATTACATATGGATATTCTGCCTCTGCTGAAACTCACCCATCTGCTGCCTGGAGCTCTGTGGTGGACCTCCAGCTCATGCCGCCTCAGCATGGTCAGGCACTTTGTGGGCATATCTTATGCCATGTTTGTAATGCTCAGCGCTGGTACTGCATGGTCTGGATCAGACCAAACCTAATGCCAACACAGTCAAAAATCATTGCCAAAAATGCCCTCTCATTGCTATTCATTACATATAGATTCTGCTCCACCCACCTCATGCTGGTGGGTGGAGCAGAATCTCCATAAATGATTTATGGTGTGAATCATTTACACCATACAATAGATTGCCTTCCAGTGACTGGAAAGCTAAAGAGTGGCATTTGCTGTTAAAGACATCCAAAAAAAAGTCATTGCTCAAGGGAATGTCTACTGTCAGTAGTTCAAAATAACTCAGCACCTGCAGTGTGTGAAATGTCAGGCTGTGCACTGCATGCACTTGGTGTTCATGCACCCACATTTATATCCATGTGTTGTAGAGATAAGGCATGAGAGACTTAATTCCTTGAGGTCTTGCGGTACTGAACCTTGAAGAATGGCAACTCACAACTGTAGCAACTTGCGCTAACAAAAATTAAACAAGTTGTGCCCCAAAGGCAAATATCAATTTTTTTAAAGCGTTTGTGCCCTGCAAATCAGGCAACAAGCTCTCAGAGTTGCTTACATGAAATCATTCACCATAGAGATATGGCTTTATTGGGGCAATTAGAGAACATGACTCTGCCATGTTTTAGAATTGGCATCCTTGGTCCAATCCCCAACTTCTGAATAATGAAGACCTCTCTTAGCCTGAGATCCTTGATAGTTTTTGCTAAGCACAATATAGGTTAGATGGAACAAATAATCTGGCTCACTTTATGTCCCTTTTCTACAGTATATGCTCCCTGACTTCATATGCCCTTTAAATAAGAGACCTCCTCCTTGTGCCAAATGAAACTGGTTTAAATCAGCAAGGGTTTATATAGTGCAGAGGGCTACTAACTTTTGATTTTCTCCAGCATAAAGTTCAAAGTGTTATTTTGTCTCAGTCCACAACATTTGGTCCCACAACACCAATCACATAAATCTATGCATATCTACTCAGAAATAAGTTCTCACTGTGTCCAGTGGATCAATGGCATATGTACACTGATGCTCAGATCAGAGTTTAAAAGGCAGGTGTTGCTTTTTAAACCTTTCCATGATGAACTAAACCAGCCTCAATTTCCTCTTCTATGCAACGGTTAAATGTGAAGGCACACTGTCCTCCATTCTATATGGTCACCCTGGTACCCTGGCACCTCCTATACTGTCGCTTTGCCACTGCAATGGGTCTTAACTCCTGGAGAACTGTATAGGATTATAGCCTTTAAAAAGTCTATGCAGAGATGAAAGCTCAGAATTGTGGAACCCATGGGGAACATGTTTTATTTTAAACGTGTTAAGTAACTACTGCCAGGCTTCTTTTCTTAGATACGAGTAGGATTTTTGCTCCAAAATACTATGCCAAGAAACCACCACTCTAAATGCACAGCCCTTTTCACTTTGCAGTGAAAGGATCAGAGCCAGTGTAACAAAAAACAGTACGCTAAGGTGGTGTAGAGGATGTATCCAAGTAGCCACAAAATAAGGAACCAGCATTTGTTTTATGATGATTTGTTATTGCTATTGACATTTACCATTTTCAATATGTTTACATTGTAATTACCGTTACAGTTTTACACAAAAATTATCGTTTTTCTTTGAACTGCTTTGAAAATGCAAGTAGGAAAGCGTGTTCTGTGTTTAGAACTCAATATCAGAGCATTTTACTATATAATACAGTAAATTTAGACTGTATAGGAGACTATAATAATGATTTCCAATGCTCCAAGGAAGAGGTGCAATTCTAGTAGCTCTATTATTGAGTTTTCTCCCTCAACAAATACTCTGAGGGTGCGATCCTAACCAATTTAAGATGGCATAATTCACCTGTGTATCAGTTTATGTGATGGTGTTGGAAAGGCCAGCGCATATTTGTGCACTGGCTTAACTTCTCCCCCCCCCCCCCCGCTCCAACCGCCACCTCTGCTTTATGACACTTTTGTGACACGGGATGTGTGGCAGGACTTATGCTGGCCAACTGTGGTTAGGATTACAGCGACAATGTATATTTGGTGAAGGGCATTGACGAAATTGGACACATTCTGGCGCTTAAAAAAACATTGCGCATGTATTGGGGGTTCTTATATGCGTAATAGGTCTATCTCAATAGTATCCGTTGGAAAGAAATTGGTTGGTTTTTGGTTCACCTGAAAAAGTTGGATGTGAGCATTGTAATCTGTACAATAACCACACGTACTGCTAAAAATTGGAATCAAAATATTTTTTGATAACAAAATAGCATCTAAATCCATATTTTCAGCGCATGAGAATATGTTCTTAGTAATGCTTCCATTGCAACAGGACAAATCTATATATATAAAAGAGAAAAGTCACTGACTGACTGACTCACCACCGCCCTGACAAAACCGCTGCGCCTAGAAGCGTGAAATTTGGGGTGGGTGTTCCTTCCGTGAGGGAGGGGTGCACTAAGAACCGGTTTTCGGAAATTCCAACCAGAAGGGGGCGAAAAGGGGCACAACACGTTTTCCTCCGTATACTTTGCATTGAGAATTGCTGACTCATCAACATTCCGCCCCAACTGCTGGGCCTGAAGCATGGAATTCTGGGAGTTCCTTCTGTCACCTGAACTCCCACCAAGAACTATCTGGAGAATTTAACCCTTCAGGGGCTGAAAAGGGGGCAACGTGTTTCTGTCCTATACTTAACATGGGAGACTGAATAACATCCAGCCAATTTGGTGCTCAGTGCCTGGTGCAGTGGGAATGTTGTTCGGAGGAAGAGGTTGCACTGACGAGGATGCTGTGCATGGGGGACTGATGCACATGGGGGACTGATGCGCATGGGGGGAAGTTGCGCAGGGGGGATGATGCGCATGGGGGAATGATGCGCATGGGGGAATGATGCGCATGGGGATGATGCGCAGGGGGGAAGGTGTGCATGGGGGGATGGTGCGCATGGGGGATTTTGCGCATGGGGGAATGGTGCGCATGGGGGAATGGTGCACATGGAGAAGTTGCACATGGGGGGATGATGTGCCTGGGGGGATGATGTGCATGGGGGAAGTTGTGCATAGGAAAAGTTGTGCATAGGAAAGGTTGCGCATAGGGGGATGATACGTATGGGGGATCATGCACATGGGGATCATGCGCATGGGGGAAGTTGCACATGGGGGGAGTTGCGCATGGGGTGTTGATGCGCCGCGGGGGGATGTCGTATGGGGAAATGTTACTCCCGCAATGCGGGTACGCTTTTTGCTAGTTTGATATAAAACCAGAAATATTTCCATCTATGTACAGTAGGTTTTTTTTAAATAGCAGCCATAGGGACACCCCCTCAAGATGGATTGTGGTGGGGCTGTAGCATTACAGCCCAAACCTAATCTGCCCCATATCCAGTATGAGGTAGGGCTGGCTGTGGCTCAGTCCAGAGCAAAGGGAACTAAACCCCATGAGACTACTTGATTCCCAGCCTTGAACCCAGCCTACACCCCAGCATAAGTCCTGTGCTGACCTGGGGGTGTCACAAAAGTGGCACAGAGACACTTCTGCGCCACTCCTGGGAGAAGGTTAGGCCAATGCACAGACATGCGCTTGCCTCCCTACATCACCACAGGAAAAAGAAGACTGATGAGTAGTACTAGCCTAGGTTAGGTAGGCATCCTTAGCCTTTTACCCCTGCACAACAGTCTCAACTAAAAATCTCTTGTAGTGGCCAATGCTGCTATTAGTACCAGTAAAGGAAGCTGCCATTGGTCCTGGGAAAAGTAGCAGAAGTACTAATATTTAACATCATGTGCCTCTCGACCCAATCTTTTTAATGACAACCAGTTGAATTTAAGAAAGGAGGATGTTAACCAAGTGCTTCCCCAGTGGGATTTAGACAATTGCTCCTACACTATCTCATGACCTCTGCTGTTGTCTAGACTGACAATACAATTCAGCTTCCCAGACAATCTTAGCATGACTCCCATAGGAAACCAATAGAGGTTTAAGGGGAAAAAATCATTTAATTTCAGCTGCGATATCAAGAAGTAAGCCTCGTCTAAAGGAAACTGAACTTTTCATTAAGTTCCCCAACCAAATATATTTTTATTCTCTTTAGAGGCAAGTCAGTGCATGTCATACCACATTGCACTCTGCTGGGGGAACATGTGTGGACAGCATGACCTAGAACATAGACTTCAGCACTGGGTCAAAACCATTGATAGAAATTTAGAGAAGTTGGGTATGGACTGAAATGCAATGATCAGTTCCAACAGCCTCCTCCTTTAAGGGATTATGGTTTCTTTAAACACCTCCAGCCAAACAGACCAGTGAGCTCTGCCTTTCTTAGCAGAGTTCAAGAGGGTAGTTGCAAACACAGGCCATAAAAGACCTGCATGTCTCCGGCTTGTAGAGGGTCGTAATTCTTTCCCGCAAAGTTACCTTTCCTGTTTCTATGAATTACTCTTACATTCTTGTAAGAGATATGGTTTGAGGTATTTATGGCGCATTCAATTCTGCTATCATTGATTTACTGGACCAAACCTGCTCCAGGATATGATGTAAAGCCCCTTATTCCAAATAGAGAGGAGGGGCGCCTCCTTACATCTCATGGAGTATAGCTTTTTCTGCCCTGCTGCCCTCCAGCAGATGACCAAGAGAGATAAACAGAGGGCACTTCACTCTCCAGTTGCAATGCACCGGATGATATGAAGGAATCAATCAGACAAAAGCAGATTATTAGAGTGTCTGAGAGAGATCAAACATTGCTGGCATCTTCACCCACACACGGTTGATTTACAGGCAAGCTGATAAAGTGCTGCAGCTCACTGTCAGAAGTACATGACAGTTCCTCGAGCTCTATGGATAAATTATTGCTGAAGCCATGATAACATTTCTACACCTAGCAACCCAACATAACAGGATGTGGCTTTGAGCACTAAGAGCCGGAACGGTACAAAAAGAAACACGGGAACTCATTGTGCAGGAAGGGAGCATGCGAAAGAGGGGGAGAAAGCTCATGCTGAATGCAGGAACAAACACTTGGATTTGTGTGCATTTATTTGGGTGCAAGAGGGGAGATGCACCCTGCTTTTCTGCAAGTGTTGCAAATTCTTGACGCTTCACCAGAACAGCAACATATGTGCAAGAGCCACATTCAAATGACCCAGCTCTGGACTGTGTTAAACCTGCCTGATGTATTTCTGTGTTTGCATATCTGATGCACACCCAAGCAGAAAATGAAAAGAAATGTGTGTGTGGAAGGTTTATGCAAATACTGTTGCCTGCATTAACATAGACATCACCTGCTTATTCAGATCGTGTATTTGATACCCGTGATGTCATAGAGTACACAAGGCTTTAATCAATTTTGTAATGTCAGATTACATATTTCCTCTTTAAAGGAAGAGGATTGTTTGCCAAGGTGGGCTTCCCAGATATATATGATCATTTTTAAATCCAAATAAATATTTGGAATCAAATAAAAAAAATGAAAAAAGATTGGCTTCATTATACTTGCATAAAACTTAGATTGAACTATTTTGTGTTTTCCATTAGAAAAAAGCATGTGACAATGACAACATTGATAATCAATGTCACTACACTGTTACCAAAAACCTGAAACTGCCAGACAGACCACAACTGATCACAGCTGAGATGGGTGATGAGATGTCCTCTTTTTCCAGGTCCAGGGTGACCAGATGCCAAACCCAAAATTCCTTTCCCCCAGGCCAAAATTCCTACCTCCAAGCCAAAATTCCTACCTGCTTAAAAATTGTAGGACACCTCAAAATGTAGGACAAATGTAGGACATGTTAAAATAAAGCAAAAATACCAGTATTGATTTACTGTACTTAATTTCAACACTTTTAAAATTGAAAACCTTTTAACATGCATGATTCAGACCCAAACATGTAAGATGTTTCAAAGCAGTTTAATGCAACACAAGTGACTTCAACATGCATGATTCAGACATAAACATGTAAGATGCTTTCAAAGCAGTTTAAAGCAACACAAGTGACTTCAACATTATTTTTTCAAATGTGCTCATTTGAGGCCAATATGCATGAGAGGGCTTGTAGGCGGAGTCCCAGAGGGGCTCTGGGATTTTTCCCCCACCTGAAGTGAGGGGGGTTTGCAGGAGGCCTCCGGGAAAATCTAGAGGTCTGGTCACCAGAAAAGAGAACATGTGCCCCAAAATGTAACCACCGAAGAAAAATGTAGGGCACAACAAAATAAAAGCTAAAAAACTTACATGTGGTTAATTAAAACAGAATGACTACAATCCTAATCCCCAGTTAGTCCAGCCTAAGCACCAGCATGGTACTGTGCTTTCCTGGGAGATGTCACAAAAGGGCTGTAAGACATCTCTGTGCCACTCCTGGGGGAGGGTTAGGCCAGGGCACAGACATGTGCTTGCCTCCCTTCATCACCACAGGAATGGGAAGTGAAATGAGTTGTGCTAGCCTAGAGTCGGATTGCACCCTATAATGTAAAACTATTATATATAGAGTAATGCCTCACATAACAAATTTAATTCGTTCTGGAGGCATGTTCGTTACGTGAAACGTTCTTTATGTGAAGCGGATTTTCCCATAGGAAATAATGGAAACTCAGACAATTGGTTCCACAACCCAAAAATATTCATATGAAAATATGAACTGGATGTAAAAATGATGACAGAACACTGGGATTGAATTCAAAACATGCATTCAATGTGCATGATCTTATGAAGTCTACTTAGGCTGCAGTCCTAAAGACACTTTCCTGGGAGTAAGACCCATTTAACACAATGGGGCTTACTTCTGGGTAGACATGGTTAGGAGGCTGTAATCCAAGACACCTTCAAAGTGTCTCCCCACTTCTCCTTCTCCCCATCCTGAGTTCTCTCTCCCCTGCTCCCTTCTGGCCAGCCCTAAGCTGCTTCCCTCTTCTCCACTGCTCTTCTCTCCCTCCAGCCACAGGAGGAACAGCATGGAAGTGTTGCTTTCACTATGGGCAGGTGTGCTAGGCAGCCCTGACACTTTTTAAACAGGCTGCCGGCCAGCGCGTCTGCCCCAACTGCCAACGAATGTGTTCTTTACATGAAGCAGTTTGTTACGTGAAGCAGAATCCTAGAGAAAATTTTGTTTATGTGAAACATACTTTACGTGAGGCACCACTATAATTTATTACATATAATTTATAAGAAGGCTACATGTTGCCTGCTCACAAATAAAAGGAAGACAATGAATTTTTTCCGGAACACATGTTCTGGAAAAAGAGGACGTAGTCACTCCGTAGTTTAAAGATCTCTCTCTCTCTCTCTCTCTCTCTCTCTCTCTCTCTCTCGTTCTTATGCATGAACGGGTGGTATGACTACTTCTGGTAGTTTTAAGCCCAGTGCCTGAAGCAACACAAAAATATGCATGAATGCATTTAGAACAAACTAGATTTGTGCTGCTGAATGGAAAAGATTCCACAGAGAGGTGAAACAAATGGTTGCCACAGTCGTGGGCTTTCCTCGCTTTTAAAAAACAAATATTGGAAAGACTCATCCATGTAGAAGGCAACATTACATGGAAATTGAGTTTGGAGCAGAACAAAGTAATATTTTAAATTTACCTAACACATGGCTGCCAACTTCATATCTGAGGGGGGGGGGGGAATAAAAGTGGCCTTTAAAAAAAATCAGACTTTAAAAATTAATAAGATTGGGAAATTTTGTTGGTTTTTGTTTAATTAGTTTCACTCCCTCCCTCCCCTGAAATGCCCACAATTTCTTCCCCCAAACAACCCATTATTACCCTTTTCTACCCTACCACTCCCCATTTGCAAAGTTTCCCAGGACCATTTCTACACCTGCCACAGCTCTTGCCATTTATGACAGCAGCCCAGAAGAGCATGACAGCAGCCTGACTTTTGTACAACAGCAAAGGATCATGTGCCACCAAAAAGCAGTGTTCTTCAACTGGTGGTATGGGTACCACCAGCGGTACTTGAAGCAGAGCTGGTGGTATTTTTGGAACTGCTGGACACATACCACTTGGCAAGTGAGATCAGGAATGAAATGCAACAAACAGTGATTGGAGTCTCAGCAGAGATCCAAATCATGCTCGACCACATTTGAAAACACATTTGGAAACACCCTCCCATCTCCCCAAGGCTCTTATTGATGTTTGTTGCATTATATCTGGTCTCCCGACCCAGATGCCACCTTGGGAAAAGAGGCAGGATACAAATCAAATTAATAAATTAATCAAATTTATCAACTTATTAATTAATAATGATGATGTCATTAATTAGTTATTAATTATTATTATTAATATGTGTTATTTCTTAATTAATAAGTAGGTGGGGATGGAGTCATCGTTATTTCTGGTGGTACTTCAAATATCTTTATATCCATGATTTCAGTTGGTGCCCATTTCAATTCAAGTGTCTTACCTCAAAGTCTAGCCTGAATAAACAGTGATTTACTGGGTTTTGAATATAGTAAATGTGGTTTTGTTTGAAACCGAGAATGGAAAAATGCTCTTCTGCTAGGGCAAAAGGTAGGGAGAGTGCGCATTCTTAAGGCTCATGAATGTCAGAGAGAATCAGGGGAAAGTGATGGTTGCATGTGACATCTGAACAAGGCCATTAACAAAAATTTAACAAGGTATCTCTTAAAAGGCAAACAACGGATGGTGATTTGTCATGGATTGCAAACAAGGGGAATGGTCCCTGATAACCATGAACAGCTGAAGTGTGCATCTCATTTGATGCTCACCTCCATTCACAGCTGAATGTGATATGATGCAATGCATCAGAGGTGGAAATAACCAGCATTTTTAAGGGAAGGAAAATCCATATGATCTAAACAGGTCAATGTTCAGACCTGATCATAAACCTTTGCTTTAGAAGCCTTCTGGTACTTACCAATAAGCCCATGAGGTCTGCACACTACTTATTAGAGTCAGTAGCAAAACTCCCATTGATTTTAATGGAACAGGAGTTGCACTCCACACCCTTAAACCAATGTTTGAACAAATTAATAGGCAGTTGCACATTGAAACTGTGGGCTGGTATTCATTGCTTTTGCCAGCATGCAATCCTAATTAATTGCAGTTTGAAATTCTGACTGATCTACATTGTGTGCATGTAATTAGCTACCATGAGTTGTAATAACTGCTTGGGGACATCTGAAAAGGGGACCCCTAAAGTGTTTTCTGTACTAACATGGCAATTCTGCATCTCCCGCATCCCCACTCTTTCCTTGTCTGAATTGTTTGAAGTGCACCCCCCTCTTTTCTCCCTCTGCAAGAGCCTCTGATAGGAGGAGTGGCAGAGTTGGCACTTCTAAGTAATATGTTACAATATTTAGCACAGCTCACTAGACGCATGCACATCGCTCACTCATCCATTTCCAGTGGTGTGCAAAAAATAAAGGATTTAGCTGTAAGTCTCTTGAAAAATGCCAAGAGGAATCACATGGCTTAATCCTTGCACGCTGCATTGAAGAATTACCCATAAACATTTCACCATTATGGTTTATTATTACAGTCAAATTTGTTTTATGTACTTATTATTGAACGGATAATAGGGCAGGTGTCCCCTTTTTATGAGACAGTATTCCAGCTCGCTTTGGCTTTGTCA
Source organism: Cryptoblepharus egeriae (assembly GCA_030015325.1). Taxonomy (NCBI): domain Eukaryota; kingdom Metazoa; phylum Chordata; class Lepidosauria; order Squamata; family Scincidae; genus Cryptoblepharus; species Cryptoblepharus egeriae. The sequence continues at coordinate 175,771,117 of JAREYC010000003.1, read as the reverse complement.
TTAATACCTACCACTGTGTTGGAGCCAAGAAGAAAGGAGGGGCAATCCTATTATAGTAGCAGTACTCGAAGGAGTAATAGTTATTATGGCTTAAGTTTGGTTGGAAAAAATCAAAAGGATTCATCTCAAAAAGAACCTTCAGTTTTTTGCAATCTCTAATAGATCATGGAAAACTAAAACTTCACCCAGAATTTTTGCAATGTGTGGCAGGAATAGAGGAGGAAGACTTCTGAAGTGATTCTTTAGCAATTTCAGGAACGATGAAGACCATCAACACCAGCTGTTCGCTTGGGATATCCTCTCACATAGTGGTTCTCAAACATTTTAGCAACATGACCCACTTTTTAGAATGACAAAATGTCAGGATCCACCAGAAGTGATGTCATTAACCTAGAAGTTATGTCATGGATGGAAGTGACATCATCAAGCAGGGAAATTTTTGATACCCTCATATGAAAAAAACCAAATCAATCAAGTAAATTAAATGTTTTACCAAAGGAATACCATCTTTTTTGGCTTATAAGACTCACTTTTTTACCCCCAAAAGGAGGTGGAAATTTTGGTTTGTCTTATGAAGTGAATGCCTCCTGGAGCCAGCTGGTTCCAACATTTTTCTCTGCTTTTCTCTGGTGAAAATAGGTTGGGGGAGAGGATGGTCCCAGGGGTGAGCACACAGGGAATGGAAGGTAGGGTTGGGACTTGGCAGGTATGCCAGATCCCAATCCTGGTTCCTGGGTAGTGTGGAGGTGGTGCATAATTGAGTAGACCCAAAGGGGCTTCTGCCATGTTACCTATGGGTAAAGAGAAAATTTTCTCCATTCCCCATGGTAGCATAGCAGCAGTCCAAAGAAAGGAAGGATTTAGGATTGTGCCATAAGTCTCCGTACCATTGTACCATCCCCATAGAGTCCATCATCTCTTTCATCGGCCATCTGGTACAGAGGTACTTGCCACGTGATGCAATATCTTCATGTTCCCTGCTCCCGTCAGCTTATGCCACAGGTACCAGGCAGAGAAAATCACATATGCTGTCTTCAAATTTTCCCTCTCTGATGGAAAGGAAACACGTGCCGGGCTTTCAGGGATGGTTGCGCTCACCCTGCCAAGATATCTCCTTGATGTCCTGCTTCTGAGCTTCCCAGAGGTGCCTGGCTGGTTCCCATAGGCACCAGATGCTCGATGTGACAGACCTTTAGTCTGATCCAAGAAGGCAATTCCTATGCTCCGAGCAGGACCCATTTGTCAGACCTCTTATGGCAGGTCCTATGTTCTAAATAGCTACATAGTGTTGAATGCTTCTTCCTCCCAGTAGCTATTTTCCAGAGGCCCCAAGCCATTTGAGTTGTTGGTTAGCCTTTGAATGATGCTATATCACATGCATGCCCCGTAACTGTCCACCTCCCTCCACTAATTCTTCCATGGTAAGGTGACAAACTATCTCATCACTCAATATTTCAAGGGCTCCAGACAACCCCAGAACGTGTGATTACAGCCTTCCTTCTCAGTTGCAGCCTGCCCTGGGGAGAAGAGTTGCCAAGCTGAGATTAGGTTGGTAATGTATGTTATCAGAGGGGAAGAAAGATTTACCCACCATACACTGGGAATTTTTTTCTAGGCAATGGTTACAACTGTGAATTTTTTCCCTCGCATCTACTCATCTTCTCTTTAATCTTTTTCTTGTTCCTTCTCTTTAATCTGTCTCTTTTTGTTTCTTTGAAACATCCCTTCAAAAGGTATGTTTCCATTTTATTATTGTCATTAAATATTTTGAATTTTGTAATAAAAGATTATGATGATGTTAATAAACTCATATTTCCTTAGGCCTGGTGTGCAGATAATTTTGTAAACTTCTGCACAGTTCATAATCATTCCATAATACTTCAACCTATGGTGCCCACAGTGGGTAAAGCTCATTTTAATCAGTTTTTTTTCAGACATCTTTTTAGGACAGTGTTGGCTCAGTGGATAAAGATGTTGTCCTTGTCAATATTGCTTTTTCCTGCCAATCTAATAGTTCAACAGCATGTAAATGAAAGAAGATAAATAGGTACTTCTTTAGTGGGACTCCATGCGCCTTTGGGATATAGTCATGTCAGCCACATGACCATGATGATGTCTCAGATAATGCTGGCTCTTCGACTTTGTAATGGGGATGAACCTTGCCCTTAGAGTTGCTCACAATTAGCAGGGCAGCCTGCAGGGACAGCTTTACCTATACAGGGTGACCATATAGAATGGAGGACATAGAGCCTCTATATAGGGTGACCATATAGAATGGAAGACAGAGAGCCTAGAAGAGGGAATTGAGGCAGGTGTAGCTCAACATAGGAAGGTTTAAAAAGCAGCACCTGCATCAATTCCTTCTTCTATGCAATGCTTAAAGGGAGAGGCACTCTGTCCTTCATTCTATATGGTCACCCTGCTATTCAGGGACCTTACAACCAACTGCAGATCAGTGGCATTCGTGGAGATAGGGCAAAACTCTAAGATTTTTCACAAGTAGTGATGCCCATGAAAAGCATCCCTTGCCCTTACCTTCAGAGTCAGTTGGGGCTATGAAAGGGGAACGGACAATTTATACAGGTGTCGCTGCTTCCCCCCAAAAAAATTTATGTTGCCTCCTATCCAGGAATACCACTGTTGCAGATTACAGCAGCCTGTTGCATTCAACATTCAACTTTCCTTCCAGGTCATTACTGCCTGATTTTTGAGATAAATTAGCAGGAGCAGTATTTTCTGCAAATCAACATATTCTGTGCTTTAATTTGATTTATCATTCATCTCTCTATGACCATAGTTAAGTGCCCTCAAAGATTATCCAACGCTGACTTTGACTCTGCAAATAGATATATAGATTTCCAGTCAGTCCGAAGTGTTCTGTGTAATGGAAAAGGACAAAATTTCTGTTCCATTGGACATCAGCCCCATCAGACAGAATGGCTCAGAGCTTAAGGAGGATGGGGAAAGGAAGAACAAAAATCAAGACCTATAAATTGTGCATCCAAAATTATGTATTTCAGAGGATCTGAGAAGTATGAGAGGAATCAAAAGAAAAAGCAGACCAAAAGAAATGAATAGATGTGCACAAAAATGTACCATTTTCTGGAGATTCTCTGTCCATTTCAGTGGAGTCTGCATTGGAGTACATCCCAGTCGACTTGGAATGTATGTCCAAATCTTTCCAGTGGAATGTAAACTCTTGTAAACTTGGCCAAGAAAAGTATTACAATTTCACACTGATAACAAAAGTCATTTGGGATGATTTGTAGTAAAGTTAATCTTGCAACAAGTCTAGTAATTGGATTTTGCAATGCCCCAATTATATGTTCAATGAAAATATTTCTAAAACAGATCTTTTTAAGGCAGCTGAACTTTCTAATGGTATTCCTGTAAACCACTCCATAGTGAAAGCATTTGTGAGGAAGGAAATGTAGATAAACATTTTATCTGAAAGCCCCTGTGGAGCACCTCAGAATTTGCTTGGCTATGTACAGCAGATTATAGAAAATTGGCTCAATTATGCCTTCAATTACAAGGTGCAACTCAGTGGGAGTAGCACCCCATAGCCAATTGAGGGGTTGGGGCCAATCAATCTTCACCAATGAATACTGCTCTTGAAAGTCAATTGCAAAAGACTGGGTTGAATCGCAATGTGGTGTAGGACCATAATCTGTGCTTTGGGGAGTAATTTATTTAAGGCAGTTGTAATCCCACTTGAAACAATAAACAGCGCAGGAGCTCAGAGGGCATATTTGCACAAATGCTAACACTACATGATCATATTAAGTTAATTCCTTATGGGCCGATTTTCCCCTAGGCAGCTGTAGCAGGACAAGGTGGATATCCTGGGTATTTAACTCCCTGCAACCAGATGTGGAAGCAATTATGTAAATACACACCACTACCACCACCATTTTGCACAGAGATGCTGAAATGCTGGAGTTTCTTTAATTGGAGGCATCAGACCAACCTCAGTAGGATTCTGTTCAATTGACAAGTTCTGTTCTGAGGTTTTCACTTAAAAAAGGAATGATCAAGGGAGTGTGATTCAGCCCATGAAGCCATTTGATAGGGCCCTTTGACCCTCTGGCAGATGTGGTGAGATTGTGTCCACTCTAATTGGACATTGTGACATTTGGACAATTGGAACAATCTGAACAATTGGACATTTCAGGGAAAGAAAATTCTTCCTATTTAAAAGAAAATCCTCAGAGATGTATGCAACATATTAATGTTAGATCTCCTTTTGGGATTGCTATGTGATATTTCAACCAACAAAGTTATAAAAGCTTGCAATACGGATGAGTGGTTTCCCTCAGTTCCGTTCTGCAGTTCTTCCAATGTACTTAATTCCTTCTGGTTGCATTTTGGTTGGATTTCCTGATTTCAAAATGTTAGAATGGACTTGGGAGCTTAGCACTACATTGGAGGGTTAGCACTACATTGGGGGGAAATTAAGCAATACTGAATAAAAAATAAATACTAAAAAATGCTCTTCTTAACTTTTAAGGTATAAAATTACATTGTCGTTGTTGCTGTCACCACCATCACCATCATAGTTAGGACAGAGAAAAGAAAATATTTCCTTCCCCAGTGTGTAATGGACTTTTCCTCCAGAAATTTGTCCAATCCCCTCTTAAAGGAATCTAGACTAGATGCTATCACCACATCTTGTGGCTAGGAGTTCCACCGACTAACTACACGCTGGATAAAGAAATATTTTCTGTCTGTCCTAACTCTCCCAACATTCAATTTTAATGGATGTCTCCTGGTACAGTGTTGTACAAGAGAGAGAAGTGTCTTGAGTGTCTCTCTTCTTTCAGATTGTACAGTTGAATAATATTTTTATGACTCTGGTGTATCTTATAAAGAAATAGCCAATTCTTTTCCCAGCCCCAAATATATTTTTGATGCTATATTTCAAAAACCTCATTTCAGGGTACTGTGAATGCAAACCCTTCCCAGAGGCCCCAGTGCCTTCATTCATTCTGGGTACTCTTCTGCTTGAAATAGAATGCTACGCTGCTAATGGCACCCATTCTTATCATAGGAATGATTTAGAGGGTGGGTGGAAAAAGAGAAATAAATAGGAGATAAGCCCCAAAGACTGGGCTAAAACTTTAAACCTAGATTCATACTTCTTATGAATATATAAATCAATAACCAATTGTACCAACATCTAGGGGATCTTTTGTGTTTGCTTGCTTTGCAATGAAGAACCCAAGCACTATCTCATGTCCACTCACATACTCTATGTCTGCAGCCCTTGACATAGAAGTATCACAGTGGGTGAGCTCCTTTATTTCCAACAGAATTAATAGCAGTCACTGTAAGGGGAATGTTATGTGTGGGTTATTTTCCCAAGGACTAGGAGAATTCATGCTGAGATGAGATCAAGAGATGAGAAATATATTTTCAAAGAAGATGGTGCCTCTTGTTTTTCTAAGCCTATAACATCGGAGAAATCCACATTCTTCCATTCACATTTTGTGTTTGAGTACTTGACACTTTCTTATTTAAACCTCCTGCATTAAAGAAAAGCACTTGATTGATCTGATATTGGGGTCCAATAGGCAAGTGTATATAAAGCTGCCTAGGCAGACCATAGTCACCTAAGCTCAATATGGCCTTGTCTGACCAGGAGCACAATCCTTACCATGTCTACTCCAAAATAAGCCCCACTGTGTTCAATGGGTCTTACTCCCAAGAAAGTGTCTTTAGTATTGCAGCCTCATTGAGACTCCTCAAGGTTTCTAGCCTACATGGAGATTTCAGGAATTGGGGCTGGTACTTGTTGCAATGCTCTGCCACTGGATCATCCCCCACCACCCAAATGAGGATGGCTGCTTGTGGCTTACCTAGTCCTTTAAACCATTTAATTAATTGATTTTTTTTACAGCACACACAGCAGAGGTAGTTATCCTGTAGAACACTAATCGTCTTGCCAGAGAGATAAACAGTGGAGTAGCTAGAAGGGGTGCAAAGCACTAAGTCTAGCAGATTTCATCATCTCAATTGTGCCCCCCTCTCATTCAGAGCCATTCTGGACAGTGGGAGCAAAACAGAGATGTATGCAGACGCAGGTAGAAACTTTGGTTTAAAGAGGGCACGTGGAATAGGAAACAACCCAAACAGATATAGTACTATATTACTACAGCTGCAACCTTTAGTTAACTAATCTAGTTCCACTACTTACGCAAGCAAATAATTTTTAATATGAATATTTTATAAAAACTGCAGCTGGCAGTTTTATGAAGCATTCTATTTCCTTTTCCAGCAAAAGAATATCTCTTCCAAAGTGGCACTTACTTTGATGCATAAACTAAAACAAATGATGCCTAAACCTTCCACACTATGGCTTTACTGACATCCAAATATTTGCAGATTAAATGGACTACTTTTAATTGATTAGTTGCCAACAATCAACAGAGGGTTGGACTTGATTACCACCACGCCGTCTTCATTCCAACCCTATGACTTTAACTCACATGCTAATATAACTAATATTTGAAAAGTTTTTTTAATTTTTTATATTTTAAATTCTACATTTTAAATCTTTTTATATTTAGGACAGCCTTATCATGATCTCTGTTGTGTATCAGACTGTCTTTTGAGAAGCCAATTCTGTTAACATGCTTTTCAAGTTACCTAGCACCTTTTATTTTACATCCCAAGAAAGATAACATGATTGCTATAATAGGTGAATGTTTATGATAAAAGAGCTACTCTGTATCATAAACAAATTACAAGTGTTCACCCTTTGAAACATTTCAACCTAATTAGGAGCAAACGATTCAAGCAGGCTTAAAAATATCTTAAGAATAATCGCATCATGGTTCAAAAATGCTTGAATTTTTTGTTTTGTGGCAGACCTTGAAAACTTTTGTTTCCAGGTTATCAAGCAGCAGGCCTCAGTCAGTCTTGGAAAACTATGGTATCGTGCTCGGCGCTGCATATGCTGCATGCAAAGCACGAAAGCCTGGGTTGGATTGTTATGGAGGATAGGCTGTTACCCAAGCAGCAAATCCCCCCTCTCCACGCCACTGAATTAGTCCAATGGAAAGGCAGAGCCAATACGATTGGTTCTAGATGGCGTCGCAGAGCTGGGCTAAGGACAGGAGCTTACCCTGTCTTGTGGGGCCGACCCGGGTCTCGAACCCTGGCCTGGTGGTTAACAGGCACAGCGCCTTAACCGATTGCACCACCCACAGCCCACAGCTGTGGGTTATCAAGATTGTTTTGAATATTCTGGTGACTTGGTTTCTGTATACTGTTCTTATAGGACTTGATCATCTGACAGTCCAATCCAGTGCAATGTCCCAGGTGCTGATGCAGCTGCACCAAGATGGTGTTTATGGTATTCTATGGAGGAATTTTGAATTTCAAGTCCTTCTGGATGTAACAGAACATTTGCTCTGTTGACCTGGGGTAAGCTATCACTGGCCCACTGGGTCTACTTGTACCTAACCTACCAATTTTGCTGGTGTAAAATTGAGTGTATATGGATTGGTGGGATGAGTCCAGGAAGGTGAATAAAATATTGCTAGAGCCACTTGCCAACCTTACAGCCCCTTTCCATCTTGATCTACTCTTCCTTCCTGCCCAGTCCCAGCTCCATTTCTCCCTGCTCAGCTTAATGTTACCAATGCTGTTCCTATATACATGCACACACGTCTACCATTGCAGATACACATTTTATTAAGAGATATGGGAAAGCAGATTTTTATTAAGAGACATTGAAGAGCAGAAAAAGGAATAGTTTGCATGTAAGACTCGTTACACAGAGGTTTAAGTAGTTGTGGATGAAAGAATGGTTGTAGACATCTTTGCTTGGACAGGAACAGTTTAAGCGAAGAAGAGAGTGATGACTGCAAGTTGGACTGAGTGTCCTTTATAAGAGATAATCCAATAGGGAAAAATTAGTAGAAAAATAAAGGTTCCTGTTTATAGGACGACAGGATTGTTGCTACATCTCAAGGTCATCTGGTGACTTGAAATCTTGACAGTTAGGTTGATGCAGTGGTTAAGAAGTTGGACTGAAACTTGGTAGATCCGGGTTCAATTCCTCCTTGGCCATGAAGCTTCCTGGCTGACCTTGGACCAGTCACTCAGTCTCTGCCTCACCACCCTTGCAAGGTTGTTGTGAGGACAGCAGGAGGGGAGGAACTACAACTTTCTAATCTGCCTTGGGCATTTGCACTGATATGGGAAAGATGGGGTAGAAATCCCTTAAAAAATAAAATGTCAAAACTGGAAAAAAAAATAAGAGAAAATTTGGGCATTTGTCACATTATTTCTATTTTTTATTGAGGTTAAGGAAATGAGTTGACCTTCCCAGTGGACTCCGAATGTCTTGTAATATATACTGCACCATCTCCACAATCTGGGATGCCATACCAATCAATCAATTAATCAATCAACAATATTTATATACAGCTTTCCAACAAAAAGTTCACAAAGTGGTTTACAGAGAAAATGAATAACTAATGGCTAATGGCTCCTGTCCCAAAAGGGCTCACCATCTAAAAAGATGCAAAAGAACACCAGCAGAAGCCACTACACAAGAAATTGCTCGAGTGAGCAGGGCCAGTTACTTTCCCCACACTAAATAAAAGAGGAGCACCCACTTGAAAGAGTGCCTCTTGCTCAGATTGCAAGGGTATACCCATATGTTAAGTCAGAATATTGCTCCATTGATCCAATAATTTAGCTGGGGTCAATGGACCAATGGTTGCCAGCGAACCTTGAGGGTTTTGTTCAAGGACTTTTCCTAACCCTGTCTGGAGACACCTGAGATTGAATAAGATACAGTATATCCAAAGCATGTGGTCTTCCAATGATTGACAACCACTCCGGTGGTGGGAGTCAAATAAATTAACAACAGATTCTATGACCTAATAACATAAATTAACAATAGGTTCTATGTCCCATTAGTAACCGGTTCTCAGAACCAGGCGCTCATTAGCAAAGGGTTCCAAAATGAACCAAAACTATCCACAGTGGTTTCTCATATAAAAAGCTTAATTCGTTCCAGAGGCATGCTCTTTAAGTGGAACGCTCTTTAAGTGAAGCAGATTTTCCCATAGGAAACAATGGAAACTCAGATAATTGGTTCCACAACCCCCAAAATATTCATATAAAAATATTCACTGTATGTAAAAATGATGACAAAACACTAATTGAATTCAAAACATGCATTCAGTGTGCATGATCCTATGAAGACTACTTAGGCTGCAATCCTAAAGACACTTTCCTGGGAGTAAGCCCCATTTAACACAATGGGGCTTACTGCTGAGTAGATATGGTTAGAAGGCTGCAATCAAAGACACTTTCCTGGGAGACTTACCTGGGCTGCTGCTGGAGGTTCAAGGTGGCTGGTGGTAGCATTTGGGGGCAGTTAGGGGCAGCTGCCTCTGGCACCCCCAAGTTGGGTGCAGTTACAGACAGCACTGCTGGCCGGCAGCCCTTTTAAAGAGCCTCCATGCAGAGCGTCAGGGCTGCAAAGCATGCGTGCCCATAGTGTGCTTGCTCGTTAAGTGAAGCAGAACTTGTTATGTGAAGCACGATTTCTTGGAAATTTATACTTGTTATGTGAAATACTTGTTATGTGAGGCACTTGTTATGAGAGGTACCACAGTATTTTGGTTCGTTCTTTATCCTAATAGATACCAAAGATGTTCTTTATCCTAAAAGGTACCAAAAATGTTCACCCTGTTAATCTCAAGAGACGCGGCATGTTGCTCAAACAGAAACTGAATTTCCAAACAGCTGCCTACAAGATCAGAGTGAAAATGGTAGTAAATGTCCTCTCTCACTAAGGAAGCACACTGCTGTTTTTCCCCCTGTCAGTCCTTGGAATGACCTTGGTTTAATTACCTGCATCTCAATGAGTGAATCTACATAGAAACTGAAGGTTAATTAATGAAGGATCGTTTCTTACTCTAAACCCATTAGGCAGTGGCTGACAGCAAGCCTGGACCATGCAGTATTATCCTATATCTCATTAGAAATGGTGAGATTGATGTGTTAGCTTTGGTCTCAGGGAAAAAAGGAGAGCATTTTATTAATGATGAGTATTTATAGTCTTGCTATGGCTAGTATTCCTGAACATGGGAAACATGTCCATTCTCACTAGTGTCCTTGAGTCTGTCCATATTTTCCATTTGATGGATCAGTCCATCCAAATGGGTTAAGATTAAGTTCAAGAATGATGCTCTGGATAAAATCAGGCACTATTTAAGCACATGAATGTGCATCTCTTTTATCGGTTAAATGTCTTGTCCCATGCTGGATTGTGCTGGACCCTCGGTGGGTGTTGTTTTTTTTTTAAGAAAAAGCTCACACTGATGCAGCATTATTGATGTAGGAGCACCAAAGGCTGGGCATCACAAACATGGCAACATCAATGAGTTCATTTAGTAGAATCTTCCATTTTGTTTTCCCACAATCCCTACAATCCAGAGTAACTACCAGAAGACGTAAGAGGCACTTACTCTGGATTGCTTTATGCATTTCCCATAGATTTCCCAAGGTGTCCCGTGACTATGTCGGTGTAAAAGGTCCCATAGTTACTCTGGATTGTTGCCAACGTCCCAGAAGACCCTACACCAAGCTTCTTCTGAAATACATTTTTCACCTATATTTTTCATTTGTCATTTTCACCAATACATTTTCATTTTTCAGGTACTTCAGAAGTATAGGATTTACACTTGGGTCATGTATTGCTCCTAGAGAGCAAATTGTTGATGCCTTTTCTGGCCAAAATGATCAGCTGATCATCAAGGTACAGGTACAGATCATCTGTGAGATCACATGGCTAAATATATAACTTTAAAAGTAGACCATTTTCCCTTTTAGTGTCTAAATTTAGGCAGGACTTTGTGGAGAGGAATGTTGTGGATAATAAGGGTGAAAGAATATTTGAGTCCTATTTTTTTCTGTGCTGGATTGAACGCCATTTTTGCAAACAGGAAATGAAACAGCTTCCGAAATCACAGGGTGACCATATATCATAATTGCAAAAGAGGACAAGGACTTTCCAAAATGAAGGACACTCACAAAAAATGTAGGACATGACAAAAAAGAAAAGCTAAAAACACTTCTACACGTGCTTCATTTAAATACTATATTACTTATTGTTATATTACATATAATTTATTGAGTACAAGAAGGCTATGTGCTGACTATTCACAAGGAAAAGGACACTGAAAGATTTTTTTCAAGGACACAAGGCTAAAATCCCAGACATGTCCTGGAAAAAGAGGACATGCAGTCACTCTGTGCATTTGTCATAGTAAAAGTGAGCCAATCTATGTATGCAGCAAGGCACATTGCTTCTGGAATTGCATATTTATGTGAAAAAATACATAAAGTACTGAAGAAAATAATAAGCTACAGAACACATTTTCCGTAATCCTGAAACAGAAGTCATTTACTTTTTTTAATTGCCTATTAATCTACCAGTAATACTCTCTTTACATTTACTTTGGACCTCCCAACACTGTGTCTATGGTCTTTCCACATTTGTGAGTTCTGTCGTGTTGAGCTACATCATTCCTTTGTGTTGGTTTACGTTAACTTTTCCTAGTCTCCTACCAAATCTTTTATCCTTTTTATGATGAGACCATGAAATGTTACAATCCCCCAGCGGTTTCTTAGGCAGCTGCTGCATGGTTCTTAAACTTCATAATTTAGTCTTTCATTTTTGTCATTCAGATATGGAGTATTGGTTAATATTTTGTATTTCTTTTTCTTTTTTACTATTGAAGTAACTTTTATTTAGTAGGTTTATGGCATTAATAGATTTTTATTTGATTTTTAATAGTTACATTGGGCTTCTCTGAGAATTATTTTATGTATAATTTTCCATAAAAATTTATATGTTTCATAATGTAAATTATATTTTAATATAATCTAATGTGAGCCATGCAGTAATGGCACACATAAGTCTAATTTTTGCCATAATTTTTGCACATAATTTTTGCCAAAGCATCCTGACTTTGGAAGGGCAGTGAAGACTAGATTGTTCTGGCAAGGACTCTTGCCAGGACTTGTACCAGGATTGCACTACAGTTTATCATAATGCATTACCACTTGATTTGAATGCAATTTGCCTAGTATGCACTCCTGTACAGAAAGGGGATCTAAATTAATAAATAAACATTTAATAATTTAACATTTAACAATTAATAAACATTCTTCCTTAAAATGGTGCAGGGAGGGAGAGGAACGGGAGCTGAAGATCAGGGAGGAAGCCAAATCAAAGGAAGAAAAATGAGGAGGAGCAGAGGGCTGGAGAACAAGTCCTATGAGGAGAGTTTGATGAAACATGGTATGTTTAGAGAAGAAAAAGCCGAGAAGGGATAGGATCGTGCTCTTCAAATACCTGAAGGGCTGTCATATGGAAGAAGGAACAAATCTGTTTGTACAGCTGAGAGTAGAACCTGATACAACAGGTATAAACAGCAAGTGAGGAGGTTATGGTTGGATATCAGAAGTAAATTATTTATGGTAAAAGTGGTTTGACAGGGGAATAGATTGCCAAGGAAGGTGGTGGATTCTCGCTCATTTGGGATTTTCAAGCAGAGGCTCTTGAAGCATTTGTAGGAATATCCAAAGTGGAGAACATCGAGTGCCAATATAGGTGTTCCTGGCACAGGTGGAGCTTACTGCTGCATCATCCAGGGACTTCCCTGTCATGCTGCAGATCACTCTTGACCTTCAGACTGGCCAATGACACATGCCTGGAACTCAGGTACAAAACCAATTGCAGCAACAGACATGGGAAGCACACCGGTTGGCCAGTGTGAAGATCAGGCATGATTATGGTGCAAGAGTGTCAGTGTTCATTATCTCATGCAGAATGGTAAGCTCTGTTCAGCTGGGAAAGGGACCATGTTGAGTGCCACATCCATCTGCTTGGCGGTCTAATAAAATTTCTTGATGCAGTCAGAGAGTTGGACTAGATGACCATGTGGGAAACTCCAGTTCTACAGTTCTATTCTTCTTCTCCTGCCACGTATTCATATTTTGAAACATATGCTTCATGTAAGGCTCTAATTCATCACAAACACTTGCAGTGAGTTTTAATTGTTAACGGTAAATATATAAAAACAGATAAATAGAACAAAAATAAAAACAGATAAATAGAATTTTTTTTAAAAAAATCCTGGGTTAATATAAAAAGTATTGAAGTGTAGGCTAAATTTTAGGCTAGGCTGCAATCCTAAGAATACCTTCCTGGGAGTAAGACCCATTGAACACAATGGGGCTTACTTTTGAGTAGTTATGATTGTGCTCAAAATTGGCTAAATATAAGCCTATAAAATTTTTATTGAAAAGGAAGTTCCACTTAGTTCAGTAAGACTTGTTCCCAAATTTGTTTATATTTGCAATGAAAATTGCTTTATGAACTTTTTTGTTGACAAGCAGTTCAATGTTGATGCTGCTGATGAACTTGCATAGGATTGCATCTTTAATATAAGAGGAGCTCATACTGTCTCCCAGACTGACCTTAGGAAATGTTCCAGCCACACATATGTTTCTATGCACACTTTTCAGTTTTCCTGTTGTTGAACCTGATGTTTTTCAGCTAAGGTCCCATGAAAACATTTTGAAGACAGCACATTACGTTCTCCTGTTCCATACGCTCAGCCTTACGCAACATGAATAAATAGGAGGATAACAACACTGTATCTAAACATACATTTTATACACACAATATTCAATTAGCACCTAATACTAATAGTGTTTTCTTTGCAGTTCAGATCATTCCACTTACAATCTATCTTAAACTGCCATTTGACTTCCATACCAATCTCTCTATCTCTCTCTGTGTGTATGTGTGTGTGTGAGTGAGTGTGTGAATGATAGCCATCGGTTGTGTTTATTTCTGCACTTATGGTCTACTGGGAGCTACCTTTTAAAACGCTCCTTTGAAAAAAGAAGGGAATATTTCATTGTCAAGTAAAAGCTTTTAGTCATTATGACATGAAGCTATCGTGCAGCAAAAATATTAGTAATACTATTTTGTCTCCAAAGTGCATTTGTTATCAGTGTGCACTTAAACTAGTGATCGAGATCTAGTGAGGAAAGGCACCTGCTCTGCATTTTATATCTCTTTAATACCTTAGGGATGTATCGCTTAATAATTTAGTGCTAAACCATTTAGCATTTTAGCCCATCATCTCTGATATTACACACAGGATTTCAGTAATGTCTGATAAAATTATGTGTTAGCTACCTTATGTGTGCGTAAAACTTAATAAGTCTTTCTCTCACCTCCCGTCCTTTTTCCCTCACACACACTCCTCGTCCAAGTTTAATAACTGATTTCATACCTTTATGGATGTGAAATTTTATTGCTTGTGGATATAGTTGGAACCTAAATCTTCATATCTTATAAATTGATTTTTAGTTTCCTTTTTGACCTTATGAATTTCAATCAGACGTTGACCTCTTGTTGCTCATGAATCTGACTGATTTAATGTCATATAACAATAACACTAAAGAAAAGGATTATCATAAGAGCCCATAGGGCTTGTTGAAACCCATAACTAGATTTTGGAGGCCTCTGGCAATCATAATTCTTGACCCAAGACTATCCGCTAATGCCTTTGTCATTTACCATTCCAGACTGGCCAATCCTTGTGTTTGTACAGTTCAGGAATGCAGTGGGATCCCCAGGAGGCAAAAAGCTAAAATTGTATATAAAGAATACTGCTGAATATACAGCAATCACATGGAGCATATAAAAAGCTAATTCAATCTGGATTTGTCATGTTTAGAAGGGAAGGATGAACAGTTATGAAGAGGAAGTCCTTTGTAGTAAAATTAGTGTTTTGTAGAGTACTTAAGCTTTCTAAAAATAAAAATTGAATATTAACTGTCTTTATATAGGGTCTATTGTTAGCCTTCAGTCTATTATTGTGTCTGCTTCTTAAATGGAAGACTTGAAAGACTGCTTCTTTGTTTGCCTGGTTGTGCTAATTTAATTTAATTGCTTATAGGCATAGGTTTACTGAATAACATGGGTGTTGATGTTCATTATTCCTTATTAAGAAAGACTCCTAAAGCAAAAACAAAAGCAACCTTCTTTTAAAAATGAAAATTGGAGTTGATAATACAACTTCAAAAGTGATTACTACTTATCTGCAAAGATTAGACACCTAGATCCTGAACTTACTTTAACTGTTACAATACTACAACTTGACTAATCACTTGCTCCAGGTTTGGTGAAGAGGTGAGTGCTAGAGAATTTAGTTATACAGGTCCAACTTTGTTATACATAGTTTTTTTAATACAAATATTTGATTCAGTATAGAATGGCCCATGCAAATCAGTTTTAAAAACCTGCTTTTCTACTGTTGTAGAGAGGAAGTAATGCAAGCAATTATTCCATTCTTCAGCTGAGCCAAGCAGAGACAGTGGGTGAAATCCAGAGTAACTGTGGGGAGTCCTTGCTCCGGAGTAAGAATAAGTTATTCTTATAATTGTGATATGAATTTCCCATAGGTTTTCACTAGGTGGTGCAGTAACTATGGGTGCATTTAATGTCTCTTACATGCTCCCATAGTTACTCTGGATTGTGCCCAGTGTATCTTTTGCATTTTTAAATGCTGGTTACCTCTCTACAACAGTATGGGTGCAATCCCACTTTAGGCCAGATTGAATGGTCCAGCTAAGCCAGCCTAAGTAGGCCATATCCTGAGCTGACAGGTAGGCCAAATCCACAAGTCTAGGAGGCCTTTAGGCTGGCCTAACAGCTGCTGTTGAGGCAGCAGCACAAGGGCAGCAAGCTCACTTGGATGGTGTAGTTGTGCCATATCCTGAGATGGGCTGGTGTAGTTGTGCTGTTTCCTAAGATTGAGAGGCAGGGGTTGGCCTAGGAATTTTTTGCCATCACTTCCATTTTTACTTTAGCTTATCATGGCCCCCAATGGGTCAACTCAGATTTACTCCTTCTCCTGAGGTGGTCAAAGTCAGAGGAGCTGTGATGGGGCATGTCTGCCCTGGAAACAGGCTCTGAATATGGCCTAACTGCACTGTTCTAGGACATGCTTAACATGCCGTCAACATGCCTCTGCTGAGCTGCTGAGGCCAGCAATGCTAGGCTGGCCAGGTCCATTTATCTTGGGCTAGCCTAAGTGGACTTAAGCCGTCCCATCCATTTCTGGTGTAGCTAGGCTGGCCTATTTGGCTAGCATAACTACACTTCAGCCTAAGAAAAGCTTTTTTAAAACCATTGAAGATGGACACATTTTTTATTTTTTTAAAACTGCTTATATTTAACACATTTTTTTGTTTTAGCAGGGAGTCCCAGAATCAAATCCTGCATATACTGAGGAATGAACTTATTCCAATAGGCTCATCGGAGGAGCAAGAAACCTGGAATTGGGTCTTTAAATCTCTTTAAAGTGGGTTTTTTAGGCTAAAATCCTAAAGACACATTCCTGGCAGTAAGACTCATTGAACACAACGGGACTTACTTTTTGATAGACATGGTTAGGATTGTGCTCTGTATCTCTTTAAAGACTATATGAAGAAGTGGGTCTTTAAATCTATTTAAAGAATATTTAAATCTATTTAAAGAATATTTAAATATTTAAATCTATTTTTTATCCACTATTTTTTTTTTATCCATGGGAGGTTCTGGAACAAAACCCTCGTGGATAATTAGGGGCACCTGTACATTTAAAGTGACATCCAGTTTTAAACAGAGCTGGACTTTCATAGCCATTAAATGTTTTGACTGAAGCACAATACGTACTGTATATGCAAAGACTCAGCAAGATAGGTCTATGTCCATAAGCAACACTTCATGCACGAGGCCAGTGTGGATGTTCATCTGAAATTTCTATTCACATTGTGATGATCTTACTGCTATCGTTTTTAATTTCTTATGAAGGAATAACCTACTGCCAGGGATAATCAAATCCAGCAGGGTTTGATTCTAATCTAAAGTCCCCATCCCCTGTGATGCAAATAAAAACAAGTCATAACGAGAGCATTTTCCGTGTCACTGAGTTTGCCCCTTTGTGACTTTAAAAGACTCAAGTTGCCCCTTTGGCAGCTCTACTCAGAAGTAGTATCTCAATGCAGCTGTTTTTCAATGAGGATGTTCAATGTTTCACAACTTAAGGCTATGACTTGAGTTCCCATCTCTACCTCCTGCTGAGTACTATATCCTCATAATAAGGATGTCATTGTAATGTTCTTGAGAAAGCTGGTGTCCAGAGCCCTGTTGAAAGTGCAAAGTAAGACTTTCCTACATGAATATAGTTGTGTATGTATTTCTGGGCATAGCAATTGTTTTTCAGGTGGTACCATTATATCTGCAGGAGATCTGTTCACAATCCATAATTTTCAGCCCACCAGTACTCTGACCATTGCTGGATCTTTGGTCCAATTGCATCCAGATAATGAAGCTGCATATCACTGTATGTGACCTCTCTCTTTAATACCTCTCTTTAAGACCTCTCTAATGTTCAGAAGGCTGCCCTTCACCAAAAACCAGAAATCACATTTAAAAGGTTCCTGGTAGCATTTTGAGCAACAAAGAGGCCACTCACAATCTTCCTGAGGCATACCCCCAAATCCAGAGTAACTATGAGAGCACGTAAGAGACATTATGTGCACCCGTAGTTACTGCACCATCTAGTGAAAACCTATGGGAAATTCATATTGGAATCCAGAGTAAGTTGTTCTTACACCGGAGCAAGGACTCTCCGTAGTTACTCTGGATTTTGCCCATAGTTAGCTACCCTAAGCTATTTTAACTTGACTTTTGGTTCTCACCAAAAACCAGAAATTGTGTTTGAAAGGCTCTGGATAGCTTTCTAAATCTGGGAAAGACTATGTAAAGTTTTCCATGTAAATCAGTCAAGTTTACCAATCCACCCCTTAGTAAAATTCCAAATGCACCATCCTGATTAAATACAAAGTTGGCTTATTTTTGCAATATTCCAATAATTTAACTCATAAAATATTGATTTAATTATTCCTAAATAATACAAAAGAAAGGCTTTTATACAAAAGAAAGGTTTATCTGGCTTTCTTCTGACTGACGTATTCTGCTATACTTTAGTCAAATTTACTATACTTCTCATTTGCTGGTTTCTGCTTGTTATGTTTTATTGGTCTTGTTCTCTCCACTTGTGCTGATGTTTTATTTTACTGTTAAATTGTTTTTACTGAAATTTTAAGCTGCCCTGGCAAAAAGGCAGCCGATAAACTTTTTAAATAAATAAATATCACTAAATATTAATTGTGCAAATACAAGTGTTACAAGCCTGTTAAACATTTCTGTAGACACAAATTAATTGCATGAAGAGTAGATGCCAGTGAAAATGTATCACTTGGATTTTATAACTATAAAAAATATCGGGGATTTCTTGTGATCATAAAGATCTGTTTGCTTGTGATCATAAAGAACTGCTTGTGATCATAAAGAACTGTTTGCAAAAATTGCACAATCAGCCCTTGATTGTGATAGTTTTGTTTAGACTTTAGATCAGCCTTCTTTAACCTTGGGCTGGGACCACCAAACAATAATAGTAAATTTGGCCAAAGTATAGCAGAATATGTCATAGCCAGAAGAAATCCAAATAAAATCAGGGTGCCTTTCTTTTGTATTATTTTGTAATAGGGTTACTTCAGTTATGGGTCTCAACAAATTCATTGGCATCCTTCAGTCTCGAAAGACTATGGTATCGTGCTCTGATTGGAGGTCCTGAAACAACATCTAGTGTGGCTAAAAAGGCCAATTTGAGAGTGTCCATCCCTTCCACACTGGGGACAAATAAATTCCGTCCCCTGCCCAGGCCCAGGTTTCGCTGCTTCCCGGTCTGTCTCTTTGCTTCAGCCTGCCAAACAAGTGTCTCTTCCAGTTGGAGAAGGCCATGCTGGGTCTTTTGCCTCCACGCTGAACGATCGGAGGTCAAGGTTTCCCAGCTGTTGATGTCCATTCCCAAGGCCTTGCATATGTCCTTGTATCGCAGCTGTGGTCTCCCTCTAGGGCGCTTTCCCTGCACTAATTCTCCATATAGGAGATCTTTTGGAATCCAACCATCAGCCATTCTCACGACATGCCCAAGCCAGCGTAGACGCTGCTGTTTCAGAAGTGTGAACATGCTAGAGATTCCAGCACATTCCAAGACTGCGTCATTTGAAACTTTGTCACGCCAGGTGATGCCAAGAATACATCGGAGACAGCGCATATGGAAGGTGTTCAGCTTTCTCTCCTGCCATTCCTAAAGGGTCCAAGACTAATGCAGTACAAGAGTGTGCTCAGGACACAAGCTCTATAGACCTGGATCTTTGTATGTTCCGTCAGCTTCTTATTAAGCCATACTCTCTTTGTAAGCTTGGAGAACGTGGTAGCCGCTTTACCAATACGTTTACTCAGCTCAGTATCTAAGGAGAGAGTGTCAGAGATAGTTGAGCAAAAGGTACACAAAGTCATGAACAACCTCCAGTTCATGTTCAGAGATTGTGATATAGGGAGGTGGATCCACACCCTGACCCATGACTTGTGTTTTCTTCAAGCTGATTGTTAGTCCAAAGTCTTGGCAGGCTTTGCTAAAACAGTCCATAAGTTGTTGAAGGTCTTCAGCAGAGTGAGCAGTAACAGCAGCGTCATTGTCGAAGAGGAACTCCCGCAAGCGTTTCAGCTGGACTTTGGACTTTGCTCTTAGTCTGGAAGGATTGTAGAGTTTTCCGTCTGATCTGGTCCGGAGATAGATTCCCTCTGTTGCATTTCCAAAAGCATGCTTCAGCATGACTGCAAAAAAGATCCCAAATAAAGTTGGTGCGAGGACGCAGCCCTGCTTCACTCCACTTCGGATGTGAAAGGAGTCTGATGTTAAGCCATCAGAAACTACAGTGCCCTTCATGTCCTCGTGAAAGGACCTGATGATGTTGAGGAGCTTAGGTGGGCATCCAGTCTTGGGGAGGATATTAAAAAGGCCGTCCCTACTAACCAAATCAAAAGCCTTTGTAAGGTCTATGAAGGCTACGAAGAGTGGCTGTCTTTGTTCCCTACATTTCTCTTGCAACTGTCGAAGGGAAAATACCATATCAGTGGTGGACCTGTTGGCTCAAAATCCACACTGTGATTCAGGATAGATTCTCTCTGCAAGCACCTGAAGCCTCTTCAGTATGACACGGGCAAGCAGCTTCCCTACAACACTAAGAAGAGAGATGCCACGGTAGTTGTTGCAGTCACCCCTGTCACCCTTGTTCTTGTACAGTGTGACGATATTAGCGTCCTTCATGTCCTGTGGTACTCCACCTTCCCTCCAACAAAGGCAGAATATCTCATACAGTTCAATGGAAATGGTCCCTCTACAGCACCTCAGAACTTCAGCAGGGATGTTATCTTTCCCGGGTGCCTTGCCAAAAGCAAGGGAATCCAGGGCTTCCTTTAGTTCTTCTAAAGTTGGTTCACCGTCAAGCTCCTCCAAGACAGGCAGGCACTCAATGTTGTTTAATGCTTCTTCAGTTACTGCATTTTCTCTGGAGTATAGCTCAAAGTAGTGCTGCACCCAGTGTGCCATCTGCTGTGCTCGGTCCTGGATGACCTCACCTGTAGCAGACTTAAGCGGGGCAGATTTCCTCACTGTTGGACCTAAGGCCTGCTTGATGCCAACATACATCCCCTTGATGTTGCCTGTGTCCGCTGCTACCTGGATCTGAGAGCAAAGCTGCAGCCAATAATTGTTAGCGCATCTCCTGGAAATCTGTTGGACTTTGCTGTGGGCGGCTCGCAGGGCTTGAAGGTTGCACTTACTAGAACAGGCTTTATATGCAGTTAGGGCTCTCCTCTTTTCCTCAAGGGCTGGTGTCAGCTCCTCCGAGTGGGCTTCAAACCAATCTGCTGTCTTTCTAACCTGCTTGCCAAAAACTGACAAGGCGGTAGTATAAACAGCATTAAAGGAATGAAAAAAGGTTGAAGATCCCTGGACTAGAACACCATCAGGTAAAGATCACTAGACTGGAACACAACCAGGCAGAGGCATAACCTGCCACGGGCGAGAGGGCCCCATCTCTCCTGCTACAAGCAGGGGGTTGGACTAGATGACCTCCTAGGATACCTTCTAACTATTTAGATGGGGCGAAATTTCAGTCCTTGCCACGGGTGAAATTTTGCCTAGGTACGCCTCTGCCACCAGGTAAATCTGGTATACCTATTCAGGCATCAGAAGATAAGAGTCCCAGTCCTTTTCAGGTTCTTAGCAATTGTTCTAAAATAGCTTTTTCACGAGTTTTAGACTTCACTGAAATGTTTTGATCTAGCTCAGTGATTTTCAACCAGTGTGCCATGGCACACTGTTGTGCCACGGATAGTCTGCAAATGTGCCACAGGAATTTCGGGATTGACATTCATTAAAAGGAAAATTGGGGGATTTGAACAGTCTGGTGTGCCTTGTTAATAGTAAAAACAATTGATGGTGGGCCTTGACAATTTCAGTGCCTTATTATGTGTGCCATGAGATGAAAAAGGTTGAAAATCACTGATCTAGTTAATAAGATTTGATTACAGTAAACAGTACAGGAAGGATATTAGGAAAGTGAAAAATAGCTGGTGATGGGAAGGGGTGATCATATAGAGTCTTGGGAAAGAAGAGAGATTGAAAGTGGGGTTGCAGTCTCATTATTTATATACTGATAAATAAATATTATATATACCCCCCAGGACTGATGTGCTGGCAGTAAAGTAGAAAACACCATTCCATTCCCTAGGGATCCCTTTGCTCCTTTCCCCAAGTCTTCACCCCTTAAAGGGGCATTGGTCAGTGCTTCCCAGGGCAACCAGTTTGGGAAACATTACCATAGAAGTCAGTATGCTGTCAGAAGAAAAATGTTGACAATCAGCGGGATTGCTGTACGGGCAGCTAATCCATAAGGTCAGTTGAAGGAGCCACCTTGGGCAGCGGATTGATGAAAGGTGCCCACCTTCATCCTGCTGTCCATCTCAGCCACTTCTCTGTTCACTTCCTAGATTCAGAAGGGAAGCAGGCATGGAACGAAAGAAAAAGTAACAGAGCAGAACAAGCTCACCACTTTCCTCTTCTTCATCCTTCATCGTCTTTTGTTCTGTCCCAATGCATTTCTGGATCAAGGAAGCAGAAGGAGGAGAGCTGCAACAAAGGTGGTGGCTGGCCTGACACCAGATCAGGGGAGGGTCTGCTTCTGATGTGCCCTTCAAGAACCAGGTTGTCCTAGACCAGACTGGTTGTGCTTAAGGGGATAGTGCACAGGCTTATGCACGAAGACAGAACCAATAATAAAAAATCAAATAAAATGAAGAACAATTTAAGGGACACATCGTTATAACCATTGCCATTCAGGAACTTCATAAAGTAGAGAAACCTCACATTTGCTTGGAAATACTTGGGGTTTTTCCTCACTTCAGTTTTTTCCCTGGTTCTCCAGCAACAATAATCTATTTTGATTTCTCGGTGTCCTTTCTATTTATGTTGTATTACTCATAACTGCAACACAGTGGTAGCTGCCAATACAAATTTAGTTTTTTCTGTTTATTCTGTAGCATTCTGTCAAAGCAGATAAGTCTGTTTTGCATTAGAGTACCAAAAAAAATTAATTGTGGGAAAATGATGAGTCATTCCAGCTAAAGTAAACCAACATATGGGCAATGCAGCATTTTTTGAATACACAAAGCAGCAGGATGACAAACGGATCATAGGTGACATAGAACAGTTGTCTTGCAGATCAGACGAAAGGTTTATTTCATTCAATCTTTTGTTTCCAACAGTGACAGTCTCTCAAACAAGACACAGTAAGGTATGAGTGTTAACCACGCTCCTGTGTGAACATAGAAAAATCATGTTTCTGGTACCTATGGCTGAAATGATGTTTGGAGAGCATGTGGGAGACATTAGTGGCATGTCCAAAGAAAGAGAAACTAGTAAATAACATTTTCAGTGGCTGAGTAATTATCAGTGGTCCACATACAGCCTTTCCTTTCCTCATGACTATTAAACCAAGATTGCAAATATTGGTGTGCATCCCTTATCCCAGACAGTGAAAAATTTCATGTCAGTACTAAGCAAGGAGTGGGGTGCTAGCATCTCCCCCCCAAAAAGCCCTCCTCAGAGCATTGTAGCAATGCTGTCGCTACAGGGTTGCACTGGATGACAAACATGTCAGGGTGACACAACTACAGGCCAAAAAATTTTAATCTTCGTATTATCTAAATAATACATTGTTATTTATAAATTGATGCATAATTTCACGCAGAATACAATTAAGCAAACCTTGCTGACATATATCGATATTATATATCACTATAGACCAGGGGTGTCACCACTATAGAGGTTCACAGACCTTGCGAACCGGATGATGCAAACCCTAGTGATGCCACTGCATGGTAGTAACACTTGTGACTGACTTTGAGTCACTGGAGCAAAAGTCATGTATCTAAGTGCTAAATCTTGACACCCTGGTGTGTTTCTTTTTCCAGGGGCACATGCTGGAATTCAGAGCATGCCAAGAACGTTTGTATTAAGTCCACAACATCATATCCTCATGCATGTTTTACAGGTGCCGCCTTTGAAATAGATTCCTATTTCCACATCTCCTGCTGTTTATCTGTACTCTAGAGAAAGTTCAAAATTCAAGATCCTCTGCTGGCCTCAGTGGGTGGCCTAAAAAGATATACATCTCACTGCACTTCTCAGGCTGCTTTTCTAACCCCCACTTAGGCTGGCATAAGTCCCATTGTAAGTCCTGTGCTGGCCGGGGGGAGGGGGTGCCGTTCTGTGGGGGCGGAGGAGTTAGGCCAGTGCACAGACACACACCAGCCTACCCACACCAACATGGGAATGGGGAGCTGGTGACTTTTGCTGGTTTTAATTGGTTAGGATTGCACTCTTACTTCCAAAGGTAATCAAAGGGCTGTGCAGGAATTGTGATCAGTGGCATAGCTAGAGGGGAGGAAGAACACAGTCATGTGTTCACAGCCATTCCAGCCATAAGGGTCAGTTTTGCACCCTCCATCTAGAATGGCTTGGAATGGAAGGGGCACCTTGCACACCTCCCTCCAGGATAGGGTTGCCATATGTCCTTAAAAAACCAAGGACAATCCCAATTTTTTGGGATTGTGTTTGCATACTGGCAAGTGGAAAAAAGGATCCTGTGGAAGAGAATTATGGCAACCTTACTCCAGGACTAACTGCTTCACCCCTTTTAGCTATGGCCCAATAAGATTGGACTCTTACCCTACAATCCAGAATAACTACGGGGGACATAAGAGACATTATATGTACCCATAGTTACTGCACCACCTAGTGAAAACCAATGAAAAATTCATACTGCAATCCAGAGTAAATTGTTCTTAAACCGGTACAAGGACTCCCCATAGTTACTCTGGATTGCACTCTTAGTTACATGAGCAAATGCTCACAAGATGTGGCCATAACCCTTATTGTAAAGCATGAGTTGTGTAGAAGAATTGGTTTAATTTAGCAGGGCTACGTTATTCTACAAATGCTTGCACTCATACCTCACGCTAACTGATAAAAGTCATAATGCTGTCAGTCCCTGGCATACTGGCACTGCTCAGCCTTTATTATTTCCTATTTGTATGATCCATGGCACTCAGCGCAGGAGTACAAAGCCTATTTAAAAGCAAGCCCCCAAGTGAAAACTGGGAGATAATCTGGTTTGAATTATATTCTGGACCACAAATATAAATCTATCAACCCCCTGCTTCCCATAAATCTTTATTGTTACTTTGATATTCCATTTCACCCTTCTTTGTAGAACTCTCTTTGATTTCCTGAATCACCGTCCTAAATGGAAAGGGGAAACTACAAAATGCTTCATTTTGCTCAAAGAGTTCCCGAATGCCTTCAATACCGTGCCAGTTGTAGGTCATCCTTTCTTTCACATGTTTCCCCAGAACAGAGGCATTGGCAACCATGTATCACCTTGTGGTAAATAGAGTTAAGGTACATGCAATATGTGCTGGCATGTGTCCAAGACTTCTTGTCATCAAACTGAAATCTTCTGGGAAAGATCAATTTGTGGTTTGCATATCTAAAAACATACACACTTATACACAAATATATATTGGATTAGCCCTATAAGAAGAGCCCTGCTGGATCAGGCCAAAGGCCTGTATGTCTCATTGGCCTCCAGATGCACCAGGGAACATGCAAGACAAGAGACCTTCATGCCTCTGCCTTTCCTTACATTGCTTGCATCTGGCATCACATAAGTTAACTGGCCTAAATGAATTCAAGTCATTTGGACCGGATGAGCTGCATCCTAGAGTTCTGAAGGAACTGGCAGATGTCCTTGCAGAGTCTCTGTCGATCATCTTTGAGAAATCCTTGAGGAGTGGAGAAGTGCCACTGGACTAGAAGAGGGCAAATGTAGTCCCCATTTTTAAGAAGGGGAAAAAAGAAGACCCGGGAAATTATAGACCAGTCAGTTTGACTTCAATCCCGGGCAAGATATTAGAGCAAATCATAAAACACACAATTTGTGCACATCTAGACAAGTACTCGGTGATCAAAACAACCCAGCATGGATTGACCAAGAATAAATCTTGCCAGACAAATCTGATCTCCTTTTTTGATCGGGTTACGAGCTTACTGGACAGTGGCAATGCTGTGGATGTCATTTATCTTGACTTCAGCAAAGCGTTTGACAAAGTCCCACATGACGTTTTAATTAGGAAGTTGGAAAAATATGGGCTAGACGGGGCAATTGTTAGGTGGATCTGCAACTGGCTCGATGGCCGCACTCAAAGGGTTTTAGTAAATGGTTCTGTGTCAACCTGGAGGTCCGTTTCTAGTGGGGTACCCCAAGGCTCTGTCTTGGGGCCGGTTCTCTTTAACATTTTCATCAATGACTTGGAGGAAGGGATACGGGGGAGCCTGATCAAATTTGCAGATGACACCAAACTGGGAGGAGTAGCAAACACATCAGAAGATAGGAGAAACCTCCAGGAGGAACTGGATAAACTGGAATCCTGGGCTGTAACAAAGAGAATGAATTTAAACAGGGAGAAGTGCAGGGTTCTGCACTTAGGCAATAAAAACCAAAAACGTAGGTATAAAATGGGGGATACTTGGCTTGGCAGCACAACATGTGAGCGGGATCTTGGAGTTGCCGTGGATCACAAGCTGAACATGAGTCAGCAGTGTGATGTGTCTGCAAAGAAGGCAAATGCCATTTTAGGTTGCATTAAGAGGACTGTAGCTTCCAAGTCGTGAGAAGTTCTAGTTCCTCTTTATTCTGCATTGGTGAGACCTCACCTTGAGTACTGTGTTCAGTTCTGGGCACCTCACTTGAAGAAAGATGCAGCCAAACTGGAGCAAGTCCAGAGGAGAGCGACAAGAATGATCAGTGGGATGGAAGGGAAGCCCTACGAGGAAAGGTTGGGGGAACTTGGGATGTTCAGCCTGGAGAAGAGGAGGCTGAGGGGAGACATGATTGCCCTCTTCAGATACCTGAAGGGCTGTCATAGGGAGGAAGGGGCCAATTTGTTCATAGCTGCTTCTGAAAGCAGAACTAGAACCAATGGGTACTAACTGCAAGAGAGGAGATTCCGGCTGGAAATCCGGAAAAAATTCCTGACTGTGAGGGCGGTTCGGCAGTGGAACAGATTGCCAAGGGAGGTGGTGGACTCTCCCTCACTGGGGATCTTCAAGCAGAGGCTCGATGAGCACCTGTTGGAGATGCTCTAGGGGGAATTCCTGCTGCAGGCAGGGGGTTGGACTAGATGACCTACTAGGTCCCTTCCAACTCTATGATTCTATGATTCTATGATTCTAAGTTATTCTCCCAGCTAAGGATGCAATTCTATGAATGTCTACCCAGAAGTCCTATTATATTAAATGGACCATCACATGTTACAAGCCATGAAGGGTGTGTGTAGATGTGGACAACCTCAAAGTGCCAGATGCAAGGGTGGCCACCTGGATCCAGATGTCTGGATCCCTGAGGCATCTGGTGGCCCACTGCATGATACAGGAAGCTGGACTAGATGGGCCTTTGGCCTGATCCAGCTGAGGCTCTTATGTTCTTATGTTCTTAAATAGAATTTGTTCTCAGGAGAGTGTGGTTAGGATTGCACCCTTATTCTCCCTCAATGTTCACTAAAAGGTACCACTAAAAGGTAAAAGGACCAAGTATCCTCTGTGATGCTAAAACTGTAAGCCAGAGTAACACAAGAGAAATTACTGGTAAAAAAAAGGTAAATTCTTTACCCTGTAGAATATATGTATAATTATGGATTGGGACTCACCATGGTTCCTGAGGAACAACCATCTTACATACAAACAGGTATATCCTCTGAGGTCATCGGAGAGAGCTGTCCTTTGGGTGCCACCTTTATTTGAAGCTGGTGGGGCCAAAGAGGAACAGCAGCACCAATATCATATAGCAGCACCAATATTGTGATACTTTCCTGTCTCCCCACACACTTCCCTACAACAAGCATTACAAATATACCTAAGGCATTTCATGTCAGCCTGGAGAGCAGCAGAATACCAGGCATCAGCAAGGAGGCCAACACTAGTTGGAGCTGGGCTTCCGCACCAGTGAGATGACTTCCGGAACAAACTAGGGGGAAAGTGAGGGGGAAGACAAGAGTAATAAAATAAAGTATGAGAGGGTGGCCTGGGACGTAGTTCAGACCCAGAGGGAGCAGGGACAGGTTGACCAGATGCCCGAACCTCAAAAGGAGGAAAAGGTCTTGGATTCCTTTTAGCCTGGCCTTTTCAGTGAACAATGGCATGTTTGCCTACTCACGAGTAAATCCACGATATTGTGCACTTTCACTTTCCCATAGAGCTCAATGCATAGTTTTGATGTTTAGTTTTTGGCCATAACTTTTGATAGGAAGGAGATATTTCAAAACTGATTTTTGCATTGGATTCTGCTCTTCAATATGAATGCAGCAATATATGACACGATAGGGTATGGCATACCATTGCAAAGTTCCAAAATGAAGCCAAAATGGAGGACAATGAAGCCCTTTCGGAGGACACTCAGACAGAAGGCTAAAAAGAGGACAAATCCGGAAATTTCCTGTAATATGATCACCCTGAGCAGGGGTGGCAGGAGGGACTGCCTCTGAATCCTTCTCTCCTGAGCCTTAGAGCCATAAGGACCTGACCTTGGGTAATTAAATTTTAGCCTTTCAGGATACATCAGTGGCCATTTCGTGGGGCAGTATCATGTTGCTGAGTCTTGCTATTGTTATTTTTTTATTTTTCTTGTCCTTGATTGTATTTTGATTGCCTTGTCTTTAACTGATTTCAATCAACCTCGTTTGCTGATCTCCCATTCCCAGGGAGGGAGGAGGAATACAAATCTTTGAAATAAATACATTTTCTCCACCCATTCCATATCTGACAACAAATTAATATGGCCAGGTCCAGTCCATCTGCTCAGTTGGAACCAACAGCCAATTGGCTCCACTTCTCCCAAGAGCAACTCCTGCAGAATCCGTTCCATCTCGTCATCCCAACAATTATGTAACATTACTTATGAATCGGTACCTGTATGTGCTCATTTTTTCCAGTTCTTTCCTCATTCTATTTTTTTCCCTTTGACATGGTTCCCATCAGGTTGCCTGCCATTATTTTAAATTGAAAACTGCCTTGAGTGGATTGGCAGGCAGGTAGTCTATAAATATCATAAGTAAGCAAGTAAGTAAATAAGGATTTGCTTAGTTTGCATAATGTATTCTGCTTCAGTGAATCAGGGATATGGCGGAAGAGCTATGCAGGTCTTCAGAGATTTCACCTAACATCTATTACTTTTCCAGCCATCTTCACATTGATTACAGAATGGATATGTTCTGCACTCTATCTTGAATACACCTGTGACTAATTTCACTAAAATACATTCTTAGTATTCCGCATGAAAATATCTTGAGCAAATTTACCTGTATATCCATGGATATTTGCATTATGGCAGGTGAATTCAAAAAGAACATTTGGTAGAGTATAAGTGTAATCCAAAGAGGCCCTTGGGAGGAAAGTCCCTCTCCTCCAAAGAGGAGACTTGGTGCAAGTCTCCTGCATCAGCCCAAAGGTGTTGTGAAAGTGCCATAAGACACTTTTGCACCACCTCAAGAGTTGGGAGGCCAGGGGATGTGTGCTGGCCTCGAGAGGCTGCCTTCAGTGCTGTTATACCAAATGAATGGGGAGATTGTACTGGCTGTTTTGGACTAGTGTGTGGATCAGGGCGGGGAGAAAGGGCAGGAGAACAAAGCATTCCAGAACAAGGGAAGGCAGGCAGTGGGCAGACCTCTGAGGAGTGGGGCCAGAATCCAGTACTGGGCCAGGTCCTAACCTCCCAAGCAATTAAGTGCAGTGTTGGGCTGCTTGGATCAGTACCATCTCTTTAGGTAGCCCAGATCTGAGTAGTCTCATTGGGGCTGCTGCCATATTAACCAGGGTAAGGAGAATCAGTTCCCCTTGCTCCAAGCTGAGCTGCACCCAGCCCCAAACGTGCACTGGATTCGGGGGTACCCCATTGGCATTCACCCCTTCTCAAGTTGGTGAATTGTCTACAAATGAAACAGATTCAAGGCACAGTCATAAACAATTTAGACCAGCACAAGTCATCCATATCCCTGTTCCTACAGTGGCATGGTGATGCTCATATGTATGTGTACTGGCCTAAGCTTAACCCTAACCCCAGGAATGCCACAGAAGTACCTTGTGGCACTTTTGTCACACCCCCAGGCCAGCACAGGACTTGTGCCGGGACATATGTCAGCCTAACTGGGGTATAGGATTGTAGCTTGGGGCCACTTTCTCACTTATCATTAGAACCATGTTATTTTTAATACAAATGACCACAGGTGGGCAGTTGCCTATTGGCACCGGATTGCCAGAGCTGAATCTTAAAATTTGGTGGTGCTGGCGATCCGGTTGTGGAGGGGGGAGCAAGAACAGGGCAGACCGGTTCGGAGGCTTTCGGGGTGACTGGGGGCACTGGTGGCTTGCTACAATCAGTAGCGGTTAGCCGCGGGATATTTACTGAGATATTTTTTTAAAAATCACTGTGCATGTGTGCGCAGCTAATTACTGGCCGGGAGAGCTCCTAGAGGTCCCTGCGTAGGCGGGGACCTCAATTGAACTCCTCTGGCAAGTGAAAGTCAGAAGTAAGTCCCATGACAGTCAATGGGACTTACTCCCAGGAAAGTGTGGCTGGCACTGCAGCCTGAGAGCCCAACCTGACTACTCAGAAGTAAGTAATTTTTTTTTTAAAAAAATTAATTTTTAAATTAAAAACCTCCCCGGCCCCGCCCCCTGACCTGGCCTGGCCCTGCCCACTTCCAGGGAACCAGTTCTTGGGCCAGGCCGGGCCCACCACTGCAAATGACATATTGATGACATCATAATCCTCACCTGAGATGATGACATCAGAGACAAATCTAAATACAAAATACAGGAGGATCAACACATGGATTAATCAGCCAAGTAAACAAACACAGCGGACAATCTGATGGCTGGGAAGAAGAAGGACAATGGAGAAGCAGAGGCATCAAAGCTAAAGAAACTGTCATGGTACATAATTTTGTTAGATTTGCGTGGCCACATTGAATATGCTAATTTTGAGAAGATCAGCATTAGAAAAGGTCATAAAGGAAAAGGTGTCACCTGCAGGTTACCCTGCTAGTCATGAACGACTCTAGGGAGCTCATCTCCATTTCTTAAGCCATAGAGCCAGCGTTGTCCAAAGACACCTGTGGTCACGTGGTCTGCATGACCAACATGGAACACTGTTACCTTCCCACTGAAGTGGTACCTATTTTTCTAGTACTTGCATTTACATGCTTTCAAACTGCTAGCTTGGCCGCTTAATACACATATGTATCATATTTTATCATATGTATAAATATTTTATCATATGCAGCATTAAATGAAACCAGTTTTGGTTTCACCTTTTTTGAAATATCTAAAAATTTAAGGCTTTTCCTTCCTCCCTCATCTCCCCAAACCTAGTTATCTTTGCAGTATCAGTACAAAAGGGGAACGTATTTACATAGGGTGGCCTCTTTCACAACTAACAGGGTTTGCCTTGCACCAGACAAATCTGATTAAACATGGCAGGATAGCAGACGATATGCTGGGTTCCTGGAAATAGCATTGACTGCCCTCTAATGGCACTTGTGATGTAAGCAAATGCTGGGATTCCCAGGGGATTCCAGCCTCAGGGGGGCCAGAGGGCTAAAAATGCTTAGTTCATTACTTCACTCCACCGTTCCATATATTTGTTGTGACAGAGAATTCCGTATCTAGAGCACAGATGTGAAACGCACATTGGATACTTGCTGTTAGTCCAGACAGAGATAACAAATACAACTAACAAGGAGTAGCAAGCAACACAGAAGGGAAGGTGCGTTATCAGCAAAACTCACAAGAGGGGAATTGCTTACTTAAGAACAGAAGTTGCTCAGTTTGCAACAAAATATTTTGCTTAACAGATTACTT
This sequence comes from Cryptoblepharus egeriae, assembly GCA_030015325.1. Lineage (NCBI taxonomy): Eukaryota > Metazoa > Chordata > Lepidosauria > Squamata > Scincidae > Cryptoblepharus > Cryptoblepharus egeriae. Next base: position 175,739,633 of record JAREYC010000003.1, on the reverse strand, counting down.
GATGGAGATTTCAAGGTCCAGATTTCAGTGCTATGCTACCTCATTTTCTCCATTTGTTTCAATCAATTCAGGGCCTGCTAAGACATACGCATACACCAGTGGAAACAATTATAAGAGCTCCATAAAGTACTAAATTTACAAGCAAATACAGCTTATGGGATGGCGGGCCATAGCAAGTGATGGGACATATAATAGGGTGGAATCATGGCAGAAGAAAGTGGTTTGCCCTGCAATGTTTTGGAGTCTGATCATGCATTCTTCATGAACTTTTTTTAAAAATTTTGCTGGATCATAAAAGGGCATTGGTTTTTCCCAGTTGTGTCCAGTTTTGGGGATTGTCACCATATATGCTGATTCATAGCTCATGAAGAAGCTATGGTACAGGCTTCCTCATAACAAATCTGCTTGATATAAGGTGGTTATACCATGTCACTAAAATAGGCAAGTCTGTTGACATTTTTTGATTCAGCAAATTTTTTGATCAGACAAAATATTCTCTCTCTCTCTCTCTCTCTCTCTCTCTTTCTCTCTCTCTCTCTCTCTCTCTCTCTCACACACACACACACACACACACACATACAAACACACACACACATTCACACGTGGAGAAAGCACTTGTATCTCAGTCACTAGTTCAGCTATGGATGTACTCAGGACCACATCTGCACACAATAGCTGTTCTAGCAGTCAACCTAACGCTCTGAACAGGTCCTGGATTTAGTTGACACTTCAGGTTCAGTTGCCTGGTCATGGTTGTCTGATGTTATCTTAAGTATACAGTAGAGTCTCTCTAAGCTTCTAAATTGAAAAAAAAAAATCTGCCATGCTTCTTTAAAGTCAAAAAAGGTGTTTTTTTGGTGTGTTTTTTGTTTTTAGTTCACGGATAATCATCTAACCATCTCCCCAATCCATATAGTCCCTATTAGACCTTTCAGCTTGTAGTTTCAATGGCACCTAAAGTGGCTTGTCTTAGAGAGGACTCACTGTTGCCCTTCCGCAGTCAACCCTTTATCATGGGCCTTTTCAACTTCTTCAAGCAATTTTCCTTTGTAGAGCAGTCAATAGTAGATGGGGCCGTTCCCATCAGTATTATTGCAAAATCTGACTTTGGGACAAATCATGTAACCTCTCTGTGGCTATTTCCACAGAAGCCTATTGTTTGCATTTTTTGCCAGTGTAGGAGAAATTGCAGGTAGAACCTCTCAATGACACACTACACATAAATGCCTTCCTTTGTCTTGCTGGCCAAACACTGGAGATTATTTTTGGGAATGGGGAAAAGAAGGAACATGATTTCTTCCTGAGTGTAAATTGCAATTTTTTGAAATAGTGACAGATTAAAACAGTCCAGTGATGGGATTCAAAGAAATTAACAACCGGTTCTATGCCCATCTGGCAGCCACTTATAAATGGCTGTTTTTAAACTTTATATGTCCTGTCTCTCGTTAACAACCAGTTCTATAGAGTAGGTGCAAACCTGCTGGAGCCCACCACCCTTTTTGGCTGTATTGCTGGGATTGCCACCCCTACAAAGAATTACAGTGCAATCCTATTCATGTCTACTCAGAAGTAACTTCCATTGAATTCAATGGGGGTTCTCCCAGGAAAGTGCTCTTTGGGTTGCAGCCTTAGAAGGTTCCCAACTCTTGTGTAAGAACTTGAAAAACAATTTACAGTTCTCTACAGTAACAGTTACATCATTTAAGTCTCCAGATGCATTTTATCAGACATAGGGCAAAATCCATAGCAGTTACGGATCCACTCAGTTACATCACCCTCTGGTGTTATCTCATGAAAAGGCACCTTAACTGCTCTGGAGCAAAGGGCTTAATTTGACTTTAGGATATGGGCCATAGTGAACATAATGTTATTAGAATTACCGGTATGCACAGCCTCTGACTTTTTCTGACCTTCCCTTTCCACCACCATGCACTTTCTTCTTTCTGCAGGATGAAGTGTAATTATTGTCTGTTGGGAAAAAAGTACAAATGTGTAGGGCTATGGTCCTCATGCCAATCAGAATCCTAATTTTGCAGATGATACCAAGAGGTTTTCTTTGCTTTAATTTCAGATTGTAATTTATTGATGAAGAACCATTAAAAGGTACATAGCACAGTCCTGATTTACTGTAGTTAAAAAACAGCATCCCTGTTTTTTTAAAAAGGAACGAACATGGACTGTAACTGTAGCACACAGATCGTTAAGTGCCAATACAGTATTCTCCAGGGGAGTCTGATTCTTCAAAAGTTTATATACATATGACATATATAGGGCAGCTGAAACAGCCTGAGAGCAGATATATATCCCATCTGATGATCATGGGGTGAAACATGTTAGAAAATTGTAGGAAGTGAGCACAACTCAGCAAAATCTGATGCAAAATGGAAATGTGAAATCTTCTTACATAGTAAAATTGAAGCTTTGATTCCAAGCTTTTCATATCCAGGCAGAGTCCCTGCTGAGTAGTTCTAGTGACAACATCAGGCTCCCATTCGGTCCTCATTTAAAGAAACTGAAGCCTTATCTGGCCTTAAATGACAATATTATTGCCTCTGATTGACTGTGAATGAGGCTTTCTTCTTTACATGTAGCAGTGAAATCAGAAGTGCTGTCCTGTACTAACTGCACCAACAGGTCCCTGGTTGAGTTACAACCCACCTTAAGGGGGATACCATCATAATGGAAGATTAGGAATGCTTGTGCTAGGGGGTCACAACCCCAATGTTGCATTAGGGAGCCCTTCTTTGGAGTAAAGACCATATATATTTCTGTTGTTCTATGAGTGTGCCAATGCCAGCCCTATGATTGTGCCAATGCCAGCCCTATGATTTATGCCAGCACACGGTTGGAGCAGCATGTTGTTTTCATACACTCATTCACAGAATGCGCCAAACTCCTATACAGATTCTGTGTGTATTTATAAAGCCTGTGGCAGTGGCCTTCACTCTCATTTAATGTTTGTAAAGCACATTGTACATCCTCATTTGGAATGAAGATGCTGAGGATGAGATCAAGTCAATATTGATCAAGGAAGCTGGAGAAACACTCAAGTGTTATGATGTATGACCACCAGTCAGCCTACTGGTCGATATTTTAAAGTTAGGACTTGGAGCAACATTACCGGGAGAAAAAAATGCGGCATCTGTACCTGACACATCTACAAAGCCTGATAATAAATTATGTTGCGACAGAGACAGACAAACGTACCTGGACCCCATCCAAGGAGTACGATTAGAGGTTGAGGAATTCATCAAAATAGAAAGAAGATCAGGCAGTGGGTTCTGACAGATAACCAGACTATCTCTGTGGCTTGGTCATCTATATTGCCCTGCCAAGTGGTACAAATTTTAGCATACATCCACTGTCTACAGGCTGGTTTGGATGAGAAATTTGACTGGCCCACCAACTGTGCATTTAAAAACAGGGACAGCCTGACCATCCAGCTCTCCCTTGTTCATGTGGACATGAGATGTTCAAACTGCCCCTTCTCATATGGTACTAATTCTCCAGAAATAAGTGACTGCCTTGTGCCGCTTTTGATTCTCTCAGAGGATGAGGTGCTCATTGCTAAGGATTTGCACCCTTGTTTCTACTTCTGTGAAGGCTCCTTCTTGAGGGAACAGCACTTTTTGGTGGCACCACTAAGCAGAAGAACAGGGGCATGAAGTTACAGCACTGAGTGCACCCTCTTCCAGGGGAATCATAAGCAACTCACTCACTCATCATCGCCAAGCTAAAACTGCCAGACCTAGAGGCATGAAATTTGGGAAGGGATTTCTTTCCATGATATAGGCACCCAGTAAGAACTGATTTTTAGAAATTCAAACTGGATGGAGGTCAAAAGGGGAGCTACCAATTTTCATCCCTATACTTTACATGGAAGAATTGCTGAATTATCAACAGCCAGCCTCAACCCCTAGACCTAGAAGCATGAAAGTTGAGGAGTGTATTCCCTCTGTAACATAAGTACCCACTAAGAACTAATTTTTAGATTTATTTTATTTTTATTTAAGCAATTTGTATCCCACCTTTCTTCCCCCACAAGGGGGAACTCAAACAACAATTAAAAAACAATAAAACACTACTAAAATTAGATACGGTAATAAATAGAGATGGTTCTTTAGATGGTTCCACTGCCCAAAGGTACCCACTGCCTGGTAAGTGTGCCATGTGCCCGGTGCCTGGTAGTGATGCCCCATTCCTACTGCTGCCCGCCACTGCTCCCTGGTATCATTCAGTGCCCATTCATGTCACTCCCACAATGAAAGGTCAATTCCATTATTACAGTAAAACCTTGGATTGAGAGTAACTTGGAATGAGAATGTTTTGCAAGACAATATTATTTTGTGATGAAATAGTTGTGTGTTATCAGCTCTGTGGCTGCAGAGTTGGTTTGCATGTCTAGAATTACACAACCAATTGAACCGAAAAGGAATTGCTGGAAGTATACTCCAGATTAAGCCTGCCAGAGTTCACCAATTGAACATCAGGACAAAATATCACTTATTAATGAGATGAGATTACTCAGGATGACTAGTTAGCCACAATGTTACACAGGCTCGGGAAAAATATGAGTTTACTTTAAGTTCAACTTCAATGATTCTGCACATAATAACATGATCTCTTTTCTTTTCAGGCTCATCTCACCCAAAGAAGACTATCAGAGACTCCGGTTCCCCAGATCTGGTAATTGCCCCTGATCAGGTAAGTATTCAAGTCCTTGATTATACTTCTAACAATGTCTTTTCTTTTATTTTCTTTCAGGATCCAGCATGGTCTGGCCAGCGAGGTGTCCCAGCACTCTCTCCAGTGGCTGTGCAGCACATCCCCCATGCACCCACTGCTGCTTCCTGCCCTTTGCTGCTCCTTATATCTCCCAACCTCTCTCCCTCCGTTCCTTCTTCCAGGGCAAATCATAAGCCCTTCCTCCTCTGGAGAACATGACAGGGTCAGGTCCCTCTGGTTGCCTTGAACCTTTCTCGTCCCCTCCTTCTCAGTTCCATAATTTCCTACAGCAACCACATCTCCATCAAAGGGGGGATCTCTGATGTGTGGCTGGCTAGGATGGACTTCTTCCATATACCTTGGTGGTATAGTTGTCTAAGGGGTAGGGTTGGGGTTCTCTTCACACTCTGTTATCAGAAGGGTGGAACAAAGAAATATATAAGATACCGAACCCCCACCTTTTGACTAGCACAAATATCCCATTGCTTTATACATTTTCAAGTCCCCCATTACAGGCTAAAACAAGCTTTTTAAAAACAAAAAGTACAAGGAGTCCTTGCTCTGACAAAAGAACAATTTACTCTGGATTGCAATATGAATTTCCCATATCTATCTATCTACAGTATTTATATACCGCTTTTCAACTAAAAAGTTCACAAAGCAGTTTACAAAGAAAATGGAAAAATAATAATAGCTAATTAAAAGCTAATGAGTCCCTGTCCCAAAAGGGCTCACAATCTAAAATGCAAAAAATAACACCAGCAGAAGCCACTAGAACAGACATTGCTGGGGTGTGTAGGGCTGGTTACTCTCCCCCTGCTAAATAAAAGAGGAGCACCCACTTGAAAGAGTGCATATGTTTTCACTAGGTGGTGCCATAACTACGTCTACATAAATATCTCTTATGTGCTCCCGTAGTTACTCTGGATTGTAGGGTATATTACTTATTAATCAATTTTAAACTATGGTATTATATATAATGACAAGAAGGCTCTTTGCTGCCTGCTCTTGGAATTTTTTTCCAAGACACTAGCCTAAAAAAGAGGACATGTCCTTGAAAAAGAGGACATATGGTCATCCTGACTTATAAGTCCCATTTAACTCAATGAAGCTTACTTCTAAGTAGACATGCATAAGATTGCACTGTTATGGCTTGGTCGGTTTGTGGCCTGATTACTGTGAATAGTCTATCAGTTGGTTCTACCTTTTGTCCCATCACCTCTGGCACCAATGGACTTTGAGCTGGCCTTCATTATACCTGTGAGGCCCCGAACTCTGGAAACAAAGCTTCTGATGCTTTTGTTTGGAAAACTGTAGTGTGAAGATGAACCAAACCTAGCGTCCTGATGGCTTCTAAGGTAGCCTTTGACCTCTGCATCTTGCTGCTCCATGTTGCACCACCCCTTTCAGGCCCATGCACCTCCCTGTGGCTCTTTCATTCCCACCTGCTGTACTCCAGATTGCCCTCGTTCCTCATGCAAACTACTTTCTGTCTAAGTTTTCTTCCTTATCCCCACTCAACTTTCTTTGTTACCTTCTCCATCTCCGATTATTTCCACTGTGTCATCAAAAACCGACTCCGCACTGTCTGCCAATTAGCCTCTGTCTGTCAGCACATTCATCAGCATCGCGAAGACTGATGGTGAATGGCAGACCACGCAAATGCTATTTGAAATGCAGCTGTGTGTCCTTGCGCATAGATATGCCATTACTGATGAAGCGGTAGGCGGTGTGGATTGAGATTTCCAAGTGACAAGAAAAGCTCAGACAAAACTTCTGGTAAGAACCAGGTGCAATTAACAGTGAGGAAGGGACTATGATCTGGAGAGAGAGAGAAACATGTGGAAAGCATTCATATTCTGGAATCAGGTTAAACCAAACACATTTTTTTTAAAAAAACTTATAAAAGACTTCTATTATTAATGCTGTTCTTCTGTGTCACTGGAGTTAAAATGCCTGCCAAAAAAGGTATTTTTAAGCAAATAAAACTAACTAATGGTTCAAGCTGATATTACGAACCAGAAATAGTCACCCAAATAAAGCAGCTATGTGGGACAGAAAGGACTTTGGTAATGAGTGTGTTCATTACTTTTTGTGGACAAAGTTCTCTAAATTAAACCAGTCGTGCTCAATGATCTATTATACTATCTGCTTTTTGCCTTTTTTTCTGTGGATCAAATTCCATGCAAGGGGACATTAGCAATGGAACTGGAAATGAAGTTACTAAGCACGCACACACACAGATGCACAGACACACATACACAGACAGATGCATGTGTGTGTATGCACACACACAATGTCTCTGAGCTCTCAGAAATTTTGGAAACAAGCACTTTATGTGTATTTGGGTATGCTTATGTCTATTCCTTAAGAAGGACTCCAGTCTTACCTCCAGTCTCCTTGCGGTTTCCCCTCTTACCTGAACTATCAATACTTTTAGGTATACCAACAGAGGTGAAACGAGACTGTAGTGTGGGATGTGATCTGCCAAGGGCGACAGGGCACCAAGGTGCCAGGGGGTGCCAATTACACTACTCTGCTGGAACCATGTGTAGAAATCACTGGCATTTTGTGTGTGTGTGCGCGTGCGTGTGTGCATGCGTGTGTGCATATGTGTGTGTAAATATATTAGTGCAAAAGTCTAGTCCTTTGCAGAGATCTGTTCTGTTACAAGCAGGGGGTTGGACTAGATGACCTCCTGGGATACCTTCTAACTGTTTTGATAGGGGCAAAATTTCAGTCCTTGCCACAGGCAAAATTTTGCTTAGGTACGCCTCCGTATACCAGGCTTTGTCAGAACTCCTCCATATTTCTGACATAAATGGTTTAGATTCCTCCAAATCACTGAGTGACATTTCACTGCTTCATCAATATGTATATGCTTGATTTCATTGTGTTTACTCCCTCAGTCCTCCCTCCACTGTGTGTAGTCTAGCATTTTTATTTTGCCTCTGATTCAATCCCCCTCTGATTTATAAAATTAATCCATTCCTCCCTCTAGCAGCAGTGTAGCAAGAGGGGATGCTAGGCACTAAGTTTTGCATGAAACCATGGTATGCAAGTGGCCTTTCCCCTTTGGAGCCATTTCGGGCTCGGGTAGTAAAATCCATGTGTACACCTACAGGCAGTCCTATCTTTCAAGATCCTCTACTTTCCAGGTGGATCTCATCATGGTCTGGTGAAACGTTCTGGCTGCACGATCCATCCCAGCCAGCTTTCTTGGCTCTCTACCAAAGGACTCAGCTTGTCAGCTCTCCAGATCTCACTGTGCGCAGAAGGTTCTGCTGGTCTTGAACTGGCAACCTTCAGATGTTAAAGCTGGGGGCTTAAAGGCAGCTCTATCCTCTAGACCAGACCTGCCCAAGGTACAAATACAAATGTACTGTACAATCAATCAGTCAATCAATCAACTGATTGAATAATTCAATGTACAATCACATGGAAACATCTCTGAGCATGTGGGGTTACAACAATTAAAAGTGTGTGATAGAGGACCTAGGTGCAAAAGATTTCCTTAGTGATATAGTGGCCCAGTGGTTAAGAAGCCATGCCTGTCAAACCACAGGCCACAGCTAGAGACCCAGGTGCAATAAGATGGAATGAACTCCCATCCCTTGCCCAGCTCCTGCCAACCTAGCAGATCAAAAGCATGGAAATGCAAGTAGATAAATAGGTACCACCTTGTTGGGAAGGTAACAGTGTTCTTGCACCTCGGCAAACAGTCATGGAGATATCTTTGGACAGTGCTGGCTCTTCGGCTTAGAAATAGGGATGAGCACCGCACCTTCTAGTTGGTCATGACTAGCAGTACAACCTGTGGGGCACACTTTTACCTTTAAGTTTACAGTGCTAAGAAAATGAGGAGGGGTCAAAGAGAGTAAAGGCGGTTACACTGATTTATGGATATATACAACCTTTCAGCTCCAATGTAACCTCTTGAAAATACTGAACTGGAATGGGATTAATGGAGAATTACAAAGCCGCAGACCTCCATCCCTTTCTCCATCTCTCCCACGTCACCACGTTTTTAATAATATCTTTAAAAGTGGAGTGTTTGTAGATACCATAAGCACAAACTCCTCTTTCAATCAGCTTCCAGATCTCTGAATAAAGATGATAGAACTGAGGAAAAGAGGAAACTGAGGAAAGCTCCCTCAGTACAGAGCTTCAGGAGAAGTTTAAAAACTTTTTATTTTAAAAAAGCATTTTAATGGAGCAGAGGTTGGGGAGGTTGTTGTTTGTATTGTTTTTAGCTTATATGTTTTTGTCTTATATGTTTTAATTAATTGAATGTTCTATTTATGTTTTTAATTATGTTTTAACGTGAGCCACCTTGAGTCCGTCTATGACCCAAAAAAGGCAGGATACAAATTTTTAAAATAAATAAAATAAATGATGATCTTCTATAGCCATTGGTGTCATTACAATTATTTTTCTGCTCTTCCACTTGTCTTTTAGCAGTACATGAATATAACCATTTTCATAAATATAATTATTTGGCTAACAGGAACTTTAAGACACTTGGAAAAAGACATATATTTCCTCAATACAATTGTGCATTGGGATAATCAGTGAAATAATCAGCCATCTGCACAGAATCTTTTTTTCAAGCAAAAACTGCCAGGCAAACCATCTGCTTAATCTTGGGACATCTCTAGACCAGTTTAATTATTTAATTAATTTAATTTATGAGATGTACTGTAGCATAGTGGCTAAGAGCTAAGAGCCTGGCAGCCCAATCATAAGTATGTCTGCTCATAAATAAACGCCACTGAGTTCAATGGGAGTAAGTCCCAGGTACATAGGATTGCAGCCTAATTTACTAAACAGGTATAAACAAACCTCACCCCTCCAGGAATTCTTATTAGGTGGCCTTAAGCAATGAACTCCCTTTCAGCCTCAAATGCAATATGGGGATTATTATACTTACCTTATTGTAAGGACAACATCAAGAAAACCTGCACACACTCACAATTCACTACATTATACTATGTACTATGCACAGATTTTTAAACTGTGGATTGCAGCACACCCGTGAGTTGAGGCAGAGGACCAATTTTTGGAAGTTCACAAAACTGATAAACTGTTTCCTGACAACAAAACGATATGATAAACCAAAACTGGAGCTACATGTGTGTATTTACTTGTGAGTAGATAGTTGTGCCTTGGTTTTATTTGACAGATAAGCCAAGGGGAATGCAATACCACCTGAATGATCCTGATCCGTGTCCCAACAAATTCTCAAGAAGGAAGTTCCCCTTCCTTCAAGCTGAAAAGGAAAAGGTATTGAGCCTCATGAAAAGCATATTTACTTGCAGGAAGATGAATGTTCCTCAGCTCTTGTCAAAGGCCAGGCAAAGAGGACCCACAAGGCCAGCAGAACAGCCCTGATCAAATGAACCTAGAACTTAACACACACTCCAGAAGGTGGTGCTAAAAATTGTAGTTGTATCAGCATAACGGGAGTATCCAGCAAAGAATTTCCATATTCTCACAAACTAATGTTTCTTGGGAAAACAGTAACATAAACCTATAGCAGTTTTCCCATATGTCAAATTTCCCTGTGTCAAATTTGCATTTGGAAGATTGCACCTTTTGCAGCATCTATCTTTCCTCTTTTTCTCTGTAAATATCTAATAATATACGAATAAAGGAACAATACTTTTATATGTACAATATTAATAATAAAAACCAAATGATACAAATAATGCTGTACAAATATCACATCTATTACTATGGAGTTGTTAAACAGGAATATATTCTATCATCTGCAATGGCCACGTCCAAGGAAGGGTTGGAATCGTGTGGTTTTGGTGACTGTATAGAAGAGGGAATGTGCCTGCGTAATTTTTATTTTATTTTATTTATTTATTTTTGCATCTTCTTCTGCAGCTGGGCCTATCTACTATCTACTAGGGCCTACTGCCCTATCTGATGCTATTCTGATAATCATTGTTCAGGTAAGAGTTTTCAATGCAATTATCAAATATGCATCAAAATGAAGAAATCTACTTTTGAAAACATGGGTTATACCCAGTTTCATTACACATAAGGTCTAAACTAGACAGATATAAGGCACCCACATGGATCTCCCAATACATCTTTTTTCTCAACAGAAGCCATGGGGAGAAAGGGTAGGTGTGAACTCTTTTTCCCACTGGGGCAAATTGCTGTCATACACCCAAATAATCCAGGGAGTAAAGGGTTAACCATCTACCCAGCATTGCAGTCCAGATCCAATTGGGGGACCCACAGCTGCTTTAGAGATAAATTAGAAATGTCAGGCAAGTGTGTGGCCTTGGGTTAAAGGAGCTTACGGGAGAACTTATCCATATTAAGTGATGGGGAGAATGGACCCTGAAGCAAAAAGGTTCATTTCCTAACTGTTTTACATCCGTCTCTGTCCCTTGTAGCATATAAGCCTCTCTTCTCCCTGTGCCCGGTAGTAATATTAACATTCCCCTAGAGAAAAGTATTTGGCAATTTAAGCCTAACACATTTCTTGCTTTCATAACTGAGGGGGTGTATAAGTAATGCAAACACTTAATGCACAGAGCTCAGCCTGGCCTACCTTTGTCTCGAGGTTCATGTGACGAAAATAATTAGATTGGATGGGTGTTTATCCCAAGACTCGAGTTTGACAGCAATTTTTACTGAACTCTCACATTATTAAATCACTCAGGCTTTATTTTCAAATACATCAGAACTGTCAAATAACTTAAAGTGCACTGAACTGTTGTTGCATTTGGGTAAAGTGAAGTTTCTTTATTTAAGGGATTTGAATAAATCCCAAAGCACAATCCAGAGCACTCTTTGGGCTGGTGCAAGTCCCTTGTGCCAGCCCAGGACTCCTGCAAAAATGCCATAAGGCACATGTGTGACAACTTGGGAGTCAGTGATATCACGGCAAGGTTGCGCACCAGTATATAGAGGCCAGGTCCAGCTTTGTACCACACGAGAAAGACAGGCTACCCTGCCTGTTCCAGAACAGGATAAGATTGGGCTGTCAATGTCCCTTTTATTCAGCTTTCTTCCAGACTAAAATGTCTCCAAGTGTTAAATGAAATTAAGTGTGATGACCTCAAGATCTCTTTCCTGGATCATCACCACCTCCCCAGACAAAATTTGTGCATTATCTTTAGGTGTTGTTTTTTTTTTTTGCCCCAGTGTGCATCATTTTACATTTGCATTTACAATTTGTGTTTATCATGTGGTTGCCCATTTACACAGCCTAGAGAGGTCCTTTTTGAGATCTTTACTGTATTTTCTTATATCTAACGCTCACCTTTTTCAGATGGTGCAATCCTAACCTTGTCTACTCAGAAATAAGTCCCATTATAGTCAATGGGTCTTACTTCCAGGAAAGTGTGTTTAGGATTGCAGCCTTAGAGTACAATCCTAACCATGTCTACTCAGAAGTAAGCCTCATTGTGTTCAATAGGCTTTACTCCCAGGAAAGTGTCTAAAGACTCTTTCCTGGGAGTAAAACTCATTGAACAGAATGAGGCTTACTTTTGAGTAGACATGGTTAGAAATGTGCCCTTAGTCTCCAAAATCAGGGTGCACCTTAGATTTGATAGTTAATTAGATTTGAGAAAGTGTGGTATTTTGATTATAAGTATAGGGTGTGCATTAGATTTGATGGTGCAAAAGATTCGAGTAAATATGGTATCTTGGAGGACTAAGGGCAAAATCCAGAGTAACTACTCTGCGGGGTCCTCTTTTATTTAGCAGGGGGAGAGTAACTGGCCCTACACACCCCAGCAATGTCTGTTCTAGTGGCTTCTGCTGGTGTTCTTTTGCATTTTAGATTGTGAGCCCTTTAGGGACAGGGACCCATTAGCTATTAATTAGCTATTAATTTTTTTAATTTTCTTGTAAACCGCTTTGTGAACGCTTTGTAAACTTTTTAATTGAAAAGCGGTAGGTAGGCAGGCAGGCAGACAGATAGACAGACAGTGTCAGACTGAGCCTCAGACCAACAATCTTTGCTGACATACATAGCAAATGTGTTCTGATTCACTTTCCTCTCCAGGTAACCCTAACCCTTCACCACACAATGTTTTTCCCCTCTTCCTTCTCCAATAGCAACCAGTGATTTAGATCAGGGATGGAAAAATGAACATTATGGTGACAGCACATCATGCTTTTCCTAAATGAAAACTTACAGTAAGAGGAAGTGGTAGAAAGCTCACAGCTGTGCTTCCCAGCTGCAAATAACATGTTATGCTTTGGGTGTATGCCTGCACCATGAGTAGAAGCCTACACAAATATCCTCCTTGGACCCCTTCTTGTGCTTTCTGGCCAGAACCTCTGCCAATAATTGGAAGGCTTTTCTTGGCTGGCCCTACTAAACAAGCCAGGGTTCCTTTACCTTGGAGATTCCTTTTGTAACTCTGCCAATTTGGCACCCTGGGTAGAGCGGGATAGCATTTAGGTGTATGAGGGCACAATCCTAACAAACTTTCCAGCACCAAAGTAAGGGCAATGCAACTCTGAGGTAAGGATCAAGCCTTGCCTTATGTTGTGGAGACCACCATGACTGCCCCCTGCTGCAGGATGCAGCACATGCTCCACTGGCACAGCTATGCCAGTGCTGGAGAATTGGTTAGGATTGCACCCCACGAGTCACCGTCAATCCTTTTGGTTAAGATGCCAGTATAGGCATCCCCTACTTTCTGAGAGTTCACTTTCTTTTGGTTCCACTCTTTCAACACCTTTCAATTATACCCAGGACTCATTCAATCAACACGTTCTTCACTCTTTCAACCTCTCTCTGCTGGTCTACAGTCTAAAAAGGTCTTTCTTGGTGTTGATTTGAATGTGACATGGTGATCAAACTGTTTTTGGCATTTCCGTACAACTTTCTTCAGCAACTAACTATTATTCAAATACATGCAATATCCATTGCCCACACATACCTTTGTTCATTTTACTATAATTGTACTTTGGCTGTGTTAATAAAAAAGTGTTATTTAGGCTTTTGCAAGTGCTATTTATGTCTTTTTTTGGTGGCCATTTTGCATTTTTTGCAGCTAAAAAAGACTGAGTTACACTTTTCAACAGATTTCACATTTGGACGGTGCTCCAGTCCCTAACCCATCCAATAAGGGGGTGGGTGCCTATGCTGTTTTCCACTCCCCCATTATCTTTGCTTTGCTTTTCATCTTCAACATTTCTTCCTGCATCACTCCTTCTGTCTTCAGTGTTCCCTTTTTCTCTCTCGCTCATTCTTTCTCTGCTTTGGCTATCTCTGCATCAGGCTGCCGAGTCTGGCTCCAGCCTCACCCTTCCCCAATTCGCTGCCCTGATCACCTGGGTCTAATATCTCTAATATCCGCTTGGTGATGACTTCATCTCAGGGCACCACAAAGCTGAGTGGGTGGCCAGGACGTCAGCACCGCTCCGTCGGACACACTGGTCCTCCACACAGCCATTTTGCATTTCATTTCCAAAAGCTTTCAATCAAACCGTGACATAACTTTTTAACACCATCTGAACCAAGAGTTAATTCAAAAGAGTCTTTTATTGTCAATTCTGCCAGTGCTTTTGAGTTCAACATGTTGTCTACATTCCCTGAATTTCCTGTACACAGTTTTCCCTGTATACTGCAGCCCAGGTGGAAACACTGAGGAGCTATTAGATAATTTATTTCTTGAAATAAAAGATGACCCAACAACCAAATGAGCAAAACTGATACATTTTGGGTGAGTCACAATAATACCATTCAAAGTGTACTTTGTTAAAAATCTTCAGCCTCAGACAAAACTATTGTCTCAGACCTTCTAAATCCACTGCTAATCAGTATCAGCTATACTTCACCAGACAGACAGACCAGCAGTCTGATTCGTGCAGCAGCTTTCTATGTATGTACCATAATATCTAGTTAGAGCCTAAGGGTGCAATCCAGAGCAACTACGGGGAGTCCTTGCTCTGACGTAAGAACAATTTACTCTGGATCGCAATATGAATTTCCCTTAGGATTTCACCAGGTGGTGCCATAACTATGCCGACGTAAATATCTCTTTCGTGCTCCTGTAGTTACTCTGGATTGTAGGGTAATGCAAGTATTAACAAAAAATATACAAGTAATTTACAATGCTTCTCACACCAACAAACACAAAATGACAGCATCCTTATACACACACAAAACACATTTACTTGAATCTACCGCACACCTTTTTCAGCCAAATTTAGTCTTCAAAATCAGGGTCACGTTAGATTCAGTGGTGCATTAGAGTCAACTAAATATGGTACAGTGGTACCTCACATAACGAGTGCCTCAAATAGCAAGTGTTCCACATAACAAGTTAAAATTTGTGTGGGGTTTTGCCTCACATAACGAGCATGATTCGCATAAGGAGCATCCATTGGCTGGGCTCCCTCTCCTCCTGTCTGCATTGGCTGGGCTGAGGCACAGAGGTGGGACTTTCTCCACATGCCTGCAGTACATGAAGAGGATAGCAGAGGGCACAGAGGAGCCTCTTCAGTGGGGCAACAAAAATGGCTGCCTCCTGCAGCCGGCAAACATGTGGCCTGCCCAGCCTCTATTAGGTAGGAAGGAAAATTCCGCCTGCACCCCCTCTGGAGCCCCGCTCAGAGACCCCTTCTCCCGAAGGAAGCCCCCCCCCCTGCCTGGACCCCACTACAAACACCCTCTCCCCCACCTTCCCTGCCTGCACTTTTCCTTTCCTGTGAGTAAGCCCAGTGGATTTAATGGGGCTTGATTCTGAGTAGTCAGCATAGGATCTGGCCCCTCTGCTCTTGCTCTTCATGCAAACTTGGAGCCAGGCTGCATCCTACACACTTTCTTGTGAGTCAGCCCAGTGGATTTAATGGGGCTTGATTCTGAGTAGACAACATAGGCTCTGGCCCCTCTGCTGTTGCAGACTGCCTATCTAGTTTGCATAGATAGATCTCACATACCGAGAAGTTCCTTGTTACAGATGCTCCAAAAGACACTAGTGACTCTTTTAGGGAAAATCAGTCATCCATGGCCATAAAGGTTTTTCTTTTCTTTTTTACTGTACAGAATATTATAGTGTTTTATTACTGTAATTGTGGTCTGTATTATAGTATAGAGTTTTGAATTCAATTCCTGTATTTTGTCATCATTTTTCCATCCAGTTAACATTTTTATATGACTATTTTGGGGGTTGTGGCACCAATTGTCTGAGTTTCCATTGTTTCCTATGGAAAAATCCACTTCACTTAAAGCGTGTTTCACTTAAAGAGCATGCCTCTGGAACGAATTAAGCTATTTATGTGAGGCACCACTGTATTTTGATTATAAGTATAGGTCAGTATTTAGTTTAAAATTTATTACATTGTAATAAAAAATGTAACAAACCCATTGGCTGCAATCCTAAAGTGCACTTAGGCCAGCCGTTCTGGCACCAGAAAAGACCTAGGATGATGTAGGTCTTAGGCTGGCCCAAGATAGATAGTCCTGCACTGGCCTAGCAGTGACAGTCTAAGCAGCACAGCACAGGTATGTTGAGCATGACCTGGAGCAATTCAGTTAGGCCATATCCAGAGCTTATTTACAGGGTAGATATGTCCCTCCCGGCCCCTCTGACTTAGGCCACCTCAGGAGCAGGCATAGGGGTCCGTGATAAGCCGGTGTAAAAAGGGAAGCAACGTAAAATGTTCAGAGGTTTAGGCTTGCCTAAGCACCACTTCTGCCTCTCAAACCCAAGATACAGCACAACGACAACAGTCCAACTGGATACAGCCCAACTCCCACAGCCTAATGCCCTTGTGTTGCTGCCTCTTCAGCAGCAGTTTGGCCAGCCTAACCCTAGCCCTGTGAATTTGGCTTGTCAGCTTAGGATATAGCCTACCTTATCTCAGCTTCGCTGGGCCATTCTCTCTGGCCTAAGTCAGGATTGCACAAGTTGCATTAAGTAGTGAAATTAGGCAGTGGTGGGATTCAAATAAATTAACAACAGGTTCTATGACCTACCGGTAATAACCTAAATTAACAACAGGTTCTATGTCCTATTTGTAACTGGTTCTCAGAACCAGACACTCATTAACAAAGGGTTCTGTAAAACCTGTGAGAACCCCCTGAAGCCCACCACTGAAATTAGGTAGAAATCATATCATAAACCTATTGTCATTTTATGATTGTCATATAACTCATTGTATGCAGTAAAATTAAATTTTCCACTTTTTTTGCAGCTGTGCATTACAATTGCCAGTAAACTTTTTTAATCTCAAGCTTTTTAAAATTGGGGTGAGCATTAGATTCAATGGTGCATTCGATTTGAGTAAATACAAGTGTGTAGGGTGTGTGTGTGTGTGCGCGTGCATGAGTGTGTATGTACTGTAACATCTAGTTTGAAACTGTTTTAACATGGGCTGGAGGGAAGTCAACTCCAGTTGAAAGAAACTCTGGGGGAAAAATACCATTGTGTGCATGACTCACCTCATGCTCTCATGTAATCCGCAGCGAATACCTCCCCTGTGGCAATCTCTAGGCCTCAATAGTTAGGATGCAAAACTAGGCGGCGACTTTAGCCTCATTAATTTCATGTGACCAAATCCCTTAGTCAGCAAGGAAAAATTTCAGCGATAGGCCCTTGTAATGATATCTCCATGGCTGACAGCCCTTTGCTGCTTTAACAAACCCTCAGGTTTCCTTTCTGTCAGAAGGATCAGTCAACTTCACTTTGGGGAGCCTGACATGAGTACAGTTGACATGGGTGGCTTATTGTCACATTCTGCATAGTAAAGCCAGATTTTGGGGGGTGGAGATGCTGTGCAGATGCCTTTGTAATTGCAGAGTTTAGGGAAGCTAAGTTCAGACTGACAGGATTGAATGCTGCTATTTAAGAATGCCTCTATAAATTTATAAAACTAAAAAATGCAATGTGGGGTCGCGCGAGAATCAAAACCATACATTGCTTAAGGTAAGTTCTAATTGACTTTGGACAAAGCACTTAGTAATATACTGCAGGGGAAAAAATTCTGGATATGTCAGGAAAATGAACATCACTAAACAGGAAACTTTTCTGCCTCCCAGACAGGCTGGGCCATGAGGTTTAATTGGTTTAATGTTTTACAGCCTTTTCAAACTGTTAAGGGTTTATGTATTCTTATTATTTTATTATATCCGTTGCACTCAGATTACAAGGCTGAAGCATTTGAAGAGTGTCCTTTTACTACTATATGCCCACTATATGGGGCAAGTGCTGATAATACATTTAGCATTTATGGCCCACGTTAGCCTTCGCTGACCCGTTCCGTGCAAACCAGCACTTGACCCTAAAATTAATATTTCCTTTGGGTATGAAAGCGACCAGATCAGCACATCCTGTGATCTGTAGGGGATGTAGAACAAGGCAATGTTGATTCCAACCTCTCATTAGTTATGAACATGCTACTACAAGGTGGGCGTTATGCTGCTGATCTCTCCGTCACTGTGAAGAGATTGAGAGAGGCATCCCATAGTATAACCCCCTTCTCTTACTTGAGTTTTCCCACCTCTCTCTTGTTAACTTTACCAGTTTAGCTCACCTATCCACACCATTGCTAACAAAAGTTAGCTTTTAACCAGAGTCTAAAGGAGGGGCTCTCTGGGACTCATGGTGCTGGTTTTCCTTTTTTTTTTTTTTCCCTTTCTTTTTCCTTCTCTTTTGAGTGGGGGGAGGTCTCTGGTATGCCTCAATGTTTGCAGCCTTTGTTTGGAATTGGAGCAGTGCACTGGTCTTACCCTGCTGGTTGCTTGTACGGGAGGGGAGATCTGCATTGCCTCTGGTAGTGGAGCACGAGACTGAGTGTGATGTGAGGATCAAGCATGCGACTGTATAAATCATGAGAGTGAGTCCTTATCAAACCTACCTAGGAGAAGGAAAACTCCCACTAAACCTCCGCTGCCTTGCGGCTATACCCATCCATGGGAAAGGCTTCAGGAGAAAACCTCGAGGAAAAATCCGGAGCCGGAGTCCCGAAAGCAGTTCGTGACTGTGTTACAGTCATGTTCTGGTAACTCCTGCGACGCAGCTGGAACCAATCGTATTGGCTCTGCCTCTCCATTGGACTATTTCAGTGGCGTGGAGAGGGGGGATTCTCTGCTTGGGTAACAGCCTATCCCCCATAAAAACATACCCAGGCCTTCGTGCTCTGGAGAGGTACTCCAGCCTCGCATACAGCGTGGAAACAACACGGGAAGTGGCAGTTACCGGTTATAAGTCGCTGCTCGATTGGCGAAGAGCTTGACGCCAGGGGCTACTTCCGACGGTGGGAGAGGTCATCGTGCCTCATTGGGCAGCTATCGCCCGCCTTAAGCTGGGCAGCCCCCAGCCAGTAGGATGCTGCCTCGCCACGGTCTGTTAACTTCACTGGGTGCGTGGGGTTTAGGGTGAAAACCGACAAGCAGATCGACAACTCAGCACCATGCAACAAACATAAGAAAACCTCAGCCCTTAAGTTGGGCACCTGGAACGTTCGGACAATGACCCCCGGCTTTTCTGACGACTTGCGAGAATTGGATGATGTACGTAAGACAGCTGTCATTGATATGGAGCTGAGCAGACTGCAGATGGACATAGTTGCCCTTCAGGAGACAAGGCTGCCAGACTCAGGATCTATTAAGGAGAGAAATTTCTCATTCTTCTGGCAGGGAAAGCCATCAAGTGAGACTAGGGAATATGGAGTTGGCTTTGCAGTTAGAAACACCCTACTTGGCTCCATTATCCCACCTACTGGAGGAAGTGAAAGAATTCTGTCTCTGCAGCTACAGACATCAGTAGGGCTGGTCACTCTTATTAGTACATATGCACCAACACTATCATCTTCAGCAGAATCCAAAGACAAATTCTATGATGATCTGGCTGCCACTATCAAGAAAATCCCTAAGAAAGAACCATTGTTTATCCTTGGTGATTTTAATGCAAGAGTTGGATCTGACCATAGTTCTTGGCCCGCTTGTCTAGGTCATTTTGGCATTGGGAAGATGAATGAAAACGGCCAACGCCTGCTAGAGTTTTGCTGCTATCATGATTTTTGCATTAGCAACACATTCTTTAACACAAAGCCTCAACACAGAGTGTCTTGGCAACACCCTAGATCGAAGCATTGGCATCAGCTTGATTTGATCCTCACCAGGCGCTCCAGCCTTCCCAACATTAAGATCACACGTAGCTATCAGAGTGCTGATTGCGATACTGACCACTCCTTGGTGTGCAGCAGAGTAAAACTGCAAGCAAAGAGGCTGCATCACTCAAAGAAGGAAGGAAGACCACGAATTAACATCAGCAAGACCCGCAGTCTGGAAAAAGTGTTGGAATTTGACCAAGCACTTGAGGAAATCCTCCCAGGCCCGGCTGAGGCAAACGCTTCTGAACGGTGGGAACATTTCAAGAATGCTGTTTATACTACCGCCTTGTCAGTTTTTGGTAAGCAGGTTAGAAAGACAGCAGATTGGTTTGAAGCCCACTCGGAGGAGCTGACACCAGCCCTTGAGGAAAAGAGGAGAGCTCTAACTGCATATAAAGCCTGTTCTAGTGAGCGCAACCTTCAAGCCCTGCGAGTCGCCCGTAGCAAAGTCCAACAGATTGCCAGGAGATGTGCTAACAATTATTGGCTGCAGCTTTGCTCTCAGATCCAGGTAGCAGCTGACACAGGCAACATCAAGGGGATGTATGATGGCATCAAGCAGGTCTTAGGTCCAACAGTGAGGAAATCTGCCCCACTTAAGTCCGCTTCAGGTGAGGTCATCCAGGACCGAGCACAACAGATGGCACGCTGGGTGCAGCACTACTCTGAGCTATACTCCAGAGAAAATGTAGTAACTGAAGAAGCATTAAACAACATTGAGTGCCTGCCTGTCTTGGAGGAGCTCGACAGTGAACCAACTTTAGAAGAACTAAACGAAGCCCTGGATTCCCTTGCTTTTGGCAAGGCACCCGGGAAAGATAACATCCCTGCTGAAGTTCTGAGGTGCTGTAGAGGGACCATTTCCACTGAACTGTACAAGATATTCTGCCTTTGTTGGAGGGAAGGTAGAGTACCACAGGACATGAAGGATGCTAATATTGTCACACTGTACAAGAACAAAGGCGACAGGGGTGACTGCAACAACTACCGTGGCATCTCTCTTCTTAGTGTTGTAGGGAAGCTGCTTGCTCGAGTCATACTGAAGAGGCTTCAGGTGCTTGCAGAGAGAATCTATCCTGAATCACAGTGTGGATTTCGAGCCAACAGGTCCACCACTGATATGGTATTTTCCCTTCGACAGTTGCAAGAGAAATGTAGGGAACAAAGACAGCCACTCTTTGTAGCCTTCATAGACCTTACAAAGGCTTTTGATTTGGTTAGTAGGGACGGCCTTTTTAAAATCCTCCCCAAGATTGGATGCCCACCTCAGCTCCTCAACATCATCAGGTCCTTTCACGAGGACATGAAGGGCACTGTAGTTTTTGATGGCCTAACATCAGATTCCTTTCACATCCGAAGTGGAGTGAAGCAGGGCTGTGTCCTCGCACCAACTTTATTTGGGATCTTTTTTGCAGTCATGCTGAAGCATGCTTTTGGAAACGCAACAGAGGGAATCTATCTCCGGACCAGATCAGACGGAAAACTCTACAATCCTTCCAGACTAAGAGCAAAGTCCAAAGTCCAGCTGAAATGCTTGCGGGAGTTCCTCTTCGCCGATGACGCTGCTGTTACTGCTCACTCTGCCGAAGACCTTCAACGACTTATGGACCGTTTTAGCAAAGCCTGCCAAGACTTTGGACTAACCATCAGTCTGAAGAAAACACAAGTCATGGGTCAGGGTGTGGACTCACCTCCCTGTATCACAATCTCTGAACATGAACTGGAGGTTGTCCATGATTTTGTGTACCTTGGCTCAACTATCTCTGACACTCTCTCCCTAGACTCTGAGCTGAATAAACGCATTGGTAAAGCAGCTACTACATTCTCCAGGCTTACAAAGAGAGTATGGCTTAATAAGAAGCTGACGGAACATACAAAGATTCAGGTCTATAGAGCTTGCGTCCTGAGCACACTCTTGTACTGCAGTGAGTCTTGGACCCTTTATGCATGGCAGGAGAGGAAGCTGAACACCTTCCATATGCGCTGTCTCCGACGTATTCTTGGAATCACCTGGCATGACAAAGTCTCAAATGACACAGTATTGGAACGTGCTGGAATCTCTAGCATGTTCACACTTCTGAAACAGCGGCGTCTACGCTGGCTTGGGCATGTCGTGAGAATGGCTGATGGTCGGATTCCAAAAGATCTCCTATATGGAGAATTAGTGCAGGGAAAGCGCCCAAGAAGGAGACCACAGCTGCGATACAAGGACATCTGTAAGAGGGATCTAAAGGCCTTGGGAATGGACATCAGCAGCTGGGAAACCTTGACCTCTGACCGCTCAGCGTGGAGGCAAAAGACCCAGCATGGCCTTCTCCAACTGGAAGAGACACTTGTTCGGCAGGCTGAAGCAAAGAGACAGACCCAAAAGCAGCGAAACCTGGGACCTGGGCAGGGGACGGAATTTATTTGTCCTCAGTGTGGAAGGGGCTGCCACTCTCGAATTGGCCTTTTTAGCCACACTAGATGCTGTTTCAGGACCTCCAATCAGAGCACGATACCATAGTCTTTCGAGACTGAAGGATGCCGAATAAAGCTGGTTTGAAAATTCTGGTTATGTTGACAAGGGAACCTGGTTCACAGTTGCTTGCCATTGTTAGAACTCCATGCGGGGAAATTGCACCTGATATGATTAACCAATTTATTTCAGGATACACTTCCTAAAGCTGCAATCCACTTCATTGCAGTGGAAACGTTTTGCATGAATGGATGCATGAATACTTTTTATGGCTTTGCCAGACTTCACTGTTGCTTTTTTAGATACGGAGCTAAGGCTAAATCATAGTAATGACCAACAAGAGAAAGAGAGGAAATTAGTACCATAGCAGAAAGGGAGCACATGAGTCTCCTCTTAGCTCATCAACACACTTTAAGATGACTAGCTGCCTGTACAAAACTTGCATTACATTTTGGGTATCCAAATTTGGGTAAAATGATACCCCCAAAAAGCAGGTAAAGGTCTTTCAGTTGGAAGAAGTTGTGCTTTTAAATATATTTTTATCTCTGTTCACATGGATAGTCAATAACACTTAATGGGAATCTGTAAATTCTTTTTTTAAAATAATTTTTCCAACTGATGGACATAATGAATAACTGATTCCACTATAAGGGACAAACAGTAAAGAAAAAGGAGGAGGAGGAGAACATAATTTCCACCTTTAAAAATCCCTCCTATTGTAGTGGATTTACATTTCAAAGGAAAAAAAACTGCCTAAAGATAATTTATTTATTTAAATAAATTTTAACCCACCTTTCTCGGCCAAGGCTCACTCAAGGCAGCTAAGATTACAAATATAATAAAGACAGATGCCAACACAGAACAAAACCAATATTACTGTAAACAAAAAATGCATATAAGTATGTAGGACCATCAGGCAAAATCCAGGACAGGAACACTCATACAATTTCTTTATAGGAAACAATCAGAATCTATGCTATGGAATATAATTATAAAGTCTTATTTTAAAAGAGGGTTGCAAGTAGTTATCCTTGCCTTGGACACAAAGTTGCCCAGTACCAGCCCTGATCAAATGTGTGCTATGATTTTCAATGTGGTTAGATAAATGCACACAAGCAGAGAGTGAAATGTTTTTCACCAAGTGAGGCCAAAAGCTAAAAAAATGAGAGAGACAGAAGTGGGTTGAATGCTTTGCCGAGCACAAATATACACTTAATCCAATAAAATCAATATCCCATTTTGGATGTTCCTTCTCCCATATGTTAGCGGGAATTGTAGAGGAAAGCAATGACACACACACACACACACTGGATTCCCTCCTTATTCTCCCACCATTTAGCATTTGCCTGCAGAAGCAAGCACTGAATGCAGGGACAGTTTCTGCCCCTGGTATTCCTGCAGACAGAGAGCATACACATGCCATGCCATTACAGCCAATACCATTTCAGCGAAACTGTGCCCCATGGGGCACAGCACACTTTAATTTG
Organism: Cryptoblepharus egeriae; assembly: GCA_030015325.1. Classification (NCBI taxonomy): domain Eukaryota; kingdom Metazoa; phylum Chordata; class Lepidosauria; order Squamata; family Scincidae; genus Cryptoblepharus; species Cryptoblepharus egeriae. The sequence continues at coordinate 175,715,861 of JAREYC010000003.1, read as the reverse complement.
TGCTGGAACAGGAAGGCCAGCATGCCTGCGCTGCATCCAGCACAAGATTGAGGTTGCTACGGTGGGGTAATGGGAAGATTTTCCCCTTAATCCACGTTAGGCAAGAGCAGCCCCAATTGGTCTACTCAGAGCAGAGCCACCTCTGAGTAGCCAAGGAATGGATATAGGATCTGACATAACTGTCAGGTTTGAGCCTGTCTCCTGCCACCTCAAGTTGCACCTACTGAATGTCCCGCCACCAAGAACACCACCCTCCGACCTCCTGATAGACAGGAGCATCTCATTGGAACTCCTGGGAATGCCAACTGCACCTTGTGATGGGCACCTTGTGATGGGCAGGTGCCCTTCACAGACCTAGTAGGCAAATGTAAGTAGGTGAAATTCTTGGCAGGTAGTCATTTGAATAGGGTGTGGGTGGCGTAAGTGGCTAAGACACTGTGCCTGTTAACCAGCAGGCCAGCTTTCGAGACCCGGATCGGCCCCACAAGACAGGGTGAACTCCTGTCCTTAGCCCAGCTCTGTGACACAGCTCGAACCAATCGTATTGGCTCTGCCTTTCCATTGGACTAATTCAGTGACGTGGAGAGGGAGGATTTGCTGCTTGGGTAACAGCCTATCCTCCATAACAATCTAACCCAGGCTTTCATGGTTCCCGTGCAGCGTATGCAGCGCTGAGCACGATACCATAGTCTTCCAAGACTGACGGAGGCCTGCTTTTTTTTTAGTCATTTGAATGTAATGACAAACCACTTCTTCTCAACCTCTTTCATATGAAATATGAATGCCATTATATTAATACAATGATAGAACAACAAGGTTGTTGTAGATTAAGGCCAGCATAATCTTGGCACAAATTCTGTGCTCGCCTGGGGGTGTAATAAAAGTGTCATAAGGAACCTGTGCAACTCCTAGGAGGTTAGGCCAGTGGCCAGACAAGTGCTGGCCTCACACACCACAGGAACAGTGACACAGGTGAGTTATGCAATCCTAACTAATTTAGGCTGGCTTAACTCATCTGGCATGACTTCCTGTGGTGGTGTAGGGAAGCCAGTGCATGCCTGTGCACTGGCCTAACTCCTCCCAAATATGTGGCAGAACTGTAGGAGAGTGTAGCTGTACTGCACAGCACCAGGGCAGCATAGGATTGGGCTGCCCATATCCTACATTAATACTATATTCTGCTTTTCTTGAAAACCATAAAAACTACTTAGAACGAGTTTGTGTTGGCCCCTAATGGAGACCCAATGGAGTCAATGTGAACTTTGCTGTTGGTTTCAATGGGAAGAAGAATGCATCCAAAGAGATGCCAGGCCCTATAGACCTCATTGACTGTTTCTCGACTTTGGAAAGAAACAATGATCCTAGGACTTTTATTTGATGATTATTTGCTTCCACATCCTGAGAAGAAAACCGTCACCCAGGCTTGTCTATCTCACTCATGCTAAAGCTGAAGATGTTCATACATATGTATGCATAGCCCAAGTTTTTATGAGCATAATTTGGGCTTTTCAAAATAGTGACACAATAACAAAGTAAAATTGAGACTTGCATGTAATTTGAATACTGATTTGGTTTCATCTCTTCTTTGCGCTGGCACTTTTTGATGCTATTTCTCCTACCTCCCTCTAATTTTTCTTCTGCTCCGTCTTCCTGATAAATGGATTGGGTTGTAAATGATCCACCATGAGACATATGTTATATCTTGCAAGGTATTGTTATGAGATAGACGTGTCTCTACATATCATCTTAAGGGAATCTTTCTATGGTCCAGTTTCGAAATTGATTCTGCTAAGTTTCAGGAACTTGCTATCAAAGTTGTTGTTCTTCACTTTGATTTACTGTTTGTCCAGGTTCCTGGACAAAGATTGTGCTGTAAGCTTTATGTGTGCACAAGGCTACCGGTTTAAGTTTATCCCCTCCCACTGTATATGAATTGGGCTGTCTACCTTTAAAAAAATTAAAACAGAATACAAAGGTGTCTCACATAAAGAGCTTAATTTGTTCCAGAGGCATGCTCTTTAAGTGAAACGCTCTTTAAGTGAAACGCTCTTTAAGTGAAGCGGATTTTCCCATAGGAAACAATGGAAACTCAGACAATTGGTTCCACAACCCCTAAAATATTCATATAAAAATATTAACTGGATGTAAAAATGATGACAAATCACTGGAATTGAATTCAAAACATGCATTCAATGTGCATGATCCAATGAAGTCTACTTAGGCTTCAATCCTAAGGACACTTTCTTGGGAGTAAGCCTCATTTAACACAATGGGGCTTACTTCTGAGTAGACATGGTTAGGAGGCTGCAATCAAAGACACTTAACTTTCCTGGGAGGCTTACCTGGGCTGCTGCTGGAGGTTCAAGGTGGCTGGTAGGGGCACTTGAGAGCAGTTAGAGGCAACAGTAGTGGCCAGCAGCCCTTTTAAACAGCCTCTGCATGGAGCGTCAGGGCTGCATAGTGCGCTTGCTCATTAGGCGCCAAAGGAGTTTGCTTGTTACATGAAGAAAATTTGTTACATGAAGCAGGATTCCTTGGAAATTTAGACTTGTTACGTGGAACATACTTTACGTCGACATCCAATGGGTCTTACTCCCAGGAAAGTGTCTTTAGGATTGCAGCCTGAGTTCTGCTGTTATTTAGGGTGATTAATGTTAAGAAGGGGCTGTGGGTGGTGCAAGCGTTTAAGACGCTGTGCCTGTTAACCAGCAGTCCAGGGTTCGAGACCCGGGTCGGCCCCACAAGACAGGGTGAGCTCCTGTCCATAGCCCAGTTCTGCGACGCCAGCTGGATCCAATCGTATTGGCTCTGCCTTTCCATTGGACTAATTCAGTGGCGTGGAGAGGGGGGATTTGCTGCTTGGGTAACAGCCTATCCTCCATAACAATCCAACCCAGGCTTTCGTGCTTCGCATGCAGCGTACGCAGCGCCGAGCACAATACCATAGTCTTTCAAGACTGACAGAGGCCTGCATTGTTAAGAAGCATCATTTAATAGTAATGATAATCCCCATATGAATGTCAGGAAAGATACACTGACCAACAGAGCAGCTGATACTCTCTTTCCATCCTCACTCCATTATACCAGATTTTTTTTGCCCATAAAATGATCTATAGCTAAAGCCCCAAAGCTACAGCCTGTCACACCATCTCACTCAATGAAACATTTGCATTAAAAGTAACAGTGAAGCTATTTACGGATCCAACATTTACTGTTATTTTCGCACAGAGAGGTCTCCTCCCCCCTCTAAAAATGTAACGATATTTAATTTGCATTAGCTCAAGTGACATACAATAGATCAGGCCATAATCATGATTTATATCAGATGAACTGGCATAAATTCAACATTATAAATTAAGCCTATAAATGAAACTATTATTTTACAGGAATTACTGTAGTGGAAAGGGTTAAGGACCCTCAAGTCAACCTTAGTCAAGCCCACTATTTCGAGATTCATATTTTATGCCTGCCATAAATGCTTTCGTGAAAGCCTATAACCCACCAAAAAAAGTCATTCGAAGTCTATTAATTATAATAATATTACCCCCAAAAAGCCGTGAGGGCTTATTTTTGTGACATCACTCTTTGATTTGTTACTGCCTTAAATTATCTTTTTGTTGGCCTGGCAAGATTAACAATCATACTTTTGTCATTAAATATAAGGCGTTTTAAAACCTGATCTACCTTTGCTCTAATTGATATTGCTTTCATTTCCTAGATAGTGACCTGATTTATAATTTAAATAAGCATCATTATATGCATCTCGTCTGTATAATGAAAAGCCGAGGCACTCTCATCTTTCTCGGCAGTGTTAACATCAAGGAAAAGTATCTTCTTTTTTTCCCCTTTTTTATACTTGATGCCTAATTGAAAACTGTTCATTGAATTTCAACATGATAGAAAAGTCCTTTTATCTCTCAATTTGACCATTAGCTATTATAATTGAAGTATCTGCTGCACAGCGGAATTGATAGTGTTCTTGTTTAAATTCTGAATTTCTCTAAATCTTCCATGAGGCATCATCATCACCCTCATCATCTCCTCTCTTTACACACACACACACACACACACACACACACACAGCATATAAAAGACATTAGCCCACAATACTGCATAAATGGGACATTAGACTGGCTCTCCACATGTGTAAAGCTACAGAAAGTGGGGAGTCATCTCATTTTGCTAAAGAACGTGTTGCATAATCATCTTAACAGCATGACCATAAGGTTTGCTAATTGCCACATCTGTTTAACAGCTGTCAGATGGCTGCCATATGCTACCATCAATATTACAACAGAGTACATTACAGGGAGTTTTATTGTGTTCCACTGTTATTTATTTCCTGCAGACATTACTACAGTTGGTGACATCTATTTATGTTAGAGCACTAATTATTTTCTAAAAGCTGCAGAGGGGTCCAGATTCCCCCCCCCCTTTTCTCTCTGTTGCCTCGCACCCACCCTCCAAGTCAGCTTTTCTGAACCTTCATTTTGAAGTTTTTGTTTCAGCCAAGCTTCTGAGATGGAGGATGTGATACTAATGAGAATCCCATGGTCTGTATGTGGATTTCTTCTTTGGAAATGTAATTATGGCTGCAATTCTAAAGACTCTTTCCTGGGAATAAGACCCATTGAACACAATGGTGCTCACTTTTGAGTAGACATGGTTAGTATTGTGCATGTTTAGTAGACATGGTTAGGATGTATGCAGTGAGTATGTGAGTGAGTAAATAAAGAGCACAATCCTAACCATGTCTACTCAAAAGTAAGCACCATTGTATCCAATGGGTCTTACTCCCAGGAAAGTGTCTTGAGGCTTGCATATGTATCATACATGCATACATGCATACATGCATACATACATACATACATACATGTATGTCTGTCTGTCACAAGACCTGCTAGTATGCCATGATAAATTTTTCAATTTAACAATAGAAGGGTTCTGATTGGAGATATTTACCTTCTGCAAAATGCGACTTTTTCTTCTTTAAAAGTAGAGCCACATGGGCAATGGTATCAGTTCAAGTCTGCTGTGTGTGTGTGTGTGAGAGAGAGAGAGAGAGAGAGAGAGCAATCCTAAGCATGTTAACTCAGAAGTAAGTCTCATTGTGCTCAATAGTACTTACTTCCAGGAAAGTGTGGTTAGGATTACAGTCTAGGTCTAAGCAAATATTTTGAACTGGCAGCTTTCTTTGACCTACTGTGCCACTGGCTCTGGCTCTGCATTAGGGGTACAATACTATACATTAAATAGGGCGGCAGGTTTTTTGTGAGGATAGTGTGGTTCCCTGGTTTGCTACACCTTACAGTTTAAGAACCACCGATCTAAGCAAAATTGGGGTCACTTTGCTTTTTGCTTTTTCCCACAGTGAGCATAAGAGGTGCAACAGATATCCAACCTTACTGGATGTCCCAAATGCATCTGTTTAGTCCTTGAAGAAAAAAAGATGCTAATCTAGATTATTCTGTGATCTGGGCCAACAGGGCAATTTTTGCTTTCTTACATTCTCATAGTCAATAGATCCTATTGATTGCTGCTGGTACCACATGAAATTACAGATCTGAATCCTTCACAAAGGAAGACTTACTTGTGAGAAAGGCTCCATGCCTGCCATGTGTCTCCACCCTCTGTATATCTTTGCTATATCTTTTGTGCCTTTTTATTTCTTTTCTGGTAATACATGCATAGATGACAAATTCAGTTTGAAAAAATGGGGTAATGACCAATGGTCACCTGTCACAGCAACCATGGACCTCAGACGTCAAAAACTAAATTCACTTGCCTTGATCCAGTAAATTTGTTATAGGGCTCTGGCCTTAAATATACACTGATTGCAACGGTGAACCTTTGCACAATCACTCCTTTAGCTCTTTAAAACTAATTTCACTACTGAAATGAATGAGAGAACCTGCGCACATCAGAGGGCACACAGAGTTTGGATCAGTGTGACTGCTTATACTATACTGTCATCCCCCTTTTTATTAGACAAAATGCACACTGAAAGCCAAATTACATACGTCAGAGATCTATGATTGGATCTTATGATGTTTTATAAAAAGTTTATGAAAGCTTGCAAATGTAGGGCCAAAATTAAGCAGCGGCAGCAGTGTTGGAAGGTGTTAACCCTCAAATTCCCACATATCAAAATCCCACATTACTATTTGCTGGGGAGGGAACAGGTAACCATTTGTACCCCTCAGTTTCCCTGAGCCAGGCCTATAACAGCTAGAAAAGGCAGCACCTTGGGGAAGGGACAGGGAAAGGGTTACACTTCTGTCTAGATAGTTTTGAGTCTCTGCACCTGCTCTTAGACTTTTTTAAATTAATTAGAAGATGCAGGATAAAATTTTAGTCATCACTTAGGCTGCAATCCTAAAGACACTTTCCTGGGAGTAAGACCCATTGAACATAATGGAGCTTACTTCTGAGTAGACATGGTTAGGATTGTGCTCTTAGACAAGGCTGAGGTGGATGCGGGTGGGAGACATTCTAGGCAGGGAGAGGGTGGCAGCAGGCACCACTGAGCACCATCAGGCAGCCCTACCGAGTACTGAGCATCCCTGCCAGGTACTGGGCACCAGCAGGCAGCACTGGGCATCAGGCAACACTGGGCACCACCAGGCACCAAATCAATTCTTAGTTGATCCTTACATCATAGAAGGAATACACTCAGTGGTGGGCACTTACCGGTACGGGCCTACGCGCCCGTACCGGATCTTCCAGTTTCCCTGCCGCTAGCGAACCGCCAGTGACAGGGAAATGCAAAAACATGGTGGACCGGTATGGTTCGCCATGTTTTTGCACCCACCGCCCGCTCCATGGCAGGCACAGCGCATGCACAGACGTCGCCCGCCCCTCGCCCCGCTCACGCCCCGCCCACACCCCCTGACCCGGGCTGGCCCCTCCCACTTCCGGCGTACCGGATCTTGGGATGGGGCCAGCCCATCTCTGAATACACTCCCCAGTTTTGGGCTTCTAGGTGCAGGGTTTGGGGCTGCGTGTTGATTAGTATATCTGATAGTCCCAGGCTGCCCAGATTTGTGCCACTGATTGAGGCACAGATCCGAGTAGCTCCATTGGGACTGCAGTGGCTTTCCTCAGGGTAAGGGGGAAGGTTTCCAGTTGCCTCCCTGTTAGCCACTGTCTGCCTGAAACTTGCACTGAAAACACAGATTTTCCGCATAATGTGTAGCTTGGCCTTGAGGCATTTCAATATAATAAAAGAAACATACTATTGCAGAAAAATGCACCTTTTTGATAAATGTGTATAAATTATGCCATAATTTGATTGACCTTTTATTTATATTTTCAGTGAAGATTTTTAGATTTAAAAAATGGAGCTTATCCACGAACTCCTATCCTAGCAAAATCATGTTCCCCTTTTCATTTGTTAAATTTAGCAGCTTCAGCATTTAACAAGAATGAAGAGATTGACAAACTGCAGATGTGGCAAAATATGAATGATCTGACTTAATCTGAGTTGATAGATGTCACTGATCTGTCTTACAAACAGAGCGTGTGAATTCCACATGATATATTATTCATCTGTTATAGATGCCTTTTTGTTTCGCTAATAAACCTAAAATCAGAGCATCATTCAGATGGTGGAGAATTTTCAACAATAGAGATCATTGTGGTGATTGTCCGCAGTTACGCCCGTTTCTTAAAATAAAGCTTTTTATTTTAAAAATATTTTTAATTGAAAACATCATCGTCAAGATTCAGGAAGCTAGTTCAGGCCTGTGAGTTTGATGCCTATAACTGAGCTGGGGCCATCCTGTTGGCACTGATCATGCTGTCAGTTTGATATGGCCTGCTTTGGAGGAAGGGGTTGAATTCCAGCTCCATCTTCTAGCAGGTGATTGTCATGGTCACAGTTAACACAGCGCTAACCATCTTTGGGACATATGCACATACATGTTCCTTCCATACAAGAACACCCATCTTTGGTTTGGGACTAGATTTCTGAAATCTCAGAGCAAATCTGAGGGTATGTTCCAGCACTTTACATAACTTTTCCTTTCCCATTATTAGAACAGAATAAAATAACCAAATATATTATAACAAATAAATAGGGTTTCTAATAATGTACATTCTCTGAATGGAGCTTTTCTTGATGCAGAACTAAAAAATTTTCTGTTCATCACAACGCTGTAAACTGACAACATGGGAGTGGTCATCAAGAAGTCACAAGTAAACTGCAAAAAGCAGCAGCAGATCTCCATACCCTGACATTGCGTACTATAGTATTACATCAACACAAGCTAAAATAAGCCCCCCCCCAAACACACACACATATATACAAACACACACATATCTTTTTCCCTGTCACCTATGTCACTGTAAGTATTGTCTGTGTGTAACAGTAGCAACCAAGGAGTTGTCCATTCAAGGAAGAAATTCTGGAGTGGCACCTATGAGAAAACAAAGGAGAATCTATTTAGTTGTGAAGAATTCCCTGATGGATCCAGCCAAAGGCCTTCCATTCCAGGGTTCGTTCTCAACAAACCCTGCACAGTTACTTGGGAGTTACTCCCAGTGGAGTAAATGTACTTAAGATTGTTCGATATGTCTGTTTTGTTACCATGTTATTTCTTTGTAAACCAATTTGTGAACTTTGTTGAAAAACAGTATATAAATACTATTGATTGATTGATTGATTGATTCATTGATTGATTTCCCATTTTCTTCAGAGGATCAGGAAAGCACATATAACTCTACACTACAAGGGCTAGGCTGAGAAGTGTGTGACTCCAGGTCACCCCAGTGAACATCAGGTTCGGGTCGGGATTTAAACCTGCAACAACACCACTCCAAGTACAGCTTTCTAAGCATTACCCCCAAATCCAGAGTAACTACGAGAGCACAGAAGAGACATTACATGCACCCGTAGTTACTGCACCACCCAGTGAAAACCTATGGGAAATTCATATTGGAATCCAGAGTAAGTTGTTCTTACACCGGAGCAAGGACTCCCCGTAGTTACTCTGGATTTTGCCCTTACTCTCATAAGAACATAAGAAAAGCCTCTGCTGGAGGCCAAAGACCCATCTAATCCAGCTTCCGGTGTCACACAGATGCTTCTGGGATCACATAAGACACCTGCATCCAGGTGCTCCCCCTGCATCTGACATTTTGGGATTGCTACCGTCTACATCTATTAAATGCATGCAAACACACACACACACTCACACACCCATCATGGCTTGTAACATGTGTAATGACAAGACATCATCGTTTTTAATTCTCACTGGCTTTCATAGTGGTATAATATTGTTATATTTATATACTATTCTATCTTTCATTATGGACATTATGCCAGCAGGCCTCCGTCAGTCTTAAGAGACTATGGTATCATGCTCGGCGCTGCATACACTGCATGTGAAGCACGAAAGCCTGGGTTAGATTGTTATGGAGGATAGGCTGTTACCCAAGCAGCAAATCCCCCCTCTCCACACCACTGAATTAGTCCAATGGAAAGGCAGAGCCCATACGATTGGATCCAGCTGGCGTCGCAGAGCTGGGCTAAGGACAGGAGCTCACCCTGTCTTGTGGGGCCAACCCGGGTCTCGAACCCTGGCCTGCTGGTTAACAGGCACAGCGTCTTAACTGCTTGCGCCACCCACAGAGCCCTTAGGCACATCTTGCCCAGCATCACATGTTGCCTACCCTCTGAACCCTATGATATTATAATGGAGGGGTTCTTGCTGAGATCCCAAATGAGAGAAAAAGAGAGAGATCATCCTATGCAAACATTTTTCTCCTATTGTGAACATCCTTATAGTTATGTGTAAGATTCATACTTTTTATTGACTTGCTCTGGTCCAATGTGTTTTGACAGAGTGTGCATACATAAGATTCCTAGCTGGCCACCCATCCAAGCATGGACCAGACTCAGATCTATGAAGCTTCAGCCAAGTGATATCATGTGCTCTGAAATTGTGCCCTTGGGCCCAGTGTAAGAAAACCTGAAAAAAGTTTTAACCTATTAACATCAGACACATTCAAACCTGCAAAAGTCTTTTACTAACTTGACACAAGTGTTTTGTTTTTCTGTGTCTTTCACTTTTAATGTTTTCAACAAGCACCTGAGACTAACCAGTCTTAACCTAGACCAGTCTAACTCTTTGGTGTTCCCGTTTTGTGGTGATGTAGGGAGGCAAGCGCATGTTGGTGCATTGGCCTAACCCTCCCCCAGGAGGGGCACACAAGTGTCTGACAGCATTTTTGTGACATCCCCAGATAATCACAGGACTTGTGCTGGGGTTTATGCCAGTCTAACTGGAGATTAGGATTGCATCCTAAGTTGCTGACCAGCTCCCAGCAGCACTCATATTGAATGAATCTCAGTCCCTTAACATTCAGGCTGCAGCTCATCTCAGCAACCACCTGCTGGATCAGTCATGTGCAGAAATGCTCAAACCCTCTGGGATGTCCATCTCCAGAAGAAGCTCAACCGAAGAATCAAGGAAGAATAGCAGCTGGATAGCTGAAGGTAAGAAGAACGTCTCCCACTAGCTTCCCATGTGGATTCAGCTGGCTGAAAAGGAGTAAGTTGAAGCAACCCATGAGATGGTTCCCCATATGTTTACAATCTAAACTCATTAAGTCCTTTAAACTAACTTTGAACAATCTCGAGGTTTTTATAGTGCTGGTCTCTCCCATATTTGCAAGGCATAATTAACAGGATGACATTAACTGTTCCAGACTGCTTTCTAATAAAATCACCCCCCAAATTTTCCAAAATCACCCTTAATTTTACCCTTTGGTCTGCTTTACAAAGGCTGTAAGTAAGGATGTAACTGAGAGGTGAAACACATGCTTTGGGAAAAGAAGGTTCCAGCATTGAGAGAACTTGGTCTGTTCAGCCTGGAGAAGAGAAGGCTAAGAGGAAATCTGATCGCACTCTTCAGATACTTAAAGGGCTGTCATATAGAAGAAGGAACATATTTGTTCTCAACTACTCTGAAAGTAGAACTAGAACCAACAGGTACAAATTGCAAGAGAATAGATTGGATATCAGGAATAAAATTCCTGATGTCAATGGAATAGATTATAAGGGAAATGGTGGAATCTTCCTTACTGGGGCTCTTGAAGCAGACTCTTGACAAGGACCTATTGGAGATGCTCTAGGAGGATTCCTGGTTTATGCAGGAGGATGGACTAGATGTCCTATTAGGTTCCTTCCAATTCTATGACCATTATCTGGCATCTCCCTCTGAAAATCTGGCCAGCCACTGCCAATCAGAAGACAATCATTAGCTTGATGGGGAATATAATAATATCCAATACCTAATATAACATCCATCAATAAAAACTATCCCCCTTTCCAGCATCACCACTTCCCTTTTACCACTTCTTTCCTCAATGGCTCTCCTCAAATGCTCCCCTTCCCCAGCTTCTTAGCCTGGCCTTTTCACAACTGATATTCCATTAGATTCCATTTTTCATCCCATTTAATAAATGAACATAGTATAGACAGGATGATCATATTACTGGATTTTTCCAGATTTGTCCTCTTTTTTAGCTTTCTGTCCTCCAAAAGGGCTTCATTGTCCTCCATTTTGGTTTCATTTTGGAACTTTGAAATGGTGTATATTACCCAATCATGTCATATGTCATTGGATTTGTACTGAAGAGCAAAATCCAATATAAAATCAGTTTTGAAATATCTCCTTCCTATCAAACGTTATGGTCAAAAAACTAAAAATAAAAAATATGCATTGAGTTCTATAGGAAAAGTGAAAGTGCCCAATATTGCGGCCTTACTCGTGAGTAGGCAAACATGCCATTGTCCACTGGAAAGGCTAGGCTAAAAGGAATCCAAGACTTTGTCCCAGTGATGGGATTCAAAGAAATTAACAACCGGTTCTATGCCCACCTGGCAGCCACTTTTAAATGGCTATTTTTAAACTTTATATGTCCTATCTCTTGTTATTAACCAGTTCTATAGAGTTGGTGTGAACCTGCTGGTGCCCACCACTGCCTTGTCCTCCTTTTGAGCTTTGGGCATCTGGTCACGTTGGGTATAGCATCAAATACACTAACAAACTGGTGGACACAGTTTTTCAGTTGCCATTTCTCCATCTACCATGACTCTTTACTTTTTAGTTTACTTATTTCCCAAAATTTAAAGGTCTAAGGCTGCAATTCTAAAGACACTTTCCTGGGAGTAAGAACCATTGAACAAAATAGTGCTTACTTCTGAGTAGACATGGTTAGGATTGTGCTCTAAGGGCTCAATCCAGAGTAATTATGGCAGTTCTTACGCCGACACAACAAAAAATTAATCTGGATTGCTCTATGTATTTTCCATAGGTTTCCACTTGGTGGCACCGTAACTGCGTCAACATATATGTCTCTTGCGACAATGCAAGAACTGCTGTAGCTACACTGGATTGAGGGATTAATCTTATATTCTAACATAACATTATTAAAGTTAAAGGTATTTGCACAAGATCCCTGCTCTGCCTCCATTTTTTTCTGCTCCATCTTCTCATTTCTGCTCTAATAAGAGAAAATAAGCATAAGAATTTCCATCTGGCCTTGAACTCATGACCCTTTTAATTAGTGAAATAGTGCATTGACACAAGGCTGATAAAATTGGCTTGCATTAGGATAAAGGGGAGATTATGATTTAAGGCAGGCTTGACGACACTTCACAAAGCTAACAGTGTATTGTCACATTCAAGAAAAGACACTTCTGATCAGAAATGGGCAGATTAATCTAGTTACTCAGTTATAAGAAACAACAAATAAGCATTTGGACAAACTCCTATTTGTGCTCTCAGTGATAATCAAAATATATATAAACAAGGCATGTGCCAATTTTTCAGAAAGCCCAATAACCAGAAATACAAAATATTGCACTTTCTCCATCTCATCTGTAACATGATTTACACGTATTGTCTGTCAAAACCTTTAGCGTAAATTATCATAAATCTAATTTAGAGGTTAAGGAAATTAAGAGCATAATCCTAACCATGTCTACTCAAAAGTAAGCCCCATTGTGTTCAATGGGTGTTACTCCCAGGAAAGTGTCTTTAGGATTGCATCCTAAGGCTGCAATCCTAAACTGTAGTTAGGCCAACCTAAGCCCCAGCATAAGACCTGTGCTGATGTGGGGGTGTCACAAAAGTGCTGTTATGACACTTCTGTGCCACTCCTGGTGGAAGGTTAGGCCAGTGCAAAGACATGCGCTTGCCTCCCTACATCACATGGGAACAGGAAGATCAGTTAGTTGTGCCGGCCGAGGTTAGCATTGCACTCTTTAAATCTTCCTTTCCTTTCCTTTTTTTGGTTCCCTGCCAGAAATGGCTTCCTGTTTAATCCTTGAAATTTAAGAGAGGATTTACTCCTAAAATGACAGGTCAGACCATGATTTTTATCTAAATCCATGGTCGCCAAACTCACAACTGCTGTCTATCAAAAAGTGATCCCCATTCAGACAGCAGCTTACCATTCTGCCTCTGTACAGTACCATGCCATGTGCATTCTCAGTAGATATTAACACTGGGACACTATAGGTAGTTGCATCTGCCCAGTTGTCCTGTTGAACAACCTTCTGAATGCCCAGATCATCCAGGTGCCAATATCTACTTGAAATATATGCAGAATGAATGGTAAGCTCCACTCACAGAGCTTACCATTGGGGCTCATTGGGGCTTTCCTCAAACCCCAGATTCACCCGAGGCCAGGGTTTGGAACTACCTGCCCATGGTTTTATTGCTCTTTTAGCATAATTTAGTTTTATATTTTGTATATTTTACTGTTGCATTTGTAAGCTGACATGGGCATTTGCTTTAGTAGAGGAAATATAATAAATAAGTAGAGGAAATAAATCTCCATTCATTCATTCATTCATTCATTCATTCATTCATTCATTCATTCTTTCATTCATTCATTGCTTTTCTCAAAATCCAAACATAAAAATTGATTGCAAAATGTAAGAATCAATTTTAATTATTTTTAAATACAATAATAAATAAATAAAACTGCCAATCACATTTCCCCAGAAACTCTTTGTCTTTCTAGTTGTGACGGACTCTAGTGTGCAGTGCTCATCCCATTTGTAGAGCCATAGAGCCAGTGTTGCATGAAGACACCTCTGTGGACATGTGGCCCATATGCGCCCAGAACGCTGTTACCTTTCCACCAAGGTGGTACCTATGTCTACTTGCATTTGAATGCTTTTCCACCTACACCCTCACTCTACACAATATAGCTGCAGTCCTAACCACACTTTCCTGCGAGTAACTACTATTGAACATAATGGGTTTATTCCGAGTAGACATGCTTAGGATTGCACTGTATGTCACCTCTTCAAATCATTTTCACCCACATGTCTGGCACAGGAGAATGGTCAACCATGATTTCAGTGCACCCAATGGCCATAAGACACATCTTTCACTTCAATGTGCCTTCTTTGCCCATCATATGCGTAACTGTTCAGGATTTGAATCCATTTTTCAGGAATGTACCTTGTTGTCTTTCTGCACGGGTATCTCATGCTGCTTTGAGCTATTTCGGTTATGTGATTTCCTTATCTATGTACCTCGGAGAGTGCCTTTACAAGACTTTATAAACAGCTGCTAAGTTTATCGGCCTGTCATTTGGTTTTCATTATGCCAGATAACAATCTCCCTCATATCTTATGAGAAGATATAATGTGATTGCTTTTTAAAAGGCAGAGAGAAGAAACGAAACAAAGAGAAACCAAAAAAGGACGATCGAGTCAACATTGTCCTTTGCCTCATTGTCAGTAACCTCAACAATGTCAGCGCAGTTGCTTCCATCGTTCATTCTAGCTGCAAGCCAAGGGAAAAATTATCTTCCTCATTACTTTTGTACTCATCGCAATCTACGCGTTGTTTCTTTCCCCCTCCCCTCCTTACACTACAAGCTGTGTTGGGGCTTCTTATCGGGAACATGGCAATATCTGGCCCCAGCCCTGCTCACTCCTGACTGTTAGTGGTGTGCACAGATGGAATGAAAAGAAGGGATGAGAGGCAATTGTCAACAGCTCTTCCTTCTGAATATGGATAGCTATTATTCATGTAATTTGACAGTTTTTGACTCTCAGCTGTATAATGGCAGCAAAATGGTAAAAAAATTCAGCAGTCTAACTTCTGCCTTACTTCCAGATAAGCTTATCAACTGTAGCCCGAATCCCTATAGCTTATGAACAGATGAAAACTCACGTCAAGTTGAACTGTGTCTTGGATACATGGCTTAGAATCTTACTTTTTTGCATCCATACGTATGTACACCGTGGCTGCAACCCTAAAGACACTTTCCAGGGCATAAGACCCATTGAACACAATGGGGTTTACCTCTGAGTAAACATCGTTAGGATTGTGCTCTTTGACTTGTTCCAGTCTCAATGGATAGGAAGTATTCACTGCAATATCATTACGCAAAGGTATTCACTGCAATATCAATTCCCTTCAGCATATCATCATCTTTGATATGGGCCTAATCTGTACCCAAGACCAAAAGCAGTTCTTTCCAATGTGCAGCTCTGGGTAGTATCAATGTCCTGGCTTTAGAATCAGATCTACAGCACAATCTTATCCCTAGCAGCTCAACAGGGTGCAGCAGCATAAAAACCACTACATCCAGTGGCACTACCAGGGCTGCTGACAAACTTCTGGAAGAAAGGGATTTCCTTCCACCTTCTCCTAAGAAAGGGTAGAGGGGCTGCAATGGATTTCCTCCATTCTGCGCCAGCTTTTTTGCCAGTGTAGAGCATAGGATCATAGGATCATTGCATGGAGCATAGGATCCAGCAGGGCATGAGATTTATATACTTATATCATAGAATCATAGAGTTGGAAGGGACCTAGTAGATCATCTAGTCCAACCCCCTGCCTGCAGCAGGAAATCCTCCTAGAGCATCCCCGACAGGTGCTCGTCGAGCCTCTGCTTGAAGATCCCCAGTGAAGGAGAGTCCACCACCTCCCTTGGCAATCTGTTCCACTGCCGAACCGCCCTCACCATCAGGAATTTTTCCGGATATCCAACTGGAATCTCCTCTCTTGCAGTTTGTACCCATTGGTTCTAGTCCTGCTTTCAGAAGCAGCTATGAACAAATGAGCCCCTTCCTCCCTATAACAGCCCTTCAGGTATCTGAAGAGGGCGATCAGGTCTCCCATCAGCCTCTTCTTCTCCAGGCTGAACATCCCAAGTTCCCCCAACCTTTCCTGGTAGGGCTTGCCTTCCATCCCACTGATCATTCTTGTCGCTCTCCTCTGGACTTGCTCCAGTTTGGCTACATCTTTCCTCAAGTGAGGTGCCCAGACCTGAACACAGTACTCAAGGTGAGGTCTGACCAATGCAGAATAAAGAGGAACTAGAACCTCTCGCGACTTGGAAGCTACAGTCCTCTTAATGCAGCCTAAAATGGCATTTGCCTTCTTTGCAGACACATCACACTGCTGACTCATGTTCAGCTTGTGATCCATGGCAATTCCAAGATCCCGCTCACATGTTGTGCTGCCAAGCCAAGTATTCCCCATTTTATACCTGTATTTTTGGTTTTTATTTCCTAAGTGCAGAACCTTGCACTTCTCCCTGTTGAAATTCATTCTGTTTGTTACAGCCCAGGATTCCAGTTTATCCAGATCCTCCTGGAGGTTTCTCCTGTCTTCTGATGTGTTTGCTACTCCTCCCAGCTTGGTGTCATCCGCAATTTGATCAGCCTCCCCCGTATCCCTTCCTCCAAATCATTAATGAAAATGTTAAAGAGAACCGGGCCCATGACAGAGCCTTGGGGTACCCCACTTGAAACCAACCTCCAGGTTGATATAACAGAAGAGTACCTATATACTTATTCAGCAATTTAACCATCAGATTAAAAGACCATGTTTCTACTGCTGAAAACTAACTTGAGATCAATTTGGTTGATAGGCAACTTATGGCATAAACAGACATGTTTACAGCAGTACTTTTTTCTAGAAATAAAGGTGGGGGTACTGACCATGAAGATGCTATTTGTAATCATACGCATGTCTACTTGGGAGCCACAGAGATGCCGGTACTCACCACATAGGTGTTGGCACTCAGTACTGTTGAGTTTCCCCTTAAAGACTCCTAGTTTAGGGTAATGACATTGAGCACAATCCTAACCATAGCTAAACATATGTAAGCCCCATTGTGTTCAATGGATCTCAGGAAATTACAGTGGTACCTTGCTTAACAAGTGCCTCTCTTAACAAGTGATCCACATAACAAGCAAAAATTTCTCTAGAATTCTTCCTCACATAACAAGCGTTGCTTCACTTAACAAGCCCACTCGTAGGCCGCTGGGGCAGACACGCTGGCCGGCAGCCCTTTGCAAAAGCATCATGGCTCCCTAGCGTGCCTGCCCTTCGCGAAAGCAACACTTCCACACTGTTCCTTTTGTGGCCGGGGGGCTGCTAGGCAGAGGGAGAGAAGAGCAGTGGAGAAGAGGGAAGCAGCTCAGGGCTGGCCAGAAGGGAGCAGGGCAGAGAGAGGCTCAGGATGAAGAGAAGGAGACAGTGGGGAGACAAAAAGTGGATTGGATTAAAGAAGAAAGTGTCTTTGATTGCAGTCTCCTAACCATGTCTAACCAGAAGTAAGCCCCATTGTGTTAAAAGGAGATTACTTCCAGGAAAGTGCCGTTAGGACTGCAGCCTAAGTAGACTTCATAGGCTCTTACACATTGTATGCATGTTTTGAATTCAATTACAGTGTTTTGTCATCATTTTTACATACAGTTAATATTTTATATGAATATTTTTTGGGGTTGTGGAACCAATCATCTGAGTTTCCATTATTTCCTATGGGGAAATCTGCTTTCACATAAAGAGTGTTTCACATAACAAGCATGCTTCCTGAATGAATTAAACTTGTTATGTGAGGCACCACTGTATTATTATTTCACCTATAAAAACAGGAGGGACCATAGGACCTCTTCCCACAATGCCTTCAAGAATGAGGGATTCACTGCAATGTGGATCCTGTAGGAATTATGCACATGGACCTGGGTAAGACATTTCCACCCATGTGGAGTGCCTGTGGGAGGCACATCACTCACACCAATTTTGCTCCAGTTTGCAGAGGAAGGAACATTGGTGTGGGCTGGAGGCATGATGTGGACTCATAACACAATCATAACCAACTTTCCAGCACTGAGATAGCTATGCCAGTGGAGCATGCACTGCATCACACAGTTGGGGAAGAGTCATGGAATCTCCTCAAGGTAAGGCAATGTTTGTTCCCATACCTTGGAATGGGAATATTGGTTAGTGCTGCAATATTGGTTAGGATTACACCCTTAGTCTGTGTAACATCGAAAGAAGCAATGCTACAATATTGCCATGCTACTATCGGTGACATGGAAGAGGGTCCTTAGTTTCTGTGAATGTGTGAATACTAAATACCAAATATAACTGGATGCCACTTGCTAATCTATCTATCTGTCTGTCTTGTCTGTCTGTCTAGTATTTACATAATGCATGAAATCTGACATCTTACTATGTAAGTTCATTAGAGAAAAAATATGCATCGTACAGCAAGATCATCCAAGCACTATAGAGAATTTGAATAGTTTAAAATGAAAATGTATTGAACAGACAGGAAACCTAAGCTTCTGGTAAGTTCTTTACACAGGCACCCCACTGATACAAGAGCCCATATTTCCCTTACCATGGAAGAATTGTGCTCAGGGCTATAACACGTGAATATCCCCTTTCTTACTATGCCAGAATGTGGCCTAAAGATAATGATATATGTATCCCCCACCAACCTTGCGTAGAAAGAAACCCATTAGTTAATCTTTGTTCAGTGCTTTTGAAAAGACAAAAAACTGCTCAGTATTCTTATCAATAATATATTCTTATTTCCTTGTTTGAATTCTTTCTGTAAGTTCACAGGCAAAGGCCTCTTGAGATGTACACCTCATTTTCATGCGCACCCCAGGGGGACAGAAGTTGTACTACTCTGAAGCTACCTTTATATTGGCAGGCAGAGGCGACAACTGGTCCAGAGACACCAGGGAGCTCTGGAATTTAAACTTGTTAGGTGTTTTGCTTAATACAGCTGAGCTGGAATTTATTCTGGTATTGAAGTTTTCAGAGCTAGGCTATACTCTTTGGAATGGAATTTCACACTAATGAGCCTAAAAAAATGTCTGGAAGCAGATTTCAAAGAACATTTGATTGTAGTGCTGGTTCTCTGCAAACAGAGGAAAAGGGCATATGCAACCAAACAGCACCCTCTACCGGGGAAGATGCCTATTTTCCAAATATAACACTGGAATTTGGGGACACTGTAGGGTGCGTGTGTGTGTAGCATGTTGCACAAATAAGTAGCTCACTTACAGTGCAATCCTAAGCATGTCTACTCAGAAGTAAGTCCCATTGTGTTCAATAGTACTTGCTCCCAGGAAAGTGTGGTTAGGATTGTGGCCTTAGGCTACAATCCAGAGTAACTACAGGACCTTTTACACTGATATAGTTACAGTGCCACTTATGGGAAACCTATGGGAAATGCATAGAGCAATCCAGAGTAAGTGCCTCTTACATCCTCCCATAGTTACTCTGGATTGTAGGGTTACATGATCAAAATACAATCCTCTTCCTGAGATGGGGGTGGGGGTAGAAGATTATTTCAGCAGAGGCTGTGTTAAATCTGATAATGGGGAATATGATTGTGAGCACAATCTTAATTATGTTTACTCAAAAGTAAACCCAATGTGTTCAATGGGTTTTATTCCCAGGAAATTGTAATTAGGATTGCAGCCTCAGACATACAAAACTATGCAGGTGTTGGATAGAGTGGATGCTCTTTTGCATCTCACTCACTACCAGAACTTAGAATCAAGGACTTGGAAGGGACCTTGTAGATCATCTAGTCCAACCTCCGCCTGAAGCAGGAAATCCACTTATAGCATCTCCGACAGATGCTTGTCAATCTTCTGCTTGAAGATCCCCAGTGCCAGAGAGTCTACCACCTCCCTTGACAATCTGTTCCGCTGCCAAACACCCCACACCGTCAGGAATATTTTCCTGATATCTAAATGGAATCTCCTTTCTTGCAGTTTGCACCCATTGGTTCTAGTTCTTTCAGAGGAGGCCAAAATGTATCCCTTCTTCCATATGACAGCCCTTCAGGGATTTGAAGAATGTGAACATGTCTCTTCTCAGCCTTCTCTTCTCCAAGCTGAATATACCAACTTCCCTCAACCTTTCTTTGTAGGGCTTCCCTCCCATCCCACTGAACATTCTTGTCGCTCTCCTCTGGACTTGCTCCAGCTTGGCTGCATCTTTCTTCAAGTGAGGTGCCCAGAACTGAACACAGTACTCAAGATGAGGTCTCACCAATGCTGAATAAAGAGGAACTAGAACTTCTCATGACTTGGAAGCTACGGTTCTTTTAATGCAGCCTAAAACTGCATTTGCCTACTTTGCAGATGTCTCACATTGCTGGCTCATGTTCAGCTTGTGATCCACGGCAACTCCAAGGTCCCGCTCATATGTTGTGCTGCTAAGCTAGGTCCAAGCCAGCTACTTAGGGAACATCAACTAAAAGTGAGGGTCAGAAGGTCCAGAAGGGTTCAAACAGACAAAAAAATTTATTCCCTTGTCCAACATGTAATTAATCTGGAGAACTCCCTGCCACATGAGTTAGTGGTGGCATCTTCATAATGCCTTCAAAAAGGGATTGGACAGATTTCTGAAGGTAAACCTTCTTGAGCTGTAACCTCACCAGTTACAAGGGGTTGTTTTAAATTACCATGATTGTAACTTCACAGATTACAACCTCATGTGTTTCAAGCCATGATGCGTATGCAGTCTGAGATTAGCTGATCAGTCATCACGGGACCGGAATTTTTTCTGTCATTCAAATTAGCCATGTGGTGAATGGCAGTTTTTTCCTACCTTTCCTGCAGTTGCCTTGAATCTTTTATGAATAAGGTGGGATAAAATAATAATAACAACAACAAAAATGAAACAAAGTGGGTTTACAAAGTGCAGATGATTAAGAACAGAAGAGACAGTTGGCGAAATAAGGCAATGCATGGGCAATACCTGAACAACATTCAAGAAAATTCTAATACCATTAACAAAGCCAAATGGCAATGGCTGAGGAAAGGAAGATTAAAGAAAGAAACATTAAAGAAAGGCCTGATACTAACAGCCCAAAAACAAGCACTGCAAACAAATGCAATAAAGGCCAATATAGACAAAAGCCAGAAAGACAGCAAGTGCCGGCTATGCAAGGAGGCAGAAGAAACAGTGGAACACATCATCTGTGGCTGCAGAAAGATTCCCCCAAACGGACTATCCGGAAAGACACAACAAAGTGGCTGCCATGATACATTGGAATCTGTGCCAAAAGTACAAGCTAGTCACAACCAAGAACGGGTGGGACCACAAACCAGAAAAGTTAGTCCAGGATGAATAGCCCAAAATCCTATGGGATTTCTACAGTATATTCAGTCCGACTGCCACTTGGAACATAATACACCAGACATCACTGTGGCTGAGGAAAAACAGGTCTGGATAATTGACATTGCAATACCCAGAGATCATCAATGTCAAGATCAGGCAGTATAAGGACCTACAGATAGAAATTCAGAGAATCTGGGAAAGAAAGTCACTGTGATTCCAATAATAATTGGTGCTCCTAGAGCGATTCCATTAAATCTCCAGGAACATCTAAACTTAATGGGCCTCCAGAAGATCACAACTGCCTGGTTACAAAAAGCAGCACACCTGGGAACTTCACACATATTGAGATGATACCTTTGTGATCCCTAGTTCCTTGGATAGGAACCACATCACAGTAGAGCCAATTCCATTCAAACATCTGGAGACTCTGAAATAGTACATGATAATAGTTAATAATAGTTAATTATAATAACAATACACCAGACTGGCAAGGATGGGGAGGTATGTTCAGAAGGTTTCATTAATTAATTCAGTAGGTTTCATGTGTTAAGATTAACAAGTTAACCCATGTGCAAACTGTTGCCTTCATTGAGGGAATGCAAGGGTAAATAGAATCCAACTGTCACGAGTTTAATATATGGTGATTAATTCATGGTGGTGGATTCACATGTACATGATTGCTTGCTGCACATTTAGTGAATGATCAGGACAGTTTTGTAGACTAGCCCTAGTACTCCTTATGTACTCCTTTGGAATGGTGTTTGAGGGGCAGCAGTGCACAAAGGCTGTTTAGCAGGAAGCTAAATCACGACACCTTGCCAAATCCGGAATGATGTAGCCTACCCATGTCCCTGGATTTTATGAAAGATGGTAAGATTTGTGGAGGAAAAAGCTAAGCGAACATTACTCTTGGTGAGCTTTGGCATGTACGAGTTAATAAATTCTGGTTGTCTTGGCCCTTAGGAATTCCGCTCTGTCTAAAATTTCAGTTTTGCTTTCCACATTCTTTCCCTGGTGGAGCTTGAACTTGGAAATAGCATCACTCAATGGCTCGTTAGTTTGATAAACTGGTATAAGTGACTCAGGCTAGAATGGGTACCTCTAGCACAGAAGCATTTATAGGTCTCCAGGGGATTCTGAAAAACACCAGTCGGTCCTTGAATACTGAATCACAGCAAAGTACTCCCAAATCTTTAATGTTTTCATGTATATAAAGCGTGTGTGTGAGGGTGTCCGTGTATGTGTGTGTGTGTGAGGGTGTTCGTGTATGTGTGTGTGAGAAAGAGAGAGCGAGAGAGAGAAGTATGTGTGTGTGTAAACATTACAGTCAGAGTATTTTGGCTATGATTCAGTACCTTTAAGTTTTGCGGGTGTTTTGTTGAATTCCCCTGCTTCTTTCCTTTTTAAAAAAATGTATATATACTTGCTGTGAAAATGTCATCACTAAAATATGGAATAGGTTTCTCCCACTTGGTTTCTGTTACTAGTAAAGCATTCAAAAAGCTTCTGGAATAGAATTACCCATCGAATGCAAAACTCCACAGAGTATTCAATGAGTCCCTCTGCTGGTGTTGCTTTCCATTTTCAATCCCGCATTACAATAAAAATGAATAAATATTAATCCGGAGCTGTCCAACGTTTTGAGCCTACCATACATTTACTGGTTATCATGTTGTTCCCAGCAGCATTTCACATTGAGGTTTTATTTATATAAACATGTGCCGGTATAAATTTTGGGAGATAACTAGTTTGGGTGTGTGGATTTCTTTTTTTCCCACCCAGATGTGGCACATCTGTCATTGGAATACCTCATCAATTGCCATAGATCCAACCCAACAAAAAATATTGTCTGTTTTAAAGGTTATGTGGGTTGCAAGGGCAGTCAGCCATTACTTACTGGAGGAGGGGCAACAACAGATGGGACACCAAGAATTATAGAGGGGGGAAATGCAGAAAGGAGCAAAAATTTAAAAGGAGGGTAAAAAAAAAGCATGGTTTATTGCCGGCATAAAGTAATGGCAAGTACTGTATGAAAGGTCAGCAGTCCTGCTCAAGTTTGTATAGCTGAGTACTATGGAAACTATTTAGGCAGAGCTCTTCTGGTGCATCATTTTATTTCCACCAGCTAAATAGATACTCTCTAAATCAGAAGTCAGCTGTGGCTTATCTGTTGTTTGTCTGGTCACGAGGTCTGGTCTAGAGGTCTGAAAAGTTTGTCAGCTGGTTTAGAGGGTAGAGCCTCCTTTGCTGATGATAAGAACTGAAGGTCACCAGATCAAGACAACCAGAAGTCAGATCCGAAGCAAGACCTTGAAAAGCGGCTGCTGTAGCTGAGATTTTTCATCTGCTTTTCAGTGGAAGTGAAGAAGCTATCTCAGCTGCCCTCCATGTGAGAGCTGAAGGAGAAGTTTGTCAGCCAGCATCTCAGACATCAGGGGCCAGTATTGTTAACCAGACGGTGAATGTAACACCTTGAAGGTAGCCGGTTCTTGAAAGACAGAACTACTCTGTGTTTGTAAAAATCCCTTTGGGAATTCAGATTCGCCTGCCTATGTAAACTGCTTTGAATAAAGTCTGAGGAGCAATCCAAAAAAGATCAAGAAAAGTGATATATAAACACCTTGCATTATTATTATTATTTGTGCAAAATTCAGACCAAAGACGAATATGTCAAAAGCAGTGGCCATGGTTATTTTGATAGAATGCACTCTAACTGCTCTCTGTGTATATATACCTTTAGTTGCCTCTATATCACTTCCTAATATAAGAAGAGCCCTGGTGGATCATGCCAAAGACCCACCTGGTCCAGTTTCCTGTATCCCACAGTGGCCCACCACCAAATTCTTGTACCCAATCTTACATCTGGCATTCAAAGGTAGCCCACTTCTAAGAAAAAAGAAACATCTCTGTGAATAACACATATAATCATAAAGCATATTCTTTCCATGTGGGGTCCTTTCCACAGATGACTCAATGTAGAAGGTTCAGATTCTCATTGTGCCTCTCAGCTCTAAAATACTGGCTTGCAACCTGCACCTTTAAGGGATTGGTTTGTGTAATTTGCAAACCAGAGGCCTGGTGAAGAAGTTGGTGAAGAGGTTGGCCTTCCCCTACATAGTTGGTACCCAAGACAAATAAGAGACACACAACTGCCAAGATACTGTGGACACATATTGAGCAAAGTCAAGGATAAGGGAAGAAAACAACTTTTAATTAAGGCTGCAATCCTACACTTTGGAGTAAGCCCTATTGGACAAAGTGGGACTTGCTTCTGAGTAGATATGCATAGGCTTGTGATCTAAATTAATTTCTTAATAAATTGGATAAATTTCTTAATAAATTAATAAGTTTCTTAATATGGTTATTTTTAAATAATGTCAGATCTGGTTTGAGCCTTTGACTGTATAGTTACAATGGAATCAAATGAACAAGGCAATGGGTAGGTATCTTTTAAACTTTCTCTCTAATAGATAGCAGGGATGGTCCAAGACCCAGATGACTTAGACTTGAGTCGTGAAACATGTTTTTTGTGACTCTTATGGCTGGACACATGTTAAAAACTTGTGTGCTCACTCGGGGTTTGTAACATAAAAATGAAGACTTGAATAGACTTGAGTCAAGACGTATTTTTGTGTTGTTTGTGACTCTTGTGTAAGTTCTTGCTTGCTTGTTTTTTCCACCACTTTCACAACTTGACTTGATTCTTGAAAGGACTTAGAGCTGACTCAAATTACTTGAAAAATAGCCTGAATGAGATGCAATGGCTGCTGCTGTAACTCATTTGTGACTCAAATCAAGTGGGCAGAGGGTTTAGACTCAATTTGGTACTCAAGAAAGTGGCTTTGGCACATCCCTTCTTCATGTTTCTTTGTCAGTTCAATACTGTAAATTGTATAATTTGTGTTACAGGTACCATAACATCTGTCCAATCCACAAACCTCAGGGAATTCACACTGACCACAATTTGTATTTTTTTTAAAAAAAAAAAGAACAACCGGTTGTGTTTGCACTGTTAATTCTTCAGATTCCCTGTTGTCAATTTGCCATGGGTTAACACTATGAATAATAGGTTCCTATACTATTATTTTAATGTTCATGTGGCAGTAAGAAATGTCTCTGAGTAGGCTGTGATTCTTTAATGTGGCACAGCGCAATTATATTGAAAATATTGTATAAATTGCAACATGTATTAAATGTCAAAATACCTACTCTGAATTATGAATCGGAATGACATTATTTAAAAACATGTGAGAAAGCATCTTCATAATTATATGTTATCAACACAGAGACAGATTAGCTATTCTTTTAGCATAATTAATTTTATGCACAATGCATTTCTGTTTGCAGTATTTGTCATTATTCATCAATATAATTATGAATTACTAAGAACTGTTTTCTAGAATCTTTAAGTTGTTTTAATTGTATGTTGTTTTCTTCCTTTATCCATCCTCTGTTTTATTTATACTCATTGCCATATTCTAACTCCATTCAAGCCAACAGGTAGATTTCTTTCACCTTCAAAGCAACATTACCATGTTGTCCTCTTATTTCAATTGTTAGGTGCAAGTCCAATGTGGTTTGAACAGTTTTTATGGTTAGGCAACTCGCAGCCCAATCTGAAACGGTGCAGGTGCAAAGGGGGTACATAGTCTCTGCTGTATCCAACCAAGCTTAGAAGGAGGTTGGAGATAGTTTTGGGGTTAAGAAGATATTTTCATCCTTACCACAAGTAACACTCCAATGGGGCTATTTAGATCTGTGCCAGATATTTAGCCCCATGTTTTGTTTCCAGGCCCTGGAGGGAGGACAGGGCACAGTGGAGACCTCCTCAACCAACCAACCAACCAACCTAGGCCTGAACCACCCCTATTCTTCCTTCTCACCATCTTTGTTCCATCCATATCCGTTCCACCCTCCTCCGCCCCCCTCTTCCCAGCACTTCTCTTACCTCCAGCAGGGTTCAGGATATAGCGCCAGTAGGAGAATGCAGGCTTTCCCGACTGTGCTACATACACACAAGTCATCAAAATGCACTTTATGGCTCTTTTACAACAACTAGCAGCGCTATTCTGATGTAAGATTATTCCATCAGTTGAGTGGTGACTGTTTCTAATACAAATCATTAACAATTTCATTCCTTTTAGTGAAGGAGTCATAAGAATCATGATTTCAACTTAGGAACTAAGAGTCCAACATAAAGCTGGAGAGATCAGGAAGGCCAGTGGCATAAGCCAGACCATGGCATGTGTCTCAGATAGTCCAAGGCCAATGGATGCTCCAAAGCAAATTCTTGGGTTTCTACGACATGGTGATGGAAAAAGTATGCTATACTTTGACAGATAAAACAACTCTTTTCGCTCTCTGCAACATCCCTGATCGGATCCCTCCATAGATGCTATTTGCTTTGGGAAGTGATGCTGCCAGGCTTCTTTCAAAGACATATAAAAGTGATATACTTACACCAGAGATCCGTTTGTTTCCTCTAGTGTGTGAAATGGCACCAAGATCGAAACCCTACATCACAGTACCAAAACTGCAGGAGCACTCAACTGGCTTGCCGGCGATCGCAACTGACACTATTTCAAGCCTGTAAGGCATAAATCAGTATGCATGTGTAATCCTTTTCACCCTTAACCTGACAAAAGGAAGATACTGCACCGCTGCAGGCGGTGCGCAAGAGCTGCACAAGTGAACTTGGCACAGTAATGACAAATGTCAATCACAGCAGAGGAAGGGAGAAAGAGACAGATGGGGCATTAAGAAGTCAAGCTTTATCAGAGTGTTCCTGATACAGATTTCTGGGCACAAGGCAGTGGACAGCGTGGACAAAAGCACTTTCTTAAAGACAGGCTGATGCATCACAACATCTGCAAAGGCTGTACTTTCACACAAAAATCTCTTCTATCTGTGTTGCATCTTTAGATCTCAGAAGAATACAACTTTTGTATAATACCTAGCTGTCAGTCCTCAACATTCAGTTATATGTACTCTACCTGCATGACCAAAAACAAACTACAATGAAGCTCTGAGTGCAAATAGGAAGTTTTTGCTTCTCAGTTCTCTTGGGAAGTACGTACATTTCCAAGGTTCACCTATGAAGGTACCAAAAGAGAAGGGATCCCTTCCGAAGGGGTCTCTGAGACACCACTATCCCAGCCACCTGTATTTAAAATGAGATCAAGCCAGGTGGAGAAGGACCACATGCAGGGTGAGGACAGACAGCTTCTACCTTTAATCACTGCATAGAAGAGGGAATTCAGGAAGGTTCTGCTTTTTAAACCCTTCTTTGATGAAAGGTTCCTTGGAGTAAGGAGTAACATGCCTCAATTTCCTCTTCTCTGTAATGGTTAAAGGTAGAGGCACTCTGTCCTCCATTCTATATGGTCACCTTGGCCACATGGGGACTATGACAGTGGCCTCAAGTTCTACCAGCTAGTGAAAAGCACTGACCTATATTCACATATGGTCTCCAAGTTTTCAGGTTAGGATCTTTCTCAGCCTCACCTGGAACGACCAGGGATTACACCCGTAAATATCTGTATGAAAATCTTTGTAATCAGTGACTTGCAACGTCTCCCATGTTAGATGGTAGTTGACGTCCCCTCCACTCCTGACACGGGCTGGCTCATCTGCCACCAAAAGGGATCTTAGTGGAGAAGTTCTATTGGCTTTCAAAGGACAAGGGCATCTGCTTCTCATCAAGATGTTTTAGTTGTCATTTTCACCCTGAAATCTGAAATTGTGTATGTGGAATACTGTAATTCTCTTTATGATTTATTTTCCAATTCTGAATTCTTCTTTGATCAATTATCCCGTGCAGGAGCAGGGTCCGCTTTTTCCAATCTGAATTATCAAACCTAAGTAGGATAGTTTTAATAAATATTTTATAGTGCTGCAATGGCTCAGTGGTTAAAGACATTGTGAATGTCAATCTGAAGGTCGACTGACTGGCAGTTTGAGACCCAAGTACTGCAAGATGGAGCGAGGTCCCTGCCAATAGGTACCACTGCAGTGGGAACAGAAGTCTGTGCACTTCAGCATTTATCCATCCTGGTCACACAACCATGAAGGCATCTTCAAACAATGCTCTCAGCCTTGTAATGGGGATGATATAGTTTCCTAGGGTTGGTCATGACTAGTAGGGCAACCTGCAGGGGACACCTGAACCTTTATCTCAATAAATATTTATATCACAGTAAGCCCTTGATGCAACATGCATCTCACCCCATTCTATAATTTGCCACATTACCAGTAAGTAATCTTTTTTCTAAAGGATTGTGCTAGTGTGACTTAATGGGAGAGGGTATCAGCTAGATCAGTGATTTTCAACCTCTTTCATCTCACGGCACACTTAACAAGCCACTGAAATTGTCAAGGCACACCATCAGTTGTTTTTACCATTTACAAGGCACACCAGACTGTTCAAATCAGTGATGGGATTCAAAGAAATTAATAACCAGTTCTATGCCCATCTGGCAGCCGCTTTTAAATGGCTATTTTTAAACTTTATGTGTCCCATCTCTCATTAACAACCGGTTCTCTAGAGTAGGTATGAACCTGCTGGAGCCCATCACTGCTTCAAATCCCCCAAATTTCCTGTTAATGAATGTTAATCTCCAAATTACCTGGCACACCTGAGCACACCATGGCACACTGGTTGAAAATCACTGAGCTAGATATTCAGCATTTATTTTATTTATTTATGACTTAATTAATAGATTTGTATCCCACCTTCTCTGCAAAGCAAATTCAGATTCAAGGCAGCTAACAACTAAAGGATATGAAAAATGCTGATGTTCTTTAGAAGAAAGCCACACGATGGCACAGCTAGAGGTGGTACAAAGCACTAAAGTTTGGAAGGAGGTGCACTGCAGCAGTGTCTGAGCATACCCTTTCTTTTGGACCTATTCTGGATGGGCGTGCAAATCAGATTTTAAAACCTCTCAGACTGGCTCCAAAGGGGCCATTTGAATGCCGTTGCGCTGCGGATCCCTGCAAAAAGTGCTTTGAACCTCTCTGGCTATACCACTGGAACCATGAGGTGTGGGCACCCAAGCAGTCTGGAGTTGCTGGGTCTCCGAACAGAAGGATACATTTCAGCACATGTAACATGAAGGATGTGATCATCCAGAGACAGGGTGACCATACAGCATAACCAAAAAAGGAGGACACCCAAGAAAAATGTAGGATGTAACAAAATCAAAGCTTAAAACACTCATACGCATCGCTTTGTCGTGCATTAATTTTAATTAATTTTAATTTTAATTAATTTAATTATTTACATATAATTTATGAATTACGAGGCCACATGATGCCTGCTCACAAGGAACAGGAGGACACTGGAGGTTTTTCCCAGGACATAAGGCTAAAATCCAGGATATGTCCTGGGAAAAGGGGACATTTGGTCACCATAGGCATGCACAGCATAACAGTGCCCATGAGACTAACCAGCCAGAGACTTTCTCAGGAGACCGACTAACCAGGAATATCAGGAGCGGCACTGCTATGCAGTGATTGTGCATTGCGCATGCATTGTGCAATTAGCCGCCTTGGACTCCCTCTTGTAGGAGAGGAAAGGCAGGATATAAATAAAATAAATAAAAATAAATGCATTGGGGAGGTAGTGGCGTAGCTAGACCAGGTGGGGATAGGACTATCACTGACTGACTGACTGACTGACTGATCAACATTCTTAAATGTTAACACTCGTTCACCCACTCACTCATTTTGTTCTTAAAATTATACTCTCACAATGACAAGTAAATTCAGCTACTATATACTGTATATGAGTGTTTTTTGCTTTTATTTTGTTAAATCCTATTTTTTCCCTCCAGTGTCCTACATTTTGCAAGTTTGAAATGAGGCTCCCGGCAAAACTTAAGTGCTTTGCACCCATTACATGATGTTGACCTTCTCCTGGGACCAGTGGCGTAGCTACAAGGGGGTACAAACCACTGTTTTGTGTCCTACATTTTGCATGCTGCAGTGAGACTTCCTGCAAAAGATGATACTTTGCACCCCTTTCTAGCACACATTGCATGCTGTGGAGCTTCCCCTGGGATCAGTGACATAGCTAAAAGGGGGGCAAAGCACTAAGTTTTGCAGGTAGTCTCACTGCAGCATGCAAGCTTGCAAAATGTAGGACACTCTGCAATGAAGCAAAATGCAAAACTTAGTGCTTTGCACCCCTTCTTGCACACATTGCATTCTGTGGAGTTTCTTCTGAGACCAGGGGAGTAGCTACAAGGGGGTGCAAACCACTCAGTTTTGCAAGGAGCTTCATTGCAGCTTGCAATGATATTCCCTGCAAAACCTAGTGCTTTGCACCCCGTTGCAGCTACTCCACTGGTTCCAAGAGAAGCCCCAGAGCATGCAACGGGTGCAAGGATGCCTTATGTGGTTCCTAGGGGGTGATGCCTGTGCTGCAGCCCATGCACTTTCTGCACCACTCCGGGCAAGGCGACGGCTTCAGCCACATCTACAGAGCATGCTCCACCTCCCCACATCCGTCCCCGCCCCATAGGCTTCTTTGCAAAGAGGCCTTTCCCAGACCCCCTGCCTCGCTTTCCCTGCTACAAAGAGAGCGCCCGTTGCAACCTCTGCAGGCTGAGATGAACCCAGACGCAGCGCCCTCCCAGCCTTTCCCCAGTCCCGGGCAATGTAAGTGACTTATCCGCACTCCCGGGCCAAGCGCAGGGAAGGCTACGCAGAGCCTAGGCTGGGGAGAACCCCGAAACCTGAGTAGCAGCATAAGGCGGCGCGCGCCCTGCCCGGGAATCTGCCTGCACTAGCAATGCAGACCCGGGAATCTGGGTTGGGAGAGGCAGAGCAATGGCTGGCAGGGGTGGGGTGGGGGGAGCACTGGGGGGGGAACTGAGGCTGGGGAGGGGACAGGGGATGCAGAGGGGGTGCGCAGCTTGGAAGGCAACCCCCCCACTGGGTTC
Organism: Cryptoblepharus egeriae; assembly: GCA_030015325.1. NCBI lineage: Eukaryota > Metazoa > Chordata > Lepidosauria > Squamata > Scincidae > Cryptoblepharus > Cryptoblepharus egeriae. The sequence continues at coordinate 175,684,498 of JAREYC010000003.1, read as the reverse complement.
ACCCCATGCATTTGCACAAAAGGGGTTGCAACATCTATTTGCAAAAATTGATGCATGGATGGGAGCTGTGTGGGTGCACTGGAGGGGCTACATTTTTAGAGACTGTGCACTAGGTGCATATGCACTATCCAAGCAGACCTTCCCCTTTGAAGCTTTTCCAGGAGGGGGTGCAAAGCATTAAGGCTGCAATCCTAAAGACACTTTCCTGGGAGTAAAACCTATTGAACACAATGAGGCTTACTTTTGAGAAGACACGTTTAGGATTAGGATTGTGCTCTACGTTCTGCACAGAGCATCACTGCAGTGGGATAGCTAGAGGGGGTGCAAAGCACCACATGCTAGAGAGACCTAACTGCACTATGTGTACATGCATCATCCAAGGAGACATTCCCCTTTACAGCTTTTCCAGGAGGTGGGTGCAAAGCACTAAATTTTGCATAGAGCTTTATTGCAGTGGCATAGCTGGAGGGGGTGGCAAAGCACTACATTTTGCAGTGTGACGCAAACCCTAATGACACCACCACAAGTGTATGCGAGTGGCTCAGGGCACAGACTCATGTTTATAAAATCCAGTATGGGCATGGACTGGCCGTGGGTTAGTACAGCCGTGCAATAAGGCCTCCTCTATTTGGATTGGATTGTTTGGCTTAGAGCACAATGCTAACCATGTCTACTCAAAAGTAAGCCTCATTGTGTTCAAGGGGTCTGACTTCCAGGAAAGTGTCTTTAGGATTTAGGCAATCCTAAAGACACTTTCCTGAGAGTCAAACCTATTGAGCACAATGGGGCTTACTTTTGAGTAGATACGGTTAGGATTGTGCTCTTATACAAAACCTAATTCTTCCATGTGGATTATCAACCCACCAGAATTTTGGCTGAAGAAACGTTAGAAAAATAATTGCTTTATGAATGATGTGCTGATGTACCAAACAGCTGAAAATGAACTTTGCCATGTTAAAAGAAAGCCAAGCTATATGTGACGTAGAGCTTTCTTTTGATTTTATTTCTTTTTTATGTATATGCTGCTTCTTCCCTTGCAATAAAGCAGTTGATAATTTAACATCAACACATACTGAAAAGTTAAAAACATACAGACCACACGCATCAGCAAAACCTGTAGACCAGAATATTTCAAGCACTGATCCAATGGCGCTGTTAAATGGCATTGCTTCTTCTGATGCTTGTTTGTGTTTGGACAGTTCCGGGAGGTACCACCGTCTTAGTGGAACTTGCTCCAGATATTCATATTTGTGGATTATGCAAGCAGCAGTTCAATAACCTTGATGCGTTTGTTGGTCACAAGAGAAGCGGCTGCCAGCTCTCAGCTGCAACGGCTGCGGAAACCAGCACCATACAGTTTGTGTCGGAAGAAACCGTGCCGGTGACGCAGGTCCAAACTGCGACAAGAACCATCACTTCAGAGACCCAAACCATCACAGGTATTCAGGGCCTGGAAATTTTGGAAGTGTCTTCTCAGTGGGGGCAAACACAAACATATACAGCGGTGCCTCACATAAAGAGCTTAATTTGTTCCGGAGGCATGCTCTTTAAGTGAAATGCTCTTTAAGTAAAGCAGATTTTCTCATAGGAAATAATGGAAACTCAGACGATTGGTTCCATAACCCCCAAAATATTCATATAAAATATTAACTGGATGTAAAAATGATGACAAAACACTGGAATTGAATTCAAAACATGCAGTCAGTGTGCATGATCCTATGTAGTCTACTTAGGCTGCAATCCTAAAAATACTTTCCTGGGAGTAAGCCCCATTTAACACAATGGGGCTTACTTTTGGGTAGACATGGTTAAGAGGCTGCAATCAAAGACACTTACCTGGGAGTAAGCCCCATTTAACACAATGGGGCTTACTTTTGGGTAGACATGGTTAAGAGGCTGCAATCAAAGACACTTTCCTGGGAGTAAGCCCCATTTAACACAATGGGGCTTACTTCTGAGTAGACATAGCTAGGAGACTGCAAGCAAAGACACTTTCTTCGGAGGCTTACCTGGGCTGCTGCTGGTGGTTCAAGGTGGTTGGTGGGGGCAGTTAGGGGAGCTGCCTCTGGCACCCTCAGGAAACTGCCCCCGAGTTGGGGACAGTTAGATGCAGCAGCGCTGCCCAGCAGCGCTTTTAAAGAGCCTCCATGCAGAGCGTCAGGGCTACATAGCACGTGTGCCCATAGCACACTTCCTTGTTAAGTGAAGCGGAACTTGTTATGTGAAGCAAGATTTCTTAGAAATTTTTGCTTGTTATGTGAAACGCTTGTTAAGTGAGATACTTATTAAGTGAGGTACCACTGTACTTGAAAATAAAGGATGTCTTGCACAAGTCTTGGAGGGTTACTAATCCAGTCTACTGAATCTACTAACCCCAGATTCAGGGGAGGACACCAAAAAGCAGGTGTCTTGTGTGCTTTCAAAACATTTGTAGGACCACCAGGAAGCTGTACTAAGTAGGCCTGATCCAGCAGGGCTCTTATGATGACTTAACACTGTGATTTTCAACCTTTTTCATCTTGTAGCACACTGATGAGTCACTACAGTTGACAAGGCACACCACACTGTAGGAAGGGGGTCAAATTCCCTAATTGCCTTAATAATGATTCCCCCAAATCTTGCAGCAATCACTGAAAATCAGTTGAAAATCACTGTCTTAACAAATCACTTTCCTGGTTGTGGTAAAAGGAAAACAACAAAGTTTGGTTCTCTTTTGAGGCTATAAATTCCTCACCTAGATATGCCTTGGTACATGGCAAGTCTGGCCTCTGATTTTCAAAATACTGGAAAATTTGTGGGGGTTTCACTGATCAGGGAGCAAAACCAGGGTTTGGAAGCTCAATGGTATTTTACGTTAGACAAAAATTACAAACATGGTCTCATTTTGGAGCCTTCAGATGTTTAAAGATTAATTTGCTTTTAAAAAATATTTTCCAGTTTCCGCACCAGAGTTTGTTTTTGAACATGGCTACCAAACTTACCTGCCTGGAGAGAATTGCGAGCCTCAGACTGCCACCGTTGTCAACACACCCCCAAAATCTCGCACAAAAAAATCAACTACATCTGCAACGCAAAAGAAACTCAACTGCTGCTATCCAGGTTGGGTATAAGAATGAAGCTGCAGGTAGCTTGCAGATTATAGGGTTTCCTATAATGGAACCTATATTGAATGGTTCCTAAAATCCTATTCAGACTTTGGGATCACAATCTTTTCAGCGGGGTGACAGCAATGCTGGGATCACACTGCTGCTGTGTACAAAGAGGGGAGTTGTTACATTTCAGCAAACAACAGCCTTCAACTAATGTGGGGAAATCTGTGGACACTTCACAGGATCCCACAAGCATGTAAACAGCTAAAAAGTGTGATCTCAAAATCAGAAGTGGTTTCCAGTAGCACTTTCTAACCTACCCTTTTGAGGAGCTCTCTGGAAGCATGCACAGCAGTGGCACTAAGGAGATCATGTCACTGTCATCCTCTACCTCGTTAGGGGCCAGCAAGGAGTGCTCCCCTGTCTGGTGATACATCTTCTACGAATAGATGGTTATAGGTAGTTTGGAACAACTAGTCCTAAAACAAGAACAGTACTTCACGTGTTTCCTACTAAATTTCTGTATGCAGGGTGCTCTGTAATCTTCTCTTTCAATTGCGTAAAATTGAAAAGTAGTATAAAGGGCAATGAGAGTATGTTGAGGTGGATGTAATTCTAAAGCAGATAACTGGTTCATCTTGCCGACATTGTTTATTCAGGTTTTGCTCTTGCTCGAAGAATAGGGTTTTCATGCCCCCTGCTTGTGATATCTTTTTTCACAGATGCATCCCCCTCCAGTCCAGGAGCTGGACCCCTGCATGCGCAGGGGACACCCAGAGGCTGTGGTGGAGGGATGCTTCTCCCCTCACACCAGGCTCTGGGAGCCACTTTGATCATAATTCCAGTGCACCTTTGTAGGACTTATAAACAGAATATACATAGGAAAAAGTTTCTGGCATGGAACTTGTCTATAAGTTGGGGACTTCTCTATTACTTTTTCCAAGTCTCAATCCACTCCCTCACCCTGTAAGTTGTTATTCACTAGGTCCTAGTAAGGCTAAAACCAACTTCATAGAGTGATCTAAATCATTGGCACTTAAACATCTTAGCACTGCACACCTGGAATGCAGTCCCCATCCAGACCACATTTGAGCATTTCATTCAATGGACGAGGATGCTCTGGGCGTTTGCGTAATCTGTCTTGCATCCCTGAAGGCCGCAAAACAGGATGTCCAGACACATCCAACTGCCCAGAGCACCCCTATCCTTAAAAGGAGGAGGACATTGCATGGTGGCCAAGTGGAACCAGAAGGTCTGCTCACCAGGCAGATGGATCCATTGGACTAAGGTTGCCATAATTCTCTTCCACAAAATTGGGACAGGACCCTCTGTCCCATTTGCCATTATGAACACAATCCCCCAAAATTGGGATTGTCCCTGTTTTTTGGGACATAAGGCAACCCTAATGTGGGCACCAGATCCAACTTGTACAGCTCTGATGTAGACATAATCCATTCTCTTCCCTGTCACAGCAAAAGCATCAGGGCCTTTGCAACTTGCAAATTGTTCTTTGTATTGTACTTGCATTCTCTTCACTGCTCTTCACTTCTGATCACGCAGAAGGAACGAGGAAATAAATTGGTGATGCAGAAATTTTTTTTCATCACTGACATTGCCACAAACTTCTAAGAAGATTCATGGAAGTGCTTTCTAATTAATTTATTTAGCCATTGATCACACTGGTCCAAGCCATGTGTTTGTGGGGGGCGGAATATTCTTCCTCTTGTGATTAGGTCAGTTAACTTTGTTAGAATATATATTCTGATTGTTTGAGAACCTGCCTTTCCCTGAGGTTCTTGATTGAAATTTTAGGCCTTTTTATATTTTAATATCTTAATGCTTCAATATTCTAATTATTGTTTTTAACTGTTGTATGTTTTTAATTCTTAATTTATTTTTTTAATTGTTAATTACCTTGAGTCTTCCCTTGGAGTGGGAGAAAGGCAGGATATAAATACAATAAATTATAATTTTGTGTGCTGATAATTTGAAACAGCACCTTTAACTCGAGGAAAATGCTGTTGCATGAACATGTCAGGGATGCTCTAGGGGGATTTCCTGCTGCAGGCAGGGGGTTGGACTAGATGACCTACTAGGTCCCTTCCAACTCTATGATTCTATGAACAGTCTGGTGTAGCCAAAGGGAGAGAAAGATGGACCTATATCAGGTCCTCTTGCACATTATGGAACAGTTTTCCTCAGCTATGCTGCTAGGACTGCAGCTATGCTACTAACCTCCAGTTAGGCTGGCCTAAGCCCAGGATAAGTCCTGTGCTGACCTGGCAGTGTCACAAAAGTGACATAAGATACTTGTGCGGCACTCCTGCATCTCCTGTAGAAACAACGACTGGGGAGCCATTTGGAGCCATAGCTTGGTTAGAGTCTGAGGAGCATATGTCCCAGGTGCTTTGCCAAGCAGGGCACATGACTGCCACCAGCTCCTGGTGATGAAAGAGAAGGGCGATGTGCTCATTGTACCCACATTACACATCCTGGAAGGCATAATGCACAAAGTGGCCACCATAAACGTCCCTCCTCCAGGAAAAGCCCAGCAAACATGCACTCTGCCCTCAGGTGCCCAGAAGTGACATCATGAAATCATGTTGCATCGTGAAGTCACTGGCTCTGGTACAGTGAAGCCTCATCACCATACTAATGGAAGGAGAGGAGCTCTTTGCCCCATCTTAACAAGAAACCAAGGAAGGATTCTTTGCATCACCCTAAACATCTTGAACGAAGAGTAAAATTAAATGCAATAAATATATTTGGTTATTCATCTTTTTTTCTCTTTCCTCCCAGGCTGTCAGTTCAAGACATCATATGGTATGAAAGACATGGAGCGACACTTAAGAACCCACACAGGTACTTGATCTATTATAGGGGGTCCTTTGAAATAGTGAATGCATAACGGTTTGAAATCTGCCCACTCTCAGTAAGAGACCCATCAGGACTGTGTGGTGGGGGACTGATTTCTCCCCATCCTTGTATATGTGTTTTACATATACGTTACTCATATATGACTGGGGAGACATTTTTCCTGTTAAAAAAAGCAAATGGCTGTAGTGAACAAAGGTTTGTCAAAGCATCTTTGTAGGGCTGTGAATCACTTACCTTATTCTGTTTAAAGTAATGATAACTCCACAATTTCTTTTTTAATTCATATTGGAACCTGGAATATAGCCATATAAGATCATAGTGATAACCCCATTAGTTCAGGTCATAGGCCAATCTAGTCCAGCTTTTCTATATTTCACAGTAGCCAACCAGTTGCTCATGGAGCACATAGGACAAGTAGAGACTCCATCCTGTTGAAGGAACCTCCAACTAAAACTAGGGGGTTACACATACTTATCATGGCTTGTAACCTGTAATGGACTTTCTTCTAGATTAAAGTACATGTGCCCACCATTTATTGGAGAGTTTTAGATTGGAGCACTGTCGAAAAGTGAAAACAGTTGAAAAGTGGAACTGTCTTTTTCAGCATGCAAGTGCAAAACTGCCACCAAAAAAACATAAATATCAGTTGCAAAAGCCTAAATAACACATTTATTAAGACTGCAATCCTAAAGACACTTTCCTGGGAGTAAGACCCGTTGAACACAATGGGGCTTATTTTTGAGTAGACATGGTTAGGTTTGTGCTGTAACATATAGCCAAAATACATCACAAATTACAGCAAAATGAACAAAGGCATATGTGGGCGATGAATATCTTATATATTTGAATGATTGTTATTCACTGAAGAAAAACAGTTTGATCACCATGTCACATACAAATCAATATCAGAGAAGACAATTTTGGTCTTTAGAGCCGCAAAGAGAGGTTGAAAGAGTGGAGCATCTGTTGAGTGAATGAGTTCCTGGTATAATTGAAAGGTGTTGAAAGAGGGGAGCTGTCAGAAAGTGGTGGGAGGCACCTGTATCAAATTATCTTTTAAAAGCATCTAGGCCAGATGCTATCATCATCTCCAGCAGCAAGAAGTTCCACAGACTAATTACTTGCTGGGCAAGGAAATAACCCTGGGAGCGAGGAGAGGAATTGCTCCATAATATTCATTTAGGATTTCCAAATGTATGTTTTCTCAATGCTTTGTTGTCCCTCCTTCTCCTTTTCAGGTGACAAGCCCCATAAGTGTGAAGTGTGCAGCAAGTGCTTCAGCCGCAAAGACAAACTCAAAATGCACATGCGATCCCACAGTGGGCTGAAACCCTACAAGTGCAAACATTGTGACTATGCAGCCGCTGAGAGCAGCAGCCTGAATAAACACCAACGCATCCATTCGAACGAGCGCCCTTTTAAGTGCCAAATCTGCCCTTACGCCAGCCGTAACTCAAGCCAGCTTACTGTCCATCTCCGATCCCATACAGGTAAGTCACAGTTCTTCCCAAGGTTTGGTGTCAGTTAGGATGGGGGCATTGATACTGTGCCCCCATCCTTTTATTGAAGGACACTGTTACTGGTATCCATCTGTTATTGGAGATAGAGTGAATTCTACCCAACATACAAACGTGAAAGGAATCGATGGAAGGTTTTAGTGCAGCTCTCAAGCATTGTGGCATTAATTGTCAGAAACTTACAGCCATCAATCACTGATTGTTTCCCAGATGTGAACGTTGCCCAGATCATCCCAGATGATGTTTCCACGATGATTGGAAACATCTTTAAAAATTAAAAGGGGTGTATCAGGACCTGGTGAGAGCTATTAGCTGCTGCCATAGCCAAATGAATATAAGAAAAAGTTTTGTACCGAGATAGACCATTGATCTGTACTCTCTACACTTAATAAAGTTACTTGATATGGCTATCTGGATATGGCTATATGTCTCCCAGTCCGCCCTGTAGATGTAAAGGTTTGAACTTGGGACCTTCAAACTGCATACTCTGGCACAGAGCTACAGTTCCTCTGTTGCGATCTGTGGTCTGAGTTGGAGCCTGAAGAGCATTAAGGAAAAGGTATTGCTGTGGTGAATTGGCATAGGTAGAGGACAGCTACTATTTATTAGGATTGGTCCTGGGCAAGTTGGAAATACAGGGCGATTCAAAATGGAACAAAAGGATGTAAGGTTGCTTGCCTTTTGTCCCATTCATTTTGAATCACCCTATATTATATTGCTGAAGTCCTGATGCATGTTTAGTGAAAAGCTGAGACACTTGAAATGTGAAATTCTTTCATGAAGCTGTGCATCTCCAACGTAAAAATGTCTCCAGTGTAAAATGTCCAGTGTCTCCAGCGTAAAAATTGCCTTCTTTTTGGACACATATCATTACAGCCCTCAGGCCACAATCCTAACCATACTTACCTGGGAGTAAGCTCCATTGACTATAATAGAGTTTACTTCTGAGTACACAAGCATAGGATTGGGCTCTCAGTTGTTTGGTCTTCTGTTAATTTCTATGAAATTACTTTTGTGGGTCATTAACAATTGAAGTTCCTCAATTTTTTTAAGCTTTCTTGACCAAAGTTGCATATTACAAGGTCAGTGGAATAAATCTGCATAACAGATCACTCTCTAGGTTAGAAAATTTAACGTACTGTCGACATTTAGGCTTTGCTGCTGTCCCAGTATACTATATGAAAATGGTGCACCGCATCATGCTTTCATCAGGAAAGTAGGTAAAAATTCAATAATTCGACTTTGCAATGCAGCCTGTGGCGTGCACAGCTGGAGGGACAAGCCTGTAAAATAAACTGCACTTGGCAGGCTGTGTGTCTTCATTAATAAAATGTGTATAATAAACATTTTACACTGTGGGTCTCAATTATTAAGCAGATGCACGGATTAGCACAGTATGCCATATCGCAATTTGAAAAATCTTCAGCTTGATCAATGAAATATGTAGCTGGGTAGGCAAATTATGCATCCGCTTTTACTGTTTTCCATTTATTAAGATCTATAAAATGGCAAAGTAAATTAAACTCTGTGTGTTGTGATTATTAAAGAACAGAAACATCCACTGAACTAAGGACCTCCCTATATTTTATTTCTGTCTTAAATGGCACCCTGTAGCTTTCCCCCTCTTCTTTATGCTCACTATCAGTGGATAACAAAGGAACATCCTGGTGTTCGAGTGGTTGAGAGTAGCGATAAGTCAGCAGTGCTGTTTTGTGAGGTGGTATAAGCGATAATCAGCTATTCCTGGAAAAATCGAAACTCCACTATTGACACCGCAAATGGTATCAGTAATGTCTGTTTTGCTCTGATGACTAGGCATATGGTCCCAGTGGTCCTAATCTTTCCAAAGCAAAGATGTGATTATTTGGTATCTTTCCAGCAAAGGTTCATGCATATGTCTGTTTGCAGCAGCACTTTCCTCGGTCCACCTCACCATTGTTTTCTATTAATTTAAGTACATGTTCAGTACTAAAAAATAAACAAAACCAAGAATAGATGCAAGGCTGTTTGAGGATATGAGAAGAGGAATATAGAAGCCTTGTACTTACAACTCACTTAGATCTCTCCTTGCTCCAAATCACACTTGCTTATCTGGTTTGAATTTTAAACTGCTAAATTTCAGGGATGTTACACGTGCACAAATTTCAGCTTCTTCCCACTATCTGCTTTTCCCCATAAGATACTCTAGCTGTGAAAGAGATTGGATGGGACAACCAGTTTGTAGTCTCATAAAAGATGTTATCAAAATGAGAATGACAGCAAGCCTCTCTGTTCAATGATTCAAAAGTCTCTGCAAGCATAAATATAATCAGGGAAACTTTTTAGCCAGGCATTTTTTCCCTGAAGTGCTAGTTTCTGTTGTCAGAGTTTTCCTTCCCCATATCAGAATACAGTGATGCCTCACATAAATTTAATTCATTCTGGAGGCATGTTTATTACATGAAACGTTCTTTACGTGAAGCAGATTTTCCCATAGGAAATAATGGAAATTCAGATGATTGGTGCCACAACCCCCAAAATATTCATATAAAAATATTAACTGGATGTAAAAATGATGACAGAACACTGGGATTGAATTCAAAACATGCATTCAATGTGCATGATCTTATGAAGTCTACTTAGGCTGCAATACTAAAAATACTTTCCTGGGGGTAAGACCCATTTAACACAATGGGGCTTACTTCTGGGTAGACATGGTTAGGAGGCTGCAATCCAAGACATTTTCAAAGCGTCTCCCCACTTTCTCCTTCTCTCCATCCTGAGTCTCTCTCACCTGCTCCCTTCTGGCCAGCCCTGAGCTGCTTCCCTCTTCTCCACTGCTCTTCTCTCCCTCTGCCCAGCGGACACCCAGCCACAGGAGAAACAGCATGGAAGTGTTGCTTTCGCTATGGGCAGGTGTGCTAGGCAACGCTGACGTTTTTTAAACAGGCTGCCGGCCAGTGCGTCTGCCCCAACTGCCAACGAATGTGTTCTTTATGTGAAGCACAGTTTGTTACATGAAGCAGAATCCTAGAGAATTTTTTGTTTGTTACGTGAAACATACTTTATGGGCACAATCCAGAGTAACTATGGGGAGTCCTTGCAACAATTTACTCTGGATTGCAATCTGAATTTCCCATAGGTTTTCACTAGGTGGTGCAGAAACTGCGGGTACACGTAATGTCTCTTACGTGCTCCTGTAGTTACTCTGGATTGTAGGGCTTGTGAGGCATTCTTTACGTGAGGTGCCTCTGTATTCAGATGTGATTCTGTCCAAAGTGGTGCAGTATATTTTCCCATTTAATTCTGCTTGGTGCATATTTTTATATACTTAATTATATGCTTGATGTGATTACAGAAACATTACAGTGCAGATTCATCCAAAAATTATTTTTTTTATCTCAATACAGTATAACTTGATTTAGTTAGACTGTAACTCAAAATGCTTTTCTTATTGACAGGAGATGCCCCCTTCCAATGTCGTCTGTGTCCTGCCAAATTTAAAATCAATTCAGATTTGAAGAGGCACATGCGTGTGCATACCGGAGAGAAACCGTACAAATGTGAGTTTTGTGATGTGCGTTGTGCAATGAAAGGCAACTTGAAATCACACATTCGCATCAAGCACAATGTGGAGAACACCTTCAAGTGTCTTGAATGCAACTTCCAGTGTGGGAACAAGACAAACCTCCGACATCACTTGCGGACCCACCAGCCTGAACAGCCGGTGAAATGCTCCGAGTGTAACTACTCCTGTTCCAATAAGGCAACCCTCAAGGTGCACGAAAGGATCCATTTCAAGGATCGCCCTTTCAAGTGTGACTTCTGCAACTTTGACACTAAGCAGCGGAGCAACCTGACCACGCACTTGAAGAAATCCCACAGGGACAAGGTCAAGGTGAAGAAGAAAGCTCTTGAGAAAACAGAGGGAGGGAGGCTGAAGGAAGGCAGCTCCAGACAAGTTGCCAAATTGGAGGCCAAGAAGGCATTCAGATGTGATCTCTGTGAGGCCTCGTTTGTCCGTGAGGATTCTCTGAGGAGCCATAAGAGGCAGCATGTGGAGTATAACGGGATAAAAAATACAGAACTGGCTGTCTTACAGTTCCAGATGGACCCCACTACACAAGCCGGTGCACCTATTACTGTCAGCCATCTCCAAGTGCCACTACAGGCTTCGTCCTGTGGAGAAGGACAGGTCAAGATTATTGTTGGCCATCAGATGCCTCAAGCCAGCAGCCTTGGTCAAGCCACTTCTGTGAACATTGTACCTCCAACCCTAATAAGTCCAAATCAAGAAGACTTCTCTGGGAACGGCCAGCTACAAATCCTGCAGCAGGTGAGTTTGCTTGCTTCATCGCTCCACTCCGGGTCTCATGCAGAAAGCATTTCGGTGGGCCAGCCAACAGTTCTCCTTGCAACTCATGATCAAGGCGACAGAAGCTCATCACACCAGACTTTAATTCCTGCTATGCCAGTGGACAGCCATGACACCTCAGCCACCCAGGCTTTCATCAGTGGCACTGGAATTAGCTGCTCAGACTTGGAAGGACTCAATGCTCTGATTCAAGGAGGGGCTGGGGAGGTGACGGTGGTGAGTGATGGGGACCAAAGCATTACCGTCTCTACCTCCCCCATCTTTTCCTCCTCTCAAACAGATGCATCAAAGCAAGCCTACTCCATCATCCAAAGTGGAGCCCATGCAAGTTTGCTGTGTCCTGCAGACTCAATACCAGATTAGTCCAAAAAAAGCAAAGGCATTAATCTTGCACATCAAATTTAGCCTTGAGGATTGTTCTAAATTGGGCAATTCCCATTAGCAGGCAAAGCAAGCCCTAGGGTGAAATCCTAAACAATTTTTCAGCTTTAGGGTAAGGGCAATGTGACTCCAAGGTAAAGGAACAAACATTGCCTTACTTTGAGGAGGACTCTTTCACTGTCCCCCAACTGCAGGATGTAGCGCATGCCCCACTGCCACAGCTACACCTGTGCTACAAAGTTGGTTAGACTTGTACCCTTTGTACAGTGAGTCATTTTTAAGTTTGATACTATTTCAGATATTCACATATAACAAGCCCACTAATGCTACTACACACGAAGCGAGGAATGACATGATACTGTTCATAGACCTTGTTCGTGAAATAGTGTCATTGTATGTGGCTTGCCTTTAGCCTTTCCTCATGTAGACAATTCTGTTCCCAAACATGAAGATGTTCTTCATCGAAGCAATGGCAAATATTGTTCTCTTCAGCTCTGGCTTACTGGAAGTTACAACTTTAAAAATAATGATTGAATAAAATTTAATTGAAAAGACCTTCAACCTTTACAGTCAGTGCAGCTTGACTGTTTAACTGAACAGGCCACATGGAAAAATTTGGGGGGATGTGTGTTTTTTAAACTATTTTTGTATTTTGCTTTCAAGCTTCATGTTGTACAATATGTATGATTATATTTTTCCCATTTGAAATAATCTTGTGCTGCAATCCTAACCTCCAGTTAGGCCTGCTTAAGCCCCAGCATAAGTAATGTGCTGGCCTGGGAGTGTCACAAAAGTGACATATGGCACTTCTGCCCCCCTTGTTGTGGTGTTAGGCCACTGCATAGGCATACACTGACCTTCCCATACCACAAAGGAAAGATATGCCATGTGAGTTAGGCTAACCTAAATTTGTTAGGATTGCGCCCTTAAGACTATAATGCTGCAATTCACTGATCACTGAGTTCAGGATAACTTAGAAAAAGTTGCTTAGAGAATTAAGAAAAAATCCAGCAATGTACAAGGTTGCCATGTTAACTCCTAACACCAAAATGGGGCTGCCACCTTTTTTACTTGTGAATTAAACAAATGAAGCTGCAGAGCTAACCAGTTTAGGCCAGCATAACTCTCTCATTTCCCCATCCCTGTGGTAGTGTGGGGAGGCAGGTGAATGTCTGTGCACTGGCTTACCCCCTCATCCCACCCCAGAGTAGCACAGAAGTGTCCTATGACACTTTTGCAACACACTGCAAGCCAGCAAGGGATTTGTGCCAGCCTAACCAGGATTGCATTGTGGAGCGCCTTCAATGTGGAAATGGGGGTGAGAAAATTTGTTCAATGTATGTGTGTTTGTTGTAAAAGATCTCGTTAGGTTTTTTGCATTTTAGATTGTGAGCCCTTTTGGGACAGGGACCCATTAGTTATTAATTAGCTTATTTTTTCATTTTCTTTGTAAACCTCTTTGTGAACTTTTTAGTTGAAAAGTGGTATATGAATACTATAGATAGAGATTTAAACCAAACACCAGTTAGTTATACCAGTTACCTAGTCATCAGGGTAAGGTACGGAATAATGTGCTGTTGTCTTCTGCTGTAAAACAATTGTGTTGTCCACAGTAAAGCAAGCTTGTTTGATCATGCTGGGGGCAGCAGAGCATGGCTTGATCAAATAAGTGTTGTGGGACTTGATACATATACTCTCTGCCTAGCTGTGGTATAGTGAATTTCATGTACAGTGGTGCCTTCCATAACAAGTTTAATTTGTTCCAGAAGCATCCTTGTTATGTGAAGCGCTCTTTATGAGAAGCAGATTTTCATATAGGAAATATTGAAAACTCAAGATGATTGATTCCACAACCCAAAAAATATTCATATAAAAGTATTATCTGTATGTAAAAATGATGACAGAACACTAATTGACGTCTACTTAAGCTGCAATCCTAAAGACACTTTCCTGGGAGTAAGACCCTTTAAACACATTGGGCCTTACCTCTGGGTACACATGGTTAGGAGACTGCAATCAAAGACACTTCCCTGGGAGGAAGACCCATTTAACACAATGGGGCTTACTTCTGGGTACACATGGTTAGGAGGGTGCAATCAAAGACACTTTCCTGAGATGCTTACCTGGGCTGCTGCTGGAGGTCCAAGGTGACCGGTGGGGACACTTGGAGGCAGTTAGGGACAGCTGCCTCTGGTGCCCCTAGGCAACTTCCCCAAACTTAGAGGCAGTTAGAGTTGGCAGCGCTGGCCGGCAGCCCTTTTAAATAGCGTCCGCGTGGAGCATCATAGCTTGCGCGCCCATTAGGTGCCAGAGGGGTTTGTTATGTGAAGCAGATTTGTTATGTGAAGCAGGATTCCTTGGAAATTTAAACTTGTTATGCAGAACATACTTTATGTGAGGCGCTTGTTATGAGAGGTACCACTTGTACCTTCTAGGGCCATGCAAATGGAGTGGAGCACTCTGGGCATCATGAGAGGAAATGTCAAGCCACCTTCAGATGTTATAGCTGCTGTGTGCAGCCTGTGTTCAAAGGGAAAACAGGTAATCTGTTCCCTCCACCCCTATCAGTGTGTGAGCAGGCCTTCAGAGAAGTCCTAGGGGGCTTGGGTAACTTTCCGCTTTTGCGCCACATGGCCACAATCAAATCATGACTCATAAAAACAAAATGGGTCCAAAAAGTGATACATTTTGAGACCCTGTCTGATGGCCCACCTGGTCGTCCACACCCCGTGCTTGACCATATCTCTGGCTGCAACCACTGAGCAGCCCCACATACAGCCCTTGTCTACATACAAGAATGAACGTAAGTTCTCAGAGAAATCAGTCTTGCCCCCTCATGTGTTGGCTGCACGCAGCTGCCATAACATAGCAGGTAAGCTATATTAATAACTAGTAGTATGATGAAAATTGTCTTGATAATCTACAGTTGTAGGTACTTCAGATCCTCAAGGCAATTTTTTTAATACTAACAAATCAGGAAAAGTAGTTAACACATCATTTTTTTGACGCCATGGGAGTCACATGTTGGTATCAGGTCTGTGTGGAACTGGAAACTTGCAGAGTCCAAGGCAGCCAGCCACACAATGTGACTTACCAGGCACTTGCTAAACTTCTCCTGTCTTTGCATTGCTGCCTAGAAGGCAGGTCACAATATATGGTTGTTTTTCTTCTGGTGGGTCACCTTTTATAGGACTGCATTAAATCAGAACAGTTTCCAATGCTCTGATTTTCTCGTGCTTTTTTTTTTCCTAAGGAAAACAGAGCAGAAAGATAGCCTAATTTCTGTCTTTGTGAAAGAAAGGCAATAATGAATTATTTGATACCATCAATAGATGGTGCTAGAACTCAAGCTTAGGTTTGAACTAAAGTATGTTGCTTTAAGGATAGGCACATAAAATAGATGCTTCCTGTGAGAGATGAAATTGCTGGTGTGGTTTTCTTGCTCCAGCTCTTCCTTCTGTGCAAATGTTTAAGATAAAATTAGAAAAAAGAGGATTCTTCTTAATGAATTTAGCAAGATGTCCATGAATATAGTTAAATATTGAACTGATTAAATATAAGTTTTTCTGTGTTTTTGTTTTTTGTTTTTGTTAAACAGGGTAGATTTTGAAATTTTGGTAGGACAGCATTTCTCAATGCTTGTTTCCCTGCTGTACCGCTGTGCCTAGTTCAGCTATTGGAAATAGCTGGCAAAGTAATTGGCACAGGAAAGTAATTGGCAATTACATCCCTAGAAGCCTCTAAAAAATCAGAGCCAGGGATGTGGCTTTCTATGCTCTTGGAATGTCTTCTAAGGTAGCAGCCTACAGGGCCTGGGAATGGCAGCCTGTGGTCTTGACACTGGGCACTTCCGGGGCCAGGATTGCTACTGAGTTGGAGGCCAGATGGAGCACAACAAACACCAGTAAGAGGTTCAGAGCTAATAGGTTGGGTTATTTGAGCATACAAAAAACACGTGCCAGAGTTCTGTCACTGAGCAAGCCTCCTACTGCTCCTTGTAGTGTTGCGCTATTGCTCTTGCTACCAAGTGGCAGCGATCTAAGGCAGGGATCTTGCATGTACCATCTGACACCTCAAGTACTTCTCTGTTAGTATCACTGGTTTAGAATTGCTGTTGTAGTGCTTAAATTAGAGACACATACATCATTGTACATGTTCTGCTAATATTCAATCAGAATTTGGTGTGAGCAAGGAACTCACAGTGCAATCCTATACCCCTGTTGCTTCTCTAGCACTGAATATTGCAAAAGTGCAGTAAAGCACATTTATGGGCTCCAGCATGATCCAGCACCAGCTGTTGCTCAGCACTAACATAGTCCGGCACTGATGCTGCACATTTCATCGCTGCGGCAATCCTGATGCTTGCGGACTGCATAGGATTGAAACCACCTGTGGCAGTACTATGCAGATAGTGGCTGCATCAAAGATCTTGCATTCTGTGTTATTGTTTAATTGTAATTATATATGTATGTTTTTTGTATTTTGGTTTACCAGGAAAAGCTGGCATGCCAGTACTAATCCACATTGAATATCTCATGTGCAATCTTACCCATAAAGCCACCCACACTATGCAGAAACAATAAACGGTATGAATTCAGAATAATTTGATACTCCGCCGAATACATCTGCCTGTTTTTAGCCCACAAATGTCTACATTACTGCTCAAGCAACACACTCCCACACAGGAACCTAATGCCACAATTAGGTTCTCTAACCACATATCTGTATTTCACTTTCTCAAAGCAGAAACACGTTGAACTTATTCAATCATAGGAAACCAGTATATTTATGTCATTAGGATGGCTCGCTCATAACACTAAGGTTGTGCATTGTTCTGTCAGATAAACAGGAAAGATAACATAGGTGAAAACAAGAACAGGCAACACTGCACCGCGATGTGTTATATTTGAAGGCTTCACTTCTGAAGGCCTTGTTTTCTAAGCATTAAAGACTTGTGCTCAAAGTGGAGTCAGGGTTCAGGTGTGAGCTGGTTTGAATGCCCAGACCAAACCCATGACCAAAAGAAATGGCAACTCTGATCCTGAATAGCGGAGTTCCCCCCCAAATGGGGGAAACGTTGAAGAAGAGTTTCTTGAGTTAGGACCTTGATGCTGTAGCATGGTGGTTCTCAAGCATTTCAGCCTGGGACCCCCTTCTTAGAATGGCAATCCAGGACCCCTTAGAAGTGGTGGAAAAGGATGTGTCATCACTGAATTTAGTTCCTCTATGTCTTTCTTTTTAAGGAAGAAAGGCAGGATATAAATTGAATAAATGTCTATTCAGAAATAAGTCCCATACAACCCAGAGAAACTATGGGACCTTTTACATGACATAGTTACGGTGCCACCTATGGGAAATGCATAGAGCAATCCAGAGTAAGTGCCACTTACATCATCTCGTAGTTACTCTGGATTGTAGGGTTACTCCCAAAAAAGCAGCCTGACTGCCCCACTCCAAGATGGTGGCACCCAGTGCCAGATTCCAATATAGCACTGCCTAGCTTTCCATGACCCCCCTGAAATTGTTGTGATGCCCCCAGGAGGTTCTGATCCCTACTTTGAGAACCACTGCGTATACCAATTGCTGTGCTGCTTTGGGGTTGATGGAAAAGGTTCTGCTCTCTACCACCAGCTTCTGTGTAATCCGGTGCTGATCTAATTTCTGATGTGTCTAATGTGATTTCATGTCCATTAAACCCATTACCACAAATTATCTTGTCAATTTCACTTATAGTACTCTGTGAAGGGTTGCTTCCCTACTTCTCATTCTCTCCTTGCATCTACATCATTTTTGATAGGAAACCGTCTCCATATGGTTTTTTCTCTCCTGTTCTCCCCTGGTCAAAATTTCTTGGAGAGTTGCCCTGTATAGTCAGATTTTATATTTTCCTTTGCCACAAAGCAAACTTTATGAAGAGAGATCGAACTGAAAAGCAGGTTTGTGTACATATTAGTAGTCATGTGACATTTGCAATTTTATTAATTAAAATGGCTATTTACTCCTAGACTAAGTCATTAGTTGAAACCAGAAAATATTTATTATTTGAATAAAGCTACCTCCGCAGCATTAAAATGTGTAAATACAGTAATTCTGTTTGTTAGAACATTAGCAAAGTCTGTCCAGTTTTCAAATCTTAGTAGACAAGGAGAACATCTTGGTTTTAATTGGAGTGTGGATGTTCATGATTTTCTTAAACGGCCAACAAAATTGCTTTCTGGTGATGACTCTGCATGAAACAATGCTCTGCAGGGAACAGTTTCTTCATTGATTATCTTTCCTTGCTAATAGCCTGTATGGCCATTTAGTGGACAGTTCACTTTTACATTCAGATGTAAATCCTGGTGACTTGGCAGCCTGATGATCAAGTAGAAAATGAGTTTAAAAAATATTCAAAGCTTGTATAATTCTTGACAGGTTCTTCAGAGCTTACTGAAGTCATGCTACAATACTGACATCTCGGAAAATCCCACTATAAGGTATAGTGAGTGGATCTTCCTCTAGTCTAAACCAGCGGTTCTCAACCTGGGGGTCATGACCCCTTTGGGGGTTGAACGACCCTCTCCCGGGGGTCGCCCGCTGCAGCAGGTGTTGGAAGGAGTGAAACAGGCAGAAATGAAAGTCCCTGGAACGGTGTGCGTGGACTGCAGTTCCTGGAGGAACTCATTTAGGAGCGGCACAGTGGCCCACTCGCCCGCCTTGGTGCACCTGCACAGTTCTTTTCGGTGACACTGTTGCGGCAGGAGGTGGTGCCCAGCTCGTTCCTTCCTCTCTCCCTCTCTTCCCTCCCTTGGCGCGACGATGGCGACCGACTACTGGGCACTGGCTGTGGACAAGGAGGCGGCCATGGAGTTGGTGAGCAGGTGAGGGGTCGCACTGGGGGAGGGGTGGTCAAGGCTGTGGGTGAGGGGCAGCATGAGGAGGGAGCAGGACTTCTCCAGACATGTGTTCCACAGACACATGTGTGAACCTGTGTGCAATACACGTCTGTGCTCAAGGGCTGGGACTTGGTCTCTGGGAAGAGCTGCACAGGTGCTCCATCCACAGGTGCTCCATCCAGGGCATGTCTACTCAGAAGTAAGTCCCATGACAGTTAGTGGGTCTTACTCCTGGGAAAGTGTAGACAGGGCTGCAGCCTCACAGTCCTAACCTAAGCATGTCTACTCAGAAGTAAGTCCCATGACGGTCAGTGGGGCTTGAATTTACTTCTCAGAAGATATGCAGAAAACGACTCTGACAGTCCAGTCCTATCCTTTTTTTTCCGGACTTGTCCCCTTTTTAAGCCTTAAATCCTAGAAAAAATTTCCATTGTCCTCCTTTTCCTTGTGAGTAGCCTTCTTGTAGTTAAGAAATTATCTGTCATCAATTATATGCAGGGTGACCACCATATGTCCTGTTTTCTAGGATGTGTCCTCTTTTTAAGCCTGTGCCCTAGAATAAATCTTCATTGTCCGCCTGACTACCTGCTGCCTGCTCACAAGGTTAAGGAGGACTGAAGATTTTCCAAGGCTTAAAAAGAGGACATGTCCTGGAAAAAGACATATGGTGACCGTCTCTCTCTCCCCTGCCCCTGTCAATATAGGGGGACCCGCAGGCTGCAATATAGGGGACCTCAAGGGCAATATCCTATGACTTTCTACTCAGAAGCAAGTCCCAAGCTGGTCAATGGGCCTTTCCTTCAAGCTAACCTGAAGTTACACATCCACACACATTCACCTTTACCTGGGAGTAGAGCTATTAACTATAATGGAGCTTCTTGTGAATAGAGCTATGGAAGGCTGGGCAGTGTGATGTCCTGTTCAGTTTTACCTGGGAGTAGGGCAGGGTGTCTAGCTCATTTCATATAGAGAGCCAAAGTGAGCATTAATGGTTCTCCCAAGGGCCTAATCCTTTCTGCCTCTCTACTCAGAAGCAAGCCCCATTAGATCCAATGGGACTACTCCCATGAAAGTGTCTTTAGGATTGCAGCCAAAATGTAATATAGCCTATATCACATCCCTGGCTACAGGATGCCTGTTCTCAAGGAAACGGAGTGAAATGGAGATTTCTTGCCAGGACAGAAGCTTTAAAAGGAGGACATGTCCTGCAAAAAAGAAAAAATAAAAAACAGGCTTAACCCCCAGAGGGAATGGAACAGGAAATGGGGCTTGAGTAGGAGGGAAGAGAAGTTAGGACTATCACCAGCTTTAGAAATACATTTATTTTTGACTACCTGCTGAGCCGGTTTCAGTGCTGGAGCTTCCATCAGGAGCCCTTTTAAGGCCCAGGTGCCTGGGATCAGGGCCATTCTGGAAGGCTTGCACCTCTGCACACCAGCCAAAATGTTTGTTTACTCGTGAGGAACAGCGGCTGTGCAGTTTATTTCAATGGGGTCAGTGAAAACTTGGAGAAGGGAACTTCCTCTGGGGTGACTGTGGGGCTGCCTTCATTTGATCAGGACCCTTCTGGTGTCGTTGCATCCTCTCAGCCTGCCTTTTCTGACCCCAGTCACTCACACCCACACCCCAGTCACACACAGATCTCTTTCACACACACATGCCCTACCTCTGGGGCACATGGGCTGCTGCTGCTTGAGGTTGCTGCTGCAGGTTGAGAACCTCTGTTCTGAAGTGTTAGGAATGATTAACCTTTAACATCTAAAATGCTGAATTCCTAACTGTACTATCCATTGTATATAAAAATGCAATGTGGTTAAGCAATCTGTGTCTTTCCACATTGCACCACACCTAGATTCTGCATGTAGCAGAAGAACATCCATGAAAATATGAGATGGTTATCCTCTGCCAGCTGATATTTTTTTCTCCTGAAACCCCCCAAAAAGAGACTTGTAAAGCTTATATTCTAAGATCAGGCCAATGTTTTCTGTTCCTTGGGACAATGACCAGCTCATACTTTGAACATTCATAGGGAGCACATAAAGATGGTAGCCACTTTTATGTTGTCCTCAGAATCTGATAGAAGAATATAGACTGAACATGAAGCATGTCCCTATTAACTGGGCAAGGAAGCAACTTTTAAGGTGGTGAATGGTTTTTGAGCATTTTGGCCTGGGACCAGTGGTGGTTCGCACCACTCCAGTAGGTTCGCACCTACTCTATAGAACCAGTATTTAATGAGAAACAGGACATAAAAAAAGTTTTAAAACAGCCATTTAAAAGTGGCTGCCAGATTGGCATAGAACCAGTTGTTAATTTCTTTGAGTCCCATCACTGCCTGGGACCCCTTCTTTAAGAATGACTTATCTGGGGAGAAGTGATATCATCAATGTGAAAGTGATGTCATGGCTGTGACATCAAACAGGAAGGAACATCACTGTTTTGTTTGTTCTTTCCAGATATACGACTTCAGGATAGTTTTTGTAGGTGAAGAGATAGGGCAGAGAGTGCTTGCATGCTTCACCATGAATGGCCTGATCATTTTTTAGAAACACAAAACACCTTAGAAGCGTGTGTTTTTTTAAATCTGTGCAGTAGAGATATCCAGTAGGACTTTTCCTATAGGACAGTGTGCAAAACTTAATACTGTCACCCTTAATAACTACAAAGATGGTGTCCCAGCACCCCATTTCTGAGATATTGCCACTGGCTCACTCTCCTGCTGTACCCCACCCCATTTAGTAAAACCTTAATGCAGACAAAGGTAGAAATGCAGAACAAATCCATTAACTCAGTGTAGTGATTTATAGTCCTAGATTAACTGTACCTTTTAAAGTTTTTAAAGGACTTTTAGAAAGCTGGTTAAGCAGGGATAAGAGAAACCAACTAATCTCAAGCTATAACTGAAGTCCATAATTGTTTTCTGCTATTCTGAAACTCAGCTGTTTAAATTTGTTCATTGGTTCATACCCCATATACTGCTATACCGTAAATGCAATGCAACACAAACAGCTTGGTTAAATTTAGGTATCCTTTACTGCCATGCAACCTACCTTGAAAAATTGCCTTGCAATCCTTGAAAAAATTTATATGATTTGCTGAATGTATTCAAAAGTGTTTTATGGTACAAGCCGTTGCTTTCTACTATTCACTTCTACTTACTTTCTTATAGTAAGTATATTTAAGATTACAAACAAGAAGTTATGGCTAACCTTTTTGGCACCAAGTACCAACTGCCAGTGCTGGTGCCTGGCATGCATGCCCAGAACACATGCGTGTTGAGCACTGGTGCTGTCAATTGGGTCTGCTCCAAAGAAGAGCAGCCTGCGACTCTTCTAGGCAGACTGGACTGAGTGTGCCGGTGCCAGGTGCGCATGCCCAGAGCTCTCATCATAGCGCTCATCTGGGGGGTGCTATAGCCTCGTGCCAGCAGAAAGTGCTCTGAGTGCCTACTCTGGCATGCGTGCCATATGTTTTCCACCACTGGTATAGAGTAATTCAGTTCACCTCATTTGTTATACTATTGCTATATTTGTATGTTCTGAGATTTTACTATATTTGTTTCATTCACAACTTTTTCTGAGAGCTCAGTGAAGCTTATATAAGACAATGAAGGACTTCCATTATGTCTAATCTGATACACCCTTACTTGCAATTAATTCAGTGGAGTTTGCTGCAGAATGTATCAATTGTAGGGTCAAGTTGCGAAGATGAATTGGTGATGAAAAATCGTTTTCTGATGCTTCTTCTTTCCCTTGCTACTCCTTACTTACCAAGATGATGAAAAAAGTATGAAAAACAAATTAAATTCTTAGGCACTCCTTTTTCAGATCACTTGTATCAGCCAGGAAGAAAATGCATTTGGTTTTTGGAATTTCAACTGTTTTTCTAGTTGTTTTTTTCCAAATATAGAATTGAGCACACAAGTGCATGTCTGTTAACTCGAGCGGCTTCATCAGTTCTCATATAAGCCATAAGGTGTCACTGATCAACCTGGCCTTGAGATTTCCTGTCGTAGCTTGAATACCAGAGAAGAAAATTAGGAAATGCTCTGTTATTTTTTCCCACTCCTACTATGAGTGACAGACAAGGTGCTGATGGCAGTTGGCTGGCCTTACAGACATTGATTAAGCCTACTTAATTTTACTGGTCTACTATACTTTACACTTCCTCCAACAGCTAAGGAAAAAATAAACATGAGGCCTTAAAAAAATGTGGTTGAAATAATCAAGGAGACAGAATGAAGATGCAAGGTCAACCACCTAGCAATAGGGTTACGTTACAGAAATGCAAGATAAATAGCTTTTATTAAATCAGCTGCAATTACAAAGTACAAAATAAAGAACTCTTATCCAGGTCTCTGCCAAAGCACTTTCTTCAGACGGTTTCCAGAGGGATAAGCACATAGCAAAAACAACCAGTTATGTGACTCCCTAAAGGCCATCCCATTCACTGGAGCAGTAGGGTCACTAGAGGGTTTGGGTGCAGCCCTTACCATGAGACGCACATGGCGGGGGTGACACTTCTCACCAAAAAAATTTAAATCTCAGCATCTTCAAATTATGCCATCATGTTATATATAAAGATACAATGGGCTGTGGGTGGTGCAAGTGGTTAAGACACTGTGCCTGTTAACCAGCAGGCCAGTGTTCGAGACCCGGGTCGGCCCCACAAGACAGGGTGAGCTCCTGTACTTAGCCCAGCTCTGCAATGCAGCTGGATTCAATCGGCTCTGCCTTTCCATTGGACTAATTCAGTGGCGTGGAGAGGGGGGATTTGCTGCTTGGGTAACAGCCTATCCTCCATAACAATCTAACCCAGGCTTTCGTGCTTCACATGCAGCGTATGCAGCGCCGAGCATGATACCATAATCTTTCAAGACTGACGGAGGCCTGCTTTTTTAATTTGATACAGAACTTCAAACAGAATGTAATAAAACAAACCATGTTTATATATCTTAATTCTGTCAAACATTATTTTAAAAAACCCAGAAGGTGCAGGTTATTGGTACAATGGCAAACCCGTAGCATTAGCGAGCCCACTATGTGGGAGGAGGTTCATCATTGGGGTGACACACTGGACTTCCACACTGAGTGAACAGACCCTACTGACACTACTGCACTAGAGTCTACGTTTTAATGGACTATGCCATACAGGTGTATCTAATGAAGTGGACCCCAGCCATAACAGCTTGAGGTACAATAAATGTGTTAATCTTTGGTGCCACAAGTATCGTTGCCTGAAATGTTGTTTATTTGAACTATGTGTCCAATTTTTTTAATTGCCAAATATTTTCAAGTGCTTTAAAAATAGGTTGACACACTATAGAATTTAGAGGGCATATCATTTTTGTGCATTTGTATATCTCCTACCATATCACAATATCTGTTTTTATTTTGTTTGCTTGATCACACCAAGCACTGGAAATTTTGCATATGGATGTGCTGTTCTCCAGGCTTACAAAGAGAGTATGGCTTAATAAGAAGCTGATGGAACACACACAGGTCAATAGAGCTTGCGTCCTGAGCACACTCTTTTACTGAAGCGAGTCTTGGACCCTTTACGCATGGCAGGAGAGAAAGCTGACCACCTTCCATATGTGCTGTCTCCGACGTATTCTTGACATCACCTGGCATGACAAAGTCTCAAATGACGCAGTCTTGGAACGTGCTGGAATCTCTACCATGTTCACACTTCTGAAACAGTGGCATCTACATTGGCTTGGGCATGTTGTGAGAATTTTTAGCCACACTAGATGTTGTTTCAGGACCTCCAATCAGAGCACAATACCATAATCTTTCGAGACTGAAGGATGCCAATGAATGCCAATGATGTGCTGTTAAGCTCCTGCTGACAAGGTCCATGTGGACACTGAACATCAACAGCAATGTTTAACTCTCTGACAGTGCAATTCTGTGCATTTGAAAGTAAGCCCAATGAGTCCAGTGGCCTGACTCCCTGGTCAGCATGCGTACAACTACATTCAAGAATCTCTTCCAAATCTGCTTACAACTTTTGATTTTAAAATGCTTCTTCCCTTGGTAGGCATAAAGATGAGGCAATATTAGATGATACCAGAATGGCACCTGAAATGACATGGCAGGCTAGGATGCATAGCTAAGATAGTATCTCACCATACTGGAGCAGATAAATTGCATCATTGGCTCATCAAGGATAGAGCTTAATGGTTATATCTTGGCCTGAAAGATTCTAGAGATTTTTTTTACCACGAGTAATGTCTTGTGTCATCTTAAGGCCTTAGAAAGTGCTTGGGAGGCTGGGGTATGGGGGTCCATTTGAATATGTGTTTTATTTCTGTATTGTGTGTTGGTGCTTGGAGAAACCCTGGAAATTTTAGCCCAAACATTATGCAATTTATTCATTTACTTCCATTATCTCCATTGCATTTAATTAAATTTTATATTTAAATTTATTTCCTGTCTCTTGAAACTACACCAGGTATTTGATTCAGCCCTCTGGGTAAAAAGTTTAGAGGCCCGTGTCATTGTACAAATCGATGATAAAGTTACATTTGGAGTGCTGTGTCCAGTTCTGGTCTCAAAAAGGATATAGAGGAAATGGAAAAGGTTCAAAGAAGAGCGACCAAAATACTTGATGGTCTGGGACACCTTCTGTATGGGGAAAGGCTACAGCATGTAGGGTTCTTCAGTCTAGAAAAGAAGCACCTGAAGGAGAACATGACTGAGATACAAATTATGCAAGATCTGGACAGAGTGGACGGAGAGATGCTCTTTTCCCTTTTGCATAACACCAGAACTGGGGACATTCACTAAAATTAAATGTTGGGAGAGTTAGGACAGACAAAAGAAAATATTTTTTTCCCCAGTTTGTAATTTGTTTGTGGAACACCTTACCACAGGATATGGTGATGGCATCTAGCCTCAGTGCCTTTAAAAAGGGATTGGACAAATTCCTAATGGAAAGAATCATCACAGCTTACAAGCCATGATGGGTATGGGTAACGTCTGGATTTTCATTTTCATTTTTTAAAGATAGAGGCAACCTCAAAATGCCAGGTGAAGGGGAGGGCACTTAGACACAGTTGTCTTGTATGCTCCCTGAGGCATCTAGTGGGCGAGTGATAGATATAGGAAGCGAGACTAGATGGGCCTTTGGCCTGATCCAGTAGTGGCTGTTCTGATTTGCAGACTTGCATCTGCAAATGAATGAAGCTATGGATCAATCCTTCTCATGACGAATCCTGGAACATGAAAATTGTATTAAGCAGAGAACTACATACCAACGCCTGAAGATTATACTAAAAATGGGTATTCTTAAAGACAGGTCTCGCCTCTGTGCAAAGTCTAAATCAGGTCATCAGCAGTAGAATAAAGAATAACTGGGTTGCATGTATCAGTAGATATATCTGACAGCCCACCAGGTTCACATGCTCATTGCCAAGCTAGAGACAACTGCAGCTGCATGCCCAATACAATCTGTGATAGGTTGTCCTTTATCAGGATATAATATTGATATTATAACAAATATTACTGCTCCAACTGAGTTCCATATGAACCTGATGGCGATATGGATAGACTCAGGTTGCCTTCTAGCCAGCCCCAGGGTTCACAGTTCATCAGCATGTTTTGAATTAAATGCCTCATTCATGAAATGTAAAATGTAACACTGAGAACATGTTCAGGACATTTTCACCACCCACTTAGTAACTGCGGTCCCATACTGCGGGCCAGTAATGGTTCTGGCACCTGCTTTTGAATGCTCAACAAAACGGCACGTTAAAATGCAGGGGTTTAAAAATAATTGTTCAGAGAACTTATGAAATTATGTATTCTGACAGAACTTTATCATAAATAGACACAGAAAACATTAGATCGTACAAGTGAGTTATAAAAAATATTACCTTACAAAAGAAGCAAATGGTTTTGTACTCAAGAAGAGGATCTGGGACAAAATGAATTAGAAAAGAAATTGAATGAAAGTAACATTTTAAGGCTGAACATAGGCTGACATTGGTCCTGAACATTGGTCAGGAGCCCTAATAAGTATTTCCTGGAAAGAATGAGAGGACTTGGCAAAGACACAGTTGTTTTCTCAGGAATCTAATAATGCTCCACATCACCTACATTACAGTCACGTACTTTATTGTTCGAAGAACTATCTCTTTCAGCCAATGAGTCACCTTTTTAATGTCTGCACTGAATGGAGGCAGGAATTTTTGGATACCATATTCTTACAATACTAAAATTAATTACAACCAATCATATGCATTTCATTGCATTCTGTTTCTTGCCATTCCACTACTCCCACTGCTGAAAAAGTGTCAAAAGCTATTTCCATTCATATGCTGGGGTACAGGGGTTGTGCGACTCTAGGATTGGACTCTTACTTAAGAAAAAAATAATGAAAATAACTTTTACATCCTGCAATCCTAAAGATAGATCCTAAATCCAGAGGTAGCATAAAACTTTCCCCAAAGTGTTGTCATAGACTGTCAGTTATGCAAACAGGAGATAGGCATGTTTAGGATTTCTAGTTGAGTACTGTGAAATCAGTCCACTCCACTCCATTATATTTGTGGAAGACAAGGAGCTGTTTTTAGTGACAGCTCTGTGGCCACTCAAAGATGCACTTGCTGTTGCAGTCATCAAATGATGAATATGAATCTGGGAAATTGGCCGTACAGGTAGTTACAATATCACATAGGTGTATCTGTTTACAGTGGTGCTCTCTTTTAATGATATGATGCTATCACAATCCAGAGCAGCACAATCGTATAGGTCATATAGGATTATAGGCATATAGGCACCTTGAGTGCTAACAATATGAGGGAAAGCAGACTCTAAATAACAAAGATTTACATTTTTCAAACTGTGGATCTGAACACACGTGGTGGATTGAAAGCCAGTTTCCGGTGGGTCATGTAGCACCTACATCAGCTACCATTGAAAATATAGAACTGAATATATGGGGTTGAGAGCTGCTGGAGTAGTGGGATGGGGATTCGTGGTAGAAGAGATGATGCTTTGTCCTGGACAGGTGGGAACCAAAAGATCTAGGCTTGCATGTTCCTATTCTGTTTAACTGCCACCATTATCATGACCTGACTATAGACAGCATTGGGTCTGCATGTCAGCTGAAATAAACTTTTAATATAATAATTGGCAAAAAAGAATGTAAGCTTTTGAATTACACAGACATCCATTAAAAGGGGAGAAAGGAAATAAAATATTGAGTTAATTGACAAGGTTTGTTACATGTGCAATAATATTTCAGCCTTATGCAACCACTGAGCCACAAGCTGAAATAATTGTTCTTGCCCTCTGAAATAATTGTAACACTTCTACGTACAAACACACATTATATACTTTAGTGTAGTGTGGTTGATCATTAATATTTCTATATTACACACTGATCCCTAAGAACGCTCAGCACTGGAATTTTGCATCGAGGCATAAGACAAGAGTTCTTATCACTGGTGACTAAAAAGTTTTGATATGCACCTCTCAACATGAAGCACAAATAAAGTGATGAGTCAGCTTTATTAACCTTTACAGGATTCTACAAAACCCAAGGTTTATGAGAACAGAAAAGAACAGGCAATAGATACATGAATAATCTCTCTCTCTCTCTCTCTCTCTCTCTCTCTCTCTCTCTCTGTGTGTGTGTGTGTGTGTGTGTGTGTGTGTCTGTGTCTGTGTCTGTGTCTGTGTCTGTGTCTGTGTGTGTGTCTGTGGTTGATTTTATTTAGGGCTTTAGACTTTACGGGAATTTCAGGCAGTATAAAATACAATTGTGTTCTATCAAGTGGACACATCAGAAAGACCCATTGGGATCAAGGGGGGGAAGCAATTGTACTACTAGTTCCCCATTTTTTCAAAGCAGATTTACAAAGGTCATATTCCTAAAAGATTGGTGTCAAGTATTATTTCCATGATTGTATGGCCATGGTTGACCATAAAAACAAAATGCCGTAATGATCAGAGGCCTCCTATTGAAATATGAATTACCCCTCACCAGTGAATAAAGACAGCAGAGTCAGGTATTGAATTAAGGACAAGTTTATTAACTATTAATACAAAATATAAAAATATAAACAGGGACTGCAACTAAACGCCATGAGGGTATCTATGCAGGGAAGTGGCTATCCACATAACCCCCCAAAATTTAATTGCGTGAAAGAGTCTGGCACAGGGCAACCCTCATGGTTCAGGGTGCCCCTCCTTGCCAACCCAAAGGTCAAGGTAGCTGGACGCTCCACCAGCCAGACACCCAGCTGGCTTTGCCTAAATTTCAGGACAGAAGCTAACCAGCCAGTACCCAGAGTCGATTGGACATCATAGGCCTATGCCTACCTGCACCCCCCCCCTCCCCGCATGACACCAGCCAGATAAGGACACTAATTAATTAATCCAGCCAACTTCCACAGCTTAGGGTAAGCAAAAAAAGGTTTGCTTCAGATGCCAATTTGAGCAAATCCAAAAATTCCTACTAGGTCCCTATAAAAGGCAACCAGTGAATCCTAAACTGCTTCTGAGGGCAGGAGGGAGGGTTGCTGCCAACAGCTGGACTGAATAAACACTGAGGCATACACCATGGTGTTCAGTCCGGCCATGCCACAGCCAATCAAAGGCTGCCACCTTCCCCTGCCTGTCTCACACCAGGAGAGGCGCAAAACAAGTTGACGTATGTTGCACGCCAGCCCCAATATAGGAAAGCAGGCCATTGATCCATCTTGCCCCAGCCTGCCTATTGTGTTTGGCAACAATTTCAAGGTGAGGACTTTTCCATTAACTGTAACCTGATCAAAATGGACTTTTCCATTAACCGTAACCTTGACCAAAGATGTCAAGATCTAACAGACCAGACCTAAAGCCTGCGTGGCACCTGTTGGTGCAGCAGTGCCAAAATGGCTACTGCTGAATCCACTGGGCACTAGGAAGCCACTGGAGGTTTACTTGGGGGGAAACCCCCAACCCCTACAATGGGGCTTCTCAAATCTGTACTGAATGCAGAATGCTAGCATCTCCCAATATAAATATAATCTAACCAAGAAGTCATATACAGTATACTAATTTCAGAAATCCGAAGCGCGTGGGATGATTTTCTTATTTTATGCCTGGAAAGAACAACGGCAGTGTTATCACCAAAGGACAAACAGACCCATTTTCGTCATGTGGAAGGCCATGTGCCTTCAACATGCATATCTAAGGAATGTGGCTCATTTGAATTGTTTATAACAATAGTCACTCAACATCCAAAACTCTGTGGGTTGGACAGAGATACAAGACTCAGGTATAAATGATACTAAGGAATGATAGTATCTAGTCAGAATATATGAAGATAGAATGGAGTAAAATAGCACATCTGAATGATGCTACTATATATGGAAAAAGTGGGCACAGAAGCTGATTAATATACTAGGACAGTCCATTTGTCCAACATGGCACCATGTCAATTCATGTCAAGTTGGAAAGGGGGAGAAGGGGACTTTCCCATGCTACCTGGAGATGTCAGGGGTTGGATCTCAGGCTTTCTGTATACAAAGCATGTACAAAGCTATGGACAACTTCTAAGTATGCACCATATAAAGTGAAAAAGGCTTAGTGAAATGCACAAGTATATTTTTCTTGTTCAGGAAGTTATTATAATGTCTTGTGCATTAGCAAGGATACTTAGTAGTACGACATTTGGTATAGTATTATATATACCTAGATGCTTGGTTGTTTGGTATAAATCTCTAAAATGAATTAAATGGTACATTTCACAAACAATAATTAAGAATATTGTCTATGCTCCCACAGCAACAACACAGAGTTCAGCAGAAATGTTTTCTCTCCTTTCACTTCCCAGCCGGCCCACATTCATTTGGGGATCACAATGTACTGGCAATTATTACATCTGGAGGCTGATACACGTGTTAATGATTCATCATTAATGTCCGTTCCAGGCACCCAGCTGGTTGATTACTCATGCAAGGAGTTTATGATGGGGGTGGGATCGGAGAACTTATGCCTATGTCTCTCTACTGTAGAGGGACACATGCACAACAATTATGAACATACAATTTAAAAACTAGTTAAAATGGAATGAAATCAATGTATGCATAGAAAACGACCTTTTACATGACATTTGTATGGAGATCAGGATAGACTGGATAATATATAATATGGAGTTAATATTTTCACAATGCAATCAAAAGCCTGTCTATTCAAAAGTCCTACTGTATTCAGTAAGACTACTCTCAGGAAAGTGTGTTTAGGTTTGCAGCCAAAACGTTTGTGGTTTTTTTATATTCATATGTATTTATATATAAGATAAAGGTGTCCTTCGAAGGTTATACTGCTAGTTGTGACTGACTGTAGGGTGCATCCCCATTTCTAGAGCCATCGAGCCAGTGTTGTCTGACATGTGGCATGCATGCACATGGAATGCTGTTACCTTCCCACTGAAGTGGTACCTATTTAATCTACTTGCATTTGCATACTTTCAAACTGCTAGGTTGGCAGGAGCTGGGCTAAAGACAGGAGCTCACTTTGTCTTGTAGGACCCAGGTCTCGAACCCTGGCCTGGGGGCTAACAGGCACAGTGTCTTCTGTTGCACCACCACAGCCCTTCATATGTACTGTATTTATTTGCAATTTATGTCCCACTTAATAAAATTGGACTTACTCCAAAGTAGCCACTCACAGGCTTGCATTGTTAGCTTGTATACCAGTGCAACGGGTTTCCATGGGAAAGGGAGAGATTTTGCCTTGCCCAACTGCATAGCAAATGATAGAATTTAGAGCATGGAACGTTTGTATTTCCATGCAAACCATTGCCTTCTTATTCAGCATGCAGACTGTATTTGTCTTCCTCCAGTTGCACCAGATTTGAATTTAATTAATACTTTTGGTTGTGCGCCGATATCAACATATCTCATTCCTTCTCACTCCATAGCCTTCCCATTCTTAGTTTCATGCATAAGGAGAAAAAACATGGTTACTCCATTCAGGGTTATTTCTGGATAATTGAAGTCTTTGGCCCACTTGTGCACTGATGATTAAAAGCACAGCTGACTATAATTCAAAGTCCATTTACAAATCTAGCCCACCCAGTTCATGATAGCTGGGCTATTTGGTTAATGCTGATTAATTTAACAAGTGAATTCCTTGCTAGTCAACCCTGTGTTATTCCCTAATTCTAAATTAGCGCTCTGCAAATAATAGAGGTGATAACCAGCTCCGTTTGACAATACTGAAAAAGAAAACAAAGCTGTTTTTACATTTAAACGTTGTGATTTATTTCCAATAAGGTAACACCCTAGTATTTGCAGTCAGAGATTGGCAGAAAAAAATTCTTTTAAGAAGTTAAATTGATCAATAATAGGATTAAAAACAGGACAACAACAGAAAATGATTATTTACCCCCACAATGAGGGGAAGGGTGTTTGTCTAAAGGATTTCTACAGTTTGGCTCCTAAACGCTTCAGAATCGCTCACCACATTATTTAAATAAGACTGTGGCTTTTGTTTTATCACTACTTTTGAAAATGTTGTTGGTGAATATCTCTCATCTGTGCAGCAGTTTGGTGGGCCCACATTGATGAGATGAATCTTAGACATTTATCTCTGAGACCACAAAGACCTAGAACTGAAATGGGAGAACTACAAGCAGAAGACAACGACTTGGTAAAAGAAAAGGCAGTTTAGGAAACAAAAGTTGCAAATTCTTCAAAAAAGCTTGAATTGCTGTTGTTGTAACTGTTAGGAGAAAGTTCACACAAAATTACATTGCAATCCTATTTGTGTCTACTCAGAGGTAAGTTCCACTGAGTTTAATGGGGTTTACTCCCAGGATAGTGCTCTTATGATTGCAACCGAAGGGCACAGCACAGAGTAACTACAGGGAGTCCTTGTTCCGGTGTAAGAACAATTTGCTCTGGATTGCAATATGAATTTCCCATAGGTTTTCACTAGGTGGTGCAGTAACTATGGGTGCATGTAAAGTCTCTTGCATGCTCCTGTAGTTACTCTGGATTGTAGGGTTAGTCCCTCTTTAGGCGAACAGAAGCTTTCCATCAAAACTCTCCATTGAGTATAATTTTTATTGTTGCTTATTTTAAAATCTCAACATTTTTAGGATCAAATTCATCTGGTAGCCTGCAATCCAATTGACTTTGAAGCTAAGTAACAGTCCACTCCTATGGTTCCAGAGCCACAGCTGAGCAGAAAAGCTGTTAGGGCCGGGGAAGCTGCCAGAGATCTTTCTGGGACGACATTAAGTCACAGTAGGGTTTTACTCTGTAATGGGGCTTTTCAAGTATGCACCAGTTAAATCACTAGCACTAAGAAGCCCTAGGTCAGGTTTCCAAGCACAACATGAGGTATGGGATCCAATGGAGGAGGTCTCCACATGTTCTACTCTCTCCTGGGACAATCCCTCCTCCTGTTCTGCACCTCCTCCACTCTCCCTTTACCGGAACCCCTTATTTTCAACATTAATACAATAGTTTCCAGCTGTTTTAGACTGGTCAAATATGTAACATAAGAATCTATAACATAAGCTTCAATCTGTAACATAAAAATTTCTTTTTTATCTGGGTTGGCAAATGGCAGGGATTCTGTAGTGGCCCAGTCCAGCATCCCATGCCCATTCCATGGGTCAATGCAGACTTATATGCAGATATGCAGATATGACAGGTCAATGCTGGCTAGCAATAGCTTAGCCAGGAGGAATGGAACAAGTGCTCCTTTACTCCAAGAAAGCCCCTTGAAGATAAAACACCCCCACAGAATTACAACAGGCAACACATCGATGTCACTGCATCAGTACATAGGCACAGGTATCACGGTTCGTTTTCTGATTAGCCACTCTTTCAACACCTTTTAATTATACCAAGAACTCATCCATTCAATGCATGTTCTGCTCTTTCAACCTCTTTCTATTGCTTTAAAGGCCAAAATTGGCCTTCCCCATGTTGCAGTTCCTGGTCTTTGCAATTAGCTAGCTAAAAAAAGCATTGAAAGCAACATTTATAAACTAAAAGTTTGGGTTCCACTTTTTAACAGTTTTCACTTTTGGACAGTACACTGGTACCTAACCTGGCCAATAAGTGGGGGATGCCTGTAATTAGGTTGGAACCAAGCCTTTGCTACCAAACCCACATTGTCAAGGCTCAATCAGTTTACGGCATCAAGAGAGGACACCAGATGCAGGTTACGTCTTGTCTTAGATGCTCCCTGAGGCTTCTGGAGGAACACTGTAAGATACAGGAAGGTGGAATAGATGGGCCTTTGGCCTGATGCAGCAGTGCTCTTCTTTGTCACAATCAGCTTTAAAAAAAGCAGGCATCCATCAGTGTTGAGAGACTATGGTATCATGCTCAGTGCTGCATACGCTGCATGCGAAGGACAAAGGCCTGGGTTAGATTGATAGGATAGGCTGTTACCCAAGCAGTAAATCCCTCTCTCCACGCCACTGAAGTAGTCCAATGGAAAGGCAGAGCCAATATGATTAGTTCCAGCTGTGTCACAGAGCTGGGCTAAGGACAGGAGTTCACCCTGTCTTGTGGGGACCTGGGTCTCGAACCCTTGCCTGCTGGTTCACAGGCATAGTGTCTTAACCACTTGTGCCACCCACAGCCCTAACCCCAACCAGCTAACTGAAAACCAATATATAGCTTCTGAAAGTGAAGCTGAAAGTAAATTTAATTGTACATATATATAATTGCACACACACATCCATACAAGTGTGTGTGTGCGTGCAATTATATATATGTACAATTAAATGCAATTTTGGCATAAGACTTCTGACCTGTCACGTGTTTCTTTGCAAATATTCTTTGTGCCCCGTACCCCTCCTTTTCAGCAATGCAGTCAGTAGCAGCTGACTTGGTCCCCACAATGCAGAAAATATGAAGACATCTCTCCCATTTGGGGGGCAACACTGTCCCCCTTCAAAAAGGGACCGACCATTGATAATTTCTCTCTTTATCTTTATCTCTTTGTTTGCAGCTTGGAATGTCATAGATACCTCCTTTGTCTTTGTAATTGTTTTAATTAGCTACTCAGCATGGGCCCCTGACAATACTTCTGATAGAGCATTATGGTCAACACAGCAGGATAGAGCAGGCTGTTAACATGAAACAGACATTATGGCAGACTTAATTTCTTTGTGTCAAATTTATTCTCTCTCTTCCCCTTCTTTTCTTTGGGAGGTTGAAAGGGGGCCCTTATGATTAAGCTTGCAATAAGCTTGGTTACTCAAAAGTGGGAGATCTGCCATCTTCTTTTCACACAAATAGTGTCCAGTAAACTTTAACTTCCACAAAAAAGAGCACTTTTCACAAGTAATAATCATAATAATATATTCTGCGTTGGCTAACAGCCTTCTCAGTGAATATTGGCTGGAAGCTGATGTACTTTTCCATGTCTTTCAGGGGACTCCCTACGTACTGTTTGTTCTTATGGCACATCCTTCTTTTGTAAATAGAAATCTGGCTGTTCTATTATGATGCAGATTCACAGGAATTAACAGTAAATTTTTTTTGGAACAGGCTTTTGCCAGTGCAGACAATTCCATCCCTTAACAATGCAAAAATGATGCCAGTATTTGTGTGTTTTATTTTGAGTTCAAGCATTTGAAAGTGATTGTGGTGGAAAAAATTAAACATGAATTAACTTCCTTTTAGATACCACAGTTGGAAGACAAATAAAAATGTGGTTGTATGAATGTTTGTAAGGTTGAGGTGGGGAAAACTATTTTATAAGGTAATTTTTTAAGAATATGAGTTGTATAAATTGAGTCCCCAAGTAATTTGGTGCCAATTATTGTCTCACCCCAGCTGTGCTGTGGATATTCATTAAAAAAATTGTTTCGTTACGTTAAATGACTGTTTTGCTCTCTCTTAGAACCCCAGGCTTAAGTCAGTTGATTGTGTTTTAAGCTTAACTTGCTAAGGTATTTGTTGGCTTTTGATGATAAGACAGCTTTTGATGTCAAGTCTATTATAACACAGAATGATTTGCATGTTGAAGATGGCTGTTTGATTTCCAGTATAATATCTTTTTGGAAATCTTGACATTAGGAAATATATTTAAGTTCTGTATGAGTTATTTTCAGTATAATTTTCTGGGTACATGTTTAAAGTTGCGATCCTAAGCACTACTTAACTGAGATGAAGTACTACTGAACAAAGCAGAATTACTTCTGAGCAAACTGCTCTGTAAAAGTTAAAAGGATCAAAGGATCACTTTAAAAAATGTAAAAGGAGCTAAAACAAAAGAATCTATAATAAAAAGTGAATTGATATGATTTATTATGTGCAATATGAACATGCAATCTTCCATGCAAACAGTTTCATTCATTATTTGAATTACTTGTTTGATTCTAAATTCAGTATCAGTGTTTTCAGCATATTAAATTCTTATGCATATTAAATTGTGCTTCTTCACAATGTTATAAAGATGTAGTCAACATCCTGCAACTTCATGCTAAGCATAATTTTTTAATCCAAGTGCTGTGACACACTGATATGCTGGTCTGCAGGTGCACTGTGGGAGTTTGGGAATGTAATTTATTAGGTGGGTCACTGGGGAATGTGAGCCACTACCAGCAGCATGGTGGCCTTCTCAATTATAAAAATCATTTTAGTTCCTTATCAGAGTGATGTGAAACAAAAAAGGTTGAAAACACTGTGTTAAAATAAAAACTCATCTTTGAACAATGGGTGTTGCCACTCTCAGCTGTATTGGGTTTGATGTTGCTTCCCATATTAACACTTTTAGGGTACAAGCCTAACCCAGGATACATTCAGCCTTCTGTTCAAGGGAGAGACTGGAGGACTGCCTTGCACCACAAGAACTGCTTTTAAATCACAAGTAAAAGCAGTCTTCTCGGTGCTTTCTTGGAACGTAGAATCTGATGCAGCGGCCACTTCATGCACACCATTACAATATAAGAAGAGCCTCCACTGGATCAGGCCAAAAGCCCATCTAGTCCAGTTTCCTATAACACATGGTGGCTCACCAGATGCCCCAGGGAACACATAAGTCACCTGCATTCAGGTGCCCGCCCCTGCATCTGGCATTTTGTGGTCGTCCACATCTGCATCTATCAATGCACAGCCATGTGCAAACACACACACACACACACCTCATACCTCATGGCTTGTAACTTACTATGGTCCTTTCCTCTAGGAGTTTGTCCAATTCCTTTTTAAAGGCATTGAGGCTAGATTCCATCACCACATCCCGTGGCAGAGAGTTTATGCTATGTTAGGAATCTTCAGAGGGGAACGGGGTGTGGAAAGTGGTTGCAGTATCCTCCGTAACTAGGACAAAGCCTGGAAACAGTCTTAGGTGCCCTTCTTGGAGGAGCACCTGGAGTGGTACCCCTCAGACTCCACCCTAGTTGCAACTCCAGATAAAGATTTGCTCTCCCATCACCATGCATAAGACTGAACTTTCTAGACTTCTTGTCTTCTAAGG
The DNA here is from genome assembly GCA_030015325.1 of Cryptoblepharus egeriae. Lineage (NCBI taxonomy): Eukaryota > Metazoa > Chordata > Lepidosauria > Squamata > Scincidae > Cryptoblepharus > Cryptoblepharus egeriae. Next base: position 175,646,956 of record JAREYC010000003.1, on the reverse strand, counting down.
GTTTTAGCATCAGCTGATCAGCAGCAGTTTCATAAGAATATAACACCATGAGAAGAGCCTCTGCTGGATCAGGACAAAGGCCCATTATTCCAGCTTCTTATATCACACAGCAGCCCACCTGAGGGAGCAGCCTTAGGGAGCACACAGGACCTATATCCAAGTGCCATCCCCTGCATCTGGCATTTTGGGTTTGCCACATCTACATCTATCTGTGCACACGGACACACACACACATCCCCATCATAGCTTGTAACCTGTGATGGTTCCCTCCTCCATGAATCTGTCCAAACCCTTCTTAAAGGCACTGAGGGCCAGATGCCATCACCTCATCCTGTGGCAGGGAGTCCTACAGACCAACTACGTCGGTGGTGGGCTCCAGCAGGTTCACATCTACTCTATAGAACTGGTTGTTAACGTGAGATAGGACATATAAAGTTTAAAAATAGCCATTTAAAAGTGGCTGCCAGATGGGCATTGAACCAGTTGTTAATTTCTTTGAGTCCCATCACTGAACTACATGCTGGGTAAAGAAATGTTTCCTTCTGTCTGTCCTAACCCTCCCAACATTCAATTTTAGTGGATGTCCCCTAGTTCTGGTGTTCCGTGAAAGGGAAAAGAGCATCTCTCTAGTCACTCTATCCATCCCTTGCATAATTGCTATGTGGACTCATTAGCAAGCTCCCTGGAAAACCTTCATAGACTGCACCAGAAATCAGAGCGTTTCAGTTAGAAGAGGAACTCTTTCTGTAGGCTTCTTCTATTTGTTTGGCTCTTTATCCCCATTTGTTTTCCATAATCCAGCCTGATCTGATCTGCCCCACCTATATAACCCATTTTGTAGACCATACACTACAAAAGTAGTGTAGTGTAGTGTACAGTTTTTGTATGAAACCATACACTACAGTCAAAATATCCTAAAGTTCAGCTCTTGGTTTGGATCCCTGGAATTTCCTACATATTGAATTGTAAGGTCTACTGGACTTGTTTGGGACTTCACTGTATATGAACTGGCCTTGGACTGTGTTCACAGAACCTTTTCCGGTCTATGGCTTCAGTGCAGAAGCCATATCATCTCCCCATCATCTCCTCATCAGACATAATCAGAATGGAATCACATCCTGTAAGATTGTCCGATGCCCAATACTAGTCACACTTTTCATGCTTTGTGCATTTACCATTCTTGTGTCTATTCTAGCATGGATTTCAGAAAACCTATAGCAGAGGCAGACATACCATCACATTGGGAGTTATCATTCATCTTTCATTTCTGCTATGTATCTATTTCCAAAATAGAAAAGGCCCACCATGTGACCTGAGTTTGAAATGCACCCAATTTTTTGCACAAGAATCCTTGCTTAACGAGTTGTGCAGTGCAAACAACCAGTTACAATGGAGGGAAGATTATATTCAAGTTTTCATTTTGAAACCAACAGAGAAATGTTGACATTCCCAATAGATGGCATTGATACCAAGAACAAACATCACAAAATCTTTGGCTTGGTCAATAGGTTACTCACAGATTAATCCCAAAGCTTCTGTTCTTTTGAAGTAGCCATTGTTATATGTATTCATAATCCTGCAAAAAATCATAAAGGCCATTCTCATCAATCCATTTCTCCCTTCTGTTTTCAGAATGTTAAATTTGTACACACATGGATGACTTGTTTAATCATCAGTTTTTATGACCTCTCACTACACTTCTGATGGGATTTTCTGCCATAGCCAATGGGGGTATTTCTTTCATTCAGGTGTAATTGGAATCCCGGACTATCTATTCAGGAACAGCATAGGTATTATTTTCAAACATTAACTGCTCTGTGAAATTCAGGACATCTTTAAATCCTGTTGTTTAATGGTGCATGTAGACATTGGCTGTGATCTGAACTGTTTTTGTAATATCTTCTTCCAGATGAACCAGATGGATAAATTGTTTTTACTCATCAAAAAGTTATAAAGTAAGTCCAATCTATAGCATGTGGGATGAGTGGGCAAAGTCCCTGAACGTACATGCTATGTAGGGTGCTCCAAATTTGGAAAAAGCTTATTTGATAGATCAGTTCTGAGACACATTTTGAGCTTAAACCAAAATGTCTGGGCTAAGACCCTGTCTTATGTTCACCACTCCCACCCCAACCACATTATATACCACACCACCAATTTGGCTACCTCTACATTCTATGGTGTTGTCTACCTGGACAAGCATTCACCAGTGCAGATCCAAATGAATCCATACCATGGGATCATGTTCAAAGGGAACTAAGATTTGGTGGCCACCTTTGCTGCCAAACCTACCTCCCACGAAAGCTCAGGTATGCCAGCCTGTTTGTTATAGAGCATGTTTGGATTGTGCTGATCAAGTCTTTGTAGCAGCTAAGCATATAAATTAGCTTCATTAAATGGTATTTCATGGATAGACAAAGTGGTGTTTGTAAAAAAAAAAAGTGGGAGGATTGAAAGCCTGGCCCCATATTTCCCAAACAGTCATACTAAGTTTCCATTGCATACTGGATGAACAGAATCTGATGCAGTCCCTTATCAGTAAGAGCTGTCAGCAAGGAATTCCAATAATCCAATCCGAAGGTCAGAAGTGCAAGAATAAGCACCTACAAATTGGATTGAGCGAGCGAAAAAGGCAAAGCCTACTAATATTCCACAGATGACAAAGTGGCCTAATTCGCCATGCTTCGGATGTATTGAATGGAAATTGACTGGGGTGGGATGTCCCACTGCCACTTTCTTTACAGCCAACTTTACTGCAAAGTTTAGAAAAAGAGAAGGTACAGGGTAGCCAAAAATGAATGAGCAAGAAGAATAAAAATACAAATTGGGCCTCAAATAAAAGATGTTTTCTAATTACTACTACTGGTACTTACTTGTCTTTTGTGGACTTTTTTTGTGAAACATGTTTTATCTACGAAGGGAAAAAATGGTGATAGCTACAGGTGGGTTGTACCAAAGGAACCCTAAAACTGGATGTTCTCTCCACTCTCAGGTTGTGAAAATATTATGCAAAAGTTGGTACACAGACTCATGTAAGGTTGGAGAAAGGATACTGGTTCACATAGATATACACATGACACCTCAGTGGTATAGCTAGAAGGGATGCAAAGCACCAAAGATGCAAAGCAGGGAGCCTCAACGTGGCATGCAAACTGCACCCCTTTGAAGCCATTCCAGGTTGGATACATACAATAGTGTTTTGTACTCAGGATCTTGCAGAATGACATATAAATGGCAGCATTCAGTGAATTAGAAAGGTTTACACCCCATTACTGAACGCACAGTTATTTGCAGACACAGCCCACAAGTTTCCAATAAAAAAATATAGAACCACAAAAAGGAGAACACAGATAAATAGGGAGGAATGAAAGAGATGAAATCAAATTGCATGCACATATCCTATGGTTACATTTGAGAATAAATTTTTAATGAATAAACCCTACTTCATTAATGTGGAGGACTACTGTATAAGGATAGTCCTGAGTCTGCAGCTGCAGGATTTGCCTGCACCACAAGAAAATAAAAGAAGTGGAGGAAGGGTTGCATGATTAAATGTAAAATACAATCAACATTGGAATGGCCAAAAGCAAAGAATCTTTCACTGGGTATATTATTAACCTGTGGAATTTACTGCATGAAGATATTACTGAAGCAAATAGTTGAAGAAGGTTTTAAGGATTAGACACATAACTGTAAAAAAAAATCAACATGAATTTCATGTACCCACCAGACTTAAGGGCCAAACATTTCCTAAACATTACCTTAAAATTTATTCTACCTGCAGGACCCACTTCAACCCTCAACTGGTAGTGCAAAGTTTATCTTTGCCTCCCATCAGTGATGGGATTCAAAGAAATTAAGAACCGGTTCTATGCCCATCTGGCAGCCACTTATAAATGGCTATTTTTAAACTTTATATGTCCTATCTCTCGTTAACAACCGGTTCTATAGAGTAGGCAAGAAGCTGCTGGAGCCCACCACTGCCTCCCACCCTCTGAGGTCTCCAGAAGGCCTTAAAATGTCACTTCCAGTTTTTGTCAAAAGCCAGAAATGTTTTGAATGAAACATCAGGCCGTCTGGATGCCTGTTCCTGCATTGTAAAGAAATAAACCAAAATGCTTGTAAGACCTATGTAGTCACTGGTGAAGAGAAAGAATGCAACTCATACCACATAAGAAGGCACAGATAAGACATTCTTTGGTCTCATGTGGCCCTGACTGACCAACCATATATTATTATCTACACTGGTCACACAGGTGGCATTGCTATACTAATACTGGTTTTAAAGAACGGGTGTAACCTAATTATATGCAATTTATTTAGATGTGATTATGTCTCAAAGCAAATGAGGTTGGCTCTTTAAATTGAAAGATAAACATATCTTAAGGAGCAGTTAAGGGCTTAAAGGCAGCCTGCTTACCATGGTAATATGGCAGGCAATTAAGCTTGTCATAGGAAAGTTAACAGAGGTCAATTTCATTTCTTTTTCAGCTGATAGGGAGAGCTGAATCACTACTGAATTGCTGTTTTTAGGCACTTGAAAGAGAACTTGATTCATTTTGATTACCATAGTAAGTAATTCCCTTTGTAAAATGCAAAAATAGTTAAACTTGGAGCTTCCTGGAACCAAATGTCCAAATAGGGAGGTTCAACCTATAATTCCTTCTTCCCAGGGAACATGGTTTTTCTATGAAGAACAATGGGGATCACTAAGGAATCTCAAACTACACATTAAGCCCCTGAAAAAAGTTTTGGCTGTGCCCATATCTATATCTTAAGTCTTTGCACAGCAATTCAGCAGCAGCACCATCGCTACTGCTGAATCTCACGGTGGTGTTTTGGTCACCAGAGGCCTTCTTGCAGTAAGAGAACATTTGTCCCCTTCCTCAGGATAAAATCCAGCAGCCCTTGCACTGCACATCGCCTGGTGCCATCCACATCTCCCACACTCCTAGTAACGCCACTGCTCCAGAGATGGGACTTGAACAGAAGAACTTAACATATCTAGTTCTTTATTCACTGAAAGGGCTGGGAAAGATCCCTAATTAGAAACCTTGGGGAGCTTTAGCAGTAGACAATATTGTCCTAAGGGCGCAATCCAGAGTAACTACAGGGAGTCCTTGCTCCTGTGTAAGAACAACTTACTCTGGATTCCAATAAGAATTTCCCATAGGTTTTCACTAGGTGGTGCAGTAACTACGGGTGCACATAATGTCTCTAACGTGCTCTGGATTGTCGGATAAGTGAACCAATATAAGGCAGATTCCTATGTTAATGCTTATGTTTACTAGAGAGCCACACTAATTTTCCAAAGTTAAGTAAACTGTCAAATTTACAATTTTCTTCAGGAACAGACCAGCACAATTCAAACTGTATTCTTTCTTTCCTATTTCAGTTTCACAAACACAATAATTTCAATTACTAAATTGGCATAAACTGCTGGCTCTTGTTTTTCAGGTTTCCTTGCCTCTAAACTGAACTGGAATGCATCCAAAATTCATTTCGTAGGAATAGCCTGCAGCTATTACAATTATATTAAGGAATTCAATACATGCTAGCATCTCAATTCTAAACATGGGGGTTAAAGAGAAATTAATGTCACTGAATGTGAATTGAAAGTTATTTCCAAATATAACCCAGCTGTAAATATATTCCAGCTGCAATCCTACATGCATGTGATTTTCTGTGCAATACGAAGCATGTCTACTCAGATGAAAGTTCCATTGTTTTCAATATTACTTACTGTCAGAGAAGTATGGTTAGGATTGCAGCCTTTGGGCGCAATCCAGAGTAACTATGGGGAGTTCTTGCTCCAGTACAATTTACTCTGGATTGCAATATGAATTTCCCACAGGTTTTCACTAGGTAGTGCAGTAACTACAAGTACACGTAATGTCTCTTACGTGCTCCCGTAGTTACTCTGGATTGTAGGACACATCTGCTGATACTATATCAGTTATATCACCTAGACCTAAAAGTGATTGTTACAATTCTCTTTTATTAAAATTCTCCTTAAGATAACAATAATAAAAAACATATAACACAACTTTCTGCACTACTAACTTCATAAAACAACAAATGCATTTTAAAAATAATTTTTACCCACCTCTAGTGATGAGAAAATACTTCTGAATCTCTAAAAGGAAATTGGTTTAAATCAGTTTACATGTCACTATGTTGAGAACAGCCACATGCAATTAAAATACTGAGGTAACAGTCTTGAGCATGTCAACCCAAAAGTACGCCCCAATGAGTTTAATGGGATTTACTCACAGCAAATTGTGTATAGGATTGCAATCTAAATATAGTGAGATCAGTTCTGCCATCATAGGAACGAAATGTGAAAACCATGAAAAGCAGGAGAGTTGGGGGAAAGCTAAAACATGTTCATTCACTGTCACTTAAAAAAAATGGATGACCTGGTTTAAAGGTCATGGTCTATGTGCTTTATACATTACATGCCTTGATTGACTGTCATATAAAAATCACCATAATAAAATGCTTCCCATGTGTGAGTATTTAATTTTAGGAATCTGAAGTTAAATCCCAAAAGGTTTCTGCCTTTTTTCATGGCTAAGTTCTTGCAGTCTTTGCAAATATCAACATTCGGGCCCACTGTAATCAAATACTTTCCCCCAAAAGCATGGAATGTGCCATAATTTGTCAAAGAACCCTTCCTGACAAGTTTTAGTAAAGTCCACTATAGCCAAACCTTTCTCGGCCCCCCTTTGACCCATGTCGCAAATGACCTTTAACCTTATTTGGGCCTCTTTTATGAGCCTCTTTCACTCTGAGCAGATGGCGAAACTATCAAAGGTTTTATGAGTAAAAATCTGCTTCCCAAACTCACGAGTATCGTCCAGTTCGTTCCACGTTAATGTGAGCTATCAAGGCTTTAAATTGAAAACACAAAAGATATTTGGCAGCAGCTGGAGTCTCAAACAGACTACCTGGTATTGTGTAGAATTGGGTAAGGGGGAATAGGGGGGCTGTTTGCATAGTAAATAACTGATGCCCAGAGCAAGCCCTCCAAATATTTTGAACAACTCTCAGTATTTTTAAATGAATTTTTTAATAAATTCAGATGATAAACCTAATGCAAACACGTGTTTTTTTATTATCCTAATTTTGGTTTGCCATCTTGTAGATACACACACACATCAATTGAAAATAGATCTTATAAAACTGTGAGTTATAGCACTGTTGCTTCCTTCTTACTCCTTCCAAACAGCCCATGTAGGATTGCAGCCTTTAACTAATTCATTAATTAGACCGACTCACTAATAGCAAGCCCAATATAGAGATTTTTCACTTGAATTGTCATGAAAAATACAATCTATGAAGGCAAGAAACTCAGAGAGGATTCCTCCCCCTCCCAAGAAAAAGTGCATGCCATATTGTAATCTGTATTGCATTTATTCAGCGTCCTGAAGATATTAGCGAGATTAAATTATTATAATAGCAGCTATAACAAAATTATATGATTAATTTTAAAAAGTAAAGAAAGGACCAGGGCATGCCCACTGTAGGTGACCCAGAGAATGGACTGAAAGCACACTAGCTATGGTAATTGTTCTATCTTATTCATTCAAAATTAAGACCTGTTTTGATCAATGGGTTAACTCCCATAGAAGTGTGCATAGGATAGAAATCTAATGGCCCAATCCTATGTGAGAGATATGCTGAATGAATGCACAATTCATCAGCTCATCATATGGGATACACTCCGGCCTCACTTCCATTCTTCTGCCCACTACTGACAGCATGGCAGCTGAGAAGCATGACAAGCAACACCTGATGACATTCACTCTTCTATACAATTGTTAAATGTTCAGGATCCCTAAAGTGGCCCAGCTAGCTCACCCCTGATTTATTTTATTATTATACCACCCTTCCTCTAAGGAGCTCAGGTTTTTGTATAGTAAGACCTTGGTATCCACAGAAGATCCATTTCCAGACCTCTCCCACAGATACCAACCACAAATACTGAAATTCAAGAAATCCCACAGAGGACCCTCAGCTGTGACTTTAAGTGTGTTCCGGTAACATCTGGAGGGGTTTTGAGGTGCAGGATTGTCACCTCCTCATACTTCAGAAAAACTCTAAGAGGTACTTCTGGTTTCTTGGCAATCAGAAGTGTTTTCCAGTTTGATTCATGGGGAGAAGGATTCATGGGGAGAAGGATTCTGAGAAGGCGTCTCTCTTTCCCACAGACCCATCCAAAACAAAAGGTGCCAGGGCACCTAAATGTGGGCACCTGCTTTGACCCACTGCAGTGATCCAGCCAATCTGTTGGATTTTTTGTTTGTTTGCTGTTCAGTTTAGAGCAGAGCTAGGAAGGGGAAATTTGAATTTGATTGGAACAATTATGCTCAGAAGGGTTTAACACTTTTCCACACATATAATTGCTGCTCCTGCTATTTGTCCCAAACTGAAGAAAAACAAATAACTATTTTATGCCTGCATTTTTTTTCCAGTGTTAGGTGAAACTCAAATACAAAGAAAATTGTGGGAAAAAGAAACTGGCTTAAACATCTCCTAGGACCACTGCTCTGATAATGTTAGGCAAACATTATATGTGGCTTGGCCATCACTTAATACATGAGTAACTCCAAATTTGGCGAGGCACACTCCAAACTTGTTAAGTTTCTCTCTCCCCTTCTATTAGCATGATCTCCCTGCTACAGCTTCTGAAGCAGCAGCAGCAGCAGCAATGAATCTTTTGGTCCTGTTCGTGGTTGGTGACTGCTATTTTTCCGTCATAATGTCCTGTACCATTCCAAACTACCATTCCAAAATTCATGGGGAAAAATGATGACACCACCCCTTCACAGATGGCCATCATTCCCCCCCCCCCACCTCGCCACAATATGTGTGCACCCAGACATACACAGACACACACCCTCTATTTCATTTGATTTAACTGCACTGTGAGATGACATAAAAACATACACCCATGCATATAGGCCAGGCTTTTCCATTTGTCTTTGAAATGCAGATTCTTAGTACTTGCTATACATCAAAGAGAGATCCCACTGATTCATTCTCTGCTTACTTTTGAAATGGATTATAGCAAGTCTTAAAGACATTTGGTGAACATGTCCATTGATGGAATTACCAACCTTTGCAAAATAAACTGATCTGTGATTTAATATTTCCTAGCAATATTAGAAAGGACAGAAACCATCGCCAATGTTCCCTAAGCAGGTAAAAAGTAGTGCCCAGTGTGAGTATGAATACTCTTTCTTAAATTTGTGCACATTTAAAATAGCTTGGTACTGAGTCTGGGTTAAAAACCTATTTTGGGTGCTATCCACACCTTCCTGGGTATAATCACCAGATGTAGAAGGATTTCAAGAGGACTCAGAGCAAAATCCTGAGCATATTTACATAGAAGTAAGTCTCATTGAGTTAGTCCCATAGGTTCCCTAAGGAACATGCTCCAGGTAAGTATTTACAAGTCTACCGACTCAGTTTCTCCCTTCCCATCCTCATTCACACAGGCAGAATAACAGGACAGTTTAGTCTAAAGTTTAGGCAGTTTAGTCTAAAGAAGGGCTGTGCAATCTTGTTCAGCCTGAATCAATAAATTGATCTACTATATTTATATACTGCTTTTCAACAAAAAGTTCACAAAGTGGTTTACTGAGAAAAAAGCAGTGGTACTCAAGGTGGGGTTAGGACTCCCAGTTGGGATCCCTTGGAGGATTAGGACGTCAGGTTACGGGGTTGTGAGATGGTGGGAATCTGCCATCTTGGAATTTGGCACTAGGCTTTTCAAAGTCTCATTGAATACAATGGGACTTATTTCCAAATAGACATGAAGGAGCTCTGGCATCACAGTGATGTTGCAGCCTGGTAAGTTTGACAGGGGTCCTGGATAGATTTTTAAGTATGAAAAGGACCCTGGGCTGAAACGCCAGAGTACCACTGAAATAGAGGGTTAAACACAGTCCATGATGTTCTCTGCTCTCTCATGTTCACTGCAGAGGCAAACAACAAGTAGAGGAGGGGCACTGCCACAGAGCGTACTGGTGTGAAGGTGTGGCTAGCTTAGCACACTTCTGTTCCCTCTCTGGTTCATAATGGCTGTACAGAGCTCACGTGCTTTTCGATTTCCGTCCAACCCACTGCTTGCTTTAACTTAAATAGCATGAGCTCAGGAATTGTGTAAATTGACTGAACAGGTGATGGCGAGATAATCAGAGATGCTCTATGCAGTTTCTGTTCCTTCTCAGGGAAGTCCTCACAGGGTTGTCGAATGATCAGTCCTAACAAACTTTCCAGCACCAATGCAATGGTGCCTATGGGATAAGCTTTATGCGCTGCATTCAGCAGTGGGGGGCAGTCATGGCATCTTTTCAAGGTAACAGAGAACATGTTCCTTTGAGGTTACAGTGAAGCTTCAGTAGCACTGGACTGGGACATTAGCTCTCATCATTGCCATTCTGAGTTCTATAGACACCAATGGAGTTCAACTTACACCAGTTTAAATGGAACCAAGTGGTTATAGCAAAAGTACATGATCATGCAGTGGTGGGCTGAAGGAGAGGCAGGGGGCAAATCCCCTGGGCGCTGCCTCTGCGCAGTGCTCCAGACCATGTGGGAAGCTATGTAGTATGTCTGGTTTCCCAGCATTACTGTTTAAGACTGCGGATATTCCTCAGAACATTTCCCCAGTTGGTCCCAATATCATACAAGACTCTGTGACACTGGGTAAGGAGGGAAGTAACATGGTGCGAGCAAGGTCCAGAATGGAATCATGGTCCTTTGCCTTGGGGCACATAGTGGGGCAAGTCCTTTACTGTGGTCATGAAACATGTTTGTGATCTGCACCTCTTTCTCCAACACATGTACAGAATAATCCTCTGTGACTTTATATTTAAAAAAAACTCTTATTTTAGTCCACTGTACAATCATGTGCACTTTACTCCTTTTGAAATCAATAAGCATTCACATGCCTAACCACGCACATGCACTATGCTTTCGATGCCAACAGAATTGAACACATTATTTCCGATAATACAAAGATCAAAGATATATAGATAGACAGATAATCAAGTTGTCCCTCTCCCCCCAAAAGTTTTAAAATTAATCCTTTCTGTCTGCAGCTTTTCACTTGCTCAGATTTCTTAACATGTGACTTGTTAATCCATCAGTCTTGTTTATCCAAGCAGCTTTATTAATGACAAATGCTGCTGGGCTTGTTGAGTTATGACTGTAAACTGAAAGAATATGAGGGCCAAGGTGAAAAGGTGATTTCTTTAAAACAGCTGTAATTTATCCTGAGCTTTGGCCAGCCTTTGATTTTGGGCTCGCTCTCCTATATAGTATTCCTACTGATTGCATTAGAATAGCCCTTAGGGGTCATGCTGAATTCCAAGGCCCTGGAATCAGTTAGATGAATGGAAGATGGCCATATGTGCAGGGTTAGGGAATGATAATAAAGTGGAGCACAATACAGCACAAAGCTACTTGCCTTGGCAGTTTGAAATCCTCTGCCGTGCCTTGTGCATGCTGTCATTCACAGAAGCATTCTGCAAAAAGCAGCTTCACAGAGGCGGAAGAAGAAAATTAATAGAGAGAGGGAAAAATCTAGATGGCAATGGATGCATAGTTGGGAAAAAGTGTGTTTGAACTCAGTGGCATAGGTACAGGCTGTGTGGTTCAGAATCTTAGGGCGCAATCTAGAGTAACTACAGGGAATCCTTGCTCCGGTGTAAGAACAATTTGCTCTGGATTGCAATATGAATTTCTCATAGGTTTTCACTAGGTGCTGCAGTAACTACAGGTACACGTAATGTCTCTTACGTGCTCCCATAGTTACTCTGGATTGTAGGGTTAGTCTGGATTTGTTTAGTAATGAGATATTAATGAGCTATCAATTGCATACTCCATTTTTACTCTTCAACTGGTCACCTCATGATAATGTATTGATTGTATGTGTAAACTACAAACCTAATGTATAGAGATATTTTTCAAAGGTTGCAGGTGCAGGGTTTGGGGATGGGTATTGATCAGTCTTCAATGTTAAGTATAGGCCAAAAATGTGTTGCGCCCCTTTTCACCCTCTTAGGGGTTAAAACCATCAGGCACCAGGCACCCCCAAGGATTGCCAGGCAGCTGGTACCAGAGAGCAGCAGGCACAACCTGGCACCGGCACTGGATATGTCCACACAGTAAGCATCCCAACTGGGCACAGGGCACCACGAGGCAGCAAAGGGCACTGAGCACCACTGGGCGACAGGCACTACTGGGCACCACCAGTCACCACCAGGCATCCCTACTGAGCACCGGGCACCGTCTGGCATGATGCACCACAAGGCATTCCTGCTGGGCACCACAGGGCAACAGGCAGCAGGTACTAGTGGACAGCAGTCACCACCAGGCACCAGGTAATACTGGGCACCAAATTGGTTCTTAGACATCCTTAAATCACTGAAGGAATACACTCCTCAAATTCCATGCGTTTAGGTCCAGGGTTTGGAGCTAAGCATTGATGAGTCAGTGATTCTTCAATTTTAAGTATAGGGACAAAAATATGTTGTACCCCTTTGCACCCCTTTCCTGTTTGAATTTCCAAAAATATGTTCTTAGTGGGTGACTAAGGAAGGAACACCATCTCCATATTTCATGCTTCTGTGTCTGGTGATTTTGGCTGGGTGTTGATGAGTCAGTCAATCAGTCAATAAGGCAGTGACTCTGATTTTATATACATAGACTAACAAAATTTACCTGCTGTTGTGGGAGTAAAATAACCCCCCATGCACCATCCACTCCATGCACAATTCTCTCAAGTGCACCATTTCTCCTCATGCACCATCTCCTTCTATGCACCATCCCCCATGTGCAACATCCTCTCATCACCACCGCTGCCCCAGGTAATATCCCCCCATGCACAGTGATGGGTCCAGCCTGGCCCTACAACCGGTTCCCCAGAAGTGGGCAGGGCCAGGCCAGGTCAGGGGGTGTGGCTGGGTCAGGGGGCGTGGCCTGGGTCAGGGGGCGTGGCCGGGGTCAGGGGGCGGTGCCGGTGAGAATTTAAAGGGGAAATTTTTTAAATCTAAAAAAAATCTAAGTTTTTGTCAGTGCCCCCCAGCAACCCTAACCACACTTTCCTGGGAGTAAGCCCCATTGACTGTCATGGGACTTCAGAATAGTCAGGATTGAGCTCTCAGGCTGCAGTCCCAGCCACACTTTCCTGGGGGTAAGTCCCATTGACTGTCATGGGACTTACTTCTGAGTGGTCAGCATAGGATTGATCTCTCAGGCTGCAGTCCCAGCCACACTTTCCTGGGAGTAAGTCCCATTGACTGTCATGGGACTTACTTCTGAGTAGTCAGGATTGGGCTCTCAGGCTGCAGTCCCAGCCACACTGTCCTGGGAGTAAGCCCCATTGCCGCTGGAGCAGCAGGGGCAGCCAGCCAGGCACTTTTAAATTTGCTGCGCAGCCCGGCGAGGTGCCCCACAAGCCCCAGTGGCCAGGGAAAGGACGCTCAGGTGCTGGGGCTTCTGGGGCGCCTCACCGGGCTGCCGCTAGGAGCGGCAAATTTAAAAATGCCCAGCCAGCTGCTGCAGCCTTTAACTGCCGTGCCAACAGCCGAACTGGTCCGCACAGTTATCAGGGGCCCCCAAAACTACCGGATCGGTAGCGGTGGAAGATTTGGGGCTGGGTATTGATCAGTCTTCAATATTAAGGATAGTCTGAAAATGTATTGCACCCCTTAGGGGGTTACATTTCTAAAAACCGGTTCCTAGTGGGTGCTCATGTCACATAAGGAATACACGCCCCAAATTCCATGCATCTAGATTGGGGCATGGGGTTGATCAGTCAACAATTCTTCAATGTAAAATATAGGGAGGAAAACACATTGCACCCCTTTTCACCCCCTTCTGGTTGGTGAAGGGGGTGAAAATGGATTTGCACTCAGATTAAGGAGGATTCTGGGATTAAGAGTCACCACCAGAGGGGTCTAATATCATAAGGAAAAGGGAGAGATGTTGTTAGAGAACTGGTAATGGTCAAGCAAAGTGATTGTAGGTATGAAGTGACAGACTTGCCAATCTTGTATAGCCTGTTTGTTGACTGCATCAAGACAATTCATCAAGATTTGCACCTCTTTTGATGATAAAACTATCCAGGCTGAAGCACGTCCTCAGAATTAATGCTACAAGTGTCCTCTTAGTAGGTAATTCCACCTTAGACTCAAAATGTGGAAAGATGTCATTATATCTTCCCATCTGACAACCCACTAGCCTTCTTTGCAGAAAGCTGATCTGGAGTCAAACAAGATTATCTCACTGGCATTTTCTGTTTCTGGAAATGATTAATCTGTTTACAAGAAGTTCAGCTCAGAATAGCTTTGATGTTTCTCTATTTTTGGTGATCCTTTAAAAACATACATGCCATTGAGCAACGCTGAGACTTTTCAATGGGCTTGCACCGTACACCTTCCTACTGTGAGTCCCTCAAAATCAGAATAAGGGAGAGTGAACTGGTGGACCACTGATGGTTGCTGGAGACTATGCTCTTGCCTCACACTTTGCATGACAGATCCGGATAAGTCCAATAAACACAGTAACCTAATTTATCTCCTAAATTACATTTAATCTGGTTATGATCGCTCCCTACATGTAATGTGGTTACGACCACTTCCTAAAAAGTGAAATATGTTTTAAAATAATACATTTTTCCATGCTTTCTTAAACTGATTAAAAATTACTTTAATGTACATTTGACATGGTGGTAAGGAATATTTGAAATCTTGGAAGTGATTCATATGTGGTTTTATTACAGGCCAGAGACAATCAGTTTAAAGTAAATAGGTTGGTTGATACATTGATGAGTTAAACACAATTGTTAAGGACAAAGAGTTGTGATAAACTGGTTAAAGATTATGGGATTTTATTAACTGCATATGTATAATAGGTATGTTTTAAGCAAAGGGTGTCAAACATAAGGCTCATAGGCTGGTTACAGCCCCCAGAAACAATTTATATGACCAGTGCTATAAATTGGGCTTTCCCATATCTTGAAACTATGAACAACTATGAAAAAAATATGAACATTTCTCCTACTTGCAGGAGAAAGCAAGGTACAAATTTCTTTTAAAAATAAACATTTTCTCAGTCATTTGCAGCTAATGATTTTTGATGTGAGAACAAAATACATATTTCTGCCCATCAGTTCTATTTAATGATGCTTAATGATGTCACTTCTGCTTAATGATGTCACTTCTGATCCTCAGCTGGCATCATGAATGCTAATATGACACTATCAAGATGTATGATTTACATCTTTTTGGATAAAAAGTGTGTAAATTTGTGCTTGAATATTAACATTTAAAAATAATGGATAGTGGATGACAGTGGATAATGCGGTACATACATTTTATCTATATCTGGTTTGATGTGTCAACATTTTCAGGGCCACTCAAGCTATTTATTTATTTATTTATTTATTTATTTGTTTGTTTGTTTGTTTGTTTGTTTGTTTGTCTGGGTATATGTAACCCCTACACACAAACCCAAGAGACCTTCAAGGCAGCTCACATCCTGTAAAAACAAAATCTACCCTACAATTCAGAGTAATTACAGGAGAACGTAAGAGACATTTACGTCAACGTAGTTACGGCACCACCTAGTGAAAACCTATGGGAAATTCATATTGCAATCCAGAGTAAATTGTTCTTACATTGAAGCAAGGACTTCCTGTAGTTACTCTGGATTGAGCCCATAGTCTAAATAATATATAGACCAATCAATTTTTTAAAAAGAATGAAAAAGACTGTATCAACTGTATCAACACATGTAAATACATGAATAGAAAAATTTTAAAAATCACTACGAAGGCTCTTTGAAATAGAATATCTCTTTTTCCTTGTCACCTTTTCACTCCCCCATTATTCTCTCTTTTGGTACTCAGGTTTCCAATAGATCAGATAGTAGCTCAATCACAAGCACATCAGCAAATGAGAGCATTGTGTACCTTTAATATTTGTTATCCTTGCCCAGGAACAGGACCACAGAACAAATGTCATTCTCAGACTTTATCAGCTACAACTAAACATCTGGTTTGTTTTTTAAAAAATCACTGCAAGTTAATGAAGCTTTCATTAAGATTTCACACAGTCCTTCAAAGAAAACAAACTTCATTGGGAGAATATAATAGATTTCAGGGTGAGACTTGATCAACAGCTGTTTTGCAACCTGTTTGCCATTTTGGGATTCAGTACTGTCTTGCCATTTGCCTGTTAGAGGGATTAAAGTTTTCTTTTATTTCCCCTTGGGAAGCAACTCAAAAGTTGCTTTTTCAGAATGTAGTCTGGAATCCCTATTTACCTTTGCTTTTGATTTAGGAGGAATGAAAGCCCTCTTTAGGTCACAATCTTTATTCTGCTTCTTTAGGGTGATTTTGGTCGCTTTAAAGGAAACAAAATGAACCCTAAAAAATTGCATTGCTGGCTCATTACTTATTACATATCCACACAGCAATTTAAAAAAATCCCCAGACCTAGAGCACAATCCTAACCATGCCTATTCAAAAGTAAGCCCCACTGTGTTCAATGGGATTTACTCTCAGGAAAGTGTCTTTAGGATTGCAGTCTTAGGCTGCAGTTCTAAACACACTTTCCTGGTAGTAAGTCCTATTGAACTCACTGGGAATAACATCTGAGTAGACATGCTTGATTGCCCTGATAATTTATTAATTATAAGATTATTAATGTTGTAATAATTATAATTACAATTATATTGCCTGCTCACAAGGAGGAGGACATCGAAGTTTTTTTCCAGGACATAGGCTAAAATCCAGATCACGTCCCTGAAAAAGAGAAATATGCAAAAGGGCTCAGAATCTAATAGATACACATAACACCAGCAGAAAGCTACTAGAATAGATAGTATTCTAGAAACCTTTCTGTCTCCCTTCCTCTGTACTTCATCTAAATGAGTCCCTTATGTTTTTGGTTCATCCACCTGAGCTCAGCTTTGGCCATGTTGTCTGCTGTCATTACCATCTTCTGCCTCACCACCCCATCCCAACTCTCACACTGACTGTGTTTGTTTGGCACCTGCTATATTTCAGGGCAATCTGTCTGCCTTCCAACCATAATCACTGGACAGACAAAGCTCTCCCAGATTAGTTCCCTTGTTCTTTGAGAGAAACTTGCCCATTTCCAGGAAATTCTCACAAATACCATAACCCATTATGCGTGCATTTTGCCTTGCTAAGTGTTTTTCCCCTTTTTACTAACTTTACTAACCAGTCTGGCCTTCCCAGATATTCTTGAAATCTGATTATCTTCAATAGATCACCTTGAAATACAGCATATCTTTGACAAGTCCGGTTTGGTGTGATGTGACTGGATGCAAAACACACTTCCAAAGAGCTGTTTACTTCCTGCAACACTAGGATAATTAATTACTAATGAATGAGTGACTCTCAGGAAATTCTCTTTGTAACTGAATACCCCGAAATTCCCATCAAAGCCATGATAGAAAAAAATAAATGCAACAACAAATAAAAAATAGCAACAACATAAAATGTCTGGGGGTTTTGTTCATATTCACCCACACATTTTCAGCTTTTTTTTCCCTATCAGGCAACATAATCAGGAGAGCCTGATGGGAAGATTGAAGGTATCAAAGCAGGATGTGACATTTGTGATGCTCTGCAGATTTTTCTTCCGGAGAGCATCTTGTGGACAGGACTGACAGCAGGGATTAACTCAAGCAATAGCAATAAACAATAGCTGAAGTGAGGTTGAGGTCTAACACCTGGATGTGATGTTGCCATCAAGCAAAAGAGTTTATGTCATGCTGTGAATAAATGAATAACCACACATGCTCTCACTCACTCACTCTCTCTCTCTCTCTCTCTCTCATACCATAGAAAGCCAGGATTTCTGTTGGAAACTTATTTTGTTGAACCCATGACAGGATTCTTTTTCTGACTACATATTTAGGCCACAATAGAAAGAACCATTAGGAAGTATGACAGCCAGATTTGGGAATTAGCCTTGGAAAAACCAGGTTTAAATCCTTTCTCAATCATGTAGCTTCAATCAGGATGCAATCCTAACATAGGCTAGCACAACTCATCGGTCTTCCCATTCTCATACTGATATAGGGAAGCAAGTGGCACATCTGTGCACTGGCCTAAGCCTCCCCCAGGAGTGGTGCAAAAATGTCTTACAGCACTTTTAAGGTACCCCCCAAGTTAACACAGGAGTTATGCTGGGGCTTAGGCCAGCCTAACTGGAGAGGTTAGGATTGCAGCGATTATCTCTCAGCCTCACCTGCCTCACAAGGTTGTTGTGAGAACAAAATGTGTTGAGGAACTGCATATATCACTCTGAAGACCCAAGTGTGCTGGTGGTGTAAAAATGTGTAAAAAATAAAGTAGTTATTTATATCTACCCAGGGTAACCCAGGTTTTGGTTCTGCAACTTGAAAGCAGGTCCCCACGTCAAAATGAACTTGGTGTGTATGTGTGTGTCAGGTTTACTTTGCGAATGCAATTGTGGCAGAGTGTTGCCCAGAGTTGGTTTTAGAGGCAGACTACAAAGGGCAGCAAGTTGGGATGAAAGCGCAGTATCAGGCACTTCAAATATCCTTAAAATGAAAAAAATAGAGGAAACGAATTTGTTTTTATTTGCTTCTATGTAGCATAAATAAATAACGGTTGACAGATCTTTGGATGCAAATTTATTGTGCTAAATGAGAGGGCTAAATCTTGCATGCTGATCATGCATCAAAGTCAAGAGAGTCATTGCTTCAAATGCAATTTTAAAAATGATGTATTCAAAAGTCTGAGCAAATGGAGGAGGCACCAAAGATGTTTTTCGTCCTGGGTGTCATTTGGTCCATCAGCAGTCTTGAGTGGCCAAGTTGCAACCCAAAGAATTCTTGTTGCAGTAGCAGCAGAGAATTAAATCCGTCTCTTCCCCAATAAAATGCCTTGATTGTATTAATTGAGGAAGAAAAAGAAAATTAGGGGGTGAGCCAGTGTGAAGAGTATTAAGATATTCCATCAACCTTCTAAGGGCAAAATCCAGTAACTACAGGGAGTCCTTGCTCTGGAGTAAGAACAATTTAGACTGGATACCAATATGAATTTCCCATAGCTTCTCACTAGGTGGTGCAGTAACTACGGGTGCACGTAATGTCTCTTACGTGCTCCTGTAGTTACTCTGGATTTGGGGGTTAATGAAGATGCCCCAGAATTTTTTTCTGAAAAATTCCCAATATCTGAACATTTAGCTCAGAATCAGATTTGCAACATAGCTGCACTTTGGTTGAGAGTGCTGTGCTACCAAAAAGATTACAGTGGCATAACTACCAGGAGGGCAAAACACTATATTTTGCATGGAATTAAATCACCACAGCATGCAAGCAAACCCTCTTCTTCCCATTTGGGCCATTTCAGGTTGGGGAGCAAAACAGAGCCATTCAAAATGGATGGCTCCAAAAGAGAGGAGAAGCTTCCTGAAAACTTAAGCGTCCCCTTATAGCTACACCACTGGAACTTAATCCTGCAAAATGCATTCCTTATCTATTTTGCATCTTATTTAGAAGATAAGCTGTGAGTCAAATGATTGTACAAAGCATGCCAAAAAAAAGAAGAAAATGGAAACCAGCTCAATAAGGTCACCTGTTAAAGATCAATAAGGTTGACCATCTTAGGGCATATTGGCCAAAAGGTGAGATAAAATATAATAAATTGTGTTTCAAGCAGAAGGGAGAGAAGGATGTGTATATAAATATGTAGAAGACTTGTTGAATATACAGTGGTTGATGCTACTGCCTTCTATGCTGAACCTGAGAAATAGGTAGAAAGGTATGAAATAGCTATGAAATAGGTGACACGATCCCATTCTATGCAATCAGGGCAAACTGAAGAAAATGTAAGGTGCTACCTGTACAATTCTTAAGAAAGACTCTCTGGTGCACAATATTCTCCCTCTGGACTGTGATTGATGGTTACCTTCTTGGTAGTTGCTTCATCCTGTGGAACTCCCTGCCTTGCAAAGCTTCTCTGGCTCCCCTACCGACAGACTACAAATTTAGGGAAATACCTGCTGTTCTTTTTGCTCTTCCTATCCTTTTTATGAATATTGGTTTGCTCTGGCCTTTCCCTTGGTCCAGTGGTGAGATTCAAATAAATTAACAACAGGTTCTGTATCCTAATAATCTAAATTAACAACAGGTTCTATGTCCCTTTAGTAACCAGTTCTCAGAACAAGGTGCTCATTAGCAAAGGGTTCTATAGAACATGTGAGAACCCCCTGAAGCCCACCACTGCGGCTTTGTCCGATCTCTATTTTTCTTTTTTCTTTTTTTGTTTCTGCTACTGGTTTGTAATCTTCTCGTACTGATTTTTTTTAATGATTTGTAGCGTAAGCTGTCGTAAATCAAGCTTATTTATTATTTATTTAAGGAATTTATGTCCCGCTCTTCCCATGCCGAAGCAAATGCCCAAGGTGGCTTACAGAGCTTTATAATAA
This sequence comes from Cryptoblepharus egeriae, assembly GCA_030015325.1. NCBI lineage: Eukaryota > Metazoa > Chordata > Lepidosauria > Squamata > Scincidae > Cryptoblepharus > Cryptoblepharus egeriae. Next base: position 175,626,449 of record JAREYC010000003.1, on the reverse strand, counting down.
AGTACAAACTAATATAATAATAGGTTAAAAAAAATCAAACAAAGCTTATTTCTCAGCAAATGTAAGTTAGCTGTACAGGAAAGCAAATGTTAGTCCAGAAAGAGTTCCACGCTCTCAAGAAGGGACTGAGCAACATCAGTCTGTTGAAAGAAGCTGCAATGGTGATCAGATTCCATTATGTTCAATAGAACAAAGTTTGTCATGTCCACTGAAGCATACAATACTTTTGGGATAGAGAAGGGGGGTGAGATTGAAACAAACATCCCGTCCTCCACTTGAAGTTTTAGCAATCCTAGTGGGAAGGGATTGACACCCATCTACCCAGTCCATTTTGGTTCTCCAAAATAATAGCCAAAGTGATAAAAGCAGGTTAGACGTTGTTATCTTTGACCAATGTCCTTTTAAAAACGTGAAGTTTTCAGGAAAGGACTTCAAAGAATCTGACAACAACAGGAGTCGTTCCTCCTATTGTTGGCCTTGTTTAATCTCCTATATGATCCCAAATCCTTTGGGGTGAGACCTATGTAGGTCAAGGTTCCATGAACAGATGTTCACCCCCCCCAAGTCAAAATTGAAACTGGGTACGGATAAATGGCCACCAGCCTTTACAGTTACACCCAAGAAATTCTACCACATTCAGGCCATAACCATAGACCAGAAGAGAGTGAAGAGAAAGGAATGAGGCAGATTCTTATTATTATTATTATTACTGCCAACTTTCGCCCAATATGACATTCTGAAATTAAGATGGAAACATCTGTGTTCTTTTCTGAGGTGAAGACCACTGAATTCTCTGCAGTTCTGCACACATCTGTAACAGGGTCAAGAAGACATGAACCATGTCTTGAGTTCATGTTAGGGATTCACCAGCCTGCATGTTTTGTTGAAAAACAGTATATAAACATTTGAAATAAGGCTACCGCTACTAATGATAATTTTCTGTTGCGTGTCAAGGGCTAGTAATGAAAGCCATAAAAGAGGAAGATTTCCAAGACTTGGGGCTAGAACAGTTACTGTATTTCACCTGAGGTAAAATTATGAAGAAATTCATATTACTATTCAGAAGAAGAACATTTTGAATGCTGAATAATGAAAGGAAAAAGCAGGCCTCCGTCAGTTTTGGAAGACTATGGTATCGTGCTTGGCTCTGCATACGCTGCATGCGAAGTATGAAAGCCTGGGTTAGATTGTTATGGAGGGTCTCGAACCCTGACCTGCTGGTTAACAGGCACAGTGTCTTAACCACTCACGCCACTTACAAAGTCTGTATATATATATATATATATATATATATATATATATATATATATATAATGAAAGGAAAGGAAATGGATTCGGATAAGTCTGGAGAAATTTCTGAGAGGGGTTTTTCTGTACCCTTATCTCTCTTCAGAGCTAGATTGAAGGAGGCTTCTCATCCAAGGACATATCCATGATGAAGAATAGAGCTTGGGTAAGGCAAGTGACTACCCTGGGCCTTGTTTTTTTGATGACCAGTATATGGCCATAACGGGGGGGATGCATTGGTTGAATATTCCCAGGCCCACACCCTGCAAACATCCTTTTAGAGCAGTGATTTTCAACCAGTGTGCCATGGCACACTGGTGTGCCATGGTTAGTCCTCAGGTGTGCCACAGGAATTTGAGGATTGACATTCATTAACAGGAAAATTGGGGGATTTGAACAGTCTCGAGAGCTTTGTCAGTGGTAAAAACAATTGATGGTGTGCCATGAGAATTTCAGTGCCTTGTTCAGTGTGCCGTGAGATGAAAAAGGTTGAATATCATTGTTTTAGAGGCTCCTATAATGAGAAATATGTTTTTGAGTTTAGGGCAGTATGCGTAGTTCTAGCCACCACCCCCCTCCTCCAATTTTATTATCACTGCAGCTTTGGCTGCAATCCTAAACACACATTCCTGGTAGTAATCCCCATTTAATAAAATGGAACTTACTTCTGAGTAGACAGGCATAGGTCAGCCTAAACTGGAGCGTAGGATTGCAACCTTTATGTTTTAATTGTGAGGTTAAGTGCTTACCCTAACTTTGTCGTTGCTTTCTAAACAAGTTGGAGTACAGTGATTCCTTCTAAAGTGATGTCACTTGATTCTTACTCGGAGAACACAAAGGATGGACATTTAGATGCAATGAAAGGTGTTGTTGCTCAAGCTTGTTTGGCTGTTGCATATTAGTTTGAGCTGGGAAATCGGAATGTTAGGGGGTGGTCTACGTTGCCCTTAGCACTTTATGGCTGACAGTAATATAATATATAATATAATATATATAATATAGACAGACTTTGTAAGTGGATTCCTGTACATTGATTGCAAGTATGGCCTGTGTGGGTGTGGGTGCACACATGCATGTATGCGCAAAATACTCTTGAGAATATTTTTACAGGAAGCTTTCGCAGAAACTCCTCAATTACATTCACTCTGGTATTCTCCCAAACCATAAAAGAAGAAAATTCCTCCATTCTTCCTTTGTTCCTATCTCCCTTTTGTATTTGCCACAGCAGCCAGTAGCCCATGACTCACACCCACTCTGGATATACATCATCATTCAGCAGGAGAGAAGAAAAGCAGCAGCAGTTACAATCACTGTGTCATCAACTGAGAAAATAGAAGGGTGTTGTTTCCTTTTCTTTCATGCCTTTATGCCTTCCTTATTCCTCCTGAGGCTAGAAAAATATATTGAGCTTGGGATATAACAAATGCAGCTCCTTGGTGATGAGCTCCACATTCTTTCACTCTGCTGAAGCCACTGATATGGCAAAAGAAGACAGCTAGTGAACATTAAGTTGGATTAGACAACCTGGTAATGCTTTGGGGGCACTGTGTTTTCACACATTTGGTGTTGTTAAAAGTAACATTGAAAAGTATGGATTTTTCTTCTTTTCTGCAGAGCATTTAATGGGCAGTGCTATGGATCCTAATCCATGGCTTTGTTCACATGCGCATTACAGTTTAAAATGTATACACCTGTCAGATGTATAGATTTCAAATTGTAACATGCGACACAACAAACTTACTTGTGCCTCTGTTTCCAATCAGGTGCATCATAAAATAACTTTGTAGATCAAAATTACTTGGCTGCAATTCTTTGTGTGTGTACTTGGCGATACCCCTGAAGTTGGTCTAATAGTACCTTCAGAGGAGGTGAAAATCTAGATCAGAAAAACCTGATATAACAGTTAAATCTGCCCCAAGAGTTAAAAATTTTACTCCAACCAAAGCCACATTATGTCACTGGTGCTTCATAATGATTTGTGGGGTGGGGGTGGGGAATGGTTCCTCTATGTATGTATCTCTCATTGCATCTGTTTTTGCTTTATGTTCTGTCAACACCATTTTCTTACATATCTATAAAAAAGTCACTGACTCACACACTCATCAACGCCCAGCCAAAACCTCCGGGCCCAGAAGTGTGAAATTTGGGGTGAGTGTTCCTTCCATGACGGAGTGAGTCAATAAGAACTGGTTTCTGGAAATTCCAACCGGAAGGGGGTAAATGAGGTGCAACGCATTTTCCTCCCTATACTTTCCATTGAAGAATTGGTGACTAAGGGATGCTCTGCCCCTACCCCCGGACCTAGAAGCATGAAAGTTGGGGTGGGTGTTCCTTCTGTGACATCAACACTCACCATGCGCATGGGGGGGTTGATGTGCATGGGGGATTGATGCGCAGTGGGGTGATGGCGTATGGGGAAATTTTACTCCCGCAACGCAGGTACGCTTTTCACTAGTAGTTAATATTTTTTTAAATGACACAATATTCTCCACTTCTTCCTGACGTCATTCTAACCTCATACAGGAATCTCTGATCAGGAATTCTGAATCTGATCTTTATGAGTGAAAGAGTTTACACAGGGTAAGAGTCTCTCATACAATATGTATCAGAGCTAGTGGCATAGCTAGGGGGAGTGCAGGGGGTGCAGTTGCATTGGGCTACAAGCTTTAGGGGGACTACAAGCTGAGCTTGACACTAGTGACTAAAATTGTGAAAAACAGGGTTTGTATCCCCAGCCATCCTTACTGCCCTCCAATCACAAGCAGTCACACATAGGTGATTCCACTCAAGACACTCAGGCCAGCACATATACATGTGCTGACAACAGGTGTGTTGTCTTACTAATTGCCCAGCTATCTTATGCCTTGCATCTCCTAAATGAAATACAGTAACCTAGGCTGCAACCTCAAAAGCCTGTCACAATCAATGTGGAGGAATGTGGCTAGCCAATATACTATTTTTTCATTTCATGGCTACTGAAGGCACCAGGTATGATCTGGTGGTTGAGTGCTGCTGAAGATAGCTAAGCAGGGAAAGATCTGGACACCTCCTGGATGGGAGAATGCAATGAGATAAAGCTGTAATGAGTCGTCAGAGCCAAAAAGTGTTGCCATTTACAGCTTGGCTGACCTGAAAACTTCTGGAAGCTTTGAAGGCAATTCCTGATACCAGATGTAATGACCACACCTGGGAAGGAAGAGTTCTATGACCTGCCAGTAGAACAGTTACCTACCTCACAGGGTTGTTGTAGGACAAAAGAGGGGGTGCTTGGAAGGAGCCTTAAAAGACTACTGTGGAAATGGACATTCCCAGCAGTTGTGTTTACCATGGACAACACTGGAAACTACACCAGTGGCTAAATCCTTCTACCACCAGAACACTCTGGACTAAACAAACAAACTAACAAATAAATGCCACTAAAATGTTTTTTTAAAAAAATAAAACATGGTAGACAAATATGTATAAGGGGAAAAAAGACAGCTTCTGGATACAAGCAGTCTAGAAGAATGCACATTTTTGGTGTGCATTTATTTAAATGTACATTCTAGTTTGTATTACTAATCCCCCAAATTGGTAGACTGAATAAAACAATTCTAATGTTATTGGTACAAAAAATAAAATAAATTACACACACACACACACACACACACACACACACACACACAGTGGTGGGATTCAAATAAATTAACAACAGGTTCTATGTCCCATTAGTAACCAGTTTTCAGAAAGAGGCTCTCATTAGCAAAGGGTTCTGTAGAATCTGTGAGAACCCCCTGAAGCCCAAACCATAGGACCTAGAAGTGTGAAATTTGGAGAGGGTTTTCCTTCCATGACAGAGACACACTCTTTCCCTACAATCCAGAGTAACTACGGGAGCACGTAAGAGACATTATGTGCACCCGTAGTTACTGCACCACCTAATGAAACCCTATGGGAAATTCATATTGCAATCCAGAGCAAATTGTTCTTACACCGGAGCAAGGACTCCCCGTAGTTACTCTGGATTGCGCCCTAAGAATCAGTTTGTGGAAATTCCAATTGGAAGGGAGTGAAAGGGGGCAACACATTTTCCTCCCTATATTTTACTATGTAAAGTTTACAGTGAAGAATCCTTGACTGAGGGATGCTCTGCCCCAACCCATGGACCTAGAAGCATGAAATTTGGAGAGTGTATTCCTTTCATGATGGGAGCACCCGAGAACCAATTTTTAGAAATTTAACCCATAAGAAGCTGAAAAGGGGTGTAACACATTTTTGGCTGATACAGTGGTGCCTTGCAAGACGAATATAATTTGTTCCAGAAGCATGTTCGTCTTACAAAGTGTTCTTTATTTTTTTAAAAAACTGATCTTCCCATAGGAAATAATGGGATATCAGATAATTGGTTCCACAACCCAAAAAATATTCATATAAGAATATTAACTATATGTAAAAATGATGACAAAACACTGTAATCAAATTCAAAACACTGCAATATAATACAGAACACAATTACTGTAATATTAATAAAAACACTGTAATATACTGTACAGTAAAACAGAAAATAAAAACCTTTATGGCCAAGGATGACTAATTTTCACTAAAAGAGTCACTGGTGTTTTTTTTGAACAACTTTAAGAAGAAATTTGTGTCTCCTTTTGAGGATTTTACAGAAATGTGACATTGCATTGTCATGAAATAGATTCATCACTCACATTGCTACAGCCTTATTTGGGTGTACAAAATTTTGCACAGTTTCTCAATGTTTACAGATGTCCTCTATCTCATTTGATGTGAGGGATTCCTCCTCCCCCTCATTCTCCTCCTCCTGTGCAGATGAGATTTCCACCATAATTTCTTGCTGCTGCTCATGATGCAGTTCTATCAATTCGTTCATTTTATAATGAAATTTTTGTTGTAAAACTGCTTTTCTTACAAGGCACTGTTTGTCTTACAAAGCAGAATTCCTTAGACATTTTAATTTGTCTTACAAAGCATTCTTCTTACAAGTTATTTATCTTACAAGGTACCACTGTACTTAACTTTGAAGACTGATCAAAAGCAGCCCCAAATATTGCACTTGCCCAGCGGGAGGGGTTTTTCCACGGTTGTTGGTGTTGCATGAGGGGGGAGGGTATTGCACAGGGGTTATTGCAGGAGGTTGTTGTGGGAATGATGCGCATGTGGGGGATGATGTGCATGGGGGGACCACCTCTGCTCAGTGGTTCCTGCTGTGCAACAAAGCTCGGTAGGAATGCCCAGTTCTAACTGCTGCCTGCCATTGCCCCCTGATACCCTATGATGCCCAGTCCCTGTGCCCAGCAGCCCACTGCTCACCAGTGCCCACACAGTGCCAACAAACAGTTGCCTTCACAGTGCCTTCTTGCCACACAGTGCCCATAAGTGCCAACCATTGCAGGCCCACAAATATTCTTGAAATTTTACTCTCACAATGGTGGGTAAATTTCGCAGAAATGAATGAATGAATGAATGAATGAATAGATAAACAGATAAACAGATAAAGAAAGAAAGAAAGAAAGAAAGAAAGAAAGAAAGAAAGAAAGAAAGAAAGAAAGAAAGAAAGAAAGAAAGAAAGAAAGAAAGACTGGGCTTTGGTATACACAAGGGATCAATTCTTGGTCCTCCTCATATGGATACTGAAAACTATTGATAATGAAATCTGCTACTCTTTAAACCATCCAGCTCTCTGGTCACCCCAGAAGACTTTCTGAAGCCCACATTGGTTGTGCATGTCTGACCAGAGCCTCTGTGAGTTTCAGAATGATAAAACCCTCAACTTCCAACTGATCTTTTTGCCCATAAAAGAATGCTCGGGGAAATTCATGGGGGGCATAGCACCTCTTGTGTCTGGGCAATTCAGTTTGTGCCACGTCTGGCTCAATGTGGGTTTTACAGGGGACTCACCTGTAAAAGCCATCAAGAAACAAAAAGCAGAACAGTAACCAAAGTATTCTAAACCAAAAGCCCTGTTAAATAAAATAGTTCCTACGGATCATCTAAAAAACTGTAAGTGAGAAACCAGATAAGTATACTAAAAGGCTCTTTCCCACATTTCCAGGACATGGAAGAGAGTTTTTGTTGATTATCTCAGGGAATTCAAAGGCTCATATAGCAGAAGATAATTCTTAAAGTACTCTGATCTCAAACTGTATAGGTCTGCAAAGGCAGAGTGACCATATGTATCCTCTTTCCAGGAAATGTCCTGGATTTTAGCCTTGTGTTCTGAAAAAAAAAGTAATATTCTATTTGTCTTTGTAAGCAGGCAGCATTTAGACTTCTTTTAATTAATGAATTTTATGTAATAAAATATATGCAATAGTTTTAAATTTAATAATGGGCAATGTGATCCTGATTCTAGGTCAGAAAAATAGCCCAGCTAAGCTGGCCTAAGTTGGCCATATCCTGAGCTGACAGACCAAATCCACAGTGCTAGGAGCCCTCTAGGCTGGCGTGACTGCTGCTGAAGAGGCAGCAGCACAAGGGCAGCATGCTCACTGGACTGGTGTAGTTGTGCCATAACCTGAGGTGGGCTGGTGTGCTGTATTCTGAGGTTGAGAGGCAGGGGTTGGCCGAGGACTCAAAATTCTGGGCAAACGAAATAAACATCACCTTTAACTGGGCTCAGAGAAAGTTAATGCAGATGGAATTGTAGTCACATTGGCTGTGTATGCAGAGGATTTTTGCATCCTTCTTGCTACCAGGTGGCACATCCAATTCAGCACAAATCAGGTTTTCTGCATGCTGAGCCAATCCACACACAGAACTTATGACCTATTCCAATAACCACCACTCAACTCAGTGACATCACTAGCCTCTCATCCCTATGATGGACTACCTACCAGGCAGTGGGCAGGGCTATGTCCTGGGCATTGAGCATGGTAATGTATGATCACACATTGTTTGATAGAATAGAGATATATAGAATAAGCCAATAATTTGGCTTATTTCATTGAATTATTCCTGAAATTATTCATTGATTCATATAGAACATGGTGGTATTACTAGAAATAGAACACGATGGTATTACTAGAAAATACCATCTTTTAAATCTTTTAAAAGATTTAAAAAACACAACTTAAGCTGGCACAACTCATTGGTCTTCCCGTTCCCATTATGATATAGGGAGGGAAGAGCATGTCTGTGCACTGACCTAATCCTCTCCCAGGAATGGTGCAGAAGTGTCTTATGGCACTTTTGTGACACCCCCAGGTCAGCACAAGATTTATGCCAGGGCTGAGGCCAGCCTAACTGGAGGTTTGGATCGCAGGCTTTGTGGTGTCATCCCCCGTGTGCATCACCTGGTGCAGACCACCCTCCTAGTGAAGGCAGTGCCACCAATGTACCCCGTGCCATGGCTGGAGCATACTGAGCAATGCTTATTTTCAAAATGTCTTGAAAGTTTCAGCTTGGGTATATCTTCGGCAGAATAAAATGTCTTAAATTCAGCAACTGTAGTTTAATGGATTTATGGAATAGGCTGGGTTTTTTTGTTTTTGTTTTTACGAAATACTTTTTTTTTCCAGAAGACAACAAACCAACACTGGGCCCCATATGGTATTTTCCAAGCATTGCAGCCTGAGGCTCTAAAACTGTGATTACTTTTCTAAATATACAGTACTCTTCCTTCTGCTACTACTAGTAGTAACATTTATTTTTTTAAAAAAAGTTATGAGTTTAGTGTCACCAAATGGCATTATCTAAATTGCCCACTTAACATTAAAAAAAAATTCTTCAGGAAAAAAGAAAAACATCCTGTTAAGTAGCTTTTATCAATGATAAATCAGATCTGCCACTGCTACATAGTTATGCTTTTGTCAATTACTCTCCATTGTTAAAACAGAAAAGGCCCTCTGGCTGGTGGAAGGTGGAAGTAGCTAGAAGCAAACTGTTCTCTTGAATTATATATATATATATATATATATATATATATATATATATATATATAGGGGGGGTGGGGGAAACCATGTTTATCTTTTCAAGTAAGCCTCCCTCACCCTGTCCAACTGAAGCAAAGAGGAACTGCTATAACAATAGCATGAAACTAGTGCATTGGCTAAGTTGAATCCCTTGAACTCCAACTTTTTTGCAGGACAAAAGACTTCCAAGAAGCATCCATGCAGCAGATGCTTACTTATCCCAAGTGTCAGAATGCCAATTAGATATTGAACATGTCAGGCAGAAGGTGGAGCTTCCAAAACAAATGAATGATGAATAGGAACAGTCCCCCAGTTTAGTCCCAAGTCCTGCTGTTCTTTTGTAAAATGATTTGTGGCAAATTTGTTTTGTCACTAAAGCACCATTTCCCCCTGAGCCTTTAAGCGATTTTTATAATCATACCCTTCACGCACATGCACACCCGCACTCCCTCTTTATTTTTGTTAATACCAAAATGTAATGGGTGCCTGTGTGTCTGTGGGTTTAATTCACAGCTTCCCATCAAAACAGACAAAACCTACAAAACTCAAACAACCTTCATCCCATGGGGTAGGGAGGTTTCTTTCTGATCCTTTCCCTACAATGTAATTCTAACCTTGTTGAAATTGTGCAGTGGGAGGGTAGAAAGTTGAGAGGAGAAGGAAGGAGGAGGGGAACTTCACAAATAATTTTCCTAACTTTTGTCGTTTCATGAGATAATAGTCTTTCTAAAAACAACCTAGTCGGACTTTTCAATCAAAGGTAAATAACACTTGCAGTGCTCCTTTGTGCAGCAGAAAAAGAGTTAAAGATGCCCTCCAAACTGGGAAATGAGGCCCCCCCATATCATCATTGACTTTCATTTTTTCAGTAGTAAATGACCTCCATAAATCTGGTTAGAAATTAATATAATGTGGTGGGCATTTTAGTGTAGTGCTTTATAGATGACATTTGGATTTAATTGGTTTCCATTTGGCTTGCCAAATCCTTTGAGTGTGTGTGTTTCTGTGTGTCCGTGTGTGTGTGTTCTTGCTTTGTCTAGTAATAATTATACTTTAGGCAACCCACACTGTGTGTATTTTATTGTCAAACTAGAGTAATACTGGACAGTATAACATACCAGGAAAAACAGAAGAAAGGAAATTGAGCCTGCATTGCCTTAAACAAGCAAGTGCTGTGGCAAAATTGTTTAGTTCTCTTTTGACCTTTCGAGGTCAGGTTGGACTAGTTATGTTATCTCTTAATGCTCTACTTTTCCCTGCCTGGTAACAATTAGGTTTTTAAGACAGAGCTGAAATGAATTTAGGGTAAAAATAAATTTTCCTACCATGCCTGTACATGAGACTCTGAATTCATATTTCCCTAGCTTTGGTTTTTTATTAATCATTTTCTTCTGTTGTTGAAGCTTATTTATGGGTGAAGGGGAGAGAGAGATTAGGATGTAAAAATACTGCGCATGACAAAAGTATACTTAAGCATCCATCTCAGTAAGGCTAATTGTAAGATGTTGTCATATGATATCCATGAAGGAGAAAACACAACCTCTAGAATCAAACTTTTTGTTTACAGAAAAGAAAATGATCTATAAGGTCATCCTGAAATCTACCATTGGTCAGTATGTTATAAAGTCTGCTTTTCAGTAAGCTATTTGGGTATAACTCTCTGCTTGAATTCCTATAATATGTCAATTTATTATATAATACATCAAATAGTTATCTGAAGGTGAAGAAATGGAAGACTTCCTTTCAAAGCCGTATTTTAAATAAACAACTAAAATTTAAAAACTATTTTTAGATGGTAGAGATATAACACATAGGCTGCAATCCTGAAGTGCTGTTAGGTTAGCCTATCTTTACTGGGCTGGCCTAATTCCAAGATAGGCTAGCCTAGATACACTAGAGAGTGTGTGTGTTTGGGCTTAGAGAAGGCTTGGGCTGGTGTAAGTCTACTTAGGCTGGCCCAAGACAAATGGATCTGGGCCAGCCTAGCAGGGCTAGCCTAGACAGAAAAGCATGCGGGCATGTTGAACATGACAGTGTATGCGGGCATGTAGAACAGTGCAGTTAGGCCATATCCAGTGCCTATGCCCACCTCAGAGTTCTTCAGAATTAGGCCACTTCAGGAACCCATGGGGCCCATAATAAGCCAGAGTAAAAATGGAATGAAAGTAAAAAGCTCCAAGTTTTAGGCTAGCCTAATTACCAGTCTTGCCTCTCAACTTCAGGATATGGCACAACTACACCAGCTCAGTGAGCATGCTGCCCTTGTGCTGCAGCAGTTAGGCCAAGCTAGAGGCTTCTTAACCCTGTGGATTTGGCCCGTCAGATCAGGAGATGGCCTGCTTAGGCCAGCTTAGCTGGGCCATTCTCTCTGGCCTAAGACAGGATTGCACCCAAAAGCCCATAATTTATTTTCTTGAATATTTCTAAGTTCTGGTTCCCAAGGCTTTGGCAGTGTTTCTTTCCTGTTTCAATAATTTAATGATCTTGTGTCTTAATCTTAATAGCAAACTGTTTAATTTTCCCACTAACCCTGTTAGTGTTTATTTCATATTCAAAACCAATTTTGTCACAAGTAGATCTGAGTTTATGAAATAAAGCACAACAGAAAAAGGAAGTTTGTCTTTTACCTCTCCTATTACTATTATATCCTGAAGTGTAATCATACTTTTAGAGTAGCTAAATCATACAGACACCCAACAGGCATTTCCTCCAATAACTCAAGAGATGGAAATTTTCCATTATTTTTAAAATTGAGACTAAAAGGAAAAAACACTGGACTAATGTTAAAATTTTAGTTTATACCAAACTAATAATGTACTTGTACATATTACATAAAAGTGTACATCTTGTTTCTATGTACCCCACTGTACATAATAAACTTGTGAGAAAGAGATCATTCTTTTCCTGTTCCACTAATATCACTGTTTTTCTAGAACAGTTACTGCCACTTTAGATGCATAATAATACAACTGATACTGGAGATAGTAAACATACTATCTTAAGGTTACTAGCATACTAGTAAGGTTACATGTTAAGGTTACTTAACATACTAGCTTAAAGTTAAGATGTAGTTTTAAAGATGTTACTTAAAGTTGAATTTCAGAAAATTTATGGGAAGAATGTCAAACTTAAAATCTGGTTAACTTTTGATATTGGAAATTATGTTTTAATTTAGCCAGCTCTTTTGCCTATCGTTTATTGGTGCCAGCGTTTCCAGTGTACCTTTATCCATGAGTTGATCAAATTTTAGCTTTCTCACAAATATTAATCTAATAATCAGGATGCTTTAGGGTAAACATTTACCGAATTTCTCATGAGGAAGAATGTTAACTTCATGCTCCTTTTTCAAGAAGAATTTAACTGATATTTTGCCTTTTGTCACCTTCCAGCTCATACAGAAACAACTTATACAGTGTGGGGTGAGGTGGGGAAGAGACAGTGGCAGACTCTGCTGCCATATTCAGACCCCCCCCCCCTTCTAGATTCTACACCTGCTCAATAATGGCACAGATCCGAAGACATTCATTGGGACCACCTGAATGATACACAGTGTAAGGACTCTTAAGTGCTGCTTTCCAGCCCTGTTGGTTCCAGTAGTTGCCATTTCAGCACAATTGCAATCCTGGGCTCTGGGAAGCATTGGCTTGGGCTGTTACAAAAGTTATACGATACCCCTAAAGTACTGCAGAACTTGTGCGGTGCTTTAGGCTGCTTCTCTCCATACTTCATTATGCCCTTAAAAAACTCAATCCCAAAAAATAAGAGTCATGGTGCAGCCTGCAGCTTTATGTTCAACTCAGGAGAACTTCTTAATGGATTCTTTCAGAGTTCATAAAGTTTAAACTCCTGTCCCATAAAATGGGGTTCTTTTAGTGGGGGGAGGAGTATCTAAAACCTGATCTTTCCTACTCTCTATTTTGATCCCTATTTGGTGATCAGTGACCATAACAAAAAATATAATTTTGATAAAAAAGATCAAATTTGTATCATATTTTAGGGGTTGGTATATTTTCAAAGTGCTTTACAAGGGATTGCAGTGTCTTAGTGTTTAAAGGCACCATGCCTATCAACCTAAAGATTGGAAAATCAGCAGTTCGAGACCCAGTGAGCTCCAATCACTGGTCCAAGCTCTTGCAAACCTAGCAGTTTGAAAGCGTGCAAGTGAGAGTAGATAAATAGGTACCACTCCAGTAGGAAGGTAACATTCTTGCAACAGACCCCTATGACTGGCCAGGTTTCCCCAAAGTCACATCAACCATGGTTTGGATGACTCCAATCCAGAACAAGTGGAATCCGCCAGAAGGGACAAACACTGAAGAAGTTGCCTTTACATTTTATGTATGACTAGCGAAAGGCGTACCCACATTGCGGGAGTAACTTCCCCATACAACATACTCCACGGCGCATCAACAACCCATGCGCAACCTACCACCATGTACAACATTCCCCTGTGCACAACTTCCCCCATGCGCATCATCCCCCATGCACAACTTTCCCCATGCGCATCATCCCCCCACGCGCAACTTCTCCCCATGTGCAACATTCCCCCGTGCGCAACTTCCCCCGTGCACAACTTCCCCCGTGCTCAACTTCCCCCATGCGCAACTTCCCTCATGCGCATCATCTCCCATGCACAACTTCCCCCCATGTGCAACTTTCCTACATGCGCAATTCCCCCATGCACAACTTCCCCCATATGTATCATCCCCCCATGCGCATCATCCCCCCATGCACATCATCCCCCATGTGCAAGTTCCCCCATGCGCAACTTCTCCCATGCACAACTTTCCTACATGCGCAACTTCCCCCATGCACAACTTCCCTCCATGCGCAACTTCCCCATGTGCAACTTTCCTACATGCACATCATCCCCCCATGCGCAACTTCCCCCATGCGCAGCATCCTTTCCAGTGCAACCTCTTCCTCCTAAGAACATCCCCCTGTGCACCAGGCACTGAGCACCAAATTGGCTGGATGTTGTTCAGTCTCCCATGTTAAGTATAGGACAGAAACACGTTGCCCCCTTTTCAGCCCCTTAAGGGTTAAATTTCTCCAGATGGTTCTTGGTGGGAGTTCAGGTGACAGAAGGAACTCCCAGAATTCCATGCTTCAGGCCCAGCAGTTGGGGTGGAATGTTGATCAGTCAGCAATTTTCAATGCAAAGTATAGGGAGGAAAATGCGTTGCGCCCCTTTTCACTCCCTTCCGGTTGGAATTTCCGAAAATCGGTTCTTAGTGCACCCCTCAGTCACGGAAGGAACACCCACCCCAATTTTCACGCTTCTAGGCCCAGTGGTTTTGGCAGGGCGGTGATGAGTCAGTCAGTCAGTCAGTCAGTCAGTCAGTCAGTGACTTTTCTTTTTTATATATATAGATTATAACCCATTTCTGCCAAGTGCATGGGTGAACACCTTTGAATGTATATGCAATGTTAGGCAGAAAAGGCTTTAAGTAGATAAAGTAAAACACTTAGATGATTCAGTATATGGTAATAAGTGGGATACACTGCAAATTAAGAGATTTTTTTAAATTTTTCACTTGGACTTGCCCCCCTCCCACGATGTTATGATGCAGCTGCTTGAACACCAATTGCTGAGGCCGCCATAAACTTGTAGGCTCAATCCTTGATGACGTTGCAATACGTAAACCAGTGAAATGGAACAGGAAAGTAATTTCCCAAGTTATTTCCTGTCTTCCTGCACACCACATTCCTGCACATAAACCCTTAATTCATTTCAGAAAGCAAAGGTCATGACAAAAAGTCAGGAGGGGGTAACTCTGCCCTTTTGTCAAACAGAAGGATAAGGGGATCTTACAAAATAGTTACTAAAGCCAGGTGTTCCGACTCATACAGTATTTTACAGAGTATCTTTTTTGTTAAATAACATTTTCCCTGGCCACCACCCACCCTGAATGCATTGCAACCCCGTAAGCCTCAGGTCTGAAAATAAACTCTCTGTGTAACGAGGCAATAAAATATGCATAACTGTTTTGGGTGGGAGGCCATAGGTCTGCCTTGCTTACCAGAAAAAAATTTGGAAACTTTAGTGACCCATACAGATTGCAGAGTTAAAAGCAGAGCTTTATGTTAGGGGCACGGTCTTGCCCAAATGAAAACACACATACCGTGTTTAACTTTAAATGATTTGTTTATTCATCTTTTCATGATTGATTCATGGGAGAATTAATAGACACCTGGACTTTGAGGTGTATTTTAAAAAGGGGGAAAATTTAAATTAGAGAAAATAGCTATCAGAGGCCATATCCTTCCTTGATATTGTTTATGCTGCATTTTCCCCGGAGGTAATCTGATATTTTGCCCCATAGTGCTAAAGATATAAAGCTGCTTTGCACATGCATGCACATCATGCAATTTCATCTCACATGGGCAGTTGATGACTTGCAACTGATTTCTGAAAAGTGAATGAATAATACTGTGGCTGAGTGGATATGAATGATCAGAGATCTGTCTGTGTGGCTTTTGAAAGCAAATATTTATTTATGGGATTTATTTCCCACCTTTCCCATGCCAACCTACCCAAGGCAATGCCCAAGAAAATGCCCAAGGCAACTTACAAAGTTTTTAATGCTTTTGTCCTCACAACAACCCTGTGAGGTAGATTAGGATGAGAGAGGGGTAAGTGTCATAGGCAACTACCCTAAGATCAACCCTGTTCTGAAAGACCTACAGGAACTAGCTTGTTTGGTGGAGGTGGATAATGTGCTCTTTTCAAGTGTGTCCCTCTTGCTTCCCCGTGACACATGACTAGTCCTGCTGTTGTCTCTAGGTGCACAATGAAAACATTTCTATTTCATTTAGCAAAGTTTGTTTAGCCTAGTTTCTTTTGCTGGCCTTTGGTTTAACCTCCAACTGGTTTTCTGCCCTAACTTTCAGTGATTACTAAAGCTTATGGTATTGAAATGTTATTGGATCCTTTTAATGTGAATTTTAATCTGTAGGTTGCCTCAACGATCCCTTGACATATTTTACATCAATAGAATGAGACATGGGTATGCATGTGAATATTTTCTACTTAAAAATTTGGATACCTATGCATAAGGGGTGTTTAAACATTCTGGCAGAGGGCCACATCATCTCTCTCAAACTGTGTCATGGGTTGGAAAAATGATATAGGGCACAATCCAGAGTAATTACAGGGAGTCTTTGCTCCAGCGTAAGAACAAGTTACTCTGGATTGCAATATGAGTTTCCCATAGGTTTTCACTAGGTGGTGCAGTAACTGCGGGTGCACTTAATGCCTCTTAGTCTGGATTGTAGTTAGTCTGGATTGTAGCCATACTGTACATTACAAATTGACATAAATTTGCATGTAAGAATGTATTACAAGATCCAAAGGATTACTGCTAGTTGCTCATGGACCAGATTCTCCTACCTTCACATATTTCCTGAAGCAATTATGCACCTGGGCAAGCACACTGAGCAGTGGGCAAATGATGGGTGAAGAAGATAACATCATGTCCTTGTGCCAGTTCAAACTGATCTGCTTTCCAGAGCTGGCACAGATTCCTTGTCTTCAAATTAAAACAGAAAGTGGCACAGGAAGTCTATAGCATGTTCCAAATTTTTTCCATAGTAAACACATCTCACTGAACCATGCAGGTCATGTTGCTTTTGTGTTGTGAGCTTTTTCGTCATCAGATCTTGAGCATTTTCAAGAGCAGGCTGTTGAATCTTGCTCCCTGCCCTCTCCAATGTAAATCTCTTTCCTCTCTCACTTAAATCTGAAAAGGCACCCAGATTTGCAAGAAATAGAATAAAATCCCAATCTTATTTTTTTCTGTTCAATTTCAGAATAACAAAAGATTACCTGCATGCTTGCGCTGATTTTATGAAAATCGAGATATGTTTACTGGTGTGATGGGGATCTGATTACCAGGAATGTCCACAGCTAGTTTTCCATTAAGCTGTGCTGCTTAATTGTGTTTGTTGAGATAAGCCACATGCCATGTTGAGTTTCTCTGAGGAAAAGAACATGGATTGCATTCAGATGCAAATGCCTGGGTCAGTTTATACATTCAAAATTAGGGTTCTTGAACAGTTTGCTTTGCTTAGCAAATGTGGCCTCAAACATTCCATTGCTTGACAACTTGCAGGCTGTGAAAATAAAAAAGCACACCACTTTATTAAAAAACATTTTGTTGTAATGCTATTTCCTTCATTCAAACATCAGGAGGTATCCCTGATGTACTGGTATAGGTGTACATACAGGTCCAGCCTTGTTATTTACAATTTTTATACATGAAAGCCACTACAAATTACAATTTTAAAAGTTGCTTTTCGAATGTAGTGATGTAGATATAGAGGCAGTCATGCAATCAATCATTCCATTTTTCAGCTGAGCCAGGAAAAGGTAGATCTTTGCATTTCTAATTATGGATTGCCTCTCTACAGTAGTATAAAAAGCTGTTTTTAAACCATTTTAAAGGGATGCACCTTTTAAACTGCTTTTACTTAACACATTATTTTTTGTTTTAGCAGGGAGTCCCAGAATCAAACCCCAGTAGACACTGAAGCACAACATATTCCATTAGGAGCAATGGAGGAACAGGAAATCTGGAAATGGGTCTTTAATTCTATTATTCATCTTTTTTATCCACAAACTTTTTATCCATGGGAGGTTCCAGAACAGAACCCTAGGCAGGGTGATCATATAGAATGGAGGACAAAGTGCCTCTCCCTTTAACTATTGCACAGAAGAAGGAATGTAGGCAGGATTTAAAAAGCAGCACCTGTCAAAGTTCCCTCTTCTGTACACTGCTTAATGGTAGAGACACTGTGTCCTCCATTCTGTATGGTCACCCTGACCCTAGGGGATAACAAGGGACACCTGTATATACCTTTGGGCTAGTTCATGGGAGGGGGGAATGCATCACTCATGTTGTCACTGTCTCTCTTGGAAGACTATT
Organism: Cryptoblepharus egeriae; assembly: GCA_030015325.1. NCBI lineage: Eukaryota > Metazoa > Chordata > Lepidosauria > Squamata > Scincidae > Cryptoblepharus > Cryptoblepharus egeriae. Next base: position 175,608,319 of record JAREYC010000003.1, on the reverse strand, counting down.
GTGGCTCACTCTCCTAAAGTGTATACATTCAGAAATGCCTACTAATTAATAAAAGTTTAGGTGAACACTTCTTGGGAGGAATCTTAAATAAAATATACTTGTTCCAAATTGCTAAAACAAATAATCACACACCCATATCAAAGCTTCCCTGTATGTATAAAAGGCTTGGTTATTTTTTAAAACCTTTCTGAATTGCAGGGATTGACTGCATCTGTGATTACAAAATACAGGTCAGCACTTCAATAGGGTCATAAATAGAAAAGAAAAACTAAAGGGAAAAATGATGCCCTCTGAACTAACGACAGGCTGAAACAGCTGAGGGTGGAAATGAACAAGGCTGAACATGAAAGATAACTGATATTTAGTTCACAGTGCACACCTGTTATGCGTTGGCGTAGCTTATTTTAAATACAGGTTGAACATCACTAATCCGAAAATCCAAATGCTCCAAAAATATGACCCTTTTTGAGTGCTGACAAGATGGAAAATTGGAAAGAGAACTTCCAGCAATATATCTTTATTGCACATTATGGAACATATGCCATTATATATGTGCAATATTCAAAAATCCAAAATCTGAAACACTTTTGGTCCCAAGCATATTGGACCAGCGATACTCAACCAGTAATCACTTTCTACTTGTACTGTTCCAAATAAAATTATAAAGGTAGCATTTCATATCTACAAATGAGAAGCAGAAGAGCAAATGAAGTGTCACTCAGAATTATTTGCTAATGATTTCAGTAACAAGAACGAACAGTCAGAATTATTTGCTAATGATTTCAGTAAAAGGAATGAACAGTCAGGTAAAAGATTAACAGTCAGTCCTCATCATCTGTTCATATGGAATTTGTGGGATTGACCCATTCCAGATTCCAAACCCATAGAAGGATCCACAGAGGAGCTATTGGATGCAAAAGAAAGCATCCTCTGGTTGCACTGGGGGTTTTTTTAGCCTAGAGAGACCATATGCAGCCACTGTGGATCTCAGATTACCTCTAGGTACAACCAGAAGGTGCTACCAATCAGACTGTGGGTTTCATTAACCATAGTTTTCAGTGTCAGACTGTGGCAATTCCAGGAACAGAACCCCTGAGTGTTGTGGGCTTGCCTTGTGGTGCTGAGGGCTGGCACAGAGCATTCAAGATTGGGCCCTTAGTTCTACTGAATGCAAAAGAGGAGATGCGCAAGGAACATGGCATTATGCCATGGGATAATGCCCATGATTGTACAGTGATTGGGATTGTACATTTCTATTTTCTATTCTTGTAATGTACAAGAGTTCTGATTGGCGACAGTCCCCTGCAACAGGCCGGCCAGGTTTCCGAAGTCGCAGCCATCGTGGATTGGATGAAACTCTGATCCACAACACCATCACCATATGGTAGAAATGCTAAAGAAGTTGCCTTAATGTACAGGAGTTTTAAAATCTGTTAATGCAAGTAGCTGGCCATACATGGTTCTCTTAGAAAACCTATCCCATTCTCCTCCAAAAACAAGGACATTCTTTTTTGGGATATTGCTTCAGCAGTTCCCGAGATCTATAGGATATCAGATACCCATCAGACTCATAACTTGTTCTATGTCACCAGTTAATTCAACCTTAAATATATTACCAAAGATGGCTGTTGGATGTGCTGATTCATCCATGCTCTCAGTAATAAAACATCTTTCACAGAGGACAGCTTCAGTTAAAATTTAATTTTAAATGCCCCTCATTTAAATAGCAATTAAAGAATTGTTTGTTTAGTCTTTTTAGTGCTTTCCGTGCCAGTTTGGAGTGTTTGTAATATTCTACTGGAATGTGCTCAGAGGCAGAGAAAAAGATAGTGCTGGTACAGAGCAGAGTTCATGTGACAGGAAGCCCTGAAAAATAAATGGGAACTTTGGATTTCTATTAAAGATTTCTCAGGAGTCTCATCAAACTACAACTTCCAAGTCTCACTGAGGATGGATCTGACCATTAAACTGGTAAAAAATAAAGTTGGGATCAACTGGTAAAAAAAGTGGCTTTCATTGGGACCATTAAACCATTAAACTGGTAAAAAATAAAGTTGGGATCATTGATATCCTTTCTTTGGTGTAATCTCCCTTATAAGGCTTTTGTAAGGATAAAATACATACAGGATCAGAATATCCAAATTAGGAAAAGCAAAAGATTCTGGATCCAGGCATGAGTTGATGTGGCCTCTTCAGACTAAAGGCTCATTCATGTAATTGATGAATTTATGTAGGGCAAAGAATAGTGTTTTGGCAGGAGGTTGGCATGCATGTTCCATCACATACCTGTAACATGTCAACGTCCATATGGCCATACAAACATTATTACAGTCAGGTCTCTTTATATGCAAATTCACTACCCATGAAGATGCTCATCTATAAGGAGCAAAATTGCCACCTACTTCTCATTATGTGAATTTTTTTCTGTGAATAGCTGCATTAAATAGGCATTACTATTGACCCGTGGAGAATCATCAGGTGCATTTGTGTCCACTTCGAGACTTGCCCGATCATTTTGGGTACCATCTTGGTGACCCCCAACTGAACTTTCACAACTCTGGCCATGAGGGGTGTGTAACCTCAAAACACCCGATGAAGGATGCACCTGGATGAAGGTGTCTTGCGTGCTCCTTAAGGGATCTGGTGTGCCACTGTGAGAAAAAGGAAGCTGGACTAGATGGACCTTTGGCCTGATCAAGTGGAAGCTCTTATGTTCTTATCAGGTTTGGAGTTCAGTTGGCGTCCCCAAGGTATCTCTGGAAGGCTACCTGATCTCTGAATCTCTGGAAAGCTACCAGAGAGCTGTTCTGGGACTTGGGCAAACCAAGGTAATTGCTAAAGAGAAAGGTGGGTAAGAGCTAAGAGACATGTGGAGGACAGATGAAGCAACCCCTTCCCCACAGTTGAACTCTGAGGCCTCATGGTTGGGCCGGCAACCTTCAGAGTCACGGGTTGGCCAGCACGGAGAAACCACCCTCACCATATCCTTCAATGCACTGAGGCACATCCAGCTCAGAGGAGGAAGCATCAGATGTTGGGGACATTGCTATCATCCAGTCCCATAGCGCTGAAGTTAAAATTCAGGTTCATAAAGTTCTTTGAGTATATGCAGAGAGGGTCAACTGGAACCTAATGATGTTTTCCCATAGGCTCAATGATCCAGTATCTGCCAGTTTGGTATCTGTTGAAACTGACACAATATGCAAAGAAATATCCACAAATAGAAGCTTTTAGACCACTCAATTTTTAAAAAATCTTTAGTGGTTTTATGGGTGTGACATCAAGGATCCAAAATGATTCTTGAACGGCCTTGTAGGTGCACCCAGAGAGCATATTTTGAGATAGATGCAAAAGCAAGAAGATGGATTTATTTTTCCATTTCTTAACTTATTCTTGAAATAAGCTTGCTGAACAAGATAGTACAGTTCAGACAACTGTTTCATAAAGCCAGGGGGAGAAAATGAAACAATTGCTTGTGCATGTAAAATATGTTATTTACCTTCACATCCAGTTGCTTCATCAGGTAATAAGTTTAAAGGCAATCTCGAAAGACAAAAGAATCTTGTAAATAAAATGTGAGGGAACGAAATAGATTAGGGCTGTGTTTGCATAGTGATAAGGAAAAGTACATTTACATCATTCTAACCAAATATCTTATTTCAGTTGTTACTGACTTCAAGGTCACTATTAGTGGGGAAAACAATCCTCATACTTAGGTGTGTGAATTCCACTGTTTTGATAGACCCTCCCTTTTTGGGTTTCTTTTGTCTCTCTGGTTTATTTTTAGATTATGACATGATTTGATCAGGGATCTTTTGACCTTATCTTTCTGGAAAGTGCTTTTTTCCAATTAGTGTATAAAATATTTCTGATTGTTGGTTTGTGTGTGTTTTTTCCAAAGGCACAGATGGAAACGTGTTCTGCTAACAGTGCTGGCTGAGATTTGCCCTACAATCCAGAGGAACTACAGGAGCATATAAGAGACATTATGTGTACCCATAGTTACTGGACCACCTAGTGAAAACCTATGAGAAATTCATATTGCAATCCAGAACAAATTGTTCTTACACAGGAGCAAGGACTCCCCATGGTTACTCTGGATTGTGCCCTATAGGTGAAAAAATGTTTTGTTTTTTGCGCAAACTGAAATTTCCTGGCACTTTTCAACAGTCATTATGGCAGAAATCGAATGTTACATTTCTAACGTCTTTCAAATGCTGAGATAACCATGAGAAAACTGTCACTGTTTTGTCAAATTTTTCTTTTAGGGAACATTTCCTATCTCGTATGGATTTCCATTTTTTTAAGTGAAAAAAATCAGGACCCAATCTCCTGCAGGAATATGCATCCTTCCTAAACAGAAAGGAAAAACAGGAGATTCTGTTGACTGACCATACATGATGATGAAGACTGAATTAGAACGGGTTGTGCAGGCCACATAGAAAATTTACCATTGCATGGAGATGAAGTATTAAAGCAAAGACAGTTCTGAGATCTTAGAATAATGTGATTGTACCTAGGATCAAAGAATCATAGAACTAGAAGGGACCCAGTGGAGCATTTATTCCAACCCTCTGCCTGTAGCAGGAAATCTTCATCTTATGGGGACCCGGATCTCAAACCCTGGCCTGCTGGGTAACAGGCACAGCATCTTATCCATTTGCACCACCAGAGGACTTATCAGATTTGGCGGGGGGAGCACAAAACTAGTTTTCGAGCAGAAATCAACATTGCATGGTGCTGATTGACTATCTTCTGTGACATCACCCAATTCCCACAAGCAGTTCTGCAATTTAAAATTCCATTTCTTAAATTAATGTCAACTTATAAATACATGAATGTGTGGCTGCTCATGTTATCCTGACTATAGCATGAGGAAGAAGCAAGGCTGATTATTTTCTAGTGTTTTATTTTAACACAGATTTGACATTTCAGTTGTGAAGTCAAGAGGAAGTCATGCTCACTCCACATCAGAAGGGCCGCTGTGAATTCTTTTTTTTCCCTGTTACATCTATCTCCCACCATCACCACATTCCCCAGATACTATGAAATGATTAATTTCGAGTCCAGAGATTTGTATAGTCTTAAAATATAGGCTCGGAGTAATTGAGCCAGCCTGCTCAGCACTTTGAACGACTGTAAAGCAATCAACGGTATGACTCTTTTGTCTGCATCCAGTTCTAGAAACACAAAAAGAAATTTATGTAATTAAAAGGTGGACCCAAAATATGCAAGAGAAGCAGATATGATCAACTCTGCAGTGCTGTAATAAATTAATTGTTCAGAAAAGTCATATACCTAACTCTTTGTAATGCACTCCAACACTTGTAAAACTGTCATAACAGGGAGGAAAATTTTTCACTCTTAAAACGAAGGGGGGAAAAAAGAGCCAAAGAGCTTAAACTGATGTTTCAACAATTCTGTCTTTAAACATAGTCTAAGTGCAAAGTTTGCTAGAAAACATGCATAAATTGTAAACACTAAGGCTATAATCCAGTGCTTATGCTTAATACCACGATTAAAGCTTTTGAGTTCAGTGGATCAGTTTTGAGTTTGGAGTTCAGCTAGCAGCATGTGGCACATAGGTCACCATGTAAACGTGGCTGGAATCAGTAGTGTAGCCAAAGGGCATTGCATAACGATGTGCATTGATGTCTCTTCTTGGAATGGCTCCAACAGGGAGTGGGCAGGCCCACTTACCTGGCGCATTTCAGCACCTGTCATACTTACTGCATTGCTGCCCCTCTGGCTACACTACTAGTATATGTGATCTGAACTGCTTTGAAGTTCCAAACAAGAAAAAGTGTTTGAAATCCATGGCTAAATAGGCATTGCAAGAGACTTCATGGTTTGGCATGTTGCCTTTCATAACAGCCACAAAGGTTTTTTGCCACTGGGAAAAAGCACTGGAGTGTAAAATCCAAATATGATTGGGCTGAAAATCTTTGAGGACTCTTCTAACAGTGCAAGGAATTGAGTAAGTTACAGCACAATCCTAACTCCTAGTTGTTGTTTAGTCATTAAATCATGTCTAACTCTTTGTGACACCATGGATTGCAGCATGCCAGCCCTCCCTATCCTCCACCAACTTCCAAAGTCTGTCCAAATTTATGTTCAGTAACAGAATCTAATCACCTCTAATCACCCCTTCTCCTTTTGCCTTCAGTTTTTCTCAGCATCAGTGTCTTTTCTAAGGCTTTCTCATGATTTGGCCAAAATATTTGAGCTTCAGCTTCAGTATCTGTCCTTCCAGTGATCAGTCAGGACTGATTTCCTGCAGGATGGACTGATTTAATGTCCTTTCAGTCCAAGGGATTCTCAAGTCTTCTCCAGCACCATAATTATTTGAAGCTCAGCCTTCTTACCTTCTTACCTTCCCTACATTACCTAGGGAAAACCATAACTTTAACTAGACAGATCTTTCTCAGCAACTTGATGTCTCAGAAGTTGTCTAAACCTACCGTGGCTTTCCTCCTCAGAAGCAGGTGTCTTTTCATTTCATGGCTGCAATTGCCTTCTGCCGTGATCTTAAAGCTCCCCCGCAAAAAATAAACTCTGTCATGGCTTCCATTTCTTTCCCTTCTATTTTCCATGAACTGATGTAACCAGAAGCCATGATCTTGTTTTTTTAATGTGTGGTTTTAAGCCAAATTCTGCACTTTCTTTCACCCTCATTAAGAGGTTCCTAAGTTCCTCTTCATTTTCTGCCATTAAAGAGGTATTGTCTGCATATCTTAGATATTGATATTTCTTCCACATTCTGACTTATGACTCACCCAGCCCAGTATTTTGCATGATTTACTCTCCATATAAATTAAACAAGATGACAGAATGTCATACTTGTCATACTCCTTTCCCAATTTTAAGCCACTCTGTTGTTCCATACTTGGCTCTAACTGGTGCTTCTTGACCCACATACAAGTTTCTTCAGAGACAAATAAAATGAACTGGTAACATCTAGTTAGGCTGGCATAAGTCCCATGCTGGCCAGGGGGTGTCACAAAAGTATCATAAGGCACTTCTGGGCCACTCCAGGAACACATGAGCTGGTTTCCTCATGCCACTTCGGGAATGGGGAGACAGGTAAGTTATGCAGCCTAAATTGGTTAGGTAACTATGTAACTAACCCTACAATCCAGAGTAACTATGGGAGCACATAAAGAGACATTAATTGTACCCGTAGTTACTGCACCACCTAGTAAAAACCTATGGGAAATTCATATTGCAAACCACATCAAATTGTTTTTACACTAGAGCAAGGACTCCCCATAGTTACTCTGGATTGCACCCTAAGGCTGCAATCCTAACTATTTCTACCATTGTATTCAATGGGTCTTACTCCCAGGAAAATGTGTTCAAGATTGCAGCCTAAGAAACCCTGAAATCTTACCTTCTGCATTTAAAAAAACCACACAATGAGCAAGACATGTTTGTGGGGGCTTCACTCCTGTGGGTCCTCCCACACAACAGCATAAGTGGCAGTGGTGAGGAACCCAGCAGTGATGACACCGCCATCTACTATAGTTGAGGCCAATTTCAAGCCAGTTGGACCCAGGGGCAGGAAGGAGGGAGGGTCGCCCAGAGTCAGAGTTCTGATCCCCATGCTGTCCTCACAATACCTTGGCATGGAAGATTCAGTGCTGGAGTGTAGGTACAGAGGAAGTGTAGGCTGCAATTGCAGGCATTCCTCTTGCTTTTCCACTATTAAGGGCCTCCTCCAGGCATGGGGCCCAATTTGACCAAACTGGATTAATTGTTCTAAGGCTAGACCTTCTGCTGTGGTGGGCCAGTTGGGCAACGCTCTAGGTTCTACTTTCCCTGGTAGAATATAAAAGGTGTCTAGATGAAGCCCAGATTTTTAAAAAAGGATTTTCCTATTGAATTAGTGGCATAATATGCATGATTTATGGGCACCTCAATCACCTGGAAATCTTTAGTGAGAAACTGGGAGAAGATCCCCACCTGATAACCTTCAAATATCAGTTTCTGGTCCCAAGCAAGATAGTGATAACCAACTGTCCTGTAATATTGAGGAGTATCCTTTCACCCAAAAGTATTATCATCTTTCCCACTCTGCTTTTGAATGACGTTATTTACTGAGTACTCTATTTGCTTTTATATCCACAAACAGTTTTTAATTTTTGCTCAGGAATTGTATTTACCTGGATGCCTACCAAGAAGAATTTATATTGCTGGATGATCCTCCAAGACCATAATTTAATCTGAAAATGCACTTAGTTTATTTCTTTGTAGAACAATTCTTTGTAGAGCAAATGTTTACTGGGTGTTCTTCCTCTGTCAGTAAGACTCGCCCTATCAAATGATTCTCCCAGCAACAAAAATGAAGAAGTCACGACATACTTTACATTCTGGAACCATTACTCCAAACTGTTGACATGTTGCTGAAAACTCATTTTGTTGCACAACTTGCATTGCTCCTGTTGGCTGAAAGCTGGTCATTAAGATACTGTATCCTTCACAACCTCCATAAAAACAACATTGCGTAATTCTAAAGAAAATGTGCGTAAATGAGCAATGGGTGAGTCTCTACAAGTGGAAGATTTGCTTTTGATTCAGATGAATGCCTCCTCTATGCTTCATAATTCCCATAAATGTAAGTATTATTTATTTATTTCAAAGATTTATATCCCACCTTTCCTCTCTAAACAACAGATGCCCAAAGTGGCTTACAATAGTCAAATAAAAACATACAATGAAAACATGGATTTATAAGCTAAATCTGTAGCATTAAGTTTTGCTGGCCCTCTTGGACTATATGGTGCAGCTGCAGGGAAACCATTTGACATCTCCTCATCTTCCACCGTTCTGAAACTGTTGCAAGCACTTCACTTTCATTTGAGAAAAGGCAGCAATTGATTACAACCAGTAAGTTATCAGAGATCTGGTTGGTTTTGTCAATACGAGATTAATGAACCCCCGCTTCCTGACTAGCAAAAGAATAGGATACAAGATAATAAAACCTCAAAGCATGAACACTGTGTTATGGAGTTTCACTCATGCATATCTTTGATTTTGCATTTTTACACTATATTTTGAAAGAAGAGATCTGAAGCAGATTTGAAGCTTGTTGATATCCTGGCTTGATGGCGAAGACTAGGCAGAACTGCTCAAACATAACATTTCCTGGGTTTCCCTTTCATGTCACTATTCTGTAGGGTAACCAAGCGGAATGGGTTATAACCTCATTAATTCCGTTCTGAGCAATTTGGACAAAGTATGGATTACAAATGTAATAATTTAATAGTTTATCAACTGTAAAATGGGATCCTGATCTGTTTGAACCCTGCTGGTATAATTACTGAAATTCAAAGATGCAAATGCAACATCAGTGTGCAAGAGTACCATAGGGGGTGTCATAACTCAGGGAGAAAGCACATCCTGCTTTGCAAATATTATTTCTTTGTTTGTTTATATCCTGCCTCTCTCCTGCAAGCGGGACACAAGGCAGATAACAATACACAAAAATTAAACCACATCAGAATTAGTATGGCAATAAAAACATAATTAAAAACATTTAAAAACAGTGCTGCAGCCATACCCTACAATCCAGAGTAACTTCGGGAGCACGTACGAGACATTACATGCAGTGATGGGCTTCAAAGAAATTAAGAACCGGTTCTCTGTCCATCTGGCAGCCACTTTTAAATGGCTATTTTTAAACTTTATATGTACTATCTCTTGTTAAGAACCGGTTCTATAGAGTAGGTGCGAACCTGCTGGTGCCCACCACTGATTACATGTACCTGAAGTTACTGCACCACCTAGTGAAAACCTATGGGAAATTCATATTGCAATCCAGAGCAAATTGTTCTTACACCGGAGCAAGGACTCCCCGTAGTTACACTGGATTGTGCCCTAAATTACATAAAACAAGTTAGAAACAAGGTAACACTCCAGCCTGACATTAATTAAAAGCTTTTGTAAACAGAAACATTTTAAGACCCAACAGAAAACTCTGTAAAGACAGAGCAGTTCTCAATTCCAGGGAAAGGGAATTCCATAGTTGGGGAGCGGCCACAGAAAAGGCCCCAATATAAGGACACAGCATTCATCATTGACAACTCCAGTTAAAGCATTTCAAATATCAGGGTTTATAAAGAAATAAGAATTATTGGACATTTGCTGACACTTAAGCTTAACTTAAGAGAAAGGAAGTTCTTTAGCTTTGCTATGAAACACAATCTTCTACCTACCTACTTATGCTGCAGTCACTTTAAGCTACCGAAACAAAACTTTGAGATAGTGTAATGATCTCCTTAACACAAGGATCATAACTCAATATGGTGATCCAGAATAGTTTTTGAGCCGGGGTGTTTTACCTTGGCAAAATAGTAAATATCATGAATAATCATGAGTAGCAAATATCAGAATATCATGGCTATATATTTGAATACCAAGACAAGAGCCTTGCCCCCAAATCCAGAGCAACTACGGGAGCACGTCATAGACTTTACGTGCACCCGTAGTTACTGCACCACCTAATGAAAACCTATGGGAAATTCATATTGGAATCCAGAATAAGTTGTTCTTACACCAGAGCAAGGACTCCCTGTAGTTAATCTGGATTTTGCCCTTGGTTCCCTTAACTCTGAAATGGAAAAAAATAGTGGTCAATCCCAAAGATTATTAGATGAGTAGGTATTCAAATCCTTGGAGCAGACTACCGTCTTTGTAAGCAGGATAAAATTCTATAAATACCTAAATAAATAATATTTGGTCTACATTTAGACTGCACCCTGCATTTTCACTCATGAAAATAACAATAATAATTCTGTGTTACCTAAAAATAATTGTAAAGATCTTTATTAACTGGTAAGTGAATGGTAAATTAATAACTGGAAGAATTATTTGTCAGCAGGGGAGTCACTAGGGTTCACATCACCCGGTGCAGAGGCCAGCGCGTCACCCCCATGCAGTGGGCAGAACACCTGGATGGTAGGCGTGGTCATTTGACATTGCCCCGCCTCCACCTGTATTATCAGCCACAAATTTTAATTCAATAAAGATATTTCACAGTTGTTTATTTCATTGCATTCGGCTGCAAATTAGGCATCCAATGGTACATAACATGATTGGATTATTTCTACAAACCATGATTTCAGCCATTTTGGTCAGTAGGAATGTCAACTTTCAAACAATCTAGTGATATCCCTGATCAGGACCATTTTGGAAGCCTTGCACTCCTGAGGAGTGACCTTCCACACCAGCCAAGGCTTGCTTGCTTACTTGCTAGTAAACATGTCTGTAGCCTGCTAGTAAACAAATGCATTTCATTTTCAATGCATTTCAATGAAATCATCAGGGAACCCATTCTGGGGTGATTTGTCAGGGATATGTTCATTGGATCAGGACAATTCTAGTGTCCTTGGATTCCTCTCAGCCTACCTTTTTCAATGGACTATGGCACATTTGCCTATTCGTGGTCACGATATGGGTCACTTTCACTTTCCATGGAGTTCAATGCATATTTTTGTTTTTTTTGTTTTTTGGCCGTAAATTTTGATAAGAAGGTGCTATTTCAAAACATTCAAAATGTCTTCATTATGAATCCAGTGATATATGACATGATGGGGTTTGATGCACCATCACCAAGTTGCAATTTTTAAGTCCCCCATTGCGCATCACCACCATTGGGCATGTCACCCTGTGTGGACCGCACCACCTTAGTGTGGACCGCACCACCTTAGTGACTCCCCTGTTTGTCAGGGTAGAATCTTCAGGACATTGTACTCATATTTATAGTGAGTAAAGAAGGTTTGGTGTACAAAAGAAAAATAGATACCGAGCTTGTTTCTTTTTTCTTAGTTTATTATAGGCTTCTGAATTAAATAGAAATTGATTCTTAGGAGCTATCTTTTGACTCTACACAGTCTCATAAATTCCCTTCTTTTATGACAAGTTGTAGCCTAGCATGTAACTCTGGATGTAAGTTTCAGACAGGAGCTTTCGATCAGCAACCACTGCGCCAGCATGCGTCACCATAATACAATTTTGTATGTTAAACAGCAGATGTCAAAGAGAAGAAAGGAAAGAGGCCCATGGCTTTTCTTCCAAACCAGCCATTTTTTTCAGTTGCCATGACAGTGTTAATAGGAGTTTATCATTTTCCCATGCCTGCCGCATACTAATGAGGGATCAATTCATGAATGTTATCTGTAAAGGCTAAGAAAGGTCTCAGGCAACCGCAATCTTATTGGAATCACAATGCAGAAGGCTTGCCATTCACCCGCTACTCCGGTAAGGCAGCACTTCATAATTTTATGAGAGAAAGAAGTTCTTGATGTTTTGCCTTCAGATCAGTAGACTTATCTATGTGCATAAGGGTAGCGATGTGTGACTCAGATCTTCAATCTCATCCAAATTTTCAGCTCTGGGGCAGCCACGCCAAGTAAGCGTTCACTTAAATCTGTGAGGTGGGGACAGTTGCAGAAAATTCCGTAAAGTAAGGGAACATTTGTTCTCTTATCTCAGGATTGACTTGACATAAGGTTCAACAGGTTGGGTCCTCTGGGACCAAAAGACTGAATGTTTTTTTCCTCTGAGGAACAGAGCTGCTATGATATCTTCTGCAACCACAAAAGAAAAACCATGATTTGCCTTGTGATAGATCTGTTGACCTCTTCTATTATATTCATTCAAAGTAATGCTCTGTGACTTCAAGAAGTCAGGCCACTTGTCTCCAATCCTGCTCGAAATCTAAGTCTTCTCCTAAGCCTTTGGCATGAAGTCCAGCTGTTCCCAAACCTAACCCGATCATGGCACCTTCAGTGTCACAGGAATGCTTGTGTGGCCCCGATGTAACAGTATGCGCCACAGGATGATGATGCACCCATCAGCACTCCTCAGAAATAGTGTCTGATTTTGCTAGATCTCACACTAGATCCTGCACGAAACTTGACCTATCCAAGATAAATGGGTCTGTGAGAGCTGGTACCTTTGTGGCACCACAGTACACAGTTTGGGAACCATTACAATAGCCCAACAGAAATGATAACTCCCAGATAACTGAATAGCACAGAGAGAGGACCTCTGTGCATTTAGGTGAATGAGTGGAAATTGCCTTCCTGAGACTGATAATCTTGTTTTTCCTTGATCTGTCATCCATCTATCTACAGTATTTATATATCGCTTTTCAACTGAAAAGTTCACAAAGCGGTTTACATGAAAAAATAATAGCTATTAATAGCTAATGGGTCTCTGTCCCCAAAGGGCTCACAATCTAAAATGCAAAAAAGAACACCAGCAGAAACCACTAAAACAGACATTGCTGGGGTGTTTAGGGCCAGTTACTCTCCTCCTGCTAAATAAATGAGGAACACCCACTAGAAAGAGTGTCTATTGTCCAATTAGCAGGGTAAGTGAGTGGGATAGCAGTGAGTGGGATTAGCAGGGGTAAGTGAGTTGTCATAAGAAAGTGAGTGGGATGTGATGGTTACAGAGTTGCTGTTTTCCCCTACGCCATTATGACAATGCAGGTTACAATGGTTACATTTACACTGTTAACATACAGGTTACAAAGGTACAGCATTTTTCTGATATTTTACTGACATCCATGGTACAACTGCCAGTGGCTGTCATTGCCCCAGCACAAAAAGGGGTACACTGACATATCAACAAGTTTGGAGAGTTAAAATGATCCAGTGATGCAGACTGTTCTACTGACGAACAGTTTATACCATCTGGAAGTTCTTCCTAACATTTAATCAAATTCTCTTTCACTGTAATCTAAACCCATTTGTCTTGGTCTCACCCTCCACCGCAATTGAAAACAAATCTGCTTCATCTTCCACATGAGAGCCCCTCAAATATTAATAAATACTTAGAATGTCATCACTTAACTGTCTCTTCTCCAGATGATACATCCCCTCCTCCTTCAACCTGTCTTCAGAGAAACATGTTGACCACTACCCTCATCTTAGTTGTTTTCCACCACCCCACAAACCAAAATCTCACCCTGCTTTTTCAATATCCCTCTTAACTTTGGTGCCAGGAATAGATCACAATATTACAGATCCTTGACTGGATCTGATTCAATACGGAACAATTGGGCTTGTCGTTGAGGGGGTTGGGACCCCATTGGAGTAAGTTTGACAAGAGGTTCCAGATAGATTTTTAACCCTTAGATGACCAACCGGATCCATTGACCGGCAATTATAATTTATGCATATTTGGATATTTTTAGATGGTCATCTAAGGAGGTCCCAGGATTAAATGCCTGAGTAATACTGCCTTAAGTGCTACATACTTCTGCAAATTCAAGAAAACTTGCTCAACTCTCCCCAAACTAAAAAAAAGCAGGCCTTCGTCAGTCTTGAAAGACTATGATATCGTGCTTGGCGCTGCATACGCTGCATGCGAAGCACAAAAGCCTGGGTTGGATTGTTATGGAGGATAGGCTGTTACTCAAGCAGCAAATCCCCCCTCTCCATGCCACTGAATTAGTCCAATGGAAAGGCAGAGCCAATACAATTGGATCCAGCTGGCGCTGCAGAGCTGGGCTAAGGACAGCAGCTCACCCTATCTTGTGGGGCCAACCCGGGTCTCGAACCCTGGCCTGCTGGTTAACAGGCACAGTGTCTTAACTGCTTGCGCCACCCACAGCCCCCAAACTACACTTCAAATATGTGGGCAACTCCACCTACCATGCCACTTAGTGTCCTCTTTTACCCACAGATCCTGTATCCACAGACTCAGGGCCCAATCCTTTCCAATTTTCCAATGCTGTTGCAATTGTGTCAGTGTGGTGTGTGTCAAATGTGTCAGTGTGGTCCTTTGTTGGAGGGGCCATTACTGCTGCCTTCTCACAATATGGGGGACAAAGCTAATTCCTGTGGTGGTGTGGGAAGGCTGGTGCATATCTGTACATTGGCCTAAAACATATACAGTACCACTCTATAGAAGTGCCTTATGACCATTTTTCATCACCCAGGCCAGCTTGAGATTTATGCTGGTACTTATGCCAGCTTTACTGGGTGCTAGGATTGCATCCTGATATTGTAATTCATTCTGGATGGATCTGGTATGGGAGGATGTCCATCATGGGAGTGACACAACAAACTCTTGCACCAGATGTTGCAAAACATAGTGATACCCTTGTTCTAGTGTGAGATGCACATTTCTCTTCTCCCTCATCCAAATCATTTATGGCAATTCCATGGAAGCACATCCATGAAAAAAGATGTAAGATGTAAGTAACCAAAAGTAGAATTGTGTTTGGGACCACGTAAAGGACTCGGATATCATGTGTGCATACACAATATAACCTTGAAAATAGATTTTTTTCTTCTTCAGCCCAGTGACAATGTGCTCCAGCATGTTCAGCTGCTGCACCTATGAGAAATACAACATGCCTGAGCTCCAACATTTAGGTATCTTTCTGGGAGCAGCACCCTTGAACATAATATTTTCTTTTAAGTAGATATGCATAAAATGATTATGCTGCCTGTCACTCATATCTGCCTGGCAGATATCCGTCAAGGATGGGTCAGGAGCAACAATTGACTGAAAGAGGCAGAAGATTTATATCCATCACTATTCTACTTGCATCTTTTCTTGCCTGCTTCTTTCTTCAAAGAAATAAAAATGGAGATCCAGAAAGTGGATCAACCCCATCATCTTCACGCTGATCAATATCATCAACATTTGATTTTCTTTCCAAAATTGACCCAAATAGTACTTCAAAACTTAAAAGTTTGCTTTCTCTTGGCAAGCACTGCTATTTTAAAACAAGATCTGGCTAATGAGAAGAGAAAGTGAGAAAGGTTTTGTGATCTCTCTTCTTTGCTCACTTTGTGCTTTTGGGTTATTTTCAGTTCTTTTATCATTATCTTCAGGAAGCAGTATTCCCATGTTGGAGATAACAAGGCAGATGTGCATATCAAAGGATGAACAGCCACTTATTAAGAAAAATCTTATTTTTATGCTAAGTTCAAAGGAACAGTTAAAATTATTATGATATACTATATGTGACAAAATTGTCTGGCAATCTTGGGCAATGTCAACATGATGCACCAAGCTGTGGGGGAGAGGAGGTGGGGTGAGAAGACAATGCCCAATATTGATCTAATAATGGAGGTAAGATGTATGGAGTTACTATATCTCAGACTGGATACATCCCTAACACCACAATAGCAACTTTCGTCTTTGAGGGATGTTATCAGTTCCAAAGAATGATATTTGAACATTTTGCAGTTTTTCTTTATAGATTTGGTTGCATCTTTAGTTTAATGTTTAACTTTTTGAATTTCTGGTTTAGAGCTAAACATATCAAAATGCCATTTCAGATTTAGGGGAAGGCACTCTAAAAATACCAGCGGGGAAGGCAAGAATATCTCACTGTTCAAAAGCCTACTTGGATATACCCAAGATAAAATTGGGAAACAATTTACAGTTAGTGTATTTCAATAATGTTTATTGTGACTGTTTTGATTCCACCACTGGATACATTAATACCGGACAGATTGCTACTCCTAAAAAAAAAATCCCAAAACACAAGGTGAGGCTGTCCCCTTCCAACTTGACTTGAATGGTGCCCTGTATCAACATGGCAGCCTATGAATCTGCCATATGGTATGTCCTAAAAGCCTATACAGCAATTCATGTGAAATTTAATCTGAAATTGTCTCATCATCCGCTAAATAAATTTGGGCCAATTTGGTACAACACCACTGACAATACGAATTTACACAATTTTTAACTTTAAAAAATATAGCTGTCTCATAAAATTTTTATGCAAGATTCTCAAAAACTCAGAAGTAGTACTGAACTAACAGGTCAAGCAACCTTCTCATTTATTTTATAGTTTCCATTCTTCTCTTCTGAAAGGGAAAAAATCTAGCTCTTGTTTGGACAGCTTTGGTAGGTCCAAAAGAAAAAAAATTGGGCATTATAGAGAATACAAAAGATTCACTTTCCATGCATTAAGCTTTTCAATTGCTTTCCTAATACAGAGCTGGATGGGAAAGAAGGCAAAGCAAAAGGGATCATTTTGTGTCCTTGGTCAGATGTCAATATTGACAAAAATAAATGGAATTTAACAATAGAGCCCTAAAATGTCTAAGTAGAACTTGGATTGCAGCTGTGCCTTTCAATAACCTTATATTATTAGTGGTAGTATTACTGTAGCTAGTTAAGGCAGAAAGAGAGAAAGAAGGATACCATTTTTAACCCCAGCATGCCCAGGCGGGCGGAGCCCCAGAACTGGTTCAGATTTTCTTTTTATCTATTGTAAGTTATGCTTGTAATTTTACAAGATCTTGTGACTTTTTTCATATCCCTAGACAGTTTTAAATCCAAAATCATAAGTGCTTTGACATTTTTATTTTTCCTGTAAAATCAAATTTTTACCAATTGCACCCAGGCAGGTGGAAATCCAGAATTGGTCTAATCTAATGGAAGTTATGTTTATTATAAACTTTATGTCAGATATATGGTTAATCACTGTTTTGCAAGGTGTAATAAATCAAATTCTTTGTTCCACAACACTTTCTAATAAAAAACAAAGTTATAATGAAACTTGAAGCAACATTTATCCATTATATGTGCCAAACTACAGCATTCGGAAGTATTCTGGGAATTCGCCCAAACGGACCCAGGTGATAGTGAAAAAACCTGGGCATCCTAGAGTGATATTAGACATAAGTGCTCCACAAATAAAAGGTAGGTTTGTGCTGAACCTACACAGATTCCTTGCTTTGATCTTGGTTTTCTTTCTTTATTATGTTATGTTATCCATCTATTCTAAAATTCATTGGGCATCGGAAATCATGAAATTAATTTGGGGGGAAGGGGGATCCACCTTGATGTCTGTAAACAAAAATTTTTTTGTGAGGCGCTTAAGAAGCACCCAATATCTTTGCCTCCAAAAGACACAGTTCCTAGGATTTCAAGTACGTTTCTGCATCATAATGCAGCTCAGTGATTTTCAGTTGCTGCCGCAGATGGTCTGCAGGTGAGGTGTGCTGCGAGAATTTGTGGAAGATTATGGCAATTGTGGGATTTGATTCTCTACCAGCTTCATCAACGGTTAAAAAATTAATGTGTGCCTTGACAATTTTAGCACTTTCTCAGTGTGCCGTGAGATTAAAAAATGGAAAATCACTGATATAGCTATATATGCGTTGATCTCATTATTAGCATTTCAAATGGAACCATGGCTGCTATGATATAGCTATGTATGTATTGATCTCATTGCTAGCATTTCAAATGGAACCATTTGTTCAAATGGAACAAATGGAACCAAGACATTTTCCTGGGAGTAAGACCTAATGAGCACAATGGGGCTTACTTCTGAGTAGAAATGGTAAGGATTGTATAAATCATACATTTAAGGGGATCGTGGAGATCAAATACAGTAGGAATCAATTAGGCAGTGACCCTTCCTACTCCCATGATGTTGACCATCTTTCAGACTCGATTTTCACAGACTATATAGAAAGATGTGCTTTACCTGTGGCATGAAATGATCCAAAAAACAACAACAATGTTCTCCATCAATTTTCCCATTTCAGCAACCAATGCTAATAACACACTTCATTATTAAAATACTATACAGGCTCATGTCTGGTGAATAACTAGAAAGCCATCCAACAGTATCAAGTTCTTAGAAGATACTGTTAACTCAAACACTTTGTTCAAGAATGACAGGTTTGGAGCGGTCTTAGATTGCCTAGATGGTCAGCAGGTAAGGAGATCACTGCCCCTTAAAAAGTGTCCACACATCAAAGAGTGAAGAACATGTCCTCCATCAAGGAGCCATGGCTCTCTCTCTGTTCAACATTTGTCATGACGAGCAAGACTTGGCGTGATTGTCCAGATTCTCTTAAGGACTCTGTGTGTGTCCTCAAATCACAAAGATGACTTGTTACAGTCTATCATAAGGTAGTCAAGAGCTATCTGGATTAGGTTATTTTTGAAACAAGGTTCTTGAAAGGTTTTTTCTAACGAAAATTAGCGCAACATCTAGTCAAACTTAAGAACATTTACATCCCATTTACTTGAAAGGAAGGATTAGGAGATGGAAATCAGTGAGTCTTAAATGAATTTTTAAAAATGTACTCCCCATCTCTAAGACACAAGCACTTAAAAGCTTGCAAAGCCAACAAACACAACCTACAAATTTCATCCATTTCACATGAGAAATTTCACCGCTGAGTAAGACTGGGGATGATGCTAAAACAGCACACTGAATAACATTCATTTCTTTTCAATTGCCTGTAAATATTACTCCTTAAATATTGCCCTTTCTTCATGCCTAATAAAAGGAAGATCAAATAATGAACTCCTAGAGTTTTAAAGATTGCGGCTTTTTAAATGTTTAACAGTTGACGTGCAACTCCATTTTTCAATTAACATGATGCAACTGTTGTGAGTTCCACCTTTCAGAAAATTGGTTTTCTTATTTGCTTTCTCCAAACAACCCCAGTCTTGTTTTCATACAATTCCAGTATATTAAGCTGAGAACTGCTGTGGCAATAACTTGTGAAATTCTTGCTTTGATGTCATGGGAACCCTGCAAATTCTTTTGTACTTTTCAAGAGCAAAAGAATCCGTGTGATTTTTTTTTCCACCCTGCATTAATGGGTTTGTTCTTTTGGTTTTATTGGTGTATTTGCGTATGCATTTGAAGACAACTTACTTCTGTGTCTGGTGGGAAGACTGGTGATCAGAGCTGTTATGCTTCCTGATAAAGGTGATTAAATAAAACATCTAGTAGAAGTAACTTTTGGAGGTATTTGCAAAGTTGGTTTTAAAGCAAAGTTGAACTTGCTTTCAAAGAACAATTTTCGGCAATGTGTAAATGACAGACATGAACGTACTATGATTAGTTTCAGGCTCATTTACTCTTGCATCAGTTGTGTTTGTCGCAGGTATGTGGTTCTTTGCTCATTTGAAGATGAGATGCACTGGATGCACATCAAAAATCTGAAGCCAACTGTGATTTCTTTCCATGTATCTTCTGCATACCTAGGATTTCAAGGACTGAATGGCGATAAGTATCTGCCTTCAAGTGCTTGATCACTATTCCTTTGCACACCTTCATGAGAACATTTAAAGGTAGGAAGCAGGTGCGGCTCAAGTACTAAGAACAATCAGTGATGTGAGTAGATGAAAAATGTACTGTAAGCATATCCAATATTTCTATAGGAAATGTGAAGGAATGTCTCCTTCTGCACAATCCCCTATACTAGTCATAAAGAAAGTCCTGTTTATATATCTCTCTACTGCTAATTGGAGCAGTGGGGATTGATAATGAGATCAGGCATTTTTCAATGCAATTCCCAGGCTTTAGAATCTGTTGTTAAGAGAGGTTTGGCTAACCACTTCATGAAGCCCCTACTCCAGTGCTTCTCAAAGTGGGGATCAAATCCCCTTGGGGAGATCATAACTTGGGGGGGGGGGTCATGAAAAGCTGGGCACTGCCATTTTGGAATCTGGCCCTGGGTGCCACCATCTTGGTTTGGAGCACTCAGGTTACAATCTATACTTTCTTGGGTGTAAGTCTCATTGAACACAATGGAACTTACCTCTGAGAAGACACGGAGGAGCTCTGGCATTACAGGGATATCACTTTCTATTTGTTGTCACTTCTGGCCATCACATCACCTCCACTTTGATGTGCAATTCTCAGAAAAGACTGCTGGGTTGAAAATCTCAAGAATCAGTGTCCTACTTGATCATGACCATCACAAATGATAACACCACAAAGTGTTCTCATGTCATTTTCAGTGACTGCAGTGAATATAACTCATCTCCATACCATGGTGATTCCACATATTTGGGTCGCTATATGATCCAGGTTCAAATAGATCCAGATTATCTGAAGGACTATCTTCTCCCACACATTCTAGCCTGCCTTCTTAAGTTCTCTGAGGGGGCTTTCCTACAAGTGCCACCTTTGCCCCACCTTACATGGATGGTGGTACAGGGGCAAGCCTTCTTTGCAATGGTGCCACAATTATATTTAAAATAATAATGATTTAAAATAATATATTGGATAAACCATCATAATAAATATGGTGACATCTGCACAAGAAAGGGGTCACAAGGAATTGGGAGCACCTCCCCAGCGGAAGGCCATCATGTATCAGGGATAGGTTAACTCTGACCAAAATAGAGCATAGATTTCCCCCACTCCCCGGCTTCTCTGTGCCCATGTTAGTTGCGATTTAGTACTGCATCTTCTTTCATATTGGCCGTTTTGTGGCCACACCTGCTGATGGCTTAAAGACTGCACTCCTCTAAAACTGTTTTATGAGAAATCTACTTTAACAACTTCCAGTAAGCCATTCCCAACAGCTGTTTACCTGGTCACCCCCTTCCCCTACGGCCACCCCCTACTTCTGTCTATATAGTACAAAAGTTAATTCCTGGCCTAATGCAAACAATGCTATCTCTGGGTTTTATATATCCAGCATAAACATTTCCTGATGCCCATAAACACCCCTGGCCATTTATCAATGCCATGAAAGATGTTTATTGCCTAAATATGAAAACTACGGTAGGGTTTAGCACTTAAATAAATAGAGTGGCTTAATTCCTTGCAGAGACTGTTCTTGAACACAGGCCAAAATCAGCGTTTAGTTTAATGTGAAATATAATTGACAACGCAGAAGCAGAGAGAGAGAAAGCTTCAAACACAGTTAAAGTTGGGGTGGCGTATGATGTCCTGCTTTTGTTGCAAACATCTGCTTATTTGGTCATCCTACATCTTACAGTAGTTCTTGCATGGAACAAATTGTAGAAAGTAAAAGAAAATAGAGCCGGCATGTTAATAAAAATCCCGTTTTGTCACTTTGACAGCACACCCAGAGTGCAATAACTAAGCTTCCTTTCCATGCCCCCTTGAGCTCCTTTGTATTGACAGATGCCATTTGTTCATTTACGACGTGATAATAAAAACCTTCAGTTTTACTGAATGTTGTTCTTTTCCTCCCCTGACACTGGGGCACCAAATGGTTTGTACTAAACACAGCGGGCATTTTTCATTAAAGATCATAACCAGGGAAATGAATGAGAATTGAGGAAAGGAAAAGCCCAAAATTAAATAATTAGGAGAGATGTGAAGAGCGAAAGTGTGGCTCCGAGGAGATGCTAAGCTCCCATGTTTCTCCAAAGCATTTAAGTTGGCCAGCTAACCAAGATACAATTCACCCTCAAATTAATCATCAGTTTTAGAAACAAGAAAATAAGATAATAAAATTATTATTGTTAATAATTTCTACAGCATGGTCAAGATATTTAGCTTCCAATGCACGACTTTTGTGTACCAATCTGAGAAACTGTGACTCATTCAGACTCATTCAATAAGCTCCATAGAGTATAAGGGAATTGAACTTGCGTTCTCCACCATTAATCCATCCCAGGTCCAAACTGAAGCTCAGAGGCAGCCAATTTATTAGAGATGAAACAAATACAGAGAGAAAAATGTTCAAGCTAATTTTACTTGTTCATTTATCTTTTAAGATTGTTTTATATTCTTTAAATATATGTTATATGCCACTTTGGTATTCTCTTAAATGGGACTGAAATGTGGCAGAAATATAGTCTAAAATAATTAAATAGTTTTTGTGTGCAAGAACTTGTAGTCATTTGCACCCAAAATGATATATTTTTCAACATTTCCAAGCAGAGATTGCATTGTAGCTGGGAATTTTAGGGAAAAAACTGGGTGTAGAAGCACTGAGTTCAATAACTGAACATTTAACAAGTAGATAATGGAAATAAAAATGTCTGTATTCAAATTCCCACTCAGCTATAAAGCTCCTTGCGTAATCTTGGTTCAATCATTATGTCTCAACCTAACCTACCTCACAGGGTTGTTATGAGACTCACTGCTGCAATCCTAAAGACACATTCCTGGAAGTAAGTGTCCTGTGTTCAGTAGGGCTTACTTTTAAGTAGACATGGTTAGGATTGTCCTGATGCTGACTATGGGTGCAATCCTGACTTAGGTCAGAGAGAACGGCCCAGCTAAGCTGGCCTAAATAGGTCATATCCTGAGCTGATACTTAGGCCAAATCCACAGGGGAAGGAAGCTTCTAGGCTGGTCTAACTGCTGTTGAGGACCAAATAAGTGACACCTGGGGAAGGCTTGTTCATCTGGTGCAGGTTCATCTGTCTTGGGCCAGTCTAAGTGGACTTACGCTGCCCCAGGCCTTTTCTGGTGCAGATAGGCTGCAATCCTAACTTCCAGTTAGGCCAGCCTAATCCCTGTCATAAGTCCTGTGTTGACCTGGGGATGTCACAAAGCACCACTCCTCCAGGAGAGTTAGGCCAGTGCACAGACATGCACTTGCCTCCCTACATCACCACAGAAATGGCAAGACCGATGAGTTGTGCCAGCCTAGGTTAGATTGTACCCTTATTGTACCCTTAAGGCAATCCTTGTACACTCTCCTGCACTGTATGCAGATAAGGACAGGCATATACACGGAATAGTAAAGTTATGGTCATGAAATTCACCACCATTCCTCAAAGCCAAATTAAAGTTAACAAAAAATTCAACAAATTAATTCTTACTTGATTAACTACGATTTGTTTATTTCATTTAATTACAGCATTTATGTTATTTTTTAAGATATTAAGCACTGTAGTATGATGCACTGTACAGATCTTGATTCAGAGTCATTTAATCTTTGTGCATAAAGGAATTTATTTTATTTTGATAACCTTACGGCACCATCATAAGAAATTTAAGCTGGCCTAACTCACATGGCATATCTTTCCATGGTAGTATGAGGAAGTTGGTAAATGTATGTTCAGTGGCCTAACATCCCCTGCCCCCCAGGAGTGGGGCAGAAGTGCCTTATGGCACTTTTGTGACATCTGTAGCTCAGCACAGAGCTTATGCTGGGGCTTATGCCAGCCTTACCAGAGGTTAAGATTACAGTGATAAACTCACAAAATGATTTCTGAGGGACAAAAAACGGTGTGCTTTGTTTGAGCAAAAGATGTACTTAGCTTGAGGCAAAATACACACCTAAAAATCTTTGGCAACTCCAACAATTGATCACACAAGACTAATCATTTAATGTTTTCAACCCCTGTCATAATTAAACAAAGGAGGAATCTTATACCATAATATTACTACAACCAATTCAGCCTTTTACACAGGACAATTCTTGTAAATCTTATTTAAAATCTATTTGAATTTGAAATTCACTGAAATAAGTAAATGGATGGATCACACTGACTCATCAGTTGATGGTTCTACCAGCAAGTTTGAAGATCTGGGCAACCAGTGGAGTGACAGCTTGGAGAAGGTGGCAGACTGATGGGCTGGGAGCGTATTCATAAATCACCATTCCAAAGGTGCCCAAGAGTACCTCTCCTCGCAATCATTTCAAGTTGTGTCATGGCAGCACCACTTCTGCCCATCTAACAGAAGAATGCACCAACACCAAGGTCTGCATGAACAGCAAAATTCACATAGCTAAAGATGTGTTGTGTTGACATGAGGTTCTCCCATCGCTAAAGATGAACATTGAATCATGTGAAGAAGATATTCACATGTATGTAGCCTTAAATTTTTAGTAGCTATGGTTCAATCAGCTTGTGTCTATTGCTAGCAAACAAAATTGCAGCCTTCAGCTTTATTGCTCTGCAGGAAATCTTTAAGTCTGATTTATTTCTTAAACAGACACCATTAGTCTGTACCTTATCACAAGTCTATGTATTTGCCATACTCTAAATAAATAATAAAAGTCTGTACCTGCTGTATTTTCCTTGAGAGACACATGACAGACTAAGGATGTACATCCTTTGTTTCTTTTTTCAGGTGAAAATTCAGGATTCAGGTGAAACTCAAGTACAGTATCAGGATTATACCAATCCAATGTACCAATTCCTCTTTGTTCCAGCTTAGAGATGGATATGTGTGTGTGTGAAAAAGGAAGACCATAGAATGAATTTTACAACACCTTTACAGAAAGGAGTTTTTAGAAATCAGCTAGGAAATGGGAGCAGGAAGAAAAAAAGGACAGCTGGGAACTTTGCATCACAAACGGTTTCCCTGTGATTAATCTATTTTGTCCTCCAGCTGAGCATCAAGTCACAGCTCTAACTGTGAAAACACTTCTGGATTATTTGGGTAGCCATTATCATTATCTCTCTTTATGTTGCATCTGCTTGCTTGTTGAGCCAGCTTATAACTGACCTTTTGGTCTTATCACACAGTAGTTTACAACAAAGTAAAATATGTTAATATATTATTTTACACGCATACTTTTAAATATACATAAACTTGACAGACAGACAGACAATCTTATTGAAATCTCTATTGGAAAAGATATCCCCTTTCTCTCCCAACACAGTTTGGGCCTACAGAGAGTACTTTTTAATATTATAATATGTTTTTCCTTACATCTTTTTCTGCACATTTTAGAGTTAATCTTCTGCTCCTGAAGGAACACAAACAATTCAAAAATATATATAGGCTTCTATAAACTGACTAATGGTGTCTCTTTCATACAAGTTGACTGAGATTTTTTATTTAACCACATGCTTTATTTCTGAAAATATGTGTAATCTCATTGTTTTAGCCAATCGACACATTATGGCAGGAATTAATCAAGATCGATGAAATAATTTTGAAGAGTCATATTAATTAAATAAATCTTTGCACTGAAATGCTCAATCTTGTTCACATAAATATCTGCTTCATTTACCCTACAATCCAGAGTAACTACGGGAGCACGTAAGAGACTTTATGTGTACCCATAGTTACTGCACTACCTAGTGAAAACCTATGGGAAATTCATATTGCAATCCAGAGCAAATTGTTCTTACACCGGAGCAAGGACTCCACGTAGTTACTCTGGGTTGTGCCCTAAATTAGTGTGATTTTGAAAAGAAAAAGAAAACAAGCAAAGCTCCAAACATTCGGTTTGATCAGTTCGTTAAGTGGTTAATTAACTGAGCTAATCACATTTTGTCTTGGCAAGCCAACCAGTCAGTCTTAAAGAAATTATTTTTTGGGAAGGGCTTAAAAAATGAACTTGCAAGTTCGATTGAGAACAGTGAGTGAGTGAATGAATGATGACAGCACAATCCTATACAGGATTGTATAGGAGTCTCATTGTGTTTTATTGGATTTACTCTCAGGAAAGTCTGTATACAATTGCAGCCTGAGCTAATGAATGAGAGCAGAATCCAGAGTGCTCCATGGGCCAGCACAAGTCACCTCCTTCCCCTACCTGCCTATGCCCAGGAACACCTGGCACCTTCCATCCTCCCACCCCAGAATACCAAACTCAGCCAGTGCAAACTTCCCAGGCCTGCAGCAGAATGGGAAGGATAACACACAACCATGCACCAGCCTATCAGGGTAACAAGATAACAGGAATGACCCTGACAGTACTGGAAATGAGGCTCTGGAACTAGATGTCCCAGGTAGAGTCCTCTCTGCCAGAAATTTGGGGGCCTTTCCAACCATTTCCTGGGATTTTAGGCTTTTGAGTCCTCTTTGCAGCTCCCTGTGTCTGCTGCAGGGCCCATTGAACCTCTGAGGCTGCTGATTGAAGAGGAGGAGGAGGAGGAGAGAGGGAAGGGAAGGGAATTGTAGTCTTTCCCTCACCTCCCCATGCTATAGCCCCTTTCCAAGCCATCAGTGGAAGAACAATATCTCTTGTTCTAGCGGAGGAAGAATTAATTTTTTTACAGCAGGGTTGCCAACTGACCAGAGAAACCCCAAACTCCCCTGTTCCTATGCCTTTGTAGATCCACCAATATATTCTTTGCACAAAAAGCATGTAATTCACAACAAGGGCTTGAGTTGTTCAGGTTCGGGGCCTTTCATCCAGCTTTTGTCAAAGCAGAGGAGCAGGGGCTGGGTGTAAAGTTGGCAACCTGCTCAGGGTAGGGATGGTGGGGATAACTCCTGGCTTCTTAAGTTTTTAAGCCTCCAAGCCCAGTTGTGTCCAGTGATGGGCCCAGCCTGGCCCAACAACCGGTTCCCTGGAAGTGGGCAGGGCCAGGCCAGGCCAGGGAATGTGGCTGGGGTCAGGGGGTGTGGCTGGAAGAATTAAATGTAAAATTTTTAAAAAAAATTTTAAAAATTAAAATTGACTGTCATGGGTCTTACCTCTGAGTAGTCAGGTTGGGCTCTCAAGCTGCAGTGCCAGCCACACTTTCCTGGGAGTAAGTCCCATTGACTGTCATGGGACTTACTTCTGAGTAGTCAGGTTGGGTTCTCAGGCCCATTGACGAGCACGATGCTTACTTTTGAGTAGACATGCTAGGATGCTCCCAGGCTGCAGTCCCAGCCTCCCAGCCACACTTTCCTGGGAGTAAGTCCCATTGACTATCATGGGACTTACTTCTGAGTAGTCAGGTTGGGCTCTCAGGCTACAGTGCCAGCCACACATTCCTGGGAGTAAGTCCCATTGACTGTCATGGGACTTACTTCTGAGTAGTCAGGTTGGGTTCTCAGGCCCATTGACGAGTACGATGCTTACTTTTGAGTAGACATGCTAGGATGCTCCCAGGCTGCAGTCCCAGCCTCCCAGCCACACTTTCCTGGGAGTAAGCCCCATTGACTATCCTGGGAGTAAGCCCCATTGACTATCATGTCAATGGAGTGTCCTGGGAGTAAGCCCCATTGACAATCATGGGACTTACTTCTGAGTAGTCAGGTTGGGCTCTCAGGCTGCAGTCCCAGCCACACTTTCCTTGGAGTAAGCCCCATTGATGAGCATGGTGTTTACAATCTCAGTCAACTTGTACGTAAGTTAGGCTGGTCTAAATTTGTTAGGATTATGCCCTTAGTGTTAAAAGGCATTTAATGAAACAATTAAAATTACTGAATCAGTTACCAACTCTCAAAAAAGCCACTGAATCACTAATACAACTAAAACAAAAAAAACAGACAAAAACATAAAACTACATTCTATATTCAAGCTTGATTGATGTAGAAATACTGGTTGGTGCTTTCATATTGTCTTATCTCTTCCTTTGGTGCAGAGCTAACTAATGGTAGAGAGCAGATAACAACTTCCTTAGGCAGCCAGGTGCCCACAAGGTTAGCGAGATGATTCTGCTTATGTGTTTTCTATTTCTGTCTCCCGGAGCTGTTTGCTTGTTCAACTCATGTCACCCGTTATTGTGGTTGTAAAACAGCCAAGCCCAACAACTGGCAGGTTTTTGCTCTGAAGATGGAACCATAGCGGTATCAAAATGCAGATACCCCAGGGCAAGTGGGTCTACGGAAGGCAGAAAAAGGTGGGGAAAGAGCTACATATAAAGCACACAGATAAAAAAGAATAATCTCTGATAGCAGGAAAGATGTTGTACGCTCCTTCATCATGTTTGATGTGCCATTAAAAACCTCTAAAAATTAATCCCATAGTCAGATCAAAATCACTGAGATAAGGAAACTTCACCCAGAATACTATAGACATGATAAATAGTAAATAACTGCTCTTGGTGAGATTGAATCTAAATTCACATGAGTTGTTGAGAAACAGCCCATCTAATAACTGAAGCCCTCCAAACGAATAGGATTGTGCAAGTACCTTTATGAAATCAGTGATAACAGCTGCTGTTATCAACAATGACTCATTTCCATGACTCATTATTAAACCCAGAGCCTGGTGGTGGAAGAGAGAAGGATAAAAAAATTATAATCCAGTTTTCATGGTGACCAGATGTCATAACTTCAAAAGATGACAAGGCACCTCAAAATGCAGGACATCCAAGTATAATGTAGGACATGATACTCATATACTGATTTCACATAGTTAATTTGAACACTAGATTGTTATTGAATTGAAATTTAAGAACATAGGAAGAGCCTCCACTGGATCAGGCCAATGCCCATCTAGTCCAGCTCCCTGTATCACACAGCGGCCCACCTGATGCTTCATGGAGCACATATCCAGGTGCCTTCCCCTGCATCTGGCATTCTGAGGTTGTCCACTTCTACACATTTAGATTAATTTATTAAATTAAATTGAACACTAGATTGTTATTAAACACTATACTGAGTATTTACCTTTACAAACATTACAAAAAGTATTTACATTTACAAACCTGTAATTTTGCATAAATATTACTGTATATATTATTGATTAATTACAAGACGGCTATGTACTGCCCGCAGGGGCTTGCTCACAGGGCATTTAAATTCTTTTCCAAGACATGGAACTTGAAAAGAGGACATATGTCACTCCACGTGTCACCCCATCATGGACCTTCTCTTGTTCCAGACCATACAGCATAAAGTACAATATTGTACACACAATTTAAATGCAGTGGCATCACAATGGTTGTTGTCACTCCCATTAATTTTATTTACTTATTGATAGTACAGCATAGGTCACACAACAAATTTCCCTTTTAAGCCCCCCCTACACACACACACAACAGCTATGGGGAAGCCTACTTTGGTTTAGAAGCACCTCATAGAGAAAGGTATTAATGCTTCCACCCAACTGCTGTTTTAATGCCCAAAAGCTCACCTTCCAGCCATCAGCATTTATTGCTGGGGAAGGGGA
Organism: Cryptoblepharus egeriae; assembly: GCA_030015325.1. Classification (NCBI taxonomy): domain Eukaryota; kingdom Metazoa; phylum Chordata; class Lepidosauria; order Squamata; family Scincidae; genus Cryptoblepharus; species Cryptoblepharus egeriae. The sequence goes on along the minus strand of JAREYC010000003.1, from coordinate 175,578,806 downwards.
GTAGGCAAATTTCAATGTGAAAATGTCTGAAAAGGAAAGTACACCTTCACCTCCATGCCAAATCAGCTCCCCTATGCATATTTTGGGTCTTCAAGGGTGAAATCCAGGGTAACTACAGGGGGTCCTTGCTCCAAAGTAAGAACAGGTTACTCTGGATTGCAATATGAATTTCCCATAGGTTTTCACTAGGTGGTGCAATAACTACGGGTGCACATAATGTCTCTTACGTGCTCCCCTAGTTACTCTGAATTTTGCCCCAGATCACCATTTCCTGCTTTAGGCCCATTTGTTACTGACAAGTTTATGGTAAACCGTTTATACAATTTGCAGATTATGGACATTATGCATTTCTGGACACGTTTCAACAGAGCACCTCAAGTACCTCTTGCCCACATAACTCTTTTATCACATAATTCCAAACCATACAAGAAATATGTTCTATTTGGGAGACACTGGAGGTATTTACATTATATTATATTGTTCTTTGCTCTTCCAAAACAAATCACTGTCACAAAGTTTACAAATTTCACAGAAAATTCACAAAATTAGATGTATAGAAGCATGACAACACAAACCAGAAAGTTATTAAGCACTTCAAGGAAGGTGAAATATACCTTCTTCCATCCTAGAAAATCAGTGTCATATATGGTGCTGTCCTATGGTCACTGGTTCAACTTAACCTTATCCTCAGCACCTAAAAAATGTGCATGGCTCTATAGGCGGGTAGAACTTTTCAAGTCAGAAAAGTTCATAAATGTGTAAAGTTCAGGTTTACATGAGAACTTTTACATATTTCCCTTTGTGTGACCTATAATTGAGTTATTTATGGTAGATGGAGGTGCATTGCAGGAAAGATTAAAGGTTTTCATAATAAAGGAAAGCAAGAGCTCAAGAATTTGGTGCCTTCTCACCATCAGGATTCTCAAGGCAGGATAAATCATGTAAGCAACCATTAAAACTTCAAGAAGATTGCTGGTAAACCTCCAAGCAGTGCCAATAAAGCATATTCTTTGCCATACAGCAGCCTATATGGTGATGCTCAGCAGTTTTTCCAAACCAAGGACCATTCACAATTTAACACCCACCCCCCTCTCTCGGGCATCATGCCAACCTCATACTATCAAATCAATGCAGACTTATAATTTGGGGAGGGAAATATCAAGAAAAGCAGATTTGCAGGCATGGGTAAATGTAAAAGCCTTAAGTGACATAGGGCAAAATCCAGAGTAACTACAAGGAGTCCTTGCTCTGGTGTAAGAACAACTTACTCTGGATTCCAATATGAATTTCCCATAGGTTTTCACTAGGTGGTGCAGTAACTATGGATGCACGTAAAGTCTCTTACATGCTCCCATAGATACTCTGGATTTGGGGGATATGCTGCACTCCTAAACATACATTCCTAGGAGTAAGACCCATTGAACACAATGGTTTATTTTTGAGTAGACATGGTTAGGATTGTGCTCATATTCTCTCTGAAATAGTTTAGTGTTTCCTTTTGGGAAAAGTGAATTGTTATTTTCTATTAGGCAAAAGTTCCCAGCCTGAACAACATCAGTAAAAAAAAATACTGGCTTTCTAGGATGCTAGGAAAATATTCCAAGACCACTTTTCCCACCACTTAACTCCCCCTCTTTGATTCTTGCTCATTTGCATTTTAAAATGTCCTGAGATTGCAAAGAACTTCCTTTTCATTGCAAAAGGATAGACCTGGGAAGGGGGCCATAAATCACAGGTCAGCATAAAATAGAACAAAAACCTGTTATAAAGCAATCCAGTTGAAGTCATCATGAATTCCTTCTCCAAATTTTAACTGGGTGAAAAATCCCAACAAGCATTTTAAGAATCCTCTTAGGGAAGGCAGGAGGGAGGGGGAGAAGGAAGGGAAGAGAGAGGAACACAGGAAAAAAATAATGGAGAAATAACTTGAGAGAACATTTCAAAAAGCAGTTGATTCACAATGTTTATATTTTTCATATCAAAAGTTAACTGCTTACACAGTGTGGTAAAATACACCCTGAGCATTTCAGAATTGGATACATTACAAATTCAAAAAAGCAGAGAAAGTCTCAGGCTGGTGAGACGTTTTGGTGAAAACTGAACTGTGTATGGCAGATACTACAAAGTTTGTACAGTCAGTCCTGAAGTCAGGGCTGATCAATGTTCAGCCACTCAGCCGTAGAACATACGGATCCCAAACCAGCTAAAAGTAGTTTATTTATTACCACTTTATATCCCACCACTCTTCCACAGAGCTCAATGTAGCAACTATGTAATCCTCAGATTGGCTCCTACTAAAGTAGTAACCCATTCAACAGCATTTCAGTATCATCTGTTTTTGGACCATATCTTACAACAGACTGGAAATAATGAGACTGTTTATCATAACTGCTGTAATTTGTTCCAATAGTTTCAAATGATTGTTCATCTAAGAAGCCCCACTGAGAAGTAAAGTGGGACTTTACTTCAAAGCCCACTTAGATAGTCAGTGGTACTGACTATCTAGTATGCTTGCCTAGAACCTCAGAGCCCAATCCTATCCATATCCGCTCAGAAGTAATTCTTATTGTAGTGAGGCTTACTCCCAGGAAAGTGTGGCTATGTAAGTGTGGATAAACACCTGGGAGTAAGATAGACTGAACACAATTGAGCTTACTTTTGAATAGACATGGTTAGGATTGTGTTCGTAGGGCAGAATTCAGAGGTGCACTTGGGTTACCCTGTCCATCACTGGGCTGGTCCAATTGAAAGATGGGCCACCCTAGTTACTCTGGAAAAGGCTTGGGGCAGCCTAGGCAATTCAGGAGAGGCATGTGGAGGGCACGTTTAGCATTGCCTAGGGCACTTACTCTGTATCCAGAGCCTGTTTCCAGGACAGAAATGCCCTCTTCCAGCTCCTCAGAATTATACCACCTCAGGAGCAAGTATAGTAATGAGTAGACCCATAGGGGTTCATGATAAGGCAGAGTAAAAATGGCAGTCTTGACAAAAAAAAATCTGAGTTCTTGGCCAGTCTATCTGCAACCCCTGCCTTTCAACCTCAGGATATGGCCAGGGTGACCAGAAGCCACATCCAAAATTCCTGAACTCCAAGTCCAGAATTCCTACCACCCAAGCCAAAATTCCTACTGCTTAAAAAATTGTAGGACACACCAAAAATGTAGGAAATATGTAGGAAAAAATGTAGGATATGTTAAAATAAAGTAAAATTACTCATATTGCTTTCCTGTACTTCATTTTAACACTTTTAAAACTGAAAACCTTTTAACATGCATGATTCAGACCCAAAAATGTAAGATGCTTTCAAAGCAGTTTAAAGCAACACAAGTGACTTCAACATTATTTTTTCCAAATGTGCTCATTTGAGGCCAGTATGCATGAGGGAGCCCTTTTGTGTCTTTTTTAAGAGGGAACCACTTTAAAATTTATTTTACCTTGTAATCCATTTCATTAACTTTTACAAAACAATAGTACAGTATATAAATATTTAATTACCAATAATAATATATGTCTGTTGATGATGTCACCATTCTGCCTCACTGTTCATGGTTATCTGGGCCTAACTTTGACCCTAATGGGTGGACAGTTATGTCCAATTGAGATGCATGTTGCTCCAGTAGGAAAGGTAACACAAACCAGTGGCTTATTGGATGAAGAGGCTTAGACCCTAAAAACAATAGACCATGTGCTGGCCCCTAATGGCAGCTACTCTAAAGGCCATTTTGAGACAGAGGGAGAAATCTAGAGATTTTCACTGCACAGCCTTAATTAAGAACCATGTATCCCCCCCTTCTCTTATTGAGGGAATCACAAAAGAATGTCTTAAAGGGTTGAAAAGCGAAGACAGTTTATGATCCCAAATGCCATCCCTTTCTGAGGCATCAGAAAGAAGATATTCAGCAAGTTCCCATCTATAGCTGATAGTCCAACGTTTAGTGACATTTATGAGAACATACAAAATAATATGCTGGACAATGGTCTCTCTTGCTCAGCTTGCTCTTTCTGACACTGCTCAACAGCCTCTAGAGAAATTTACAAGCAGATAAAGAGGATGGTATGTACCCACCATCCTTAATCCAAAGAAACCTTTCGCATTCGGCTTTTAAAGTCCAGTACACAACAAATTGCCAAGTTGAATAACAAAATACCATACATTTCTGATGCTCTCAACTCTGAATGCTCTCTCTCTCTCTCTCTCTCTCTCTCTCTCTCTCTCTCTCACACACACACACACACACACACACACACACACACACACACACAAACACCCCAATGGACTAATTTTTGATTATACGCTATCTTCTAAAAGGCTTGCACTAGTCTAATCCAGTGTTTTTGTTTCTGTCATTTGCTTAGCTCAGTGATTTTCAACATTTTTCATCTCATGGCACACTTAACAAGGCACTGAAATTGTCAAGACACACCATCAGTTGTTTCTACCACTGACAAGGCACACCAGGGTGTTCAAATCCCCCAATTTTCCTATTAATGAATGTCAATCTCCAAATTCCTGCGGCACACCTGAGGACTATCCATGGCATACAAGTGTGCCATGGCACACTGGTTGAAAATCACTGGCTTAGCTAATTGCATGTAGGTTTTCTTCCTTCCAGTTTCTCTTCAAGTACATCTTGGACTCATCCCTTATTTCTGAAAAAGCGTTTTATAATATTTGATTGCCATTATTTAATTTGATTATTTGATTGAATATTTGGCTTTCATGCATGTCTCATTCCCTGCCCAAGATTTTCTGTGTTCAGTTTCCTTTCTGTCCAGCTCACATATTTTCAGACACCAAATTTCAAATGCCTCAAATTTTCTTTCTCTTCATATTTAGCCTTCACCTCCATACAGAGCTCCATATTAAGCTATTTAAAAATACTTTTGAGACATCAGTACTAAATGTAGTCCTCCTTTAAATGCATTTAAATGGCCAAGTTTATCTGCATTGAACATAGGAGTGAAAATTGCAAAATCAGTCAGGCACTATGGCAAGAAAGCCATACCATTCAATCACAAGCTGTTCAGATTAGATGCTGTACCCCATACTGCATATAGTTTTCCACTGAAGCATAAGTTAAATTTTGTACCTGAGTTTCAAGTGTGAATAGGCCGTCTCCTAACACAGAGGTTGGGTTTCTTGCTGTTACAGCTCATAGCTGTCAACGGACTGATCCTCTATGGATATTTCTAATCTATGTTAAAAGCTTACATCCTGTGACAACAAATTACATAGGTTAATTATCTTTCCAGTGAAGAAGGATTCTCTCTCCCTTGTCTTACTTCCACTGGCTATCAGTGTCATCAGATGACACCACATTCTCAATTTTTTGAGAACTCATTCTGAGTGAATGAGTGATTTTTCAGTATGACTGCCTCCATAGCAGACATGAGTTTATCTCCACTCTTTATTTAAAACTCCACATTTTTCTTAGGTAAGAAAAATAATCCATCATTCCAAGCTATCATTTTCTCTCTCTTCTCTAGCATATAGTATACAGGAAGTCAGAAAGATGCTTGATGGAATTCACCAAGTAGTTTTCAAGTTTCTCTGGATTTAGGAGGCAGGGCTTGAATCTGAAAGTTATGCCAGATCCAAGTCTCAATTACTGGGCAGGTCTTCCCCTTCCCCAAGGTACGGCTACATACCAGGAGCAGCCCAATAGGTCTACTTGGATTTAGGCCACCTCTAGAGGTGTCTGTTCTGGGCTGCTGGGGAGGGGGCGTTGGAGTCTTGGATTTCTAGTGGACATAAGTCTGTGTCACCCCCAGACCAGCATGAAACTTAGAATCATAGAGTTGGAAGGGACCTAGTAGGTCATCTAGTCCAACCCCCTGCCTGCAGCAGGAATTCCCCCTAGAGCATCTCCAACAGGTGCTCATCGAGCCTCTGCTTGAAGATCCCCAGTGAGGGAGAGTCCACCACCTCCCTTGGCAATCTGTTCCACTGCCGAACCGCCCTCACCGTCAGGAATTTTTTCCGGATTTCCCGCCGGAATCTCCTCTCTTGCAGTTTGTACCCATTGGTTCTAGTTCTGCTTTCAGAAGCAGCTATGAACAAATTGGCCCCTTCCTCCCTATGACAGCCCTTCAGGTATCTGAAGAGGGCAATCATGTCTCCCCTCAGCCTCCTCTTCTCCAGGCTGAACATCCCAAGTTCCCCCAACCTTTCCTCGTAGGGCTTCCCTTCCATCCCACTGATCATTCTTGTCGCTCTCCTCTGGACTTGCTCCTGTTTGGCTGCATCTTTCTTAAAGTGAGGTGCCCAGAACTGAACACAGTACTCAAGGTGAGGTCTCACCAATGCAGAATAAAGAGGAACTAGAACTTCTCGTGACTTGGAAGCTACAGTCCTCTTAATGCAACCTAAAATGGCATTTGCCTTCTTTGCAGACACATCACACTGCGGACTCATGTTCAGCTTGTGATCCATGGCGACTCCAAGATCCCGCTCACATGTTGTGCTGCCAAGCCAAGTATCCCCCATTTTATACCTATGTTTTTGGTTTTTATTGCCTACGTGCAGAACCTTGCACTTCTCCCTGTTGAAATTCATTCTGTTTGTTACAGCCCAGGATTCCAGTTTATCCAGATCCTCCTGGAGGTTTCTCCTATCTTCTGATGTGTTTGCTACTCCTCCCAGTTTGGTGTCATCTGCAAATTTGATCAGGCTTCCCCGTATCCCTTCCTCCAAGTCATTGATGAAAATGTTAAAGAGAACCGATCCCAAGACAGAGCCTTGGGGGACCCCACTAGAAACTGACCTCCAGGTTGACACAGAACCATTTACTAAAACCCTTTGAGTGCGGCCATCGAGCCAGTTGCAGATCCACCTAACAATTGCCCTGTCTAGCCCATATTTTTCCAACTTCCTAATTAAAATGTCATGTGGGACTTTGTCAAATGCTTTGCTGAAGTCAAGATAAATGACATCCACAGCATTGCCATGTCCAGTAAGCTCGTAACCCGATCAAAAAAGGAGATCAGATTTGTCTGGCAAGATTTATTCTTGGTAAATCCATGCTGGGTTGTTCTGATCACCGAGTACTTGTCTAGATGTGCACAAATTGTGTGTTTTATGATTTGCTCTAATATCTTGCCCGGGATTGAAGTCAAACTGACTGGTCTATAATTTTCCGGGTCTTCTTTTTTCCCTTCTTAAAGATTGGGACTACAATTGCCCTCTTCCAGTCCAGGCACTTCTCCACTCCTCAAGGATTTCTCAAAGATGATCGACAGAGGCTCTGCAAGGACATCTGCCAGTTCCTTCAGAACTCCAGGATGCAGCTCATCCAGTCCAAATGACTTGAATTCATTTAGGCCAGTTAAGTGGTTTCGAACCAGTTCTCTGTCAATCTTAATCTGCTCTTCTGCACCATCCATGTTTTCATTACCTCTTAGGGGATGTAAACACATCCCCGAATCAGGCAATGATCCCGCACCCCCATTTGCACAGCCCTCCTTCTGTGAATAGACGGAATATAAAACTTTATTGCTGCCTAATTGGGAATTAGGATTGCAGCCTGTGAGCCCAATCCTAACCTTTCCTCACCACTTGTGCTGCCACATAAAAAGGAACAAATGGAATCCAGTGGGGTGAGGGAAATCAGAAGACTTTGATGAGGAAAGAGAAATTAATTCCTCTTGTCCCTCCATAAACCATCCACTTTGCAAGGGATTTTCTCGGACCTGTGCCATCTCTGTAGCTAGTGAAGAAAGGGTTAGAGAGGCTGCAAAAAGAGGGTATAAAACCATCACTAAGTAGCAGATAACCCTCCTGCAGTCACCCTGTTCCAGTTTCTCTGGTCTCCAGTATTTTTCAGGGCAGCATACCAAAACATAAAAAGCATATGAACAATAGTTCTGATAGCATCCAATAAGTCCATTAGCAGAACAGTTTAAAACTACAGCAGGTAGAATTCACAGCATTCAAAAACTCCATCAGCAGTTTGAAAGGTGTGAGACCATAAAGAAGTTTCAACCTGATCCTCAAATAAATCAGAGGAGGTGCCAGGCAAGCTTCTCTGAGAAGATATATTCAGTAGGCAGAGTGCCAGCGTTGAGAAGGCACCCACCCATACCAAGCAGATGTGCATCTTATTTAGGTGGTGGGGCTGCCCAGAGGAGAAGATCTCCAACAATCACTTAGCATATGGCCACAATTTCCAAGTGAGAGACAGATGAAGAAACTCTGATAGTCCAAACTGAACAGATTTGGGGCCTCTATATTTTTTGCATTACTCTAAACGTGGCCTTTATTTTAAAAAAGGGAGAATAAACAAATATGGATGTTGTAAATGTATGAGTTAGAAGAGAATGTTGCAGCTGCCAGGCAGTAATTCTAATTAACTGGACTCAGGTGGGCTCTTATGAAAAGAATGTAATATAAGCATACAGTGTAATCTCATTAAGTTGGAACGAGAGGTTAAATACCACTTCCTGTTATGTAATAGCTGGAGAGAATACTACTGATGAAAAATATGCCAGAAATGCTCATTTCTGTCTGTAAGGCATTACTCAGTCCTCATTAGCTACGTTCTGGAATCAGTTTTGTAAAGTTTTTTTATACCTGTTTTTGGATCACTGGCAAAGCAAACAAAAGAAAGTGGCCTGCCCCAGAAAATCATACTTTTATGGTCAAGATTTTCTAGTATCTTCAAGTATTCACAACAACTTTTAAGATACATGCCTTAAGGAAAAGCATATCTCTGAACTGCCAGGTGTTTTTTTTTTTCCACTGTGAGAACTCAGATTTAGGTTACACAGAGATCTTCTCTTGACTATAGCCACTAACTAAAGAATCTTAATCATGCACATCCTCTGATCAGAAGTGATAACCGATAGTGTTCCACTAGCTTGAGTACGTGAGGCAAGTCAAGAAGTGCAAAATACAATTTTCCCTGAGAAAATTAATACTCAGTTTTAGAAAGCATCGTTAAACATTTAAAAGATTTAATCTTTTTTAAAATGTGTTTTTAAAAATTCATTTTTTTCCTGCTTGTCGTAGGAAATAAAGGACTTTCCAACAAAAGGCTAATTGTGCTAGCAATGGCAGAATGCACACACTGTCACTGGTGTGCTGTCAAACATTGTGACAGCATATTGAGGTACAATATGCTTACAAAGAGCCAGGGAGCTAAGGAAAAGATAAGCACCACACAGACCAGTGGAGGGTGGTATGGCTGAATGGGGTACAGAGGGGTGAAATTTGGGTTGCTTAATTCTCTTCTACAAAATTGGGATAGGACCCTCTGTCCCATTTGCCAGTGTGTGAATACAATCCCCCAAAATCAAGACTGTCCCTGTTTTTCAGGACATAAGGTAACCCTAGGTGAAATGGGGCAGGGGCAGGGGGTGGATCGGGCACAAGACACAGAAGGAATGGCAGCAGTGGCTACTGCTGTATCCTATTACCCTGTTCTGGACCTGAGATCCTGACATGAAGTTACCTGGACTAGCACTGGTGATTTTGCTGGACCAAGTAGTCCAAATGCAGGTTATGTGGGTTTTCCCCTTAAAATGTCCCATTAGCTTGGGGAGATCTCCAGCACCTTCATGCTGGATCAGTGGAAGCTGTTATGCCACCAATGCATCACAGTGAGGGGAGTTACTTGTGATTGGGCTGTCTGAAAATGGTTTTTTCAGTGTACTTTTTACTTTTTTGTTGAATGTCTTTTTCTACATGAGCCCTTTATTCTACATTCATGGACCTCCTCTAAGTCATCCCTCCACTATCTGACCAAGGAATGGTCTGCCTGGTCATAGTTCCTCAAATAAGGAATACTCTGTTCCTTATTGAGTATTAATACTCTATATTATTATTTTGAGGACCTCAGAATGGAGGTCCTCACCCAGAATCAACTATGATGTAATTTTTAGTGCAAGCCAATGACTTCTTATGCCCAGGTATTGTGGCATGTCCTGCAACTTGTTCACTGAAGAGTCTGAGATGGTTAATTAGGACCAATCACACCTGGTTTTGATACCAGCTTCGTCTCATTTTGATTGATCCTAAGAAAGGTTAAAAAATTACAAACTGTTACTCATAGCCACAGCACTTTACCTTCTGTATATTCTTAAATATCCAATTCTGCCCGCAGATTGTATCTGTCTGTCTAGTTTCCATTTCTCCTAAGCTAAGAAATACCAGCCAGAGCAACAATAGTAAATTCTTTCAGCTCGGCATGGGGCCACCTTTATCTGGGGCTTGCATTATGTTTTCTTCTTCTCTTTCTTCATTTCCATAAACAATATGCACAATTCCCTGAGCCATTCAGTCTGCAAATAAAGGCAGAAGGCTAAGTAAATTTGCTTCACACCAATTATATTTGTGAGGTCACAGAGTTAAAAGCATGCAAGAATACTGCTGGGGAGGAGCACTCAGAAACAGTATGATTTGTGCTGTAAAGTAGACAAAACCCTATTTGGCCCAGCAGAATGGACCGTTTACTGTGGGGCCTTTGTCTTCGCAAGTTAATACAGGAATAATCCCTATCCTTAACTATTATGAATTGCACATTTTACTTCACACCCCAGCTGCACAGCTTGGTACGGTTCTTTAGGGAGTGAAGCTTTGAAATGCCATATATCCAAGGAAAATGGGACTTCTCGTTTTCACAAAGCCATGTTAGAATTGGATAGTAAATCCAATGGAGACTTTTTCATTTTAAAACAAAATATATTTGTGTAATACACTATATAGCATTAAATATTGTTTATGGGGGGCTCCCTATTTCCTAGAGTGGTTGTCTAAACCCTGACCTGAGGGACAGATGCAGACCACAGTGAGGCTCCATGTGGCCTGTGGCAAGCCCCCTCCATCTGAGGGTAAGGATCTTAAGCCTTGAAAGGAGGGGGTCCAGTGGTAGAGATGCTCCCCAAATCTTGCCAACCTCCCTTTTCCAGATATGCCTTTATCAGTCAATGTGGACTGGCACCAACTTAACTGACTCAGATTCTTCCCTTCCCATGAGGAGGCCTCACCATGCCAACCCCCTACCTTTGCAGGATACAGTAGGTGCCATGTTGGTGCTGCTGCATCATCACTGGGAAGTTAATTAATTAGGACGTTAATAACTACTGCTATGCAGTTAAATTTCTTCCTAAAATTGCATTCAATAAGCATTAATTGAAATTGTTTTAATTAAATTAAAATGAATTAGTTGTGCTTATTTTTATTTATTTATTGTTAACAGTTTAAAGGCCCGATCCTATCCAACGTTCCAGGGCTGATGCAGCCATACTGCAGGGCATGTGCTTTATCCTATGGGGGGGGGGGGCTCCTCAAAGAAGGAGTATGTATGTTGCTAACTTTGGGATTGCTTTATGGTTGCATTGGTACAGGACAGATCAATCAATCAACAATATTTATATTTCACTTTTTATATACCGCTACAGATGTCTCATTGAGCCTAAATATGATAAATATAGAAAATATACTTTCATTTTTATGAAATATACAGTAAATATACAGTAAATATACTTTCATTTTTCCACATATTTCATTTATTTGAGAATTTGGTTCAGTCTATTACCAAAATTGTATTTCCTACCTTACTGTATTTTAATACTGTCTTTTACAGTATTAAATAATATGGTATACAGTATTTAATAGCGTATTTTACATATATGTATAATATACAGTATATAATACAGTATTTTACAGTAACACTTCAAAATTTGTTTTGTTATAAGTAGTGGATGAAAGTATAATCTCGATTTTAGCAATTCTGGAAGAATTAGATGGTGCTGATGTTGTAGTTCTTCCTCTGGACATCAATGAATTGACAAAGAAGAAATAAATGACAGTCAACTTTTTCCTATTTCTCCTTGGCTAGATCCACAGATATGGGTGCTTGTGGACTTGTACCAGCCATATGTCCCTAAGGAAATTCCCCTATGGAATGCAGCACCTCTTGGCATTTCTGGTCCAATTTTTACAAGACTTCCTCTTTTAGGGGTCCAGTTTCAAGGAAAAAAAGAAAGCAAAAAAAAGGGCAAAAGCTATAGACCTGCTCTATTTATTTTTATTCCCCCACTGTATAAAATAACACGGCTCTGATGTCAGCAAAATTTCATTGAGCTGTGAGCAGCAAAAGCACATGACTAAGGATAGCAAAGATCACATTCTCTGGTTATAACTTTCGGGCATTGTTCTAACTGAAATCGACATTTTTATAAGCTGATGAATCCCTTTTTCAGTAACATGTTTTATATCTGACAGTAAAAGGTGGGCTTTGAATGAATCATCTTTTCCTTTTCAAATGTATTTGTCAAAGAAATATAATCCACTGTTGCCAACACATCACGTATGCGTCAAGGGAGTTAACAGTAAAGGAAATGTGTGCAGACAATTCAAATGAGGCAAAGGTGAAATTAACAAACCCAACATGTGGATGAACATATGGGCTCCTTCCTTGTGAAGCCCTCTCTTGTTGCTCAGTGGGGTGAACTCTTCTTGGCCCACAAATCATATTCTGCAGAGCATAGTTGCCTCTTTAGTACTTCACGTTAACCATTTTTATAATATGATATGTATTCCTTGTGCTGCTCCCAAAAATATTCATTTTCCAAGAGACGGGGTAAAAAAATCACATGTAAAGAATTATATACATAGGCTGTACCTGTTAACCAGCAGGCCAGGGTTCGATTCCTGGGTCAGCCCCACAAGACAGGGTGAGCTCCTGTCCTTAGCCCAGCTCTGTGACGCCAGATGGATCCAATTGTATTGGCTCTGCCTTTCCATTGGACTAAATCAGTGGCGTGGAGAGGGGGGATTTGCTGCTTGGGTAACAGCCTATCCTCCATAACAATCCAACCCAGGCTTCCGTGCTTCACATGCAGCGTATGCAGCGCAGAGCACAATACCATAGTCTTTCAAGACTGATGGAGGCCTGCTGCCCATCTTAGTTTTGAGCCCTATGCAGCTGCTTACTTGGCCTAATGATATCAATGGTCCCCCCCAAAAGGTTTACTAGCCAATTACATCTGTTTTTATAATGCAAATTATCACTCATTGACTGCATAACAACTGTAATGGAAGTAGAAACAAAGGCAAACCTAGAAGAGAAAGGAATCTGGACACATTGGAATGTATTTTGACCATGTCAGAGAAACATCATACACAAACCAACCTTTGAAACACGCAAAACAGTACAATAATTCAAAACAGGAATTATTTTGCATTAAGTACAATAAATAATGCTTAAAGAAAAACTAGAGGTTGACCGGCAAAGGGGTAGGCACAGGAAGGATCCAAACCACAAATTCATATTGAGAGATTCAAGATTCCCACTCCCCAGATCAAACTCACAAGACATGAAGCTACATTTTTCCCTAGATATTTAATTTAGGGCACAATCCAGAATAACTATGGGGAGTCCTTGCTCCGGTGTAAGAACAATTTACTCTGGATTGCAATATGAATTTCCCATAAGTTTTCACTAGGTGGTGCGGTAACTACGGGTGCACATAATGTCTCTCACGTGCTCCCGTAGTTACTCTGGATTGTAGGGATAGTCCTTAATTTTATTTTATGAATGGTGTGTGCAAAAATCCTTCATTTCATCCCCCTTTACTTTGCAGAGTAACCTCCCCCAGTTCTACATCAGTTTTTAAACTCAATTTTCCACTAACTCCTATTTTCCTAAGCCTTTAATCTCTGTCTAAAGGGCTGTGGGTGGCACAAGTGGTTAAGACACTGTGCCTGTTAGCCAGCAGGCCAGGGTTCAAGACCCAGGTTGGCCCCACAAGACAGGGTGAGCTCCTGTCCTTAGCCCAGCTCTGTGATGCAGCTGGATCCAATCGTATTGGCTCTGCCTTTCCATTGGACTAATTCAGTGGCGTGGAGACTAATTCAGTGGCGTGAATTCAGTGGGATTTGCTCCTTGGGTAACAGCCTATCCTCCATAACAATCTAACACAGGCTTTTGTGCTTCGCATGCAGCATATGCACTGCCAAGCACGATACCATAGTCTTTCAAGACTGACAGAGGCCTGCTTACATAATATTTGTCTATGTATCTGCCAATATACATCAGTCCTTTTGTCTTAGGGCCTGTCCTGGCCATGTGGCTAATCAGCCTCCCAAATCTCTTCCCTTTCCAAATCTTGACCACACATACCTGGGTGTGCCCTTCTCTTTAACTCGCCCCAATTGGATACTGATCTGCAAGTACAGTATTCCCTTTCTATGAAGTAGCAGCCTCATGGACCCGGAAGATATAAAAGAAAGACCCCATTTTTCCTGTTCTGAAGCCTCTTTTCCTCGTGGATCCTGGCTCGAAAAACGTGGCCATTCTCCTTCTTCCTCATCTTCCAGACTCCATGGTCAGGTAACTATGCTTGCGCTGTCACCCCTCCCTTACCTTACCTTTCCCTATTTTCCTTTTCTCCCATCTCTCCTTTGCCTCTAGCCATCCTGAATCCCCTTTTCCTTTGATACACACACTCTTCCAAGAATAGTTACACCTCATCCCATGGTATTGAATGTATGTAATTTTACTATATGCTTTATGACTGTGGGTGGCGCAAGCGGTAAAGACGCTGTGCCTGTTAACCATCAGGCCAGGGTTCGATTCCTGGGTCGGCCCCACAAGACAGGGTGAGCTCCTGTCCTTAGCCCAGCTCTGCAACGCCAGCTGAATCCAATCGTATTGGCTCTGCCTTTCCATTGGACTAATTCAGTGGCGTGGAGAGGGGGGATTTGCTGCTTGGGTAACAGCCTATCCTCCATAACAATCCAACCCAGGCTTTCGTGCTTCGCATGCAGCATATGCAGCACCAAGCACGATATCATAGTCTTTCAAGACTGACAGAGGCCTGCTTTATGACAATACAGTCTGTTTCTTTGTGACAAGTTTTCCTAAGCTGGTTCCTTTCTAATAAGGGTACTCCCCACTCCATGATGCTGTTTTGAGTCTTTTGCCCAGGTCCTTGCATGTAACCAACAGAGCGCATTTGCTAAATTCCCCTAATTTTAAAGCCCTCTTGGTAACAGTACACACCCATACAGAGAACCGGCACCTCTGTGTAAGTACCAGCATACACAAACATAGACAGAAATAAACACACACACACAGGCGAGTACCTGTGAGTACCAGCAGGTGAGTACTAGCACCTATTATCTTAACCAATTTAGTACAGTCCTTCTCAACTGTCTCCTGTTCCCATGGTGGTGTAGGGAGACCAGAGCTTGTCCGTGCATTTAAACATAAGAACATAAGAAGAGCCATCGCTGGATCAGGCCAAAGATCCATCTACTCCAGCTTCCTGTATCACATAGAGGCCCACCAGATGCCTCAAGGAGCACTCAAGGCAACAGCAAGCTGCATCCAGGTACCCTCCTTTGCATCTGGCATTTTGAGGTTAACTACATCTATAAAAGGGCTATAGTGGCTCAGTTGTTACAACACATTGCCTGTCAACCAGCAGGCCGGCATTCATGACCTCAGTGCTACAAGATGAAGTGAGCTCCTGTCCCTTGCCAAATTCCTGTCAAACTAGCAGTTCAAAAGCATGGAAATGCAAGTAGATAAATAGGTACTACCTCGGTGGGAAGTTAACAGCATTCCATGCGCTCAGCATATAGTCATGCTGGCCCCATGACCATGGAGACATCTTTGGACCGCTCTGGCTCTTTAGCCATAGAAATAGGGGTGAGCACCACACCTGATAATCGGTCATGACTAGTCCAGCCTTGTTATACACCAATTTTTTATACACCAATTTGACTTAACTCGAATAGCCACTGCAAATCACATTTTTAAAAACTGCCTTTCTTACTGTAGCAAATCAGTCATGCAAACATTTTATCAGCTGAGCCAGGCAAAGAAAGAGGGTCCTTAATATTTCTAATTGTTGACTGCCTCTCCTCGACAGTAAGAAAAGCTGTTTTCAAACCATTGTACAGGAGCACACTTTTTACTTTTTAAAAAATGCTTTTATTTAACATGTTTTTTTCAGTAATACTAGGGAGTCCCAAAATCAAACCCCTGCAAATATTGCAGCGCAACCATATTCCATTAGGAACAATGAAGGAGCAAGGAATGTAGAAGTGATTATTTAAACAAATTTTCCACTGTTTTTTTAAATCCACAAATTTTTTTTATATATGTGAGGGTCCACAACAGAACCCAAGTGGATAACGAGGGTATACTGTTATTCGAGCTTGTACTGTTTATGACATACTCAGAAGCAGTTTGATGTTCATTGTAAGTAAATCTATTTAAGAATTTAAGAGATTCTTAAATATGGAGGCTCTCAAATCTCTCTCTTGCAGCTCTCAAAATATCTGATGTTGCTCATATGCTATGCAAATTTGGCCATCTAGATAAATGAGACATCCAAATTCAGAGGCAAAAGGCCTTTGGACCTGAGATCTCATTTGGCAGAACTGTTCTTATAATAAAATGCAAGTGTTAACACCATGAAGTAAAACGAAGTCTATCTTTGCATGGAAAAAAATAAAACACAGTTACAGTTTGGCACTCGCATTATCCGCCTTCAGCCCTGTTGCCACCTGCTTGGAGTCCCAGAAGATAGTTAGCTGCTCCAAATATTCAGCCTGATCATCAATAGAAAGGAAGAATGACCAGCTTGTTCTGAAAGCAATGGCACGCCAAACATCTGAAGGAAAAGCAGATTGTTAATTGCTGTCTAGACAGTTTATTGCAGCAATAAGATCAAAACACAGAATACTAAGGTTTGGGGTATGAATCATGCAGACTAAACAATTGCTTTACTGCATTTACAGAGAGGCTGATTTATAACACTGTTGGCTCAACAATAAAATTCCTCTATAGGTTATACCAAATAAATTTCACCTCTTTTGCATCCCTTCATTAGAATCCTGTCCCACTGACTTTTAACTGATGGTTTTAACAGACTTTTAACACAGCTGCCAGCAATTCATATATCTCTTGCCCTATCACTAAAGACACAGTCAATGACCAGCTCATCCAAAAAAACACAACTGTGCTCCTTTTTCATTCATGTGTGCTCTTCCTCTTATTAGGATTATGGTTTGGATGCGATTAACGGACTGACCAAATCCCCATGGAATTCATTCATGCCCGCTGATATATCCATAGTCACTAAAGTGTGTGAGTTGTGAATAAGGATTTTCCTGGTTTAAATCTCATTTCTTAGGTTTAGACAGATGTTCTTCCAGTTTACATCATTTTCCTTTGGCATGCAAAGGATTGCCTTTCTAGCCAATAAACTACAACTGAAGAAGAGCTTCAGTGGTGCATCTGCCTGGAGAGGCCTCCACTGCAAGCGGAGTTCTCTCTTGCCTATAGTTCTACTCACATGTATCCCTACTAACATGGAGCCCTTCCAACCAGTAGATCTAAAGATCCAAAAGGTTCTCTTCCACTAGCATGGACAGACAATACTGTGTTCGTTAAAGAATGAGTCACTGTTCTGCAATCAAATCCAGCAGTGAAGTTTACAATTAGCACAATTGCACCCTAAAAAATGCCTTTTAGATTGGAATGTATCATTCATTTCAAATATTGTTTATTCAAGATAGGAAAGCACAGAATAAACTTTGTATTACAAATGTAAGAAGTGCAAAAATAAAAAATAATGATCTCATATCTTATACGATATCATAGAATTTATAAAAAATTAGTGAAATGTACTTGCGCAGCAGGAATATCAAGAATATTTATGGGAATATTCTTGATAAGGAATATCAAGAATAATCTTAATCAAGAATATTTGTGTGCCAGATCACATCCTTAACACCCCTGTGCAACACCTCCTTCCGTGCAACACTCATACCTGTAAAACACCTCATGCAAAACCCCCTGTGCCACTTCTTTTCACCCTTTTCTGGTTGGAATTTCCAAAAATCAGGTCTTAGTGGGTGCCTACAGAGAGGAACAGTCTTCCCAAATTTCATGCTTCTAGGTCCAATGGTTTTGACTGGGCATTATAGATAGATAGATAGATAGATAGATAGATAGATAGATAGATAGATAGATAGATAGATAGATAGATAGATAGATAGATAGATAGATAGATAGATAGATAGATAATGATTTCTGAATACTTGGCTAATTGTGCTGTAAATCTATGCATGCCTACTTAGAAGTAACTCTCCTTACTCCCCAACAGGACTTACTCCCAGGAAAGTAATATAGGATTGTAGCCTTTCTAAAATGGTGTGTATTTATTATTCATCCTCATGCTGTTCCTGAAAGGAAATGGGTGTTTGTTTCCAGGTTCATATTAAATGTTCAAACAAAAAGTAGCTTCCTATGTTAACACAGCAATTACAGCAACAATAGCTATTTCAGCATTACCAATTCAGAAATGAAAACGGCTTCCTTTGCACCGTTATAGTGTACTGACTTAGGGCGCAATCCAGAGTAACTACGGGCAGTCCTTGCTCCGGTGTAAGAACAATTTGCTCTGGATTGCAATATGAATTCCCCATAGGTTTTCACTAGGTGGTGCAGTAACTACGGGTACACGTAATGGCTCTTACGTGCTCCCGTAGTTACTCTGGATTGTAGGGTTAGAGCCCAATCTATGCATGTCTACTCAGAATCAAATCCCATTATAGTCATTGGGACTTACTCCCAGGAAAGTGCTGCTACAATGGGACTCTTGGTGCAATTGACAGCTATTGATGCCAGTAGGGAATTCAGGCCAATACAAGGCCAATGACCTCAGCATCTTCTGGTCATATGAAAGAGGTTCAGGTCAGCCTCCTGGTTGGCAACTGTTGTGAATCAAATCTGCAGATCCTGAATCAGCAGATAAGGAGGACCAACCTTTTGTGGGTGTCCCCCCAACTTTTCCCAAGGGGGAAGGTCATGATCAGAACAGGACATATTCAGGATTTTCTCACACTGCTGGGAAGGGGCTTGTTTCAACATTCAAAGTAAGAACACTTTGTATCAAGAAGTTCAGATTCTCTGTGTGTGTGTGCCGTTTTTCACTTCTACCTCCAGCTGATTCAAACAGCTCCATCACATTTGAATCACCTGGCTTGGCCATCCCCTTTCACCACCACCCCCTTCATAGCTTCTGGCAATGATGTCATTGTCAAGTGCAATGATGTCATTCTGGCAATGATGTTATTGACAAGTACCCCATGTAAACCTTCCTACCCAGCAGGTTGTGGCAAGACACCACACTCCTTTAGTGCAAATTCACAGCACTATAATTTCACCCAGCTCTTGACTTTCCAGTAATGCACCTTCCATGTTTTGAGAGGAATTGTCATTTTATGGGGATAGGTGGTGGGTCACCAAAGTAAACTGGGGCTCTTTGGTCCATTTTTCCGAGTGTTTAGTGAAGCATATCCTCCACTGAAACATCACAAGTTTATTGCCAATAGGTATAAACAGAATTGCTGCATGAAATGGAAAAGACCCTCTGAGATAACCTCTTCCTGACATCCCCCCCACAATATGACAGCAAATGTTGTAAAGAAACCAGGAATGTCTCCTTGTGCTCAGTTCATTCATTCTGAATTCTTCTGCAGAAGCAACAAACTATTTCTCCACCATTGATTTCTGGAGCCGTTATCACGGAAGAGAAGTAACAGAAGAGCCGTATCAGATATCGGAGCCGAGAAGGCAAGCTGTAAGACCACAACTGAAAATGCACCATATTGTGAAGTCAGGCAGATGCTTATAAAGAACTCAATCAGTTAAACTACTCCATCAGTTAAAACAGAAACAAAAAAAACACACCATTCTCGTGGGGAGGGGAAAGGGCTGCCCATAAAACAGGCACAGAGATATTCCTGTTTACCCTTAAAATGGAAATTGACTCTGCTCCTTAGGTGGGACAGCCTCGCTGGATTTAATTGGAGATGCCACTGCCCAGTGTTATGAGATGGAGAATGGTTTCCACAGCTGTGGTTTCTCTTTCCTTCAGTCAACATTCCCACAGCAATCATTAATTTAACACCTTGTCTCAGACAGAAAACACAGCCCAGAACCAGTTAAGTACTGCGAAAAACAGCCTTTTCTCCTTTTCCAATATTCATATTAGTCAGTGTTGCTTGTTGGTGCTTCCTCTGAAGTTTTTGGGGTGGGGAGAATCTTCTTTTGAAAGGGATCAACACATTTTTCAGAAGGATCCAATCGTCCCAAACTTCCTTCAGTTTTCAGATCACCTTCTTGAGAAGACTGAAAAAAACTAAGATGCAGAAGAGAGAAACCAAAATGATTAATGGGAAAAGATATCTTCCTCAAGAGGAAAGGCCAAAGCTTTGGGGCTCTTCAGTCTAGAAAAGAGATATCTGATGGAGGACATGATTGAGACATTAAAAAATGATGCAGGGGATAGACTGGATAGAAGAATGCTTTTATCCTTCTCACACAACAGCCTGGACTAGGGGACATCCACTAAAATGCAGCACTGGGAGAGTTAGGACAGCCAAATGAAAATATTTCTTTCCCCTGCGTGTCATTAGTCTGTGGAACTCCTTGCCACAAGATGTGGGATGCCTTTAAAAGGTGATGGACAAATTTTTGGAGGAAAAGTCCATCCCAGGTTACAACCTGTGCAACTGCCTGGTTTTAGAAGTAGGCTACTACAAAAGGAGTAGTAACAGGATGCACATATCTTGTTGCCTTCTGGAGCCTTCTGGAGCTGCCTTGTTGCTCCCTGATGGATCTGGTGGGCCATTGTGAGATTAGAGAAAGTGAGATTAGATGGGGCCCCCCAATCCAGCAGGGCACTTCTTATGTACTTACAACTAAAGGTGAAATCCTGTAACTCCCAGGCATGCAGAATGGTTCCCATTGGACTAGTATAGTACTTCTCTTATAATGTTCCCCCATTATCTACACCTAGGACCTTCAGGGCTGTTTTTTTCCAATCACAGCAGACAGATCCAACCATGGCTCTTACCATGCCTTGTCTTCCAACACTCTGCTGGCATGTTCCCAAGCCCTCTTTTGTTACCTATATACTTCCTATGAGGCTTGTTGTGGGCTTAAAGAGGCCACATACATCTTCAAAATTCACATTGTTCAATCCCATCAAAGCCAAAGGCAGGTGGGCTCTATAAAGCCATTGTAGTGCAGTGATTTTCTATATTTTTCTCCTTAATGTCACACTGACATCTATGGTCATCACCACAGTCTTCAGCTCTTGTGTTGTCACTTCTGGCTTTTGGGAGACTCTTCTAGGTTTTCTGGTCAGTCTTCTATAATAAGAAATCCTAGGCTGCCACACCTCACTCACTCCCCGTTCCCAATGTGGTGTGGAGAAACTGTTGCATGTCTGTGCACTGGCTGAACACTGGCAGGAAAGGAGATTCTGGTTGGATATCCGGAAAAAATTCCTGACGGTGAGGGTGGTTCGGCAGTGGAACAGATTGCTGAGGGAGGCGGTGGACTCTCCCTCACTGGGGGTGTTCAAACAGAGGCTTGACAAGCACCTGTCGGGGATGCTCTAGGAGGATTTCCTGCTGCAGGCAGGGGGTTGGACTAGATGATCTACTAGGTCCCTTTCAACTCTATGATTCTATGATTCAATGATTCCCAGGAGTGGCGCAAGTGCAGCACTTTCGCGACAACCCTGGGTCAGCACAGGACTTGTGCTAGGAATTACATCCATCTAAATGAGGATTGGGATTCCAGAATGAGTGCCCCTTTTCCTGTGGGACATTCAGTTCATTAGCAGAGACAGTATCCCTACAAACAAAGCTGCAGAACCTGGAAGAGATTTTCAGGAATTGTCAGTTTTTATGCTGCAGCAATGCATGCACACCAGTGTGGCACAATGGTTGAAAATAGCTGATGTAGACATTTGTGTAAGGCTGAAGAAGGGGAATATAGCAAGGGAAAATTGGGTTTTTTTAAATTGGGGTTTGATGGACAAATTGGACAGTTTGATGGAAGGAACATAAGTTAGAGCCAAGCTAACTTCTCCCCATCAGATTCAGTGTTGGTGACGTCTATCCCTATAAGTAAAGGTTCTACCGAGGAAGGACCACAGCGACTGCAATGCTAAAGACACTTTCCTGGGAGTAAGACCCATTGACCACAATGTGGCTTACTTCTGAGTAGACATGGTTAGGACTGTGCTCACACTGTCTCTCGGAGCTGAACTCCTGCAAATTAAACAGCCATTTCTGAAAGCGGCAAAGCCAGATCATTCATTCTCCCATTACAAACTATTCTTGTGTTTATACCATCCTGTTTAGCTTACCCCTAATGCACATCCTTCGTCCCGCACCCCGTATACAGCCCAAGAAATGTTTATGAAAATTCAGTATAAGCAAAATATTTTACTTTGCCCATGGAAAGTTCAGATACAGAGCAGTCCCTTCCCAATAAAGAAGCTGAGCCCTTACTCTGCATCTTTTAAAACTTAAAAAAAAATCAGGCCACCCACATGACTTCAGTTTTTACAAGGATGTCAATTCTCAGACATTCTTGGTTTGATATTTATGTCATTTATTCCTACGGGGCATATATTCTCTAAACCACCTTGTGCAACGCAAGGCAAGAAATAAGTCAGATTTTGCTGGCAGTCGTTTATTTTGCTCAGCAAGAGTTGAGGCCTTATTCTATAGCAGTGACTGAAAGGGAGCACTACTCTCTCTGTGGGCACATGTGTACACATGTATGTGTGTGTTTAAAAGTACAGTTGGACCTCAGATTATTCCCAGACCCCCTGTAGATACCAAAACCACACACATTTGTGGATAACCACATACACATTTGTGAATAAATATATCCATGGATCTGTCCAATATTACCTCCAGATGCAACTGGAGATGTTCTCCTGTGGCGTTAGGGATGTTCTGAACCCCACAGATGTCATGCACACCACCGAAAGGCCTTTAGAGTCACCAAAAAGGCACTTCTGGTTTCATAAAACTTGTTAACATTCACACTTCCTTCTAGTCTTCCTCTTGGTTGTCTGTTAAACCAAGACACATATGTTTACTGCAAGAGGCTTCATGCCTGCTTGTTTGGTTAAATCAAGAGACATTTTGTGCAAATGTAATGAACAAAAATCATAGAATGTGAGTGTGTGTGATGATTGTGAAGATAGGGTTCCTCCATGTCCATGGAGAACATTGTCAATGTAGACATGTCTCTCATTGTAGACATTGTTGCCACAAGATCTAATGATGGCCCCAAGCTTAGTTGTCAACAAAGTGATGGAGGACAAACCTATCAATGATTACTAGCCATGACAACTGTGATCTTCTGGGTTCAGTAACTATGCTGTAACCCTAAAGGCACTTCCCTGGGAGTAAGACCCACCAAATACAATGGGGCTTACTTCTTAGTAGACATGGTTAGGATTGTCCTATATCCTATATATTACCTCTTAATACCAGTTGCAAAGGAAGCATGTATACTTTTCTCTCCTGCTTTTAGGTAAGCCACGATCAGAAAAAGGATACCAAAATAATGGGCCTTTGATCTGATCTGGCAGTGCTTTTCTCATATACTAATCTGATGGTCCTTAAGTTCACTTGATAAACCAGTGATTTTCAACCTTTTCCATCTCATGGCACACCAACAAGGAACTGAAATTTCAAATTTCTAATCAGAATCATGATGAGAACTACTCAAGCCATCCTGCTACTGCCTTTATGATGGAAACTAGCCCTACAATCCAGAGTAAATACAGGAGCGCATAAGAGACATTATATGCACCCATAGTTACTGCACCACCTAGTGAAAACTTAGGGGAAATTCATATTGAAATCCAGAGTAAATTGTTTTTACACCAGAGCAAAGACTCCCCGTAGTTACTCTGGATTGCACCCTATACCCTTCTCTGCAGTTATTTATGTGAGGTCCTTTTTTCAAAGATGATGTGAAAAATAACTTTACATGCTTTTTAAACTCATACATCAAAGGCAATTTGGCGAAGTATTCTCATGGCGAGAGGCCCGACTCTGAACTGCCCACTTAGTTAAGCTCAGTCTTGCTGAGACATCTTTCTGCTCATTGAGAATATGTCACTTTATTTCAGTCCATAGATCATGTTGACAGACCATCTTCCTTTTGTGTTAGAATAAAATGCATTTTTAACAATATATTTAGTCATTACTTCACTTCCTGCTATCCATCTCTCCCTAAGATTTATGTTTTTGTAGCAGGTTTTTAAAATTACTCTTGCAAATTTCACATATACACACTGGCTGTCAATTACGTCCATCCCATTTACCTATTTCCAACAATATTCTGAAACATTTAGAGCACAAGTCTAATCATGTCTACTCTAAAGTAAGTCCCATTGTTGTCAATGGATCTTACTCCCAGGAAGGTGTCTTTAGGATTGCAGCCTTAGGCTACAATCCTAATCCTAAATTAGGCTGGCACAAGTCCTGTGCTGGCTTGGGAGTGGCATATGGAACTTCTGTACCATTCCTAGGAGGGATAGGCCAGTGTACAGATATGTGCCAGCCTTGCCCACTGTCACAGGAATGAAGACCAGGTAGGTTGTGCCAGACTAACCCCCAAATCCAGAGTAACTACGGGAGCACGTAAGAGACTTTACGTGCACCTGTAGTTACTGCACCACCTAGTGAAAACCTATGGGAAATTCATATTGCAATCCAGAGTAAGTTGTTCTTACACCGGAGCAAGGACTCCCTGTATTTATTCTGGATTTTGCACTAAATTGGTTAGGATTGTACCCTCAAACCAGGTAGGCTGTGGCAGCCTAAGTTAGGGCACAATCCATAGTAACTATGGGAGCACGTAAGAGACATTACATGCACCCATAGTTACTGTACCACCTAGTGAAAACCTATGGAAAATTCATATTGCAATCCAGAGTATCTTGTTCTTACTTTGGAGCAAGGACTCCTCATAGTTACTTTTGATTTCACCCTTAGTTAGGACTGTACCCTCAAACATTAAGGGGTGAAATATACACAAGCATATGCACAATCATTGGGTGCAATATGCACAAGCAAAGTGTTGAAGCCCCTGTGATTTCAGTGGATTTCACCTAACTTTCCCTTGGTTGTCTTCCAGTCAACTGAAATGCCAGCTCCAATAAACTGAAATGTATGTTCTACTATTAGTTATAAACTATTAGTTTATATTATTAGTTACTATTAGTTATAAACTCTTATTTGTCCCCTTCTTTAGAGCCAAACACCCTACAAGTAACTAACAGTGCAGCAGTATATCAATTTGAAACATATAACCAAGTACCACAAATGAAAAAGCCTGCATCTTACGTCTTCTTATTGGATTTTAGTTGGTGAGAGAACACAGAACAGATAATCTGATCTTGTTTTGCTGTATATTCAAGTTTATTTGGGAGGAGGAAGTCCTTAGTACATTATAGCAATTTTTAAAATACATAAATACTAAGGGAAGGAGGGAAGCTGAGCATCTTGAAAACAAGTTTGGAATACCGAACAAGGAATATATTAAGCTCACTTAGCACCAGTAGCCCATATGCAGATACAGCCCTTATTTTGCCTCCAGTTATTTCAAGATCAGCAAATAAGTTTCAGGTATCCCTTCCTGTCTTTTCCTCAATATTCTTTGTTATGGTTATTCTTTCTCATTTGCCTTCAAGGCTGTTTATGCCTCACAGAATTATACCAATTATTGTTTTGTTGCCAACAACTGGATGTGTTCAAAGAAGACAGCTTCTTTTCTTGTAGATTATTCATCTGTTCTTGTACAACCCCCTTTACCATTTGTCTTCCAAATCCACCTCTTTGTATGATCTCTTTTGTCTATTCAAAATATAATCAATTGCCTTGGAAAGAGAGAAATGGAATCGGAGACCCTTATGAACCTAAAGCCATGCGGATTTGATGTATGACAATAGCTTACATTCAAGGCCTTATTGCTTAGGTAAAGATATAATGTGTTCATGCTATATCTGAGTGCCCAGAAATAATAAATGAATGAGCAACACACAGGATTATGCAGAGGACGATTATTGTCGATGGCTCAACTGGTATTAAGAGTTAACACCAAAAAAATTCCAAGTCTTCAAACTGAACTTTCAGCATTACTTCATATTCAGCCCAGACAAAACACACTTGCAAAGCCAGTCTTGCAAAATCTGTATTTGATAGTTTGCATACAGTGTGCGCAGGCAACGGGGTGACTGGGGTCCTGGATGTTGCTTCCGTTATGACAAAGTTAGATCTAGGAGATGACGCATGGCTGAATCTTGCAACCCTTAGGTAACACTGTCTCTTTTTACCCCTGTAGCATAACTGTGTAGGTGTACCAGCAGTAATAGGAATTTTACAACATGCATATATGAGACATTTTACCTCTGGGAAAAGTCGAGGCAATTTTATGCTACTTTCTCTCACACAACACCAGAACTAGGGGACATCCACTAAAATTGAATGCTCGGAGGACAGACAAAAAAGTATTTCTTTACCCAATGTGTAATCAGTTTGTGGAACTCCTTGCCACAACATGTGGGGATGGCATCTAGTCGGGATGCCTCTATAAAGGGAGTGGACACATTTCTGGAGGAAAAGTTCATCACAGATTACAAGCCATAATAGTTCTGTGCAGTTTCCTTATTTTAGATGCCAAATGCAGGGGAGTGCACCTGGACGCAGGTATCTTGTTGTCTTGTTTTCCCACTGAGGCATCTGTTGGGCTGCTATGAGTTCCAGGAAGCTGCACTGGATGGGCCTAGATGATCCAACAGTGCACTTCTTATGTACATCACATCCCAAATGGAATCACTGGTTCAGTGCTCCACCTATGGATTTTATGGCATGAACATGTGTTTCTTGCTAAAAAGGAACTTACTCAAGATGTTTCATACAATATCTGAATAGACACTGCAGGTAGTCTGGGGCTATGTGTGAATACGCACCAAAGTTACCTATACAAGAAGCTTGGTTAGAGTGCTAATCCAGGAAACCATCCATCAAGCAGAAAAGACAAAGGTTAGCTGTTTGAATTAGGGTGAAATCCAGAGTAACTACAGGGAGTCCTTGCTCCGGTGTAAGAACAATTTACTCTGGATTGCAATATGAATTTCCCATAGGTTTTCACTAGGTGGTGCAGTAACTACTGGTGCATGTAATGTCTCTTAAGTGCTCATGTAGTTACTCTGGATTGTAGGGTTAAAATCCTTTTCAACCAGCAGTTCAGGAGCTTTTCTTAGCTAGCTGATTCTTCTGTACTTACTAACAAGGAAGCAACCCAGGCTTCATCTTACATGACAAGCTAATCAGATCTGTTGATGGATTCCTTCTGGACTGCACACTGTTAGTAAGTAGAGGAATAAGTGATTACATAGTGTTTTTGCTCATAGCTGACACCACAACTAGATGACAATTCCTTTTAATGATATTCGGAATAATCCACTGGGAATGTTGTGCTGCTGAAACTAATGGATGGACTCTTGTGCTATTCTTGTTTCTCTGCTTTTAGAACAAGAGGATCCAGCAATCTGTATCTGTACTCAGTGGTGTCACTAGGATTTGCATCACTTGGTACATGAGGCCAGCACATCACTTCCATGATGATCACTCCCTCCTCTCCTGTTGTGGGCAGGGCAATGCACTAGGCAGTGAGTGTTGTGATGCTCCATCGCCCACTTCCATTGGTTTTTTGGCTATAGCTATTGATAGAGTACAGATATTGTAATATTTTTTTCATGAAATTACACATTAAATGATATATAACATGATGGTATTATTTGAAAATACCAAGTTTTTAAAAATTGGCCAATAGTGGTGTTAACTCACTCCTGTGCATGTTACCCGGTGCAGCCAGAAGCTACACAATCTACAATGATGCTACCATCTGTACTAATAGGAGTAGAAATTGGAGTGATGGAAGCAGCAGCAGCAGCAATAAAGTAAATGTCCAGTTATAAATGGATCTTCTCTGTAATTTTTAACTTTTTAAAAGGATGATTTCTTAGCTCATTAACAGCACAATCCAGAGTAATCATGGACCTCTTACGTTGACGTAAGAGGCATTAACGTTGACGTAGTTATGGCACCACCTATGGGAAATGCATAGAGCAATCCAACATAAATTTCTCTTACATCAATGTAAGAGGTCCCGTAGTTACTCCGGATTGTGCTGCAAGACACACAAACTGCTATGGACTCAAACTGCACCTTGAAAAGATTTCCCAGAAAGAAAGTATCCAAATGTGTTTAGTACTGTAAACTATACAAGATGTTCTTTTCCACCCAATTCTCTGTATTGATCTCTGTATCTTTCTATTTTCTTCTTTTTCTTTTTTAATGCATTTGTATTTCTTACACACAAACACAAAAAAGCTTGTTTCTTTTCTGTAAGATGCACACAAAAGTTTTTTCCTTTTCTTGGCAATGAGTAATTTAGTTTTTCTTTTGTAATTGTCAAAAGAAACCCCACAAAAATCAATATTTCATTGCCAAGCTATACAAAAGCAGAGAATGAAGAAAGCTTGGTAAATACAGGAAATTGCAATTTTCCCCCTCCTCTGGTCAGTCTAAGGTATACTCAAGGTGATTACTAATCTTGTCCAGTTTTCTGGGGATTTTGAGCAATACAAATATTGAACTTAAGGCCCATTCCTAGTGGTTTGCTACATTAGATATCTGGAAACTGAAGGAAGGGTCACTGATCAATGAGCCCACCACTGTGACCTCATAAAGTATATTTCTCCTGTGCTGATCGTGAACTGAATTTGGAGATTACTCTGAGCACAATCCTAACCATGTCTACTCAAACGTAACTCTATTGTGTTCAATGGGTCTTACTCCCAGGAAAGTGTCTTTAGGATTGCAGCCTTTGGCACAACACAATGCAAACTGGTTTATCACATTGTTGAAATGCATCAAAGTGGTAGAATTAGGAAACATGAAGTCGGAGGGAGAAAGTGTACACAAAGGCCAAAGTAGTTGGAGGCACTGAAGGTACATTGAGGTTTCATTGGAGCAATGAAGGTACATTGAGCTTTCAACACACATGCCAAAAGGACATATCTGGTTATAAATACTAAACAGGAACCAGAAATGAAAATAAATTAAAATTATGCTTTTCGTAAAAGGGGTGGCAGACCCTGTAACATGCTTGTAACAACTCCACATTAATATTGCTATATTGTTAGTGGGAAGATGATGTAGGATTTGAGGCTGTGCCCTAACATGCTTAATGGAAGACAGGCATGAAGCTGTGGAGCCTCCTCATTCATATTGTCCAGTCTAGTTCTTATCCACATACTTGTCCACATATTGACCAGTCTTCTTCTATGTCCTGCTTGAGCTTTGAGATCAGGCATGGCAATTTCTGGCCCACTGTTCATGGGGAAAGCATTGGTGGCTGCAAGAGATAAGGTCTCTGATAGCAATGGCACAATTATGGAAGTCTCTTCTGAGAACAGGCAGGTTACAGATTGCTGCTAATTATAATGATGATACAGTAAGAATGCAATCCTAATCCATTTTCCAGCACAGAGGAAAGGCTGATGTACAATAAGGGAACAATCATTGCCTTATCTTGAGGTGACCGTTGTGACTCCCAACTGTAGGAAGCAGCACATGACCCCCTGGGACAGCTATGCCAGGGCTAAAAAATTGGTTACGATTCCATTCTAACTGGTTTAAACCAGTGCTATTCAAACTGGGGGGTCTTGACTCCCCAGTTCATATTAAGGTCTCGCGATCCGTTGAAGGGGCTGGACAAAGCAGAAAGCAATTGTGACAATTGTAATGCTCATCTGCAAATCAATTGCAAAATTTAATTTTCCTGCATACAACGTTCTATGAAAATAACAGTATGACAATGGGTTTATGTGATGATTTTTACCAAATTGCACTACTTCATATAATTGCACTACTAATTGCACTACTTCATATAATTGCACTACTTATAATGTGGTTATGTTACATTTTTATTACAAGAATAAACTGTTAAATTAAATACTGCCCTTTACTTCTAATCAAATTATATACTCAAATCGAATGTGCCATCAAACCTAATGCACACCCCAATTTTGGAGACTTATGTTGCAATCCTAAACACAGTTTCCTGGGAGTAAGACTCATTGAACAAAATGGGATTTAATTTATGAGTAGACATGGTTAGAATTGTGTGCTAAATTCAGCTGGAAAAGGTGTGTTAGATTTGAGTACTATTGACAGTATTTATCGTAAACAGCATTTATGTATATATACAGTATATGCAGTGAGCAATATTCTGTCTCTATTATAGAGCGCAATCCTAATAATGTCTAATCAAAAATAAGCCCCATCAAGTTCAATGGGTCTTACTCCCAGGGAAGCGACTTTAGGAATGCAGCCATATTCATGTAAATTTCTGGCCTCCAACACAGTGTCATAGAAATGATGTGGATCTCCTGCCAAAAAGTTTGGATACTCCTGCAGTAACTGAAAACCAGAATATACATTAAATCCATTAATACAATTACCAGTTGCTAGGATTGTCTCCCTAGAGCTACAACTTCTAACTAGTCTTGATTGGAGACAAGAATCTTATCACGTATGGGTTTTTAGCATACCCTACAATCCAGAGTAACTACGGGAGCACGTAAGAGACATTACGTGTACCCGTAGTTACTGCATCACCTAGTGAAAACCTATGGGAAATTCATATTGCAATCCAGAGCAAATTGTTCTTACACCGGAGCAAGGACTCCCCGTAGTTACTCTGGATTGCGCCCTTAATCCCAGAACACTACTGAAATAACTTTACATGGAGATTATGTATGTATCAGCGCCCAGAAGATTATGATGAAGACCATCATCATCTTCATTTCTTGTAAACCATTATTAAAATATGAGCTTTCAGACATTCACAAAGGGAAGGATTAGATCACAGGAGAGTGTCATATCTTTCAGCCCAATTTTCTTTTTAGTGCTTATTCATAATAGCCTTTTCTACCCTCTTGGCTTATTCCATTTGGTTGACTCCTTCCTGCCGTCATTCCTGAACAGAATGATTTCGAGAACAAATAAATAAATCAGGAAGTCAGTCCATTTGGGGGGTCAGGTTACCTTTAAATGCAGGTGACATTAAGAAGCAAATGATCAACAAAAGGGGTTGGAGAGTTGGAGGCATGCAGTTTCCCTTGTTATCTTCTAATAATTGGAATTCCAGCTAGGTGGGAACTGCTTTGCTTTTTGCTAAATGTTTCTTCCCCTCCCCCTTTTTTGTGATCAGGATTTTGCAAGCTCTAATGCACTCAAGGGACATCAGATAGGCTTCTCAGATTGGATATGGTTGAAAAGCTAAAATAGGATGGCATTTTTTGTTAGCCGCCATGAGAAAAGCAGGGTGTAAATCCCTTAAATAAATCAGAATTTTTATTAGGTTTATCTTAGCTTTTTCACAACAGTCTTATAAGGCAGGTCGGGTGAAAAATAGGGACTTTCAAAACCAAGCATAAAGCGTAGGCTGAGCGCTCTTATATTCCAGGCTTCCATCCTATTTGCACTCACCTGTGAGTAAGTTCCATTAAGAATAATGGAACTTACCTATGAGTAGACATGCAAACGATTGGGCTCTAGCTATGGCTGAACAGTACCCATTATATCACACTGTCTCTCATTTCAGTCAGACAGGGCTTGATCCTCTTGGAGCACAATCCTAACCATGTCCAACAATGGATTGTGTTCCATAGGTCTTACTCTCAGGAAAGTGTCTTCAGGGTTGCAGCACTGGTCAGCTAATAGATTTGTTTTTCTCTTATTCTCTTCCATGCCGTTATATTATGCAACTTGCTATTCTTCCAGTAAACCTGTTTATGAGATAATCGGCTTAGGCGGCTGGCTGCAAAAAAACAGAAAAGGTCATAGATGGGATTTTTAAAAGTATGAAAAATGTTTATCAACTCCTCCCCCACTATTCAAAGGCTGCTTCCAGTACAGAGAACACAGCTCCCTCCAAGGCCCTTTTCAGATGTAAATGAACCTGAGCAAGCTGTGTTGCAAGACTACATAAATGGTACTTTTTGAGAACACCTCCTGCTATAAAAGAGAAGGATCCAATTGCCCATAATAGGTCTGAGACTAAACAGTCAGATCCAATTGGCCCACAACCTGGCATGACTGCACTGCGGGGGTACAAAACAGAGCAAATCTGGTGAAAATCATCCACAAAATTTATTTTGCTAATTTGCAACTGGCTGGAGTATTGCCATTGGCGGAGCTTGCATAAGGTGGGTTTGCATAAGTTATGCAGGAAAGAGGGGCTTGCCCAAGGCTGTGTTGTGAACTCGACAAAAATTTGAGCCAGATCTTTCAAGTGAGTTTGGATCACCAGTTTATGTAACTGAGGCTGCAATCCTAATCACGCTTTCCTGGGAGTAAGTCCTATTGAACACAGTCGGTCTTACTTCTGGGTAGACATGCTTAACACTGTGGGTAAAGATCTGAAGTCCCTGGTCCAAAGGTCCTTACCCGCAGGGCATAAAAGAGAGGCTTGGGCTTGTTAACCATATCAGAACATGCCATGTGGTTGAGTGTGTGTACTCCCTAACCATCTAATCTGTCTCACTTAAAATGGATGAAACCCATGAATGGATACATGGGTTAGTACTTATGAAGAGCCCTGCTGGATCAGGCCAAGTGGATATCACAACATCTTGTGGCAAATCCACAGATTACTTACACACTGGGTAAAGAAACATTTCTTTGTGATCACACACCACATCTGACATGCAAAGGAAATGAAGTACCTGTGAAAAAAATGTGCTACAATGCCCCATAAATCCATTATTCCCATGTCCTTTCCATGCATTTAATCAATCATACCTATTAGCAATTGAACCAGAGGGCATGTGGCTCCAGGTTGACCATATTAACAATAAACAAAAAAGAACATGGCACCCCAAAAATGTAGGACACACAAGAAAAATGAAGGACATCCCAATATAAAAGCTAAAAACACCCATATGTATATTGTTTTCAAGTGGTTACTTTATACACTATGGCTGCAATCCTAAACACACTTTTGTGGGAGTAGGCCCCATTGAATATAATAGGACTTACTTCTGAGTAAACAGGCTTAGGATTGCACTATATGTTGCTTATTATTAAATTTAAAATTATTACATATACTTTATAACATATAATTTATGAATTACAAGCAGTCTACATGCTACGTGCTCACAAGGAAAATGAATATTTCTCCAGGACACAAAGCTACAAGAGGACATGTCCTGGAAAAACAGGACATATGGTCACCCTGATATGCACTGGGCCAACTGTAAGAGGAGACTCTATGTCCATACAATTGGCTGTAGAGTGATTTGTAACAGGGGCCACAGGTACAATATTTATTTATTTATTTAATTGATTTATATCTCGCCTTTCCTCCCCTGCAAGAGGGAGCTCAAGGCGGCTAACATCAAAGGATAAAACATCATTAAAATAGAACATAGAGATTAAAACACCATTAAAATATAATTAAAATACAATTAAATTGAAGTAAAAACATGCAGATTAAAATATTTGTTAAAAACAGTAAAAACAATAAAAACAACTGTCCCCCCACCTCTGCCCCATTAAAATGCTTTCTTAAAATAGAAGGTTTTGAGGCACATATATGCACACATATAGCCTATTTTCATGCTCATGTATGAAACTTACAGAGGGCAGACAAATGATTTAATGCTGGTCAGAAAGTGAGGCCAGACTGAGCATCCTCACTGTTCTCCACTGAACTACAGGAGAGAGAGCATGAGAAGATGTTTTATGTGCACAGTCTGCACACTGATCTAGTGTATGACTTTGCTTTACATTGCACAAATAAGCACATCACTCCAATATGGGAAACAACATGCCTAAGAGTGCAATCCTAACAATGTCTACTCAAAAGTAAGCCCCATTATGTTCAATGATTCTTACACCTAGTAGTAGGAAAGTGTCTTTAGGATTGCAGCCTTAGCCACCCCATTAGCCCCCAAATCCAGAGTAACTACGGGAGCACGTAAGAAACTTTACGTGCATCCATAGTTACTGCACCACCTAGTGAAAATCTATGGGAAATTCATATTGCAATCCAGAGTAAGAGCACAATCCTAACCATGTTTACTCAAAAGTAAGCCCCATTATGTTCAGTGGGTCTTACTCCCAGGAAAGTGTCTTTAGGATTGCAGCCTATGTTGTTCTTACACTGAAGCAAGGACTCCCCGTAGTTACTCTGGATTTTGCCCTAGGTCTAACTGATGCTGGAGCAAACCTCCTTCCCTTGACAGCATCCCCCATCTGTGTACCAGGCTGTTGCTCCATACTGTGAAAAATGCATCTGATGTTGTTTATTTGGATGAGATGAAATGCTTGGGCATTTGTTTGTTTACTGTCTATCCCGCATGCTTGTCATTCTTCTGGGTCGTGGAGCCAGTTAGTGTATTTTCCAAAGTATTTCCAATTCTATAGACTAGTTTTCTTTTATGGTGACTCAGGATCCCCAGATATGTTGTCTCCAGAACTCGGTTCGGTTCATGTTTGTTCAAATTTCTCTTCTAAAGAACAAAGTGCATTCAAAAAAACACCTGTGAGTTAAAATACAGGAGAGATGGTTAAAAACAAATTCAGGATAAGAAAATCCACATACCAGGAATAGTTTTTCAATGATCTCTCATTGTGGGATGAGATCTTCCATTCAGGAATACTAGACGGTGTGCATCCCTTATGTTGTGGGGAGAGTAAAAATTAATCTGACATGGGGGCACATTAGCATATAGATCTAGGACTAAATCATTTGGTGAGATTTTCGGCTTCTTCAAGATTCACATGGCTTATCAAATCCATGAACCCTACAATCCAGAGTAACTACATGAGCTCATAAGAGACATTACGTGCACCCGTAGTTATTGCACCACCTGGTGAAAACCTATGGGAAATTCATATTGGAATCCAGAGTAAATTGTTCTTACACCGCAGCAAGGACTCCCCGTAGTTACTCTGGATTGCACCCGAAGTCTCAAAGTAAGAACTGCAGAAGGAACACACAGAATGAAATCAGTAGTCCACCCAATTGGGCGTCTTGTCTAATTTATCATTACATGATCAGAAAAGAAGGTGGTCTACCAAGATCCTGGAGTCATTGTCACTGAGAAAATCCAACATATTTTGTGCTGTTTAAGCTCTTCCTAAGGGACAGTTTAATCACTGCTTCTTTCAAAGGAGAATGAAATTCCTCTTCCTTTCTCTCAACCAGTAGAAGTCCGATTCCTCAAAGAGGATTATAAGAGGGTGTGATGGTGACATTAATCCCTGGTATTTGATGAAGTATGCTGTCAATGAAAATGGGGGTCACTTTTATGGTTATCCTGGCTATTAACATTTGATGCAATCATCTAATCCTTTAAAAAAGGGTATTGTCACCTGCAATCTTGTGCTGCCATAATATCCTATGGCAATGAGTTCTGCAGGCTATTATTCAAAGAAATTATTTTTTTTTAATTGCTACATATTCATTGTAGTCTAAATGTATTTTGAAAGCATGTGAATGTTATCCTCTGTTTAAAAGTATCTGTTTTGAAGTATGGAGGTCATTTTTATTCTCTATATAAAAATCACTTTTTTGTAATGGTTGATTTTGGTTGATTGATTTCTAAGCCACCTCTCTTTCCATAGGGCACTCATGGCGGCTAATAGCAACTAATATATGTAAAAATATGTGAAGAATATTAGTGCTGCATGATGTCCAATGATGACTAATGATGTTGAGGCCCAATGGTGCCTGGTGCCCATTGGTGCTCGGTGCCAGGCAGGGACGCCCAATGTTTAGTGGTGCCTGGCATCTGTAGTGCCCCATGTCCCATGCCTGGTGCCTGGCAGGGATGTCTAGTGCCCGGTGATGCCACGTGCGCAATCCCTTGTGGTGTTTGCTGCCTGCTGCTTGGAGGTGCCCTGTGGTTCTTTTTACCTGGTGGTGCCTGATGCCCAGTAGGGTGCCTGGTGCCCAGAGGTGCCGAGTTGCTTGATGATGACTGGTGCCTGGTAGGGATGCCCAGTGCCTGGTAGTGGTGCTTGCTGGTGCAATCTGTAGGAGCCTGGTTGCTGCTGGTGCCACCTTGTGCCTGCCACTGCCCTGTGACCGTCAATGTCTAGCATTTCCCAGTGCCTGCTGGTGCCCCCTGCCAGCTGGTGGTGGCCAACAGTACCTGGTACCCACCAGTGTCCACTGGAACTCAGTGCCCGTTATGGCTGGTGCCACCTGTGCCATTGTCCTGTGCCCAGAAGTGCCCGCTGGAGCCCAGCACCCACAAATATTCTTTAAATTTTGCTTCTGCAATGATAGATAAATTCAGCAAGTAATAATAAATTTATCATCAATCCGCAGTTACTTGTAGCATATGGGGATCATCTAAAACAGCTTTGGTATGATGACTTTTTAACATGCAACACAGGGCTTTTCCCTCCAACCATTATTAAATGGACATTCTGTGTCATCAAAAGAATAGTCTTCTACCCATCTTTTCTCCTTGTAAGCTAAAACAGTTCAAGTCTTCCTTTGTATGAATTAGATTCCATCCTTAAGATCTGCTCAACTGGTTTTTAGTTCTCCTTCAAATAAATCCTAAAAATACTGCATTGAAATACCAAGAAACTTATATAAATTAATTTAAGAATACTCTGAAAGAACCGGATTGTGGATTCAAACCACCCACTGTCTGGGAGACACTGAAATTGTCAAGATGATTGGAAGTAGCTTGTTGGCTATAAGATGGGTGAATTCACACATGCAGATTTGCCAGGCACACATCCATACAAGTTAAAAGTTACACTCCATGGTAAAGCTGTCCCTTTCCCCAAATACCATTCTTACTAAACCAGTGGTTTCCAACCTTTTCTGGCTATGCCTAACCTAAGCATTGTGATCCCCTCTTGACATATAATTCTTATTATTCAAAAAATAAACTCCTGTTTATGTGAAGGAAGCCTAAAAGGCCATTAATTTGGTCTAAACCAGCTTCCAAAGAACATGGCATCCATGAAAAAGAAAAGAATGAAAAGACAGTTGAAGTACTGAGGAAGAAATCACTAAGAAATTCTTTTTTAAAAAATGAAGTGATATGAAAAATAATAGCAAATAAACAATGCAATTCTGATTTTAGGCCAGAAAAATGGTCCCACTAAGCTGGCCTAAGTAAGCCATATCCTGAGCTGACTGTTAGGCCAAATCCACGGGGCTAGGAGGCCTCTACACTTAGGCCAAATCCACAGCAGCACAAGGGCAGCCTGCTCAGTGGGCTGGGGTCGTTGTGCCATATCCTGAGATGGGTTGCTGAAACTGTGCCATATCCTGAGTTTGAGAGGCAGGAGTGGTGCTAAGACTTAGACCTTTGGATTTTGCTTTCATTTTTACTTTGACTTATCATGGACCCCTATGCGTTTACTCAGATTTACACCTGCACATGAGGTGGCCCAAGTTAGAGTATCTGTGAGGGGGCATGTCTGCCCTGGAAACAGGCTCTGGATAGGCATAACTGAACATGCCCTATACATAATATGCCCTGAACATGCCTATGCTGAGCTGCCTAGGCTAATACTGCTAAGTTGGCCCAGGTCCATCTGTTTTGGCCAGCCTAAGTGGATTGATGCCTGCCCAAGTCTTTCTGATGTAGCTAGACTGGCCTATCTTGGAATTAGGCTAGCCCAGTGCTAGATAGACTATCCTAAGTTCACTTCAGGATTGAAGCCATAATTAATACAAAAATTATTTATAAGTACATACATAGGAAAGAATGTGGGTTCCATGCTTTATACGTGAAGCAAAATTCACTGTGAATTCACTGTTAATAACTCATTCTCAAATTGCCTCCCTTAAAAATCAAATTGCCGCCCTCTGGGGCGTGTGCCCCACATTGGGAACCAGGGTACTAAACTCGACTACTCTACTAAACTCTACTTTCTGATTACCCACCTTTAGTCATCCTTAAAGGAAACAGCAGCCACAGGAAAGTTGAAAACTAGTTGAAAGTCAGCCCCTGCCCCAGACTTTGAAAGGCCTCATTATGCAAATAAAGATCATCACAGATAGCATGGATGTGAGAATCTACTCCCATGATGAGTAACCACACTAAATAGAGATTGACTGGCAAGAGTGTTCCCTAAAAATATCAGGGGAGTATATGCACTTCTTTTGACTTTTGTGCAGAGGAAGTCATATGGATTTTTCAGGATCCCACACCAAAAGCCATCTTTTTCTATGTGCTTTTGCAAAAGTCTTAAATCTGTCACTCAGAACATTTTCTACACAACTGCCTGCATCTTCAACAGCTCTATGGAGGAAAAAGGTGTGTATTTAACTTTTTTTCTTTGCATAATGATCATTGTCCGATTTTAAAAAATGTTTTCAATTTGACTTGTGCTATTATACTAACTTAAGCCCCAATCCTAATCATGTCTACTCAAAAGTAAATCCCATTGTGTTCAAAGAGTCTTACTCCCAGGAAAGTGTCTTTAGGATTGCAGCATTAGACTGCAAACCTATCCACGCTTATCTGGGCATTAACCCCACTGACTTATTTCTGAGTAGGCATGCATAGGATTGGGCTGTCACACTGTGAATATGAAAACATTGCAATCCCAAAAGAGTAAGTCCTATTGAACTAAATGGGGCTTTCTTGTATGTAGATACCATAGGATTGTACTGCCACTCTTAAGGATATTTGCCTCACCTGTGTTTAAGACCAGGGTCTGTAAAGTCTACTGTCGCAAAAACTCAAATCAATTATTGTTTATTTATATAGCATTATTATTACATCTACATCTATCTATCTACAGTATTTATATCTAAAAAGTTCACAAAGCAGTTTACAAAGAAAATGGAAAAATAATAATAGCTCATTAAAAGCTAAAATTACATGTTGTAAGACAAACACCTGTCTTGTCTGCAGTCTAAAAATTTATAATTTCTAAAATCCGGATACTGACAAAGGAAAGAATTGAAAGATGGAAGGGGAAACTGAGGCAAGGGAAATGGGGGAACTTGCATCCCTATGCTGTAAACTTCAGGTTCTTTACCATAGGTTCTTCACTCATTCCTGAGTCAGAAAGCCAACTGATTTTTTGAGGTAACACAGTTTAATTTGCAAAAAAATAAAAATGAAAAAAGAAAAAAAAGCAATTTATGAATTATGAACAGAACATGCATGTTTAAAAGGCCAGTTTTTTCTTTCCTACATATAGGGACTCAATCCTTGTTTCTTATATAAGAACCTAGCTCTTGATAGCACTCAGTCACGCGCAAGTAAAGCTACAAATATATTTTACCATTTGAAAGTTTAAACTTGCAGTTGGAAAAAAACAGCACATGTTGAAAAGGAAATTTAGATTTAAGCACAGAAACTATTTTGAACTTTAGTGAATAGCTGGCATAATCTTCTGCAAGCAAAATGTATTACAAAACATTTAAAAAAATTACAAGTGCTGTATGTTTGCATTCCCAACCCTTTCTTAAGTACTCTTTTGCCCAAGGCTACTGAATGTGATCATGGAAGTGATGAGATTTGAACCCCCAACCAATCCAGATCCTCGTCTGGTTTACTAAAGCAGACAACATCTACAATTTATTAATTCCAAGAATGCTATGTGCTCCCTTCTTACAAGGGAAAGGAGGACAATGAGGATTTTTTTCCAAGCTAAAAAAATGATACATGTCCTGGGAAAAGAGGATTTATGGTCACCTTGGATTACCTGAACCACCTTGGACCTTGCTTCTCATTGTGGTGGATCAACCAATTGTTAAACAGATCTGCTCACTTTATGCTTCCTCCTTGATCACTTTTGGGTTATTTCTTCTCATATTTATTTCAAGTTCCTACTCAGAATCCACCTTTTTTGAGAAGCCTTCGCACCTGTCCATAGACTTTTACTGCAACACTGTACTTATAATAATCAAATATTTTTCTGCATTTGCACAACTTCCCTCCCCTACCTCTGGTGTTTCCCCTGTGTCTATTTTTAGGATGTGAGCTCTTTGGGGCAAGGAGTTGACTTCTATTGTAGAGGACCATGCACACTGTTAATTTTTTTTAAGTGCTAAATTCATAAATATACTTAACTTGGCATTCATCAGTCTTGAAAAATGCTGCATGCGAAGCACGAAGGCCTGGGTAGATTGATATGGAGGATAGGCTGTTACCCAAGCAGGAAATCCCCCCTCTCCACACCACTGAAATAGTCCAATGGAAGGGCAGAGCCAATACAATTGGTTCCAGCTGCATCGCAGAGCTGGGCTAAGG
Organism: Cryptoblepharus egeriae; assembly: GCA_030015325.1. Lineage (NCBI taxonomy): Eukaryota > Metazoa > Chordata > Lepidosauria > Squamata > Scincidae > Cryptoblepharus > Cryptoblepharus egeriae. The sequence goes on along the minus strand of JAREYC010000003.1, from coordinate 175,538,639 downwards.
ACAGGAGCTCACACTGTCTTGTTGAGGACCTGGGTCTTGAACATAAATATATCCAGCTAGATATATTTATATTGGTGCAGTGCTACAGAGGCACATGACTGTTGTAGGTTTGTAATTTAGATTTGTAATTTAAATTGATTAATTAATTAAATCCCAAACTGGATCACAAACTCATTTTTGGTGGGTTAATTGTCTCAAGCCTTGAGGCTACTGAAAAATATCAGATACTGTAGCTGTTAATTACCCTGCAAAAAGCTCGGCTCCCACAGTTTGCAAGATAGCTCCTGCAGTTTACAAGCATGTGTACAAAAGCAGAGATAAAGTTTGAGGTCTTTTATTCTGGTGATTATGGTAGGTAGGTAGGTAGGTAGGTAGGTAGGTAGGTAGATAGATAGATAGATAGATAGATAGATAGATAGATAGATAGATAGATAGATAGATAGATAGATAGATAGATAGATAGATAAAGCTGCAACCCTAAAACACTTGAACACAAAGGGGCTTACTTTGTTAGAAGATTAGAATTATGCTCTAAAATTACTTACTTATAAAACCACAATTTTTTTAAAAAAATCAGTTCTCCCAAATAAAATCTGCCCCCATAAATTCCAGATTGTTCCTCTGGGGAACTTTGCTTGACAGTAAGATTCATTGAAATCAGTAGATCTTGCTTCTGAGTAAACCAGGGTTACCATATGTCATAACCACAAAAGGGGACAAGATTCCCCAAAATGTAGGACACCCGAGAAAAGTGTAGTGCAATACAAAAAACAAAAAAGCTAAAAACACTCATACATATTGCTTTCATGTGGTTAATTTAGGCTGCAATCCTAAAGACACTTTCATGGGAGTAAGATCCATTTTTACACAAAAACCATGTCTTTGAAGAGACATGCAATCCTTAGGCTGCAATCCTATTCACTTTTTTGAGAGTAAGGGCACAATTAAGCATGTCTACTCAAAAGTAAGCCCCATTGTGTTCAATGGATCTTACTCCCAAGAAAGTGTCTTTAGGATTGCAGGCTGCAATCGTACCCATGTCTATGCAGTTCCATTGTGTTCAATGGATCTTACTCCCAGGATAGTTGTTCAGGATTGCAGCCTAAATTTCCTAGAACACAGTGGGACTTACATCTGAGAAGACATGGTTAAGATTGCACCTTAAATTTTATACTACTTATTATTAAATTTAAAACTATTATATATAGTTTATATAATAATATTTTATAATCTAATGTATCTATATAGCTATAGCTCTATCTAATCTATAGATAGATAGATAGATAGATAGATAGATAGATAGATAGATAGATAGATAGATAGATAGACCATATTTATGAATTCTAGAAGGCTCCATGCTGGCAGTTCACAAAGAATAGGAGGACAATGAAGTTTTTTCAGGACACAAGGCTAAAATCCAGGACATGTCCTGGAAATGGGGGACATATAGTTATCCTCAAGTAAAATGCCTAGGATTAGGCTGGAAGTCTTGTTTTGAACAGAATGTTTTGTTCTTTAAAACATGACACAGTATGCAGGTTGATCAAGCTCAGTGGCGTAGCTAGAAGGGGGTGCTAAGCACTATGTTCTGCAGGGAGCCTCACCACAGTGTGCAATGGGTGCCAACAGTTTTGCTCCCCCCCCCCCACCTGCAATAGCTCCAAAGGGATGGGGTCCCTTGAAAGCTGTGATCTCCAAACTTAGTGCTTTGCCCCCCTCTAGCTATGCCATTGGTCAGACTTTAAGGATGCTCCAGGAGGATTGTGGAATAGAAAAATTTCTCATTGCGGATGGAAGGATGGGGTTTAATGTTCTTAGGTGGTTGTCTAAAATAAAATTGGTTTTCAATTAAGATCAACTGATCTCAAATAAGAGATCAATAAGGCTTTTTCTCTTCTGATCACCCAAGAAAACCAGGCTCTCCAAGTTGGATCCAGGACTTTTTTGCTTCCACCACTTTCCTTTCCTCCAAGGGAGACCTGATCCCACCAGTGCATGGCCAATGCACACTGTTGCACTCCAAGGCAGTGTGTGTGTGATGTCCACGCTGCAATCACATGCACACATCAACCTATGGCTGGAGGGAGACTACAATGCCCAGAGTGCCCTTCTGCAACCCTGATCAATAGACCTTATTTAAATAATCTGTGTGTTTTTGGACTCAAGCCAATCAGCTGTCAGGGACCCATGATAAATCGCAATGCATTATTGATAATCATAATTACTACTACTCTTAGTGACATGCGCATTGCACTCCCTGGGAGTAAATTTTTTTCCCAACTCTAGGAATTTGTTGTGTTGCAGGGCTAGGGGAATATAATTGCTACTATTTGGCCCCCGATGCGGGTGCAGCAGCATGTCCAGGCGCAAGCAGGCGAAGCCCCAGCACATCCACTCCGACCTGCAGCCACCCCAGGGTGCTGCAAATGGTAAGCCAAGCAGGGCAGCAGCTTTAATGGATGGGGATCAAACCAGGGGGATCGGATGGGCTCCCAGGGTGGGGGTGGGTGGGATGGGAAGGGGGGATGCTGGCTTTTGTCTCCTCTCTTTAGCCCACCCCACTACTAGGACTTCTCCATGCAAACCTCATTCAACCCTTTGGAGATTCTGGACCACTTTTTTTTAAGGATGGTTTATCCAGAGCTTGATTTCTCAGATCAATTAAAAATTGCATCCCCATTTTCTGATCCTCCCAAATGTCCTACATTTTCTGATCCAAAGAGAAAAAAATTAAAACTTTTCAATTTTTGATTTTTTTTTTAAGATTTGGGGTTTGGAATCTTGCGACTCCCACAAAAAAAGTTTGTTCCAAGATCTCCTTAGCATCATTTTATTAGTATTATTATTTTTAAGATTTGGGGTTTGTTATCCTGCAACTCCCACACTCTCTCTTCCCCCCCCCCCCTACAAAGAAGTTTGTTTCAAGATCTCCTTAGTATCACTTTATTTTAATTATTTTTAAGATTTGGAGTCTGGAATCCTGCGACTCCCACCCTCTCCCCCCAAAATATTTGTTCCAAGATCTCCTTAGCATCATTTTATTTTTATTATTTTTTTTGCCTATCTCTTTCTTCCACTGGACTTTGCCAGAAGGTAACTCCCTAAAACTTTTTGTCCACTTGGAAGATTAAAATGGGAGGGGGAAATATGGGGGGGGGCTGGAGAGAAAAACACCTTTTGTGATGCAAGGCTTGGGTGGGTGGGGGGAGATGTTTACCCCCACCCTCCAGGCTCTTTCCTTATTTGGATGGGGTGCTTCCTCTCCCCCCCCCAAAAAAAAAGTTCAGGCTCTCCTTGTGGCCAGGGAGAAAGAGAGATCACAATCACTGGGGACCTTTTGTCGCCTGACCTCCAGCCATCTTTGATTTCCGACTTCCTAAAATAACTCCGGTGAGCTAATATGGGGAGTTGGGTGGGAAGGTGGGTGGGGAGAGAGAAAGATCTTTGAGGTCTGCCTGCTGCTTTTCCTCTTCTATTGCTCCCCACCATGATCCCTGACTTTTTTTAAATATAAAGACAAGCTTTCACTGAAGTTGAGATCAACATGGGGAGGTTCAAAAAGTGGGGGGCTCAGATGGGTGGATGTGCTGGAAGTGGCTTCCATGCACCCAAGAGAGACCTAAATTCCTGGATGGTGTGATGAATGATCATACTGTGGAGGATGATGGTGGTGGTGGTGATACTGCTCTGGCTTGTGGGGCTTCCTCGGTAGCAGGGAGAGGAATGATTGGGTTTGATTTGTGTTTGTGGGAATGTGGGATTCCCATTTTAGAGCCAGATCCTGTCTACTCAGAAGTAAGTCCCATTATAGTCAATGGAGCCTACTCCCAGGAAAAGTTGTATGTAGGATTGCAGCAAATTTTAGAGTCCGATCCTATCTACTCAGAAGTAAATAACATTACAGTCAATGGAGAAAGTAAATCCCATAATAGTTAATGGAATTTACTCCCAGGAAATTGAGGATAGGATTACAGCCAAATGCAGTTTTAGAGTCCGATCCTGTCTACTCAAAAGTAGAAAGTCAATTTATTATAGTCAATTATATATTCTCTCTCTATGTGTATGTGTGTGTTTATATAAACTTTAGTATTATAGTTAATGGAGCTTGAGCCCAAGAAAGTTGTGGGTAGGACTGTAGCCAAGTGCAAATTTTATTGGCTACTCAGAAGTAAGTCCCACTATCGTCAATGGAGCTTACTCCCAGGAAAGTGTGGGTACAATTGCAGCCAGTTGCGATCAGGAGGACGTGATGAGGATTATACTGTATGTGAGTCCTGGATACTTATTATCCAAAAGGATCCTGAACTTTTGCAATTGTGGGATGTTCTGTACTCACGTTTTTTGTTTGTTTTTAAAGGATTTTGTAAGTGAGGCTTGATCATAGAAATGTTATGATCTGATTATCTGAAAAATCCGATTTAAGTGCCCCCTATACACACATTGGGGGGATGGGGATGAAATTAAAAAAGGGCTGATTTTTTGGGGGGGGGGGGTAAAAAGTGTGCTGGAACCTATAATGAAAAATCCTAGAATAAACCCCCCCTCCAATGGACAAACTCTTTTGATCACAATGTATACTTTCTTTTTGAAGGGGAGTGTTTGTATGGCAGCTCTCAGGATGCTGAGTAGGGGGTCGCTTCTGCTTCCCCTTTTTGGAATCCGATCATGCAATTGTTGAGTCCAGTTAATGGTGATTTAAGCAAAAGGGCCAAGCTGGCCAGAAGGCAATAAATCCCATGTTTAATGCATGACTGTTTTTCCTTTGTGCATATGGTTTGGATGGGGGGTGGTGGGGATAGGCTGCTGGGGTGGGGGGCTTGGAGGTGAGGTTTCCCCATGGAAATCATTGCCTGCTGCAGGAGAGGCAGCTCTGGGTGGAAACAAAAGGGTTAACAACCAAGGGAGAGAAAGGGAGGGGAAAATCAGAAAAGGGCACATGTGCCTACGTGCATCCACTGTCCCACTGCAGGCACCTGGATTCCAAATATCCCCACTGTGATCCATTGTCACAGTATTTTAAAGAAGTGCCTCCTACTTAAGGGATACTCCTTCCACCACCACCCCTCCACTCTGGATCAGCTTAAGTAATAAAGGAGGAGAGATTGAAACTTCAGGGCTGCAATCAGTGATTAATCAATTAAAAGCATCACATCCAAGCCAGGCTGGATGTTGGAAGGTAAACTTTTGGGTGCTCTAATGGGACATTCAGTTGCTCTCTGGCGCCACCCAGAGGACACCGCACTTCCCTTGAGTGACTTTTGAGCTATAGGCTGGCCATATGTTCCCTTTTTCCAGGACATGTCCTCTTTTTTAAGCCTTGTGACCTGGAAAAAATATTTATTCTCCACCTTTTCTTGTGAGCAAGCAGCATTTAGCCTTCTTGGAATTCTTGTATTTTTATATACAATATAATTTTTGCATTGTATGAAATAAATGCTATGTTAATAGTTTTAGCACAATCCTAACCATGTCTACTCAAAAGTAAGCCCATTGTGTTCAGTGGGTCTTACTCTCAGGAAAATGCCTTTAGGATTGCAGCCTTTGAAATTTAATAATATAGTGTTTAGATTAATCACATGAAAGAAATATACATTGATATACAAATATAACGAGCTTTTATTTTGCCATATTTTACATTTTTCTTGGGTGGCCTTGTCCTCTTTTGTGGTTATGACATATAGGCTGCCATCCTACATATGCTTTCCTGAGAGTAAGGCTGCAATCCTAAAGACACTTTCCTGGGAGTAAAACTCATTGAACACAATAGGGCTTTCTTTTGAGTAGACTTGGCTAGCATTGTGCTCTCAGTCCCATATAACAGATTTGGACTTGCTTCTGAGTAGACACGCTTAGGACTGCACCCATAGTCACTTGGTCCTTGAATAACTTCACAGGGAGTGCTGGGACTCTTCCTAAATGCCTAGATGAGTTGGCTGCAAGCTATTTAAGATATTTTAAAATTAAGTGTAAAAAACACATGCTATGGAAAAGGAAAGAAAAAAATTACATATTTAAGATCTTAAAGAGCAGCTGTGTTAGATTCTATGCCTTGCTTACTCAGAGGTAAATTCCATATGCTCAAGTCTGGATAGGATTGCAGCCTTAGGACCAAATCCTATCCAATTTTCCAGCCCAATACAGGGTGTAGTGCATCTTGTGATAGGAATGTGATTGGAATGTAGCTTCCACAGGTTAAGGGAACATTTCTTCCCCACCATCTTTGGGGGTTGCATTGCAGCTACACAAGTGCTGGCAAGGGTCTTGTGTGGCAGCACCTTAAGACAGCAAACTTAATTAGGGTAGAGCTATTGTAAACAAGAACTTCATCAGATGCTGCTTCTTGCCTGACCTGGTGTTGTAATTACCTTCAAATCATAATTTCCTTTATTTAGATGCACAACAACAACCCTATAAGGTAGAAGAAACCTTTTCAAGACTATCTAGTAAATTTTGTAGCTGAGCAGGGAATAGATGTTACAGGTACAATTTAGCAGCACCAGTGAACATAGTAGGTTCCCCCCCAAAAGGAAAGGGAGTAAGAAATAAAAATCAAAGCAAAGTTGAGTTTTGTTTTGCTTTTTTCTTTCCTTTTGTTTGCATACTGTAGTGTAGATCTTCATTGCTGCAGAAGTTCACTTTTTAAGAAAGAAATTCATCTCCAGTGACAATGCATCACAGGTCAGATCACCTCCCTCAACCAGTCTGTGCAAAACCCAATGCTGAGAAATTCCAATTTCTCAAATCCCAATCCCCAAAATATTAGCATCTTAAAAAAAAAGTGAAAACAACAATTTGATTAGAATGTTCCCTGCATACCCCAGTCAATAAGACGCTTATCTTTTTGGCTTTAGGGAATGAAACTCCCAGAAACAATAATTTGCAAAGCAAATCTCAGCACCACCTCCTGAAAACAGTGCTTTTTTTTCTTTTGGAAAACTTTGCTTTAAAATTGGTGATCAATTAAGAGGTCAAAAATTGCAGGTGGTCACTTGAGAACATTATTTACATACCAAAATTAGCATTTTCCCCCTGCATAGGACATTGTTTTGATAACAGGACTTTGTAGTGAAGGCTTTTGTATTTGATAACAGCCTTTAGGGTTTTTTGTTAAAACAAGCAGTGTGACAGTTAAAACAAAACTTTTCTTCCAGATGTACACTAGATACATCACCACATTCAAACTAATTCATACTAAATACATCACATAGCTATAAAATTTAAATGCCCTTCCATTTAATAAACTTTTAAAAAAACTGGTGACTCGAAAGGCTTGCATAAAATAAATAACTCTTAGTAAGATTACTTAGAATGATGTAGACTTAATGAGCTTTTAAAGTTCTTATACAGGTTAGGAGATTTGTAGCTAAAGTGGTTGGAAAACCATTGAAAAGTTGCACCAAGATGTACTTTTGATCACACTTTAAAAAAATGGTTCATCTTAACTGCATGTTGGTGTGAGGTTGGCTGCTGGGGAGGTGGGTGCGGGAGTGGCGTGGTGTGTGATGCCTCCGCTCTTGAAGTGCAAGTGAATCACTATATTGCTTGTAGTGATTGAGGCTTTGCTGCTCAAGTCGGCAGCTCATGACGTTTTGACAGAGCTGCTGCTCTAACCTTTGCCTCCTCCTGCCTGCTGTGGGTGGTAAGTTGATGTCAAGCTTACAATTAGGACTCTCATGCAATTGACCTTGGCAGCGGGGATTTCTGCTGTTTAACTTGGTCTTAAACACTGTACTAGTGTAAAGTGTGGTCTCGAGCTGCCTTGTTTATAGTCAAGGGGACTTGGTGGTGGAAGTAATTGAGTGATGAAGAAGAAATGGACGTTGGACAAAGCAGAAGCGAGGGGACACTTTCCCCCTTTTCCCCCTCTCTCTTCCAGTTTTTATTTAATAGGTTTATTATTGTACATGAGCTGTTGGTATACGGTAGCAGAAAAAATTAAGAAGTTTTCAACTTCATTCTACAACTTCAACCTTGAGTTACATCACAAAATAAGAAATTATTTGTATTCTGGTAGTATATGGTATCGGAAATAATTCAGAAGTTTTTGACTTTTATTCTACAACCTTGAGTTAAAACACAAAATAAGAAATTATTTAAGGATCTTGTAATATTTTGCATCCTCTAAACAGATATAGTGGTATTTATAATGCTGCTGGAGGACTGTGGTATTGGCCAGTAGACCCAAGCTGGGTAAAACAATTGCCAATTTGCGCATAGATAGCTCATTTGATGTGACCCAATTTTTGTGAAATGCTGTACTTTATTTCCTTTGTAGTTTGTTGTTTGGAAAAAGTAGAAGTTGTACTCTGATCCAACTTCTCCGATCCAACAAAGCATTTGTATTTTCTGAGCATGTGTAGATTGTGATTGTAATTTTCATCCAATACAGTCTTCAGTTCTACAGTTCTGTTTCTATCAGAGTATACACAAGTGTCTTCTTCTGTTTAGTTCCATATTGCTCAAAGTCTTTGTACATCAATTCACAAAAGTTTGTATTCCTGCAGGTAACTCAGGCTGCAATCCTAAAGACACTTTCCTGGGAGTAAGACCCTTTGAACACAATGGGGATTGCTTTTGAGTAGACAAGGTTAGGATTGTTAAGATTGTGCTTTTAGAACACCTTTTTTCAGAAGCCTTGTTAGCCTTTGATATTTAGCTAAACCTCCCAAAATGCTTGTGATTTTAGGCACACTTTTGCAAGATTTTAGGCACACTTTTGCAAGAGTAAAAGCTCAATCCTAACCATGTTTACTCAAAAGTAATCCTCATTGTATTCAGTGGTTCTTACTCCTAGGGAAGTGTCTTTAAGATTGCAGCCTATGTGGTTCTTGATTCTAAGAACTTCCTTCCATGTTTGGGTTTGCACTAGGTAACTGAGAAAATTTTAATTTACCGTTAGTCCTGTGCAAGATTTCTTAAATATACTAATCAAGTTTTTTTAAAAAAAATTAATTTTTTTCACCTCTGGGATGATGATTACAAACTGTTATGACATAATTTGTATCTGAAATCAAAAGCCTGCTACATTTTAACTTTATTGTTGACCATAATGGTTCTTGGTGGTCCACAAGTATAACAGTTTGGTCCTTATCCACTTTTTAGAATATCCTGTGGTATTTGCAGTCATAGGTTACTCTACAGTATGTATGTTAATAGATGTCGGTTAATAGAACATGAGGTTATAAATCCAAATTTAAGAAATGTTTTCAAACATGTCAGTGATGATGTGCAAAAAGTGTTTGTTTAGAAATTATGGAAACTGGCTGAAAAGTCGTGTTTGGAGATCGGAGAGGAATTCTGCAGCATAGTTTGATGGTGCACAATTAAACATGCATAGACCTATTATTTAAGAGTGAGCCCATGAGGCATAAAGCACAATCCTAACATATCTACTCAGAAGAACAGCTCCCAGGAAAGTGTGTTTAGGATTGCAGTCTTAGCTTCTAGAACAGTGATTTTTCAACCAGTGTGCTGTGGCACACTGGTGTGCCCTAAGTGTTCCAGAGGTGTGCCATGGGCGGGTTGGAAAATTTATTTATTAAATATCATTTATTACTAGGGCCATTGAGAGACGAGAACCCACAACAGCAACATGGTGTGCCTTGTCAATTGTCAAAATAGTGATGGTGTGCCTTGACAATTTTAGTGCCTTGTCAGTATGCCATGAGATGAAAAATACTGAAAATAACTGCTACAGTAAGAGAATTCAGAATTGCTTTGGCTAAATTGTACCATTTTTCTTTTGTAAATTGGTCCATGTAAGAATTGTAAACTGACCTATTTGAGAAACCGACCTATTGGAGAATCTCCTTATCTATGAGTCAGTTGGCAAGTTTTAAAAAGCAAGACTTTTAAATCAGTTTAATCTCGGCTGTAGTGCAGGGTGGGGAGATTAAGCTATAAAACACAGTCATGAAACTGGCTTTCTCATTCCAGCAGCAGTAGACATTTGAGTAGATTGAACTGGGTTATCGGTGGGCCCTTTGAAAATATTATGCATAATATTGAGATTTGATTGCATAGAATCTCATTATAAGATGATCACATCATCTGCCTTGAGTTTCTTTTCAATTGATTTAACTGTGATTGCAGTAAACTCAGCAGGAAGTGTGACTCATTCATCACCATCTTGTAAATAATTAGAATAACAGTCTCATCTGAGTAACAAAATTGGGTATTGTTCCAGCATTGGCTGACATCTAAAATGTCTGACAGGCCAAAGTTCAAATTAGTATTTGGATAAAAGCTTCCAAATTGTAGCTGGGACTTGGATCAAGTAGTTGTTGTGGCCATTGTAAAATGGGTCTGATTCCTGCACAAGGGAGTTGCAAATGTAGAGATCATTATTGAAAAACTGTTTTGAATGGCTGTCCTGTAATAGTGTGAGCATCAGGTTCTTAACTGGTGGTTGCCACTTGAGAAATGCTCCAACTGTAACCATCACAATTTCCAAAACGCATGTATTATTTAGAGCTGCAGCTCCTGCCAACTTAGCAGTTTGAAAGAATGCAAAAGCAAGCTGATAAATGAGTACCACCTTAGTGGGAAGGTACCAGTTTTGCATGCGGGCAACATGTTCATGGGGGTGTTTGTGGAAAACGCTGGCTCTATGGCTTAAGAAACGGGGATGAGCATCACTCCCTAGAGTTGGTCGCAACTAGCAGGGCAACTTGCAGGGGATCAGGGCCTATGAGAGGGGGGTCCTGCAGGTACTTTGTTCCGGGGTCTGAGAGCTACAGAGGGGCCTATGACTGAAGGACCATTTGAGTGTTGTTACTAACAAATTAATACGGTATATGTGCACACACACATATGCATACACACATACACATGTATACATACATACCAGTATATACACATGTATGCACACATACATATTTTAAAATAATTTTGCAAGTCTTAGGGGCCCAAAATGGGTTTCGTACTGCCTTAAAAAATTTCTCTTGGAGGCCCTGCAGGGGACACCTTTACCTTAGTTCTTAAAACTAAAAAAAATCTTAAAACTAAAAGAAAATATCAGCTGTACTCTTCTGTATTTTAATCCATGTTTACACTGTCTTTCTACTAAGGAATTCAAGGCAGTTTGCAATTTTTGATGTCTTAACATATCCTTGCTAGTAGTGTATAGGCCTCCCATTGCATCCCCCACCTGCCAGGCCTAACAAGGGAAGGACAAAGTTGTGATCCAAATCATTAAAGCCTCTGGAAAGATGGATACATGGGGAAGGTCAAAGTGACCTTCCCAGGAGCTGTAGATTGATGGTGCATGCCCAGATATGTCTGGCATCTGGTACAGGTAGCATGCCACTTGTTTGCTCCATGCCAACTGCTGGACTGGCACCAACACAGTGGGAATAATCATCATTGCTTTCCAATTGCTCCCAAACTGGGCAGATTTTGGGAATCTATACACCAAACATTTGAGAAAATTAAAGAGGGTGGCCAAAAGCATTTTCAGTACCCTTGGCAGGACTATTGCGCTAACCAGATATTTCCTTGCTCTGTCAGCACTGAAAGTAAATTGGAAAAAGCTGTGGCAACAAGAGGCAGAGGCAGTGTAGTTGCAACAAAATATGTTACCCCTGGGGTCGTAGAGACTTTGACCAGCCCTAAAAATTGGCGATCAGAAAACAGTTAAATGCTCTAATGCTGAGTTTCTCAACCCCCAATCCAGGGACCACTGGAGGTTCTTGGCAGCTGCCTGACAGGTCCGCAAGAGGACTCCTCTAAGTGCATCTTCCCCTCCGTGCAGCAGGAGAGTCTGTCGGAGGATTGCAGCCTCAGAGAACAATCCTATGCCTGTCTACTCAGAAATAAGTCCCTTTCTAGTGAGTGGAGCTTACTCCCAGGAAAGCACAGCTAAGATTGCAGCCTCAGAGTCCAAGCCAATGCCTGTTACTCAGAAATAAGTCCCATTATAGTCAATGTGGCTTACTCCAATAAGAGTGAATAAGGCTTTGTGCATTTTCAATGCATCCTACACTGAAAAAGGTTGAAAATCTCTGCTCTGAATAAACATGCATTGAGACATTGCATTCTTACCTGCAATCCTATACACCTGGCGATAGCTCTATTTATTATAATGGGATTTACAGCTGGAGGCAGCTGTGCAGTGCTCTAGGTGGGAATGCCCTCCCTCCAGGTTGCCAGTGGCAGAACTCTCCCTCCACCCGGGGCTGGTCCCTGGAAATTTTTTTCCCATAGAACTGGTCCCTGGGCCAAGAAGGTTGAGGAGCACTGCTCTAGTGCCTCTGAAACTGTGATCCACGGAGCCAGCATCTGCCTGTCAACAGCATAGCTGCTGTGTGGCTTCCGACAGAACAGAGCTGTGAGGCTTGCTGTGAAGGTTGGACATGCGTCAAGCCTTGTGAGAGACAGCATGGCCGCAGGAAAGATGAGGTGAGAGCTGATTTAATTTTGCTCATCTGCTACAAGAGGTACTTTGAGAAGCACTGCTCTAGAGTACCATGGTTTGTGATAGTATTGCACAGAAAAATGCCTTAAGGCAGCATTGCTGATCAGTTAGCTAGAAATAGTTTTGAGCAAAGTTGCATGATCATGTAGGTTTCCACATGGCAGTCCCAGATGCTTTAATGGCCCTCAGAAACAATATTGCAGTGTCCCAGAACTTCCTCCCATCCTCCACCTGCCCGCACATGAGGCTACTCTTTACCCGCCCTCACCCCAGAATGCCCTTTCCCACCTCCTTTTCACACCACCCCCTTGAACCTCCATATTGGCTGAGCTCAGCCAGCATGATTTTTCACATTGGCCCACCCAATGCTTCAGGGAGCACCCAAGACAACAAAAGGCAAGAGTCATGGTGCATCTGGCTGCAACCTCCTGCATCCCTGTATCTGGTATTCTGAGGTAGCCTCCATCTAAAATAAGAAGGTTGCACATACCCTTGTAACACATGATGGATTTTCCCTCCATAAATTTGTCCAGTTCCCTTTTAAAGGCATCTAGGCTAGGTGTCATCACAGATGACCCTCTTAGATGCATAGTGTGACTTTTAATCTGTAAAAGAGAGGTTGTATGAACCAAGCACGGTTAGAAATTTCATGGTTTGATGTGGAATTTCTTCATGTGCTAAAGGAGAAAAGAGTATTTGGGGGACTCCTTAGAAGAACATGGATTATATGGAACATGGATTATATACGGTATTATGTTGGGGTAGATCTTGGAATATGATGTGGTCTGGAGCTGAGACTAACAGCACAATCCTAACCATGTCTATGCAAAAGTAAGTCCCATTGTGTTCAATGGGTCTTACTCTCAGGAAAGTGTGTTCAGGATTGCATCCTGAGCAGTATGTGTGCCCCCTATTCCCCCTAACCTCATCCTCATAGGAAAAAAGAGAATGGGCTTGCTTTCCCTCTGTTCTTCAAGGGCTGCAGTGGCTCAGCGGTTAAAGATGCTGTGCTTGTCAACCTGATGACTCGTAGGGCAACCCTTCATGGGACACCTTTACCGTCTTTTCTGCCAAGTTAAACATGGCTTATCAGCACCAGATGTGCCAATCACTTGTCTCTGAAGGCCTAAATGGGCAACAATATTAGATGATGTATTGGGCTCCTATTGACCACCAAACCACAAAAGTGGGTTTGGTGAATTGTAAGCTCTTTATCTGGGGTTTACACTTACTGGTAAATAGCAACTAATCATACCCAAGCAGAGATGTTTGTCAGCCGGAGCAGTTTCTTCTAGCTGTTGAATCACAAATCTGAAATCTAGGACTGTGTGGGATTGTCAAAACCCAATAATTGTGACCTTGCTTGCAATGCTGGTGCTATTGCACCATCAGTTTTTTCCCCCATGTCTCTGATTCACCAGTTTCCACCAGTTCGATTACTGAATATGCCCACGTGCAGGCATGCAGTTATTATAAAAGAGAGTGATGGTGGTCAGAAAAGACAAGAACACCCAGAGCAGTGGGTCAAGTAGAGAACTGACCCACCTTAAAATTTCCTGCAACTCTGATCTAGCTTGATTCATGTGACTAGGTAGTGGTTCCTTTTAAGAGGAGGCTGAACTAGGTGAGTTATCAGACATGTTTGAATGTGATGATTTTTTCAAGATAAGCAAGAGGCCATGTCATCCTTACAGGAGTGCAATGTTTGGTACTTTTTCTTTCTTAACTATGGCATAGTTATTCCTTTTTTCATCCTTACAGGAGTGCAATGTTTGGTACTTTTTCTTCATAGAGTATCTTTGCCTATGTTAGGTGCTGCCAGGGTCAGGCTAGTTTTGATGGTCTTTTTGTGTGGATGTTGTAGTATTATGTAAAAGCATATTTTTTCAACTGGTTTGTCCTCTTCACAAAGTCCACCATTCAAAGTACCATCAGAAGTAACTGGCTATTTCATCATGATTACATCATCACCAGTGACTTCTAAGTTGAGAGGCCAAATGTGAGGTGACAAACTGGTAAGAGGTTCTCGGATCCTAAATCATTACTGGTAAGAGGCTCAGGGTAGACCCAAAGGCTTTTTTGCCCATGGAAAAGCATACTTTGGAGCTCTGCATCCAGAGCATATCCTCTTACCATTGTTTCTTCTCTCATGTTGCTGGTCTTGCTGCTTGGCAGCAGGAATCCAGGGGTCGTGTGAGGATACCACCTCAAGTATCATGGATGGTGCCTGTACCACTGGTTGAGAAACACTTATATAGGTCAGTTCTGAGAAAACATTGCTCTGATTTTATTCTTCACCTTGAGAACTATCAAGGTCACCTCAGTATCCTCATAGTGAGATCTGTTAAATGTGAAGATCAGTAAAACATTTGATTCTTGTTACCCACCACTTCAGTTAGACTTAAAGGTAACAAATACCTTGTGGATCTTGTATCTGGGTCCTCCCAATTATTAATGGGAGTGGTTAGAAAGTCACTAGGTGAATAATTGTCTACTTGCACTTGCTGCTTCAAAAGTTCCACATGTCCTGGAGTGAGGGTCTTGTGTTGGACATTACCAGTGAGTCCGCATACAGTACTGTAGCTTGGAATACATCTATGAATAAAACAGACCTGGTGGCAAAGGAAATGCAACTATGTACTGATCTGGTTGCAAAGGAGATGAGATTCATGGACACTGAGAACTAGTGGGGTTAATCTGGAAACCCGGCTTGTCTCTTCAAAAGTAGAAAATGCTGCACAGAATAACAGAATATCCTAGTGCCTAAATGCAGTGCATTGTAAAATACAGACCTCGTCTGGTCTTAAATGTGCTGGTAAGGTAGTTATAACTATGATTGTGTCCATTTTGATAGATGTTAGTTCAGCGATGGTGTTTAAGGTTGCAGTACTATGCACATCTAAGTGAGTAAGGTCTATTGAATTCAAGTAGAGTTAAATTTCTTAGTAGACATGCATAGGATTGTATTATAAAAACAAACTAAGAAATACCAGATACAAACCTCTCTGCTATAACTCCCATAAGTAATCGGAGAGACAAAAAATGTTCTTTCTCAGTCCAATAAGTAAATGGATAACTTTGGCCCACTTTATATTGTTTTGTTATATCCTTGCAAATCGGTATACGAAGGTTGAACATTTTTTATCAAGTAAAAACTCAACTAACTTGATATAGAAATGAAGTTTAGGGACTATGGTCCATCACAGCCTTTTTTTATTAAATGAGTGGTGAAAAAGATCTATAAAGAATTTGATTGCCTTTGTTTCTTGTCACTTATACCATATCATATCTGTCCTGTGTATTCTGCTCAGCGTGTCTAAGTTTATTGTTAGATAGGTTTTAACTAATTGCTGAATTGAAATTTTTTGAGGAGGCTAAGAAATGCTTTGCCTTGGCTATTTTTTAAATGTTCATATTAAATGCAAGCAGTCATTAAAATTCATTCTCAAAAGATTGATTACAGGCCCAAAATCAGATGTCGGTATTCCTCTGATGGTTTTACTTGCTGTACTTGAAGGAAATTTTTGCAAAACCACTGTTTCCATTTCTGCGTAGGAAGCCATTTTTGTGTGCGTTGGCAATAAATCATGCTTATATCTCCCTTTCCGAGGGGGGGAAAGCGTGAATCTCTTGTTCCAGCAGCCCCTACCACTTTCCACATCATCTTCCATAAAAAGTTTTGTTGGCCCCAAATGATTCATGCTTGCCCTAACTGTGGGTGTAAAAATGCTACTTGTACCTGTACAGCATGTTCATGATCATGAACAAATTGGACATCTTTGCATTTGGCATTTAAAATAGCATCTTGGATTTTTCAAATAGCTTGCTTGCTATTCTTTTGAGTACCTTTGCCTACTGTTGAAGTATACTAAGTGCTCCTAAGGAATACTTTCAAATCTTACTTGGACTGAAATTGGCTGGTTCAATCTTTGGTCACAGCAAGTGTCCCACTGTTTGCCTTTTTACAGAGATCCCAGAAAACATTAAGGTATTGATATCTAGTTATGGGTATTGGGAGAAGTGGTTAAAAAATGGCCCTGTAGAATTCTGAAATAAAGTTTTGTCAAAGAATCATACTTGACAAAATAGCCAGTTATACAGAAAATATACAGAAAATTTATACTGTGTGTGTGTGTACACAACAAAAATGGTATTTTATCAATATACAGAAAATTTAAAAATTTAATTTAGTTTTAGAACTCCTGAAACTGTAAAAATTGAGGGAATTGAATCAGGTGCATCTTCTGTATGGGAATAAGGTGACCATTTTTCCTAGTTTTCAGTGGATAATTTCCTGGATTAAGTCAAAGCACAACAGTGGAGCCAAGAAACTTTTCTTATCTTCTTAATAGCTGCATCACTTTTTCCCCTGTTCCCTCATCTGAAGACGGCTGAAAATGTGAAGAGGAAGAAAAGAAGGCTATAAATCCCCTTGCAAACAAACATGAGTGGCAATGATGGAGAGGCAGAAGGGGTCTTGCTGAGCTAGTGGCTTTGTGTGGACATCTATAAGATAACTGTTTGAAGTGTAGCTGGAAGAGTGAGAAAATGGGAAGGAACTTGAATATTGAATGAAATTATCAGTGTTGCAGCTGTAGATAATTCAGTGTGTATCCCGTGAGGGATGAGCCTGCACAAAAGTGCCATCTAAAACTGTCCCATTAACTGTTGAGGGGGAATATTTATTTAAGAGATTTATAACCCTCCTTTCCCATGCCAGCACAAATACGCAAGGCGGCTTATACAGATTTTAGTTCCTCTTGCAGTCCTCACACCAAACCTGTGCAGTTGCAGCGCGGCTATGAGGTAAAGGAACAAAATGTACCCATACGTTGAGAAGGCCTCTGTGACTGCCCTGGAGAATTGGATAGGATTGGGCCCTGAGACTTGTATGAAAACATGCTTAGTGCCAGGAACCAAATATCACGTCTCATTTAGGGAGGTCGGTAAATATCATTTGCTCATTTAGCAAGGTCGGTAACTGCAGTCACTAAAAAGCTTAGGATTTTCCACTATGCAGATAGAAAATATAGCAAAGTCTACACTTTTTAACACCTGAAATCTGAGTAGAATATGGTGGTTTAAAAAAGTTTAAAATGTAGGAATCTGTCCTAAAATATGAAGGGAACCAGTTCTAAAATATCAGAAAATGGGCAATAGTTCAGTGTTTTATATGCTTGCTGTGGGCTGTGGGTGGCGCAAGTGGCTAAGACACTGTGCCTGTTAACCAGCAGGCCAGGGTTCGATTCCCGGGTCAGCCCCACAAGACAGGGTGAGCTCCTGTCCTTAGCCCAGCTCTGCGACGCCAGCTGGATCCAATCGTATTGGCTCTGCCTTTCCATTGGACTAATTCAGTGGTGTGGAAGGGGGGATTTGCTGCTTGGGTAACAGCCTATCCTCCATAACAATCTAATCCAGGCTTTCATACTTCGCATGCAGCGTATGCAGCGCCGAGCACAATACCATAGTCTTTCAAGACTGACAGAGGCCTGCTATATGCTTGCATTACATGGCAAAAATGTCTTCAGGTTTAATTGCTGGTAACTCTGTTCAAATCACATTTTGTAGGCAAGGTCAGGAAGGATTATTATTATTAACAGTACGTATACACCTTCTCAACAAAAAAGTTCACAGAGTGGTTCACAGAGAAAATCAAATGACTAATGGCTCCCTGTCCCAAATGGGCTCACAGTCTAAAAAGGTGCTAAAGATCCTTGGATTGTTGCTGTTTGTGAGAATAGGCAGGACCTGGCCCCTTCAGTCTACCACCTATTTTGAATATTTTAAAATCCTCTTTTGGGGACCATGTTATCAACAGATTTCCTTTATCTACCATCTGCCACTTCCTGCTTAGAAATATATTATTATTTTTGGAATTTTTATTTCACCTTTCTTGGCCAGGCCAACTCAACGCAGCTAACAACATTAAAGGCAAACTATACATATATATACATTTAAAAGTTCATAATGTATAAACATTATATTTATATATATGTTTATAAATAAAAAAATTCAAAAACATTTTATAAAATAACCCACCATGCTAAAACTATGATATAACTTTCAGTTTGTTGCAACTGTGCTCTGAGATCTTTTCTCTTTCTGGTACCTTTTTTTCAGGGAGTCCACAAGACGTCCCAGGTGACGGAGATGGTGAAATGAGTTCCAAAAGGTGCCGAACAGAGGAAACCCACATCTGTGAGAAATGTTGTGCAGAATTCTTCGATCTCTCCGAATTCCTTGAGCATAAGAAAAATTGCACTAAAATGCCACCTGTCCTAATCATGAACGAAGGTGAAGGAACGATGCCCATGGAAGACTTTCCTGACAGCTCCACAGGGAGTTTTCCGAACAGTCAGCTGGACAATAAAACCACCAAGGAAAGTCATGCAAAGAGTTGCTCCAGTTCTGCGGAAAAGAAAGATGAGCAGATCAGTTCTGAACCAGCAGGAGGGGGATATCTAAAGACGGAACCCCCTGTTGGTCAAGCAGCTCCTGGGTTAAGTTATCTACCCAAATCCAAAGTACCAAACACTAATGTGACTTTACAGACTATACGTGGCACTAAAGTGGCTGTCAACCAGTGTACCTCAGAGACATTGCCTCCGTCAGCAGCTGGCCTCAATGCTATCCCGATGATCCTCGAGCAGCTTGTGTGCCTCCAACAGCAGCAGCTTCAACAGATCCAGCTCACCGAGCAAATCCGTATCCAAATAGCCATGATGGCACCTCATATCCTGCATCCTTCAATTGCTGCTGCTGCTGATCCCCTGAAAGCTTTAGGTGCTCACATGTCCCAACAACTGTCGGCTGCTGTTGCTTTAATTGGACAGAAAGCTGGGAGCCAAAGCCTATCACTGGAATCCTTGAAACAAGGCAAACTACCTCATCCAACCATTGGCATTCCGGCTGCTGCTGCTGTCTCTCTGGCTGGTGGGCTGGCACCTTCCATCTCCTTGAAACCTGATGCAAACAAAAGCCTGCCAGCCTCCATAGTGTCACGCTTCCAAAACCCTTTGCTACCTCAGACATCCAGCTCTGTCATCTTCCAAAGCCCACTTTCTGCTGTTTCCCCCATGGTCGATCCCTCCAAGAAAGGAAAAGGCAAGCTGCTGAACCTTAATGTGTCCGAGAACAAGCCTAGTGTGGAGGAGGCCTTATTCAAATACAAGTGCAAGTTCTGCGGCAAGGTGTTTGGCAATGACAGCGCTCTCCAGATTCACCTTCGCTCCCATACTGGTGAAAGACCCTTTAAGTGCAACATTTGTGGCAATCGTTTTACAACCAAAGGGAACCTTAAAGTGCATTTCCAGCGACATAAGGACAGATACCCTCACATCAAAATGAATTCCTATCCGGTACCGGAACACCTAGACAACATGCCCACTACCAGTGGCATACCGTATGGGATGTCTGTTCCCCTGGATGAATCGAACCTTATTGTGGATACTAAGCCTATTTTGACCTCTCTGCCAAGCTCATTGGGTGCTAGTGTACCTCAGAATATTTCCAATCTAGCAAGTAGCAAAGATTCTTTCAGTGGTGTCCCCCCGAACGACCTGCATCCTGGACCTTCTCCAGAAAGTGAAGGTAGCTCCTCGTCAGGTACAGCCAGTCAGGAGTCAGGAATTGAGCAGACCCAGAGTTCCCCACAGGCTAGCTGCAGCACAGGCGCCTTCTCTTTAGGGCAAGCAGGTGAGCAAGGTTCTGAAACAACAAAACTCCAGCAGCTGGTGGAGAATATTGACAAATCTAAATCTGACCCCAACGAGTGCCTGATCTGCCATAGAGTCCTGAGCTGCCAAAGTTCTCTCAAAATGCATTACCGTACTCACACTGGTGAAAGACCGTTCAAGTGCAAGCTCTGTGGCCGTGCCTTCTCTACCAAAGGTAACTTGAAGACCCATTATGGAACACACCGTTCAAACACACCCTTGAAGATGCAGCACTCCTGCCCTATCTGTCAGAAGAAGTTTACCAATGCTGTGGTGTTGCAGCAGCATATCCGTATGCACATGGGAGGACAGATCCCCAATACACCAGTTCCTGAAAATGCACGTGATGCTACTGATGTACAGGCTGCCGCCATTCTTACGAAAAATGGAGACCTATGTGGT
Source organism: Cryptoblepharus egeriae (assembly GCA_030015325.1). NCBI lineage: Eukaryota > Metazoa > Chordata > Lepidosauria > Squamata > Scincidae > Cryptoblepharus > Cryptoblepharus egeriae. The sequence continues at coordinate 175,518,107 of JAREYC010000003.1, read as the reverse complement.
GAAGATGAAAAAGTGGAATACATGGAGACAGAAGGTGACCTGAACTTGCAGGATGGCCCAAGTTGCTCTTCCAAATCGCCCACCCCTGGAAATGCTCCAACCGATCCTTCAAGCTGTGTGTTTTCAAGCATTTCGGTGCTGGAAAACCAAATGAAAATGGTGAATTCGGCTCTGACTTTACAGCGGCAAAGCAGTCTGAAGTCCAGCGACAATGGTTCAGCAGAGAGCGATGGAATGACAAATGACTCTTCCTCAGTGATAGGTGATCCAGATTATCAAAATGGTGGCCGGAGTCCTGTAGCTTCTGAATCTGCTTCCTTCCCAGCACTCTCTCCAACCAACAGTCAAGCGGAGAGCACCACATCTAAGTCTCCAGGTTTTAACCTCCAAGAAGATGGGGTGGTGGGAAGCAAGCCTGACGGTCCTGAAATCCCTCCCACAGAAAGAGAGAGTGCTTTGGATCTAACATATGGCAATACTGGTCGAAAGAGTATCAAAGAAGAGCCTGGGTTAAACTTCCCAAATGGAGAATATGGTGAGCTGCTCCCCCCCCCCCCAGCCTGCTATCTATAGTTACCCGACACTCTTAATTTAAATATTTGGGGGAGGGCTGTTAAATGTTTGCTGTCTATAGCAGACCAATTTCTTATTATAAGATGATATAAAATAATGTTTTAGTGCATGTGGAGGGGGAGGGAATTGACTTTAAATGCAGATTCTGGTATGTGGCTCTTCCCACATGAAATTGTGATCTATAAATTCCTGAAATACCTTGGCTAGGGTTGTCAGAGTAGGCCAAGCTTTAGGCAGGCCTGTAGTGCCTTGCACTCTTGTCCTGTTACTCCCATATTGTTTCTTTCCTGTCCAATATTCTCAGTCTTTTGTGCTCTTACCTGTCTATAGGTGCAAGTTTAACTTAGGCTGGCACAACTCATTGGTCTTCTCGATCACATGGTGATATAAGGAGGCAAGTGCATATCTGTGCACTAGCCTCACCCTTCCCTAGGAGTGGCGCACAAGTGTCTTAACAGGAGCTTAGGCCAGCCTAACTAGAGGTCAGGATTGGAGCCTATGTTGTATTTGTAGCATTAATGATATATGTTTATGGTGTGCAGGTACCAGCAGCACCACCACCAGCCAAGTATAACCTCTCACATGTTTGTGTGTTCCTGTGAATGATGCATCCAGGGCTTTTGTTTCCTCAAAAAGATGTTTAAGTAACCCAGTTTTTCTTGCTCCATTCACCCTGTTCATAGAAGTGAAAATGGAAAGGGGATTGAGTGATTTTCAGGGTGCAAACAGCCAGAGCTTAGCAGCATTGGTTTTCCCAGTAACTCACAGTTATCTGTTTTTCTCAGAACGACCCTTGCGAAATGTGCTGTGACTTGATGCTGCACCATCCTCAGAGGTAGGGTTGCCATAATTCCCTTCCACAAAATCAGGACAGGACCCTTTGGGATTGTCCCTGTTTTTTGGGACATATGGTGACCCCTCTCTGAGGTAATTCTGGGGGAAAATGCATCATTTCCAGTATAGAAACAGCTGGAAGACTGAAAAGTAACTTCCAAACCCCAAAAAGCCAAAGTTGATTAATATCTTCACTGTATTTGCATATCTGTTCAATGCAAGCAGCGTACTCACCTATAGCATGTTTCTCTGACTCTTCTTCAGGCCGAAGTGGTGTCAACACAGCTTTTGGAAGAGCACCACCAGCTCTTGTCAAAATGGAAACTCCTAGCGATCGTTCTATTGGTGCAAACCATTTTATTGCCCCCCCGGCATTGTCACCTGGTGTGCCTCCTTTGGCGCCACCCCCTCGCCGTACTGCTAAACAGCATATCTGCACTACATGTGGTAAGAACTTCTCTTCAGCAAGTGCTCTTCAGATACATGAACGAACTCACACAGGAGAGAAGCCATTTCAGTGCGCCCTCTGTGGAAGAGCATTCACCACGAAAGGCAACCTCAAGGTGAGCAAAAGAAGGGTGTTTGCATTTTGGTACAAGAACGGAAGAGTTTCTCTTCTCCTTACCCCCATGTAGAATATTGACATGGTCTTCATATGAAGCAAAATCAGATGGTAGAAAGAAGTGTAGTACTACAGGCTGCAGATAGGAAGGAAGGGAAATCCCAGTTATTAATACTTGATGGTTGGCAAAAACACTTCTGGTAAGCAGTGTAGGAGATCATTCAAAAAGTCTGCCATTTTCAACCGTTGTGCCATGAACATCTCCAGGTGTGCCATGGGAATTAGGGAGAGGGTAATTGGTAGGAAAATGGAGGGATTCAAGCCTCCCACTGGCTGCACAGAACGTAAAAGCCCTGCAGGATCAGGCCAACGGCCCATCTAGTCCAGTTTCCTGTATCTGTGATACAGCTGTGTGAATTTGGAACCAGTTCTTCTACTTGAAATTAAATATATAATCCACTAGGTTGCTTCTCCCCATTCTCAGTTCTGAAGTTGCAACTGACAGTTTTCTTCTCCCCGATGCTCTCTTTTCCTATAAGGTCCATGTTGGCACTCACGTGTGGAACAGCTCTACCCGACGTGGAAGAAGATTGTCCATTGATAACCCCATGGCTTTGCTCAGTAACGATCCAAAGAAAGTATCAGAGATATTTCCCAAGGATGTCATCCCTCCATCAGTCAACCTTGACCCCTCGGCTTGGAACCAGTATGCAGCAGTGCTCAGCAATGGTTTAGCCATGAAGGCCAATGAGATATCTGTGATCCAGGGTGGTGGCATACCTACTCTTCCCACCACCATTGGGGGAGGTCCAGCAATCAACATAGCAATGAATTCTGCCACAGTCTCCAAGATCGATGGCTTCCAGTCTGGCTCAGAGATGGAAAAATCCAACAGCAGTAATGCAGACAATGTACCCAAACGCCAATTTCCTCATTTTATGGAGGAGAACAAAATTGCTGTTAATTAAAATGGAGAGGAGCAGAATGGATTTTTAAAAATTTAATTATACAGGCCTATATATAAAAAAAATATATTTTTAAGAGATTACACCTCAAGTATCCTTATTTTCCTCTTTTGATGTGCAAATGATTCTATGGTTGTCTTTGTAAGAGTTGCCCAGAGTACAATCATGCCATAGTTTTGCGCAAAAAAGATAAGTGAAGCCAATGGGGGATTCTTCTCTGTTTTGGAAAGATGCGGGTTTTGCAAAGTAGTCCTTTACGTGTGTGATTTAAATGTGTAAAACCGTAAGAAGTTTTACAATGTGAATTCCAAAGCTTATAACATTTACCTCCCTACTTCTTGTTGGCGTTGCTTATGTAGACACCATTCATGACTTGGAATGGAGTAAAATCAAATTTGTTATCCTGAAGGAGGACATGGGGTTTTTTGAAACACCTCTAATTCACAGCTGATATGTGGAAACAAATTATGCGGGTAAATATCCTAGAATGCCACCCTTTTAGAATAGTTCTTTTCCTGTTTGATTTTTTTCTTATTTTGGTGTGGTTTTGAATGTAATATTGCTATGGTGATTCTCAAAACATGCAAATCCCATTATGCAGAAGAATACTATTTAAAACAAAAAAAAAACCCATATTTTTGAAAAGTGCGCTCTCTGTTATCCATGATAAATCTTAAATATCCTGTATTGATGACTGCTGCTTATTTAAATACTATGTCACATTCACAAACGTATCATGTACAGAACAGTGCCAAAACTGTGAGGGGGTTTCCATCCATCCAGTTTATTTCACTGCATGGAGCAGAGATGATAGAATGGAGGGTTGGAATTAAACAAAAGCAAAAATAAAAAGGAGTTGTATATAATGTTGAAAGGGAATAAAATCCTTAGGAGGTTGAGTTTTTGAATGGCCTGCTAGGAATCTCAGGTGACTTGCATTTTGGAATTGGTTTCCCCTAGCAAGAGAGAATCTTTCCTCATTCATTTGTGTCTTGATCTTTGTAAGGATGTGTTTTTGTTTTGTTCTGTCTAAATCTTGTATTTAAGAATGAAGTATGTGCTTAGGTTTAATGTGCTTTGTGGACAAGGTAAAGAAACCTCCACATTATGCATGCAGGACACAACCTACTTGGAAGTTTTCCCTCATATGCTGCAACTCCAATGTATATCAACTGCGTTTATGGAGGAAAACTTCTTAAGGACTCTGAATTTTTTTATGGTTTTGTGTACTTGCATTTACAGCCAAAACTAAAAATCACACCTAATGGCATTTATGTTGTATGAAGGTTACCAGGTTGGCCCTCTGGATTCTAAGTTATCTACCTCATTGGTTTTGTTGTTTGTTTTATTTTGTACTGCTAAGTGTCTATTTTTCTATAAAACCACTGTATTGAACTTGAGATCCAAGCAGAGGCTACCATGCACTATTTGAACCAAAACGTGACATACCGGTGGGAGTATCTGAAGATGTTCTGAATTTAAATGTGTTGTCTCCCGTCTTCCCATTTTTTTTTTGCATCTGCAGGATCTCTGCGGGTTAATAACATAAAGCTGCATTGGAAGAAAATATAGCATAAACACCTTGGTATTAAAAGGTCTTGTGCTGAAATAGTAGCTTTTTCCTGACTTCAAGTCCAGCTTTGCTCATCTGGAAGGCCATGACATAAAGTGGATCTGATTAAAGAGCAAACTTCATTCATATAATGTGATTGTTGCACCTAAACTGTATTCTTTATGTATTTCAATTTTTGTTTTGCTTAAGGTTTTATTTTTATTTTTTTGCCAAGTTGTGCCTTTCCTGCTGGACTTTGTAAGTAAGAACACAACCTGTTTACACTGTAAAATGGATCTTGTTACATGGAACTTGCCAAAGGTGCATCCCAAGCATCATCTCTTCTGCATTGTGAATGTACGAACTTTTAAGAAGATTCTGTGTAGTTTTGTGTTTTTTTAAAAAAATATCTACTGATGCATTTCTGTCGATATGAGAATAAATTTGGGATGAATTTTTTTCACACTGGATTCATGTCACCTTTCTTGTTGCTAAACTTTGATCATAATTTTAGCATATAAAGGAAGGGGGGTATCAAGGCTGTGCGTATTGAAAAGCAGGCCTCTGTCAGTCTTCAGAGACTATGTTATCGTGCTTGGTGCTGCATACACTGCATGCGAAGCACAAAAGCTTGTGTTGGATTGTTATGGAGGATAGGCTGTTACCCAAGCAGCAAATCCCCCCTCTCCACGCCACTGAATTAGTCCAATGGAAAGGCAGAGCCAATACGATTGGATCCAGCTGGCGTCGCAGAGCTGGGCTAAGGACAGGAGCTCACCCTGTCTTGTGGCGCCGACCCAGGTCTCGAACCCTGGCCTGCTGGTTAACAGGTACAGTGTCTTAGCCACTTGCACCACCCACTACTGCTTTTAAAAAATATTCACCACGAAACTGACTTCTATGACTAAAACAGTGTGCTGCCCTTCTCTTGCACATAGGCTATGCCAATGTCCAACTTGCCTTAGTATGAGGTTTTCTTTGTTTCAGTTTCCTGATAAGGATAGTAGTAAAGCCCATCAAATAAACATACAGTATTTTAGTTTTATAAAATTATTATACTGAGCATTAGGTGCATGGGAACTATGCGCATGGGAACTATGCAAAGAGGATTAGAGTCCCAGCACTTATGTGCAATCCTGACCAATTTCTTCATTTCCCATGCACCTAATGCTCAGTATAATAATTATGCAAATACACTTGATACAGTTTTATCAAATTCAGCATTTTTGATGCCCTTTTAAAACTGCAAAGTAAACAGCCCTTGAAGTTCACATGCACATCCAACATGCATTGGAATTCTATCATTATAATAATCCTATAATGTTGTAAGAATAACTTCACATTTACATGAATTTTACAAAACTAAAATACTGTATGTTTATTTGATGGGCTTTACTACTATCCTTATCAGGAATTAATAATTGCTCCAGTTAGACCAGTATTTCCCAACCTGGGTGTTATGACCTCTGGGCAGCAGGAAACTCCAAAATCCCTCTTAATGGAGTGGGAATCCAGCAGTATGGCACTTCCAGTTTGTGCCACCACCAACTAAGTGGAAAAGGGCTTTTTGGAGGGAGGGATACCTTGTGGCAGCAGCTGGAGACCCAGGATCTTGCCACCATCGCTGAACATTGAGTAGGTACATCCACACAAACACTTTTTTTAACTTAGCAGCTGTGTGAACCCGGAAATGCCATTGCTACCAGATCGCTCTGTTGTCCCTGTGGCTGAACTAGGCCCATTGCTGTCCTGTTCCATAGGCAGCAGCTTTCTAAGGTCCTTTTCATAAGATTCCTACCCGAGACTTGTGTGGCTGCAGAAAATGGGACCTTCCTGATACAGGTAGGAAGGTGGACTAGATGACCTTTTGGGTCACCTCCACTTCTTATGATTCACCAGATTTGATTGCCCCCTAAACAACAGCCTCCTCCCTCTTTCTCTAACCATGCCCATCTAGAACAGGTCCCTACATCTTTGCCCATGCCCAATATACAGAAGCAAAACAATTTGATTTATATCTTGCTTCCTTAATTTTATAGAAAATTTTGAATTCCAAAACACAATGAAGAATACGCAATGATGATGTTTCATACTACTTTGCTTTCATTATTACTTCTCCTTCCCACTATAGGAATATATTAGTATTTCTATATATTTTTCCAAGTCCACCCAACACACCGTTGTACTGGTCTGAGGATGGCAAACAGCTCCATGTGGCCTGTGGCTGTGTCAACTTTATTGTAGTTTTCCTTAGCAAGTGCTGATGGATTTATGAAGGGCTTCATTAAATGTATGTTTAACGGATATCCGCTATCACCCACTCGTCAAGAAGGGGGAGAATCAAAGCAATCCCAGCGGATCAGAGATACAGGTGCTAACAACTTATTAGAGTCCAGCAGTGATTAATGGGCCAATTAATTGCAGCAACCTTGTCAGAGCTCAGACACCAAGAAAAGATAAATGTATCATGTGCAGATTTAGGGCACATATAACCTAATAGTTCCAGTCCTGGCATCCAGGATCTTGACTGTAGTTCAGTTGCAGAAGCACTGTTTTGTGTTGTGCACTAATGTTTTGAACATGTGTGTGTGTGTGTGCGTGTGTGTGTGTTAAAGGAACAGCCTGCCATGGATTCTGTTCTTTTACTTCCTTAGGAAGTGACCGTAATGGATTAAATGCATTTATTAAGGGAAAATGGGAAGGAAGTCGGCCCCTCCTCGCCTTTGGCAACTAGCAGATATTGAACGCCATCCACACCACTCACATGTGCAAGTCCTGAAGCCTGACTGCATGGTGGAGGTCTTCAATATAATGCTCAAATACAGTGGTTCCTTGGTTTACAAGTATAATTCATTCCAGAAGCATGCTCGTAAACCAAAACACTTCTATATCAAAGCAAATTTGCTCATAAAAAATAATGGAAATGCAGATGATTCATCCTACAACCCAAAAACATTCTTATAAAAATGATTACAATCCAGGAATATAATACAAAATAGAAAATGCAAAATAAAAATAAAACAAAGTAACCTACACTTAGGGTGCAATATTAAGAAATATAGGCTGGCCTAATTCACCTGGCCTACCTTTCTGTGATGGTGTGGGGAAGTTAGCGTATGCCTGTGCATTTGTCTAACACCTCCAGGAGTGGCACAGAAGTGTCTTACTGCAATTTTGTTACACTCCCAGGTCAGCATAGGATGTATGCTGTGGCATAGGCTGGCCTAAATGGAGCTTAGGATTACAGCCTGCAATTCTAAAGACACTTTCCTGGAAGTAAGACCCACTGAACACAATGAAGCTGACTCTTGAGTAAACACAGGATTGTGCTCTTAGTCTCTCAGGTCTCTTAGGCTGCAATCCACCCCCTTCCAGAAGGGTGAGCCCCACTGATTATAAAAGAGCTTACTTTAGACATACAAGTTAGGTCTTGCAGGCTCCTTTCCATTGCCCTCCTTATATAGGAGTGAGCCACATTGTTTATAATAGGCTTACTTTAGGTTAGACATGCAGAAGCAGGTCTCTTGGGAAAGGCTCAGCAGGTGCTGGTGGAGTGCTGAAACCAGCTGTATCCCGGTCGAGATTATTTTTTTCACTTGTTTATCAAGACATCACATGTATATCAAGTCAAAGATTCTTAGAAATTATTTGCTTGTCTTGCAAAATGCTCTCAATCCAAGTTACTCTCAATCAAGGGTTTTACTGTACCTAATCCCTACCTGTAGTCTGAAGTAGTTCAATCCATTCCACCAACTAATGCTCTATGTATCTGAACTCATGCGTAGGCTGGACCTGACAATCAGCTTGCCAAATGCATGACTATTCCCTTTGCATGACTGTGTGAGATCTCCTGGATCTAAGCCCAACTTCCAAACCACTACACCATTCTGGCTCCTATGATGCAGTAATCCTGCTGAAACTAAGCAAGTCAGGGACAGTGCGTTGTCTGGATGAGAACTGCTTGGGAATCCTATAGAACTCATATGGAACTCAAGATCTAAATAATACAAATCTAATAAATAATTAAATTGTGCAGGCTTGTCACAATAGGTTGAACTGAATCCTGTATAGGAACTATAGTTACCACAGGCATGCATTGTCTTTGATCTTAGAGTAACCAGGAAGACCTCTTCACCTTTACCTCTGAATGGGCGAGAGTGTGTACTTAAAGGTGACCATGTGTCATGGTTTGACTGTGCCCTAATGGATTCCAGGAACGAGATGCTTGTGTTTCCTCCTGGAATTTTCCCCCCTCTCTTCACCCCCCCATCTCAGTCACATCTTCCTAATGATCAGGGTCATGCCAAAATTTCCTGACTGCACCAAGAATTATATAACTTTGTTCCCTAGCACTTTACATTTTTTTAATATATGAGGATATATATCTCACTTGTATAGAAACTTAAAGCTACAATCCTAAAGACACTTTCCTGGGAGTAAGACCCACTGAACACAATAGGGGCTTACTTCTGAGTAGACATGGTTAGGATTGTGTTCTTAGGCTTACAAAACCTATGGCCCAACTTTATGGCCTTCTACACATTCAGAACACACATTTTGGCAGTGCAGTGTGTTTTCTGGTGGTCACAACATATGGGCAGCCATTCTATGCAGTCAGGTCAACGTTACCAACAACATTCGGAAAAAGTGGTGACATATGGATGGAATAAAGAGAGGAGGAACAGGGCAGAGACGAGGAGGGAGAAGTGTGGCCGAGGCTGAAAAGAGGGTGGTATTGGCAGTGGCAGCAGGTGTCCCCCCACTTTCTGACACTGTTTTCTGATGGATCTGCTCTTTCAATACATTTCAATTACAATATACCCAGAACTCATTCATTCAACACATGCTCCACTCTTTCAACCTCTGCTGGTTTAAAAGCTAAAATTGTCTTCCCTGATGTTGATCTGCATGTGACATGGTGATCAAACGGTTTTTGGCATTTCCTTATGACTCTTTCAGTAAATAACCATCATTCAAATACATAAGATACTCACTGCTCACACGTGCCTTTGTTCTTTTTACTGTAATTTGTGATGTATTTTGGCTGTGTGTTAATAAATATGTGTTTATTGACCTTTTGCAAGTGATTATGGCTGCAATCTTAAAGACACTTTCCTGGGAGTAACTTATTTACTTCTGTGTAGACGTAGTTAGGATTGTGCCCTATGTCTTTTTTGGTGACCATTTTGCATTTGCAGGCTGAAAAAGACTGGGTTCCACTTTTCATTTTTTTATTGTCCTCCAGTCCCTAACCCGTCCAGTAAGTGGGGGATGCCTGTATAGGTCCAAGTACACCCATCACGGCTATGGAGGCTTACTCCTGAGTAAAGGAATAAATGTTCCCTTACCTAGAGGAGACCTCTGAGACAGCTATCTCTGTCTCTTTCTCTCATACATACTATCTTTCTCATACAAACATACACAACCACATACATACTCTCACAGTGGCATAGCTAGGAGAATGCAAGGGGGTGCAGTTGCACTGAGCAAAAGACTGTGGGGGGGGCAATAAACTGAGCTTCAAACTAGCTGCTAAAATTATGAAAAATGGGGTATTTATGAATGATAATTCCATCATGCTATATAACATTGGAAAGGTAATTTAATGTAAAATTCAATGAAACAAACTGCCCTGGAAAATCTGTACTCTAGGAAAGGTTACTGTTATTTAACCAGAAAATGGAAACATAAAAGCCTATGGAACAAAAAGTGAATTTATGTAACTCAAAACTTTTCCATGATACTGATTATTCTGAGAGATGTGATTCTGATACTATTTTTTATTTTTTTATTTTAATCAATTTATATCCCACCATTCCTCCCCCAAGAGGGATTAATTTGGGATTTCCTCCCCCTATTTGGAATTAATAAGGTGTTAATATGAATCAGCACTCATTTCCATGTACATGTATCATAATACATATATCAACATACTAGCGAAAACGTACCCACATTGCAGAAGTAAAATTCCCCCATACGCCATCCCCCACTGCGCATCAATCCCCCATGTACATCAATGTGCGCATCCACCTCCATGTGCAACATCCCCCATATTCACCCAACCCATGTGCATCATCCCACTATGCACATCAACCCCCAAGCTCATAAATCCCCCATGTGCAACATCCCCATGTGTAAAATTCCACATGTTCATCCACTCCATGCACATCATCCTCCCATGCACATCATTCCCCAAGCGCATTAACACACATGCGCAACAACCCCCATGCACAACAACCCTCATATGCATCATCTCCCCATACGCAACAACCCCCCCTGTGCATCAGTACCCCATGCACATAATCTCCCCATGCACATCAACACCCCAGGCACATCAACCCCCATGCACGTCAGTCCCCCATGAGAATCATCCTTCTATGCACATCAATCCCCATTCACATCATCTCCCCATGTGCATCAACACCCCATAAGCATCAACCCCCAGGCACGTCAACCCCCATGCACGTCAGTCCCCCATGAGAATCATCCCTCTATATGCATCAATCCCCATGCACATCATCTCCCCATGTGCATCAACACCCCATAAGCATCAACCCCCAGGCACATCAACCCTCATGAGCATCAATCCCCCAGCCCATCAGTCCCCCATGAGATTCATCCCCCCATGTGCATCAACCCCCATGCGCATCAAACCCCATGCACATCAACCCCTATTTGCATCAATTCCCTATGAGCAACAACCCCCCATGCGCAACAACCCCCCATGCGCTTCAACCCCCATGCACAACATCCTCCATGCTCATAAACCCTCCATGCTCATCTGCCCCCATGAGCGTCAGTCCCCCATGCGCATCCACCCCATGCACATTCAACCCAATGTGCATCATCTCCCCATGTACATCAGCCCCCCATGTGCATCATCTCCCCATGCACAACACCCATGTGCAACATCCTCCATGCACATCAGTCGTCATGTGCATCAACCCTAATGTGCATCATTCCCCCGTGAGTGTGAACCCCCATGCACAACATCCCCCATAAACATCAACCCCCATGCACATCACCTCCCCATGTGTGACACCTCCCTCATGTGCAACACCCCCCATAATGACACCTCCCTCTCCAGTACAACCTCTCCCTCCAAACAACATCCCCCCCCCCCCAGTGTACAAGGCACCAAACACCACATTGGCTGGCTGTTGGTCAGTCTTCCATGTTAAGAATAGGACAAAAACACATTGCGCCCCCTTTCAGTCCCCTAAGGGTTAAATTTCTCCACATTGGTTTTTGGTGGGTGTTCAGGTGACAGAAGGAACATCCTCCCCGAATTTCATGCTTCTAGGTCCAGGGTTGGGGCAGAGCATCCCTCAGTCACCGATTCTTCAATGCAAAGTATAGGAAGGAAAATGCGTGGTGCCTCATTTCATCCCCTTCCGTTTGGAATTTCCAAAAACTGGTTCTTAGTGCTCCCCTCCATCACAGTAGGAACACCAGCCCCAAATTTCACACTTCTAGGCCCAGCGGTTTTGGCAGGGCGGTGATGAGTCAGTCAGTCAGTCAGTAAGTGACTTTTCGAGTTTATTTATATAAGAATATCTCACCCTTGCTAACTGGATATACAGGCACTTTCCCCCCAATTTTCCTTTTTAAAAATACCTGGGGTGGCATCACTTGTGGGGCAGCATTATCATGAGCTACGCCACTGCACTCTTCCTTACACAAGTCTCTCACACACTATATCTCACAGACACTGTCTCTTTCTCTCCCTCTCTCTCTCTCACACACACAGTAATGCATACACTATCTCACACACATTCACTCTCATGCATACATAAGCACACATTCTCAAACATGCTCAATCTATCACATCTCTCTCACACAGATGCTAAGAAAATCACAGTCAAGATGAAAACATGTTAAGGATGAGAGACATGATCTTTGCATGATCTCTCTCTGTGTGTGTAATAGTGTGTGAGTGTATAGTGTGCATAGTAGTGTGCAAGACAGTATGCATGTGTGAATGTCTGTGTGTGATAGAGTGCATGCATGATAGTGTGTGCATGTGAGAGAGTGCATGAGAGTGTGTGTAAGAGAATGTGTGTAGGTGTGTATATCTGTGTGTTTGTATGTGAGCGTGTGTGTGTGAGAGAGAATGTGTGTGAGAATGTGTGTGAGACAGCCTGAGTGTGAGCCTGTGTGAGTGTGAGCCTGTGTGAGCCTGTGTGTATGAGTGTATGTGTGATGATGTTTGTGTGAGTGTGTGAGAATGTGCATGTGAGTGTGTGTGTGAGAGAGAGAGAGAATGTGTGTGAGTGTGTGAGAATGTGCACGTGAGATTGTGTGAGTTGCAGTGTGTGTGTGTGTGAGGGAGAGAGGGCCCTGCTCAGCACCCTTGCCTTGGGGTCTTGCAGAGGGAGCTCCTTTCCTGGGGTCTTTCCCTGTCTGTCTGGGGGTGCAGTGACGTCATTGTGAGTGGGGGGCGAGGGGGGTCCCATCTGGGGTGGGAGGAAGGACCAAAGCAGAGCCTGCCCTGGTGGGCTGCGAGGAGGAGGAGGGGGGGGAAGAGGCGGGGGCGTCCAGGTACCTGCGCACCGCCGTCCCTCCTCCCTCCCTCCCTCCATCTCTCTCTGTGCCGGGGCTGGGCGAGGGAGGCCGGCAGAGCCTTGGGAGAGAGGCCGGGCCGGCATCGCATCCTCCCTGCGCTCCTCCCCGCGCCCAGCCCGGGTTCCGCGGCCATGACCGACAACATCCCCCTGCAGCCGGTCAGGCAGAAGAAGCGCATGGACAGCAAGCACCGCGGAGGGTGAGGAAGGCCCGCCAGACCCCTCCAGCTGCCCCCCGGACTCCCCCGACCCTCGTCCCCGCTGCCAGGGATGCTCCACCAGCACTTGGCCAGCACCACTCCCTGGACCCCCCGACCTCCCCGGCCCCTCCACCCCTCATCCCCTGGACCCCCTGGTCTCCTGAGCCCCCGGACCCCCCTCCACCCCCGGGACCCCCTCGCCCCCTGGACCACCTGACCCCCTGCATCTCATGCACCCCCTGGACCCCCTGCATCCTCTGGACCCCCTGAACCCTCCCAGTCCCCTGAACCCCCTGCATCCCTTGGATCCCGTTCCCCTCAACCCCTTGCATTCCCTGGACCCCCTGCACCTCCCTGTTTCCCCTGAACTCCCTGCATCCCCTGGACCCCCGACATTCTCTGTCCCCCTTTCCCCCCTGAACCCTCCTTCATCCCCTGGACCCCCTGCAACCCCTTCCCAGCTTGGAGATGCTTAGGGGGCTGAGACTCCCTCTGATACTGATTCCTCCGCCCCCTCTACCAACACCACCGCTGTGGGGTAACTGCCCTTCCCTGCTGCATGCCCCCCATTTCACCAAAGCCCCCATGTTCCCCATCTGGGGGATCCCCAGGGAAGGAAGCACCCTTGGGGAGCCCCTTCCCAAGCCTGACCCACCACAGCCCATCCCTGCCAGACTCCCAGCTTTGTCCCCTCTCCTGGGACACTCAAACCTCAATCTTATGCATGCCTACTCAGAAGGAAGCCCCATTGAATTGAGCTGGGCTTTCTCCAAGTGCTTAGAATCCCCCAGGATGGAGGCTGCCTTGGATGGCTGGCACTGGCTGGAGAGAGCTTTCCCCATGAGTTGACACCCCCAAAGGAAGGAAAAACAACCCACAGGGGAGATCTGGGTCTGAGACCTCCAGAAGGGGGAAGGGGGAACCCCCACCCCAAAGATGTGGCTCTTTGGGCAGGCAGGAGCTGACAGGTTGCTCCTGACGCCATTGCAAGTGGCACACCCAAGGCCTGGCTGTCTTTCCAGTCTATACATCCTGGAAGGGAAAGAGGAAGGCGGGCATTGCTGGATGCCAGGCAACATTCCTCTTCCTTGCACAAGGAAAAAAAATGGGGCAGCCCCGCTTCAGTCTGGGTGTGGGTCACAGCAATAGGGAAACAATGAAGCCTGATCGGCTTGGAGAGATGGTAACGGGATGCGAGATCAGTGTCCTTTTTCCAGGACCCATCCTCTTTTTTAGCCTTGTGTCCTGGGAAAAAATCTTCAGCATTCTCTTTTTCCTTGTCAGCAGGTAGACTGGAGCCTTCTTGTAATTAATAAATTATATATAAGAAATTGCAGGTAATAGTTTTAAATGTAATATGTCATTTAGGGTAAAATCCTATCCAATTTAGGCAGGTTTAACTCTCCTGGCATTTCTAGTGTTTTTGTGACACCCCCAGGTCAGCCCAGGACTTGTGCCAGCCTAAGTGGAGGTTACACCGGCCGAAGTGGAGGTTAAGATTGCAGACTTTGCCCTACAATCCAGAGTAACTACAGGAGCATGTAAAAGACATTATGTGCACCCGTAGTTACATCACTACTTAGTGAAAACCTATGGGAAATTCATATTGTAATCCAGAGTAAATTGTTCTTGCACCGGAGCAAGGACTCCCCATAGTTACTCTGGATTGTGCCCCTAGAGCACAATCCTAACCATGTCTACTCAAAAGTAAGCCCCATTGTGATCAGCCCCATTGTGTCCTACTCCCAGGAAAGTGTTTTTAGGATTGCAGCCTATGAGGAGGTTAGGATCGCAGGTTAGGGGTACAATCCTGTACTTGTCTACTTGGAAGTAAATTGTATTGTGTCCAATAGGGCTTACTCTTAGGAAAGGATAGGATTGCAGTCTGAGTGTTTAAATTAAGCACGTAAAAGCAATTCATGAGTGTTTTTATCTTTTATTTTGTCATGTCCTACATTTTTCTTGGGTGTCCTACTTTTGGGGAAGGCCTTGTCCTCCTTTGTGAGGGCAATGACATATGACATGTCCTTTTATGACATATGGTCATAAACCTCCCCACTGGAGTCCTTTGAAAAACACCACTGGAGACACACAGGAACTCTTAACCTGCGCACTTTTCAACTGACTCTTGTGGGGAAGCTCAATGTATCCTAACTGCGGATAGGTTAAGAGTGTTTGTAGCGTTGGCATATTTATGGAGGACTTCCTTGCCTCCCCACCAACCGCATGTCCCTGGATTGCAACAAGGTTACCTTGTGTGTGTGTAGGTTGTTGTATTATCTGTCACCAGCTGCCTCTGCAGCCACTTGACATATCCAAAGATCCTTTTATTTTCATATAACGCAAAAGATTGGATTTGAAGTGAGTGCCTTCTGATCCCCAGCATTAGTTGAGAATGCTATAGGAAATTATTCCAGCAAAAGTGTGCCACTTCTGGTGGGCCTTGATTTGCATCACCACATCCACTGTCAAGAACATTGCCTTGTCCATTGCATGGGAGGAGGTCCACCATGGAGGTGATACATTATAGGCCTCTTGTACCAGCACAAACCTTCATGTTGTCTCAGGCCCTCCATACGTCTGCCTTCAGAGCTTATCTGCACAAAGCACTCCATGATTAATCTCTCCATGATTAAGAAATGTGGCTCTCCAAGGTGTCTTTCATCCTGCATTCAATTCACATTTTGGCATGCCGCTACAAATTAGTGGACTCCAGGGTGACCAGTTGACTAGACAAACCTGGATTTGTCTGGATTTTTAGCCTCCTGTCCAGGTGTCCTACATTTTGGCATCATTTTCCTATATTTTGGCTTCATTTTGAAACTTGGAGATAGTGCACAGTACCCCTATCATGCCATATTTCTTTGGATTCGTATTGAAGAGCAGAATCCAATGCAGAAATCAGTCTGGAGATATCTCCTTCCTATCAAAAGTTATGGTCAAAAAATCGAAAAACGAAAACAAAAAAAATACATTTTTGATAATTTTTTCAGCGGGTAGGAATTTTGGCCTTGGGGTCCAGGAATTTTGGGTTTGGCATCTGGTCACCATTGTGGACTCCTTTGCACACACACACATACAATTGTGTGAAAGCAACTCTTTTATAATTTAATCCCACATTATCAGAGAGTACATATGAGTAATATAGTATATTATCAGGGCTATCCAATTGTTATCCTCCCAATGGATCAAGCAGGAAGTCTCAAGTAATTTGTCTTCCCCACAAGGAAGTTGTTTTGACGGACGTTCCCCAGCAACATGGAAAACACCATGGGGAAGCTGTGGGCTGCTCATAATGTCGCAAGTATATGTGGACAAGAACAGTGTGTCGGGGTTAGTAGTGATGTTGCTTCACCTGTTGAATCACATGACTTGAGTTGGATGTGACCAGCATGGAGAATAATAAATATATTATTCTTTAGTTGCATCATACTGAATTTATAATGAGACCAGATCCAAAGTTTGCTTGAGATTTTTATTTTATGGATAGATTAATGCTGCAATCCGAGACACAGTTACTTGGAAGTAAACCCCATTAAACTCAGTGATGCTTACTTGTGAGTAAACATGCATAAGGTTGGGCTATAAAGAAGCATAGTGGTTTGATAGAAGTGATGTAGTAAATTACGTTCAGACGTAAACGTTTTGTAAACAAATCCTGTGCTAAGGTAACCCAAAGGCCACCCCAAAGAAAATTGAATTATATATATGGCTGTGGGTGGCGCAAGTGGCTAAGACACTGTGCTTGTTAACCAGCAGGTCAGGGTTCGAGACTCGGGTCGGCCCCAAAAGACAGGCTGAGCTCCTGTCCTTAGCCCAGCTCTGCGACGCCAGCTGGATCCAATCGTATTGGCTCTGCCTTTCCATTGGACTAATTCAGTGGTGTGGAGAGGGAGGATTTGCTGCTTGGGTAACAGCCTATCCTCCATAACAATCCAACCCAGGCTTTCATGCTTCGCATGCAGCATATGCAGCGCAGAGCATGATACCATAGTCTTCTAAGACTGATGGAGGCCTGCTTATGACTTATATATATATAATGTTTCTTTAGTTTGCATTATTCAGTTGCTTCTCCTGTGGGGAATAGAATATTGAAACATGCAACCTCTCCTACCTATAGACTAGACATAAATTCCTGTCTGATGCCATGTGACATTCCTGAATGCATTGGTCAGTGCCAAATACATGAACTGCTTCCTTTGGAAGAGTGGTGTTTTTGAAGTGAGAGGGAAGTTCTGCAGTTTTTGAGCTGCAGTGATTTAACTTATGCAAGTCCTCACAAGAGCCCTTTGAAGATATTTAGGTTTTTTTCTCTCTGTAACTTTTCCATATCATCTGAGAACCATTATGCATCTGGCAAGCTGGATTTTCATTTAATCTTTCCTCTCATTCTGATCTCCATGCTTTCAGCTGAAGGTTTACACATGTAGAGTTGTATGCACATACAGTAGGCTGTGTTCAGGTATGCAAAGCCAGGAACCCTAAATTTTGTAAATTTCTAATCACAGTGACAGCCCATCTTCTACAATCTGAATGCATGAAGGTCCTGTTCAGAATTTCAGCTGAATTTGTGAAAGTCAAGAGTAGAAACAGTCAAGATGTCCCTCCAGGTTTTTGAACAGGGTTTTGAAGCTGAAGTCATTGTTGTTGAATAGCTATTTGTGAAACTAGCACTTTGGGTGCAATCCAGAGTAACTATGGGGAGTCCTTGCTCCGGTGTAAGAACAATTTGCTCTGGATTGCAATATGAATTTCCCATAGGTTTTCATTAGGTGGTACAGTAACTATGGGTGCCCATAAAGTCTCTTACGTGCTCCCGTAGTTACTCTGGATTGTAGGGTATGTCCATTGGAATACACAATATGTGTTCACATCATGAACATATAACTTCCACATAACACCAGAACTAGGGAACATCCACTAAAATTGAATGTTAGGAAAGACAAAAGAAAATATTTCTTTACCAGGTGTGTAGATGATCTGTGGAACTCCCTACCACAGGATGTGGTGATGGCATCTAGCCTCATTGCCTTCAAAAAGAGAGTGGGCCAATTCCTAGAGGAAAGGACCATCACGGGTTACAAACCATGAGGGGTGAGTGTGTGTAGGTGTGTGTCTGTGCATAGATACGCAATATGTAGATGTGGGCAACCTTAAAATGCCAGATGCAGTGGAGGGCAATGGATGCAGGTGTCTTGTGTGCTCCCTGAGACATGTGGTGGACCACAGTGTGATTCAGGAAGCTGGACTAGCCCAACAATCCAGAGTAACTACAAGAGTTACTGCACCACCTAGTGAAAACCTATGGGAAATTCATATTGCAATCCAGAACAAATTGTTCTTACACCAGAACAAGGACTCCCTGTAGTTACTCTGGATTGTGCCCTTCATGGACCTTTGGCCTGATCCAGTGAATGTTATGTTCTTAATACTCTAATGATGCCTGCCCAGTCCATATGTGAAAACTGAACAGACTTCTTTCTTTTTGGTGCTTTGGTGGCAAAATATTTTGATTAGACCTCTTGGTAGGGATTACATAATGTATCTTTTCAGTGCTTAATATGCTCTTGTTGGTAAAGAAATATTAAAGGATAATAAATAGCAGCTCAGGCTTTAGAACTGGTTGCTTTCTAGATGATCTTATTGGATGATGCAGCTCAAAACAAATACGTGAAGTTGGTCTGTATAAGTTGTGGTTCACCATCAGGCACAGCCCATAAGTCATACACTGTGGCCTGCAAGGTGCTTTAATAGATTCCCTCTTTCTGCACACTTGAGGATGAGGAAACAGCAGGTACAGCAGTTTTCAGACCCTAAGTAGCTGGTGGTCTGTGTTTGGTTTGATGCAGGTCTTGGGTTGTGCAGCTCTAATGTGGAAGAGACATGCAGTTGGTATTCATTTAAAATCCCAAGATCAATTATATTTATCATCCCTTCGTTCAAAATCACACAGTGTTTGCACTTTAATGTTTTTCAGCTTTCACTTGATGCTTGTCCAGACTCTTTTAAGCTACGTTGACTAATGAGCTTTCAAACTATATTCTGGCTTATATGATTGGGTATATTCTGAATGACTAATGCATGTGTAATATAACTATTTGTCGAGGGAGGCATCAGGAAGGAGTCATAGCCCTGTATTGGTGTACATGCTCTTCACACAGGTGACAGGTTCAGTCTCTGGGATCTCTCTGCAGAAAAGAACTTTAATAGTAAGATGGAAGGATCCCCACTAAAGAGCAACTACCAGACAAGCTGAGGCATACTGGGCTAGATACACTAATGGAGCTTTTTATTTTATTTCAAGCTCACTTGTATAACATGATCTGAGAACATCTGATACATCCGAATCAGCATCCAAATCCGATTTGGACTGGCACAAATCCCTGCAGGTGTGACAAAAGTGCAGGAAGGCACTTT
Organism: Cryptoblepharus egeriae; assembly: GCA_030015325.1. Lineage (NCBI taxonomy): Eukaryota > Metazoa > Chordata > Lepidosauria > Squamata > Scincidae > Cryptoblepharus > Cryptoblepharus egeriae. The sequence goes on along the minus strand of JAREYC010000003.1, from coordinate 175,498,440 downwards.
TGTGCCTTCACCTACACACCTACACCTACACACACACACACACATCCCACATAGCGTGATGGTCCTTTCCTCTAGGAATTGGTCCACTCTCTTTTTGAAGGCGTTAAGGCTAGATGCCATCACCACATCCTGTGGCAGGGAGTTCCACAGACCAACTACACACTGGGTAAATAAATATTTTCTTCGTGCTGTCTGGGAAACAGGAATATTAAAATATACCAGCCTCCAGAGGTTGCCTCTGTTGCATGTGGAATTTGGTATTGATGAGGATATTGAGGATCCAGTGAGGTATCCAGGAACAGAAGCCTGAACAGATAATAAAGGTCTACCTGTATTGTGGTTTACAACCCATCTGTAGCAATCATTACTTTTTGCTAGTTGTACAATAATAACTCTACAAATCTATGTCATTTTAGCTGATGATAAAAATTAGTTATTAAGTGATTTGGCCCCGTTTCAGAATAGCTGTGAGAACATAAAAGAAACTTAAGGTTTGCAGATAGTCTGGTTACTTCTTGTTGGTTGTCTTTTTGGACAACCATAGAATTTCCACTGGAGATTCGCCAACACAGTGTGTGACTTGCCTTGTTTGTAATGTTTGCAGCTATTACCCAGCCATAACCCTTAAATCAAGAGCTCCGTTAGCAGGGAAGGGAGCATCTTTGCTTCAAATGGGTCACAAAAGTGGTGTTTCCTATAATCATCACAGAGCAATGCTGCTGCAATAAATGTAGCAATTACCATACATTCACAGGGCACTCAATGCTTTTCTTAGCACCATCCACGCTGCACCTCTAAGGGTTTTTTCTTTACTACTTAGTCTTCAGAAGCCTTGTTTGACTTGTCATGATACAAGGCTCATTCATGGGATTTATTTTTCCCTTTGTACTTTGTGAACGTATGTGTGGTGCATTCTGAATAGTGCAGAGCATGGACCCTCTATGAGATTCCATTCCCCTAGTGCTAGAATGCACTTTTCATGTGTACAGCTCCAGGTTTGGTGTTGGAGCTATTTTGACTTAAAGGTCAGTTTCAGTCCAAGAGCTGTAGGTATGATTGCTTGGAACAATCTCTAAATTGGACACTGAAATACCACTACCTACCACAATAATACTATATTTACTCAAATATAATGCTCGCCTTTTTTCAGCCAAATTCAGTCTCCAAAATCAGGGTGCGGATTTGATTTGATGTTAATTAGAATTGAGTAAATAGATTTTGATTGTAGGTATGGGGTGTGCATTAGATTCGATGGTGCATTATATTCCGGTAAATGTGTTATTTGACATTCATATTGTAACTTAGGGTTTTAAAAGTGATTTACTCTTATATAACCCATATAAGAGCTATATAGGAAGGTCAGTATCATCGGACTTGCCCCACACAACCTTTAACCAGTGATTTCAAACATAGCACATCAAGCATGTCTTCTTGGTGCTTTGCTTCTTGTTATTTATATTCTCAGGTAGACAACAAAAGTAGGTATAGTTAAGTCCCACGTGAGCCATTGTGCAGAGATACTGGCCTTACCCTACAATCCAGAGTAACTAAGGTTACTCCAGAGTAAGAGATATTATGTGCACCCTAGTGAAAACCTATGGAAAATTCATATTGCAATCCAGAGCAAATTGTTCTTACACCGGAGCAAGGACTCCCCACAGTTACTCTGGATTGCGCCCTAAATCTCACTTGATGGGTGAAGTGCAAGTTGTACAAGTTTCTGTTATCTCCATATTGCAGATGAAGGGCTGAGATGGGCATCCAGGGGGTCCTGGCAGGTTTTTAATTTTGAAAGGGAGTCCTGAGTTGAAATGCCCGAGTACCACTGGGTTAGGGAACATTTGTTTCCTTTGCTCAGGTTCGGCCCATACTGTGTCTTCCATTTTATTTGGTGTTGTGCCTGCTCCATAACTGGGCCAGGGTCCTGCAAAGGTTGAGGACTCCTGGCCTAAATGATCTTACAGTTGCACCAAGCCTAGCATTCCATGCAACACAACAACAAGAAAATAATTATGACTTTGCACAATCACGAGGTTGCCTTTTACGGGAAATAGGAGATTATTTTTTGCCTTGCCCTTTGGAACGGAAAGCAAATTAAAAGTGCAGGTAAACTGGAGCGATAGAAAGTGTACGAGTACAATGGCTATATGGTTCATCTGGCTGCAGTTGTGGAGAAGTATGTTTTTAGATCATAAAAGAAGATGAACTAATGGAGATGTTGGATGTGTGCATTATGAACGCATTTAATCAAATGATTTAAGAGGGCTTGCAAGAAATTTCCAAGTATAGCACTTGTGTTTTGTCAAAGAATAGTAATAAAGAGATGATGCCCTTTAGAGATAAATGATTGCAATGTGAAGACTGGACTGTGGGCAAAAGATGTATATCTTCAAACTTTTTAGCCCTGGACCCACCAGAAGTGCTGTCATGGCTGGTAGTGACATTATCAAGCAGGATAATTTTTAACTATCCTAGGCTTCAATCCTTTCAACACCTACCCTGGATTAAGCCCCACTGACTATCATTGTAAACATTGTAGCCTGTTAAAAGTACAGATCTTCCCAAATGCTCATATCATTTTGGTGTCTAGTCTAATATACTAAAATAAAATATTGAATGAATGAGGACCCGCCTGAAATTGGCTCGTGAACCACCTACTAGGTTCGGATCAACAGTCTGAGAAATAATTATGTACTATACCGTCATTCACCAAGAATTTGGGATTGTAAAGCATCCTAAGCTGAAGTATCAACTGAGCTGAAGTACAGACAGAACTTTTTTATGCAGGTATTGGTTTCGCGATCTTCCGTGGTTGGGGAATTTCGTGTTATACAAAATTGGAAGAGAAATTGTGATTTTATACAAAATGCATAAATATATGCAAACTGAGTATGTATATGGAAATTGTCTAAGTATGAGCAATTTGCCCAAATATACCCACTTTGCACTGTCTTATGCTTACCTTTAAGCAAACAGTGCTACATCCTCAGACTTCGGGAGTAAAGAAAACTTGGGCTGCTGTCTTGTCCCTGGCTATCATCTCCCTGTTCCTGTGCTCAGCCCTGCCCTGTGGCCTGCTGTCCCTGCTTCTTTTATTTTTTTTTTTTTTGGGGGGGGGGATGCTGAACTTCTAAGATCCTGGTCCTAGGCATGTCTACTCTGAAGTAAGTTCCATTATAGTCAATGGGACTTACTCCCAGGAAATTGTAGATAGGATTGTAGCCTAAATCTTATACTTTGGATAGGAAGATTGCTGGGCTGTTGTGCTTGTGTACCCTGGGGCATAGAGAACCCCTTAAATCTCAATCTGATGGGGGAGGACTGAAGGAGGGAGGAATTCAGCAGAGTGGATGCCAAGTTTTCCTTCTCATTTTTAGCTTTGAGAAAACAAAGCCAGTTGAGGAAATCACTCAGAGTTTTTAAAATCCCATCCCCTCTGTTTACTACCACTTTCCCACCAGCACTCTGTGTGTGATCCCATGAATATGATGTTAAAAGAGCCCCATTGATTGCTCGGGGCTTCTAGGATTTTTGCAGAGATTTCTGTGCTTGTAGGATCCTTGCGTGGAGGAATCTCTTTGATGCTTGGGTAGGGTGACCAGATGGAGGACAATGTCTTGGATTCCTCTAAGCCTGGCCTTTCTGGCAGACAATGGCACATTTGCCTACTCACGAGTAAAGCCGCAATATCGAGCAGTTTCACTTTCCCATAGAATTCAGTGCATATTTTTGCTTTTTAGTTTTTTGACCATAACTTTTGATAGGAAGGAGATATTTCAAAACTGATTTTTTTCATTGGATTCTGCACTTCCATACAAATCCAACGACATATGACACGATGGGGATACTGCCCACCATTGCAAAGTTCCAAAATGAAACCAAAATGGAGGACAATGAAGGCCTTTTGGAGGACACCCAGATAGGAGGCTGAAAAAGAGGACAAATCCGGAAATTTCCGGTCATATGGTCACCTTGTGCTGCGGGGGGCTGTTTCTGTGCTTGTGCGAGGCGCAGCCTCTTATCAGTGTAGGCGACTGCGGAATCAGACTCTCTCCAAGGCAAAGGAGACAAAGGTGTGTGATGTTAATTACCCCCCCAATTCGTGTTGAGACAAATTTGCAGATTAAAAATCCATGTATAAAAAAGAAGCACCTGTAATATCTTTTTTGGGGTGAGGCAGATATATCTCTGACTATAAAGGGACAGAGCAGGTGAATGTAAAGCTAGGTGGGTCCCAACAGGACACCATTAAAAAAACTGGGCCCAAATGCTAAAAAATGATTGTTTTATTAGATATGGTGTAAAAAAAATAGTTGGTAGGGATGTTCATGTTCCTGTGCATCACATAAGCCTGGCATTTGGAATTTCAGCAAGTGAAGCCGGGTAGTCTATCATCTTCTCTCCCTGCCAGGAAAAATTTCATTCGTTCACATTCACTTGCTAGATTTACATTTCAGCTTTACATTCACCTTCAAGTTTTCTACATATGCTGTTGTTACAAGGCCTGTGACAATGTTGGTGACCCTGCAGGTTGCATCTAAAGTACATTTTCCGGTAAAGGAAATATTTATGCCATTGTTAAGAACGATAAAACAGTTTGCCACAAAGTATTTCTTTGAGACTGTGCTAATGAAAGCTACAAAGCAAGCAGCAAAAATTATCCCCCGAGGAAAGAGAAAACCAGTGAAACCTAAACATATACACATGTGTTGTTTCCTTTCTCAGGAATCGTTTATTATAGTTTGATTTCATAATTCTTGAATGTGTCTAAAGATGTACACATTTTGTTGGTCAGTAACGCAGAGTTAACGTCATGCTTGTTCATTTCATTGAGGCTTATGCAAGATTCTGTGTTTTTTTAGATAAGAACCTTGTTAGGAGAGCCCTATATGAAGACACTCCAGTTGGCAAGGAAGAAGTGCAATATTTTTGACGGGGGAAACGCATGGTTATTTGAGATTGGCAATTAGTGATGGGGGAAGGAGGCAGCTAAGCCTAACTTCGGACAGACTAAATTATATGTCCCAGTTAATTTTCTCCCATTACACAAACCATAGTCTGTTTAACTCTTTCTACACTTCTGGCATGAACATCGAAAGAAGTTTAAGCATAAATTTTCCCTTTACTTCAGCTGGAAGCTGCTCACTTTGGAGCCTGACCAGTGGTCTACATGTGTAGCAGCATGAGATGGTAGACTGAGCTGGACCACTTTAGCATACAGAGGTGTGATCACACTTTTTTCCCCAACACCTCTCCTGGGTTAAAGGAAAAAAAATCCCTCCAGACAGAAAACTAGCACAGCAGGGTGACTGACCAGCTTTCTTCTTCTTTAAGCCAACTCCTTTGCCCATTTGTGCTTAAAAAGCAGTTGATGCATCCCAGAATCATGGTGTTGGAAGAAGCCATCTAGTCTAAAGCCCTGCTAGAAATGGGAAAATCCTCTCTAGTCACGAGCATCTCCAAAATGTGTCTTCCAAAATCTTTGTTTGAAGATCTCCAGCAAAGGATAAATCTACCACTTCTCTTGGTAATCACGTCTCCCAACATTCAACCAAAATCCCTCCTCCCACATCGTATGCACATTGTACATAGTCCTATTTTATAAGGCAGCAATAATAGCCCTTGAAATATTTGAAGAGTGCTGTCTTGTATCCCCCCAGCCTTCTCTTCTCCAGGGCCTTTCATGCCAATTTCCCATAGGCTGCAATCCTAAAGACACTTTCCTGGGAGTAAGGCCCATTGAACCTTTAATCTTCTGCTCTTAGGATCTGTTATCCAAACTCCCCTAATCATCTGCCCTTCAGATGATTGCCCTTCTCTGATCTGTACCAATTTGTCTGCATCTTTCTTAAAATGTGATGCTCAGAACTGGATACAGAAGTCCGTCCAGTATGGAGTAATGTCTCATGACCAGGGAGACTAGATGCCCAAACCTCAAGTGGAGGACAAGGTCTTGGATTCCTCACAGCCTGGCCTTTCTGGCAGACAATGGTACATTTGCCTACTCATGAGTAAAGCCGCAATTTTGGGCACTTTCACTTTCCCAAAGAGCTCAATGCATATTTTTTATTTTTAGTTTTTTGGCCATAACATTAGATAGGAAGGAGATATTTAAAAACCAATTTTTGCATTGGATTCTGTTCTTCAAAATGAATCCAATGACATATGACCTAATGGGGTACTGGCTGCACACCATTGCAAAGTTCCAAAATGAAGCCAAAATGGAGGACAGTGAAGCTTTTTTTGAGGACACGCGGACAGGAGGCTAAAAAAGAGGACGAATCTGGAAATTCCCGATCATATGGTCACCCTGCCCATGACTTCTTGTGACTTATTTTCACACACAACCATCTTTTCTATTTGAGGGAACAATGCAAAAACTTAAAACCATTCTCAAATACTCTTCCAAGTGACTACCATATATTAAAGGCAGCTTACCTCTGAACGTTCCTGGTGATATTAAACAGTCTTTACAGCAAGTTCCCATCATTAAGTTATAGAGGTGGGTGGACATATTGGATCCACAAGAGCAAAATATGTAGCTTAACAGTTGCCATTACCTGTTCACTGATGGTGTTCAAGGAAGTTGCTACTGAGAATCTGTGCCTTGCACTGCAGACCTAGATTCACATCTGTTTGAAGCTTGCGTTTGTCATTTTTTTGCTGACTTTGGTGATGGGGGTGTGGGTGCGTTTCAGCCTCTGAGTGTCCTGATGGGAGATTGAAATGTTCCCCTGGCTTCTGAGTGTTGCCAATATTTATGTCATCCGCCATGAATGCCCTTCTATTTTCTACACAGTGCAAACAGGTCAATCTCTATTCAAGAGAAAAAATCGACCCCAATTTAACCAGCACCAGGAACTTTTCCTGTCTTGATATAGTGAATGCAAAAGCAATCCCAATAATAGATGTAAATAATGAAGATTGTAACAAACCCATTGACAACTAGATGCGTTTCTGTTTTGTTCAGAGTCTCAGCTCACAGCAGTAAATGTATCATTTTTAAAGAAACCGGTTAAACAGGAAGGTCCTCTGAGTGTGTAATCGAGCATTCAGCATTCTTTCTTTGTGCCTAATGAGATTATGACATTTGTGGTTAGCTAGTGCTCCGAGATATTGCAGGCTGGGGGCCACTCAAAAGAAATTCATCTGGTTTTCCAAATAGTGTGGCTTGATGGAGCAATTTTGGTATCCTGTTGTTTAATACCTTTAACATCCATCATCACAAATTCAGACTGAACTGTCTAGTCTAATCATTAAAATCCAAAATAGAAGATCTCTTATCGATATCTAACTAGAATTCTGTGGAAGTGCCTTGCGGTACTTTTATGACACAGGACTTAGGCCAGTGCTTGAGCCAGTCTTAGAACACAAGCCTAACTGAGCCCCATTGTGTTCAGTGGGTCTTACTCTCAGGAAAGTGCCTTCAAAATTGCAGCCTTAGGGGAGGTTAGGCTTGCAGTCTTCATCATACTAAATTGGTTACCTTTTTATTTTTACATTAAGTGTTGAGGGTGGCTATTAAATAATTCACCAAATGAATGGAGGAATGAGCATTCCTTCACAACCCTTCAGTTTGCCTGAAAGTGCCCTCTTAAGAATAAACAATGTCCAGAGGTGCAGTTGGAGACTAGTTTTAAACTCAAAAAGTGGCCTGACATTTCTCCAACTGTATAGCTTTTTGCCAAAGTTATGTTTAATGTCATTGCAATCACTTTATGATGTGATACAGATATATTTCGAGGCTGCGCATGCCTGCACTAGACAAGTCTAGTGCAGGAAGGTTTACCTAGCCTCTTAAAAATATGGATATCTGTAGCAAGACCCCCTTTCCCCTGCAGCAATCCCAATGTTTTATTAAGCTAAAGGTTTTGTGTGCTTCGAGATTAATTCCCCAAATGAGATATGTTGTGGCAGATCTTTGAATGGGGACTTAAGGAACTGCCCTGAAATGTAATAGGTCCCTCCGAAACCCTCCAACGGAGACCGGAGCTGTGCTTTGGTCACCTTCAGAAAGCTTTCTGAAGCCCACAGAGGCCATGCCTGATTACTCTGGAAGGTTTCTCTGGCCTCAGAATGCCTTAAAAGGCCTCTCTGTAAACCACCCCATGAACATTTTGTCGAAAAGTGGTAACCATATTTACTTGAATGTAATGCGCCATTGATTCTAATGCACACCCCAATTTTTAGAGGCTCGAGATAAAAAGTGTTTTCTTATTATTGCCATGGGCAGCCCCAAAGCAGGTGAAAAAATTCAATTTTACTGCATACAGCAATGAGTTACTTGACAATAATAATATGATAATCCACTACCAAATTGCAATACTTTATTTACTTGAATCTGATGCACCACTGAATCTAATGCACACCTCAGTATTGTAGACTTTGGGCACAATCCAGAGTAACTACGGGGAATCCTTGCTCCGGTGTAAGAACAATTTGCTTTGGATTGCAATATGAATTTCCCATAGGTTTTCACTAGGTGGTGTAGTAACTACGGGTACGCGTAATGTCTCCTATGTGCTTCCGTAGTTACTCTGGATTGTAGGGTAAATTTGGCTGGAAAAGGTGAGCATTAGATATGGGTAAATACTGTTGATGATTGATTGAAGCATCACAATTTCCCAAGGGAAATAAGAAATCGTTTTTTTCTTCTCGATGGGTCATTCTGAAGCCCACCGTGGAAGGTCATTTGCAGCCTCTGCAGGCTTCAGAAACCCCCCTAGAGGTGACCAGGATGCATCTCCAGTACCCTTCACAGCACTTAAGGGGCTGAAGCACTGACGATTCCAGACTTTATGATTTTTTGGTAGCCCACAGGAGGTCCAGTAATGAATCCTATGCAGACACCGAGGCTGTATATTTATTTATTTATGTATGTATTTATTTATTTGATTTGTATTCCACATTTCTTACCAAAGGGCACCAAAGGCAGCTAACAATCAATAAATGGATGCCAGAGGACCCACCTATCTATCTACAGTATTTAGAGCATAGAAATCAAGCAACTCATTATTACTACAGTATTTCCAAAAGTCAGAGTCTTTGAAACATTGCAGTAAAGTCTCATAACCTGTGTCATGTTAAAAGACTGATGAGAAAGCAATTTTTCCTTTATTATTTTCTTATAGAAAGTATAAAGGTTAGATTTTGTTTCTCTCTCAGTGACATCCAATGAGGAAAAAGCTTAGCCTGAAAGATTAAACAAGGACATTATGATGTGCCGCTTAATATTGTACGTTGCTTTTTGCCAGCAATAAAACCAAACACATCTTTAAAAACAAATCAGTTTGTAGTTCTGAAGCTCTGGTTGATGTTTCTGTTGGTGATTATGAATACTTTGCCTTTCTTAGGGATGAACAAGTGTGTTTCTTGAAACTGCAGAAAGACCAGTTTATTTTTTAAAATTGGATGATTTATAGTTACCAGTAAGTAAGAGATTATGAACTTTAATCAGTTCTGCCACTGAAATTTAGATTATAAACTCTTCTCCCACCAGGCAGGAAGCTGTTCCTCGTGTTTCCTTGTTTACGTTATTCTGTAAAGTGCATTTTACGTAGATTATAAAACAAATGCACATTCCACATAAAAGTCTTCTATGCAAGTCTTTGAAATGTTATTAGATCTAATGTTATTAGATTAGAGACTCCCCAGTCTCTTGATTTCTGCAGGCTACTGCAGGTAAAGTTGGATATTCCCTTGCAAGACTATTTTCCCAACAAAATTTCTATTTTATCCTTTAAAATATTTTATCTGTTTTATCTATTTTAGTGTTTACTGAAATGAATGCAAGTGCAGTTCAGTGGTATCAGTAATTGTTGTTTATAGAAAGGGGGCTCTCGGAGAGCTGATTTGTAAGTTAGAGCAGTGTTGCTGAAACTGGGTTGGACCCATTAGGAGGGTAACAAGTCAATTACAGGTGTGTCCCCATTCATTTAAATGTGCATTTTTTAATCTCTATATAAAATCAAAGACTCACTGCCTAAATGACTACAACCCTAACCTAAATAGGCCAGCATAACCCACTTGTCTCCCCAGTCTCATTCATGATGATGTGGGGAGGCAGGAGCATCCCTGTGCACTAACCCCCCTATGGCCTAACCCCCTTTCAAGTGGAGCATAAAAGCCTTATGGAACTTTTGTTACAACCCCAGGCCAGTCCAGGACTTGTGCCAGGACTTATGCTGGCCTAACTGGAGTTAGGATTGCAGCCTCACTCGCTCACTCACCAATACCCAGCCAAAATCACTGGACTTCTGAAATTTGGGGAGGGTATTCCTTCCGTGATGAAGAACTTATTTTTAGCTATTCAAACTGGAATGGGGTGAAAAGGGACCCCAGTGCATATAAGACTGTTTGTTTTAGTAAGATGCAGATCAGAGGCTGCAATCCCATGCATGCTTTCTAAGGAGTTAAACCCATTAAACTGGTCTTGCTTATTTCTGAGTAGACATGCATAACTTTGCACTGCTAATTTGCCCCTTTCTGAATCTTCAATTTCCGCTAGTTAAATGAGAATGCAATTAACCTCAACCCTGATCAGCTCAAGAGGACTACTCTGTGCACAACCTCTCCATTATGAAAGAAATTTCATAGAATCATAGACCTGGATTGGGCCTGCAAGTTCATTAAGACCAACCCCTGACTGTTCTAATAGATGGCTATTTTTAAAGCCTTTCCTAATAATGATGAGTCTACCATAATCTTGAGACAGACTGTTCTAGTGCCAGAAGTTTGTTTCATGAAGAACTCCTAAGTCTCCTCTGTTGTAATTTATTTCAAGTTATTAAGTAACATGCCTTCTGAGAGTGTTGCAGTGAACACTGTGATGTCGCTTGAAAGCAACACTCCCACTGGGTGCTACAATCTTTTTCAGTATCAGCATAGGAACAAAGTACAACTGCGGGTACTTCCAACTTCCTTAGAACAAGGTGGCCAGGACAGATCTGTTTATTAACAAATTCAATAAATTCAAAGTCAAACAAGCAATGCACATACATGGAAGTTATCACTACTTTTTAACCTTCTCATCTTCCAAGGACTATAAGGCAGTAGTATACTTCCTCATTTTATCGTCACAACCATCCTGTGAGATTTGTTGGGATGAGATAGGCAAGACCAATGAACTGCATGGCTGGGAACAGATTTGAATTCTGGACTCACTATCCAAACAACCGATGGCTATTGCTGACTTTGGCGTCTTAAAGACTAACACATTAGCGATAGCAAAAGATTTTTGTGATCTAGTGTTTGCTTTATCAAATACATTTTCCAGGATGCAGTCCTATTCACACTGGCATGGGAATCAATCCTATTGAGTTTACTTTTGATTTGGCATGCATATGCTTGTTCCAATGGCCACAATAGGCTCTTACAACACAATAAACTATTCTGGTGGTTTGCTCCACCTGTGGTCAATCAATCATTTATTACATAACCTTTTGGGATTTTTTTGTTTCCAAATTTGCTTTCTTTAAGCCCAGAAAGACTGACTCAAAAACTTGTAACTATATTATAGCCCATTCCTAACCCCATACTGAAAAGGCATGGATTCCCCTTGCCCTGGGTATTACAGAATGGCCCAAATGGGGCCATTTGGATCTGTGCCACTTAAAAGGTGGTATAAATTTGAACAATCTGGTGCTAGGCTGGGTATCTGGGAGGCAGGGGTTAGGATCTGGCCTAAGTGCCAGATCCTGGTTCCAACTCTCACTTGGTCTTGGACTGCTCAAGGCCTTTCCCTAATCTCAGAACACCCTAATTCCATCCTCCCCAGACCCCCGTACTGCTGGCCCACTTCCAGTGCAAACTCACCAGTACTGGGGCTTGCTCCATGGGGAGGCAAGAATGTGTCCTTTTGCCAGCCTCTCTGACTCATATGTTGTTGCAGATGTGCCATACGGCATGTTTGTGACACTCCTTGGCCAGTACAAATTACTTGCATCAGTCACTAGAGCACTTGGGATTGTGCTTGAGTTACTGGAATTATTCTAAGATCCCAAACCTATCCATATCTACTGATATGAGATTCATTATAGTCAATGGGGATTTACTCCCAGGTACATATGGACAGAATTTCAGCTTTAATATTGGAATAACATTCACAAGGAAAAAAATAGGATCTGGAAAACAATATTTTCAAGGTAGCGTGTGAACTTTCAAACTGGACAGCAGTCTTTTTCCGTTTGGCTATTCAAAAGAAATCAGCAAGAGGAAAAATACAATTCTGGAAGTGGACATCTATCCATCCCTCCATCCATCTCTTTTTAACTAAAAAAGTTCTCAAAATGGTTTACCAAGAAAATAAAAAATTACAGTAATAGCTAGCCAGATACAGTGAAGGTCAGAGTGCTTCTAACATACAGATGAAGGAGTTTTGGAAGGTTCAGCTCAACATGGTGGCATCTACTCTGTCCTCCATTGTACCCTGGTCAGCCTGGACATCGTTTTGGCAAGGAAATATGGCAATCATTGGTGAAAAGAGAGAGAGAGAAAGAAAGAGAGAGAATCATATTCAGATAACTCATGAGAGCAACTGACCTGACCATTATGCACAAAGTTGCAATACAAAGATACAAACCCACTGAACACAATGAGACTTACTTCTGAGTAGACAGATCATGGATAATAGTTTGCATTAACTGGGGCCCAGCCAGCTAGTTGATGTGGTAAGTTTAAAGTCAAGGTTGATAATATTCATTTATTGTTTTCTTCTCTAGCTATGTTACATTGCAACAGTGTCTTTCTAGAAAATATAGTTAGGGCCAAACCATCAAGCATTTGCTGGAATGCTTATGAATCATAAAGAGTATCAAAGCTGTATCAAAGCCAAAGTAAATGCAACAGAATCTGTCAGTATCCAGGCCTGGTTAGTAACTACCAACAAAAGAGAAGATAGGGTAGGACTAAGGAAATAAAGGCCAGTCACCAGGGGACTAACAACCTGGTGCAAAGTTCAGTGGCAATTGCAGAGAGATAGGATGCAGGATTTCTAACTGATCGGGAAACAAACCTCACTTGCTCTCATGCCTTTGAGAACAGCTTAATGCACAGAAAGCAGCTGGTCAACCTGTTTTGCAGCAGGGAGTGAATTTTACCTCCAAATAGCTGCTGTGCTTAATGCATAGTTGGCTTCAGATGTTAGTTAGATAGGCTGTACAGTTAGTCCATTGAATGGATCCCCTTCGGGGAGAAAGATGGCGTACAAATCCAATAAATAAATAAGTAAATAAATAAATACATGCATTCAGAGGCTAGATTAAAAAGTTGATAGTCCTGATAGAAGTATGATCCTCAACATTGATAATGTTTTCAAAAGCATGTGTTTTTCCATCACAATGATAGCACGTTTCTGGAATAAGATGTCTGATAATAACATGGTCAGAAATAAGTGACTGTGTTATCATATTGTACCAGTTCAGAGATTGGAGTCAGGTGCAGAATTAAGCATCCTTTGAATCCTTCCTTTAAAGAAAACCAATTTCTGGCCCCCTAAGTAGTGGTTCTGAGCCCTGCAATGTATCCTCCCTTTTGGAACGACGAATGTCATTCTAGGGAAGAGACAGGTATCGATACTTTTTCTTACAATGCCTGTTGAGAGAGACGATGACTGTGGTCCGTATTTATGGGGTGACTGTACCCTCACAGCCCCATGAGCCTGATAGGATGTGGGAAAGGAATTTGGGGGAAAGATGCTGTTTTGCTGTAATGATGGCTTGTGGGGTATGTGGTTTTAGGATAGAGGGTGGCAGTGTTAAGGTGTCCTTTTCTATTTTCTTTAATACTAGTACAGTATTGAATTAGTGCCCTAATCCACAGATCCTTGCACACAGGAAGAGACTACATATGAAGATCTCAGCAGGCTCTGCAGTTGGAACATGTGCTTGGTGTAGCAGGGGAAGAGCAGAAGGCCGTATAAGGTCCAGGCTGTAAGAAAATCAGAGTAGCTCCCCAGCCAGGGTTTGCCTGCTTCTGATCTAGCCTGTAAGTGTACTGAAAAAGGCTCAGGAAAAGAGTCTGCATTGCACTTGGCAACAGCCTGTGACTCCCTTGGAAGGTCTGTCTGGCTTTGAAATTCCGGACTGTAGGAGTGATGGGTTTTGGTGAAGCATGATGCTTTTCTGGTTTAAGAAGAAACTACATGCTCAAGGCTGCAATCCTAGGCCAGCCTAAGCCCTGGCATCCTGTGCTGACCTGGGGGTGCTGCAAAAGTGCAGTAGGACACTTTTGCCCCATGGCGGGATTCAAATAAATTAACGACAGGTTCTTCGTCCTAATGACCTAAATTAACAACAGGTTCTATGTCCCATTAGTAACCATTCTCAGAACCAGAACCATTCTCATTAGCAAAGGGTTCTGTAAAACCTGTGAGAACCCCCTGAAGCCCACCACTGCTTTTGCCCCACTTCTGCAGGAGTTAAGCCACTGCACAGGCATAAGCTGACCTCCTCACACCATTACAGAAAGATAGGTCAGGTGAGTTAGGGCAGCCTAAATTTTTTAGGATTGCACCCCACGTTTCTGGACCCTATGAGTAACCTGTCGGGAATTGGGAGAAGAGTGTTTCCTTAATTTTAATTTTTAAATTGGGATTGTTGGTACATGGCTTTTAAAGCTTGAAAGCCTTTTCAAATAGCTTACTTACAATTAAGAAACTAAGGGTGCAATCCAAAGCATCTCTACTCCAAAGTAAGTCCCATTGTGTTCTATGGGACTTCCTCTTAGGAAAGTGTGTATAGGTACAGTTGAGTCTGCTGATTTTTAGATGTAGCGTGATGACTGTTCACCGTCATATTATAGGTGAGCAGATGAGTGTAGAGCTAATTTCTTTGTAAGATTATTTTGACTGCAATCCTAAAAACACAATCCTAAAAACACTTTCACATGGAACACAATTGGGTTTATTTTTGAGTAGACATGATTAGGATTGTGCTCATTTTGTCTGACACAATATGTGCGTCATAATTCTGAAAGAGTGAAGGAATGTCCATTTTACCAAAGGCCCTAACCTGCACAATTATTAACAGTAGAACATTGTTGTTCTCAGTACATTTTGGCCATAATCCTAACTTCCATTTAGGCCAGTCTAAGCCCTGGCATAAGTCCTGTGCTGACCTGGGGTGTCACAAAAGTGGAGGATGGCACTTCTTCTTCAAAAAAACCCATTCCTGGAGGGTTAGGCCAATGCATAGGTATATGCCAACCTCCCCACACCACCATGGGAAGATAGGCCAGGTGAGTTAGGCTGGCCTAAATTGGTTAGGATTGTGCCCTATGTCATCTTATTCACATGCACTGTGATGCGTGTGTTGTATGCTGTCTTTTGTATGCACTACTCCTTTTTTGAATACAGTGGTGCCTCACATAACAAGCTTAATTCTTTCTGGAGGCATGCTCTTTAAGTGAAACGTTCTTTAAGTGAAGCAGATTTTTCCTTAGGAAATAATGGAAACTTAGACAATTGGTTCCACAACCCCCAAAATATTCATATAAAAATATTAACTGTATGTAAAATGATGACAAAACACTGTGATTGAATTCAAAACATGCATTCAATGTGCATGATCCTATGAAGTATATTTAGGCTGCAAACCTAAAGACACTTTCCTGGGAGTAAGCCCCATTTAACACAATGGGGCTTCTGGTTAGACATGGTTAAGAGGCTGCAAAGACACTTTACTGGGAGTAAGCCCCATTTAATGCAATGGGGCTTACTTCTGAGTAAACATAGTTAGGAGACTGCAATCAAAGACACTTTCCTGGGAGTCTTACCTGGGCTGCTGCTGGATATTCAGGGTGGTCAGTGGGGGCACTTGGGGACAGTTAGGGGAGCTGCCTCTGGCACCTCCAGGCAACTGCCCCCAAGTTGGGTTCAGTTAGAGGCAGCAGCGCTGGCCGGCAGCCCTTTTGAAGAGCCTCCATGTGGAGTGTCAGGGCTGCATAGCACGCGTGCCCATAGCGTGCTTGCTTGTTAAGTGAAGTGGAACTTGTTATGTGAAGCAAAATTTCTAGGAAATTTTTACTTGTTATGTGAAACGCTTGTTAAGCAAGGTTCTTGTTAAGCGAGGTACCACTGTATATTTCTCTGAAACATGAGATGGTGATAATGGTGATAATTTTTGTTTCTCCCTTTTTTGGAAACATTAGACCCCAAGCAGTCCTGGAGCAGATGTACATTTGTTTGGCTCTTCTCACCTTAATTCTTTTCCAAAGCAAATATTTTAAATGACCATCTTTTTATAGGTGTTGTGAGTGCCTAAGATGTTGCGGAAGAAGAGACGCAAGACCTCGGACGGTTTGGCTTGGCCACCCAGAAAAGAGAGATCAAAGATACCCACGCAATATGATCAACAATCAGAAATACAACTTCTTTACTTTTCTACCAGGGGTAAGCCATCATGTAAAACTATAGCCAAATAATTGTCATATTCTTATTAACTTTTTGTATAACTTTGATAGTATCTAGGTTTAAATATCATCTATTATCGAACATTTTAGGTTGGTGATTCTCAAATTTTCCCACTAAGAAACCAACCTTTAGTGTGGACCTCAGCAGTCTGGAAGTGTTGGCAATACTCTATGCTGAGTTGTTGAGTGATCTCAATGAAAAAGCAAGTTCTTCAGTGGGAACATGTTCAGGAGGGAAGCTTTTCATAATAAAACAATGTAAAAGGTCAGCAAGCTAGATGTTTTGGTGGTTCCAGGCAGTGTTCCATAGCCCACCAGAAATCGGATTGAGTTCCACTTGTGGAAAAGGGGCACAGAGCAGAAGAGGATGTAAAGAAGAAGAGGGTTGTGGCCTAGACTATAACATTCTTGTGAAATATTTCACAAAGAACTCTTAAGAACACTTTGGTTTGCCGACTGTGTGGTCGGAAGAGTTATGTCCACTCAATCCATACCTGTGAGCATTGCCAAACTATTCAGGTTGACATGTCCCATGTTGTCCTGAGCTTGAATGCTGAAATGTCCACACTCATAAACATGCAAATGCCTTGCACTCCACTAGATCATTGACTGTTCTTGTCTAACCCTGTCTAGTCTTAACTAGCAGTGGCTCTTCAGAGATATTTTGAACTGAAGATCTTTCTGGGGTAGAGTTGCCATAATTTTCTTCCACAAAATCAGGACAAGACCCTCTGTCCCATTTATTAGTATGTGAACCCAATCCCCCAAAATTGGAACTGTCCTGTTTTTCAGGACATATGACAATCATATTCTGGGGTTGATCTTGGGACAGCCTCTGTAAAAGAACCATAACATTCAGAAGCCATACTCTTCATGAACCAACTACTTGAAGTGACTGGCAAACGTATGTTCACTTTTATCTCTAGTACAGTGTTTCCCAACCTGGGGACATGACTTCCCAAAGCAGCAGGATGGCTGTGGTCTTCTAACCTGCTTACCCCCTAAGGTCTATGACTGCCTGGCAGTGACAGCAGAATGGTGGCAACAGCACAGCTTGATTTACACCACCATCCTTTAAAAAAGGGTGTTTCATACATACCTCGTTATGGCACACTTACGTATGACCACTGCACAGACAAACCCTTTTTTTAAAACAAATGGTATCATCACAAAACTGCGAGTGCTCTTGCCACCAACACTGCCAAGTCACCACCCATATAGATTGAACTGCAATAACTGAGTCATTCCCTTACTTTTAGATAAATCTTGGAGACTAGAGACTACTCAGCTTAATCACTTCTCTTGAATCATACATTTCTGCGACCTTTTCCAAGACAGATCTGAAACCCAATTTCTGTAATGCAAAACAGTTACGAGACAACTAAAGACATGCATATCCCACCAAACGTTGTAAAAAATTTCCAAAGACTTTCCACAAAGTCCTTTGTATAAAATCCTTTTCCAAGAAGTATAAAAAGTTTCTATGTTAGATTGTTAACCTTAGATGAGCTGCTGCAAATGTCTCTGCCTTGATTTCTCTTTCAAATAATGCATTCTGCCTTACCCTGTTTTTAGGTGCTGTTCAACCAGTTCAAGTACTTCTTTAACCTCTACTTCTTGTTTCTGGCCTGTTCTCAATTTGTTCCTGAAATGAGGCTTGGTGCACTTTATACGTATTGGGTTCCCCTGGTAGGTAATATCGAGTTTATTTATTCAAGAAAAGTTTCACTGTTTGAATACAAAATGCCCTTTGTTACCTTATCTTGAAGATCCAAGTAATGGTGTAACCTAAAATGGTTTTTGTTAGCTTATTTTATGAAGCCTACCCTTTGTGTATTTGGGAATTGTAGCTGCTCAGACTGACTTTTAAACTGATTTAATAAAAACGGTTGCCATTCAGAAACAGGACTTTGAACAGTGCAGAAAAATGCATGGAGATACTTGATCTGGAGAGCAATTTTCCCATAGCTCAGCCTTCCCATTCGTACAGCTGAAGGAAGGAGATTCCCTTGGGTTGACCATCCTGTGAACACTTATTATGGTTATTAAGAATATTTATCTACTGCTTTTCCATCAAGAAGTTTACAGAACAAAATATATGATTCCCTGTCCCAAAAAGGGTAACAATCTAAAAAAAAAGATGCAGAAGAAACTAGCTAATTGTGGGATCTAAATTAGCTACCACAAAATACAGTGGTAACTTATATAACAAGTGCCCCACATAACAAGTGATTTGCATAACAAGCACAAATTCCCATTGGGAATATGCTCCTCTCAACAAGCCTGCTTCATTTAACCAGCCCCAGGCAACCTGAAAGCAACTTGGCCAGGTCATCTGGGGACGCAAAAAGCAGGTGCATGGAGAAACAGGAAGTGTTGCTTCCTAATGGGCGGCGTGCTAGGCAGCCCTGATGCTCCGCATGGACCCTGTTTTAAAGGGCTGCCAGCCAGCGCACTGCTGCTTCTAACTGCCCCCAACTGCCCCCAAGTACCAGTCTCCAGCAGCAGCCCAGGTATGCCCCCTATCCTTCATGCAGCCTCCTAACCATGTCTACTCAGAAGTAAGCCTCATTGTGTTCAATGGGGCTTACTCCCAGGAAAGTGTCATTAGGATTGCAGCCTCCTAAGCATGTCCACTGAGAAGTAAGCCCCATTGAGTTAAATGGGTCCTACTCCCAGGAAAGTGTCTTTAGGATTGCAGCCTAAGTAGACTTCATAGGATCATGCACATTGAATGCATGTTTTGAATACGTGTTTTGAAATGATGATAAAACAGTGTTTTGTCATCATTTTAACATACAGTTAATATTTTTATATAAATATTTTTTGGGTTGTGGAACCAATCGTCTGAGTTTCCATTATTTCCTATGGGAAAATCCGCTTCACATAAAGAGTGTTTCACATAAAATGCATGCTTCCGGAATGAATAAAACTTGTTATGTGAGGCACCAATGTATGCTGTTCTGGTTTGAACTGAATGACTTCTACTTTGAGCATAATCCTAACTGTGTCTACTCAAAAGTAAGCCCCATTGTGTTCAATGGGTCTTACTCCCAGGAAAGGATTCCCAGGAAAGCCTTCTCCTGCTACCTATAAATGGAGTATATAAATTTAAATAGAGCCTGGTTGGTAGGGCTGTAGGTGGCGCAAGCCGTTAAGACGCTTGTGCTTGTTAACCAGCAGGCCAGGGTTCGAGACCCGGGTCGGCCCCACAAGACAGGGTGAACTCCTGTCCTTAGCCCAGCTCTGCGATGCCAGCTGGATCCAATTGTATCGGCTCTGCCTTTCCATTGGACTGATTCAGTGGCGTGGAGAGGGGGGACTTGATGCTTGGGTAACAGCCTATCCTCCATAACAATCCAACCCAGGCTTTCGTGCTTTGCATGCAACGTATGCAGTGCAGAGCACGATACCATAGTCTTTCAAGACTGACGGAGGCCTGGTTGGTAGGAATTTCTTGCAATTATTCCAGAAAGAGCAATTAAAACTCCATTGCACCAGTGTGATCCTTTGCACCAGTGTGGTCTCAGTGCATGGAAATAATTGGATTTTTGGGGCCCTAGGTTCAAAGGTCTACCTAATAACGAAGCTTTAGTCATTCACTAGATATGCTGATTGTGTTTTTGCTTGATTATATTTACTCTAGGCTAGCTGAAAGAGGTTCTGGATTGGAACACCAATGCTAATAGAAGGTTTTCTGTTTTTCCTTAGCCAATAGTAGCTTACGGTGCAGTCCTAACCTGCACCAGTACAACCAGGCTGCAGAGGCCTATGCGGTATCCAGCTCAGGTTAGGAACAGACTAGTGGTAATTCAATGTAAGGAGATTTTTGCTCCCCCATGGGGCTACTGGGATCTGCACCAGCTATTAAGCTGGTTCAAATCTGAGCAGCTTATGCATGCTGTTGTTATGCATGCTGATGCAAGTAAATCTTGCCTCCAACAGGACCCAATCCTCCTCTGTTGGTCCTTCCTTTCCCCAAACACACTCCCTTCCCTGCCTAGAATGCCCTCCCACCCCCTACACTGCCTGGTGCAAATTTGTTCATTCCAGCTGTGCAGGGACTGGATATATCAACTCCCAAATTGGAACCAAATGGGAGCCAATTCTCACATTGGAACAAATGTGCCTTTTGGTGTTATAATGATTTCAATTAATTTTATTGCAGTTCAGGTTGTTTAAATTTCTTAGGGTGCAATCCTAGCCTGTGATAGTGGAACTCAATGGTTTTCCCATTCCTATAGATATATGGGAGGAATTGCATGTCTGTGCATTGGCCTAACTCTCCCCCAGGAGAAGTGGTGGGCTCTAGCAGGTTCGCACCTACTCTGTAGTACCAGTTGTTAATGAGAGATAAGACATATAGTTTAAAAATAGCCATTTAAAAGTGGCTGCCCGATGGGCATAGAACCGGTTGTTAATTTCTTTGAATCCCATCACTGCCCAGGAGTGATGCTTAAGTGTCTTTTTGCACTTTTGTGACACTCCCAGGTCATCGCAGGACTTACGTTGGAGCTTATGCTGGCGTTACTGGAGGTTAGGATTGCCGTCTAAGGGCACAATCCTAATGAATTTTGGCTGGCCTAACCCACTCAGCATATCTTCCTGTGATGGTGTGTGGATGTTGGCATATGCCTGTGCACTGGCCTTATCCCTTCCAGGAGTGGGGCAGAAGTACTTTACAGCACTTTTGTGACACCCCCATGTCAGCACAGGCCGGGGCTTGTGCCAGCCTAAATGGAGTTTAGGATTGCAATGCAGACTATAGGTTTTGTTGTTCAATCATGTTATATTTTTTCATTCTACTTATGTTTTTATTATTAGCCAACTTGAGTTGACAGTTGTGAGAATCCCCTTGCAACTGCGCCATTACATTTGTCAAGGCTAGGAAATAATGAGTGTGTGGCAAGTTGGATTGTTCAAGCCTTACTCTTGTAGAGCCTTTGTGATTTCTTCAGGTCACATGAGTGATTAAAATGCAGCATGTGAGCTGCCACAGTGATACGTATAAAAGGCCTTTTGTTCTTTATGGACTGCTAATTTTGGTATAGGATGACAGCATGAGTTGAGATGGGTCAGTGAGGCAGAACATATGGGAATGTTTTGTGTGTGTGTGTTTTCTTGGAATGATTATTTGAAATCATGATCCTTATGTTACTTGATTGTTGTTCTTGTCTGTGCTGCCTGATAACATTCTTGGATTCTCTTTCAAAATATTAATGAGTAACACTACTGTTTTCAGTTTCATTCAATAGGCTATAAAGGTTTTCTAAAATAATCCTATATATATACAATTTAAAAATGCTAGAGGAACTATCTAGCCTATGTCTTTCTTTATCATGGAAAATATGACCTTTTGCTTTGTATTGTATGATAATAACTTCCAAACAGTGTGACAATACCACATTTGCATTTTTCTATAAAGCAAGCCTGGGTGGGGGAACATAACAATTTAATCCTGAATCTGACTTAATGGAAGCAACACAAAGGAGTCCAGTATGGGCCATGACATTATCAGGACAGATTAGTTTCCTGGTAGGTGGGCCTTAAGTGCATTTTTAAAAGCAATTCTTTCTCCTCCTATAGATAAGAGTCTTTATTTTTGGGTACAATTTATAACATTCTTTTGTTTTTTTTGCTTTTTTTAATCATTAACAATACAATCCTATGCAAGTTCACTCAAACATCTCACTGTGCTGAATGGGGCTTATTCCTTAGTAAATGATTTTTGATATGCTCTATTAAGACATATGAGAGATCTGATAAAGGTGCCAGTCTAGTATGTTAAAAGGAACCTAATCTTTGTCTTGTCAGTTCTTAGATTAAAGTATTTGAATGTTGCCCTTCTGCCACACAATGATATTCAAGGTGGCTCACAAAAGGGTACAAAGTACCATATATTAAAATAGAAATACAAAGTTTAATTTTAAGAATTTTTATAGAAAGTATATTAAAATGTAGGGCAATAAAAATCCAAGCCAAGCAGCAAATAGGAGCAATAAACTCAGGGCAGTATTAAAGCCAAATCAAAAGTTTTGCTGGCTCTCAGCAAATATTCCATAAGGAGACTTGGCTTGTAGGTGGACTTTAGCCATGGGTGTGGTAGCAAATCCCTGCCAAGATATGGCGCTTACAGGATAACCTTGGGCCCCAGTAACTGACCCAGTTCAGATAATCCATCAAAACATGGTTTGATATAACTTGAAACACTTGAAACACAGTGTCCAGTATGGAGGTTGGAGGAAACAAATTTAACTCAACTAGGAAGCTTTCCATTTAGACAAATGTACATGCAGGAAAAGTAGGAAGACTTGTTCTTCTTCTTCTGTGATTTAGCTAACTATGGATTGTTAAATGTGTATCGAGTCATCCGTTATGACTTAGTCAAAGCTTCCTCACAAGGCTGTTGCCAAAATAAAAGGATTGTGTATATTTCTTGTCTCTCCTTGGAGGAATTGTGTAGGAGGGAGCCAGCAATAAAGAACACATTAGTATTAATATTTATATGCAACTTAAAATGGGCTTACATGGTAAGTGAAAAGATGGTTCCTTGACATAAAGGGGTTTGAAACCTTAAGAAAAGAAACAGAGAACAGCAACTACAAAAAATGCTAAGGAATAATAGGGACAGTTGCTCCCTTTTTCTTACATATAAGAGAACCACCATTTAAAAGGTGCCATTTAAAAGGACACATCATTTTTTAAAATGAATGTGAGATTCAGCAAGTGCTTTGTGTGTGTGTGTGTGTGTGTGTGTGTGTGAGATGATGATGATGATGATGTTCAAAGAATATGGCTGCAATATTAAAGACACTTTCCTGAGAATAAGATCCACTGAATACAATGAGGCTTACTTTTGAGTAGACATGGTTAGGATTGTGCTTTATATGTTATTAAATTCATTAGGGTTCAGCCAATGTGGGTCCCTGGCAGATGGTTCACCAGTGGTATCCAGTGAGGGCAGCAGCAGCAAGGGGTGGGATGAGCCTGGGGGCAGCACTCTTCACCTGGGCTCATGGCAAGTTGGTAAATGTCCTGCACTGTTGAGTTCATCTTATGGGATAATTAGCATGAGTTAGCATAAGAATAATGTGCAGGGTCTGACAATCTTTACAAAAAGTAGCATCATCTATCATCAGGTAGACCATACTGCAGGACGGAACAACTCAGCAGTTTTCTGTGCATGGAACTTGTTTTTCATTTGTATCCCTTCTCTCTTTAGGGGTTTGTGCTCACTGTTACCATCATCCGCGAGGCTGTGGAGGAGATCCGATGCTACATGCGTGACAAGGAAGTGAACTCCCAGATCTACAGCAAACTCACAGCAAGAGGTCAGCTGTTTGGCTCCACATCTGTTTGCTGTGTCCTTTTGCTGACTGCCCGAACAGCGGGAATTGCAACTCAATCAAATGTTGCTGACAGTGGGAGAAGCAGATATTGGGATGATGAGCTGGCCAGGGGAGGGTGTTGTTATCAAGTATATAGGCACGAGGCTTAATGGTCATTCCCGTTGCTCATAATTCAGGCAGTGGATTCATGTGTTCTAATGAAAGAGCGCTTGGTTCAACTATAGGTTGTCAGTAAATGGACATCCTACAATTTTTTTTAAAAAAAACAGCCTATGTGAGATCAGGCGAATTGGTTGGAATCAGTTTATCAGAGCGGCATGGTCAAACCATAGGATGTGGTGTTGCACACACAATCCTCTTGCTTATCCACATATCCATCTCTTCTTATGCGCTGCAACTGCTTGGAATCCTTGACAGAACTTTCAAAGTGAAGAAACTGACTTCTGATGCCAAAGAGTGTTTGGGGAGAAAAAATCAAATAAGAATGATAGAAAACCCTTTATGCTACAAAAATAAGGAAGCTGTTCTGTTCATTCTTGTTTTACTATTGAATGACTTTTCTTTCTGTGCTCATTTGTTTTAAAAATGATACCAGTTCAAAGGAAAATTTTATCCCATTTTTATCCAAAAGGAAATTTTTTTATCCAAATCAGACACTAATTATTAGCCATTGTATTGCACACCATTGGAAGTTCATCTGCCTGTGAGGAATTCTAGCATTTTGGCAATATTATATAGTATTATTATATAGATATTATCTTGGCATTATTATACTTTTTCCAGCCATGGTAGGGTTTCTTGATTTGCACTCCTTTCTACCAGTAATGGACATGGTAGGTAAGGGTAGAGGAAGAGAAAATGTCAAGCTTGATATTTTCCTTGTTAAGGAAAGTTACCACTTTAACCCACAAAATTAAAAAATAATCATTGCACGTGTATGTTCTTATTGTGTATGAACATACAATCCAGGGAAGACGTAAGAGGCATTTACTCTGGATTGCTATATGCATTTCCCTTAGGTTTCCCATAGGTGGCAACATAACTATGTCGGTATAAAAGGTCCCATAGTTACTCTGGATTGTAGCCTTAGGCTGCAATCCTATTCCCACTTTCCTGGGAGTAAGCTCCATTGACTATAAAGGAATTTACTTCTGAGCAGACAGGCATAAGATTGGGTTGTTTGCTGCTAATTTATGGGGCACTAGAAAACAATTTTTTTCCAAACCAATTGTATATGCAAATTCAGACACCTTGTGCATTCATTCATTAGCCTGACTTTGCTATTAAATTTGAAGACCAGATTTTGGTTTAATTTCCTTCTTTGGCTATGGCTTTAAAATTTCAGGATTGTTTTTCTTTTCTTTCTTTCTCTCCTTTCCCCTTCAAGCTTGCAGAGCATAATAAGGGATAAGATAAAAAAATTCCTGTGTAATGCAGTGGGATCTCCTGCTGAGGGAATACTCCTTTGATACAGATCATTGACATTTACCAGCCATATAGAAAAAAACAATATTTTCCCAAACCTTCTGTGCTCTATTTTGCAAATCATGGTTTGTAAGGCCACCAAAAATCCAAAAGCTCGTTGGAAGAGATAAAAACTGTCTTTGATTCTTGGGTGCATTTTCTTTGTTCTTGGAGATATTTTATTTTGATTTCTGGTTTTCTCCCCAAAATGAAATATGTTCTGTGCTGTGCAGATCTACCTCAAACAGTTCCATTTAGTTTGAAATTGGAGGCATTCCTCGCTAGTATTGGATTCATTTGCAATATCAGGAAAAATGTTGGAGCATAAACGGCAGGAAAGGAATGGCTAGTTGGCATTATGCATAATCAATATAATCTAGATGCAGGGTGATCCGATGTCATAACTGGCAAAGAAGACAAGGTCCCCCAAATATAGGACACCCAAGAAAAGTGTAAGACATGACAAAATAAAAGCTAAAAACACTCGTATAGTTTTCATGTATTGCCTTAAATTATGTCACTTATTATTAAATTTAAAACTATTATATATAAGTTTACTACATATGATTAATTACAAGAAGGCTATACGTGCTTCCTGCTCATAGGGAAAAGGAGAACATTGCAAGTTCTTTCCCATTACACAAGGTTAAAAAGGAGGACATGTCTTGGAAAAAGGGGACATTTGGTTAACCTGTAACAACCACAATTTTTGTGCTTCTGGTCACTAGTATCACTCCTCAAGGGTGGAACCCCAGAAACCTGTTAGCTACTTGACTGTTGGATACAAAACTGGCTTATCCAAAACCAAATGGAGGACATTTTCAGTTGTTTCTCTTCATATTACAAAGAGGAGTAGGAAACAGGTACAAGAATGTGTAAACCTGTTCTGTTTTTTCATGTACAACACTATCTTAACCTAGGCTGCCACAACTCATTGGTGATGTAGGGAGGCAAGCACATGTCTGTACACTGGCCTAACCTTCCCCCAGGTGTGGCACACAAGTGTTTTACGGCACTTTTGTGACATCCCCAGATCAGTATAGGACTTATGCTGGGGCTTAGGTTGGCCTAACTGGATATTAGTATTGCAGCCTAAGGGCGCAATCCAGAGCAAGTTCAACCTGCTCTGCCCTAACTGCTCTCTCCTAACTATTCTGTATCCAGAGCAGAAAGTTATGCTGTATCCAGAGAGTCAGGAAGCCTGGGCTGCCCTAACTGCTCCAGAGCATGCTAAGTCAGTGACAGCTGGGGAGGGCTTGCTCCTGAGTAGACCCCCCTCAGATCACACTGAAGAAGGAATAGCTGTTGTGCCTACATTATAAGGAAGCCCAGCAGTTCCTGACAACCAGTTACAGCTGCATTTCTTCTAGTGCAAGATGGATGCTTGGAGTGGCCTGCTGTATCCTGAGGTTAGTGGGCTGCCATAGTTGTGCCATATCCTGAGGTTGAGAGGCAGGGATTGCAGCTAGGCTGGCCAAGAACTCAGATTTTTGGTCAACACTACCATTCTTACTCAGGCCTTATCATGGACCCCTATGGGTCTACTCATTACTATACCTGCTCCTGAGGTGGTATATCTCTGAGGAACTGGAAGAGGGTATTTCTGCCTTGAAACAATCTTTAGATACAGAGTAACTGCTCTGCCCTAGGCAATGCTAAACTTGCCCTCAACTTGCCTCTCCTGAGCTGCTTAGGCTGCCCCAGTTAGGGCAGAGCAGGTCCACCTCTCTTAGGGCACCCTATCTTGCCTTGCTCTGCCCTAAGCCTCTTCCAGAGTAACTGGGCTGGAGCATCTTGCAGTTGCTCCACCCTAGTGATAGATAGGGCAACCCAAGGGCTCTTTTGTGGACAGATTAGTTGCTCTGGATTGTGCTGCCTGTCATGGTTTAGTTAGTATTATATCTGCATTCAGCCATAGAGTTGACACTGAGAGGGTTGGAAAATAACTTCCATAATCCAGAGCTCCAAAGTGTTAATGGGTTTGACCCAATATGCTTTTGAGGAAGGATGGTTTTGTTTCCATAAGTGAATTGCAGCATCTTACAAATGATCTTGTAGCATTACAAGCCAGAACAGTTGTAGCAGAAACTGCTTATGAAGCTGCTATAATGTGGGCAGTTATTTCCCTTGCTTTAATTTCCTTGTTGGCTGTTGACCAATTTCCCCTCATTGTACCACTTTGTTGTGGTACAATTGTACAGCAACACACACACACACAGTTTATATTTGTGACTATCTCCATCATGTACGTTTTTCCCCATCCTTTTGGCACATGGTTAAAAAAAGAGGCAGCAGTAAAGATACTTCTTTACTGCACAGCCCAGTCCATGTGGTTTGACACCATTGCATGTGGTTTTGGTATTTACTTGCACATACAAAACACACAGAGTAGTATGAGTTCACACCATGGAAAACCAACTTTCTGACCATTCCTTGTTTATGTGAGTGTTGTAAGGGCATGAGCACAATCCAAACTATGTCTACTAAAAAATAAGCCCCATTGTGTTTAAAGGGTCTCAGTCCCAGGAAAGTGTCTTTAGGATTGCAGCCAATATCTCTTTCAACAAAATTGTTGTGTTTTGCACAGAATCAAATTTTTTTTGGTACACTGTGACTAAACCGTAATTAGGCCCGCACAAGTCCTATGCAGCCCTGGGGGTGTCACAAAAGTGCTGTAAGGCACCTCTGTACCATTCCTGGGAAGGTTAGGCCATTGCACATGCATGCACTGGCTTCATCACATCATCATGGAAATGGAGAAACAAGTGAATTTTGCTGGCCTACATTTATTAGGATTGTGCCATGTCTCTGTTTATCTGCCTTTCTAAAACCCTTGTAGAGTCAGTTTAAAGAGGGTTGCCTCTTGATAGGTCCTTGGGGTTTGTGTTTCTGCATTTAATCTACACCTCTCATAGGGCGAAATCCAGAGTAACTATGGGGAGTCCTTGCTCCGGTGTAAGAACAATTTACTCTGAATTGCAATATGAATTTCCCATAGGTTTTCAGGAGGTGGTGCAGTAACTACGGGTGCACGTAATGTCTCTTACGTGCTCACTTAGGGCACAATCCAGAGTAACTACGGGGAGTCCTAGCTCCGGTGTAAGAACAATTTACTCTGAATTGCAATATTTATTTATTTTATTTTATTTATTTTATTAATTTATATCCCACCTTTCCTCCTCTGCAAGAGGGAGCTCAAGGCGGCTGACATCAGGGAATAAAACATCATTAAAATAGATAATAAATAAAGATTAAAACACCATTAAAATATAATTAAAATACAATTAAATTGAATAAAAACATGCAGACTAAAAATATTTGTTAAAAACAGTAAAAACAATAAAAACAACTGTCCCCCCCACCTCTGCCTCATTTAAAATGCTTTTTTAAATAGAAGGTTTTAAGGCTGCGCCTGAAGCTCTATATTGAGGGAGCTTTCCTCAGTTCAAAGGGGAGCTTTTCTCAGTTTGAACTTTTTTCTCAGTTCAAATTTCCCATAGGTTTTCACTAGGTGATGCAGTAACTATGCGCAAGTGGTTAAGACGCTGTGCCTGTTAACCAGCAGGCCAGGGTTCGAGACCCGGGTCGGCCCCACAAGACAGGGTGAGCTCCTGTCCTTAGCCCAGCTCTGTGACACAGCTGGATCCAATCATATTGGCTCTGCCTTTCCATTGGACTAATTCAGTGGCGTGGAGAGGGGGGATTTGCTGCTTGGGTAACAGCCTATCCTCCATAACAATCCAACCCAGGCTTTAGTGCTTCGCATGCAGCGTATGCAGCGCCAAGCACGATACCATAGTCTTCCAAGACTGACGGAGGCCTGCTTATCTTATCTACAATGTCTCTTATGTGCTCCCGAAGTTACTCTGGATTGTAGGGGTAGTTACTCTGGGTTTGTCTGATAAACTCTGAATCAACACAACATAGTATGGGTACATTTGAGCAGTTGAAATTCTGTTTTACTTGTCTAAAGCTTCTGGTTGGTTCCAGAGCATGCCTGTTTTATGGAATCTCAGGAAAAAGGGCAAGGAAAGGTGCTGATGCCTGAGAGAGTTGGCTTGAAGGGTCTGGTCTGTGTGGCAAGGGACAAGTCCCTTCTGTAGAACACAAGTGCTCTTGAATCTCAAGAGGACTACGGTTACAATCCTAATCTCCAGATTGGCTGGCCTAAGTCCCGGCACAAGTGCTGGCCTGGAGGTGTCACAAAAATGCTGCAAGGCACTTCTGCACCACTCCTTAGGGAGGGTTAGGCCAGTGTACAGACATGCCTTCCTACATCACCACAGGAATGGGAAGTTGTGCCCTTCAAGAACAATGTAGCACCAAATAATTGAATTTCTGTGGGAAGTTCAGAGATGTGTGCAGAACTTTTAAGAAAGAAGTGATTCAGAAGGAGAAAAAGAAGAGTGATTCAAAAAACAGCCAATGTTTTGTGGCTGGATAGGGTAGCTGAAAGTTATGAGAGATGGATTTTCTTATGAGTGAATGAAGATACTGCAGGTATTTCCTGTGGCTTCTCGCTAATTATTGCTCTGAGGTGTAAGGTATTTGCAAAAGTCTTTTTAATAGCAGCAATGATGATCAACACTATATGTAAACCAGCAGGCAGCCCAGGAGCCTAGATTGATTCCATTATCAGTCAGAGGCAGAACACTGAAGCATATCCTCAGAAGTAAATATTTTAAATGTGATGTGATCAAAACCTTATAGAGCTAATGCTTCCGTTCTACTGAGTCTGAGAATTATTTCCTTTCTAGACCTTTGTTGGTGCTGTTGCTGGCCTAGTGAGAAGCTCCTAAGAGATGCTTGAATACCAAAAGAGGCTTTGGGATAATAGTTGGGAGGGAGAAAGGGCTGGGTTGCACTTACCCCCAGCAGGGGCACATCCTCTACTTGCTGGTGCTCATTGACAGTGCTGTTCACTAGGTGCGTGCCATGAAGATGTTTTACAGCACATTTAAAGCACCTAGCACCTGTGCTATGGCTCAGTGTCAGTGTTGAGCAATGTTAGGATTGGGCCCTAAATCATGCAGACTTATATTGTCTATGGGAAGTGGGTGGAAGGAATAATAAGGAAGTAAATAATGGAAAGAGTTAATTGTTTATTTAGTGATTTATACCCTGCCTTCAACGTTGTAACATTTTTCTGAAAAATCCTGCCAGAAAAAAAATATAGCAGGAAGAGAAATGGCTGTAATCTATATCTCTTTTTCTTTTATGTAGGAACAGTCAAGGTGAAGAGCTCCAATATTCAGGTCGGGGACCTTATCATTGTAGAAAAGGTATGTCCAGGTTTGCAAATATTTTAACTCCTGAAGGCACAATCCTAATAAATTAGGCCAGTGCAACTCATACGTCTCCCCATTCCCATTGTGCCATGGGGAGGCCGGCACATTTAGCTAAATTTAGCCCATCCAGAAAGCTGTGGAATGTACATTGTTCAAGGCTAACTTTTCCCATGAATTTAAATGGGTTGGTCACATCTAAAGACCAATTTTCACATTGCACAGAAAGTTCTATATTCCAGCTGTTGTTTGTTCTCCAAACTTTTCAGACTGAGGGCTGCATCAAATATCAGGCACAGTGTTGAGGACTGGAAAAATAAATACATTTTAAATAGAAGATCTAAGTAAAAACATTAGGGATGGACTCGTAGATAAAAGAGTTAATGGGTTCAAAGTTCCAGGATTTCTCCAAGCCCCAACACACACCACAGAAATAAAGCATACACTTAAATGGACTCCCATTCCCCGTCCACATGTAGCTTAATTACATGAACAGGAGTAATTCCTCAGAACCAGCACCTCACAGGAAGCTCCAGGACAGACAACCTTCCCCAACCCTTGGTAAGCCTTCTAAGGACTTCAGAGGACTCAAAAACTTACATTTTCCCTTACTAGGAAGTTAAGTTTTTCAGTGTTCTGAGTGCCAGGAAGGCTGCACATGGTGTTCCTAATCTTCAGAACCCCACCCATGTTGCATTTGGTTGAGCAGGCCACAGGCCCCAAAGAACCAGGGGCTTACCATGAATTGCATCTGGCCCCCTGGCCAAGGTTTGGACACCACTGTTCTAGGGCAAGAGTCTCCAAACCTCAGCCTAGGGGCCAGATGTGGCCCACAGCAAGCCTCTAAATGGCCCATGACCAGTCTCTAATTCCCTAAGAACCTCTGCCCTAGTTGAACAAACACAACATCAGCTGTGATGGTGTGGTAGGAGAATGGGATTCCTATTAAGTGTTCCTGTGCTAATATTTTGGAGGTCCTATTAAGTGTTTTTATTATTTCTGTGCTGTGTGTTGGTGCTTGCAGAAATCCTGGAAATGTAAGCCCATTTATTCATTAATCTACCTCTAATGTATTTAAATTTTCTATTTAAAATATTTTATTTGACCCTCGACACTGTGCAGATAAAGATGTGGCCCTTTAGCTGAAAACTTTACACACCCCTGTTCTAGGGAAAAGGAGAACAGTAGGTTTGGGAAAGGATAGTTTGGGGTGGAAAATTTCCCTAAATTATTTCTTATTCTTTAGAATTTCAGCCATGCATTCACTCTCTTATGTGTCTGAAATTCTCCCACAAGATGAATGGCCCAGTACTAGGAAGTGCAGTGGATGGACAGGGACAGGGTGAGGCATCACCCTGCCTGCTTCTTCTCTGCTCCAAACAGGTCCTCTGTCTGATTTTTTTAAAAGGAGCCATATCTATTATTATGGAAAAGCATACGTTTGTGCATGTAGTTGAAAGTGTACAGTTCAGTTACTCAAAGCGCAACTGAGCTATATAATCACTGAATTGGAGCCCTACTTGTGTTTCAAAAAGGAAAGAAGTATCTCTTTTCTTTTAAAAGGAAAATTCTTTAAAATAAAGTCTCATTTTGTGCAAGTTCTCTAATTGGGAATATTTACTGAACACTCTTTCTTTTCACAACGCAGAACCAGCGGGTCCCTGCTGACATGATCTTCCTGAGGACATCAGAAAAGAATGGTAAACATCTGGAACCAATTGTGAAAATAACCATTAACCTTTCGCTGGTTATTTGGACAAAATAATCATTTTGAAAAAGTAACCTAAGTAGATATAATTTTAGACTCTGCGAGCCTGACCAATTCAGCACTCTCTTTGGATAGCTCGGGTGTCCTTCTTGTTTTATAATTTGTGATCATTTAAAACAGAGAGGTTGTTTCTCCTGTTGTGTAAGGTCATATAATTTCAGGAAAAGAAAGATTGATGTGGCATGCTGTCTTGCACTCTGGCTTTGCTGAGCTTCATACTGGCTTGTCTTTGAATGTGTCAGCATTTCTTCTGAAAGCACAAAAAGCCCATAATTTATTATCTCAATTAATCCAGGGTTCCATATCATATTTATTGACTTTGTCACATGCAGAACTGCAAGAAAAGGAAAGCATGGCTTTAAAACTGCTTGGTTTCCAGACCGCAGGACCCTGCCTGTGTGCGATAATATTTATCAAGTGAACAAACTGCCCCATGGCACTGTTTACTCAAGTGCAGTTGTGTTCTTGATGGCCTCAGACAAATTGTTGTGGGTCATACATAGACAGTGACCCAGATCAAAAGTGCAGTGCAGGAAGCCCACTTGGAGCTGTCCCCACCACTGAAGCCAATTGGGGTTGTTATGGTTGTGGCTATGACAAATCAGCTGGGGATGGGGGAAATATATGAATGGTGAAGTCTGCTCCCAGCACATCCCCATGGACATACTGGTTTGAATGAACATGCTCAAAATAGTTTTATTTCTGCTCAGTGGAGAAGGAACCAGTGTTCTATAACAGGTAGGAAAGAACAAACGGAGGCATTGAACAGTACAAGGTATATGGGGTTTTTATTCTTATATCATCATCATGAGTTATCCTGTTCTAGACTGCAGTGCTCCACCAAAGCTATGTACTGTATATACTTCACTGAAACATCTTAGGAAAGAAAATTAAACACTTAAATCTGTATGGATGGCGAAAAGCAAGCAAATTTGCTTCGTTGTTGCTTATTGTGCATAATTTCTTCTGTTTCTACCAGTCATGGGGAAAAGGCAGTGCAGATTCACAAGCCCAGCCCACTACCTCATCACTCAAAATCCAGTGTGGCTCATGCTACCTCTAAGATTTCGTCATTGATGTTGCAAAATTGCAACATTTAAACATGTCTTAGCAATCCTGAAGGCTAGAAGTTTCATTTCTTAAAATATGGGGAAAAGCTAATTCAAGCATGAGGCTTCTGAAATGGAGGAAAAAATTCCTGGGAGCATTATCAACGTGGAATCCGAGATTCAGGGTTGATCCTCTGATATTGCATACCTAAACATAGATCTCAAACCATTTTCTGTTTAAAAGACATTTCGGCCCAACGCTGCATATATACAACAGGGATCAAATGTGTTCTGTAAGCTGGGCAGGAATGGCTTAATACCTTGAGGCTTCAGTTGGACTGATTTAAGTCCTGGCACAGGTCCTGTGCTGGGCTGGGGGTGTTACAAAGGTGCCATAAGGCACTTCTGTGCCATCCCTTTTTGAGGGGAGGTTAGGCCTGTGCACAGACACCCACCAGCTTGCCCTCACACCTCCATGGGAGCAGGTAAATAGGTGTTATGCCGGCCTAAATTGGTTAGTATTGTGCCCTGTGTTGGTTTTTGAAAAATGAGAAATATAGTCTTGTTGGCCCAAAGGCTTCTAGCTTCACACTAGTAGTTTCACTAATAGTTCCATACTTTAGAAACAGCCAAGATTCTGCATTAACCCTTGTGCGATCTTCACAGAGTTGGTGCTAGCATATAGATATATAAAAAACTGCCAACGACACATTTTCTGTGCTACATTCCAGTCATCCTCATAAACTAATCCCATCTGCCTTAGATTTTTCTTAAAATGTTGTTTGAACAAAAAAAAAGCTTTTTTCATTAATATAGATTTAAAATCCACAGGT
Source organism: Cryptoblepharus egeriae (assembly GCA_030015325.1). NCBI lineage: Eukaryota > Metazoa > Chordata > Lepidosauria > Squamata > Scincidae > Cryptoblepharus > Cryptoblepharus egeriae. Next base: position 175,464,285 of record JAREYC010000003.1, on the reverse strand, counting down.
TCCTGCTTTCTACGCACCGATCAGCTGGATGGTGAAACAGACTGGAAGTTGCGTCTGCCTGTCAGTTGCACTCAGAGGTTACCCACTGCTTCTGTATGTAAAGTTTTTTAAAAATTTTGTTATTTAATCTTCTATTAGTCTTCTATAGTGCAGCCATAATTTATATTATTAATTTTATTATATACTAGTGAAAATGTACCAGCATTGTGGGAGAAAAATTCCTCCGTATGTCAACCCCCCACTGCGCAACAACCCCATGTGCATCATCCAGTCCATGCACATCTTCCCCCATGCATATCATCAGCCTATGTGTATCAAAATCCCATGCGATCAACGCCCCATGCGCAACATCCCCCAGGTGCATCAACCCCCCATGCACATCAGCATCCTATGTGTAACATCTCCCCATGCACATTGTCCCCCACATGCATTGTCCCCAAGTGCTTCAACCCTCATGCACATCAACCCACATGCCCAACGTCCGCCCATGTGCATCAACCCCCCCATGCACAACACCCCCTCCTTGTTGCAATACCCTCCCTCACAACGGTGGGCACCCCTATCTGGCAGGTTCAGGATTTGGGGCTGGGTATTGATCAGTCTTCAATGTTAAATATAGGCTGAAAATATATTACATCCCTTTTCATCCTCTTAGGGATTAAATTTAACAACATCAATTCTTGGTGGGTTTTGATGTCACAGAAGGAACACCCTCCCCAAATGTTTTGCTTCTGGGTCCCGGGGTTGGGGGAGTGTCCATCAGTCAGTAACTTTTCAATGCAAAGTATGGGGAGAAAAACACATTGTGCCCTTTTTCACCTCCTTCCAGTTGGAATTTCCAAAAACCAGTTCTTAATGGGCGCCTCCATCACTGGGAGTAAATGAGAGCTGTGCAAGACCATTTTTGTGCATGCTCAAAAATATAATTTCATTTGTGTTTTAAATGATTTAACCTTGTTTGGAAAGAGTACTTCAAAAAGGAGGGAGAAAATATTTAATATTGTGAATTCATTTTGAACCTTGTGTGTGTAGGACCTTCTTCAGATCCGATCTTATGTGTATGCAGAAGAGCCAAACATTGACATCCATAACTTTGTTGGGACTTTTACACGAGTAAGTGTGATGTATATAACCTTGTTTCTTCTGTATGAATTGCATAGTGGTTTTAGGACTGGAGGAAATTTTCAGATCACAAAGGATCACAAGATCATAGATTTAATTCACAATAGCAAAAAAAAGAAAAAAGGGGGTTAGCAGTTGTACAAATCAATCAGTATTAGATATTTTCTAGAACTAGTAACAGGCTGTTATATTTTTATGTCCCTGTTCAAGATCATTTTCAAGTTGACAAAAAAGAAACTAAACCAGAAACCTAACTTGAAAAAACCTAGCTTGACCTGAAAGAAAATCAAAATAATATAAAGAACAGAAGTGATATGAAATTGAAACCTTTCATCGGTCTTAATTTCAAATGGGATTGTGGAGTCTCATTTCTTCCAAAATTAGGAAAATCCCAACAAAACCTGTTTGTTCACAGCTTGCTGTACTTTGGTAGTTGTTGGCTTGGTACTTGTTGGCTTGACTTGGTATTTGTTGGCTTGTAACAGTTGTTTCTTGTGGATGCAAACTGTGGCAAACCTTTTTGAATGTTAAAATATTTTTGACAAATTTTATTGTTTGACAAATTTTAATGATATGTCCTCTTGATATTTGCTGTGCCAAAGTTTGGGAATCTTGGACAGAGACAGGCATGGAAAGAGTTCAATTAATAAATCAAATAATTTATAGGGGAATGGGTTTTCAGATGCTACTTTTAGAATCCACATTATTTTTAAATGGTTAAATTATCTGGCGCTTTGATGTTACTTTCACTCCTGTGATACAAATACTATGTTTCTGAGGGGTCAGAATGAAACTGCTACAAAATTGTTGTAACCATTTATTAGGGTCCAAAGAGTTGCAATTAATTCTGATAGGAAAGGGGTAAACAAAACACATGTTGTGTCCTTTCAGTTTTTTTGTTTTTGATTTGGTAACTCTTTCAGGAGGACAGTGACCCTCCAGTGAATGAGAGCTTAAGCATTGAAAATACACTATGGGCCAGCACCGTCATTGCTTCAGGTAAGGCCAAAGCAATGTGTGTCATTTCCAAAGAGAATATGTTAACAATTTTTTAAAAATCTCTTGGTAGTTGAAATAATAATCTCTTGTCAATGGAAATTAGTGGTTGAAATGAAGTTTTCCACTTGTCCTAACACCGTAGGGAGTTCTGCGCTGACATCTAATTACCCCTTGGACATTTATAGATGAGGAGGCCTTTGGAATTCCAATACCCTTTGGACAAAGCATCCACTGCTGGAATAGCACTTAATTGCTCTCAATATTGACGTTCTAAATCTGTAACAGAAAGGGTGTCAAAGACATTATAGATGGAAAATAGGATAAAAGATCTCTCAAGAAAATGTCTGCCTCCTAGTTTGTAATTTCAAAAAAGAGTATCTTAGAAAAGCAAGACCAGATGTATCCTGCAGAAATAGGGGAAGAGGTTTTTTCCAAAGTACATATAATAATAAATGAAGAAAATCTTATTTTCCTCCCCTTCACCAAAGCAGTCACAGGAAACTTCTATCTAGCATACCCTTTAAATCCTCAGCCTAACATAATTTTATATAGGTTTGTGTAAAAGGACAGCTGGAGCACCTTCCCTCAGAGGTAAGGCTAAAATAAGGTCTTGAATTTAGGGGGTGGGCAACTAAGTGGGTATTGTGACAATTTATTTATTTATTTATTTATTTATTTATTTATTTATTTATTTATTCAATTTGTACCTCGCCTTTCCTCCCCCATAAGAGGGAGCCCAAGGCGGCTAACATTAAAGAATAAAACACCATTAAAATGCTAATAAATACAAATTTAAAACATAATTAAAATACCATTTAAAATACAATTAGAATAATAAAGATTAAGAACAATTAAAAACAAGCTAAAAGACATTCCTTAAAACAATGAAAAACACTAAAACACTGCCCCCACCCTCTGCCCTGTTTAAAACGCTTTTTTAAAATAAAAGGTTTTTAGGCTCCCCCTGAAGCTCTGTATTGAGGGAGCTTTCCTAAGTTCTATGGGGAGGGAGTTCCAAAGCCGGGGTGCCACCACCAAGAAGGCGACAAGAGTTTATAAAATTGTGAATGGCCTGAAACAAATTGGTAACACATTTTTTGTAATGAAATCTTGTAATGAAATCATCCTATGAAATTGGCTGACAAGAGATTCAGCGAAGGAAGTGCTTCTTTACACAAACATAAGTATACAATCTTATTATGAGCCAGAAGCAATGAACTTCAGACCACAGCCATAACACAATGCCTGAGCACTTAGGTTGGTGATGCCTTGCTACTCCTGGTAGTCCCTGGAGGAAGGGGTGCTCATTGCAGAGGCCTCATGTACCCTGTTCCCTCTCTGTGGAGGCTGGAAGTATCTATAGGGGAAGTAATGGGGCATGCAAAGCTGCGTGTACCCTTTTTCAGGGACACTGACTGCATTGAAGCTCTTCTGGCATGTTCATTCTGCGTTCTTCCTGGAGGAAGGGCACTGAGTGCAGCTCCTTCTCACATCCCATTCCTTCTCTGTGAAGTCTGGGAATCTCCACTTGGAAGGAAAGCTGCCTGAGGCTGGGGGAAGTTATGTACTCCCATTTGACATAATGCCCAGTGAGGTGTCCCTCTTCTTTGGACCACTTTCCTCTGATGATGGCAGCCTATTCCATAAATTTATGTTTCGTTTGAAGAATCACTTCCCTTTATCTCCCTAATCTAGGTTAGGTGATTAACTGATTTGGGGTTGGGTCTTTGGCCTCCTTGTGACTTTTGTCCTTGGTGCTTAGTAATATTGCTGCAGCCTGTTCTGACCACATGTTTCATGAGCAATGATTTTCAACCAGTGTGCCATGGCACAGTGGTGTGCCACAGATAGCCTTCAGGCGTGCTACAGGATTTTGGGGAATGTCATTCATTAATAGGGAAATTAGGGGATTTGAACAGCCTGGTATGCCTTGTCAATGGTGAAAACAACTGATGGTTTGTCTTGACAATTTCAGTGCCTCGCTAGTGTGCCATGAGATGAAAAAGGTTGAAAACCACTGTTCTAGAGCTATGTGGTCCCCACCCAAAAGTTTTAGACTGCTTTTTGACAACCTCTTCCCCAGAGTACTCCACTCTTCGTACTCTATTTTAATCATGATTTAAATATTAGTATATTTTATATATTAGTAGTCTACACTCATGTTCAAAATATAATGAAAAGCTACAAAACTCATCCTAGTAAAATTTTATGAACAGCTCAGTAGTACCCACAGTAAATTTATCTGCAAACATTCCTAGGCACATGATACTGTAAGCCATATTTGAACCATGACTCAGAAGAACCTCTAGGTGGTATCATAACACAAATATTGTATAGCAAAATTTGTAGAGATCATTCCCCCTCCCCCTTTGGATAAGGAGAGTGCCACAGCATGTTGTTTTATTCCCTTCACTGAATTTATTTTTTTTAAAGATGCAGGATGGGCAGACAATTTCTCTAGGTTTACAGGCATGGCCCTGATAACAGAACAATGGTTCGAGGTCAACTGTGTGCATGTGTAAAAGTGGTGTCTGTTCTAATGAATGTTTTTATACCTTTTTGTCGTCTGATTTATTTATCCTAGTTTCAGGACTTTAATCTTAAGAGCGTCTTAAAATGATACTAATAGTCTCATAAGCAAAAAAGTACTTGTACCAAAATGTATTGCTCTCTTGCTAACCTCTTCCACTGTGGTTCTTACACTGTATTAAATAGCCAAGTTGCCTCCTTGTCTCCAACTCATCAGTCTAGGGAGAAAAGCACAACATCCTCAAGAAAGAGTGTATCTCTGACATCAAGACCTTGCACAAACCTTTCAGCGTCCTCCTTTCTCTTGTGTGTGACCATCTAAAGCAGTTGTGGATAACTTTTTATGCGCCAGCGCCCAGCTTGTATGCTTGGAACTTTGGGCATGCACAGTGGACCAGGTGTGCCCTGAGCCCATTGTGCATGCCCAGAGCTGTGGGCGTGCATGCTGGGCACTTGTCCCCCTCAGGTTGGTTCTGCTCCTTCAGTAGAGAGGGCTCTTAGTGCCCTCCCCAGCATGCATCCCATAGGTTTGCCACCACTGATCTAAAGCTGCCAAATTTACTTTGAGAGATTGAAGCTTTGTGTTGGAGTATAAACCCAGTGGACTCTCCCTCCCCCATGCTCAATACCCTCCCCCACTATGCACCAACTCCCCATTGCACACACCCCCACTGTGCATCAACCTTCCCATGTGGACCCACTCCCCCCATTTGCACCACCACTTCCATGCGCACACACCCCCATGTGCACTATCCCCCTCTGTGCACCTGTCCTCCGAGTGTATCAGCTGGATGTTGATCAGTCAGTCTTCAATGTTATGTAAAGGCAGAAAATGCATTGCACCTCTTTCCTGACCTTTAGGGGTTAAACTTCTCATCATTGGTTCTTGATGGGTGTTCCTCTCACAGAAGGAACACCCTCCCCAAATTTCATGTTTCTAGGCCCAGCGGTTTTGGCTGGGTGTTGATGAGTCAGTGAATCAGTGAGTGAGTCAGCGACTTTTTAGTTTTACGTATATATTGTATATAGATTACCCAGGACAAAGAGTGCAGTCCTAGAATCAGAGAATCCTAGAGTTGGAAGGGACCCAGTAGGTCATCTAGTCCAAACCCCTGCCCGCAGCAGGAAATCCTCTTAGAGCATCCCTGACAGGTGCTCGTCAAGCCTCTGCTTGAAGATCCCCAGTGAGGGAGATTCTACCACCTCCCTTGGCAATCTGTTCCACTGCCGAACCGCCCTCACCATCAGGAATTTTTTCCAGATATCCAACCTGAGGCTCCTTTCTTGCCGTTTGTACCCATTGGTTCTAGTTCTGCTTTCAGAGACAGCTATGAACAAATGAGCCCCTTCCTCCAGAGGACAGCCCTTCAGTCTCCTCTCAGCCTCCTCTTCTCCAGGCTGAACATCCCAAGTTCCTCCAGCCTTTCCTCGTAGGGCTTCCCTTCCATCCCTCTAATCATTCTTGTCCCACTCCTAACCTAGGCAGGCACAACTCATCAGTCTTTCCATCCCCTTGGTGATATAGGGAGGCCATATCACTGGCCTAATATCACTGTGCACTGGCCTAATCCTCCCTCAGGAGTGGGCAGAAGGGGCTTTCAGCACTTTTGTGACACCCCCAGTTCAGCACAGGACTTATGCCGAGGTTTAGGCCAGCCTAACTACAGGTTAGGATTGCAGCCTTGAGTTGTAATCCTAAAACCACTTTCCTGAGAGTAAGACCCATTGTACATAATGCGGCAACTTTAAGTAGACATGGTTAGAATTGTCCTTGAAGTTCCATAAAATTTAGTAGGGCTTACTTTTGAGTAGACACACAGGATTGCATGTCTTTTTGGATCTTTGTTATCATCTACTTTTCTTTATCTAATGTTAATTCTTTTGTTTCTCTCAGGAACAGTCGTGGGAGTTGTTCTGTACACAGGTCGTGAATTACGAAGTGTTATGAACACTTCAAATCCAAGGAGTAAGGTAAGGAAAGAAACTTTGTGGTCTTATAATGGTAAGAGTCACTGAATTGTTACTTGAAAAGAACTAGCAGTCCATTCTGGCTTTCTGATTTGAACATCAGTGATGTACCGTATTTATCATGTTCACACTTAAAAACATATTAGACTACTGGACACCTAAAACTGTATTGTGTAACCTGACACTTCTCATTGGAAAGCTTCATATACAGTATAATATCACCAATAACATTTTATTAGACTTCTCATGATGAGGACATAATGTTTCTAGATCTTCTTTGTAGCCATCCATTGAGACAACAGAGCTGAGAAATGCTAGATTTTTTTTTCTTCAGGAGCAACAGTGTGTTTGTGTGTTTGCATTCTTGTTGTCTTCTCATGGCACACTGAGCTCTGTGGACATCTCTGAGGGTTTCTGACTCTTGTGATGTCACCTCTGGCTTCTGAAAGGGACTCCTGGGTTCTTCAACTGGACTCTGCTTGTAGAAGAAGAAGGACTGAAGAAGGAGGACTGTCATTATTAGAGACAGTTACTCAAAAACCAGATACATAGAAGCCAGAGGAGTTTTTCAGCAATTTTCAACCTCTGTGCTGCAGACTTCTGCAGTAAACCTGCAAACTGTTGCCACAGACTGGCTGAAAATCCATACGTCTAAAGCTGGGGTGTCCAAACATTGGCAGAAGGGTGACATCTTCTCTCTGACACTATGGGAACTAAAAAAATTGTTTTATTTCAAATTTGAATAAATTTACATAAATGAATATATTAGAGACAGAACTTATGAATGAATTCACATTTGTTCAGAAACACTTTCTAATACAGAGACAGGGTGATCTTCAAACCAGTTCATAAGCATTTTCATACACCGATCGAAGAGGTGTGTACCCTCCCCAGCCCTCAGAATAAACTCCCTTTGCCTCCAGAGGATTACAGGGCTTGCCAGTGGGCTGGATGAAGGGAGCTTGCTGCACACCACATAGAAGCATGCTGTGGGCTGCATCTGGCCCCAGGCCAGAGGTTGAACATCCCTGATATAAAGTGTGCCTTTGCCATATGTAGGATCCTTATGAAGGTAGCATGGTGGCAGTCTATGACACATGTAGTAAGAATTAGGAACTTACTAATAAGCTATCTTTTATTTCCTAGATTGGCCTCTTTGACTTGGAAGTGAATTGCCTCACCAAGATTCTCTTTGGCGCACTCGTTGTTGTCTCTTTAGTAATGGTAGCCCTTCAGCACTTTGCTGGGCGCTGGTACCTTCAGATCATCAGATTTCTTCTTCTTTTCTCAAACATAATCCCTATTAGGTATGTACAAACTTCTCCCTTTTAAGTATTCTGCAGTTACTGGTTTTGTATCATATGTATTTGCAAGTATTATAAATACAGATTTGGTCACATAGTTATTCTAAGACATATCACTGATTACAGTTTCAGTTCAGGTTTCCTCATGTGAAAGCAGCTCCATTAAGAATTATTGAACAGAAAGCCCATGTGATACCTTTGAGGCTTTACTATTTCAGACTTAATGCAGAATTTTAGAAGGTTGACTGTTCCCCCCTATGAAATACTCCCTGTACTGTTATGTGTGAAACTTAGCTAGAACTTTCTCCATGGCACACAGATATTACTTTTAGAGGGAATAATTTATGTGGGGGGGAGTTCAAAGTATTGTATTGTATTTCTACACTACTTTTTGGTCTAATGTTACCCAAACTGGCTCACAAACATAATAAAAATAAAATCAGATATAATTAAAAACTGGAAGACAACCGTTAAACCCAAGATAATTAACAGAGCCCAGCATGCAATTTAAAAAAAGCAAATGAAAAATATAGTCACATTGGTCCTCTAGAGAGATAGGCAGGATATGAGTGAGTGAGATTGATCTACATGTTTATTGGTAATGATGCGCAGGAACCAAATGGCTGGTTTGTTTTTGTTGTGTTTTTCCCCCCACTGCACAGCCTACGTGTGAATCTTGATATGGGAAAAATTGTCTACAGCTGGATGATCCGAAGGGATTCTAAAATTCCTGGCACTGTGGTCCGATCCAGCACAATTCCAGAGCAGCTGGGAAGAATATCCTATTTGCTTACAGATAAAACAGGTATATTTTTAAGGAGAGGGGATGAACTGTGTTAACTGTAGGAATCAGAATTTTTTTTTTTGAAAAAGCACAGTTTACAGAAATCGTTTTATTAAAATTACTCAGTGCAAGTTTAAAATTAAGTCTCTTACCCTACAATCCAGAGTAACTATGGGAGCACATAAGAGACTTTACGTGTACCCGTAATTACTGCACCATCTAGTGAAAACCTATGGGAAATTCATATTGCAATCCAGAGCAAATTGTTCTTACACCGGAGCAAGGACTCCCCGTAGTTACTCTGGATTGTGCCCTAAGTCTCAGGTGAGATGTTCTTTTTCTTATAATGAGACAAGCCTTCATTTTTGAGTCTTCTAAAATGATTTGAGTAACTTTTTTTTTCCTTCTACAGTATACTACCAAAATTAAAAGTCAAGGTTTTTATTCCTGTTAGGAATTTAATCAGCACATTCTTTTTTACAGACCTATAGCTTTCGATTTCAATAGAATCTCAATGAAAAAAATGGCAACTAGAAATTTTATGGCATCAACTTCTAACAGGATAAGACTACAGGGAGTTAGTGGGGCAGAATGTTATACTTCATTTGCATAAGATTAGCCTTCCCTAGGGATGTCATCCCTGTAAAGAAATTTTAGATTATTTATCTGATGAGATTCCTATCTGCATATATTTGCAAATGTGGAAAAACATTAATTCTAAAGGGGGGATGGACAGTATGGATCCTTTGTGTTTAGAGAGAATGCACAGATGTGTCACAGCAGGCAGCCTCTTAGAAAAAAGCATCTGTCTTCTAAAACGGGTTTACAAATTGACAGGAGTCTTAGGGGGCTGAGTAGATTGTTCTTAGGAAACACCACTTTTGATTGCTTTCCCCCAGGTTTTTTTTCCCCAAAAACCCTTCTTACAAATAAAGATGATCTCTTTTTTTGGTCTGGTGTTCTGTTTTCAGAGAATTCGATTTACAAAGGGAAGACTTCAAAATGTTATGGGGGGGATGAAAATCTCCACCTGTGGTCTGAATTGGTACAACAGCCCTTCCTGTCTCCTCATTTCCACTTTATTTTGCTGTATTGTAAATCAAGCCTATGATAACTGCAGCTGCTTGTGGTTTTGTCAGTGCAAGCATCAAAGTAACAATTTTTTTAAATGCAGTTCATTCGATTAATCTCTCTAGTCCATCATTTTAGCTAAATCATTCCAGTTACTAGATAAACTTTTATGTCATTTTTATGTCTTTTCATCAAAATGGGGGAACCGAAATTACACTCAACTGGCAGGCCTCCGTCAGTCTTGAAAGACTATGGTATTGTGTTCAGCGCTGCGTACGCTGCATGCAAAGCACGAAAGCCTGGGTTAGATTGTTATGGAAGATAGGCTGTTACCCAAGCAGCAAATCTCCCCTCTACACACCACTGAATTAGTCCAATGGAAAGGCAGAGCCGATACGATTGGATCCAGCTGGCATCGCAGAGCTGGGCTAAGGACAGGCGCTCACCCTGTCTTGTGGGGCCAACCAGGGTCTCAAACCCTGGCCTGCTGGTTAACAGGCACAGCGTCTTAACCACTTGCGCCACCCACAACCCACTACACTCAAAGATCTATTGATCCATACTACCCAGAAAATTGAAATTTGGTCCAGTACACATGTAGATGAAAATGCTATTAGTGAACTGTAATTAAGCTGTTAATTGTTGTGAGTTGAGGCTTTCTCACAGGTCACACCAATTTAGGCTGCAGTGCATGCCTACCGAGGAGTAAGTTCCAGTAACTTATAAATTTAAGACATTTATGCTCCCTCTTATGAGTGAAGGACCACACTTTTAGTTAAAACTAATCAGAATCAAAACACTGTTTGATATCCTGATTTGTTAACAGATCACACTTCCTCAAAAGGTAATCGTGGTTAGATCACAGTCCTAACCATGTCTTCTCAGACGTAAGCCTTATTGTGTTCAATGGGTCTTACTCCCAGGAAAGTGTCTTTAGAATTGCAGCCTTAGTGGAACTATAGTTTGTGGAATTGTGGTTAGTGGAACTATTACTTTTTTGCCATGCAGTGTAAAAGAGGAGGGGATATAGGATTATGAAAGCCCAAAATTAGGACAGGTTTATTCTGGATTATCTCATCTGTACTATCTGAACAGGATTATCTAAACTGTTATTTCAGTTATCATCTAAACGGGCCTTTTTCACTTGACTTAGGTCACAATCCTAACCATGTCTACTCAGAAGGAAGCCCCATTGTGTTCAGTGGTTCTTACTCCCAGGAAGATGTGTACAGGATTGCAGCTTTAGTAGTTGAAATAAACATAACCAAGCCAAGGAATCAGTATATCTTTTTTAAAACCATGGATCAAAGAGTAGGGAGAATATGCTGAAGTAAACTCGGTTTGTTCCTGCATGAAACATGCTCTTTCTGTCCTGTACTTGTTCTAGGAACCCTCACACAGAATGAGATGGTTTTTAAACGCCTTCACCTTGGAACAGTGGCTTACGGGCTTGACTCCATGGATGAGGTTCAGAGTCATATCTTCAGTATATATACTCAGGTGAGCACAGCAACATTACTGAATGGTTCTTGTGTTTGCTGGGTGAGATTATAAGGGAAATAGCATGGTAAAACCATACTTGAAATTAAAAGGACTTTTCCAAGCAGTTTATGACATGATAGAAATTGAAAAGTGAAAATGAAGCTTCCGCTGGGGAAGCCCCTTCTTTTTCTCAGTGAATGTGTGAGGATCACATGCACTTACCATGCATATGCCCTACTGTGCCAGCCAGGGGCATCACTAGGGTTCGCGTCACCCGATGCAGGAGGCCAGCGCATCATCCCCATGCAGTGGGTAGGGCTACAACCTGGATGGTGGGCATGGTTATGTGCCATTGCCCGGCCTTTGTTTGTTTTATGGTCATTAAGGAAATAACCTCACGCCCACCACCCAAAAACAATTCAGTAAGATTTTCAACACCCACTTCAGTTTTTAAGATCCTATATTTAAACAGGTTCAGTATGATTTGGGATTAAATCACTTTTAAACCCAGCAAGTTTTTATTATTTCTGCTAGACCAGGGTGATCATAAGTGATAATTAGACAGAGGATTATTCCCCCCAATGTGGGACACCCAAGAAAAGTGTAGAACATAAGAAAATAAAAGCTCAAAACCCTTGTGTATATTGCTTCCATATGATTAAACATTCTATTACCAAATATTAGATTTAAAATAATTGCATATAATTTAATAATAAAGAGCACAGTCCTACCCGTGTCTATTCAAAAGTAAGCTCTATTGTGTTCAAAGGGACTTATTCCCAGGGAAGTGTATTTAGGATTGGAGCCAAAATTCATTAATTCCAAGTAGGCTATAGGTAGATTAACCATATGTCATAACCAAAAAAGAAGTCATGAGGATATGACACCCCCAAAATGTAGGATGGAGATATATATTTCAAGTACTTAATTTAAACACTATGGCTGCAATCCTAAAGACATTTTCCTTTGAGTAAGACCCACTGAACACAATGGATCTTAAGTTTGATGAGAGATGGTTAGGATTCCACTGTTTATTATTATTAAATATAATTTATTATATATAATTTATGAATTACAAGCACACTACGTGCTGCGTGCTCACAAGGAAATGGAAGACAAGAAACACTTTTCCAGGACACAAGGCTAAAAAAGACGTGTCCTGGAAAAATAGGACATCTGGTAAAAAATATTTTAAAAAGTCAAAACTGCCTTAAACTCCCCCCCCCCAGCATTTAAACCCCAGAGGGAAGAGGGCTGGAGATTCAGGCTTGAGTAGAGGGAGGAGAGAAGTTTGGACTTAACAAAGGCTTTACAAATAAAATTTTTTTTAAAATTTTCTTTACCTGCTGAGCCAGTTTCAGTGTTGGGGGGCTGCCTTCTGGAGCACTTTCAGGCTCTGGCTGCCTAGGATCAGGACCATGAATCAAGGGGGCAGTGCACACCATAGCGAAGTTGGTTTTTTAGGGTGCGGGACTCATCCCTTGCAACCTCTGGCAATGCCAGTGGTGCCAGCTAGCCACATCCCTGGTGGCTGTACATTCATTATCAGTAAGAAAGGGGTCCAGTGCTTTATAGTCTCTTTCTTACTAAAGTTGAATGGGTGCTGTGGGGACATACCTAGAACATGTGTGGACCAAACCTGCTCAGCTTCAACTAGGCTGTTGCACCACGTTCCTGCCTTCTGAGAAGGATTCATGTCATTCTTTTAGTGTGCAATCCTAACCTAGGCTGGTATAACTCATGGGTCTTCCCATGAGTTCTTCTAGTTCCTGTGTCTTCCAGTTTCGGTGGTAGTGAAGGGAAGCAAGCGCATGTCTATGCACTGACCTATTCCTCCCCCAGGAGTTGCGTAGTGTCTTACGGCACTTTTGTGACAGTCCCATGCCAGCAAGGAACTTGTACTGGGACGTATGCTGTTCTAACTGGGGGTTCAGCCTTAGTTTTTAGCATCAGTGAGTGGGGCAGCAAACAACTATATCAAAACCAAAATTTCACTAATATACATTTTTTTATTTTAGAACAGTAGTAGTAAAGTGGTAAAACCTTAGAAAGTGGAAGTAGAAAAACAGTGGTAAAGGAAGCTTCCCTGTGTGTATAAGTTTAAATATAATTAAAAGGTTGGATTCTTTGGTAATTGGAAGCATTTGCCGGCCCTGATTCATTTAAACTGTAGTTCTGATTCATTGCTCTAATTATTGTTACCATGCTATGCCCTTTGGCCTGGAAGTGAAACTTTTGTCCTTTTGACACAAGAGGTTAATAGGGCAGGAAACTGGGTGACTGTATGTTCCCCCTGCGACTGGCATAATTTTGTAATTGTAAAATTACCTGGAATGTATGATGTGTGCTCTAAAAATAGCATTAAAAATTAGGTGATGGGCTTCCGACCTCCGTGTTAGGTTATAAACTGTTTTTGTTTTTCAGTGATCTTGTATTTGAGAATAAAATCTTGTTCAAACAATAGTCTCTTGCTGAATTACTTAAAGCTGTGGCTCAGTGGTTAAGATGCTGCGCTTGTCAACATGAAGGTTGGCAGGTCGGTGATTTGAGACCCAAGTGTTGCAAGCTTCCATCATTTGTTCAACTCCTCTCAACCTAGCAGTTCTAAAGCATATAAATGGAAGTAGATAAATAGGTACCACTACAGAGGGAAAGTAACAACGTTCTGTGCACCTTGGTGTTTGGTCATTATGGCCACATCTTTATGGGGCCATCATGTCTTTAAAATCATGACGTCTTTAACGGGGAAGAGAACCGTAGAGTCAGTCATGACTAGCAGGACAGCATGCAGCAGAGACCTTTATCTTTACATTTAGATATGAAACTGATAATCAATTTATTAATAAAAAACTTTTTTTAGCCCTGATAGGAACCTGGGGCACCCCTAAGTGAGCACAGGACTTGTGCCAGCCTAACTAGAGGTTAGGACTGTGAGTCGTTTAAATGAAGCACTTATCCATTTCAGTACTGTTAAGGAATGGAGGCCATAGCTCAATGATGTACTAGCTTTCTCTTGTAAACTGCTTTGTGAACTTTTCAGTTGAAAAGTGGTATATAAATACTGTAGATAGATAGCTTTGCATGCAAAAAGAAATCCCAGGTTCAGTTATTGACATCTCCAGGTAGGTCTGGAAAAGACTGCTACCCAGAGACTTAAGGAGTCCTATGCAGACAGACAATCTTAAGCTAGATAGAGCAGTCACCTTACTCAATAGAAAGCCATTGCATCTGTTAATTATGGATGTCCTTGAGTTCTGTCCTTCCTAACTTTGCATTCACCAGTCTTGAAAGACTATGGTATCATGCTCGACGCTGTATGCGAAGCACAAAGGCCTGGGTAGACTGATATGGAGGATAGGCTGTTAGCCAAGCAGCAAATCCCCCCCTCCATGCCACTGAAATAGTCCAATGGAATGGCAGAGCTGATACGATTGGTTCCAGCTGCGTCACAGAGCTGGGCTTAGTACAGGAGCTCACCCTGTCTTGTGGGTCTCGAACCCTGGCCTTCTGGTTAACAGCCACAGTGTCTTAACTGCTTGCACCACTCACAGCCCATAAATTTTGTCCTTCCTGAGGTAACCTTTTAAAGAGTTTCTGGCAGTAGGTACTAAAGTTGGGAGGGGGCAGCAGAACATCTGAACTGTGGCATTGGAGCACCCCCCACCACCTTGAAGTATTCCTACAGGCATGAAAACGTTTCTATTTCTGTTGGTGTTTTGTATATTGCTGGTTCACAGTGGAGATTTTCATGTTGTATTTGTATTTTTTTTAATTTAATGTTTAATGTCTGCTTTTATTTCCAACCTTGATGATGGTCATTTGTTGTTTATTATCATTTATTGCTGCTTTTATTTTCCTGTGCTAATACATTATTTTTACACTCATATATTATACATTCATAGATATACTGTATATACATATATACACATACATTTGTGCTGCTGCCTTTGGCACTTTTGCTGTTTTATTGCTACATTTAAAAAAAATAAGGTTTATTTATTTCAGATATGGGAAAGGGTATCTTAATGATACAACAGTAGTGATGGGCATACACAGGAATACATATAAGGTTCTCCAAAGCACATCACCTATTATTCCATTCAATTAGTCTACTTCACATACATCTAATTAATCCATTTCTATCAACTTACTATTTAAATCATTATTAACTCAAATTATCTCACGTAACACAAAAACACATTCTCTTAAATATACTATTTACAACTTCAACCATACATAGAATGGCTCCCACAATTTTTTATTTCCTCAACATCCCCATCTTTCAGTCTTTCTGTAGGAATATCCATTTCAACAATTTCATATACTTTATCTGTTACCATCTCTATGCTTGGCACAACATCCTTTTTCCAGATTTGTGTGAATAACTCCCAAATCCAGAGTAACTACGGGAGCAGTAACAGAATATTATGTGCACCCGTAGTTACTGCACCACCTAGTGAAAACCTCTGGGAAATTCATATTGGAATCCAGAGTAAGTTGTTCTTACACCGGAGCAAGGACTCCCCATTACTCTGGATTTTGCCCTATGTGTCTAGCTGCGGTAAAAATATGAATCAAATCATGTCTACAATCCTTGCTAATATGCATTGGAATTATATTCAACTAGCGAAAAGCATATTCGTATTGCAGGAGTAACATTTCCCCATATTTCATCCCCGCATGCGCGTCACCCCCCCATGCGCAACTTTTCCCTGTGCGCAACTTTCCCCCATGCGCATCATCCCCCATGCGCAACTTTCTCCCATGTGCATCATCCTCCCGTGCGCAATTTCCCCCATGCACATCATCCCCCTTGCGCAACTCCCCCCCCCCGTGCGCAACTTCCCCCTGTGCACAACATCCCCGCAAGCGCAGAATCCATGCCAGTGAAACTTCTTCCTCTGAACAACACCCCCCTAGTGCACCTGGCACCAAGGACCAAATTGGCTGGATGTTGTTCAGTCTCACATGTTAAATATAGGACAGAAACACGTTGCCCCCTTTTCAGCCCCTGAAGGGTTAAATTTCTCCAGATGGTTCTTGGTGGGAGTTCAGGTGACAGAAGGAACTCCCAGAATTCCATGCTTCAGGCCCAGCAGTTGGGGCGGAATGTTGATGAGTCATCAATTCTCCAATGCAAAGTATAGGGAGGAAAATGCGTTGCGCCCTTTTCACCCCCTTCCGGTTGGAATTTCCGAAAACCGGTTCTGAGTGCACTCCTCCCTCACGGAAGGAACACCCACCCCAAATTTCACGCTTCTAGGCCCAGTGGTTTTGGCAGGGCGGTGATGAGTGAGTGAATCAGTCAGTCAGTGAGTCAGTCGGTCAGTCAGTAACTTTTCTCTTTTATATATATAGATAAAAATATTTCCAGCCCAAATGGTATTGAACATTTTAAGATTTCCATTCTCTTATGTATCATTCTCCAAAATGCTTTTATTTTTGGACAGGTCCACCAAACAAGATAAAATGTGCCTATAGCATCATCACATTTCCAACGTTTGTTTGAAACACTCGGATCATAATCCATAAGCACAGAGGATCATAATCTTCTGTTTGCAAGTAGTGGGCATTAATGGAAGCAATTTCTCATCATCTCAGTTCATATGGATTTTGTTTTCTTTCTTAGCAATCCCAAGAGCTGCCTATTTCAAAAGGCCCTACCGTGACTACCAAAGTACGGAAAACGCTAAGCAGCCGCGTCCACGAGGCAGTGAAAGCAATTGCTTTATGCCATAATGTGACTCCCGTTTATGAATCAAATGGTGTGACTGATCAGGCTGAAGCTGAGAGGCACTATGAAGACTCTTGCAGGGTGTACCAAGCTGCTAGTCCTGATGAGGTAAAAAATTGCTATGTTTTATGTTGATGGTTTATGTGAGTAGATTTTTTTTCTAGATGCTACTCATAAATGGTAGCCTGAAAGTAATTTATCTGAACTACTAGCATTGGTATTGAGAGTTTTGTTGTATGAACATTATTGGAATAAATTGTATTCATATAAATAACCTAGAAGAGAAAAAAAATCAAGTTAAATACAATGTGCTAAACTTCCTTTTTCCATTTAGGACCTGAACCCCTGGCTTCTAAAATGCTTACTTGAGAGGCCTTAGTACAAAATTTACAACCTCAACCCCCTAAATTGTTAACCAGGAGCTGAATCTCATTGAAATCCTCTAACAGGAGAGATGCTGTCTACGTGGATTCCCCATAGGGAATTGCTGCTTTAGCCTCTTTAATAAGCATCCAAAACTCCACCTTTGAAATTCTATAGCAATAAAATATTATTAAAGCAGGAAGGTCAGTTTAAGTCACAATCAGAACAAAGCCTGAGAGGGTCTTTTCTGCTTTCCCACTTTTGAGCAGCAAGGGTAATTTCTACCAGTTGGCACAGGATTTGTTTCCTGAAACACAAAGCAGGATTTCCTAAATTTGTTTCCTGTGCACATTCCTGGGCAGGGACTCCTGAAAGCATCTTTACTTAGAGATCAGTTACAGCCTTTGGGGGCTCTGTGATCCTGTCAGGTTGAGGCCATACAGTAACAGAAAGGGGAAATGTAATAGGTAGAATCTGATCGGAGATAACCGCCCAGGAGGATTCTTGGCAAGCTGGCCTTTAACCCTGACAACACTTCACCGCTCCCCAGGATGTGAAAGAATGTGGTGATCAGATGGGTCACTCCAAGCCCTGTTCTCCAGGACTGTGCAATTAACTTGAAATCATAACTAGTAGTCAAAATGGCTACTGATTAACAATAATTTGATGCTCCTTCATTGGGCTGAAGTATAAACAATTCAAGTGGATAAGCTAGGGAGATGCATCTGTAGCTTTCTCCCAGCAGGAGATCCAGAGCAGCTTTATGGAACCACATCCCTTGTTTAGGAGAGGGTAGTGGAGACTTTTGGAGATCTTGTAATAGTTTGCTTACAAGTATATTAAGCAGCTGCAGGAAAAATATTTGGTTTAGTATTCTATTTGTTCTCATCATTTAAGAGCACAATCCTAAACATGCCTACTTGTGTTCAATGGGTCTTTCTCCCAGGAAAGTGTATTTAGGATTGCTGCCCTAGGGTGCAATCCTGATTAACTACGGGGAGTCCTTGCTCCGGTGTAAGAACAATTTGCTCTGGATTGCAATATGGATTTCCCATAGGTTTTCACTAGGTGGTGCAGTAACTACGGGTGCACGTAAAGTCTCTTACGTGCACCCGTAGTTACTCAGGATTGTAGGGTTAGTCTCTATTTACTTATGACCCATTAAGAACATTTTCATTTCATAAAATTTATTTTTTTATTCCCTGTGCATTTTCAGACAAAGGCATGAGGTTTGAGGATTTGCCTTGTACATCAACAGGCTTTAAAAAAACCCGCTGTTGCTCATTTGATGTATAAAATGAGCATCTGAGGTCTTGGAGTGTTAGTTCCTGTTATCTCCCCTGTTTTTACCTCCACTGTCTCATTATGCCCAGGGCATTGCAGGAGGGGGAGGGAGTTCACAAGTTTCATAAGAAGAAGCTTTGATATTTTTCATACACTTAACAGCATTATTGCACCAATCCCAGTGATCTGTTGTAGTACCAAGGAAAGTTCCCTCTATATTAAGAAAGTGAGTGGGATCCAAATGATACATATGGTGTAACCTTATAGTTGTGTAGTTGTCTGAGAGTTGGACTTAGACCTCCAGGTTCAAATCCCTCCTTGACTGTGAAGCTTCCTGGGTGACCTTGGATCAGCCTACCTACCTCACATGGTTGTTGTGAGAACAGCAGGAGGGGAGGAATGGAAGATTTGTAAGCCGGTTTGGGCATTTGTGTTAGCATGACAAAAGGCCAAATCAATTAAATCAATTTAATTTTGTGGTACAATTAAAGAAATAAATAAGACTTGTAGCTCATTGGATGTCGATTTTGCATTTTCATTATGAATGCAAATTGGACTGTCTGGGCACTAAAATTGGACTGAAGTTCAGTTCCATTTTCACACATTCCAAAATGAATGTACATATCAAATGTGTCCAGTTTGAAAATGTGTAGGTCAGATGCCTGTGGATGGACAGTGTTGGTGCACAGCATCAATGTCCAAAACTAGCCGCAATCAGGACTGCTTTCTCCCAGTCAAGTCTACAGATTGAAAACTGTGCTTTCCTCCCGCAGATTCAAACTACACCCCTTTCTGATCAAATGCAGAATCTCCTAAAAGAGACATTCCAAACTTAGTAATGTGGCTGTGATATCCCAATGTAATAATTTCAAGAAATTTGGATTTTGGAGTTTTCAGCACAAACTTGGAGGGGGAGGAATTTATACTGAAGCAATACTGTAGGGAGAAGAGCCTAATTTTCCCCAGCATCAAAGCCCAAACATGGAGCCATCCATTCCTGTCATGTCTTTCAGCCCCCCCCCCCAAAAAAAGGGGGGAGGGATGGGGAAATATGCATACAGCCTTTTTGGCATCCCATCTAGTTTGGTTTCTGTTATTGCCTCTGAAAAATAAGACAAGTTTTTAATTACTTTTATATGTTTTGAAAAATGTGAAGAGTTGTTTTGTGAGACTGATGCATGTAGGACAAAGAATGTGGAAAGTGTCCCATTTCACTGTATTTGTTTAATCTAAAACTGAAAAGTGGCATCATTGGAGGGTCAAGCAAAGCACAGAGGTCAAAGGCCTTAGAAAAGCATTCGTGGCCAGTGTTACTTATTAAGTCTTAACAGTAGAAGATTGAGATCAGCTTCTTGTCTAGAGGGGCTCTCAGGACAATAGGCAAGCATGTTATTTTAAAAAAGTTTGGAAGGAAATTCTTAGAACAAAGACTTTGGCTTGTGATCTTTCCAAAAAGGCTTCCAAATATTTCATAGGATTTGACTATATGTGCCTTCTTTCCTACATACTTTGTTTAACTGTAAGTTGTGTTTTTAAATCTGAAGGAATTCAGTTTCTCCTTGGATATGCTTATAACTGAAATTGAAATAAGAGCCTTTCGCCTATCATTGAGATGCTTAAATTAATTTCTTTAGGAATCATTCCCTGTCCTCAGGGATCTGTGAAAAGAAAACTGTTTAAACCTGAATAGCAAGAGTGCTAAGAATCAGTATGCAAATTTGAGTGCCTAGTGCTGCAATCCTAGAGAAATGTTCCTAGGAGTAAAGCCCATAGAACATAATGGGGCTTTCTTTTGAGTAGACATGGTTAGGATTGTGCTCTAGGATTCTTTGGTGGAAGTTCGAACAACTGAAAGCAACATAAATTTGTAGGGTAGGTATATCTAAAGGGTATCTATCTGCAGCCTTGTGGCTTTTCCCAGTATCTGTCCCAATACATAACTGAGAACAGCTTGTGCAGCCTACCCTTAATTCTGAAAAGAACTTTTCAGTTAGGGCTGTATAAAGAAACTGGCTGCAGTATAAACAAGTTTCAGGGTTTTACAGCTGTCAGCTTCATTTTCAGTCCCTCTCCTAATAATCCCTAGGATGATATTTGCTGTTTTTACAGCTGATCAACAGTGGGTCAACACAAGATATTTCCTTAAGTAGAAATGTTTCACTTGCCTTTTTAAGGTTTCAGATCTCTTCCCTCAGCTCTGTAAAAACCATCTGTAAATTGGAGAGAGTAGCAGGTAAATCTTACCCATGAACATTAAGGAACCATGGTACAAATGGGGGCAGGGAGCTCAGGCAGCAAAGTTTAGCATTTTGTATATTGTATTGACATCCATCAGTCTTGGAAGACTATGGTATTGTGCTTGATGTTGCATGCGAAGCACGAAGGCCTGGGTAGATTAATATGGAGGCTAGGTTGTTACCCAAGCAGCAAATCCCCCCTCTCTATGCCACTGAAATAGTCCAATGGAATGGCAGAGCTGATACAATTGGTTCCAGCTGCGTCGCAGAGGTGGGCTAAGGACAGGAACTCATCCTGTCTTGTGGGGCTGACCTAGGTCTTGAAACCTGGCCTACTGGTTAACAGGCACAGTGTCTTAACCACTTGCACCACCCACAGCCCATTTTAGCATGAGAATAAGGGTTTGAACTAAAAGTTGTACATTACAAAGGGAATTATCCCCTTCATGTGGATCTGGAAGCAAATTCCACTGATTTCCTTTTGCCCAGAAGTCCACAAAATTCTGGTGCCAGTCACACCTCCATACTGCTTTTGATTGGTCACAATGCACAGCTTGTATTAATCAAAATATTATGATTATCTCAGTTCTTATAACGAATAAAGAATTGTTTGAAATATTTTCCATTTGAAAAGATACATTAGTTACTGCTTTGGATTACGCTTTGGATCTCAGCACTGTAGCCTTCAATTCTGCTTTTTTGTATTCTCAGAATTACTGTAGTAACATCTGAAAGTTTTGCATCACAGTGTCTGCAATGAAATGTCGTTGCTACTGTGATGAATGCATTTTTAGCAGTAGCAGAATTCACTGGAAATTCAGTGAACAACTGAGCTACTTCCCTTCCCTCCTTTCCATTTGCATGACCCTTGAGCCTCTGAGATCAGTGGTCTATCTGACCCATGACCTTTTTTTGCATTTAGGTGGCCCTGGTACAGTGGACGGAAAGCGTAGGTTTAACACTGGTTGGCAGAGATCAGTCTTCTGTGCAGCTGAGGACTCCTGGTGGTCACATTTTAAACTATACCATTCTCCAGATCTTCCCATTCACTTACGAAAGCAAACGTATGGGAATCATTGTCCGGGTAAGTTGTATGAATAATAATAAAAATAATAACACAATAATGATTTCATGATATGATAACAGAGGTGCAGCAAGATATCTACAAAGGATAATTATGTACAGGTTGCCATGAAGATTATGTATCTAATATCTCTGCTGAGGTTTACATTTTTTAAGGCAAGCTGTGATGCTTATCTATCTATCTATCTATCTCTCTATCTCTCTATCTCTCTATCTCTCTCTCTCTCTCTCTCTCTCTCTCTCTCTCCCCCTCCGTCCCTCCCTCCCTCCCTCCCCCCAACCTACCTACCTCTTTTCAACTGAAAAGTTCACGAAGTGGTTTGCAAGAAAATGAAAAAAATTAATAGCTAATTAATAGCTAATGGGTCCCTGTCCCAAAAGGGCTCACAATCTAAAATGCAAAAGAACACCAACAGAAACCACTAGAACAGACATTTCTAGTCTGGTCTGTAGGGCCAGTTACTCTTTCCCCTGCTAAATAAAGGAGGAACACCCACTTGAAAGAGTGCCTCTTGCCCAGTTAGCAGTATAACACTTATATAAACACTTATAACCACTTTCTTCTACAACACTAAATTAGCACTAACTTTCATATATACATCAATAACATTTTCAAAAGTTCTGCATTCCAAGCACAAGGTAGGTCAAAGATTTATCAGGCAAGTCTGGTGAGATGATGCTGTGGCCCTGTAGATTCTGCAATTTGTAGCCAAAAATAGCAGTTCAGTACATTGCAATGGGATAAGGCAGAGATTCCCGAAGTGTGCATTGCATCAACCTGTAGTGTTTGAAGGCATTCACTGGGACATTGTGGAATGTACACACCTGGCAGCAGGACCACACTGCAACCCTGCAAACAGTGGCAAGAGGCAGTGGGTAGAACTGCAACACATATAGTTTTTGAATGCTTGAAAAGGTCCTCCCACCTGCACTGAGCCCCTTACCGCTGTTTGCAGCTGTAATAGCAGTACAACTTCATGCTGAACCATAGTGGGGCAGGAAAGAGTTAAATATTGCCACTCCATCCCACTGTGGTATGATCATGATCTTGCATCTATGAAGAAAAAACTTAACTATGTAGGGCCAATGGTGTAGTTAATATAAAGTATTGTTTGACCCTAAGAGACAACCCTCTACCATTTTCAGCCACTTGGAGGTCCTATTATAACCAACCATTCTATTCCAGTACTGCCACATCTTGTTGGTGAGGAGTTAGTTGTTTGTCCAACCACAAATGTTTCCCCTCTTGCTTTTTTCTGTGCAACTAGATTAGAATATGTTTTCTTTGCAATTCAGAGAATGCTATTGTGATATATAGAATAGGAAGGAGGGGAGGTCTTTGAACGCTTTCCAAAATCAGACCATGGTGGAAAAAGATGTGGTTGAGAAACAATATAACTGGCAAATCTTTCTGCAGATTTATAGTTGTAATTGTGCCATAACATGGGAACGTGCTAACCTCCTACTGAACTTGGCGAGAGGAAATGAGTAATGCAAGGAGATAGTTGATATGATATTTATATTGGACAAAAGATCTAAACTATCTTAAAGCTTGCTGTACACCACAGGAAGTAGAGTCTCTATTCCGTTTCCTACCAAAACGTTGTTAAAACGCTTCTTAACAGTTTAAATCATTTAATGCGCAAACATCTATCTTAACTGCTGCCAGAGATCTTTTATTTAGGTTTTTTCTGGCCTCTGCTGATCATCCCAAATTTGAAATTGTCCATATGTCAATGTGGACTTCCAATCAGTCTGTTTAGTGAAAGCCACAACCACAACTCTGTGCCATCCAGCAGTTGTATGTAAGAGTAAGTGTCCAACTCTGCATTAAGCTATGGCAAGTCCTTTGAATTCAATGTTTGTAAATGTGCCCAGTGAGTTGTGGTCTCGGCATGCTGTAGTAAAAAGGTTTGCTAATCAAGTTAAGACTGTAAAAGGACATCAGGAAGATGCACTTTCCAGAAAAATAGACCCAGTTTGTGGTGTTCATATCCAAAGAGGCAATCAATTGGTCTAAAAGAGGCAATGAGGTTCTCTCACCTTGGGTGCATCCACTTCAGACCTCTAGTGGAGACACTTATGAGTATTCAGTAGGAGTTCATGCTGGAAACAAGTATCATTAACCCGTTCCCCAGCAAGCAGATTTGCAAGTCCCTCAGCAGATTGCAGAGTTAGAAGGACCACATTTCCAGCTGGGTCCCCCTCCCAAACCCTGCAGCTCTATTCATGGGCAAGCAACCCCGATCAATATAAGCATGCATATTTGAAAGTGTTACTGCTTCTTCCTTTATCTACCTGAAACTAAGATTCCAGGTGAACCTCAAAATCTGGTTTAAAACAACTTGAATTCCAATTTCAGAATAAAATTTTAAATTTTTATTTTTTTCCCCAAGATGTTTTTGAAATCTATCTACAGTATTTATAAGCAGCTTTTCATCTAAAAAGTTCATAAAGCGGTTTACAAAGAAAATGAAAAAAATTAATAGCTAATAGATCCCTGTCCCAAAAGGGCTCACAATTGAAAAAGATACAAAAGAACACCAGCAGAAGCCACTATAACAGACATTGCTGGGGTGAAGAGGGCCAGTTACTCTCCCCTACTAAATAAAAGAGGGAACACTGACTTGAAAGCATGCCTCTTGCCCAGTTAGCAGGGGAAATCTGGTCTCAACTTGAGTTTTATTGTTAACCTTATTTGGGAGAAGGATTCCCCCCCCCCCCTCAAAATTTGTTTGAATGGATTCTTAAGGGAATCATGCCTGATGCATTCATACTGGTTTGGAGGTTCACTTTGACTTAATATGGATGTACAATAATCTGATTTTTTTTTACATTCAACAAGTGGTGTTGAAGTTATTTTCAATTCAGGTTCCAAAAATTTAGAAAAAAAGGACTACTGTACTCTTTGGATTTATGATTTGATCTAACTATAAACACACAGTTTTTATTTAGTTCAGTGATTTAATATTCACTCACTTTTAGTATAAATATGTAGCAGGAAAAATAATTAAACTGTGTGTGTTTAAAGTTAAAGATGAGTCACTGTGTTGTTTTCAGCTAGTCAGCAAAATGGACATCTTTCCATGAAAAGAAGTAGGAATTTGTCAAAAGCTTGAGATTTACCCTATAATCCAGAGTAACTATGGGAGCACGTAAGAGACATTTATGTCAACATAGTTACAGCACCACCTAGTGAAAACCTATGGGAAATTCATATTGTAATCTAGAGTAAATTGTTTAGATGTCGGAGCAAGGACTCCCCGTAGTTACTCTGGATTGCACCCTTAGGCCAATATCCCCTTTGGTCATTGGTGCCACCCATGGCCATGACAGCACATCAGCCAGGCGGCTGCCCCTTCAGTGGTCGTGCCAGTTATCTCCCACCCAGAGGTTTTCTAAGAGCCAGAGAGTCCTCAAGTGGCCTTCCTGAGCCTTAGAAATCCTTGTAACGTTTTTTTTTACACAAAACCAGAAGTGACATTTTTATGCCTGTAGAAGGCCTTTTCTGGGGGGGGGGGGGGGGCAGCATGTCTAGGGGCCTGGGGCAGTCTCCAGACATGCTGCTTGGGGTCACTTGACCTCCTGGACCCCTCCAGGAATGCCACTGCCCTTGTTTGACCTAGGCCGCATTCTCACAAACAGATAGCAAATCTGTATCTTAACTGTGCCATTTCAGATTACAAGTGAGGGCTCACATCACCCAAATTGTGGGTGATGAAGAGGAAAAATCTGCCTGTAAAAACTGGCTTTCACCAAAACTTTTTTCTTTGACTTACTAGTTTTCTATGAACAGGCATTGTTTTGTGGTTCATCTGAGAACCCACCTGCAGTTGGAACTGCTGGCACAGGTTTTCCATTGCACTTATTATTTGTGTTTACTTGGTCTTAGAAATGGATAATATTTGAGTCAAGTAGATCATTTCTTATGCCACTATTGGTTTTCTTGAACACATGATGTGTGCATCACCAGAGAAGTTTTGAGCTAAGAAGGGCAGTGAACAAAAGAAGAAATTACTGCTGTTCCATGAACTCTTCTCAAGCCCTTGCAGAAGTCTAGGGCATCAGGGCTTGTTTTTCAGTATAAGTTTCAGGCTGAACTCTAGTGGATCATAGAAAGGAATCAACACCAGCTCTTCCATTACCCTACAAAGCTTTCAGCTAGAAAAAGCACCCTATAAAATAATACCAGCAACAGAAACAGCAACGGTAATGAAACTTTTCTTGTCTCTTCCAGGATGAATCAACTGGGGAAATAACATTCTACATGAAGGGGGCTGATGTGGTAATGGCTGGAATCGTTCAGTACAATGACTGGCTGGAGGAAGAGGTACAACTAGTGGTGGGCTTCAGGGAGTTCTCACGGGTTCTATAGAACCCTTTGCCAACGAGTGCCTGGTTCTGAGAAAAATTAATGGGACATAAACCCTGTTCTATGGACATAGAACCTGTTGTTAATTTAGGTTATTGGGACATATAACCTGTTGTTAATTTATTTGAAACCCACTACTGGGTACAACCACTTGTCAGCACCTTAAATTTGACCTTCTGATTGGTGCAATGTGAAGTTGAATCTCAAGTGGTCTCAGTTCAGGTGGTTGCTGAGGACATCTTACTGTAGCTTAGCAGGGAGTACTCATCAAGGGAGTACTAATCAGCAGGGAGTACTCAAAAAGGGAGTACTCTATCTAGAAGCTTTCTAGATTCATCAAATGATGACAATAATATTTAGCATTTCTATAACGCGTTGGAGCATTCAGTGTGCTTCATGGATAATGTAATCCTCACCACAACCCCATAAGGTGATGTTGCCTGTAACAGAGGCAGAGAGAAGGTATGGCTTACATAAGGCCACTTAGTAAGTTCAAGGCAGAGCAAGGTTTGGTCTGGGTAGTTCCTGATTTGCCTCTGACTCACTCAGTCGCTATGCTCTGCCAGCTTTATGGAAATATAGTTTCTAAAACTTGTACAAATGATATTGAGAGAGAGCACTGCTTTTATAGTATCTGCAGCCAAAAGGACTGAATAATACTGTATTTATTTGAATATAATGCACCATCAAATCTAATGCCCACTCCATACTTAAAATCAAAATACTGCATATACTCAGTTCTAATTAACATCGAATCTTATGCACATACTGATTTTGGAGACTGAATTTGGCTGAAAAAGGTGAGTGTTATATTTGAGTGAATACAGTATATACTTGCAGGAACAAGGGCATCTTGTTTCTGTGCATTTGGGGTTTTTTGTGTATGTGTTTGTCTAAAAGATTGATGAGGATTTCATGAACGTGTGTTGTTCCTCCAGGCTTGAATTCTTAAGGTGATGTCAACCACATAATTGTGAGATGAAACATGTCTCACAGACTAGCACATAATGTAGTATATTCCCTTTATGCCACAAAAACATAGTTCTTCTTGTTATGTGATATAACAAGGAGCTGCTGCAGCAAACATCTTTCGCTGGACAAACTGTGTGTACAGAAGTGTAATGGCAAGACTAGGGAAAATCATTTTAGCAGAAGAGCAAAATAAATCAAACAACAGCACTTCCTTCCTGTCCTTTCTTAACAGAACAAAAACAGGTCACTTGCAATAGATTTTTTTAACATTCCCAATTATATATCAGTGTATCCTCTTCTGATGTTATTTGCAATCTTGTCATGTTTTGCAGTGTGGTAATATGGCAAGAGAAGGACTGAGGGTTCTTGTAGTAGCGAAGAAATCCCTGAGTGAAGAACAATATCAAGACTTCGAGGTAAGTCGCATGTAGTAGTCTTGTCCTCAGGCGTGTTTCAGTACACTCACTACTTAAACCTGCAACATATGAAGTGGAATCGTAATGTAAATGAATAACAGTGTCTCTTATTAATGATTGCATACAGTATATTTTTTTCAGCTATTATTCCTATGTCTCTGGCACTAGGGCGTGCTTAAAAAATAATCAAATAGAAATGAAACTTCTATATGAAAAAAGTCAAAATCAAAGAGGTAATGAATTAGGGTGCAATCCTAAATTAGGCCAGCACAACTCATTGGCCTTCCTGTTCCTCTGATGATGTAGGGAGGCATGCACATGTCTATGCACTGGCCTAACCCATCCCCTGGAGTGGTGCAGAAGTGCCTTGCAGCACTTTGGTGACACCCCCAGGTCAGCACAGGACATTTAGGTCGGCCTAACAGCAGGTTAGGATTTCAGCCTTACAGTGCAAACCTAAGCATGTCTACTCAGAAGTAAGTCCCATTATTGAAAATGGGGCTTACTCCCAGGAAAGTGTGGATAGGATTGCACCAATTCTTAGTCACCAATTCTCTATAGGATAGGACTTGAACCCAAAACTCCCAGGGCCAGTAACAGTGCAAGCAAGGGGTGATAGGGTACAAATTGTCCTAGTTGACATGCCTTGGAGGTTGATAGCATGCAGCTGAGAACCTGCTGTGCAGAAGCCCATGCTGCATTTGATAATGGATCTCCCCTATCCACCAGGCTTCAAACCACCACAAAATGGTGGGTCCCAGAAGCACTTTGGCAGTAATGCAATGACGTTATTCTGACACTGTTAAACCACATCTGGTGCCATGCATACCTCTGAGCAAGTAGGTCAGAGTCATACCTGCCTGGGCAGTGCCTGGGCAGTTTTGTTTGCTGCTCACATTGTCCACCAAGTACTATACTCTCCAACTTGGCTTATAAATACACAATAGCTTGTGTGATTACAGTATATAAATATGATGAACCAGTTTCAGTTCTTTAATTTCTTCCACCTGGGGTTCAGCAAAGTTCTGTGGTCTTCTGTTTTAGAAACCAGAATTTAGTTTTGGAATCTGAATTTTCAGGGCCTTTCTGTTGTCAGGAGAGGTTTTCCAGGTTTTTCCCTCCTGTGCAGACTCCATAGAGAAAGAGAGAATAAGTAACTCTTGAGCAATTGGGAAATGTCTAGTAACTCCATTCCACATCCTAGATTTTTCACATTATAGAGAGACCCAAATTAGATCTTACTTCACCGAGTATCCTTACATTACAAAACAGTCTCCTCTGGCAGAAAGGGTATGTGAAAACCGGTAATTTTTCTTCATTGCAAAATCTGCATCTAATATTCACATGAGAAATGGATGCCAGGCACACAGCTTACTGTGACCTATCCTGATTTGCATTTCACTTACTCATTATTTTTTGGGGGGGGGGGGGACTTATTTTATTTTACTTACTTAGAGCACATTCCTAACCATGTCTACTCAAAAGTAGTCCTCATTGTGTTCAGTGAATCTGAGAGCACAATCCTAACCATGTCTACTCAAAAGTAAGCCCCATCGTGTTCAATGGGTCTTACTCCCAGGAAGGTGTTTTTAGGATTGCAGTCTTACTTATAAAATTTTTATTCAGCTTTTTCCCCCGACCCAAGAGAGAATTGAGGCAGTGAATAATAAAGCATTAAATAATATTAAAACAATAAATAATAATAAAACAATATATTAAATAATAATAAAACTTATTTATATAAAAAAACTTATAAAAATAAAATAATAAAACTAAAATAATAATATTTTATTTAATAAAATAAATAATAAAATAATATATTACAATTAAAATCTAACCCTCAATGCAGAGTAACTACAGGAGCACATAAGAGACATTATGTGCACTCATAGTTACTGCACCACCTAGTGAAAACCTATGGGAAATTCATATTGCAATCCAGAGCAAATTGTTCTTACACCGGAGCAAGGACTCCCTGTAGTTACTCTGGATTGTACCCTAAAGCAATTTAGGCTGCTATCCTAAAGATACGTTCCTGGGAGTAAGACCCATTGAACCCATTGGAGCTTACTTCTGAGTAGACATGATTAGTATTGTGCTCTAAAAATTTATTAATTGCTTCCAGAACATCCTGTATCTGGACAATAAAAATCATTTAAAAATCATTTTTTGTTCCCCTTCTTCAGTGAACGAAAATTCTATTTATGGTATTTCCATCTCTTGAAATATATTCTGTGTGTGTTTTTACCAGTATATCTTTAAATATTTTTTGTCTACCTGGTCAGCAGAGAATATTTTACTGTCCCCTTTTCTATTGCTTGTGCCCTTCTTTTTTTCTTAAAAAAAATCTTAAAAAATATAAAGGTGAATGGGAAATTTGTACCTGTACATCTATTCACATTTAAACAGCATTTGGCAACCAGTTTTAGCAGATACTATACACATTCCCAGGTCTACCTGCTTCATTTTTATCTTCTGTTTCCGGTAAACTAGATTAAAGATTTTTTAAAGAGAATATACGAAGCATCTAAAGCACAAGTTTAAAACTCCTCCAAGTTACAAAGAACAAGTAGCATGAGAATTGATAAACACATTATATAATGAATCTTGCATTCTCTGTTGGTTGGTTTAACGTATTTCACTTGAAGAAAAGGCAGAGTCTATCTCCAAGGCTGCTTAGAAACAGAAGTGGAAAACAACACAACAATTCTTCTAAAAAGACAGGAAGATCTGCTAAAATCAGCATCAGCATAAGAAGCAGTATGTAGCGCGGCAGTAATAAAATGAGAGCCACAATAATTCCAAATATTTAAAAGATTGAGGAAAATAAAATAGCTTTTACACAGAGCCTAAAATTCAGGATTCGGACTAAAAATGTATGGGGAATGTATTCTGTGACAGAAAAGATGCTACCCTTTCCATCTACCCCTAATCTCAGTAGATGGAAACATCCCAGAGCAAGAGCACAGTGTTGGCACACATACAGGTTCATTCAGCAAGAAGTTGTCTGTGCAATACTTGATGGTTTTATGTGTACTATTTTAATTATATCTATTTGGAAATCATATGAAGCATTGTCTAGAAAGATACTGGAAAAAATGTACTGAGAATTTGAAATATTTCACACTGGGAAGCATGAAGATGTGATGGTGTGCTAACTGAAGTTATGTGACCTTTCATGTGCTTGTAGCCGTCTTTGCTAATCTTTGCCTTTTCCACGCCATGCAATTCCATCACCCCCACTATCTGCATTGTTCCCCCCATACATAAGCACATATACGCAGAGTAAGCACTTTGGTACATGTAACCACCTTGGGCAGGGACCTGTCATAGTTTTTCCACCCTTTTCCTCGTAAAAATCTCTAAAGCAGCATGCGCCTTGATCGATAGTGCTGAATAAATAGAGATTGTAATTTATTCCAGGACATGGAGGGACACAACAGAAATAAAAATGAAATATGACAGGAGTGGTGGTCTGGATGCATGCGGTCTGTAACAATGGCAGCCAGCTGGCAGCGTGTGGGCCCCATTAAGGCCAGGGAAGATGGCCAGTTGGCTCACCATGCGCTCAGGCGCTGCTAGGAGATAAAGAGTCTCATCACAACTGGCTAGCTGGGCTCTCCACATCTGGCTTCAAGAGGGAGGGGAAGCTGCTTGAAAAAAACAACACACACACACACAAACGGCTTCACCAGTGTGCTTCCTGCTCTAATCTCTTGCTCCCAGTCTTGATAGTGTGTTGGCCTTGGAGGGTTCCATCTTCAGAGGCCTGGATTTTATATGTCTGAAGAGTAAAGAGGAATAGGATTTGTAGGGTTAGTAGGGCCTCTCATATTGTTCACCATCTTGGCTGATTGTCCATTCTATTGACTGGCCTCTACTTCTTAGGAAATATCTGGTGCATGCCTCATTTTGTTTTATAATAAACACTTTTTTCTTATATGTTTTCTAGTATGAGTTCCATTTCCTGGAATAAAACAGATTTTGATATGGACAAAAATGTTTTCGGATCAGTTAAATGAAATATTTGCAAGTGAACCAATGGCACAAGCGTCTTCTATTTATTATTTACCCCCTACCTTTAATCCCTTCCTCACATTATCTCTCATTTTCTGACGATCCACTTTTTCAACACCTTCCAGTTATATTCAAATATCCAGACACCCAGGATATCCAGAAGTTATTCATTCAACTCTTGTTCTGCTCTTTCAATGTCTCTGCTGTTTCAAAGGCTAAAATTGCCCTCCCCCATGTAGATTTGTCTATAACAGGGTTCTCCAAAGTTTTTGGCAGGAGGGCCCCGTCTTCTCTCTGTTACTGTGTTGGGGGCCAGAAAACTAATTTACATTTCAAATTTGAATAAATTTACATATAAGAATGTACTGATTACAAAGCTTGCCCAAGGACCAGATAAAGGGGTCTTGCTGGGGGCCACATTGAGGTTTGCAGAGGGCCAGGCTGGGGTTTGGAAACCCCTGGCCTATAACATGGTGATTCTGAATGCCTTGGTATGTGTGTGAGAGAACATGATTACTTCAGCTCCTGGTCTAACTCCTTCCAGAATGGGAATAACAAGAATCTATTTGCAGAAATCTTTGGCTGCAATCCTAATCACACTTTTGTGGGATTCTCTGTGTGGTTTCAGTCCAGATAGAAATGTGCCATGCAACTGACATGCTCTGTTGTCTCAACTCCTACCGTTACAGTTTATATCTGACAGGATAAACACTGTCCCCAGAGAAGGATCCTCCCTGTGATTCAGTGTTGTCTTTAGCCAACTTCTGTAATTGCTATAATTATGCAGGTCAAGGAAATGGGAGTAAGGGCAAGGGTGAACAGGGTGGGGCTGCTGGTGCACCCCTATTCAGATTGTAACCACAAAGATTCATTACTATAACATCCAAGCATCTTTGTGTAACATAGACTAGTCTTTGGAAAAATTCCCAGAATTTCATATGTAGGGGATCTTCAAATAAAGATATTAAAAATACACCTCTCCAACTTCTAACAAAATGCTCAAAAGGTAGCTAATACAGTAAAATCTTGGACTGAGAATAGTTTGCAAGGCAAGCAAACATTTCTAATAAATTTTAACTTGATATACAAGCGATGTCTTTTAAACAAGCAAAAAAGTCCTCATTAGGTGCATCTGGAGACTTTTGGCAAAAACTGGAAAAAACTTTGTGGGCCCTCAAAAGGCCTGTGAATAGCAGTTTGAAGACTAAAAATGTGCAGTGCACCTGAGGAGGGTCATGTGCCCCCCACTGGTGCTCTGAAGCATTTGCTTCCTCGACATCCCCAGGTATGCCCATGCATCTCTAATACTGGTAATTTTCACCAGTCGACGTATAGTGTGGAAGAAAATGGTCATTCATGTGACCCTGGTTCCAAGCTGTTGAGGGCTTTAAAGAAAATGGTGTACACTTGGGAGTTGGACTCAGAAGTGCCTGTTATGTGTTTTGCAGCACTGTAAGTGCATTACGTTTTTGAGCTAGTGCTAACAGAGTGTGTCTTTTGTTCTGTTGCCAGGCCCGCTATGTTCAAGCGAAGCTGAGTGTCCATGATCGCTCCTTGAAGGTGGCAACGGTGATAGAGAGCCTGGAGATGGAAATGGAGTTGTTGTGTCTGACTGGAGTGGAGGATCAGCTACAAGCAGATGTCAGGCCTACTCTGGAAACTCTCAGAAATGCTGGCATTAAGGTATGGCTGAAATAAAAACACAAAACACAGATGTGTCTCCCTCCATCAAACAATGCTTTCATGAGCAAAACTGAGAAAGCTATTAGAACAAGGGCATTTCACATTGTTTGGCACAGCCATGAATAATTTTTTTTAAGATTGCATGCAAGTGCATCCCTTTAGAATTCCTCTTTTCAAGAATGCCTGTATTCCTTTATGTGTTATACAAGATCCTCTCTAAGCATTGGGTGTCTGTTTTTCCCTTTTTAAAGAAGGAAAAAACAGTAGTTCTTTAAGTAGTTATTGAAGAATGTAGCAAAGAATGTAGCAAAAACAATGCTACAGTCTTTTAACAATTCTTTAAAGAATGTAGCAAAAAAAAATTTTAAAAATTGATTTTTTACAAATTGAAGGGAGAGTGAATGATAAAAGAAGCTCGGTCATTTGTTTTCACTGGATAGGGCACAAACACTATCCAGTGTTATTCAAACGTCTGTCATACATACAGCAATCATGTTTTGATATGGTGGCATTATCTAGAAGAAGGATAATTAGTACTGTGGAAAATTGCTATCTTGAAAATGGAAACTTTGTATCAAACACAATTACAACACATATTCATGAAAAATTAACTGGCTGTACATGCTTTAAGAGACTCTGTTGCTTGTCAGGCTCTCATATGTGGAATAGCTTCGTACTTCCTTGCTTGGGACCAAATTCACAGCATGTGAGTTCAGTCGAAAGGAAGGGACATAAAGAAGAGTCTCCACTGGATCAGGCAATTTTGACCTTTAGAGCAGCAGAGAGAGGTTGAAAGAGCAGAACATGCGTTGAAAGAATAAGTTCTGAGTATAATTGAAAGGTTTTGAAAGAGTGGATCATCATTCAACGAACTGTCAGAAATCGGGGGATACATCTACTTCAAAAAGGTGGACAATACAAAGTGATACGGCAGAGGACAAACCTTGAGAAGCACTTACTAGTAGTGCTTCTTATGGGGGCTTATATGCAGGAGTGAATATGATAGTGTATTATGAGTAGACTGAAGGCATGATCAAGCTCTTTAGCAAACTCGACCACATTGCCTGGCCTTTTGCATGGCAATCAAATCCAGAGAGCACAAAATATTCAGGAGTTGGTTTAAAATCCCCTTCTGCACTTTGTGGTGCATCAAGCCATTTGTGGAAACCAGAGATTTCAGAGTCTGGTGTTGAAGTGGCCACCAGAGGGAGCATAGTTCTGAAGTATGATGAAGCTTGTGCATTTCCTACTATGGGTTTTGCATATAAACCAAGCACCCAACCAGTTAACTTTGAGTTGGTTTTGGTGTCTACTATTGGTGCGTATTTATAAAGCGTAATCTGCTTTCAGTTCACAGTATATATATACTGGCTGTACATGCTTTAAGCATGTGTGTGTGTGTGTGTGTGTGTGTGTGTGTGTGTGTGTATATATATATATATATATATATATATATATATATATATATATATATATATATATATATATATATATATATATATATATATTCCTCCTG
The DNA here is from genome assembly GCA_030015325.1 of Cryptoblepharus egeriae. Lineage (NCBI taxonomy): Eukaryota > Metazoa > Chordata > Lepidosauria > Squamata > Scincidae > Cryptoblepharus > Cryptoblepharus egeriae. The sequence goes on along the minus strand of JAREYC010000003.1, from coordinate 175,429,349 downwards.
TTTGGGACCCTATGTGATTCATATCTTGACACCACCTTTTTCTCAGTTAGTACTAAGTTGTTGGGGGCAAAGCTCCATTCAGAGCACTCTGTGGTATTACCAGCTACAACTGATATTGAAGTTTCAGGAGTTGGGGCCTCTGTAAGCTCTTGTCCAGAGCCCATTGCCAATCTCTGAAGCCTAGAAATTTCATGGCCGGTCTCTGAAGGGCTAGAAATTGATGATCCATTTTGTTGTCTACATCAGAATCCTGCATTTTGTTAAACTCAGTGGTGTCCTAAATTTTTGGAAGAAGAAAAACATAATCTTTTTGATGCTGTGTCATGCGTTGACTGGCCTGTGGGCACTCTGAGAGTCTCTTGTTTGTGTAAGGATTTCAATTCTTCTAAGACCAGCATTGTAATCATTTTATACCACTTTAGTTTTGTCATACTCCAAGCCTTCATTTACCCAGATAATCATTGCAGCTGTAGTACCAAATCTGTCCTGGAAATGTGTCCCATTACTGTCCACATGGAGTCCACATAGAAGATCACACTTTCTCCAAATTTGAATGTTCTCAACCTAAGATATCCTGGTCATCTATATCATCTTGGCAAATGACAGGATTCTTTTTTTTTTTTTACTACATATGAATTCCTAATGCATGACCATATTATTTACTGTTCTCTCTTTTCCAAGCTTGATTCCTATGTGAAACACAAGCAACATTCAATTTTATCACTGTACAAGAACTCCATTTAAATTATCACAAAAATCTGGTTTTTTTTATCACCAGACCCTTAGAGGTGCAAACTTCTCTCAATATGTCCATTTTATGACATTGTATGTTAATACAGTTCTGGGTTATGTGAATATTGATATATTTTTAAAGGTGTTCTGTGGGTAAACATGTACTGTGAAATGCATTTTGCTTCTATCTTCTTTTAAATACCAGTTATGAGAGATGAGAGCTTGTGGATACATAGGGAAACACAAAATGCACTTTTCTTGCTAGTTGGTTGTGAAATAGAATTCTTGTTATGATGTGATGGTGTTAACCAAGAGATGTGGTTGGTTCATGGAAGTGATGAAGGCTTGGGATAATTGGGAGGGAAGGGACCTCTGACGGTCGGTCTGAGTTGGTCAGAGTGTGTGCTGGATGGAAAGATGTACAAGTCACTGAAGGAAAAATGCGCCTGAACCAGAAACAGGGAATAAGTGAATATGGTAATTTTACCAATAATTTTTACATTTCCCATATGATTTTGTGGTTTTATTGTTTCAGTCCAGGGTGAAAATATGTCCTCTTTTTTTACGTGTCCTTTTTCTTAGCCTGGAAAATATTTTTCATGGTCTTCATTTTCCTTATGAGCAAGCAGCATGTTACCTTCTTATAATTAATAAATTATGGGTGCAATCCTATGCTGGTCTACTCTGAAGTAAGTCCAATTATATTCAATAGGGCTTACTCCCAGAAAAGTGTATTTAGGACTGCAGACTATATGTAATAGTTTTAAATTTAATAATAAGTGAAAGCAATTTAAATGAGTTTTTTTAGCTTTTATTTTTGTCATGTCCTACATTTTTCTTGAGTATCAATTTTTCTTGAGTATATATTTTTTGGGTCCTTGTCCTCTTTTTTGGTTATGACATACGGTCACCCTATTTAAGTCCATCTGCCCAATCATTTTGAGCAAACCAATAGCCTAAGATCTTTTTTCCCTTTCATGTTGCACTGGAACAAAACCCCTAAATTTTTAGCAGGATTAGACACCAAAAAGAACTTAACGTTTAAGGGCATTACCCCCAAATCCAGAGTAACTACAGGAGCACGTAAGAGACTTTACATGCACCCGTAGTTACTGCAACATCTAGTGAAAACCTAAGGGAAATTCATATTGGAATCCAGAGTAAGTTCTTCTTACACTGGAGCAAGGACTCCCCGTAGTTACTCTGGATTTTGCCCTTAGTTACTTAAAATTTTAGTATGCCTTGTAGTGGATCAGAGACCTGCATCACACATTTATTGTAAAGGCAGGTTCCCATGATTCCACTCCTGATCATCAAAGAAGGTAATCAGCATACATCTGGGAGGCAAATGTCCTTCCTGAATGTGTTCATTGTTTGTTTTCAAACATCTGACTGCCTTTCAGCCACCATGGAACAGATGCAGTCAAGTCACAGTGAAAATTCAAGAACCTGCCTGGGCCATTTGTGTGAAGCCATCATGGTCTAAGGAATGCATTGGTAGACTCTTGATGGGTACCCTCATCAGGTATCCACAGCAGTGGGATTATGGGAAGATATTATTACAAGCTACACCACAAAGAAATACTCACCATTACTGCACATTGGGAGTGGTGGTGGGTGGTTTAGCATGCTTGATTACAACATGAGGAAATTTAATATGTAAAGGTTCATTCAAAATCAGGCCCCATCCTCTTCACACATGCATCAACAAGTTTGCATCAACAAATTCTACAACCCAGTTCTGTATAATTTTGTAGATCATCTGTCAGGTTTCATCTGAAAAAACTGTATTATTTTTCTTAGGCTGCAATCCTAAAGACACTTTCCTAGGAGTAAGACCCATTGAACACAATGGGGCTAACGTTTGAGTAGACATGGTTAGGATTGTGTACTATATGATATTATCCCCCTAATCCAGAGTAACTACGGAGCACATAAGAGACATTACATGCACCCATAGTTACTGCACCACCTATTGAAAATTTATGGGAAATTCATATTGGAATCCAGAGTCAGTTGTTCTTACACCAGAGCAAGGACTCCCCGTAGTTAATCTGGATTTTGCCCTATGTGCAAATGTGTGGTTTAATGTAAGACTGGTTTATTCTATTGGAAGTAGATTCTTGTATAAGTTATCTTAAACCCAGTGTATATGCTAAACATCCTACAAAATAAACACTTTGTTGTTGGTGTTAGGATATTAAATTGTTTTTTTTTATTATAGGTATGGATGCTCACAGGGGATAAACTGGAAACTGCCACGTGTACAGCTAAGAATGCACATCTGGTAACCAGGACCCAAGACATTCATATATTTAGACTTGTGAGTAATATGAATAAAACTAGCTCGCTTAGCACTTATCTAAGGAGCAACATTATGAATCAAGGGGAATATTTTACACCAGCTACAATGTGCAGTTAGAATACAATCTGAGTATATTTTGCAAACCTAATCTTTCTCAGACCATCGTTGCATTCACACCACACCTTCAGCCATCTGATGAGTACATAGGAGTTGGACGTTGGTAGTGGAAAAAGCACACTGTGAAAACGTAGCCCTCATTTCCTCTCATGTTTCTTGGCATAAATTTATTTCTTTCCTGCAAGCACAATTGACGTGGTTCGCTTGGATCCCCCATGATAACTTCTTAAGAAGGCAAAAAGCATTTTACCAAGACTAATCAGCCCTGAAGAGCATTCCAGTTTGGATGGGCCTTTCAATGTTCCAGCTGTTGTTTAGATAGCGCCATCTGTGCGCATGGTGCTTCATCAAGTGTAACAGATAAGAAGACATGTTTTTGCCCCAAGGAGTTTATGGCCTACAAGGATGAATGCAAGCTGAACCAGCGAAGAATACACATTTGTTTTGTTTCTTGCTCTGTTACAGCAAGGTTGAGAAATTAGCAGCCCAATCCTATGCTTTTTCCTGCCATAACATGCAGGTGGGCCAGAACAGGTTACGCCACATGCTATGGTTGGGGATGCCAATCATAAGGCTTAGGGGAGACATTAAGCCCCTCAACTACCAGTGGGTTGGCTTAATTGATACCAGTCTTTCTAATTCAGCAGTTTTGTATCTAGTTTTGTATCAGTTAAAACTAATTTCTGAGAAATCTATCCCTTTCCCAAATTAGCATTTGACATTATCTACTTGATCTTTTCTAGGTGACCAATCGTGGAGAAGCTCACTTGGAACTGAACGCCTTCCGTCGCAAGCATGACTGTGCCCTTGTGATCTCTGGTGATTCCTTGGAAGTAAGATCTCAACTGTTGTTGAAAAAGATTATTGTGGTTTTCTCACAAGGTGATGTATTAGTGGGAATCAATTGCGTGCCACATAACCATATGTGTCTTTCTCACTGAATAGGTGTGCTTGAAATACTATGAATACGAATTTATGGAATTGGCTTGCCAGTGTCCAGCGGTGATCTGTTGTAGATGTGCTCCAACACAGAAGGCGCAGATTGTACGCTTGCTTCAGGAGAGAACTGGAAAACTGACCTGTGCAGTAGGTAGGATCTTCCACCTGTGCTCTCCAGTCTTACATCTCTTTATATTTATATTCTTCCAAGTTACAGCATCCAAAGCAATGTGAATGAAAATTTTTTCACTTCTCCTTTTTTGACAGTGTTTCCTCCATGCCCTCTGAGAATCCCCCATAAAAGCAAGGTGACCTCTTAAAGTGACACCTTCTGAGATGTGAGGGATTTTGCTTAATGCTACCCACTATGGGCATGAGGAAGCTCTGCATATGTGTGCATTTCTTTTAGGCTCCTGGCCATAGACCAGCATTCCTATAGAAATAAAAACCAGTTCCCACTATTCAACCACATGGTCAAGAAATAGATGAGCAATTCAGATTGGAACTTGGTTGAGTCCTTTTGTATGTGGTCAATAGGGCCAAGCAAACTTAACATTCGTAGTACACAAAGATGCACTGTTTGATCCATAGGTCTTTAAGCAATGCTTTTATTCAGGGACATTTATTCTGCCTTTCCAGTCCCAAAAAGGGGTAAACAATTCAAGGCAGATCTCAAATAAAACATAATAAACAGTGCCCCAAATACAGCAGATTGAAAGCCATGGAAGAATCCACAACCTAGATGGGCAGGTGGTAAATCAAAAATTTGTCCTAAAAAACTCAGCATTGAAACAGTACCAGAAATGAAGCCACATGCTGCACCTCCTGGGGCAGGGAGTTTTACAGCTGAGGTGTCTTAACAGAGAAGGTGTCTCAACAGAGAAGATCTTAACGAAGATCTTAACAGAGAAGATCCCAGTTCAAGATACCCCAGAAAGGGGGCAATAAACGGAGAAGGCCTTCTTCAATAACCTCAGTAGGCAAGCAGTTTCACTAGAGAAGAATAAGCAAGCCTTCCCAAACTTTTTCCATTATGAAAGTGGTCTACAACTGCACTCTTCACCACCAATTGCATTAAAAAAAATTTCAAGAGTTCTTCCTCTTTCTGGGAATCTTGGGAGGAAGGACTTGGACCTTGTTCCCACATTTCTCCTGGGTCTCTCAAACTTAGTGTGGTGCCAGGGACAAGAGACTGCCTGTTCCCATTAGGTGGCAATTGCAGGTTTTGGCTGACAATGAATCATATATACAGTCCTGTTTCTTATTACTGTATGTGAATCAGCAATTTTGTTTCATAAGAAATTCCAGAAACAAAAATCATTTATTTGATAGAGGCTAGCAAGGTCACATGTGCACTAGTCATACTGGTCACAATAATATTGATTCCATTCCCATTTCACCCGTAAGCATGCCCTGTCCATTATTTACTCATGCTTAATGCAGACATACAGGCTGTAATCCTAACCGCCGGTTGGGGTGGCCTAAAGCCCCATCACTAGTCCCGTGCTGGCCTGGGGGGGGGGGTTGACACAAAAGTCTGTAAAACTCTTTCACCACTCCTAGGAAGGGTTTGGCCAGTGCACAGGAATGCCCTTGCCTCCCTACATCACCGTAAAGAACCAGAAGACCAATGAGTTGTGTGGGTCTAGATTGGGATTGCATCCAAAGTCAACCTGTTACTCCATGTGCACGGGAAAGATTAGAAGCTTCTGCTTCTAGCTAATGACAAAACAAGATCTCAGCCTTGATTTGATCCTGAATTGCAGACATGCAGCCATGAATTAAAAGCAGAATTTCCTCGTGTCTTGTCCTCACACATGGAGGAAAGGTTAGCAAGTATGCTTGAGGTTTATACCTGTTCAACATCTGAATGTCCAACCATGGTTTGTTGTTGAATTGGAATGGAACTATTGTACTAACATCAGCTCAACTTTGAGAATCTTTTTCTGATTTTCAGTCTTTATCATCTTATGGCACACTGATAAGATGCTAAAATTGTCAGGCCCAAGACCAGTTTTTGGACCATTGTCAAGGCAAACCATGCTGCTTCCAGGAGGCTCACAACCCATTAAGTGATGATAAGGATAAATGATGGTAAACTTCCATGGTACACTTTGAACAGCATTCAGAGCACACCAGTGTGCCTTGGCAACCTGCAACCTTCGCACACTGGTTGAGAATTACTGGCCTATAGAGCTGTAGATGATAATTAAATCTGCATTATATGAGCATGAGTATTTCCCTGGTGAAACATTTATGTAAACAATATTTGGCGTATCTGTTTTTTCCAAAGCAAGTTGAGAGTGTTGGTTTTTGCATTGCTGCATATGTAATTAAGCTCTGCAATCCATTACCGTAAACGTGCAAAAGGATGACATTGCAAGCCTTGGATGGTGAAGCCGGATCTGATTTGTGTATTTCTAGGATTAGCAGGGCAGGTGAAACTGAAGCCAGATCCAGTCCTGGGAACTGGACTGTATTTTGAAAAGGTGAAGAGGTGACTCTCTTTTGCCACATGTATCTCGCAGCATACATGTGAAAGCAGATCTTGTGTATCTTCTTCCCCTTAAACAAATGAATTTAGAATCCACATATCACTAAGGAAATGCACATGTTTCCTTTCCCATATTAGCTGGAAACACAAGAATAATCAGTATGAGTTTCTTAGTTCTGGTTTATTTGCCCTGCAGCCTCTCATTGGGCACATCTGAGTCAGTCTGGAGTTGCTCAGGGCTCTGGCTCAGAAAACCTGAAAAACAGCAATGTACTTTCACACAGCAACACAGAGTTCCAGCTTTGATGCAGATGCACCAGCTGTGTCTTTGTGCTGCAGTCTTACTGCAAATTCCTATAGATCAGCAATAGAGCAACAATTCATTCCTCTAGTGAAAATAGGGATTTGAGTAAGATACTCTACTGTCTCTTGTAGGTGATGGTGGAAATGATGTCAGTATGATTCAGGAAGCAGACTGTGGCGTTGGAGTAGAAGGAAAGGTGAGTCTGCAATGCAACACTTAGTTTTAATTCAACACTGCCAAAATGCAGGCATAGAGGATGTCCTTTATGTCACAATTGCACAAGTACATCACACTGTGAATTGAGCTACAAATTATACTTGGCCCATGAAAAACAACCTGGTTCCTCTTGTTCAGAGAAGTAGCCTCCAAACCATGGCCCAGGGGCTGGATCTGGCCTTCAGTAATTACCCAACCAGGCATGGCTTATTGGTGGTTGAGGCTTTCCAGAAGGTCAGCCCCCACATTTTGCTGCCAACCTCAGAAAATCATGCCAGGAAATTGCCTGGAAATTGGGGCAATGGGAAGCAAAGCAACTACCTGGCATGAGTTTTTAAGATTTTAAGACAAAACATTACTATGCTGCACCCGAACGGGTAATGTCAGAACATAGTGCGCTGAGATTTGGAGGCTGCTGGTTCAGAGCATGGAAGATTCCCCAAAGGCTGTCCATGTACAGCCTTTTGTCTTTATATCTTGGCAGACCCAGGAAAGCATCATGCCAGAGTTTTCTTCACTCACTCACTTATCTTTCTCAACATTTGGGAAGGAAAGGAGGAAGGGGATTAGAGGTCAGTAAAGCATCTTGGAGCTTTCTTTGCCTACAGGGAGGAAATCTTTATGCTTGTAAACAAAACAAGCTGCGTTATATGTTGTAAGTATGACGTTTAACAGGGCTCTGAGACACAAGGAGGATTTGTTTGAAGAATGACAGGCTTGTATTTGGGTTAACACAGTTGACTGTTTGCTAACTGGTAATGTACAGTAGGGTGTGTATGGCCACATGGTAATAGTCTCCTTGTCTTGTGATCATCAATAGTGGCCACCCATAGGGTGAAGACAATTTTTTTTACAGAAAGTGAGGTGCAGGAGGGGCATTCTAATAGTTCTCTTTGCCAAAAAAATTGCTTCACTGGGTTATATGTATGAAATGTGATATTAATCTTCTAGTTACAGTCTTCTATGTTTAAAATGGTGCCCAGGACACTGATGTAAAAGGTATTTTACCTTTACATCATTAGTAAAAATCCTCCCAAAGTGTGCTATTTCAGGAGAAGTCCTGCTTTTTCTGTCACTATTTTAGCCCCTTACAATATCGCTTTCCAGATGTTCTGTATCTGTGTACATCATTCATAGTTTTGACAGCATTTATGACATGTTTGTCATGTCACCAATTAATCGCCTTGAGTCCCCCAGGAGTCGCCTTGAATCCCCTGGGGGAAAAGGCGGGATATAAATAAAGTATATTATTATTATGTTGGCAGAATCCCACCCTACGGTAATCCACAGCCTTGCCCTCACTCCCAAGCAGTGACCCAATATTTCTAATCTCAAGGAGGATTTATTCCATAGTTTAGTGTTTTTCTGTACAGACAAATCACAGGGAAGGAATTTTTGGAACGTGATGGAGGTGACTGCAGGAGGGCCACATCACCTCTATGATGCTGTGTCGGGGCAGGAAAAATTATTTACATTTCAAATGCGAATAAATTGACATAAATTTTCATATAAGATTGCATTAGAGATATTACAAGGCCCGTGGCCCAACAGAGGGGTCTTGCCGAGGGCCACGTTGAGGTTTACCAAGGACCACATTCAGCCCCCAGGGCCAGGGTTTGAACACCACTATACTATAGCAAAAGAATAGTCTAATCTTCTCTGACACAAATGGTTTTGTGCGTATCTTGGTCTGATAGTTCTCCTAATTCCATCATGATATCCTTAGGAAGGAAAGCAAGCTTCTCTAGCAGCAGATTTCTCCATCACTCAGTTCAAGCATCTCGGCCGGTTACTGATGGTGCACGGACGGAACAGTTATAAAAGATCAGCGGCACTCAGCCAATTTGTGATCCATAGAAGTTTGTGCATTAGTACGATGCAGGTAAGTAGTGCCACTGTGACTCCTTTTGCGTTTTGGGTTATCAGTGCAACAGAAAGGAGGGGGATCTTGAAGGAAAAGGGCTTAAGGTTATGTTCCACCAAAGTGGTTTTCTAGAAACATCAGTGGCATCAAGATGCCGATATCTTCAAACCTGCCGCTCAGTATTTTCAGAATATGCTCTGAAATCTGAAGGGTGTCTTTCTTCCATAGGCTGTTTTCTCTTCAGTGTTCTACTTTGCTTCAGTCCCCCTCTACCAGGGCTTCCTCATTATTGGGTAAGTGCCAAAAAACCTGAATAGAAGTTCAAAACGTAAAGCAATTTCTTTGATATGCTCGTATGTTAGGAAGTGTTTGTGGCAGTGAGTGGCTCTGGCCTGGCTAAAGCATGAACTGTTTTCCTTCCTGCTATAGTTGCTGTTATCGGAATAAAAGATGAGACTTTGAAGGTTTGCCTTTTCAGAGTGACTTTTATCCAGCAATCATGATAAACACATGGATCTTATTAGGAATGATTTCAGCTGTTAAAGCAATGTCCATTTGGGAACTAGGAAGCAATGGTTTCATTTGATCAGTTTCCCTTTATTGGAAGAAAAGTAAGATATAAATTTTGAAAAGAAAAATAAAATAGTACTGCCATGTTTTCTAATGTAGCCCATTGCAAAATTCAATCAATGCCCCACTTTATAGTTTTCCAGGTGAATACCTGGCACTGCAGAGAAAATTTAAGGCTGACACTAACATTTCTGCTTAAAATTATATTCTCTGTCTGAGAGCGCAATCCTAACCATGTCTACTCAAAAGTAAGCCCTATTGTGTTCAGTGGGTCTTACTCCCAGGAAAGTGTGTTTAGGATTGCAAGCGTAACCCTTAGATGCCCATCCGGATCCAGAGTCCGGAAATGCAAATTTATGCAAATTGGGCTATTTTTAGATGGGCATCTAAGGGTTTTAAAGCTATTTCACACACCCAAGTTTGACAAAAGCTGTATTTCAAAATGCATATTCTGTTTGTTGCTAGCATAGCCTGTTCCAGTTCCTGATGATCATACCTGTGTGATACACACATTATTTAAAATTGTTTGCTACAATTTACATTTGAAGGTTGCACATGAAACATGTATCGTTCATATGGGAAGCAGTTCTCAGACACCAATGTATTCATCTTTACTGTCCCAAAAAGTGTACTTCCCTTTCCTGAAACTGAATATTCTGGTTTTTCTTTAAAAAAATAACAAATGCCAAATTTGTGCAATTCATGTATTCATCTCTACATCTACCAGTACTTTATTAAAGTGTACTAAATGGAAAAAGGAGGGTTGATTTTGTCTGGGTCTTCAAATGTTTTGCTTTTGCATTTGGCAAAATTAGAAACACATCCACATGGATGGTGGATTATATTGTTTTATGGCTTTTAATTTTTGTTTTATTTGTATCTGTGGAGAGCCACCCTGAGCTTTTTTTTTTTTTTTGGGAAAAGTAGGGTATAAATACTTAACAGTACAATCCTAAGGATGTCTATTCAGAAGTAAGCCCTATTCAGTGGGCCCTACTCCCAAGAAAATGTGTTTAGGATTGCAGCCTAAGACACACTGATATAGGTGCCAATAATGTTAAAAAAAATTCTAACAGAGTAGGGGTAGGGAAGTTTGCTAGGAAGATCCACAAATCCATTGCTGATCTTGAACCCACCCCCAGCAAAAAAAAAAAATTCAGGGACATTCTGTGGAATGATGCTTAGCAGGCAATGATAGATAGATAGATAGATAGATAGATAGATAGATAGATAGATAGATAGATAGATAGATAGATAGATAGATAGATAGATAAGAAAGAAAGAAAGAAAGAAGGCAATGTACATTTGAGGCAACTAAGAAGCCTCAAAAGTGGTCAGCCATGCCATCACACATTTGATTGCTGTCTCAGAAGCAGAGCATCCTTTGGACAAATGAGCTAGGAAGAGTGGCTCAGATAAAGCGCATCACCTTTGAAGCCATTCAAGAAATCAGTGAGCTTTTCTTCCCTTAATGTTTTCAGATACTCTACAATCTATACCATGTTTCCAGTGTTCTCCCTGGTACTGGACAAGGATGTCAAATCAGAAGTTGCCATGCTGTATCCGGAGCTTTACAAAGATCTTCTGAAGGTTTCAACATTTTTTCTGTCTTCAAGTTCCTGGAAATGATCTTACATTTATATGTAGTATGGTTTCATGGTTTCTCTGTTCTTAATTTTTTTTTAGGGAAGGCCACTATCATACAAAACATTTTTGACATGGGTCTTAATAAGTATCTATCAAGGTAAGAAACTTTATTTTCTGTGAAACTTTAGAACAGATTAATTTCATTTAATGAAAGGCAAGGAAGTGAATTGCTTTAATTTGATGTGTATTCTATTCCCCCCCCCAAAAAAAATCCCCCAAATGTCTAAATCAGTGGTTCCCAAAGTAGTGGTTGTGACCTACCATTGGGAAACAAAACTGCGCCATTAAAGGGCTTTGCCCAGTAATGGGTTTCAGTGTGAGATGTATTTTGTCTCAGAGTGAATCCTCTGGTGTGAACCTTGGATCAAGTCTGTAGTGGCTCAGCGGTTAAGACACGATGCCTGTCAACCAACAGGCCAGGGTTCAAGACCCAGGTGCTACAATATGGAACTCAGTTCCTGTTAACCTAGCAGTTCAAAAGCACGTAAATGCAAGTAGATAAATAGGTACCATCTCAGTGGGAAGGTAACAATGTTCCATTGTTCAGCATATAGTCATGCTGGCCACATGACCATGGAGACGTCTTTGGACAGTGCTGGCTCTTCAGCTTAGAAATGGGGATGACCACCACACCCTACAGTCAGTCACAACTATTTTTTATTTAAATTTATTAAAAAAACTTATATCCCACCTGTCCTCTGTTATAAACAGATGCCCAAGACTCGCAGTATATCTCACGGGTGACGCAACACCTTTTATCTTTTTACCTTGCATTAGAAAAGGCTGCATTTAGTGTCTTGAATCAACAAGCAGATTTACTAACTCCCTGGTTTAGTTCACTGTATGTTTGGTTTCTGCTGACTTTTGAGTGAGGTCATGAGCTGTTTCAGAGCACAGGTCTTCTCCTTACTCTGATTCAGTGACCACTGAGTAGTTGCTCAGTACGCCTCTGGCTTCTCAGATTTCCCCAGATATTGGCTGTAATCCTGTTATTTCCTTGTGCTGAGAGCAGCCTGCCGAATGTTTGTCAGAGTTGGTGGTCTGAACACAAGAGGCAAGTTGAGATAAACAACCTAAAAGCAGTTTTGCCTCCTTTTAAGCAATGAGTCACTCAGTTAGGAAAACCAGGCTACAGTCAGCAGATATATAGGAGAGGGTGGAACTCTGTGGTCGGTTACTGCACCTTACTATTGATAAAGTTGATAGAAAGTGTAATACCATTTTCTGGCCATCTGCAGATGTTGTACTGCAGTGCAGTGAAGCGGGAGTCAGCAACTGCTTCTCTATGGTGGTAGAGAGAAAAGAGTGTTTGGCTCTTGCTGCCTTCCAGTGGCTCCATTGGAGATCATAGTATATCCCTTCCCCACCTTTGATGCCAAGACGTTGAAAGGAACGGGTTGTTGAATGTTTCAGAGTGAGATGCATTTTGTCTCAGAGTGAATCCTCTGGTGTGAACATAGTTCACAGCAGTAACGTCTCAATGTCAACATGGGATAGCAGGGCTACCGTAGCCTCCAAAACAACTCTTCCACACCCTAAAAGCATATAATATTATTGCTCTTGACCATCCATTTTTCAAGTTTATCTTCACATTCAGAAGGACAAAGGTTAAGAAATTATCTAGTGCAATTCCCTCGAAACCCCAGTCCATGAGGTTTGGACCAAACTTACCATTCCAGAGCACCCTCTGTGCATTTACTGTTCCAACAGGCCCTTGGTCACCCTCTATGACCGAACTTACCAATTCAGCACACTGTGGCTCTTGTCCCCAGATTTGGATAAGACTTGATGCACTGATAAATTGTGTTTGCCTTAAAATCTCAGCACAATGCATCTCAGCACTGGGGCATTGCACCATCAGCACGACTGCCCAGTGTGTCACATCGTCTTAATCCGAGGACACAATGCTGTGGAGGGTCAGAACATTAAGCACCAGTTGCACTGGGGAAGGCATTCCTTGTGTGCAGGTGTTTCCAGGTTTGAGACTACTGAAGTAGTGGACCAGGAATACAAAACCTCAGTTAATGTTTTAGGGGTTGTTAGAACTGCAGGACTGGACATTATAACTATGATGATTTCTCAAATGCACAATAAGTACTTGAGCAGCAGCTAGGCAAAGAGAGAGAGCAGCTTCTGAATAGCCAGAGTGAGACATCGTGGGAAAGATTTTAAAGCCAAGACTCTTCTCCTGTTACATTGTGGGTCAGATGACTTCACCTCTTGATGGATCACACCATGCAATTTGGCTGGTGTCTATCGCTTAAGATCAGGGATGGCCCCAAACTGAGCAGTGCCCAGATGGTGGAAAGGTTACTTCTGGGTCTGTGTTTTATGGCTTGATCTTGAGTCACTGGTAGAATTGTTCTTCAAACAAGCATAATGCAAAGCTTTGGATTACTCATCAGTACAGATTACTCATGCTGATGACATGAGTTATGTCTGCAGCTGAATATCTGGGAAGCTGTGTAGCGGTGCTCAGATCTGCCAGAAGCAGGAAGCAGAGTGATTGTCTCTCACCAATCTTAAATATGTTTACTTAAAAGTAAGTCCTATTGAATACATTGTGACTTGCTGCTTTTTAAAGTATGTTTAGGATGGCAGCCAAGAACAGATGGATTATGACAGTCGCCCTATGATGGTCCCTTAGGAGACTTTACTGACAGATTGGTGGAGTGCAGACTATACCTTGCAAAGTCTCCAGTTAAGAGTCAAACTTCACTCTAACTATGAAACTATGAAGTCTTGAGGAAACAGCTTTCTCTCTACCTACATCCTCAGTTTCCCATCCACAGTGTGTGAATAATACTGGCATACCTTATGGGTCTGTTTTAAGGAAAATGTACGTGGCACACTGTAGAAATAGCACTTGCAGCAATGTATGTGACACTCCGTAGAAATACTAAATGTATGTGATATGCTATAGAAATACTATATCTTTTGATCTGGTAAGTAGGGATGGTATTTTTAAAATCCTCCCTAAGATTGAATGCCCACCTCAGCTCCTCAGCATCATCAGGTCCTTTCATGAGGACATGAAGGGCACTGTCGTTTTTGATGGCTTAACATCAGATTCCTTTGACATTCAAAGTGGAGTGAAGCAGGGCTGCGTCCTCGCACCAACTTTATCTGGGATCTTTTTTGTTCTCATGCTGAAACCTGAATTAGGCTGCAATCCTAAAGACACTTTCCTGGGAGTAAGACCTATTGAAGACAATGGAGCTTACTTTTGGGTAGACATGGTTAGGATTGTGCTTAATGTGTATTGGAAGTATTTTAGTTCCTTTTCAAAACTTCCCAGGAGATATGGCTTTAGTTTTTCTTTAGGAGAAATAAAAAATTATGTTTTCTTTTACTTTTGGCTGTTTCATAATGTAGCACGTTACCTCCATTCATTCAATTACCCTGAACACATGACTTGAAGCTTGAATGTGTGAATGATAAACAATAGTAAGAACTGTGCTTTGGATGACATTGATGAACAAGTGAACATTGTGTGCCACCTGTGAAGGGCCACTCTTGAAAGTTATTACTGTTTATACTGACCGTTAAAGCTTCTTGTTATTTGGTGAAATTTCTTCATTAAGGCTCCAAAATTACGTAACAATGAGCCAAGGTGCACATGATGAAACAAAAAAACATGGAACTAGAAGCTACTGCCAATCATGGCCTTATTCCATATGCAGTAACAGTGATTCATGCGCACAACTAAATGCAGAATCCAGAAGATCACAGAAGTTAATTTTTAACTTCATCACTGGTGGTGATCTTTTTAAGATTTTACCATAATGAGGATAATTCCTTCTCTTATTGAAAATTAAGGTATGCTGCAAACCTAAAGACACTTTCCTGGGAGTTAGACCCATTGAACACAATGGGGATTACTTTTGAGGATTGTGGTTAGGATTGCCAAGGGAGGTGGTGGATTCTCCCTCACTGGGGATCTTTAAGCAGAGGCTCGACGAGCACCTGTCGGGGATGCTCTAGGGGGAATTCCTGCTGCAGGCAGGGGGTTGGACTAGATGACCTCCTTGGTCCCTTTCAACTCTATGATTCTATGATTCTATGATTCTATGATTGTGCTCTTGGTTTAGATATGCTTGGGGCAGGGTGATCAGATGCCCAATCTTAAAAGGAGGACAAGGTCTTGTACTCCTCTCAGCCTGACCTTTCAAGCAGACAAGGCCCGTTTGCCTACACATAAGTAAAGCCATGGTATTAGCACTTTCTTTCCCATAGAGCTCAATGCATTTTTCAATTTTAAGTTTTTTAACCATAACTTTTGATAGGAAGGAGATATTTCAAAACCAAATTTAGCATTGGATTCTGCTCTTCAATACAAATCCAACAATGGGATACTGTACACCATTGCATAGTTCCAAAATGAAGCCAAAATGGAGGACAATGAAGACCTTTTGGAGGACATCCGGACAGAAGGCTAAAAAAGAGGACAAATCTGGTCATATGGTCACCCTGACATGGGGAAATTCAGCACAGGTGTTCCAGAATTCCTCATAGTTACCTGAAACCAAAGATATGGGCAAATGTCTGCCTCCACCCTCCAGAGCAGAGTTCCTTTACTTCTGATGTCCTTCACCTCTGAACTCTAAAGCTGAAAAAGCATCACTTTCAGTTTTTCCTCCAGGGCTTTCATAGACCTCACAATGTTTATAAGGCATTTACAATGTTAATTGCAGTTTCATGGAGAAACACAAGTGATTTATTTTTTAGCTTTTGATCTCAGTCTGACTCCAGAAGAAGCCACGGAGGGACAATCACAGCCTTTGCTGTCTCTGAGGGTATGCACGGGGTCTGGTGGCACCATATGTGGGTATGGGATCCACAGATATAAGAGCCCCCTTGTGCTCAAAACTTATAATACCGTATGATAATACAGTGTGTTGCTTATAAAAACTTCAATCTCAATATGGAGCACTCCACTAGGTTCAGATAAGCATGCTTTGAATAATATTTCTATATCTGCACATAAATATACTGTTGATTTTTTCCCCTATTTTGTAACTCTCTTCTCTCCCTACCCGCAGGCAGCATCATTATGTATGGCGCATTACTGCTCTTTGAATCTGAGTTCGTCCACATTGTAGCAATTTCCTTCACCTCTTTGATCCTCACCGAGCTGTTGATGGTGGCGTTGACAATCCAGTCCTGGCACTGGCTTATGATAGTGGCTGAATTACTCAGTCTTTCCTGCTATATTGCCTCACTGGTTTTCTTACATGAATTCATAGGTAATGGTTTGTTCTTTCTCAAAGCCTTCCCTGTCAAAAGCCTGGCAAAGCCAAATTTGGTGCCAGTTTTAATTGTAACTACGACTTTTCTTTATTTTTTATTTTTAAAGAACTGCTGTATTTTTTGTCTTGCAACAGTAGGCAAGGAACTGAACTGATATAGCAAATCCTTTGGGCTCTTTGCACTGGCAGAACTGCTTTTCCTGCAGTCATGTCTGCCTTATAGCAGACACAACTGTGCTTCTGATAGTAGTGTGATGCTGCCTGTTTTTGGTGTGGCTATACTTATGGGGAAGGCCTAATGCAACTATCTATTTATTCAAACAATATTTATTGTTTTTTTTATTGTGATTGTAGCCTATGTGTCCCCATTTCACAACATGCAATATAGCTAAGGATGAAGCCTTCAATCATAATACCAAAGCACCAATAGATGCTACAAGAAAAGGCGAAGAGAAACATTGGGATTTCTGAACTGGGATTTTTGATACTTTTCTAATACTGGTTTTGCAGTGCAGTTTGGTTGGGTTCAAACAGTATGGCAGCCTGCGTGGTTTGCTACAAACTAGGATGAGAGGGAGGTGGAGTGTATAATCCCAAGTAGGCCTAGTGAAGCTCATCCTCTTTCAACCAAACTGTTTTTTAAGTTTAAAAATCTAAAGGCAATTAGGTTCTTCTTAAAAGTTAAAAACAAAATGAAAACGAAAAATCTAATGTAATTACTATTTTAATTATGGTTCTAGTTTTCTGCTGCTGTACGTAATTTGCAATATTACCTCCCGTTCCGACCTGTCTCCTATTTAGAACAGTTCTCTTTTTCTTTTTTCCTACAGATGTTTACTTCATTGCAACCTTATCATTCTTGTGGAAGGTGACAGTAATCACACTGGTCAGCTGTCTTCCTCTCTATGTCCTGAAGTACTTGAGGCGAAAGTTTTCTCCTCCCAGCTACTCAAAACTTACGTCGTAGGTGGTTCTGCCAATGGAAAAGAGACTTTTGTGTTTTGCACAGTGCTCACAGACAAAATAATTGCGTATTCATCATACTGAAAGCCACATACAGATTGTGTGTTGACTTGGAAATGTGACAGCTCACAGTTAAGCAGACCTTCTAGGAGTCGGTCAAGAAAGCAGGAAGAAGTACCAAGAGCAGCACACTGTTAATCCCATTTTCTTACTCCATATTTATTTAACCTGAAGTCAAATGCATGAAAACTGGATGGAGAACTGGGCTTTGGGGGCAATTAACATACCTGGAAATGGTTCAGTAAGCTGTTTATGTAACAGATTTTTCTTGTGAATTTTTTTCCTTTTTGTTCTGCATCCTCAATTTTTATGTGTGTTACTATTTATATCACATCAGTGCGGGTAGTTCTGAGCCTTTGGTAACTTTTCTGAATGATTTTCAAATGTGTAACCCATTGTGCCATGATGAGGCTAGTGTTGACATGATCTTCTGAGGTGTTCCAATGCAAACCAGAGTACAAGTAGTTAAGAGTAGAAGAGTATGAATAGTTAAGGTTTTCTGTATTCACTTTTGAAACAAAACAACAGCAGACCATTCCTTCTGTGATTTAATGCATTGATTTTAAAGAAAGTGATATAATTGGTAAAGAAAAATTATGTTTTTCTTCAACAGTTGTGTGTTTTAGAAGAATATTTTGGCACTAAATTAGCTGCATTGGATAACTGTTCCTGAAGGATGGGACCACTATCTTACAAGGCAAAATTGGGGTTCTGGGTTCTCTCTTCACATTAATTTGGGAGCAAAGGACCAGCTTTGGGAGAGAATAGAGTTTCTTTTTACTTTTTTATTTATCAAGACTTTGAGTTTTGTCAAATACATGTAGCAATACCTGAAAACTCCATTTTCACCAATGCCTCCCCAATCCTCAAGAGCTGCAGTAACCAACAACGTGGAAACATTTTATACCAACAAGAGGGAAGAAGAAAGAGAAAAAATGGAAGGGAAAGAGACATTATTTCTGAGGATACTTAATAAATTTGTGCAGGCCTGAACAAATTATTCCAAACAGTACAAAGATAAAAACAAGGCAAAGCCAAGTTCTGCTTCTCTGGAGTTTCTTTCATACCATAAATAATAAGTATCTTTCATACCATAAGTAATGGATGTTGCATAACCCTTCCCTGGCAATAAGCACAACTGGACAAATAGAGGCAAACAGAGAGAGGAGTGGCAGGTGCAATTGGCAGGTAGAGAAAAGCTTAAGCAGTTCATTCCCAACTAATACTCTACATCCACATTAAGGTTATGAAGTCAATACATATTTACCATGGTAATGCTTTGTTCCATTCTCATATATATCTAGCATCAGTCTTGTTCAGTGTCTGACCGGTTTCTGCCTCTAACTACACATTTATTTAGCTGCTTTCAGAAGCTGTGGACCACCAACATATACATTCATACACACACACGTACCCTAAGGATGTATGAGGACCCACTGGATATTGTTAAGTTCCAAAGGAAGTGATGTACAAGGCAAGTGATAATCCCAAATGCCTGGTGAGAGAGAATGGAGCTAACCAGGTCTCATTTTGGCTTGTAACTGCTATTTTTTAATTTGTCAGATTTTTTTTTACTCCATATAAAGAAATGGCCAATGGCTGACAGTCTGCTGATCTCAATTGTTTTATCTTGTTGTATGGATTGCCTTTGTCATCCCTTTCCAGAAACAGAATGGCTGTGTGCATAATGATGTCCTACAAGGAAACACATTTTGCCATTGCCTCCTGTGTGAGCCCTGTTGACACTAAAAGAGATCCGTGAAAGAGAAGGGTAACATCAATGGTAGACTTCATAGTCTGGAGTCAGTGCAGTTTAGACTGATTATCGCTATGCCATTACTGGCCATATTAACAAAATCAATGAAAAAGGGAATTAATTATTAGGTTCTGTAATATTTATTGGATAAAAGACTTGAAAAAGGAACTCATATTTAGTGACAATAACTCTTAATGCTTTGTGTAAGACGTGTTATGTAGCTTCGATGACCCGTCTTTGTAGCTGACATCTTGCACAAGGTTGTAATCTGTGAAGTGTTTCTTGCTGAAATTATGGTCTATGGTTTAATTTTATGAGTGTTTGTGTTTTTTTAATCAATTAAAAGAGCAAGTTATGTAACAGGCGAGTAGCACTAATTTATTTCCTTTTTTGTTGAAGCATGTCTGCAAAAAATTCTTGTTTGGGAAAGAAAATTGTTCATATGTTGAAGAAAGGTTTTTTTGTGGGCACAAAATGGGTTTGGGTGTGTGCGTGTGCCCCCATGTATCTCATGATGGAGAGTAAAATACTGTTAATTATTTTTATTTTCTGAAACTTGGCAATCGTATTGCAGGAGGACAATCTACTAGGGATACTTGCTCAATCTCACTTAAAAGAATGAGAATTGCTTTAAGGGCACATCTCAGCTCTGAAATGAACTCCGATCCGTTTGAAATGGATTTATACTGGCAAATGGCCCTGTGCATTGGGTGTTATCTCTTGTATAAAAAGAGACAATCTTTGCTTAAAGTGGAGCGATACCTGTAGCTCATCTTCTACTTTAAAGAGATTGCTGATATACTATTTCCCTTTGCAGATGGCTTCTAAAAAGACTTTATTTTTGCAGTGATCATCAAGTTTCCGTTTCATTAACTAAATGCAGTACCTCAAGTTATTAATATTGCATTGGTTATCTTCTCTCCCGCCCCACTTCTAAGCAATAGAAGACTCCAGCAGCAGTAACCACTATACCCTGTTCCCGCCTAATGGACGAGACTGCAATGAGGTTGCTTTGATGCAAGTAGATAGCCACACTGCTGTTGGCCACATTTTTCAAACAAGGGAGATGCATTGGAGAGGCTGAAAAGTTCTTTGAAAACCCAGGCCAAGTATCTCATACATCTGGCCAGCATCAAACAGTGGAAACACAATGTTGATAAATGGGTACAGTCTAGGGAGAGATACTTTTCATTAAGAATGATGTCCCAAGCACTGTTGTGGGTGTTTCACAGTTGCAATGTATGCAAACTCGTAATGACCATAAATATGACAGCTGGAAAATTTTGTTTGTTCTCTGCAACCAACAAGAAATGGTGGCTTGATTGCTAGGAAACTGTGATATTTCCACAACCATTTTTGGAAAGGCATGAATTTCACACAAGCCTGTACTACTGCTTAAATTCGACAATTTATTCCCCAAATCCAGAGTCTGGAGCACATAAGCATGTAAGAGACTTTACATGCACCTGTAGTTACTGCACCACCTAGTGAAAACCTATGGGAAATTCATATTGGAATCCAGAGTAACTTGTTCTTACAGTGGAGCAAGGACTCCCTGTAGTTACTCTGGATTTTGCCCCATGTCAAACATTTTGTTGAAATCTATAGTAGTATTTGACAGTATCTGATAGTATCTGAAATGAACTCGTCTAAAATAAGAAGGCTATTTGTACGGCAGAAGATCCTTTCGGTTCTTCATGTTCTGCTCACTGTTCTGTCTTTTTGTACACAGATTTTAGAGATCCACCAACCTAACTTTTCCTCATCACCATTTGCTCCACCCAGTCTTTCTATGGTAGTGTTTCCCAAAGTGTGGGTCAGGACTCACCATTGTGTCACCGGGTGATTTTTGGGAGTTGTGAAAAGTTTTTCAAACATTAAAAAACTACTTTGTAGGTACCCTTTGTTTGCAGAAGAAGATCATTAGCTGCTGTGAGATCACATTTATACCCCCAAATTATGTCACATTTTCCAAATTACCCTTGTAATCGGTCATGTGTGAACTCAGTTTTAGCCTTTTGTATGTCCTGGAAAGCCCTGGACTGACAAACAGCACAATCCTAACCATGTCTACTTAAAAGTAAGCCCCATTGTGTTC
Organism: Cryptoblepharus egeriae; assembly: GCA_030015325.1. Lineage (NCBI taxonomy): Eukaryota > Metazoa > Chordata > Lepidosauria > Squamata > Scincidae > Cryptoblepharus > Cryptoblepharus egeriae. The sequence continues at coordinate 175,408,035 of JAREYC010000003.1, read as the reverse complement.
AGTGGGTCTTACTCCCAGGAAAGTGTCTTTAGGATTGCAGCTAAAATTATCTTCCTTTCCAATTCAACTGTTTGGGTACCTTGGAATGACAGTAAAGGTTTGGGGGAATAGTCCTTGAACTCCATTTCTAGGAAGAGTCAAGCAAATGCCTATACATGTGTCCTATATGTGAGGTCTAACAACCTGGGAATACAGGGCCCTAGTGATTATGTGTTGTTATTATTAATACATACAATACTATTTCTTCCTAGAACTTTTTTGTCTAGTTGGTCATGATAGAGAGTTGCTTTTAAAAATGAGTACTAGTGCTAGAAAGTTTGGAAAGTGCTGATCTAAGACAACTCATTTGACAGTTTCAACCATCATGCTTCCTCAGGATATGATGCTTAAGCAATAAGAGACCATAAGGAGGTATATCTTGCAAGAATGTCAAAGCTGGCTGTTGGTGTTGGCAAAGCAATGTTGGCTTAATTAGCAATACTGTATTTATTCGAATCTAACACTTTTCCCAGTGTTGAATTTATGTCTCCAAAATCAGAGTGAACATTAGATTTGATGGTTAATTAGAACTGAGTGAATGTGGAATTTTCACTATAAGTATAGGGTGCACATTATATTTGATGGTGCATTATATTCGAGTAAATACAGTAGTAGCCCAGTGGGACCAATGATGTAGCTAGGAGGATGCAAAGCACTAAGTTTTGCATAGAGTGCAACTGGAGCCATTCTGGGTGGTGGAAGCAAAACAAAGACAAATGCCTGGGATGGCTCTGAAGGAGAAGAACAGGGCCACTTGTGCACCGCAGTGAGGCTCCCTGCAAAACGTAGTGCTTTGAATCCCCTGTAGCTACGCTACCGAGTAAGACCACTTACTGTGGTCTTAGCTGTGGTCTAAGCTGTGCCACTGTGCCACTGAAAATGGTCTAAGCTGTGCCATTTTCATAGAGCTGATCTGAACAATTTAGAAACCTTCCTAGGATTGTACAAATTTCAAGAGGCAAAAAGGAGAATCAAATGTTCCTCCAGTGGAGAAAAGTGAGCTTCCTTTTACAAGGAAACTTTAGATGTCAGGTCTAAATTTAGAATTAGAATTTAGTATTTAGAATCTGGTCCTCCAAGGTGCTAGATTCCCATGTAGAGGAAGCAATCCCACTTCACACATTCTGAACAAAACTTACCACATTTTTTTTTACCTTGACTATTTGAATTGGCTCTCAGTTGTTCCAAAACTTGGTTACAGTCTTTACTATCACCAAATAAAATTATGTATTTCTATGCCTTTTGGATGTAGAAAAGAAAAACATCTTTGCCTGTGTAGGGAAAACAGCTCCGCTCATTTGTAATGCTGATGTTTTGTACCTGTCCTCTTGTTTGTTGAGATGTACATATTCTTGATGCAAGAGAAATATAAATGATTCATTGTCCTGTGCAGTTCTGTGTTGCAGATGTGTAAGAACTTTTTAAAAGGGAATGGTATAAACACAGGTTAAAAAAATAAATTTTATGCAACTTCATATCTCTAATTCTTGATTGGGCAAGCCTTTTTTAAAGTCAACTCTAGAGATTTTTTTTCCTTGTGAAAATGTGTTTTTAAAATTATTTTAGCATGAATGGGATGCTGAACCTACATAAGATAGCAATGGTGTCACTGGCAGGGGGTGTATGTGACTGGACAGACTGGACAGGTCTCATGACGTCATTGGGTAAAGTAGGGGGTAACAGGATCATCACCCAAATCCCCACTGAGCAGAGCTCTGTGCCCTTGCATCTGATTACCTGCAAATTGCAGTCTCCATTATAGAGATTAGACCGTGTCCATTCATTCCTTGGACCACCTTTTTGTTTTTATCTGAACCTGTTTCTGAACCTGTTCCACTCGGGTTGCATCTTAAAGCGAGGCACTCAGAACTGGACACAATTCCTTTGATGAGGTCTGACCAGCACGGAGTAAAACAGAACCATTACCTCTCACCATGTGCAAGCAATGGTTGTACTAACAGTCTGAAATTGCAGCACCATTGCTTCCAAGTCACGAACTTGGCTGACAAAGTTAGATCTTAAGTATAGAACCAAACGTGAGAGCCATTTCTATGTCTGGCCATGTGTGTTTATATGAGCGTGTTTGCACTATCAGTGAGCTAAGTCTTGCTATGCTAACCACTAAAAACAGACCGCCAGGGTCATACTTTCCCATCCTCCAGGCAACAGAAAGATCTTTGAGCGTGAGTGAAGATTACAAAGACCATGTTCTGCTATAAACAAGGTGTGATTATGTGTGTTTGCCTTTTATATTAACACAACTTCCTGCTGAATTGCACTAATGTGCAGAGCAAACAGATCCTGCTAAATTTGCCCACTAGGTGGAACTTGAGTATTGATGTCGGCTTTTTCAGAAATGTGTTTTCTAGAACCAGTGAGTCCCAGAGTACCCAACTGTCCCAAAGTTTCATTCAGTCAGTAGAAATTAAAAATGCAGCTGCCTTTGCTTCAATTCCTGCAGTGGGGAGACGCAGCATTAACTTTATATGTGGTTAAGATCAATTTCAACTCTGAAGTTACGAAGCTTAGAGTTAACTCTCTGATGATCACTGCAATTCAGTGAATTAATACAGAGCTGAAGAAGGGAGCTTCCCAGACACTCTAATCCAAATCTATATGTTCACCCCTTTTCCAGAAATAACTTGCTTTCATCCACCCATTCCACCTTCGTGGATTGCAAGATGAACTTATGAATCATGAATTACTGTGAATTGCGTACTTTGTATTTTAAAAATGCATTTTTGTGGCAAATTGTGTCTGGCAAAGAAGTGTTTGCACTTCCAACAGAAATGAATAAAATCTTGTTTGCTGCCATTCAGTAAATACCAAGATTCCACAACAATTTTTTGAAAATGAATTTTTGTTTTTGTTTTTAATGCTTTGGTGCCCAGAGAAAAATCTTTAGTTCTTTCTCTGACATTTAAATTTCAGGCATGATGCATCAATTTAACCACCAAAACAGACAAGACTTTAATACAAGGCTGTTTACCCTTGCCTAAATTCACCGAATTGGAATACAGAAAATAAACTCATCTCCATTAGTAGTTTTCATTTCAACATTTGTTCATCTTATTCCCTCCCATAAAAAAGTATTCTATTATTTCTGTCAATCTTATTCCCTCCCATAAAAAAGTATTCTATTATTTCTTAACCTAATATCCTAACGCGTTTAGCAACAGCAATCACAAGGACCACAGTTAGAAAGTTGTATCTTTGAGCCTCAGTATTACCCAGCAGTGTGTTCACATAATTTATTGCTCCATAATAAATGCACCACTAAAACACAAGTGTTAATTTTTGACCAAGACTTTGTAGGTTTGAGGCCAGATGGAGCTGTGGTTTAGAATCTCTTTTATGCCTGCATATGTAGGTTATTCCAGTATAACCAGCATATGTAGATTATTCCAGTATGTGGTTTGTGAGATGCAGTGGGGGAATTAGCTCTGTTCTCATATCTTTTTGCACATGGTTTGGAGGAGTAGCCCTTTGCATTCTAGTGAGGAATTTTAATAGGTCCAGCAACCCTAAATATGTCCCCGTTGAGCACAATCCTAATCCTGTCTACTCAAAAGTAAGCCCCATTGTGTTCAATGGGTCTTACTCCCAGGAAAGTGTCTTTAGGATTGCAGCCTTTGTCACTGGGCAAACTAAGCAACAAAATTCAACAACAAATAAAAATTTACCTGCCTTTGACACACTTTTGTGTTGAATGATAAACTAAACCTAAAAACAATGAAACATAAAAACGTGTTCACACAAAGATGTTCACACAAAGGTCCCTAAGATGATTTGTAAGAGCCCAGGTCTTGAACCTAGCAAACCTCAGTATGCAATTAGTTCCGTTATTTAGGAACCTCCACCATGGTTGCCAGCCTGTGGGAAGATAATACAGTGGTACCTCGCTTAACAAGCGCTTCACACAACAAGCAAAAATTTCCAAGAAATCTTACTTCACACAACAAGTTCCACTTCACTTAACAAGCAAGCGCGCTATGGGCACGCGTGCTATGCAGCCTTGACATGCCACATGGAGGCTCTTTAAAAGGGCTGCCGGCCAGCGCTGCTGCCTCTAACTGCCCCCAACTTGGGGGCAATTGCCTGGAGGTGCCAGAGGCAGCTGTCCCTAACTGCCCCCAAGTACCCCCACCGGCCACCTTGAACCTCCAGCAGCAGCCCAGGTAAGCCTCCCAGGAAAGTGTCTTTGATTGCAGTCCCCTAACCATGTCTACTCAGAAGTAAGCCCCATTGTGTTAAATGGGGCTTACTCCCAGGAAAGTGTCTTTAGGATTGCAGCCTAAGTAGACTTCATAGGATCATGCACATTGACTGCATGTTTTGAATTCAGTTCCAGTGTTTTGTCATCATTTTTACATCCAGTTAATATTTTTATATGAATATTTTGGGGGTTGTGGAACCAATCGTTTCCATTATTTCCTATGGAAAAATCTGCTTCACTTGAAGAGCGTTTCACTGAAAGAGCATGCCTCCAGAATGAATTAAGCTCTTTATGTGAGGCACCACTGTACTAGCAAATTATTAGCTCTTTATCCAATCTTTAGCCTGTCTTTCTTATGGTGAGGATACTCATGGTGGCTTACATTTAAAACACGAATCAACTGTAAATGTTCTGGTGGCCCAAGTGGTTAAGACACTGTGCCTGTTAACCAGCAGGCCAGGGTTTGAGACCTGGGTCCCCATAAGACGAGGATTTCCTGCTACAGGCAGGGGGTTGGACTAGATGATCCACTGGGTCACTTCCAACTCAACGATTCTATGATTTTTTTAAAAAATGTCTTAAATGTTAGACATTCCAATATTTGGGGTGCTGACTTATCTTGTGCCACATAAAAGGTATGCCACTGGGGGCAGCTAGCACATGTTCTGCTTCACTCTTGGAGGGGGGGTGTACACGCATGTTCCGGCATCTCCACACCACCACATGAAGTAATGCCAGGTCAGTTACACTGGCCTAAATTGGAAGGATTGTGCTCGATGGCACTCTGCATCATCCAGACTATCACCCACCACTGATCATGTGCAGTCTTTCAAAAATTCAGCGATATTCCCAAATTGTCTGCATTGCATGGCTACTGGCCCACCACACCTCAAATTCCACCAGCTGGTACCATAGAAGTGCTGGTGGCCCCTCATCTCCAGGTGCCATGGATGTAACATACAGCATGATAGCGACACTTAGTGCCGGCAATTGAGGGTTAATAGAACAGGATCCTGACTAAGCAGGTTAGTGGATACTTGAGATTTTTGAGTCAGGCTTCTTTACACAGGCTTCTTTACACTCCAAGAAAATCTTTCCTCCAAATGTTCCTCATTTCCCCTTCTTAAATGGGTTGCATAAGTTTGTGTCGAGGGCCTTCATTATAAAAACCTGTCCTGAATTAATGGCAAAATGTAATTAAAAGCTAGAAATAGTTCTGGAGAGACAAGGGGAATTTCTGCAATAGTTTTTCACACAAACATTGCATAATGGTAAAAATGTCACAGATTTCCACTGGCCTGTGGTTGTACAAGAAGTTTTTAAACACCACAAAACCTGGCAGAGTTTTGGCAGCCTGAACACGTTAAGTTTCCAGCTTTAGAAAAAAAATTATTGTCTTGTTAATTCCCCCCCTTTAGCTTGTGCTTATCCTAGGAGCGCTAAATTTGAATTTTTGCTGTGTTCTCCTGTTTTAATTCCTGGCATGTTTTTATGCATGACAGGAAAAAGCATGATGTGACAACAAGTCACTAATAAATGTCACCCCTCTTCTAGAGTCACTGGCCTTCCTGAACAACACCAGAACCAGAGAACATCCACAAAGATTGAATGGTGGGAGAGTTAGAACAGACCAAAGAAAAATATTGCTTTGCCCAGCAAGAATTCATCTGTGGAACTCCTTGCCACAGGATGTAGTGATGTTGCCTAACTTCCTCTGAAAACAACATTTGACAGATTTATCGGGGACAATCCATAATCACTCTTGATGCTTTGTGGATCACTTTGGTCTACTTGGTCTGCTGTGTGGATGCTGTGTGCTTTGGGGGGATTTTTGGTGGGTGGAGGACGTGTGTTTGGGGATTGTGTTGGGACAATAAAGAATATTATATTATATATTATTATACTATATGCAATCTCCAGGTTTTCATAGAACCACAGAGTTGGAAGGCAACCATCAGGTCATCCAACCATCTGCCTGATGCAGGAAAGCCTCCTTGAGCTGTGGTTCCCAATTTTGTGGGTCATGACTTACCAAGGGAACTGGAACAGAGTCATTCTCCCTAATGTGGCATGGCCCAGAAATGGGTGCCCTGCTGGAACCACAGCAATTGTGGCAGTGCAAAGCTGGAACTAAAGGGGTTTAGGGGGTAACACATTTGGGGAGGAGTGGTAATGCTAGCATGTGGAGGTTCTAGAAGGCTTGCATCTGGGCCTGCATCAGCAGCAAATAGCTCCAATTGCCAATCCGAGCTATAGGACATTACAAAAAGCTGTGTGCTGCCATCTTGGAAGCTGGCAGTGGGCATCTCCATTTTGGAATGGGACACTCAGGCTACAACTCCCATACTTTCCTGGAAGTAAGTCTCGTTGAACACAATGGGACTTACTGTAAGGCCTTGACTTATGAATGAGTTTCTTTCCAGGAGCTCATTCATAAGTTTGTTTTGTTTGTAAGTCCAACAAAGATGTGTCTGACTTACAAACAAAATTGCCTCAGGCAATGGGAGTCCTGTGTGAGCGGGCCTTTCAGTGACTGTGATCAGGGGCGAGGAGAAGTACAGTGGTACCTTGTAAGACAAATGCTTTGTAAGACAAATGCTTTGTAGGATAATCTAAAATTTCTAAGGAATTCTGCCTTGTAAGACAAACAGTGATTTGTAAGACAGTTTTACAACAAAAATTTGTTGTAAAATGAAGAAATTGATGAATCTGCATCTTGAGCAACAGCAAGAGGTTATGGAGGAGATCTCTCTCTCTCTCATCTGCAGAGGAGGAGGAGAATAAGGAGGAGGAATCTTTCACATCAAATGAGATTGAGAACATTTGTAAACATTGGGAAATGGAGCAAAATTTTGTAGGAAAAGCAGCACCCAAATAAGGCTGTAGCAATGTGAGTGATGAGTCTGTTTCATGACAATGAAATGTCACATTTCCGTGAAATCCTCAAAAGGAGACCAAAGCAAGTGTCATTAGATAGGTTCCTTGTTAAAGTTGCTCAAAAAGACACCAGTGACTGTTTCAGTCATCCTTGGTCATAAAGGTTTTTCTTCTCTGTTTTACTGTACAGCATATTACACTGTTTTTTCTATTACAGTAATTGTGTTCTGTATTATATTACAGTGTTTTGAATTCAATTACAGTATTTTGTCACCATTTTTACATACAGTTAATATTTTTATATGAATATTTTTGGGTTGTGGAACCAATTGTCTGAGTTTCCATTATTTCTTACGGGAAAAGCTGCTTTGTATGAAGTACACTTTGTAAGACAAACATGCTTCTGAAATGAATTATGTTTGTCTTACAAGGCACCACTGTATCTCCCTCTCTCTCTCCAGATCCTGCTTGTCCCACACATATAGGGCTTTCAGGGTTCGAGGAGAGAGGGTGGGAAGAATCTCCGTGTTTCCTCCAGAGTAGACCATGCCAGTCCAGCATGTACTGGGTTTGCTGAGTCTGGGAAGGGGGAGGAAAAGCATCTCATCCCCTTCTCCATACCCTGTGCATGCCAGGCTTACAGTGTTTGGGGAAAGGGAAGAGATCCATCCCACCTCGCCTCACATCCCAACAGTCCTGCAGGGTCTCTCAGAAGCATCCTCCCCTCACCCCAGACACTGAAAGCCCCATGCTCAAAAGGGGACCCCCAGTCTTCCATGCCGGCCACAGACACTTCATGTGGCCAAAGTAAATTTAAAAAATCATTGAATTAAGCATGACATCAAACATTTGGGGGTTCCTAAGCTCTATTACTTTTAGCTTGACTTAAAACACACATGTATGTAAAGAAGAAGAAGGATCTGTCCAGTTCAGATCCTTTCAAAGCAGTAGTAACTAGAACAATCTGTGCAAAAGAATTCAGTGGATGGAAGGACAATTTAGTGCAAAGAAGAGCCATTTTCTTTTGTCCTTCTATGTGAAACAGATTTTTAGTTTAAATATTTTCTCCAAGTAGATTGAACTGTGTCCAGAAACTCATTTTGGCATGAGGAAAGCAGAAGTATCCACAGTATAAATTAGAACAAGGGACTAGATGAGTTGATTGCACCCTACCCTATCCTTTCAGAAATGTGGCCAAAATATTAATCTGATGACCCGTGGAACTATCTTCTGTGATCCACCAGTCACATGTGGCTGAGCTGGCCCCATAATGGACATATGTTCTCAACATTTTAAATTCTGATTATGCACTGTTGACACTTCTCATTTCAAATCTCCACAGTTCTACTCACATTCATTCCAAGATCTGTAACAGGGAAAAGAGATGCATAGGGGGTATAGGGAGCAAATCAAAGGGGAACAGTCAATTTTGGGGTTTTAAGGAAAATACTGTATGTGTAGGGTTGCCATAATTCTCTTCCACAAAACAGGAACAGGATCCCTTGTCAAACTGGCCAGTATGTGAACACAATCCCCCAAACCAGGACTGTCCTGGTTTTTTGGGACATATGGCGACCCTATGTATGTGGTATGTTCTTGGCGCATGATTTTTCTTGAAGATGGTTCCCTGCATTATTTGAAATTCACATATTGCCCTGATAACAAGTGCTGTGGAACATTAAAAACGGTCGCAATTTTGTCCAGAAAACTGGAAATTTGTTTATGAGCATATAGTAGACCATTCATGATTCACATTAATCATGATTTTAACTTTGGCCTAGGTTTGTATCAATAAGGATAGTTAAGGTGATTAATCCAAAAAAGAGAGGAAAATGTCTTAGTATTGTTTCTTAATTGCACAGAAGAGCATTTTAGTTATAAATAGATAAATATTTAGTGATAAATAAAAATCACTTTAATGATAGTGATAATAGCGTCAATCAGCCACTCAATACATATTTCAGAAATTACTATTCAATACTTGCTATAAAAGAAGGCATAGTAGTTAGTGATAGCAATGTTTGATTTTCTTGGAGCTTACGCAGTACAATGTAAACAAAGAAAATGTGCATGAAGTAGCATTGTACAGATCAGTCACATTCACTGTCATCATCTGATGCTAATGTGTCCCTCACCATATGATTCTCACACTTCTCCCAGTCACTCTTACCAGCATTCATGCAGCTACACATCAGTGCATGCAAATCCATGGTAATGGCATCGACAATGGTTTGATGCATCATTATGAATCTAGATGTACAATGTAATCTAGATTATGGATTGGAATAGAAGGCAATAGTTTGTACCCCAGTTGACCACAATGCCACTGGCTCGTTTGATTGATAGCACAACCATAGATTGACAGGTCCTAGACTGACAATCTTTGATTGACAGCTCCTAGGCTGACCTGCACAACCCTATGCAGGTCTACACAGAATGAAACCCTATTGTATCATTGGGCCTACTCCCGGAAAAGTGTGCATCGAATTGCAGCTTCAGTAAAACGTTCAAGTAAGAAGAACAGATGTGCATCAAAATCTTAATGACTGGTGAGTGAGAATCCGGCGATGATGGCATCGGAAGATGATCATGAATGTGATTGAGACTTTGCATATGAGACTTCTGCATGCATGTTTTCATGGTTAGAGTTGTACTATGTAAGATCCATGACAAACATACGCTGTGTGGGTTATCCTTTGTAGCATGAAAAGACCCCACACACATCCAACAATGCTGCTCACATCTGCATGTACTAAATGGGAATTACTATGCTGATGACCAACTGAATAAATAAATCTAATTATATATTTCTTTATAAGCTCTTCTGTACTTCAGATGACTACAATTTCATACTCTGCAATACTGGTTCCTAGCCAAATTTTGATTAAGGCCATTGCTCAAATGTAGGTGTTTCCCCATCTTTCCCCACTTTTTCTTTTAATTTTTGTATGTTTTACCACATGACCATGGAACCCATCTTCAGACAACGTTGGCTCTTCAGCCTAGTAATGGAGATGAGCACGGCACGCTACAGTCAGTATGGCTAGTGGACCCTATGGTGGATCCTCCTCCTCCTCCTTCTTCTTCCAAGCCATATGAATGAATAATATTTATAAATTTATAAATTTATAATATCCTACCTATCTGTCTCCATTAACATTTTTTAAAATTTTGCATTTCAGTTTCAAGATGCATATCAGATAGCATTAGCTATATGAACAATCACAGCCACCATGTTTGGTCACTCTCAAGGTTTGTTCCACTAATCAAAGATAACAATTGTGCTATTTTTGATAGGATCACTACTTCACAGGTGATGCCTGGTCTTTGGATGAAACATTAACAGTTGCTTAGTTCTTAGGAATCAGATGTGAAGTTTTTTAGCATATGAACCAATTCAAAGATCTAGACCAGTGATTTTCAATCTTTTTCATCTCATGGCACACTTAACAAGGCACTGAAATTGACAAGGCACACCATCAATTGTTTTTACCATTGACAAAGCACACCAGGCTGTTCAAATCCCCCAAATTTCCTGTTAATGAATGTCAGTCCCCAAATTCCTGTGGCACACCTGAGGACTATGTACGGCACACCAGTGTGCCATGGCACACTGGTTGAAAATCACTGATTTAGACTGTTATTTAGGAATAATCACTAATGTAAATGGCCTGCCTGGTAAAGAGCCCAATCTATCATAACGCAGTATGCAGAGATATAGTTCCCAGTGTAGTGCCAGCATTTGGTGGTTTTAGAAAGTTTGTCTCAACGTTCCTTAACAAAGGTAACTCTCTGAATTAGTGCCTTTCAGATTGTAATGGTTGATCAAATGACAATATTGCTGAATATTCATTAATAAGGCCCTTAGATGAGTGGTAGAAGGCATTATTTTTGCTTGTAAAAGTTTTGATGTTCTGCTTCCAGATAAGACTATCTTGTTCAGCAGGCTTTGCTTGTTCAGTAATACATTCTGCATGAGCCACTGGAGAACATTTGCTGGTATTGGCCTTTATGAACCTATGGTCCACCTTGCTATAAATGTTACACTATTTTACAAGCAACATTTTTTAAATGATAGACTATCACGAATAGTTGCACAACCTACCTTCTGCCCCCCGCCCCAGCTGAAGGCCAAGCTACACTTCTGTTGGATTTGATGAACTTGTGTCATACTTTTGCCCACTTACTGTAGTCAATGCTGAGATAGAGCTTCTAAATTCCAAAAGTTGAAGCAAATTTTCCATGAGTTACTGTTATCTTGAACACTGATGTCATTCCCAAAGTATGCCACCTTTTCTCAAAATGAATGATGTCACTGAAATGCCATCATCCCATGTTTGCCCCATTATGAAAGCAAAGTACTCCATGCATAGAACAGCGCAATTTCTTTAGGTCATCTGTAAACTCGAAATTAAGTTTTTGGATGAAAAAGGCCACATTTACAAGGGTCACTGTTCTCTCCAACAACGTCTCCTTTCTGATCGAGCTGCAGCTGAAGAATTGCTGTATTCTGCAACCGCTGTTGGTATATGACTAACACTTTTGGATCTGTCTACAAACAGGGACATCCATGGAATTCTTGACACAGCGAACATGAATCAGCCACCCGCTGTTTGATTTGGATTTTAAAACTTTAAAGGGTCACCCAAGATAGGAAGCCTTATTATATTTGGCTGTGTATGTCTCGTAAAATTAAGCCAGGTTACGTTCTTGAGCAAAGGTGTCTAAAGGAAACGGACAGTCCTCGTGGAGGGCACTCTTTCCTCCACACTTATTTGTCTGTTTTTCTCTTTCTTTTTCAGTCCAGAGAGCAGGATAAGCAGAGTCTGGGGCATTACCAGGTAAAAGGGAGTGGCATTTGGTGTTCTGCTTCAGACGCAAGGCAGCATTTACTATAAGCAGTGGCGTCTCTAGTGTGCGCCAAGTGGGGACTGTGCAAATCTGCCCCCCTCAACTTGAAGGGAGACACCAGGTGCGCACTTATCCATATTCAACTGATGGTGCATCTCCCCACTACAGCCCCACTACAGTGCATTTTTGCAACCATTTCAGGGGACCTCCAAAAAGAACACTATTTTTATTTCTTTTTTTTAAAGGAGGGCTTCACATCCACAAATATTTGCATAGTTTCACTTGTTGGCTTTTCCCCATCTCCTCTTCTTTATGTAGCCTGCTGAATAAATTCACTAGGCGAGATGAATTTCTCTCTCTTTGGAGAGGGCACCATTTCAGTGTTTGCCATGGGCACCATTTTCCCTGGAAATGCCACTGACCATAAGCAACCTGAAACAGTCACATGGAGTGGTCAAGTTGGAGGACTGGTGAACTGATGAGCCCCCATCTGATCTGGTGGTTGTCCTCTCCAGTCTGCCACTCCAATAGGTGCAGTGATCATCTCCCAGTTTTCTGAGAGTGAGGAGGATCACAGTAGCACCAGCCCTCATCTCCATTCAGTTTGCTGAAGCTCCTCGCCACCAGTGCTTATGAAGCTCTGTGAAGAGAGAGGTGATTTGGAGCTTTTCCCCTTCCCTTTCTTTCCCTTTCGTAGAGCTCAGCACATAGCCTCCCTCTTCCACACTGCTTCTGTTTCAAATGATTGAGTAGTGAAAGCAAGGTGGGGTGGGGGTGCAACCTTGCTTCCCACATGAAACGCCCAACATGAAATGCGTGGTGGGATTTTATACAGACCCCCAAAAACAACTTAATCATTAATCTAAGTTCTATCATGAATGTATTTATTTAAATATTGTTTAAATATTGTTACATAAAAATATTGCTTCATATCATCTATCATGAATGTATTTATTTAAATGTATTTAAATACATTCAAGAAACTTTAGGTCACCCAAGTATTACATTATTTAATATTAAAAAATTTTCTGGCCCTCAACATTGTTTCAAATATTTGATGCGGCCATTTGGATGAAATGTTTGGAGACCCCTGGTCTCGGATATAATGGGGAAAGAACTAAATAACATATGCAGTGTCCTATACGCTTGGATCACAAGCACAAGGAACAGATTTAGGCTGCAATCCTAAAAACGCTTTCCTGGGAATAAGACCCATTGAACACAATGAGGCTAACTTTTGAGTAGACATGGTTAGGATTGTGCTCTAAGATGCCATCCAATCAGATACCAAGTGAACCACTTTTCTGTCCCTTATGAAAATGATGCACTTCTGGACAATTCTGCTTAGGGAGGAAAACTTCCTCTTCATTCTAACCCTGAATGGCTTGGTTGACTCTAGTGGGGTTCAGAGAGTTCAGAGGTTCTATATGGAAAGCAAACAGGGGTGCATTGCTACCCACCAGGAATCCTTGCATCATATTCACTCTTCCTTCATGTGCAAGACATCCCTCATAACGATGGGCTATTTTTTAAAATGATCAACAATAAAGACCTTGTGAGGTTTTTAATTTTGGTGCACCCCAGCTGTTGCTGTGGACAGGCACCATTGCCCCAGCTGTGTGTTGCCCTTTGTGCTGTTGACTAACCCTACAATCCAGAGTAACTACGGGAGCACGTAAGAGACTTTATGTGAACCCATAGTTGCTGCACTACCTAGTGTAAACCTATGGGAAATTCATATTGCTATCCAGAGCAAATTGTTCTTACACTGGAGCAAGGACTCTACATAGTTACTCTGGATTGCGCCCTATGTGATTTATGCTCATCCCTGATCTTCTTGGTATCAAGGCAGCTCCTGTGGATGATTTTGGCAGCCAAAAAAAAAAAAAAAGTAGCAGAACAAAACGTTCAGTAAAACCAAGGCCTGGAGGAAATATCAGGTGTTAACATCCCATAAAAGCTAAACATGCCTGAATCAAAGTGGATTGCAAGGTACCTCTTAAACAGTCCAGACAAGAACTGACCTAATGCCGAGGGTTTTTATTACAGTTGCGAGTAACATACTAATTATAGAACCTGGACTCCATCATGAACGAACTTGTCAAGAAAGCTTAGCATCCCAAGTATCGACAATTACATTGTGAAGGCTTTTCCGACCTTAAATAACTTAGCGTGTTTGGCCACTGAAGCCGAGAGCAGCTAAATGTGAAGTGCTGAAAGAAATATAGCACTAGGAGGAATGTTTTCGCTGATGGGGGAAGGGTTATATTTTTCAGACCAATTAATGACTGGGTTTGTGAAGTACATATATATTTTAAATCCCTTGCACAAATCCTTTCAAACATTTTCTTTCAAATGCCAGGTATTTTAACAACAGTGTAAATCAGATTTTACAGGTCAGGGTTGCTTTTCCTTCAAGTATGGAGTTCATTAAATGTGTGAAATTCAACATTAGCTGCAGGGTGTGGCCAGTGGCCAAAAGAATGAATAGCAAATTGTACTCAGATTTTGCCTCTTCGGGCCATGACTTTAAAGAGACAGTTCTTAATATTTTTTAAAAGGAGACAAAAGAAAGAAAATCCCAACCTCAGCTTTTCATTCCACTAGGCCCTGTTCTGCTGCCAATACATTTTCTTTTAAGACTGCCTTCTTTACTTCCAATACATCGCAATAGCCCTGATCAAGATAAATTTATTGATTTCTTTCATGTATGGCAAATACACGGACTTATGGTAAATCAGATGTTAGTATCCAGTCCACCCAGCCATTTGAGGACAGAGTGGTCTATATTGAAAAATTCAGACACTGAGCCAGTGTAAGCTCTTAATGGACACTCGGACACAATGTGATATTTTGTCGAGGAGCACCACAGTCACACTGAGGGGTAGATACTAGACCCCACTTAAACAATGAGTCCTGGCAGACACCATGTTGGGTATGGATCCTATTCAAAGTTGACCCATGCTGGTTTAGTAGGTCAAAACCTGGCACCTTTCGTATAGGATCATCTATGTAGCTGCCAGAAAACTTGAATGATTTCAATAGGATTAATATACCTATCCTATCTAGCAGTTACAAAGATGGAACAGAAGTACAGTGTTGTGAATTGCCATCTGGTGACCATTTTTTAAGCCACCACAAACAGCAGTGATGTCTGCAGCCTGTTACTATAGCTGACTGCCAACATGAGTGCGAGTAAGTTGGCACAAGGAGCAGAGAGTGGGAGGAATGAGACAGGGAGGTGAAAAATTGGAGAGCCACATGGCTGGTGCAGTTTGGAGGATAACCATGTGGGCAGCAGAAGTTTGCCCCAGCGAAAGAAATGTACCTGCAATTCATGACTGCCTGCCTATCATAGGATAACATGCATATTCTGTTGGCATGGTGGCATTGGTAGGTGGAGGTTTAGTTAAGATCGGGCTGCTTTGGTACCCGGATAGTGTTCCATCTCTTTTATTCCTTGGAAATGCAAGCCACAGGCTAAATCGTTTTAAAGACAATTTAATAAAGATATCATCAGTATTTTCAATGGCATGTTTTTCACTTCTGAAAAGTGAGCCAGATGTGGATCTGGATCATTTGAAGCAGCTTATTTCACTCTACACTGGCTTCTTATCTGTTATCTAGACACAGCTCTAAGGTGCTGGTTTTGATCTATAAAGCCCCGACTGTTTATGGCTTTGTTCCCTCTTCCTTTATGTGTTATCATCTCTATAGTTTAGCAAAATTGAACTCTTGACTACACCATCTGTGCATCAATTCCCTTTGAAAGGCACAGACAGAGACATTATTGGTGGCTGCACTGCAGTTGTGGAATATGATCCGTCTTGGAAATTTATGTTGTGGTTTTATACATGCTTTCTTGAGTGTACGCCTTGCAGAACACAGTGACTCTTACATCCAAGGGTACAAATTTGTAGTGTCGTTGGTTTTCACTGACTTGAGAGACAGGTGCGACAACATCCAAACACTGTTGAAAGCAAAAAAAAAGGCTCTGAACCCAAAAGAAGGTTAGCATAAAATCTGTGCAAACTTCCAGTTTATTATCACATGTGAACATCCCATAAAAGCTAAACCATGTTTAGCTTCATTCCTTCAATACCAAGTCCTTCAACAATGATCTACAGGTACACAAAGATGTATACTTCAGGGGCCTCCTGGTGTGTGTAATGTCCTGAAGAAAGATGTGTGCATAAAAAACTTAAGCTGATGGTCTGGGACTGTAGCTCAATAGCAGAGCACAGAATATCTTTAGGTCAATCCCTGTCATTAACAGCTCCAAACGAATACTCTGGTCCCCTGTGCCTAGTGCCTGGTAGAGATGCCCAGTGCCTGATGTTGTCCAGTGGTGTCCAGTTCAAGGTAGGGGGTGCCTGGTGGTGCCTTATGGTTCCCACTGTTTTTGCCTTATGGTGCCTGACACCTACTGCCCACTGCATAGTAGTGTCTTCTGAAGGTCTGGTCTAGAGGGTTAAGCTGCTGTAAATTGCCTGAAGATAAGATCTGAAGGTTGCTGTCTCAACAACACCAGAAGCCCTACACGTTGATACTGGACTGTGGGAGCGTGTGTAAAAAGAAAGAAAGTGGAGTCTGTCCAAAGGCATAACAGAGAGCAAGTGAATGTGAGACTGGACATAAAAGGAAACAACTAAGAATGTAGGAGTTCTTGAAATAGAGAACCTTTCTTTGAATTGTAAAACCCTTCTAGGGTTAGTAAGCCTGCCTATGTAAACTGCCTTGAGAATAAAGTCAAAAGAGAAATTTGATGACCTGAAAGGCGGTATATAAATACCTATGTTTGTTTTGCCGCAATGTGGTACCTGATATGGATGCCCAGTAGGGATGGCCACTGCCCACTTCTGCCCCATGATGCCCACTGCCCATTGATGCCTACTGCCCACTGATACCCAGTGGTGCCCGTGCTGGTTTCTGGTAGGATGCTTGGTACCAGGTAGGGATGGCTGGTGCCCAGTGGTGTCCACTGGTGCCCACAGGCCTCTGGTGCCTGGTGGTGCCTGCTGCCCCCTAGAGGATAGGGGTGCTTAGTGGTGCCAACTGTCTGGTGGTGCCAGCTGGTGCTTGCTGCCCACTGCATGGTGGTGATTGGTAGTGCTCATTGGTGGTGCCAAACAGTGTGCATGATGGTGCACAGTGCATGGTAGGGATGCCCAGTGTAGGGCAGGGATGCCCATTACCTGCTGTGCTCACCAGTAACACCTGGTACTCTCCATTGCTCTGTGCCTGTCTCTGCATGCCTTGTGTCTCTGCATGCCCAATGCCAGTGCCCACCAGTACCCCCATTGTGCCCAGGGCCCACAAATATTCTTGAAATCTTACTCCCACAAAAAGGAGTTAATTCCATTTGTGTGCATATAAATGACAAACACATTTTAACTTTCTGTCTTCCTTAGTGGTCACATGGAAGGGCTGATGGTTAATGGCAACATTTCATAGCTCTGGTTTTATAGCTTTCAATGTGCAATGATGTTGGATTAAAAACCAACCTCTTGGGTTTGGACTTGATTTGGGACACTGATTTTTCTTAACACATCTTGCTTTCAAAAACACACTCAGATATGTGCATGAGCTCATCGTCTGGCTCAACAGAGATAGACATTTCAGACAGGGTGACCAGATGTCGTAACTGCAACAAAGGACAAGGTCTCCCAAAATGTAGGACAGCTGAGAAAAATGTAGGGCATGACAAACAAAAGCTTTAAACACTCATATATATTGCTCTGATGTGGTTACAGTAGTTTAGACACTATTTTACTTATTAAATTAAAAATCTAAATATACTGCTTTCATGTGTTAATTTAGACATTATGTTACTGACTGTTAAATTTTAAATGATTGCATATAATTTATTAATTACAAGAAGGTTAATGATGCCTGCTCACAAGGAAAAAGAGGGCAATATAATTTTTTTCCAGGACAAAAGGCTAAAAAAGAGGACATGTCCTGGAAAAAGAACATATGGTCACCTAGGAGGGGGACAACGACTTGATCAATCCATGGGTCACCAGTAGGCCACCTCTATTTCATTTAGAGGGAAAGCCACTGCATCAGGAGCTGTTTAGGAAAGCAATTTAGGAATGGCCCATTTTCCCCCTGTCCTGCTCTTGAGAAAATCAGCCTTCAAGGCTTCCTGAGGATGTGCCCCTGAAACTCAGTGGCAGCACTTTGGGGCTTATCATAACAGCCTACTCTATTTTTCATATGCAACAGCATTCCAGTCTCACAGCAACAATAAATATGTTTGACAAAAGCCATTCATTCTTCCAAAGTAAATAATTCATACCGACTCTGCCATCGTTCACTGGCGAGAACAGA
Organism: Cryptoblepharus egeriae; assembly: GCA_030015325.1. Lineage (NCBI taxonomy): Eukaryota > Metazoa > Chordata > Lepidosauria > Squamata > Scincidae > Cryptoblepharus > Cryptoblepharus egeriae. The sequence goes on along the minus strand of JAREYC010000003.1, from coordinate 175,389,719 downwards.
TCCCAAGCCAAATCTACATGAGCAGAGGATACCTGGCTAAAAATACGCAGTTCTATTATTCAGAATATTCTGAATAATACAACCTTTGGTCCATCTAGGTCAGAGTTATCAGTGGACTGATTGGAATGCTCCAGGCAAATTTGCCGTCATGGGTTGGCCATGGGTTGTCAAGGGCCGACTTGTAAGCCCTCAGTGGTAGCATCCAAAGTAGTATCAGTGGTGTGCTGTGGGATTCATGGAGTTCCTGTGTAAGTCTATCCCTACAATCCAGAGTAACTACGGGAGCACATAAGAGACATTACGTGCACCCATAGTTACTGCACCACCTAGTGAAAACCTATGGGAAATTCATATTGCAATCCAGAGCAAATTGTTCTTACTCCGGAGCAAGGACTCCCCGTAGTTACTCTGGATTGCACCCTTTGTCTGGTCTTTCTCTGGCTTCTGTCTTATTGGAGAGGCTTGAGGTTGAACCTGGAATCTTCTGTTTAACAAGCACATGCCTGACTTGGTTGAACTAAAAAATTTGGGCCCACATAGCAAAATCCTCACCAAACACAGTGCTATATCATGGTGGAGTAACTTATCCCCAGCTCTGGAAAGATCAGTAAATAGGGCCAGCATTTGGCACACCATGTCACACCAGCATTTGTCACCCCTGGGCATATGTTCTATCACTGAGCTATTGCTCTTCCCAAATCAGGGTGACCAATATGTCCTTTTTTCCGGGACATGTCCTCTTTTTTAGACCTGTATCCTGGAAAAAAAAATCTTGTGAGAAGAAAACATGTAGCTTTCTTGTAATTAATAAATTATATGTAAAAAAATTAAATGCAATAGTTTCAAATTTAATAATAATATAGTGTTTAACTCTTAGATTCCCAGGCAAGTCGATTCGACCCGCATTTTTAATTTATGCAAATTAGGCTATTTTTAGATGGGAATCTAAGGGTTAAATCAATTATATAAAAGCAATATATAGGAGTGCTTTTAGCTTTTATTTCATAGCTTACATTTTTCTTGACTGTCCTGCATTTGGGGGGACCTTGTCCTCTTTTGTGCACCTTTGTCCTCTTTTATGCTTATGACATCTGGTCTCCTTGAGTTTCCCCAAACAAATTCATCTTGTTTCTGGATGTTTCTACAAAAGGTTACCCAAATTCTGATTCAAAAGAAAGTTTGCATACAATTTTACTCCAAAGAAAAACTCATTGTCCAAAGACTAGAATAGACTTTGCAGTTACTGAAGTTGCTCATTCTTTAATTAAATAAACTGTAGCCTTTTGATTCGAACTGCTGAACGCAAAGAAAAGGTGAAAAGAACAAGTTACTGATTTCTTCTCTACCAAATCCAAAGAGAAATCTGTGCATTCAAAGCCTCTAATAATGATGCTGGTTAGTCCAACAGCATCCAAAAGTTTCAAGGCTCTGTGAAACTGTATTCCTCGTGCAAATCTGATATTCGTCTTTCATTCTCACCTAATCATGCATGCAGCATGACATACAAGTTAAACTTACCCTTTCTTCACACCCTGTAGGAAAAAGCTTTCCTGTTGGTGATCGTAAATTTGAAGTAAGACATTCGGGGTCTGAGCTACAAACGTCCGATAACTGCAGATCATCTCGGTCCCTGTGTTTGGTAAGGAATAAGAAATAAATGAATGAATGAGGTTATTCTGGGCACTTCTGTGTTTTACGAATTAAACACCATTTATATGCTGATTTGTGCACAAGTGGACATGAATCTGTGTACAAGAACGTGGGTGTTGGTGTCATGTGGAAGCATCTGTGGAGAGGTCAGATAATGCCAGTTAATGCCTCATCACGCAGGGAAAAAAATAATCTGAATTCCAATTCAAACCTATTCTCTTCTCACTGTCAAGAAAGCTGAGCATTGTATTTAATTCCTAAATGGAGAGGTACTGGGGTTCAGGCCTGAATAGAAGCCCTGTTATTTACTTCTAAGTGTGTGGTGCTAGTAGTGTGAGTGAGGCATTATGCACATGCTCAGAGCCATTTTATATTTATGTATGTTTAAGTAACACAGAGTGCAATCCTAACCCCGTCTATTCAAAAATGAGCCCCGTTGTGTTCAATGGGTCCTACTCCCAGGAAAATTTATTTAGGATTGCAGCTATATTTATATTTCTGTATCTTACACAGTGTAATCCTGTGCATGTTTACTCATGTGCAAGTCCCATTCTGTGCAGTGGGGCTTACTCCCAGGAAAGTGTGCATAGGATTGCAGCCAAAGTATATGAATTTTGCTCACTAATTCCCCAGGTAAGTTGGGTAGAGACTATTTCATTTCAAGATTTCCCCTATTTGTTTCTTTAAAAAAAATTCCACTCAGCTCTTTATTCTGAGACTACATACCTGCAGTACACCTGCAACTTGGATTGTGTAGTTGTGTTTGTATGATGGAAAGGGGAATGGTAGCAGCGGATAGATGTGTGATCCGGCATCCTAACACAGGTAGATTCAGAGGAACATACGGGGCATTGCCTCTCACTTATCCTGTACTGATCTCTTATCTCACTTCACTTATCCATGGATGACCAGATACAGTAGAGGACAGAGTGCCTTAAACCATTGTAGTAAGGCGGCAATACGAAATACACTTTCCTGGGAGCAAGACCCATTGGACACAGTGGGGCTAACTTTTGAGTAGACATGGTTAGGATTGTGATCTTAAACTAGGTGCAGCTTGACATGAAAGGTTTTGGAAAAGCTGCAACACTCTTAAAGTTAAACACTCTTCTATACAGTGTTTAACCCTTAGATGCCCATCTAAAAATAGCCCAATTTGCATAAATTTGCATTTCCAGACTCTGGATCCGGATGGGCATCTAAGGATTAAAGGTATAGGCATTCTACCCTCCATTGTCACCCTGTCCTAACCTCAGTGAAATAAACCAGAGTGTTCTTGCACATCGCTTCCACCAAGAACCTGGCAAAAAGAGGCAACTCTTTGCCCTAGCATGACCCAGGTTCCCTCTCTCCAGGGGACAGTAGACCCAGCACAGATGGAAACCAACGGATCCAATATCTGAGAGAAATGGTGACAGAAGGAACAAGTGAAAGAAGAAGTAACAAATAGCCGTTGTTTTCTCTCCTACAAAAATAAAATCCATTTTCATGTTACCAAAAAAAGAAAGGAAAAAAGAGGGGGAGGCTTCTGGCCTTCCATTGAGAAGGAATCGAAATGTATAACTATATAGAAAACTCTCCTGGTTTCTAGGGAAACTTGCTCCCCTCCTCCTTTGGAGTTCTGGGTGGTTATGTAAGATCTGAATGAGCGTCTTTCCCAATCCTTGGTCACTCTCAGGTCTTCTGTAGCAAAGCCAGGAGCAGAAAAAGTTCCATCAGGAAAGTTTAAGTCAGCGGCAGAGCGGGAGGCGGTGGAAGACACATATTTCTCTCTCTGGCCTTCTCCAGAAGCCTTTGGAAGGCTGTCAGCTGCTGGGTTGGTTGGGGAATGCTAGCGTTACGAAGGCAGTCTCTCCCGCCAACCCTCCTTCTTGGAGTTGGATTTGAGTAACAGGATTCAGCATTTTTCAAGCTTGGAAAAAAAAGGGGGACACTGGTGGAAAAGAGATATTTTAGGAAAGTTCTCTCATGTGAACCAGCAGGAGCAGATGAATTGGGGCTATTTAAAGCAAAGACAATGTATTTTTAACATTGTCCTGGCTGAGTAAGGCTAATTGGAGTGTTCTAACCATGGAAAGGGGATTCTCTCAGTTGTAATGCATGAATGCGGGGGCAGATCTTTCCACCTGGGCCCTCCAAATTCCCCATTCACTCCAGGAAACAATGTTGGTTTATGAGACCCCCCTGTCCTTGAGCAGAGCCAGCAGTTCCTATACTAGTCCTAGGTTTTCCTCTCTGGACAGTATCACCCTCCATCTGGTCAGTTTCACATTTGTCACTCTACTAGGGTAACTCACCTACCTGTTTCCCTTTGTCCCAGTAGAGACTATGCTCATTTTTGTATTCCAAATGGTTAAAATATATTCATCAATCACACACATGTATTATCCTTATCTAGGGAAACCTGATGAAACCTCCATTTCCTCCACCGAAGCAGATGCAATTTGCAAAACCACCACACTGGTGCAGCTGCCCACGGGTATGACGTTTTGGGGCATGTTTCAGAGACTATTTGATTTTTGGCAATTAAACTGAGGGACCAGAGAAATCATGAAAGATTTTATTAGGGGAAGGGCAAATAGGAATCATCAACTCACAACCTGAACTATGTTGTCAGCTCAAACCTGGTCTAATCCTATAGCAAAACAGTGACATAATGGATTGTTGCACTTCAAACTTCAGGGCAGAGATACAGTTTTTGATTGTTTTATATAAAAACACAATGCATAATTTTATGTCTCATAAATCTCCCAACTTTAAGTATTATGAGCACAATCCTATCCATGTCTACTCAGAAGTAAGCCCCATTATATTCAGTGGGTCCTACTCACAGGAAAATGTGTTTAGGATTGCAGACATTTTCCCAAACTAAAAATGTCCAAATATTATAGTACTGTATTTGATTGCACTCCATACTTCTGTACACTTTTGTTGGCCTCATTTACAGAACTATGCACAGCATTCCAAATGTAGCAATACCAGGGGTGGACCTGGCCTGGCCCAAGATCTGGTTCGCCAGAAGTGGGAGGGGCCAGGCCGGGGTCAGGGGGTGGGGCTGGGGTCAGGGGGCGGGGCAAGGGATGGGCTTTGCGCAGTGCACAGTGAAGCCAAGCTTCAGGAGACTCAGTGCACTTGCATCGAGCTGGACGCAAGCGTGCATCTGGCGGCTGCTGGCAAACCAGTCCCCGCGGTTTTTGCCAGCCGCCGCTGCAACCGGCTCACCAGCAGCTGCCAGGTGGGAAGATCTGGTTCAGGCGAATAGGCCCAAATCAGCATCTGCCCACCAGTGAGCAACACCATGGATTTTATATAGGGACAATATAATTTTAGATGTCTGAGAGTGCAATCCTAACCAATTTAGGCCAGCCTAACTTACCTGGCATATCTTCATGTGATGTTAAGGGGAGGTTAGCATATGCCTGTGCATTGGCTTATCTCCCCGCCCCCCAGGAGTGCTTACAGCACTTTTGTGACACTTCCAGATCAGCATAGGATTTATGCCAGGGCGTATGCCAGCCTACCTGGAGATTAAGATTGCATCTTTAGTCTCAATCCCTTTCCCAAAAACCACTGGCATGGAATTCATGGCTGTTTCACTTAGGGGGATGATTAAGGAATAACATGATTAGGACATAAAAATTATGCACAGTTTAATTTGATCTAATGGGTCACAATTCAAAGTGAGCATCACTTTGATTTTAATGGCAGAGAGTTGGGCTTGAAGTTCATGAGACTTAAACGTGTGTGCCTGTTGTTTTTAAAACTCATTTGCTGACTGATTTATTTCTTCATAGTTTTGTTCAAAACAATGGTGTTTTTAACCATGAAGCCTAAATAGGTCCGTAATCTCTAAACAGTCAATAGCGTAAAACCTACATTGACCTGAATGTACAGTTGAACCCTCTTCTGCATTCTACGTAAATATTCATATACAGTGAAAAGAAGGCAAGAGAAAATCAAAACCATTTTTAGGGTGGCTAAATGTCCACATCACTTTTCCTGAGTGAGCACACTAGTGACTGTCCCTTGTGGAATTGAGAGGAGGGCTACAAAATTTCTTAAACACACACACTCTTAAGTTTAATTACACATAATAGAATGGTTCTATGGACCTTCATTTTATATTTTCATAGGTGATGTTATGGAAAGTCAAATGAGTTCTTGGGCATTCTCTTGGTTAATCAGCATCTTTTTGTAATGTCCCTAAATAAACTTCCTGCATTTGTATGAGTGCACATGTGCAAGCGCAAACACACACACACTCTCACAGAAAAAGAGAGAGAGAGAGAGAGAGAGAGAGACAGACAGACAGACAGACAGACAGACAGACTGACGCTTATTTTGTGTGGTATGTTCTCATGCTATTCTGTTTGTCTTGCTTGATTTTTTTGCCTTTTGCATACGGTGTGGGAGCATGTATGTGGTGGATTTCTTTGGATCTGTGCAAAACTTCTGGACTGTTTAATTAACCCAGAATAACTACAAAGTCCATGTTCCATATCCATATTTCACTACTTGGGCAAGTATGGCAGGGCTAAGCAGGGATATCACTAAGGGGGTGCAGTTGGTCCACTCCGCACCAGGTGATGCACCAGAGGGGGGTGATTCGCTGTAGGGGTTTGACACTGTCCCACTGCCGATGAACCTCCTCTGAACAGCCGTATCCTGAACAGTGTAATCTTGGAAAGCATTCATAACAGTTGCCACATCTGTAGTCAAAAATAGTGGCTGATTTGAAGGAGAGTGGACATCCCCTTCAACTTATAGAAGGCAATCCCCGTTGAACCTGGTCCTTGTACAACCAGGTACCGTTGTACCTTGTATCTAAGTTCTGATTCCTCCTCCCTCCACCCAAGTGAGCTCACTCTGCCTGTCTTCTGCAGTATTTCAGAGTTCAGCAGAGGTTGTTTTACATAACTTGTCCCCCTGGGCATCAGAGCATTTCCACCTTAAGTGCTTCCAAAAATGACACAACAGAGGAGGGGGCAACATGTTTCCTTTGACTTGTTCCCAGTTGCTACTACACAAACCCCACCACAACAACAACCCAGAAGAAAAAACTCCGGAGAGGTGATTTGAGCACTGAAGAAAGAAAGGATGGAAAGGCCCCACTTGGTGCCAACCAACCAGCAGTCCATACTGCTGGAATCCAAATTCATCTACAAATGAAGTGACTCATTCTCCTGTGGCAGCTTCCCACATGTACCTCTGAAACTGACAGCAGTTCCTATACAGAATGGCAGTGTCAAAGTACAAGAGAACTAGTCATAAATACAGGACCAGACTATTGATTTATAATATTTCCTACATATAAAGTTTGCCTTTCTTCAAATAAGTTCTCTGCAGTGCTCATGATTCCTCTACACATTATCCAGACTTTCATATCTGAGCAGCATCTTGAACTCCAGTTTTATTAGTTTTAGTCCATCCCTCTATCCCAGTGATCATCAGCTTTTTTAATCTATCCGACAAGGTGCTAAAATTTTCAAGGGACATCATCAATTTCTTGACAATAGACAAGAAAATGGACACTACAGTGCAGGTGGAGGGAGCTACTAATAAATTACTGACCCTCAGATTCTCATGGCAGACCTTTGGATCTTCCGTGGCATACCAAGAGAGATATAAACTCTATAATACAGGGTTACTATTTCACACTCAACGGTGCAATGTATGCCCTCTGATTTTATCTACTCAAAGAGAATTCAGTTTGATGCCAATGAGACTTCCAAATAAATGCTCCTGGATAATACAGTAACCTTATAGGAATTAATCCTGGTGTCATTTAATAATTACCTTTCTGGATCAGGCTATGGGTCTTCCAGACTAGTTTATTGTTTTCAGCAGCGGTCAGCCAAATGTCACCTGGCATACTTCAGAGCAGGTGTAAAGGCCACAGCTCTTGTCCCAGCATGTGGTCCTCAAGTGTCCTGTCTCTGAGCACAGAGTTTCCATTATTCATTAAGACATTGATAGTCCATTTTCCCTTTTAAAAGAAAAAAATAAGATGGCTAACAATGTTAAAATCAGATGCAAAGTAGAACCATTTATGGACTAAAATGTTTCCAGGAGATCAACATAGCAACAGGGCTGTATATGAGCAGCCAGATATCCATCTCCTGCCAGATATCAGGTGGCCAAAAGCCCACCAGAACAGCAAAGCCTTGATCTACCACCTAAAAGATGCTTCACCACCACTGAAAAGGCCCTATTCTGGGATCACCCAACAAACTTGGAAATGAAAAACAAGACCTCAGAGGAAGATCTTAATGCACAAGTTGGCGCAAAAACAAGTATTCTATAAGTGACAGAACACAGTAGATCAAAGCCCTTCCCTGGTGTGAATCCTTTCTTTAACTGTTCTTTTTGTTATCAATGCTACTTGATCCTTAAAAACGGTACAGTAAAAACTCATATACAGTACCTAAAAGGGTATAGAATAATGAATGCATACCCATGCCCAACTCTACATTCAACAGAATGGTCCCAGTGTTGACAGTTTCTGACACCCAAGAACCAGTGCTAAGGAAGAACCAGTGGTTCATTTATTAATGGTTCTCAAACGATTGAGAATATTAATCACTGGGACCCATAACTTAAAAGACATCCTATCAGGATCAACCTATATTTACAACCCTAAAAGTAATTTCATTTTACACTGTCATTTAGTAATTTCACTTAGTAATTACACTTTCATTTAGTAATTTCATTTTACACTTGTGGTGGGGACACTAGTTGAGCTCCACATTCATTGGATCCAGACCATTCTGGTGGCTTTGCATTTCTTTTCACCTGGCCTTCCATAAGTGCTGATCACAATTGCCTACCTGGGAGTAAATGTGCCAATTAACCATTTTTTTGACCTATTTATTTCACTGGGAAAGATGGGCACTGTAAACCTATACATTCACTGAGTTTAATGGGGTTTACTTCCATGAGAGAGAGAGGGGGGGGGGAGAGAGAGAGAGCTCAAATGTTCATGTTCATAGGATTCGGTAACCACATCTGACTAGTGCTAAGACAGAGAGTTCAGCTTGGCTGATAGAGTCTCTGCAGTAGATTTGGGGCCAAATCCTATCCAACTTTCCAGCAGTTGTGCCAATGGGGCAGGTGTTGTACCCTGGGGTGGGTTGTTGGGGTGAACAGGTATGGGAATGTCTGATCCTTTTCCTTTGGGCTGCATTGCAGCTGCCCTGGTGCTGGTAAGTTGGATAGGATAGGGCCCATAAGCTGCAATCCTTCTTGGGAATAACCCCTATTGACTATCATGGGACTTACTTCTGAGAAGGCAAGCATAGGATTAGGGCCTAAGGCTGTAACCCTATGCACATTTTCCTGGGAGTAAGTGTTGCTGCACTCACTAGGATTCCCTTCTGAGCAGACTTGCTGTGATTCCCTTGACAAGATTTTGGTGTGTTTATATTGCTGGGGTCTCCCTTAATTAGGGTGACCATATGTCCTTTTTTAAAAGCCTCATATCCTGGAAAAAAATCTTCATTCTCCTCTTCCTTGTGAGGCAGGCATCATGCAGCCTTCCCGTAATAAATAAATTTTTCATAATAAATTACATATAATAAAAAGTAATATAGTGTTTAATTAAGGACATGAAAACACTATATGTGAGTGAGTTAGGTTTTATTTTGTCATGTCCTACATTTTACTTGGGTAGCCTACATTTTGGGGAGGCTTGAACTCTTTTTTGGCCATGACATTTGTTGACCCAGCACTGAACTCATTAGGATTCCCTTTTGAGTGGACCTGCTGGCTGTGATTCCCTTGGCCAGGTTTTGGTTTAAGCACGTGAAAGCAATATATGTACCGTACTTAGGTTTTATTTTGTCATGTCCTACATTTTCCATTGGTTGTCCTCTTTTTGGGGTTTTGACATCTGGATACCTGCACTGCAATCACTGGCATTTCTTTCTGAGTAGACCTGCTCACTATGATTCATAGAATCATAGAATCATAGAGTTGGAAGGGACCTAGTAGGTCATCTAGTCCAACCCCCTGCCTGCAGCAGGAATTCCCCCTCGAGCATCTCCAACAGGTGCTCATCGAGCCTCTGCTTGAAGATCCCCAGTGAGGGAGAGTCCACCACCTCCCTTGGCAATCTGTTCCACTGCCGAACCGCCCTCACAGTCAGGAATTTTTTCCGGATTTCCAGCCGGAATCTCCTTTCTTGCAGTTTGTACCCATTGGTTCTAGTTCTGCTTTCAGAAGCAGCTATGAACAAATTGGCCCCTTCCTCCCTATGACAGCCCTTCAGGTATCTGAAGAGGGCAATCATGTCTCCCCTCAGCCTCTTCTTCTCCAGGCTGAACATCCCAAGTTCCCCCAACCTTTCCTCGTAGGGCTTCCCTTCCATCCCACTGATCATTCTTGTCGCTCTCCTCTGGACTTGCTCCAGTTTGGCTGCATCTTTCTTCAAGTGAGGTGCCCAGAACTGAACACAGGACTCAAGGTGAGGTCTAACCAATGCAGAATAAAGAGGAACTAGAACTTCTCATGACTTGGAAGCTACAGACCTCTTAATGCAACCTAAAATGGCATTTGCCTTCTTTGCAGACACATCACACTGCTGACTCATGTTCAGCTTGTGATCCACGGCGACTCCAAGATCCCGCTCACATGTTGTGCTGCCAAGCCAAGTATCCCCCATTTTATACCTATGTTTTTGGTTTTTATTGCCTAAGTGCAGAACCTTGCACTTCTCCCTGTTGAAATTCATTCTGTTTGTTACAGCCCAGGATTCCAGTTTATCCAGATCCTCCTGGAGGTTTCTCCTGTCTTCTGATGTGTTTGCTACTCCTCCCAGTTTGGTGTCATCTGCACATTTGATCAGGCTCCCCCGTATCCCTTCCTCCAAGTCATTGATGAAAATGTTAAAGAGAACCGGTCCCAAGACAGAGCCTTGGGGGACCCCACTAGAAACCAGGTTGACACAGAACCATTTACTAAAACCCTTTGAGTGCGGCCATCGAGCCAGTTGCAGATCCACCTAACAATTGCCCTGTCTAGCCCATATTTTTCCAACTTCCTAATTAAAATGTCATGTGGGACTTTGTCAAATGCTTTGCTGAAGTCAAGATAAATGACATCCACAGCATTGCCATGTCCAGTAAGCTCGTAACCCGATCAAAAAAGGAGATCAGATTTGTCTGGCAAGATTTATTCTTGGTAAATCCATGCTGGGTTGTTCTGATCACCGAGTACTTGTCTAGATGTGCACAAATTGTGTGTTTTATGATTTGCTCTAATATCTTGCCCGGGATTGAAGTCAAACTGACTGGTCTATAATTTCCCGGGTCTTCTTTTTTCCCCTTCTTAAAAATTGGGACTACATTTGCCCTCTTCCAGTCCAGTGGCACTTCTCCACTCCTCAAGGATTTCTCAAAGATGATCGACAGAGGCTCTGCAAGGACATCTGCCAGTTCCTTCAGAACTCCAGGATGCAGCTTGAGGATTCCCTCAGCAAGGTTTTGGTGTGGGGTTATCCCTTGATCAGGGTGATCATATGCTTTCAGCTTTTATTGTACCGTGTCCTATATTTTGTCCTCTTTTTTGATTTAGACATCTTGCCACTCTGCATTGTCACCAGAGGCATTTCCTTCTGAGTAGCTGTGCTTCCCTTAGCCAGATTTTGGGGGTGGGGTGGGGTGTCTCCCTTGATTAAGATGACCATAAGCTCTTAGCTTTTATTATGCCCTCTATTTTTCTTGGGTGTTTTACATTTTATCCTCTTTTTTTGCTTTTGACATCTTGCCACCCTGCACTGCAATTACTGGCATTTCCTCAAAGTAGACCTGCTGTGATTCCCTTGGCAAGCTTTCTGTGTGTGGGGGGGAGGGGGTTTAGTTTTATCATGTCCTCCATTTTTCTTGTGTGTCCTACATTTAGCCCTCCTTGTTGACCTCTTCCCACCCTGCAGTGTAGTCAGTGGCACTTCCTTGTGAGCAGCGCTGCTGCTGCTGCCTGCGCTTCCCTGTCCAGCCTTTCCTTGGTCTTGTTCTTTTGGTGGGTCTTGCTGGAGCCCAGCCTGCGAGGCCACCCTGAGCCTTCCTCCCTCCTCCTCCTCCTCCTCCTGCTGGAGACGTCATGGATTCCTGAGCGTGGAAGTGGCAGGAAAGCCCTCCGTGGCGGGGATGGAGGCGCTCCAGGAGTTTCCATGGCGCCCGCATAAACAGGAGGAAACAGTGAGGGAATCCCGTTATTTTACTGCATTCAACCACTATAAACACTGGAGAGGGAAGGAAGCGCCTTCTCCTCTCTCTCCTCTCTCTCCTCCCCACTGCCCCGGCACCACTGCCCCCTCCACGGCACCCACGCACGCTCCCCTCTCCTCTCCCTCTCAGACTGCCTTACTCACTGCTTACTACACAGTTACACACACTTTACCACCAGCCTGATGCAGAGAGGAACCGCGTGCCGGCTGGTCCACTACCACCACATCATGAGGTCCATCGATCAAGGTAGAGTCTACATTTACTACTACTACTATACTACTACTAGTACTACTACTACTACTTCTACTACTAGTAGCACTACTAGTACTACTACTAGTACTTCTACTACTACTACTTGTACTACTAGTAGTACTACTACTTGTACTACTACTTGTACTACTACTTGTACTATTAGTACTACTACTACTACTTCTACTACTACTACTACTACTAGCAACCTCCCCCTCTTTCCCCACTTCCCCATTTGATTCCACGATATTGCAGTTTCTAAGCGTAAGCCTCACCGATCACAGTAGGATCGGGCACCCAGGCTGCGCGCATTTTCCTAGGAATAACCACCATGAACTAGAATGGGATTTACTTCTGAGTAGACAATGCGTAGAACTGGGCTGCAATTCTGTGCGCACTTTTCTGGGGGTAAGACCCATTCACTAGAATGGGACTAACTTCTGAGTAGACATGCCTTGGAATGGGCTGCAATCCTGTTGCACACGTTCCTAGAGTAAGACCCATTCATTAGAATGGGATTTACTTCTGAGTAGACATTAGTCTGCAATCCTGTGCACACGTTTCTGGAGTAAGACCCATTCACTAGAATGGGACTTACTTCTGAGTAGACATGCCTTGGCTTAGGCTGCAGTCCTGTGCACACTTTCCAGGGAGTAAGCACCACTGATTATAATGGGACTTACTTCTGAGTAGATGTGGTTTGGATTGTGCTTATAGGCTACAGTCCTGTGCACACTTCCCTGGGAGTAAGCTCCATTAACTACAATGGGATTTACTTCTGCGTAGATATGTATAGAACTGAATTCATAGGCTGCAATCCTGTGGGCATTTTCCTGGGAGCAAGTCCATTAACTAGAATGGGACTTCTGAGAAGAGGTGCCTAGGACTGGGCTAAAAGCCTGCAGTCGTGTGCACATTTTCCTGGGAATAAGCTCCATTATTTATAATGGACCTGCTTCTGAGTAGACATGCCTTGGAATGGGCTACAGTCCTGTGCACACTTTCCTGGGAGGAAGCCCTATTAACTAGAATGGGATTTACTTCTGAGTAGACACGCAAAAGATTGTGCTCATAGGCTGCAATCCTGTGCACTTTCCTACGAGTAAGCTCCATTAATTAGAAGAGTTGCGTTAGTACTGGACTTATAGGCTGCAATCCTGTGTACACTTTCCTGGGAGTAAGCCCCATTGACTTGAATGGGACTTACTTCTGAGTAGACACGCATAGGATTGGGCTGTCAGATTCTCTTCCTTTTGCTCAACGCCTACTACTGCTTGAAGGGAGGGAGTTTGCAACCCCTTGGAGCCATTTCAAAAATACTGGGATTTCCCAGTAAGTAGGGCTTGTCAGTGTTTCAAGGGGGACACCCCATGGCAGGGACAACCCATGGAGAAGCTGCTACACTTTGGGAGACGATTCTGGGGAGGGGGAAGTGGGGGGTCCTATTGGTGGCGTAGCTAGAGGGGGGCGCAGCAGTCCATTTTGGAGGGAGCCCCACTTCAAGGGATCCCTCTCTTTTGGAGCTACTCCAGGCAGGGGGTGCACAACAAATCCATACAGGAGAAGGTTCTCTTGAAGCCCTCCAAGCCTGACTGCTCCACCCCCTCTAGCTACGCCATGTGGTTTAACTCTGATGATCCCAAACTTTTAGGGGTGGGAGGAGGACCCACATCATCCGGGGGGGGGGATCACCTTAAATCAGGGGCTGCCGACATCTCATTTATTTCTGCGTGTCTGCAGAGGATTATTTAAGATCCACCCCCGAGAGCTACTGTTAAACCAGAGGCTGTTCTTGAGAGCAACTACTCGGAGTAAAGCCCGGCACGGAATTCAGGGAACTTCTTTCCAACAAGGAGTAACCTCAGAGCTCACCCGTGTCTGTGGGTCACATCCGATAGATGTCAAGGGCCTGATTTCCTGGGGCTGTCATCCCATCCACGCTATCCTAGGAGTAAGTAAGCAGCTCCATTGACTGTAATGGGATTTACTTTTGAGTAGAAAGGCATAGGATCAGGCTATGATTGCAATCCTATCTACACTATGCTAGGAGTAAGTAAGCAGCTCCACTGACTGTAAAGGGACTTCTGAATAGGCAGGTATAGGAGGATCTTGTTATGTTTGCAATCCTATCTACGCTATCTTTGGAAGCAGCTCCACTGACTATAATGGGGCTTACTTCTGAGTAGACAGGCATAAGATGGAGCTAGAACTGCAATCCTTTCTATGCTACCCTGGGGGTAAGTAGCTCCACTGACTATAATGGGGCTTACTTCTGGGTAGACAGTCATCCTATCCACGCAATCTTGGGAGCAAGCATAAGACTATGGCTATTTCAGCCATACTGCCTTTCCTAACTGCACTTTCCTGGAAGTAAGAACTATTGAACACAATGGGACTTATGAGTAGACATGTTTAGGATTGCACTGTATAATAAGACTTACTTCTGAGTTGATAGGTAGATGATTAGGCTATGACTGCTCACTGCAGTCATGTCTAGGCTTCCCTAGGAGTAAGCAACTCCATTGGCTATAATGGAGCTTACTTCAGAGTAGATAGGCATTGAATGGGGTTACCATCCTATCCACACTAAGTAAGCAGATCCATTGATTATGATGGGATTTACTATAATGAGACCTACTTCTGAACAGACAGGCAACAGAATCAGGCTACTGCTAACAGCCTATCCACACTATACTGAGAGTAAGTCCCATTGAGTGTAATGGGACTTACTTCTGAGTAGACAGGCATCACTGAGTAGTAGTCTACTAGTGAGTAGTAGACATCACTGTTAGAGTCCCCAGGGTCCCAGGAGAGCTCCTTTGTGTTTGGCCAGAGCATCACCCCCAGGGTGAACATAAGACCTCTTTTCCCAGGACATGTCCTCTTTCTTAGCCTTGTATCCTAGAAAAAATCCTCTAGTCCTCCTTTTCTAAGGTATGTGTCATAACCATATTCCTGGATATATGTCATAACCCAGGGTGATCATATGCCATCTTTTTCCAGGACATATCCTCTTTTTTAACCTTATGTCATAGAAAAAATTCTTCATTATCCTCCTTTTCCTTGTGAGTAGGTAGCACGGAACCTTCTTGTAATCCATAAATTACATGTAATAAATTAATGTAGCAGTTTTACATTAAATAATAATATAGTGTTGAAATTAACCACATGAAATCAATTGGTATTTTTAAGCTTTTATTGTCATGTCCTACATTTTTCTTGGGTGTCCTACATTTTGTCCTCTTTTTTGATATGATATCTGGTCATATCAAATTTTTTTTTATGATATCTGGTCATCCTGCCAGAGCATGATGTTTCTTGCCCCAACAGTGGCCACAAAGCCAAGGAAGAGTTAAGGATCCAGCCTTAAATCAAATCCATCATCTCACAACCCTCCTCGGGCTGCAATCCTAACCACATTTTGCTGGGAGTAAGTCCAACTGACTATAATAGGACATACCAGTGGCATAGCTAAAGGGGGGCAGAGCAGTCAGTCTTGGAGAGGATGAATGTATGCCCCCTATTTCCAGAACATGTCCTGGATTTTAGCCTTGTGTCCTGGGGAAAAAATTCATTGTCCTCCTTTTCCTTGTGAGCAGGCAGCATGTAGCCTTCTTGTAATGAATAAATTATATGTAATTTTAAATTTAATAGTAAATAGTATAGTGTTGCAGGCTGCAGTTCTAGCCATGCTTTCCTGGGTGTAAGCCTCATTGACTCTAGTGAGACGTCTGTCTGTCTGTCTCTGTCTGTCTGTCTGTCTGTCTGTCACTTTTCAACTAAAAAGTTCACAAAGCAGTTTACAAAGAAAATAAAAATGGCTGAGTAGATGATGCATAGGATAGGGTTCTCAATTGACCACATAAAAGCAGTACTGTATGTTTTTAGTGTGGAAACAAAAGTAAAATACTATCCATTCTCTGGATGTGTACTACATTTTGGGGGAAGACTTGCTGTCTTTTGCAGTTATGACATCTGGTCACCCTGTATGGAAAGCTACACTTGCTAACTCTACCACTTACTGTATATTCCACAGGGTCCAATTCTGAAATGGGAACAATGCTTTCCTTGCCTTTGGGGTACTTTCCTTACTTGTGTCCATGCCTGGTGGGAGAGAGAGAGAGAGAGAGAGAGAGAGCTGGTTCATGCAGGGCTGGGCTGCCAGAAGAGTGGACAATTCTGGCTGGAGTTAGGCTGGCACAAGTTGCGGCACAAGTACTGTTCTGGCATGGAGGTGTTGCAAAAGTGCCACAAGGCACTTCTGTGCCACTTCTAGGAAGCTAGTCCAGTGCACAGACATGTGCCAACCTCCACATATCACTGCAGGAACAGGAAGATGGGTGAATTAAACGCCTAAATTGATTAGGCAAGTGTACAGACATGCCCCAACCACCAGACACCGCGGCAGGAACAGGGAGATGGGTGAGTTTCCCTGGCCTAAATAGGTTAGGATTGCGCCCTTAATCTGTCATCAGTTGTACTGCTTGCACACACTCACATCTGCATTCATTAATCCAGATTAACTGCAGCAGAACCAGAAGAATTTACCAGCAGCATTAATCCAGGACAATGATACTGTTGTTCATAAACTAACACATGTCAGAATCCCAACCCTGCTTTTAAACAATAATATTAGCATCTAACCATTTTTTGGGATGTGTGTAAGTGAGTGAAGCACTTTTTATCTCAGTGATCCTTGTAACAGTCATGGACAACAAATGGATCCTCAAAATCCTTGTATTGCAGAGAAGGTTGGCTGAAAGCTCTCTTTCTAAGGGGTGGGCTGTTCAGTTGAAACAACATTATGCTCTCCCCATTTCACTTTTAGGGTGCAATCCAGGCTGGCCTAACTCGCCTGTCATATCTTCCTGTGGTGGGAAAGTGATGTTGGTGTAAGCCTGTGTACTGACCTAACTCGCACCCCCCCCCGCCCCCGGTAATGGGGCAGAGGTGCCTTAATGCACTTTTGTGACACCCCCAGGTCAGCACAGGACTAATTCACTGTGTACTGTGCTTGGAGGAAATAAGTATTTTCTGATTAGAGCAGTGTTTCTCAGTGTTTGTTCTCTGCTCTACCACTCACACGATCCACCTATTTGAACTACCATATAAATAATATAATTGCCAGTGATCTTGGGGTTGGGAAGCCAGAGCAAGATACCAGTAAGATGCTCAGGATGGGTTGGAGGATTTTTTTGAGAGAGAGAGCAGAGAAGCATGCTTTGGAGTTCTGTCCGCAAAGCCGAGCCTATTACCACTGTTTGTTGGGTTGCATTTCTGGTCTCGCTGCTGGGTGGAAGATGTTCAGATATTCTGCACCACCGGACACCATCTAAAGTACCAGTGGTGGTACCCATAATTTTAGAGTGAGTTAAAAAATGTAAAAAGAAATACACTTCCTACAGTGGCAGAGCAAGATGGGGTGCAAGGCACTTGCAGGGAGCCTTACCAAACCATGCAAAGGGCCCCCATTCCCTTTCATTCAGAGCTATTTCAGAAGAGAGTGAGAAAAGCAGAGGCTTAAGTATGGATTGCAGTGGGTAGAAGTTACTTGCATGCTGTGGTGAGGCTCCCTGCAAGACTTACGGCACAATCCTAACCAACTTTCTATTATGGGGTAAGGGTGATGCAGTTCTGCGGTAAGGAACAAACATTCCCTTATCTTGAGAAGGTCTCTATGCTCATCTAATGTCTGTCAGGATGCAGCACATGTCCTGTTGGCACATTTGGTTCAGTGTGGGAAAGTTGGTTAGGATTTGAGAACCCAATCCTGTGCATGTCCACTCAGAAGTAAGTCCCACTGTGGTCAGTGAGGCTTACTCTCAGGAATGTGTGGTTAGCATTGCAATATTAAAGCCAGAGCCTGTGCCTGTCTACTCAGAAGGAAGTGCCACTGTGGTCTATGAGGCTTACTCCCAGAAAGTGTGGACAGGATTGGAGCCTAAGCCTGAGTGCTGTGCACCCGTCTAACTACACCACTGCCTCCCTCCAGCCTGAAGTGTCTCTGGCACCTCCTTGGGGTGTGCCTCCTTCTCCCCCTCCCCCCGCCCTATATAGACAGTCTTGTCCTTGAACTATCAGCCATTCAGGCCACCCATGTGGGGCTCAGTGACCTGGACGGCCATTTAGCTTGCTTGAGCACATGGGCTGCATCAGCTGGGAGCAACTCCTTCACAGGAATGCTGGCTCTGGCTGGCAGGAACAGGGTCCCTGGCCTGGCTCTCACCCAGTGGCATAGTTAGGTCCCTGCTCCCTGGCCTGGCCCTCACCCAGGCAGTGACATAGCTAGAGGTGCTATGCTCTGAGGGAGCCTCAGTGCAGTGTGCAAGCATTCCCTCCATTTTGGAGCCGTTCCATGCTTCCCAGACTGGAGTGGCTTAAGGGACCACTTGCATGTTGTGCTAAGTCTCCCTCCAAAGTTTAGCACCTTGCCCCTCTCTAGCTATGCCACCGCCTCATGCAAAAGGGTGGGGGAGTTCAGATTCTCATGCTTCAGCTATCTGGTCTCACTAAGAACATGCTCAAGGCTGCAATCCTTCCCCTCATGCAGACCATGACTGTGTCACATTTTCCCCTCTTCCCACCCAGTTGGTGAGAGAACTCCTCAGTCTCCTTGACCAGGCAGGTTTCCAACATGCCCCATGGTTTCCCACTTTCCACCACCCGCCTGAAAGCCTTAACCGGACACAAGGAACAGTAGGAGGATATGAGTGATGTGGCATGGTGGTAGACAGGGTGGGGAGGAGGGGAGCTGAGTGTGGCAGTTTCTGGAGAAGAGTCCCAGGTAGGTGAGGGGCAAAGGGCTGGTCTAAGAGACCCTCCATTGCCAGTCCAACGCTGAGAGAATAGGAATGGTCTCTGTGAAGGCTGCCTTAGGACCCAATCCTATTCCAATTTTCCAGCACAAGCACAGTTGTTCCACTGGGGTGTGTGCTGCATCCTGTGGTGGAGAGGCAGTCATTGGGTCCTTTTCAGCATATGGATCCTATAGGATCTGTACCACTTCAGAGGTGCCAGTATTCAGTACCGGTGAGTACCCCCTCAAAACGACCTCTGCTCATAGTTGTGGTAGCCATTCACAGTATTGTGGTATTCACAGTATTGTGGTAGCCATTCACAGTATAATGCAGCATTTCTCAAATGTTTGACCCAACCAAATCAGTTCATGTGGTTTAGCTATTGGAAATGACATCTAATGGTATCTGGAAATGATAACTAATGATATCATCACCAGTTACTTCTGGGTTGGGAGGCCAGTTGTGACTTAAAATGCACCAGTAAGAGACTCAGGGTAGACTGGGGGCTTTTTCAAGCATGGAAAAGTTTGTTTTGGAACTCTGTCTGAAAAACCTAGTCTTCACCATTGTTGCATTGTGTGGTCTTGCTGCCAGCAGTCACATGGGTGCCACTAGACTCCCCCTCAAGTATCACTAGCAGTACCCATATCCCTGGATGAGAAACATTGGTATAGTATTTTATACACAATTTTTTGTGTGTGACTTAAAAATCAAACTTCACATTTCCCTATTTTGGTTTCTCAGATGAGTCGTAGCATCGAACTCCCAGATTTGTATCTCAGTGACATATGGTGACATCCAGAGTAACAACAGGGAGTCCTTGCTCGGGAGTAAGAACAAGTTACTCTGGATTGCAATATGAATTTCCCATAGGTTTTCACTAGGTGGTGCAGTAACTGCAGGTGCACATAATGTGTCTTCCGTGCTCCCGTAGTTACTCTGAATTGTGCCCATAGTTTAGATGGTCAACTTTGCTGATTCGAAGAAAAAGCTGATCATTATTCAGTGATAGCAGCTAAAAAGGAATCAGTGAATGTATTATTGAGGGTAACTATGGCCCAAAGACATTTTCCTGGGAGTAAGACCCATTGAACACAATGGGGCTTACTTTTGAGTAGACATGATTAGGATTGTGCTATATGATCTCTGGCAGATCATGCCAATTCTGATAGTTCTGGAAATAAACATATTTACAGCAGCTGCAAGTACATCAGACACAAGATGCAGCATAGTTTTATGGGTATTTATTTAAAAGTCACAAAAATAAATGTATAAGGGATTTGGGTCAGATTTTCAAAACAAGAGCAATTTCATTGTAATTTCTC
This sequence comes from Cryptoblepharus egeriae, assembly GCA_030015325.1. Lineage (NCBI taxonomy): Eukaryota > Metazoa > Chordata > Lepidosauria > Squamata > Scincidae > Cryptoblepharus > Cryptoblepharus egeriae. Next base: position 175,369,475 of record JAREYC010000003.1, on the reverse strand, counting down.
CTTCACTAGGACTTAGATAAGCGGCTGATGTAGTGAAAGTGTTAAGTGGTGAAATGTGTTGTGTATATTATTTCAAGTCGCTTTTCTAGTCCAAAGTGGTTGTCTTTTTTAGTTAATTGCAGAAAAAACAAAGAACACACCTGCCAAAGTAAGCTCTACCTTCTGGAAGTTTAAAATAACCATTTTGTTTTTAAATTACCCTAAGACGTTGTCTGTTCCAAAATACATAGAGATGTACACTTTTAAAGAGTTGATTTTAAAGCCCCATTACGATATGATTTATCTTGCAATATAAAATTTTTTGAACTACACTTCTTGAAAAGTACTACCAGTATATATTTTTTTAAAAAGTTTAATAAAGCATACTAATTTTCAAGTTGGCATGCTTAAAATTGTGGACGACAGCTCTTAACTTGCAATATCTCAAAACTTTCAATATCTAGAAACTGTGAGGCGTATCAAATAAAAAATTTATATTCAGGAAAAATAGCTGTGAATTACCCTGCATTGAACAAACTCTTTTATAAGGTTCTGACGTAGACCATTGCTCAATTAAATGATTTCATCATTTGCTTCTTTAAAGAGAACAGGCCTGGGATAATAATAATAATATCTTAGGATGTCTTTTCCACTAGTTGGCTTAATACATACTTTTTATTATGATATGTACATTCCATTGGTTTTTCAAGGCTGCTTTCAGCATTTTTAACGGGAAAATGGAGATTATGAGCAAATTTTCCATTGGCTTTTCTTACCAAAACCACACTGTGCCTCAAAATTGGGAGAAATATCTCTGACTCAGACTGACCCCAAAATTAAAAGCTTAGAAAAAATGGACCTGAAATAATATTTTTTCATGGTGGGGGTCATAGTGTCTTAGGTTTTAACTATAGATAGTTATAGGCCTATATCCTAAAGTGAAATTACAGTAAGCCCCTTGCTCCAGAGCAGTTAAGATGACTTTCCATAAGATAACACTAGAGGGTGACATAACTATCTGGATCCGTAACTGCTATGGATTTAGCCCATAATTGCCTTAACTCTTTGCTGGAATCCCTGATGTGTGGTGAACTGACCCACAGAGAGATCTTTCCCACTCATAGGTGTAGCAGCAATATACTTTTCTTCTAGATTTCCATTTCAACACTCAACACATTACAATCCCATATACGTCATCAGAAGGCCAAATTATACACAACTGTGATGTGGCTATAATGTAAAAATGGACCCATATGGGCACAAAGTTGAATGACATCTCACACATTGACAATGATTTCAGCCAGGTTAATGCAATTTCTTGAAGTTTCCATTTTCAGTTTAGAGCCGTCCTATATGTGAATTTTGTCTAAAGTTGAATTGTGGAACTGGAAGGAATTAAAATAATTTAAAATAAATTAAAATAATTTAATAATATTGAATCACACAATTGACAAATAATTTTTATAATCCATCATGCACAACAGCTTCTCCATCGTTCCAAGTTATTCAAGGCTGATTTTTTTCCCCCATCACCTCTTGCATCTGCTTCTGTTGGACTACATTTACCAGCAGGCAGTGCTTCCACTTTGTGGTTTATAAACACTGTCATTCCAAGCAACACAACTTTTCCCCATTTTTTTTTAGAAACTTTCATTAATTTTCTTAAGATCCCACTTGACTTTCTCATGACACAACTGTTTTGCCAGTACACTTTTTTGCCAGTACAGATATCAGCTTCTGCACAAGATAACCAGGAGCACAGCAAAAGCAAAGTTTTACACCAAGATTCCCACAAAGCAAATACTTCCAGTTAACTCGTGCAAGTTACAAAGGTGTCACCGGATCATGAGCCAATATGTGTAAATATGCCCCATCAGCATATTTCATTTTTATGAGGCAAAATAATGCAACGCTTTTTAATAATGCAACACTTTTAATAATGGTACATTTTTTTTGGTTGCTCATCTCATGTGCTGGAGATAGCACATTTACCTCTTTATGAAAACTCGGACACTTTGAAAAGACACATCTGTCCAGACTATGTAAATATCAATTCTCACCACGTGAGGGCACATTGAAGCAAAACATTCACAGTGTATCAATTGCACAGTAGGATCACCTTTACTATATCAGTTTTAATATCATTAGACATATGGTTCTGGATATGAAGCAGAAGCCCTATCAGAACTGCTTCTAAGGAAATATTATCAACACACATATGTAAACTAGTGGTGAGGGAGCAGAAACTGGTGTAGTGTTTTTCCTCCATTTATCATGGAACTACTGACATTTTTTAGAGTAACTGTTGTGGATATACAAGGGAAATCCTTCTAATGCTTTGCAGTGATGCTATGTACTTAGTGTACAACAGTGGAAAACACCCAGAGGTAATTAAGGCTGCAATTCTATCCACACCTACCTGGAGGTAAGCCTCATTTACTATAATAGATAGAGATGCCTAGGATTGGGCTCTGAGAGACCCTTGGACTTTGCAAAAAACATAACTACTGTCCTATTATGCACAGTTGATGGGTGGATCTTGCTGGTCATGGATCGTTTGGTCAAAGTTAATCTTACCTGCCCTTGCACTTCAATAATTATCTCATCTCCCACTTCAACAGTTGTCATAGCATTTAATCATCCTCAAAGGGTTTCTTTTTTGACAATCATGCATGAAGTGGTACCAAAGATAGTTTTGTTGGTTTTTTAAACTGTGCAGATCTATCTGTCTATCTGTCTATCTATCTATTGTACTTACATACTGCTTTTCAACTAACAAGTTCACAAAGCGGTTTACAAAGAAAATGGAAAAATAATAGCTAATTAATAGCTAATGGGTCCCTGCCCCAAAAGGGCTCACAATCTAAAATGAAAAAAAAGAACACCAGCAGAAGCCACTTGAACAGACATTGCTGGGGTGTGTAGGGCCAGTTACTCTCCCCCTGTTAAATAAAAGAGAAACACCCACTTGAAAGAGTGCCTCTTGCTCGGTTAGCAGGGGTTTTTGCAGATGGTAATTGTAGCATATAATGGTTGAAGCCTTTAACAAAATTGAATCGTAATCTAGATATAATAGGAATATTTCTGCAGATTTTTCTTTTTCTGTGACCAAAGGTGAAATCCAGATTAACTATGGGGAGTCCTTGCTCTGGGGTAAGAGCAAGTTACTCTGGATTGCAATATGAATTTCCCATAGGTTTTCAGTAGGTACTGCAGTAACTACGGGTGCATGTAATGTCTCTTATGTGCTCCCGTACTCTGGATTGTGCCGTAAACATATTCTTTATTGTTTGTTTTTCTCCCTGAGGAGTAAAAGATTTTTTTAAAGCAGTAAAAGTAAAAGCAGTAAAAAATTATCTTTCTCTCTAGTATTTTATTTCTACAGCAACACCATAACATAGGTTAGGCTTAGAAGTAGTGACTAAGATCAGCCAGTGCAGCTGATGACTGAGTTTGGGATTTGGACCAGCATTTCTCAAGTCTTAGTCAATACTTCAACCAAAAATGTTACATGGTTTTTAAAGTGTATTTAATAGCTGCCAATTTATCTTTTTATCATACAGGATTGTAGCATCTCAGTTTATCTATCTACCTACCTAACTACAGTATTTATATACCACTTTTCAACTAAAAAGTTCATAAACCACTTTACAAGAAAATGAAAAATTAATAGCTAATTAATAGCTAATGGGTCCTTGTCCCAAATGGGCTCACAATCTAAAACACCAGCAGAAGCCACTAGTACAGACATTGCTGAGGTAAGGAGGTCCAGTTACTCTCCCTCTGCTAAATAAAGGAGGAATACCCACTTGAAAGAGAGCCTCTTGCCCAGTTAGCAGGGGTTATTTCACAAGCACGTGGTGCTTCTTGCATTAGAATGTGGTAGATGTGATTTTTCTAAGAGTCAAAAGCATTAACGTCAAGAGCTTAAGAACCAGTCAAAGTGCTTCTTGTGAATGAGTCAGTGGCATTTGTTGGGGGAGCACAGTGTAAAACTTTGCAAGGCATCAATATGTGCCCTGTAAGCTACCCTTCCCCTGATTGTCACAGTAATTTCAGCAGCAGTGGTGGGGTGGAGGGGCAGCTTACATGAAACACTGAGGCATCCTGCAAAACTTAGTGATGTGCCTTCCTCTGGAAATCTGCATGAAATCTGTAAACATTAAATCTATAATATACCTATGGATACCACAATCCTATGGATATCTACATCACATACAGTGGCTCTTACATCCAGATTAAGTGTGCATGGGATTGTAGTTTTAAATAATAATGCCATTCATGCAGAGTTCTTTGCAAAGTAACACAAGTGGATGGGATGGTGAGGGGAAGGCTCCTTGACCTCAAGGAGCTAACGTTTGACAGAGAACACAACAAAATAAGAGAAGTGAAATAAGAGACTGTAGGAACAAATAGCAGAGGAAGAATAGGCGTGGGAACAAGGGGTGTGTGTGTGTTTGTGTGTGTGTGTGTGTGTGTGTGTGTGTGTGTGCATGCGGATGATAGGTTAAAGGTTAAGAATTGCTGACATATCATTCAACCAAGAATCTATCCAGAATTCTGAAATCTGTTTTGCGGTATACCATGGCAGTGGCACACTGTTTTGGAAAATTCTGATTCCCACCTTTATCTGGAAAACCTATGCGCACTTTTAGTTAGTTGCCCCCTTTTCAACAATGGTCCAACTTCTGCGCTGCTAGACCCCACCAGTGAGTTAGCTTATCTGTTCAAGAGGTCCTCTTCCCTCTCCTCCCCTCTCTTGCTAGCACCACCTTGGTCCTCAGCAGTTGTTGGGTGTGGCAGCCACACCATCCTCCATTCCAACATTCCTCAATAGTCCCCTTGTCCGTCCGTCCATCCATCCACCAACCAGTTAGTTCATCCATTGTTTAATCAGCAGATCCATTTGCCAGTCAGACCCATCTCCTCCCTGCTCTCTCCCATCTGCTCCCTGCTCTCTCTCCAAACTCCTTCCTTCCACACCCACACCTTTTCCTTCCTCCAGGTAAAGGCCTTGTTGCTTCCAAATAGCCTCAACTGTGCAGCACACTCAGCGCTATCTAAGGTCCATGTTTTCCTGCCTGAGCAAGAGGCCACTGTTAACCCTATGTCCTTTCGCTTTTACGGCGCTTGCATATTTTCATCAAATACATTTTAAGACTTGACTGTTCTGATATCTGCCTTCATAAGAAAGTGGTGTATTACTGAGCATTTTACAACTACAGTCAAAACATGGTTGCATATGCAAGTACAGTAAGTGTGAAAGTACCATAAACACTGGCTCAGCTATTGTTGTACTTTGTTCCATTTCCTTTTTATGATACTGATGTATGAGAAGCCACCCACAGATTCAACGCATAGAGTTGGATTAATTGTTTCTTGAAGCAGTGGGACCAAAGAACATTTAAGGAAAATACACACTTTTTACAACAGAAGCTTTTAAGTTTTCAAGCGCACTGATTCTCATGATGCCACGCTACACCAATAGATAGTAAGGTTAGAATTGCACCAACAGTGTCACTAAAATCATTGAAACTGAAGAAAATATTGCATATTAACATTATTAGAAATATCAAATTTGATTAAATTTATATTTAAATTAAAAGCTGATATTATTAAATGTTAAAATTTGAGAAAATATTGCACTTTTTCCTGCATCCTCCATGACGGTACTTGTTCCTTCCTCGTTCTCATTTTTCTTGGGATTCAAGCAGACTGCACAAGTTATCCAAGTGCTTGTGTAACCCTTAGATGACCAACTGGATCCATTGACCAGCAATTATATTTTATGCAAATTAGGCTATTTTTAGCCTATTAGGCTATTTTTAGACGGTCATCTAACGGCAAGAAGCAAATCAATGACATAGTAGGGCACCCGGAATCTTTTGCACACCACACTGAGGTGCAAGCATTGGGTCATGTACTGCAACACAGCTTCTAAAAGCCGTGTTCTGGAATCCTCTGCAATGTGGCAAGGGACTGTGCGCATTTTTAAATCAAGCAGCAAATGGGTTCACTTCTGAAAATCTGTTCACAGTTCTTCCCATGGTCACCCCTCTTCCCCATCATCACATGGTACAAATAAGATATGGAAGGAACACACCTGCAAACACTAAATGTATTATCTATATCAATACAAGACAAGGCAAGACTTCAAGGCAGTGGTGTAGCTAGAGAGGGGACAGAGTAGTCAGTTTTTGAGAGACACATGCATGGGTCCATCTGCTTTGGAGCCATTCTAGGTGTAGGGAGAAAAATCTTGAATGGCTCTAAAGCCAGGTTGACCATATGTCCTGGTTTTCCAGGACATGTTCTCTTTTTTAGCTTTGTGCCCTAGAAAAAAAATCTTCATTGTCCTCCTTTTCCTTGTAAGCAGGCAGTGTGTAGAATTCTTGCAATTAATAAATCAGAGGAAATAAATTATATGTAAAAGTTTAAAATTTAATACAATATAATGTGTATAATTTAATACAACATAATTTCATAGTGTTTAAATAAACCACATGAAAGCAATATACATTAGTGTTTATGTCTTATATTTTTGTCATGTCCTATTTTTTTTCTTAGCTGTCCTACATTTTGGGTATAAAATGTCCTCTCTTGTCCATTTTTGTCCTCCTTTTCTGGTTATGACATATGGTCACCTTGCTCCAAAGGAAAGGGGGCCCCTTGCACACCTCCCTCCTAGACTCACTGCCCCCCCTCTAGCTACGCCACCATTGCAATGGGTAGGGATAGTTAGTCTCTCCAGCATCCAGTCTTACGTACATTACATCAAGTCTTAGGTACATTACATCATTATCTTTCCCATTGGGATTGATTGATTGATTGATTGATTGTCACACCTCTTTTTACTCCTTCGTGGCTGGATGAAATTAACAGATCAAGCTACCCTCCATCATCATCATCATCATCATTATCACTCCTGAATTTCAGTGCTAACTTTTTTCCTGCTGCTGTTTAAGCGCTGCAGGAAAAAAAGTATCAATGCAATACCAGGGGGGGAAAAGGTAGCAAAGTTTGGAGACAGTATCAAAGTTTGCTCTTTGTCTCCAAACTTTTTTCTAAAAAGATCACCCACCCAAAACATGGCTGTTACTATTTTTTGCATTAGTCCTTTTCTGATCTCCCCTCAGGGTGCAGCCAACAAACCCCCCCCCCCATAAAATTAATAATTAAAATTCTGGATCTCCTTTTTTTATCCCCCAGATTTGTCAGATCATCACCAATGCACCTACCCTCCCGCCACTTTCCCTGGTGGGGTTGCCCTGCTGGGCAGCAGGAGGCACAGCCCCACCCCCTCCCCAAGGCAGCTCCCTCCTCCCCCCACCCCCAGCCGCAGGTGGCTGATGAGAACAGGAAGTTGCTACTGTGCAGCCAGCTAATTGCACGCTTTGGGTGTTAAACTGCAGCAGGGCGAGCAGTGCAGAGAGAGAGAGAGAGAGAGAGAGACGCTCACCGGGTCTTCATCATCATCATCATGCAAAGCACTCTTTCCGACTTGCAGGTCTACTGATCCGATGTTCCTGGAGTTTCCTGGGCTTGCTTAAAACCAGTCGCTTACTGGAGGACATCCCAGATCTTAAGGGAGATCTTGCGCTTGGACAGGGTTTGGATCTGGGGAGTGGTGAAGGATAATTTTTGTCCATTTTTGCACAGGGAAGTTTTTCTCTCCCTCCTTCTTTGATAGATCCATTCATCCTCTTCCACCTCCTTCCCTTTAGATCCATCTACAGAAGCACATACTTTCCTTTATATCCATCCATCTACCTCCTTCCTTTTATATCCATCTATCTATCAATTTAGCCTTCATCTCCTTCCCTTTAGATTCATCCATCTACCTCCTTCCCTTTAGTTTATATCCATCCATCCTCTACCTCCTTCCCTTTAGATCCATCCATCCTCAACTTGCTTCCCTTTATATCTGTCCATCTACCTCCTTCACTTTATATCCATCCATCCTCAACCTCCTTCCTTTTATATCTGTCCATCTACCTCCTTCCCATTAGTTTATATCCATCCAGCCATCTTCTACCTCCTTCCCTTAAGATCCATCCATCCTCAACTTCCTTCCCTGTAGTTCTGTCCATCTACCTCCTTCTCTTTATTTTATATCCATCCCTCTCTCCTCAACCTCTTCCCCTTTATATCTGCCCATCTACCTCCTTTCCTTTATATCCATCCATCCTTCCATCCATCCACCTCATTCCCTTTGGATCCACTTACCTCCTTCCCTTTAGTTTATGTCAATCCAACTATCCTCTACCTCCTTCCCTTTAGAATATATTCATCTATCACTTACCATCTCCTATTTAGATCCATCCATCTACCTCCTTCCCTTTAGAATATATTCATCCATCTGTCCTTTACTTCCTTCCCTTTAGACCCATCCCTATATCCTCCACCACTTTCCCTTTTGAACCCCAAAGAGGTCACCTGCAAGTGTCCAGATGGCTTCCAGTCCAAACGACTCGGATCCGAATTCCCAGACAGGCGATCCTGACCTCAATCAGAATATCAGTCCCCAGGAAGAGCTGGACTTTTCGATTTTGTTTGATTATGACTATACGAACCCTGCAGGTTTGTGACTTCTGCCTCTCTTTATTTGCTGTACCTGAAGAAGTCTTTAAAAGAGCTGGATGCAGGATTCATTTATGGTTCCATAGCATCCAGGTGTGGGGTACCCAGAATTAAGAGAACACATTGTTAGCTCCACTCTAAAAATAATAAATTTACTGTAACTATAATAAACTGTAATAATAAACTGTCACTGAGTATGAGGTAGGCTGGCCTGTACTGTACAGGAAAGATCTGTTTTCTGCAGTTAATCCTAAAGAGGGCGATGGAAACACTACAGTTTTGGCTGAGGTTGGCGCATGTATTATTTATTTAAGGGATTTATACCCTGACTTTCCCGTGCCAAAGCAAATGCCAAAGACAGCTTACAAAGCTTTTACACTTTTGTCCTCACAAGAACCCTGTGAGGTGGGTAGTGCTGAGAGTGAGTGACTGACCCAAGGTCATGGCCAAAATAGGATATGAATTGGGATCTTTTAGATCCCTAACCAGTACACCATCATGGCTCAGTGTATGTTTCTATTTGTCACCCAGAGGGCTGGTTGCCTGTTGGTGCTCTCTGAAAGGCAAAGTACAGTACATGTACAGTATTCTATATTAAGCATATTGTTGTTGGTGATGTGCTTGTTTCTCTTAAAACAGAATAACTAGACTGGGCCCTGGCGAGTCAGCATGTTTGCTGTGAATGGGGATCATGGCTTAGTGTGGTTACAGATAAATTGTAAGGATTAGCAAATGCTCCCGCTTGCTATAGTACAACAGTACATATTAGCTGTTCAAAGGGATGTTCTCTGTCTATACTGGCCAATGCAGATTTTTCCTCTAAATGAAAATGAGGCTCCTACAGTAAAATGCACCTCAGTTGTATTATAGGTTGATAGTACCTTTCAGTTGTGTTGCAGGTACTGGTCTTGTAATGCTGCAAAGTTTAGTTATCTAAACTGGTCTTGTAATGCTGCAAAGTGGTGTTATCTATCTATCATCTATCTATCCATCTATCTATCTGAGTCCAGAACAACTTGCAATAAAAATTTTTAAAGATTAATTAAAAATTAGAAATTAAAAATTAAGGTGAAATTTTAAAAAAATACATTGTTGTTAAAGGGGGTACAGGGAGATTTTAGTGCAGGGGGTGCACCAAGTTTTGCAGAGAACCTCCTCCGAAAGTGACTCTGAGGGGGAGAGGAATTGCTTGCAACCCACAGTGAGGTTCCCTACAAAACTTAGCACTTTACAACCCCACCATAGTTGGTTCTCTAGAAACAGAAAGCATTTTGCAATGACTGATGGGCTGTAGCTGCTGTTCATAAAATAAGCGGCATGAGTAACTAAAAGGTAACTGCAGGCGTTTTGATTTGTGGAGAAGGAAAAGATTAACAGTGTGATCAAACACATATATGTTGTTCTTAAATTTCCTCCTGAGTTGGAGCTGCATCACACATCACCCCAAATTTAGATACATTTGGATTTAAAAACTACCTTTATGTTCCTATATTTTGTATTTTTTGTAAAATATTAAATTAATGGTGTTTACATCTATGAATGGTGGACTTCCATGCAAAATCATTTGTGCAAAATCATCACAAATGTTAAATCATTTGTGACAACTTGGTATTTTCTACACATCGTGGTACATCTATGCTGAGTATAATATATATAAAGCAGCCCTGAGCGTATTTTTGAAGTCTGTTAAAAAAGCTGTGGCTGGTGGATAACATGCAGCTTGTGGTTGGTAATCCAGGACTATCCTTCTGATAGTCCAAAGTTTACAGAGATTTTCTTGAAGCAGGACAGTATACTCAGCATCTTGTTAAAATAAAATATGCAATAAGATAATTACTGAACATAAAATCCTTTATATGATTTTGATAGTAACCTGGGCTCGGAACCCTAGTTAGTTGTTAAACAACTAGCACTCCACCAAACTCTACATCAAACAGGTCTCAATTGCTTTTTAAAAAGATAGGCCTCTGAGAATATGGTATAGGGCTAGTGCACAGAATGCCTTCCTAACTTTGTTTTTCACCATGGGAATGTAGAGTTTCAAACAGTAGAAATTGGTGGGGTGTCCTACAACTAGTCCTACAATTGTGGGCATTCGAAATGCATTATGATCACTGTCTAAAGCTTCTGGTTTATGGTATGGGTTGATTTTTTTTAACCCATAAATACCAGGTTACTTGGCATGAGTGACATTCAGTGATCATCACATCCATTCAACTTGAGAGACACCCATGGCCAACATTTAGCCAATTGTACCAATTATTCCAAAATGGGCCCTGCACCTAAGGTGGCCCAACACTAAAGTTATCTTCTCTAAACACTTGTAACATTACACAGGGTGACAATATATCCTCTTTCCAGGACATGTCCTCTTTTAAAAAATCTTCATTATCCTCCTTTTTCTTATGAACAGGTAGTGTTGTAGTCTGCTTGTAATTTAATAAATGATATCTAATAAAGTACATGTAATAGTTAAATTTATCTTTCTAAAGAGAAAAGTAACTGACTCACTGATCAACACCCTGTCAAAACCGCTGGACCCAGAAGTGTGAAATTTGGAGTGGGTGTTCCTTCTGTGATGGAGGGAGTCACTAAGAACCAGTTTTTGGAAATTCCAACTGGAAGGGGATGAAATGGGGTGCAATGCATTTTCCTCCCTATACTTTGTGTTGAAGGATCAGTGACTGAGAGATGCTCTGTCCCAACCCCCAGACCTAGAAGCATGAAATTTGGGGAGGGTATTCCTTCTGTCACATGAACACCCACCAAGAACCAATGTGGAGAAATTTAACCTTTAAGGGGCTGAAAAGGGGTGCAACATGTTTTTGTCCTACACTTAACATGGAAGACTGACCAACATCCAGCCAATTAGGTGCTCGGTGCCTGGTGCACTGTGGGGGAGATGTTGTTCGGAGAGAGGAGGTGGATGCGCATGGGGGGATGGTGCGCATGGGGGTTGATGCATATAGGAGATTGATGCGCATGGGTGGTTGAAGTGCATGGGGGATGTTGCACATGGGGGATGATATGCATGGGGGCATGCTGCACATGGGGTGGATGAACATAGGGGATGCTGCGCATGGGGTGGATGAACATGGGAGATGTTGTGCATGGGGTGGATGCTCATGGGGGGTTGATGCACAGTGGGGGGAACGTCGTATGGGGAATTTTACTCCTGCAACACGGGTACACTTTTGCTAGTATGTAATATAGTGTTTAAATTGGCCAGATGAAAGCAATATATAGTACTCGCTCAAGCTTTTATTTTGTTATGTGCTACATGTTTCTTGGGTGTCCCCCATTTTGGGGGGCCCTTGTTCTCTTTTTGCAGTTATGACATGGTCTCCCTAAGCCTTAAATGCATGCAATTTTATATTAAAATGTGCTTAGATCCATTAATCCACATGCCCTTTTTATTGCACATTTTGATTGCTTTCTAATTCTGCCACAGAGATATAGAATCTTTTTGATCCTCTAAGATTCTGCAGCTCTTAATTGTAACTTGGTGCCATGCAAAAAAAAGTTTCCATTTGGGCCTTGCAGCTCCTGAGACTGGTCCTGGAGACATCAACCTCTGTGAAGATAACACTGATGTTCTGTGTTTGAATTGCAAACAAGATGCAAAGACATGGTGTCTCAGGGAGGTGATCTCCCTTATTTCCCTAACATTTTCCCCCTAAATATTCTCTAAAGTCTGAAGACTTTCTCCAATGCAATATACAGATGTAAAGTATTTCAGCTGGCATTTTGTGATTACTGTATTTACTTGAATCTAATGCTCAACTTTTTCAGCTGAATTTAGTCTCCAAATATCAGGATGCACAATAGATTTGATGGTTAATTAGATCATAGAATCCTAGAGTTGGAAGGGACCCAGTAGGTCATCTAGTTCAATCACCTGCCTGTAGTAGAAAATCCTCCTAGATAATCTCCGACAGGTGCTTGTCGAGCCCCTGCTTGAAGATTCCCAGTGAGGGAGAGTCCACCACCTCCCTCGGCAATCTCTTCCACTGCTGAACCGCCCTCACCGTCAGGAATTTTTTCTGTATATCCAAGCGGAATCTCCTTTCTTGCACTTTGTACCCATTGGTTCTAGTTCTGCATTCAGAGGCAGCTAAGAACAAATGAGCCCCTTCCTCCCTATGACAGCCCTTCAGATATCTGATCATGTCTCCTCTCAACCTTCTCTTCTCCAGGCTGAACATTCGAGTAAATGCGGTATTTTTATTATAAGTATAGGGTGCACATTAAATTCAATGGCGCATTAGATTCAAGTAAATACGGTACATTAATTGGGAAAAAGCTGAATTCCTTGTTTATTTATTTTTAAATATCTTTCCTGCTTAGAGCCATTGAGGCTAGAACAGGCTAGAACTATATTTTAGGCTCATTAGGATCTGTGACCCTATCAAAGTCACGGGCATTGGATACAACTTCTGGGTACAAGTAGCTTTCCTAGTGCAAAAGCTTTCAATATATGATTACAATAAATATAGTCAAGTGTATCTTTTGAATTTATCAGTGCTGACATCATTTATGTGCTGAGTGTAAAAAAGCTGAGTGTGCATTAAGGCCATTTCTGAGTACTGTTTCATGGTCCACCTATTTGAAGCACCACTGAAAGAAACTAGTGATTACATCACTGCCTGTTACTTCTGAGTGAGAAGGCCAGATCAGTGCAATAAACACCAGTAAGATCCTTAGGAAAAACACCACTGAGGCTACAATCCAGAGTAACTACAGGACCTTTTACACTGATGCAATTACGGTGCCACCTTTGGGAAACCTATGGGAAATGCATAAAGTTATCCAGAGTAAGTGCCTTAGATACTCTTAGATACTCTTAGATAATCTTCCCGTAGATACTCTGGATTGTAGGGTAAAATGATAAATGGCTGTCTTTGAGCATGGAAAACATATTTTGGAGCTTGTCCTACTGAGCCACGTTTATAGTATCTACCCCTCAGTGTGACTGTGGTGCTCTTCAACAAACTATCCATCATATTGTGTTCAACTATGAATTGAGAACTTATGCTGGCCATTGTCTGTTATTTTTTCAGTGTAGACCATGCTGTCCTGAATGGCAGGGTGGACTGGTCATGTACATCTGATTTACCTTAAGTTCTTGTATTGTATTGCCATATGATAAATAAATAAATTTGCAAGTGTAGCACTTAGTTCCATGTATATTAGGCTGCAATCCTAAACACACTTTCCTAGGAGTAAGACCCATTGAATACAATGAGGCTTACTTCTGAGTAGACATGGTTAGGATTGTGCCCTTGGTTAGATCCCAACATTGACTTCTGATGTGATGGACAGTAATTCAGTGAAAAAGGTGCATAAAACCACTGTATGTACCAAAATCTGTGGCTTTTACAGTTGCTTTCCTAATTTCCATCCCAGGTTCCATCCTTTGGAGGAACCAAAACTAGGAACCAAAACTGAAGTTTTTAGTAATAATACCATCATGCTAGATACCTTTGCTATATATAATGCTATGTAACTTACAGAAGAATGCCACTTAACAAAACAGAGTGAAACCCCAATTCTGTCAAAAGTTATGGTAAAAAAGAATCTCTTATGTAATAGATCTCCAGATGGACCAATGAAACTGTTTATTTGAAGAGCCATGAAATGTTATAACATAGCATAGAAACAATAAGTAAGGTGACACCTTAGAGAGGATGACAAAAGGGTGTATCCTATGTTTGTATTTAGAGGAGACCACTATTTTAAATCCAGAGCCAAGGTCAAACAGATTGGTAGACTATTGGTCCTGCCTGGATCTGAACCCAGGGTAGACCTGGGTTCCTAGTCCAAGATTGCCCACTGGAGCCACATTTTCCGGGCAGGTAAACCTTGCTTCCTGCCTGAACTAGAAGTCCAAATCTATTTGCCAGTTACACCTCGGCACCTGTTCTAAGACTGCTCTCTGGAACAGCCTTTTTCAGGCTAGTTGACTTGGAATCGGATTCCGAACATTCATAATGGAGATATCAGTGGTCATTAACCACGATAGCTATATTGATCCAGATGCAGCAGCAGTACATCACTGATGTATACTGCTGAGTACTATGTGTTCTGAGTACTACGTATATGGAAGGAATATTAGGGGAGCTCATTGATTTTTAACCATTGCTTGTGAGAAAATATTTACTTCATTTATTTTCTGGCCATTACAATATTATTTATTTCATATCATGACTGTTTATGATCTCACTACCACAGGGTGGTTATGAGGACCCAAAGAAGGTGATAAACTATGCACACCGTCCTGGGCTCCTTAGAGGAAGGATGATATAAAAATATGAAAATATTAATTAACATTTTTATTAATTTGTGAATTTATGGGCCTTGGGTGTTAAATGACCTAGCTATGGCCACAGGGTATAGGGAAAAGATATGCATATTGTCAAACAAGACAGAAGCACATGAAAATAAGGCCTGGTAGTTTGTGCTCCTTTTCCATGTGGCAGTGATATCTGTGAAGTAAAACAGTTATGTGTGAAAGCATTGATTCTGGGACAAGAAAAACAGTTTAATGCAAAAGATACATGAAGCTGGCAAACAAAGCTACAGGGTCTGCGTAGCAATAACAAAAAGCTGTTATAACTTAGTGGTTAAGAGGCTAAATTGTGAGCTGAGAAGTGGCTGATTTGAATCTCATTTAGCCACAAAGTCATTGGGTGGCCTTGCTTATAGGAATATGTGAGTTAAAATTTCTGTGATAAAACATATGAAGCATTTTGATCACTGGGGGAAAGTGCTATATAAATACCACTATTGGAGTCGATTTAAAATAATGTATCCTACACATGGGACTTTTATTTAGGTTAGCCATTAGTGTGAATTGTTCTCAGCAGAAAGTTTCGTACCATTAGACTAGCATTGCAATGATCTGCGTAACTTTTCACTGCACTACTGATGATGAGTAGAATATGCAGAGACCTGGAAGGACTCTCCAGGAGACTGTTTTCCCTGCATTTAATGATTGAATAGTATTATTATTAATTTTGTGTATTTTCAAGATGGAAATAATTAGTGTAAGAGAGATCACAACAAAATTTATAATCTGGGGGACAGTCCTTGTCTTTCAAAAGACACCATTATGAGTCTGTTAGCAATCCTTTGTACATCAGTGATCTTTAATGTACTAAGATTAAAGCATGTTTACAAAGAGATGGAATTTTTTTTTAAAAGAGCTTCAGTCCACATGTCCAAGTGTGCCTGGCAGTTGTGAGAGTTGAATATTTTTAAAAGATCTCAGCTGCATCGGAGCTGGCAAAGCTTCCAATTTTGGATTCCAACCAGAATGTAACCGTAGCAGTGTGTCCAGATTCCAGGCTCTCCCTTTGGAGCAAATGTTGCAAACTTTTAGAGACAAAGATCTATCCCAAGTTAAGGAGGAGGGATGCGGGATCGGAATTGTTAAGAGCCTCTCCACATGCAATGTAGGGTGCTTCACACGCATGGCTTCAACGCATGGCTTTATCGCTCGAAGGCACACACAGCAAGAGATTACTTGTGTGAAAATCTGTGGCAATTCATTCATACGACAGAAAAGATTTTCATATTGACCTGGTTCAAACAATCCATGGTGTGTTGGCTGGTGAATGCAAGCCAAAGAGTGTAAAGTCCAGGCTCTCCTGCGATTCATTCATGGAGCTATGGTTTACTGGTGGTTTAAAAACCAGGACATGAAACCAAGTTTTTTTATAAGTTTCTTCATTGAGAGATTTTATTTCTGTAGTAAGACAACTATGGACACAATCCTAACCAATTTAGGACAGCCTAAATCACCTGGTGATGTGGAGAGGTTGACGTATGCCTGTGCAATGGCCTAACCTCCGCAGAAGTGCCTTATAACACTTTTGCGACATCTCCAGGTCAGCCCAGGACTTATGGCGCGGCTTAGGCCAGCCTAACAGTCCAATCCTGAGCTCTTACCAACAGTCCTCAGCCAAGGCTGAGTGGCACAAATGTGCTATAAACCATGTTCATAGGCCCTCAGCACTGGGGCTAGATGGGCTAAAGCCAGTGAAAGACTCAGCTGCCAGGCACCAGAGAGGTGAGTTGGGAAATAAGAGGAGGCATTCAGGAGTGGGGAGAACAGGTGAAGGAGTATGGTGGGACTGGTGGAGCTCAGACCATTGCTCCAGAGCCGCCATGTTGGGCCTCGTTGTCAAACACAGTAGTGAAGTAGCTGAAGAATTGAGAAGCCTACTTTCTACTGGCGCCTTCCTTTACCCTGGGGAAAGGAATAAAAGTCTCCTTCACATGATAAGCCACCTTTGGTTGCACATAGCATACCATGCCATCCATTTCAGCATTGCAGCATTCCCTGCACTCTGGGCAGCTTAGGGTTGGGCTGTCAATCCATAATGGTGGACCAATCTGTGCCATCTGTCTCAAACTATCACCATTCATATCCCAATGTAGCATGGTGGTTGACAGCTCGTTTTCAACAAGGTCAAATCCTAAGCTAGACTGATACAAAGCTATCAAATGCTTGGGAAAAGCTTGGGAAAGAATATTGGCCTTGGGAAAATATGGCCTCCTCGATTTTAAGGAAAGTTGACCTCCTAGTATAGTCTAGTCCTCAGGGACCCATGTAGAGCACCAAAAGTGGGGGTAAGAGACACCACTAAGAGACTCAGAGTGGACTGGAGGACTTTTTCAAGTGTGGAAAAGCATGCTTTGGAAATTTGCCAGCTGAGTTGAACCTCCTACCACTATTTGTGTTGTGGGTGGCAAGTGTCTAGGATAGGGGTCTCCAAACCCTGGCCCTAGGGCCAGATGCAGCCCTTGGTGAGCCTCACATGGCTCCCAGCAAGAACCCTCTATCCAGCCCTTGAGAAAGCCTTGTAATCCACTCCAATTCATTATTATATTGTAAATTTATGTAAATATATTCATATTTGAAATATAATTTAATTGTCTTATTGACAGAATAGAGATTTCAAAGCAGTCTGTTTGCTTTGAAAGACTATGGTATCATGCTCTGCACTCCATACGCTGCATGTGAAGCACAAAAGCCTGGGTTAGATTGTTATGGAGGATAGGCTGTTCTCCAAGCAGCAAATCCCCCCTCTCCACGCCACTGAATTAGTCCAATGGAAAGGCAGAGCCAATACGATTGGATCCAGCTGGCGTCGCAGAGCTGGGCTAAGGACAGGAGCTCACCCTGTCTTGTGGGGCCGACCCAGGTCTCGAACCCTGGCCTGCTGGTTAACAGGCACAGTGTCTTAACCATTTGCGCCACCCACATGATGGTATTATTCCTACAAACCACAAATTTAGTGATTTTGGTTACTGCTGGTGTCACTGCCCGGATATCAGCTTACTAACACCTTATTGATTCTATGATGTACCATAATACCTCAATGGCATTCAAACAGTCAGTTTCCTTGGTCTGTTTTGAATTAAGGAACTTTTCTTTTTCCTTTTGTAAGACAGTTGCATTTTTTCAACAATTATCTGGGTGATAAAACCATGACTGAGTAAAATATGGTCTTTTAAAAAAAGTCCATTTTGTTCTGTAATTTTTCAGAACTTCATCAGGGAAAAAAGCACGGGCAGGACACATTCCTAGATAGAAAGCCAGAATTTGTAGTTATAAATAGTATTGTTCAGGATGCGTTTTTGTTTCAGTTTTTCTGGCCATTACTTTGGTTAATTTGGATGTATTAAAAAAATCAGTGTATAAATAAGGTAGGACCGGTTTTTTAATACATGGATTTGACTCAACACAAATGGCCATTGCCATTCGCATTTATTAAAACTGCTTTTCTACTGTTGTGGAGAGGTCGTCAAGCAAGCAGCCATTCTTCTGTTGATCAAGGCAAGAAAGGAGAACCTTTGCTGTTCTACTTGCTGACACCTTTTCTAGATCTGTTAGAAAAGCTGTTTTTAAACAATTGTAAAGGGGCTCACTTTATTTTTAAAATTGCTTGTATTTAACACAGTTCTTGGTATCAGTAGGGAGTCCCAGAATTGAACCCCTGCAGATTTTGAGACATAACCTTATTCCATTAGGAGCAATGGAGGAGCAAGAAACCTGGAAGTGGGTCTTTAAAGCTATTGTATTTAGACAAATCTAATGTGCCATCGAAGCTAATGTGCACCCCATACTTACCAAAATACGTAATTAACCAAAATACGTAATTAGCAGATGTAATTAACCATCAAATCTAATGCACACCCTGATTTTGGAGTAGTTGGAGACTGAATTTGGCTGAAAAAGGTGAGCGTTAGATTCAAGTAAATATAGTGTTTTTTCCCCTGTTTTTTTAAATACATGAATTTTTTTACCCATGGGAGGTTCCAGTATGTAACCCCAATGGATAACAAGGGACACCCGTTTTTCACCCTTGGTTTTGCATTCTGTTGTAAGTTACACATCCAGCTGTATATAGCATGATGGGGTTTTCACAGTTTTAGCAATTTTGGTCCCTAGTGCACAACACACACACACACACACACACACACACACCCCCATTTGCGTGACCTAGTGCAAAATGTACCCCCTCACCCTCGCTAGTGATGCCACTTCTTTAGAGACAATACTTTGCGTACCATCATCATCTGAGAGGCAGCTAGTGTGGGAATGAGACCAGGCATTTCCAGTGGAGCTGCCATCAATGGAATTTCTTCCTCATGAAACAAGGTAGCTTCTACTTTATTCACTTTTAAGCCTATAACTAAGACCACTTTGTATTGGTTGACTTTAAAATAAGTCATTTACTTCTTTACAGTTCTTCTCTTTGGTTATCTGTGCCATTCACTGTTCTGGCCATTAGCATTATTTTGCATTTGTTTTCCTCTGGCTTTATTATGGTTTGATGGAAAATTGTAAGCTGCTGTTAGGAGGACTGAAATGAGACATAGGCTGCAATCCAGAGCAAATTCAGCCTGCTCTGACCTAACTGCACTCTCCTAACTATTCTGTATCCAGAGCAGAAAGTTATGCTGAATCCAGAGAGTCAGGAAGCCTGGGCTGCCCTAACTGCTCCAGAGCATGCTAAGTAATTGACACAAGGGGAAGACTTGCTCCTGAGGAGACACCCCTCAGATCACACTGAACAAGGAACAGCTCTGGTGCCTACAGTGGTGACATGACTCTGCACATCACCTGGTGCGGAAGTCTGTGCATCATCCCTGGGATGCGCCCCCCCCACCTGGACTGCACAGTCACCAAAGTTGGCACCTGCGCAGTTGTTTCTGAAGCCAACTGGCTTCAGAAAGAGTACTGCGCAGGCACCATCTCTGACACCTGCGCAGTACTTTTCTGAAGCCTTTTGGCTTCGGGGGAGACTGTGCAGGCGTCAGAGTTGGTGCCTGTGCAGTACTCTTTCTGAAGCCATTCGGCTGCCGCTCCGCCTCCTGAGTGAGGCCGAATGGCTGTGCAGAGGCGCGGACTTTCTCTGCTCTAAGGAAGTCTCCTCTGAAGCTGTTCGGCATGCTCAGTGTGTTTCTGCGCAGTGCACCTCAGATGGCCGTTCAGGCCAGCTCCTCAGACAAATGTCAGCTTCTGGCTGATTCTCCGCCTTGGAGCAGGCCTGAATGGGTGTGCTGACGCCCGGGGCCTGCCAAAGCACAGTCAAACTCCTCCGGCACATCACCCCATACGGAGCGCATCCCCAATGCAGCCCACACCAGCCGCACCAGTCTGGTGACGCCACTGGGTGCCTGCCTTATAAGGAGTCCCTGATGAGATGCCAGTACATTCTACAGTGAATATAAGGAGTGGCCTGCTGTATCCTGAGGTTTGTGGGCAGCCGTAGTTTGTTCCATATCCTGAGGTTGAGAGGAAGGGGTTACAGCTAGGCTGGGCAAGAACTCAGATTTTTGGTCAGCACTGCCATTCTTACCCGGGCCTTATCATGGACCCCTATGGGTCTACTCATTACTATACCTGCTCCTGAGGTGGTATAACTCGGAGGGCTGGAAGAGGGCATTTCTGCCTTGGAAACAGGCTCTGGATACAGAGTAACTGCTCTGCCCTAGGCAATGCTAAACATGCCCTCAACTTGCCTCTCCTGAGCTGCTTAGGCTGCCCCAGTTAGGGCAGAGCAGGTCCACCTCTCTTAGGGCACCCTATCTTGCCTTGCTCTGCCCTAAGCCTCCTTCAGAGTAACTGGGCTGGAGCATCTTGCAGTTGCTCCAACCTAGTGTTAGATAGGGCAACCTAAGGGCTCTTATGTGGACAGATTAGTTGCTCTGGATTGGGCTGATACTCTACAATCCAGAGTAACTATAGGAGCACATAAGAGACTTTGTGTGCCCTCATAGTTATGGCACCAAACTAGTGAAAACCTATGGGAAATTCATATTGCAATCCAGAGTAAATTGTTTTGCACCGGAGCAAGGATTCCCTATAGATATTCTGGATTGAGCCCATAGAAATATTTTTAAATAAATAAATAAGCCATCTGTCAGTATTGTCTACATTGTAGACTCTATACTGACGGGCAGCTACTCCTCCAGGAGTACACAGGGTTCTTTCCCCGGAGGAACTGTGCAGAACCTGGGACCTTTCTACTTGTGCTTTCCCACTAAATGACAGCTTTGTACTATATTTGTGTAACAAATACAGCAGAATAACGAAAACGTAGGAATATTTATATAATCATCTGCAGTGCAGTTAGGTAATATGAATAATAATTCAAATGCTGGGTATAACTGCATAAATGAATTATTTTCATCCTTATGGCCACCCATAATTTTCCCAACCGCATCTCTGCTCATGGTGCCTTTTAAGAATTAATTTTCTATTTTAATTCCCTTTTAGTAGAGCAGGATGTGAATTTAAGCAGGAACTCTTAACTAGAAGGAAGAATATTGGTTTCTGTAAGAGTTGTGCAATTTTGCCTTTTTATAATTGTTGCTTTAATTCTCAGTGGCACTATTATTCATTCATAAACTACATTATGAATGGCTCACATCCATAATGGGAATGGTTGTGGTAATGTCTTTAAATCATGTTCAGTTTCGTGCTGTCTCATAAGAATATGCTTAATTGAATCTGTTGCTGTCATGTATGAAGAAACACATTAGAAAACCATCTTTTGCACTGGATGAGCCCGGTACTTTCATGCTTTCCAGATGCATGCCCCAAATTAGCCCCACCAAACGAAGTTAGGTTGGTATATTGGCATTAGGCTACTTGTTAATTCCATCCCTAGTCTTGGGGGTAATGATGTCCGGACATGTTGATTGAATCCAGAGCCAAATTGGGGCATTTACTCTTAAAAGTAGGAATGGAGTCACCATGTGATTTGTACCAACACAGTTGTTCCTGTGGCTACAGACTGTTATGTCATAAACACATGTGCTGTGGCCATACCAACTTGGACAGTGGTTCCATCTTCTAAATTGAAGCTGAACTGGGGTTTAGAGAGGTGATCTAATTCCAAGAAAAACTCAAAAGCTGCAGACAGGCATGTGAATGAATCACCAAGCAGCACCTTTCCTCCCAGTTTGGAACTGGGTGAGCATAGATGGGTGGTGTCAAGGAGTTTGCCATTTCACTGTTGGCACTAGTCTGCATGCAACACATCAATAGGAGGCATTCATTGCCTGTTTGTGATCACCTGGAGCAACTTTATGCAAAATGAATGGCGACACTTTGCATCCATGCAAAATTCTACTTGGTTTATAACTTTGTTGCAACAACTGAAGGTATATTTTCCTTTATGTGGAGGAAAAGAAAAAAAGTGCCTGGTTTGGTGTTCCTCTCTAGATGTTTTCCTCTATGGACTGATTTTATTCTTATGCTGGGGCTTTTTCTATACAGAAAGTAATCCTGTGTAAGAAAATAATAATAAATAAAATTCCTGTAGATAGAGATGGTAGAGATTTCAGCTATGTCCTCTTTTTCCAGGGCATGTTCTCTTTTTAAACCTGGTGTCCTAGAAATAATCTTCATGGTCCTTGTGATTAAGCAGAATGTAGATTTCTTGTAATTAATAAATTACTGTATAGCTGGCATCCATCAGTTTTGAGAGACTATGGTATCGTGCTCAGCGCTGCATATGCTGCATGCGAAGCATGAAGGTCTGGGTTAGATGACCCAAGCAGCAAATCCCCCCTCTCCACGCCACTGAAATAGTCCAATGGAAAGGCAGAGCCAATACAAATAAATTTGAATACATTTACATAATTAGAAATGGAACTTATCAATTAATTTTGCTGAGCCTATTCATAAAACACATGAGAACTACAATACAGGCATGTCAATAGAACCATATGAGAGCTATGAACTGTTGGTCATGCACACCTCTTGCATAGTGAAACTTTAGACCAAGCCAGGAACGCATGGAGACACATGTTGTTCATATGCATTGGGAGGAGGGGAGATTTTTAAAATAATGCTCAGGGAAAAGCAGAAAACACATGGAAAGATGAACTGATGCACTTGGGACAGTTATCTATGTCATGACTGGTAGTTGTGGGCCAAAGCAGCCTCCAATACTCTCCAGTGGACAGAGGCTAACTGAAAATAGGGGGCACCCAGTGGACTGGATTGGAGATCCCCAGAGTCCCCAATGGCCCCTGGGCTGGGGTTTGTGCACTCCTATTATTATTAACTCTCAGTCTAAAACTACAGAGATGTCAGCTCCTGAAATCTAATACTTTTGATGAAATATGTGGCAGAAACTTTCTTGGATTCTGCTGGACTTCATCAGATATAAAATCTTCATGCATTTGCTGAAGTGTACTGTAGTCCATGAAAGCTACTGCTATAATACATTTGTATTTAATATATATTTAATATATATAATATGTAATATAATACATTTTTATTTAAGGTGAAAAATTTTGTTTTTCCTGCAATTAGCTCTTGGAGGTGTCCTTGGAGTTAACTAATTTTCAGTACTGGATTATCTGTATCTGTAATTAAACATTAATAGAATCCCCCTCTCTTTTTCAATACTTTTCCCCCTTAAACCCGAAATGTAAATTGGAAGTGGGGGTGGGATTATGCCCTCATATGTAATTGATCTTTCTGAGACCAGTTATCGTAGTTATTCAGAGCTAATTATAAAGACAAGATCTTGTGTGTGTATGATCTTTGGGTCAAATAAGCTCTCTGTAAACAACTAACAGTGGTGTATGCCTATAAAAATTGTAAATACACTGTAAATGCATATTACTACTTAGTTTAGCATCAAATATAAGCAGCCATTAAAGCAGATAAAATAAGGATGTATTTCAGAGACAATGTTTCACTTAAAGTTAAATTACTGAAGTTGAGATGTAAAAAAAAACACAAATGGATTATGGGGGTAAAATCCAGCATGAATTCAGGAAAGATGTTAAGCATCAGATCCACCTAAAGGTGACGGAGATTTCACTGTTACAGAGGTGTGCAGATTTTCCATCATGATTTGGATGGCAAACAGCAGAAGCTCCCATAAACAGTAGAGACTGTCACACCTGGAAACTCATGCCAAGACTGCATTCCAGGTCTCTGACATAAATTGGTCCCGTTCCAGGTCACTTCCATGTTACTTCTCTTTGATAGAATTAATTGAACCCAAGAATTTGAACAGGATTTCAAGCTCAGCGTAGACTGCAATCTGGGAATACAGAAGCATACTGCTCAATCTTATGGTCAGGACCCCAATGGGATTGCAAAGCCTCCTTTATGGGGTCACAGTAATTTTCAGGAAAGAAGATGGTTGAAGACTATAATACCACCAGGTAAAGGGGGAGGCATCTGATGTGCTCTTTCAGGTACCAAGAGATTGTGTTCCAGTCCTGCTGTGAACTATGCTAAAATATAGTAGTTTTCACCATGCCAAGCTTCATGGTAACCTTTTCTGGTTAATATTTGGTTACATATATTTGGTGCAGGAGGGATAATGGAGGCAGAGATTGGGTGATGATGAGGGTAGGACTCAGTGGTGGGCTTCAGGGGGTTCTCACAGGTTCTATGGAACACTTTGCTAATGAGCACCTGGTTCTGAGAAACAGTTACTAATGGGACATAGAACCTGTTGTTCTATGGATATAGAACCTGTTGCTAATTTAGGTTATTAGGACATAGAACCTGTTAATGTATTTGAACCCACCACTGGAGAGGGTATGCAGATAGGATCCAAGGAGGGGGACAGGATTGATAGTGGGTCTCAGTCTCATACAGTACTTATTTATTGGGGTTATGGCATGAAAAATATTGAAGACCACTATATTCACTGCTCCTATTTACTGTATATACAGTATTTACTGCTTTCAGGCATAAAGTTTGTTGCACTATGTTAACAGTGGTAAATATCTCGCTGCAATGGATGTCCTTAGAAAAAGTTTGAAAAGCCTTATTGTGGACACAGCCATAATTTGCATTGAAGACGTATGCTTGAGGTTAGATGGCTAGTGCCAAAGGGTTTGGTAGATTGACAGCATGTATTTGCTAGATGTCAAAAGGAGTATTTAGAGATGCTTTAACAGGCTATGACACTGGACCTTTCGGGGCTTTCTCATTACCACACTATGAGCCACTTGTTCATGTGAAACAAGCGAAAAGAGCCTTTCAAATGATGGACGGTACTGTGTAGTTTATGTTAGATCTTAACCTTGGGAAGGTTTTAAAAATACATATTTAATCTGCTGTCAGCTGGACTGAAATAAAACTGCCTAAACTTAAATGTGGAACTGTGCTTGTCTATGTGAAGCTTCTCCTAACCCCTGTCCTTACGTTGTGCATCTGTCTGCCAAAACTGTGTTAAGTGGAGCATTTCGGAGTCTGTGAAATATTTGAAATGAAAAATGAGACTAGTGAAACCAGGCACATTTTGTCATTCGTCTAAAATACAACTCTCTCTCCCTCCCTACAAAATTAAGTGTGTTTTCATTTCTTCATAGAAATATTTATTGCATGTGACTTTTAAACCTATTCCTGCAAAAAGTCTATTTACATAATTTACTTTTTAATTTAAAATACCATCCAAAGAATACTTTTTACACATTACTACCTTCAGTATAATTACTATTAAAAATCAGCTAAAAAGTGGCAAAGTGAATAAGTGGATAGAAAAGGAGAGTGTAGGGGGAAGGCCTTTTTGACCCAGCCACCACATTTTGGTTGAAACTGGTATATATTTTATATTTATCTTAAGGGAGGGGAGAAGATAAACAGTTGTGATGTTTTTATAGTGAGTTGGCAGTGCTTCATCAGTGCTGTAGATTTCCTCAAAAATAAAAAATAGATATGTCTTCTGCTGTGTGCTATTATGTAGACAAAGGATTGTTTCCAGATTTGCATTTGCCTCAGAGCCCAATCCTAACTTGTACCGCTTGCCCTCTGCTGGCACTGAGAGTTGCAAATGTGCCATAAATCACATTGGCGGGCCCTGGCACTGGCCCAGCACCACAGCTAGTGCCAGTGAAATGCTGGTTTCTGCCACTTGGCACTCACTTGGACTGTTGGGCGCTGGAACGGTGAGTGGGTAGAGGCAGGGAAAAGGCGTTCTGGAGCTGGGGAGGGCAGGGAAAGGGCAGGAAGGAAGTGTGCTGGAGAAGGAGCGGGGTGGAAGACTGTGTTGCGGCCCAACATAGAGGTTCTTGATTCTACGACAACCCAATGGTTGCCACAGAATCAAGCAGCCCCACTGTGGGCTACTTTCTTTACCTGACGGAAGGGGACAAATGTCCCCTTCACCTGAGGAGCCACCAGCAGTTTCCCAGTAGCACTGAGGATAATGTGGCAGCCATTTCAGTACTTCAGCAGTGCTATAGGGGTGGGCACAGTCTGGACCAGGGGTGGGCACAGCCTGGCCCAAGAACCGGTTCTCCGGAAGTGGGCGGGGCCAGGGGCAGCTTTTAATTTAAGAATTAATTTTTTTTTTAAATTACTTACTTCTGAGTAGACCTGCATAGGATGGGACTCTGAGGCTGCAATCCTCTCCACATTTTCCTGGAGTAAGTCCCATTGACTATACTGGGACTTACTTCAGAGTAGACCTGCTTAGGATGGGGCTCTGAGGCTGCAATCCTCTCCACAGTTTCCTGGGAGTAAGTCCCATTGACTATACTGGGACTTACTTCAGAGTAGACCTGCTTAGAATGGGGCTCTGAGGCTGCAATCCTCTCCAGTTTCCTGGGAGTAAGTCCCATTGGCTATACTGGGACTTACTTCTGAGTAGACCTGCATAGGATGGGGCTATGTGCCTCTCAGCCCCCCGTCAGCAGGGAGCAGCTGCAGGGAGCACGGAGGTGCCCCGCGGGTTAGGACCCAAACCGGTCCGCCCATTTCTCCCTCCCCCGCCACTGCCGGCTCGCTAGCGGCGGGGGATTTGGAAGATCCGGTTCTCAGGGACCGGAGCGAATAGGCCTCTGCCCACCTGTGGTCTGGACAGCTTAGGTTTAGACTGTAAGTCTATGATAGCGCAGCCCCAATGCCTGGTTAGGTCTGTACAAGTCCCATGCTGGCCTGAGGGTGTTGTAAAAGTGTTGTTTCTGTGCCACTCCTGGAGGGTTAGGCTAGTGCACGCATTAGTTTCCCCACCACAGGAATGGGGAGGTAGGTGAGTTGCACTGGCCTGACTTGGTTAGGATTGTGCCCTGGTTCCCAAATGTTTTTGACTAGCAGCATCTCTGACCTTCAGGGCCATTGGTTGAGGATTTCCATTAGAGCTACCATTGTATAGGGTGGCACATTTTTTCTACAGGTTCCATTAGCTAGTTACCATGGCTCCTGACAGAGGCTGAGCTGATATGTTTGGTCTCTTGCAGAGAATGCTGATGAATCAGAAATCACTTGGGAACACTTTCAGATGGTATCATGAATAGAATCAAGATGCTCCTTGTCACTTTAAGTGTAATTTAGAGAAGATGTTGCTCCTTAACTGCCTCTCGCTAGCTATTATAAGTCAAGTTATTATAAGTCGGCTGCAGCTTTGGTGAATCTCTAAAGTGCTCTGCAGATTGCATAGATTTGACTTATGTGTCTTGTGGAATAGATCTAAATCTAGCCGAGTCTATAAGCTGAGAGTAGCAAGCAGCAGTGAACACCACCAAGGAGGGAAGCTTGTTGATGTGGGAAAGGGAACCTGGCCAGATAGTGGAATCCATCTGTTCTCTGGATGTAAATCACTGCATACATCCAAAGTGCTTGCATCTGTGACAGAGAACGCCAGAAATAGTTGGTATGCTCCAGAATCCGAGGGGATGATTAACCTGAGGTGAAGTACTTAATTTTGTGTGGCAGTTCACTAAGAACCTGTTTTCATTTTCATTTCATAGAACTGAGCAGCAGGCATATAAAACCTTATGTCCAGTAGCCCAAAGAATACTTGTGCCCATGTCTTGAGTTCATATCGCTGACTATACAGACCACTGGCACAAGCGGTTAAGGTGCTGTGCCTATTAACCAGCAGACCAGGGTTCGAGACCCGGGTCAGCCCCAAAAGACAGGGTGAGCTCCTGTCCTTAGCCCAGCTCTGCACCGCAGCTGGATCCAATTGTATTGGCTCTGCCTTTCCATTGGAGTAATTCAGTGGCGTGGGTGGATTTGCTGCTTGGGTAACAGCCTATCCTCCATAACAATCCAACCCAGGCTTTTGTCCTTCGCTTGCAGCGTATGCAGTGCAGAGCACGATACCATAGTCTTTCAAGACTGACGAAGGCCTGCTATAGCCAGACCATACAGATTAATGGGGAAGAAGGGTTTCTGTGTAAAGAGGCAAGATTTCTAGGCAATTAATTTCTTCTTGAAGCATTTGTAAAAACCTAAAAAATTTGTAGGTATATCGTTCTGAAAAGCTATAACACTTTCTTCTTGGAAATATGGGATATTCAATTGATAAGTTAGAGCTCCTATATTTAATATCGTGTTTATTCAAATTGAATGCACCCTAGCATCTAAGGCGCATCCTGATTTTAAAAGGTTTCAGATTAAAAAGAATGTTTACAAGCAGTTGTAATGTGCAGATGCAAAGCCGGTGCAAAATTTACTACCCATCACTGCTTTTGCAAGGAAGGATGCAAGGATGGATGAAGCAGGGAGGTTAGGACTCAAAGCACAGGGCTTGCATACCAAGCAAGCAGTGCAAAGGGAGAAGGGATTTTGCTGTAGTGTCTCTCTTTGCATTGTTCGCCTTTGGAGCTGCAGGCGAGGTGGTCTCATGAAATACCATATTTACTCAAATCAAACGCATCATCATATCTAATGTGCACCTCATAAGAGCCTCTACTGGATTAGGCCAAAGGCCCATCTAGTCCAGCTTCCTGTATCACACAGCAACCCACCAGATGCTTCAGAGAGAGAACATATAACACCTGCATCCAGGTGCCCCCCCCCAAAAAAAAATCTGGCATTTTGAGGTTATCCACCTCTATACAGATCCCTCATCACTTGTAACCAGTGATGGTCCTTTCTTCTAGAAATTTGTCCAATCCATTCTTAAATGCATTGAAGATAGATGCTATCACTACATCCTATGACAGGGTTTACACAGACCAACTACACGCTGGGTAAAAAATACTTTCTCTTATCCATCCCAACACTACCAGCATTTAATTTTAGTGGCTGTCCCCTAGTTCTGGTGTTATTCATGAAAAGAGCCTCTCCCTATCCACTCTTTCTATCCCTTGCATAATTTTGTATATCTGTCTCAAAAGAGGTAACCTCAAGTGCCTCTTTTTTAGTCTAAATCCAGCTGAAAACGTTGTACATTGTATTCAAGCAAATATTGTATTTGAGTAAATACCACAACATAATTGGGTGCTATTGACCATGCAGTGACCTGAAATTTTTCAGGAACCAAAAGGATCATTTGATCTCAATAGTGATGATGCAATTTTTGTAATTCTGCCGCTTTTCTGCAAACAAATGTTTAGGTTGATACTATAGTTCAGTGGTAGAATAATTGCTTTTATGGAGAAGATCAATTCCTGGTATCTCTTTTTAGCCCTGGGAAATACCCTACTCTGCTGTATTGGGAGTCCTGAGTTAGATACTCCAGTGTTCTGACACAATTCCTATGTTTAGTAAGGGGTTCATCCTCTGGGGCTCTTAATGGGGAGTCTTCCAAGTGCAGTTGACATCAGTATGTGAAGATATTGCAATCTTTTCCAAACTCACTATCGCTAATGCCTTCTTGTTAACCCGTGATTGCTCAGCTTCTGCACTGGTATGTCTAGTCTTTAAAAGCGACCCTTCTTTTTCCAGAAGAACCGACTCCTTCACATAAAATCATCAGCCCACCCTCTGGAGGTTCTTATCCTCATGATGATGTCTCGGATTATGGCTTCAAGTCATACACCCCCTTCGCTTTGTCTAGCCTTTCAGCAGATCACATGGGCAGACGCGGACAGCTAGATAGCATAGGGTCAAAATGCTACTTGGACCCTGTCAAGGCGGCAGGTCCCCCTACTTTGAGCCCTAGGATTGAGATAACTCCATCTTATGAACTGATTCACTCAGGGGGGCCCTTCTACAGCAGAGACACAGATCTATTGGTAGAACATCAGTCCAACTCGGCCACCGCTAGCCCAAGGTTTACCCTGCCTGTCCCTGGCTTTGAGAGCTACCGAGAACCGCTGTGCCTGAGCCCTCCTAGCAGTGGCTCCTCTGCAAGCTTCATTTCAGAGACAAATTTCTCTCCTTATACCTCACCATGCGTTTCACCAAATAATGGCCCTAGTGATGACCTTTGTCCACAGTTTCAAAACACGCATGCTCATTATTCCCCTAGAACCTCGCCAATAATGTCCCCACAAGCAACCATCGTGGAGGATACCTGCTTGGGGCCACGTTCACCATCGCCACGTCCTAACTCAAGGTCATCATCACCAGGCGCGAAGCGGAGGTATTCTTGCACTGAGCTCTACGGGAGTCAGCAGCCTTCTACTTCTCCACGGCAATCGAGGACCCCTTCTCCACAGGCCTCTCCCCAGATCCCCTTGAGGGAAGACGGATCTTCAGTCACTTACACCCAGTTGTCCACCTCTTCCAGTCTCATGGATGCAATGAGCAGCCTCACCACAGATTCCTCCTGCGGAGTTCCTACAAAAATATGGAAAAACAATCCAGATCCTTCACCAATGTCTTCCCACAAAGCCAACATGCCTTGTCACATGCTTCAGCCTATTGAATACATTGGGCATTGTGAGCAGGACGACCGGAGAAACCCACCGCCTGAATCCATTCTGTTGGTGCCACCGTCTTGGCCAAAGCAACTGATGCCCGCTATACCCATCTGCAGGTAAGCTGTATGTCTTGCAGTCATTCATCAGATTAGTTTTCTAGAATTTGGTTCTTTTTATCCTTCTCATTTATTGAAAAGAATTTTTAAAAAGAGAGGAAATGAAAGCAAGAAAAATGCAAAAAAAAAGTAAAAGAAAAAAGAAGACAAAAATCTTGTAAATTATATGGCAAGCATGATGTATTTAAATTTTTTAGTGTTCTACAAAGTCATATAACATATTGTTTAGCTTATCTTAAATTATCTAATATGCTAAAATTTATTTTTCAACAAAGCAAAACTGATAAATGAGAGGGAGATTTTTTTAAAAAAATTATCAATTTTCGATCCATTAACTTAGGATTTCCAATTATCCATAAAGATGTTACTAAATTCTCTCGAAAAAATTCTATGATTCAACAAATGGTTTTGTTCACCAAATAAATAAATAAATGGCCAAATAAATAAATTGAATTGATTGACTGACAGTCCTTCAAGGAACCTGTTCTCGAGCTCCTTTGGCAGCAGTTCAAATGGGGTTTGGAAATGAGCCAGTGTGCCAATATGGAGGGGAATAATAAACAATGTTGTCTGTTCTAGAAAGGCAACTTCAAATGGAGTTCATTGCAGTCTTCCAGTCTTGACGTAACTATACCACAAGTGATGGCTTGACCAGGGTCATCTTCCCCAGCTGGTCTTGATCAAAATTGCACTGTCTGTATTTTGTGATATTTGTTTGTCCCTTTGCATTTTATTTTTTATAACTATGTTCCATTTCATTTTTTCCTACTGACCAGCATCCCTGTCCAATCCCTCCCGCCCCTTGAGTGGCCGCTCTCCAGTCATTCTGGCTCGTATGAACTTTGCATTGAGGTGCAGCCAAAACCTCACCACCGAGCCCATTATGAGACAGAAGGCAGCCGAGGGGCAGTCAAAGCGCCAACAGGGGGGCACCCTGTGGTCCAGGTAAGAGACTTTCTTAAAGCTGATGAATTGGAGAGGGAGTCCCTGGAGAACTTCATTCCCTTTTTAATCAGATATGTGCCAACTTCAAATTATTTAAAAACAGGACACTACAGCACCATGCGGCCCAGGTTATGGCTAAGATTCTTGAAGAACCAATGGTGTTGCACTATTGTTGGCAAAATACCTTTGTTCGAGTATGCTTTCTTTCATTACTGATGGAGATGGGAGAAAACCATTTTATTTTTCATGGATTTCAGTGTTTTCCAAAGTTATGAGTGTCAATACAACTTGCTTTAAAAGTGTACAGGATAGGTGATATAGGTGGTATAGTGTCAGCAGATGCAGTCATTACCCATAATCCCCATTTAAAAATAAATAAAAACCAAATTATTATAAATTTTTGTAGATTAATTTCTTAAAGGCCAAAAAGGTCATTTCTGGTTTTCTCCCCTTTTTTATTTCTCCCGCTTTCTTGGCATTTTGTGGTCCTGGCCTCAGATAGAGTTTTAGTAAATGGTTCTGTGTCAACCTGGAGGTCAGTTTCTAGTGGGGTCCCCCAAGGCTCTGTCTTGGGACCGGTTCTCTTTAACATTTTCATCGATGACTTGGAGGAAGGGATATGGGGGAGCCTGATCAAATTTGCAGATGACACCAACTGGGAGGAGTAGCAAACACATCAGAAGGTAGAAACCTCCAGGAGGATCTGGATAAACTGGAATCCTGGGCTGTAACAGAATGAATTTCAACAGGGAGAAGTGCAAGGTTCTGCACTTAGGCAATAAAAACCAAAAAATACAGGTATAAAATGGGGGATACTTGGCTTGGCAGCACAACATGTGAGCGGGATCTTGGAGTCGCCGTGGATCACAAGCTGAACATGAGTCAGCAGTGTGATGTGTCTGCAAAGAAGGCAAATGCCATTTTAGGTTGCATTAAGAGGACTGTAGCTTCCAAGTCACGAGAAGTTCTAGTTCCTCTTTATTCAGCATTGGTCAGACCTCACCTTGAGTACTGTGTTCAGTTCTGGGCACCTCACTTGAAGAAAGATGCAGCCAAACTGGAGCAAGTCCAGAGGAGAGCAACAAGAATGATCAGTGGGATGGAAGGGAAGCCCTACGAGGAAAGGTTGGGGGAACTTGGGATGTTCAGCCTGGAGAAGAGGAGGCTGAGGGGAGACATGATTGCCCTCTTCAGATACCTGAAGGGCTGTCATAGGGAGGAAGGGGCCAATTTGTTCATAGCTGCTTCTGAAAGCAGAACTAGAACCAATGGGTACAAACTGCAAGAGAGGAGATTCCGGCTGGAAATCCAGAAAAAATTCCTGACGGTGAGGGCGGTTCGGCAGTGGAACAGATTGCCAAGGGAGGTGGTGGACTCTCCCTCACTGGGGATCTTCAAGCAGAGGCTCGATGAGCACCTGTTGGAGATGCTCTAGGGGGAATTCCTGCTGCAGGCAGGGGGTTGGACTAGATGACCTACTAGGTCCCTTCCAACTCTATGATTCTATGATAGAGTGACTATATGCTCTCCATCCCCCCCCCCCCAAAGAACATGTCCTGAATTTTAGCCTTGTGTTTTGGGGAAAAAACTTCAGTGACCTCCTTTTCCTTGTGAACAGACTGCATGTATATATACTTATAATTAATAAATTATATGTAATATTTAATAGTTTTAAATTGAATAATATGCAATATAATGTTTAAATTAACCACATGTAAACAATATATATGAGTGTTTTTAGCTTTTATTTTGCTATGTCTTACATTTTTCTTGGGTGTTCTACATTTTGGGAGCAGCGTCCTCTTTTTTTGGTTATATCATACAGTCACCTATATAGCAGAGCCCCACATACAGAGCCCCATATAGCAGAGGGGCTATGATCACAATTATGAAAAGCTTCCTGCTTGAGTTTATATCATCAACAGAATTCTTATGGAGCATGGAAGCCAGATTATTGATTGTCTTATAATACTGAGCCCTGTTTGAAAAGATGGTGAATGTGAACAGGCTTCGTTTACTGGTTTCGTTTCATTAAAACAATCTGTATGTATGATTGATTTTCAGGAACTTGGTGCTATAATCCAATTATCACCTAGCTAACTGTCACCATATCTCCTCTTTTACAATGTTTACTTTGACGTCAGAACGTAACTCTTTTTTTAAAATTGGTAATCATTGGAAAGTGATAAGAGAACAGGAGTTTTACTGAAGCACTGCACAAAGCTGGCACTAGTGTCAATGAAATATTTGATGGCAGGCTGTAAAGTTTATATAGTTTTAAAGAGATAGTAAGACAGGTTAATTGGGTTCTTGGATCCGTAGCTGAAAGGTGAATAGGTTTAGAGGAAAGTCTTCCACAGTTGAGACTGAGGCTGCAAAAGCAATGCAGAGTCCTTAAATATTTCAGAATCAATTGAAGTGTGTATTTATTTTTCACACATTTATTCCACCTTTTCTCCGATGAGCTCAAGGTTTTGACAATGGTTTCTCCCCTTTAAGTGGTTCTTCAGCAGTCCTGTGGTAGGTGAGATTGGTGAAGCCAAGACATAATCACTGTCCAAGATTTTCAAGGGGAATTTTAATCACACACAATTTTTACTTTCCTTCAGATGCCAACCTTCCCCCTCACAGGATGGAACTGTACTGTAGATTTATAATGACATGAAGCTGTTCAGCTCTGAACACAAGTAGAAAAAAAAAAGTACATAAGCTTCCCATACATATGCTGTCAACTTGGTGCCATATATGATGGAAATGCCCAAAGTATAGATATGTGTGTGCTGCTTGGAACACTGAACTCAATGATTTTCTTCCTGCAGTCTAAATTCAAGCTTCCCAGAATTGTAGAATGTAGAAGAAAATCTCTCTAACAGTACAATCCTAAGCATCTCTACTCAGAAGTCCCATTATAGTCAATGAGGCTTACTCCCACGAAAGTGGGGTTAGGATTGCAGCCTAGGTTCAGTGCTTGCTCTGCAGACAAAGTGCTGAATGTGAGGTGAGATGGGTCATGAGCATGCAGCATGTTGCTGTAGGGAAGTCTGGCTAGCCAACACACTCATTGTCTATATTCATTCATTCTATTTGTACTCTTCCTTTCTCCCCAAAGGGAGATACCTTTCTTCCCAAAGGGCCACCATGACCTGATTGAGACGGGTATGGTCGCAGTTGGCGCACCAGCTGAAGCTGGGCAAAGTCACTCCTGGCCACAGCTGACACCTGGGCATCCAGTTGCAGCTGTGAATCCAGTATCATACCCAAGCTGCGAACATGCTCTTTCAGGGGGTGCACAACCCCATTCAGAGCAAGATGGCAGTCCAGTAACTGCATTGTATATTTAGGCTGAAGGCCTGACTATGTTTTAAAGTTTTGTAGATTCAAGCCCAGTCCATTAAATTCATGAAGTGTTAGCCTGAGTTTTGAGGTGTGTACAAAATTTGCGCACTTCTGTCTGTTGGTATGTATCTATGAGCAAACCAAGAGAGAAAACCTTCCTGATGGTGAGGACGGTTTGGCAGTGGAACAGATTGCCAAGGGAGGTGGTGGACTCCCCCTCACTGGGGATCTTCAAGCAGAGGCTCGACGGGCACCTGTCAGAGATTCTCTAGGAGGATTTCTTGCTATAGGCAGGGGGTTGGACTAGATGACCTACTAGGTCCCTTCCAACTCTAGGATATATGATTCTATGATTCTAAAAAAAAGTAAACAATTGAGCCAAAAGGTCACAAATCGCATATCACATTTGTGACTTTTCCATGTCCCGGAGGAGGAGAACAGCAGTAATTTGCAACAGTTGTCACTGGTGATAACACAACTTGCTTAATTCTAATATGCTTTTTCTCACTTGGTGTGAGACACCATTCTGGCCTTGCTTGCTTCCTGAAAAACTAGTCAAACTGACTGATACATTCTTGTTCAGCAGTTTCATGATGTGGGCGTTGGGATATGTTTCCCACCCCAACATCCCTTTTATTTGCTCAACTTAAAAGTTTTAGGAAGGAAATGCCCACTGCATTGAATCAACTTTTGCTATATGACCTTTGTGCTATTTATACTGTATTTTAAAAAGCAGTGGTTTTTGTTGTTTTTTTTAAATGGAAGCTGACTTTGGTGGGGGAAGACAAGCTGCTGTACAGCAGTGGATCTCATATCCTCCCCAGCTTTATCTTGCGGTTTTGCTCTGATGCTACTTCCTCCTCTTTGCATGCTTGATCGCAGGAGCTTGGCACACTCCACAGAGGAGCGTGTGCTGATCGGGGACTCCAGAACATCAGAACAATTGTCCATCTGTTAAAGTTAGAGCCTCTGGCAGGGCAAGATGCATTCAACGAGGACATGAGCTTTTGTGTGTTTAACATCTTGTTCAAGGGCTGAGAATAGCAACAACTGGCTCTGTGTTGAGGACAAAGGCTGGTGTTGACATGAAGCTTTTTTCCTCCAGGTTGGCACCGTTGTTCAATTCAGAGAGGATGTGGCATACACATCCTTTGCCTCCTTGTAAACTCCTGCCAAGTTCTACCAGCATTAGAAACAGAAGTTTGTAAAAAGGGATGGGCTGAAGCCTTAAATTGGCCCTAAACTCAGAAATACAGGGTGAACAGTGATTACTCAACATCAATAAATATGCTCTTCACTTGCTACAAAATACCAGTTCTTAATTTACCTGTGCCACAACAAGCACTGAAAACCATTCTTCAGTTGAAGATCTGGTGCAAACAAAGCCTGTCCTCCTGTACTGAAAAGCCCAGAAGGAGGCAGATGCAATAAAGCAGTTGTCCTCAACCTTTTAAGGACCACAGCGCAGGAGGATGCGCATGTGCAGTTTCATCTGGAATTGTCCATGCACATCAGTGCAACTGGGTTGCACCTGCGCAGTTCTCCTTGAAGAACTGCACAGGTGCAGCCAAGCACCAGGCCGCACCTGTTCAATTGGAACCAGGCCGGGGCTCAGCACAGCCCTGGCTCTTGCCTCCCGTCCAGGCCTGTGGCTTGGTGGCTGAGGCACCATGGACCGGCATTGGACCGCAGAGCAGGGGTTGAGGACCACTGCAATAAAGAACATCATCATATGTACAGTGCATATTTTCATCTTCCCAAAGACCCAATTCTGTGCAAAGCAAACTCTGCATCCAAAACAAAGGTACTGGGTTATCAGGTACCTTCCAATACTTAGGATGTAAAATTCTTGCAGCAGTTGTCATATATAAAAACATAATTTCTATTTTTTTATAAATTGAATTATCCTACATTCCCAGCAAAAAAGCTTCCCCTGAAAAATTACCCTCTTTTGAAGCTGTTTTTTCTCGAATGCAGCAGCCACTGATGTTCTGTTCCATAGTCAGTTATCAGTGTCTGTGCACTGTGTTCCCATAGAACCATTGACTGCTTATTCTTGGTTATCCGTGGCCATTGGCTGCATCTGTGGCAATCATGAAGCTATTTACAGTGGCCCTTTTGATGCTATTCCTAAGCAAGTTAGCTACCTTTCCCTCTAATACTGATCCCATAGGATCAATGATTCAGTAGCTACTGATTTGGTAATTCTCCTTACAATCCAGAGTAACTACGGAAGCACATAAGAGACATTACATGTACTCATAGTTACTGCACCACCTTGTGAAAACCTATCAGAAATTCATATTGCAATCCAGAGCAAATTGTTCTTACACTGGAACAAGGACTCTCTGTAGTTACTCTGGATTGCACCCTTAGTTTTCCAAGAACCTAATCCAGTGTATAAAATGAGATTTAACTATACTGTTGTGTTAGACCCTTGACAAACTGGAGCCACAGCTTCAGAGAAATGCTAACTCCTGTAGAAAGCCTGCAGGCTATGATCACTTTACCTACACTGGCCTCAGCAGTTTGATACTGAAGAATATGCACCAGGCCTTGAGTACAGAAAGAACAAGAGGAAGGAAGTGACAACAATTGGCAAAAGCAAACTTTATAAAAAAAAGATTACACCAAATGATCCCTACAATCCAGAGTAACTATGGGATAACATAAGAGATATTTACATCGACGTAGTTATGGCACCAACTAGTGAAAACCTATGGGAAATTCATATTGCAAACCAGAGTAAATTGTTCTTACATCATAGAATCATAGAGTTGGAAGGGACATAGTAGGTCATCTAGTCCATCCCCCTGCCTGCAGCAGGAAATCCCCCTAGAGCATCCCCGACAGGTGCTCGTTGAGCCTCTGCTTAAAGATCCCTAGTGAGGGAGAGTCCACCACCTCCCTTGGCAATCTGTTCCACTGCCGAACCGCCCAAACTGTCAGGAATTTTTCCCAGATATCCAACCGGAATCTCCTCTCTTGCAGTTTGTACCC
Source organism: Cryptoblepharus egeriae (assembly GCA_030015325.1). Taxonomy (NCBI): domain Eukaryota; kingdom Metazoa; phylum Chordata; class Lepidosauria; order Squamata; family Scincidae; genus Cryptoblepharus; species Cryptoblepharus egeriae. The sequence continues at coordinate 175,331,424 of JAREYC010000003.1, read as the reverse complement.
ATTGGTTCTAGTTCTGCTTTCAGAAGCAGCTATGAACAAATGAGCCCCTTCCTCCCTATGACAGCCCTTCAGGTATCTGAAGAGGGCAATCATATCTCCTCTCAGCCTCCTCTTCTCCAGGCTGAACATCCCAAGTTTCCCCAACCTTTCCTTGCAGGGTTTCCTTTTCATCCCACTGATCATTCTTGTCGCTCTCCTCTGGACTTGCTCCAGTTTGGCTGCATCTTTCTTCAAGTGAGGTGCCCAGAACTGAACACAGTACTCAAGGTGTGGTCTCACCAATGCAGAATAAAGAGGAACTAGAACTTCTTGCGACTTGGAAGCTACAGACCTCTTAATGCAGCCTAAAATGGCATTTGCCTTCTTTGCAGACACATCACACTGCTGACTCATGTTCAGCTTGTGATCCACGGCGACTCCAAGATCCCGCTCACATGTTGTGCTGCCAAGCCAAGTATCCCCCATTTTATACCTGTATTTTTGGTTTTTATTGCCCAAGTGCAGAACCTTGCATTTCTCCCTGTTGAAATTCATTCTATTTGTTACAGCCCAGAATTCTAGTTTATCCAGATCCTCCTGGAGGTTTCTCCTGTCTTCTGATGTGTTTGCTACTCCTCCCAGCTTGGTGTCATCTGCAAATTTGATCAGGCTCCCCTGTATCCCTTCCTCTAAGTCATTAATGAAAACGTTAAAGAGAACCGGTCCCAAGACAGAGCCTTGGGGGACCCCACTAGAAACCAACCTCCAGGTTGTCATCAGAGCAAGGACTCCCCGTAGTTACTCTGGATTGTGCCCGATGTCTTACCTTAACTTTTGTTTAGCTCTAGTAATATTATTTTTGTCACCCCTGAGTTTGACTTACTCAGAAGTAATCCCCTTTTATTGAGTAATTTTATTGGTCCCATCATTTATTGATCTGGAAGGACTCCCCTGTCACTGCAATCACGTTTAGAAACTTCAAAAGCAACACAAAACAGTAGCAAAAACTAGACAGTAATGTAACATCACAGGAGGATAGAAAATTATGCTAATTCAAAGTGAAGTTCATTTGGGAGAAACTTGCTTCCAAATGAGTGTGTTTAAGGATGCACAGTGTAATCCTAAACCATGGTTAAGCCAGCACAAGTCCTGGCACTCCTGGGGGAGGGTGTTGATCAGTGCACAGGCATGCACAGGAACAGAGGGAACAGGGGGATGAGTGAGTTGTGCTACCCTAAACTGGTTAGGATTGCATCCACAGTCTTTTGACTTTGATTTTAAAAGCAACATGCAAGGTTTTCTTAACAAAACCCAAGAAAGTACTCAGTATTCTCACCTGCCATTTCACTGCTTTATCATTAAGAAAATATGGTGGTACTTGTTCTCTGCAGCTTCAGGTCAATGAATTAATTGTTAACAAGGGCAAATTTTCTCATGCTCTTGTATATATTCTTTATGTTTTCTGTAGATTGCTTTGTAGTAGAACAGAAAAACAGGGTTGGGCTGTGATTATTACAGACAACTGTACTCGCCCACAGAAGTTTTGTCGCAAGCTTGAAACTATAGGAATTTCACCAAGTTGTTTCCAGCATTTTTTTTTAACTGCTAAGAAAGCAGGTTTCTAGTCCTCCTTGTTCTGGGAAAAAAGGCTGGATAAGGATAGCTTTTTTGGGATAGCATTGAATAAGGGGTTAGAGAGGTGACTGAGCAGGAATAGGTTTTGTGTTCAGAGACCTTCCTTGCATGCTCCCCACATTTGAACAGGTTAGGGACCACAGCACCATTCAAAAGTGAAAATTGTTGAAAAGTGGAACCTAAACATTTTTAGTTTATAAATGTTGCTTTTAACGCTTTTTTGGCTAGCAAACATCAAATGCCCCTTTTTATCTTGCAAATTCCTGCTGCCAAAAAAACATTTCTGCAAAAGGATTTTCATTAACTCCTTCAGAAATGGGATTAAACCCAGAACTACAACATGAGGAAGGGCAATTTTGGCCTTTAGAAAAGCAGAGAGATGTTGAAAGAGCAGAACATGCATTGAATGAATGAGTTCTGGGTATAATTGAAAGGTGTTGAAAGAGTGGATTGTCAAAAAACAAACCTCCAGAAAGCGGGGGATTCCTGTAATTATAAGTTGTTGTTGTTTTTACTTATGGCCATGTTGTTCCTATTATTTTAATGTATCATTAACCTGGAGGGGTTTAGCTTTGGTCAGTAATAGCTGACAGAAGTGGAAATGTTATGAAGATCAGTTTAGATGAGGTTTGTTGGAAAGCTTTCTGAAATTCTGCATCCACTTTTGCTCAGTCTTGACATTTTCCTCCCTATTTCTACCAGGGTTTAGTTTTTATTTACTTAGTAGTGTGTATGTTCAGATGAGAACATGTTAAAAGCCTCTCTTAGTCCCCGTTGTACTCATGTGCCTCCACCCCACAAATGCTATTGATTATAATAAAACAAAGCCCTTTAGATCTAACAGAGCATTCAACGTTGCATGTAATTTGGCCTTTGGTCTCCATAACTGGGCTCTCAACCACACTCTCCTTGAAAATCCAAATTCTTGGAAAATCTGAATCTTGGATGCGGACTAAATTATGCAATAAACAGAAAAATGCATATTTCATTTCATCACAGTTATCTTGCAGGCAGAAATGGAAATCTCTGGGTGCATTATCTGTCATGTTTTGCTGCAACATAGTGGCATAGCTAATGATCATGTAGCCTGGTACAAATGTTGCCCCGGAAGGGATGTCACAACTGGAAGTGACATCATGCCCAAGCTTTTAAATAAGAAAATTGGGGAAATCTCCCTCCTCCGTCTCAGCAGATCGCCACCCATTTGCTCTACTTCCTCCAGCTAGTGGCACAGCTAAGGTATCTAGAGCACAGTCCTAACCATTCTACTCAAAAGTTAGCCCCTTTATGTTGAGTGGGTCTTACTCCCAGGAAAGTGTATTTAGGATTGCAGTCCTACTGTGTCTGCTATCTGGGATCAAAGAAGATTTTGTTACCTGAGACCACTATTAATGTCATTGCCAAACTACTGTATTTCCCGGCTTATTAGACACATTTTTTTTACTCTGAGGAGGGAGTAATAAAACCCTGCATCAGCCGATATATGGCTTCCCCCCCTCGGGCGGCCAGAGCACTGCCACCCTGAGAGCGTCCAAGCCTCTCAGGTGCTTGGGCGCTCTGACAGAGGTTCTGCCCTGGCCTTGCAAGGTTAGGAAAGGTTGCATGAGACCCTCCCAAGCCTTGAGCGGCTAGGGCAGAGCCTCCATCAGAGTGTCCAATCCTCTGAGAGGGTTGGACGCTTTGAAGGGGGCAGCACTGCTACCTCCCAGAGTGTCCAACACTCTCAGAGGGCTGGACGCTCTGGCAGGGAGAGCGCTGGTTGCATGAGGCTTGGGAGTCTCGCGTGACCAGTGTTGCTCCTTTCAAAGCATCCAACCCTCTCAGAGTGCTGCTGAAAGGGGCAGTGCTGCTCCCTCCCTGTGGAGGGCCTCCCTCCTCGGTTGTGGAGGGATGATGCACGTGGTGAGGGGTTGATGCACACGTGGGGGTTGATGCGCATGGGGGATGGGATGCACATTGATGCACATGATGTTCATGAGTGATGTTGCGCAGGAGGTTGATGCGCATGGAAGGTTGATGCACATGGATGATATTGCGCATGTGGGGGTTGATGCGCATGGGGGTTTGATGCACTTGGGGAATGTTGCGCATGGGGAATGTTGTGTATGAGGGATGGTGCACATGGGGGATGGTGCACATGGGAGTTTGATGCAGATAGGGGTATGTTGCACAGTGGGGTGTGGCGTTGTATTCCTGCAACGCAGGTACATTTCGCTAGTAAAAGGATATAAATCGTGAGTCACTGCATCTCTTGTTCACATCTCATTCTGGTCAACCTGTTTTCAATCTGAGACATAATGCCGGCAGGATAGACATAGAAAACCTTCCAGAGCAGCATCCCCATTGGTCTACTTTAGCAACATCTGACCTCTTGTCCATTTAGGCCAGTCTTGGTCTACTTGTCTTCCAAGTGTCAGACCAAAAGATTGCCCATTGAAGCTTCTGTTTTCCAGAGAGTACACCTGAAAATCTGCACATGAAGTGTGTGCACTAACACTGAGCTATGGCTCCTCCCCAGTCACAATCTATTAATTATTAATTCCACTGATATTTTTGAACAACCAGTTGGCACAGAGAAGCCATTTCTTAACTTCAGCCCTACTAGCGGTGTGCAAACGAAACACTGAAATTAATTCACACTCTTATCACAGTCCTACAGATCTGAAAAGTGTGCATTTTTAATATCTGCCAGTGAGGGAACAAAACCCATTTTGTGTGTGAAGGACAACTTGGTAACTTAACTCCTGCAATTTTGTTCAATATCAATTTGCTGCCAAAAAAAAAAAAAATTTCAACCAATAGAAGTCTGTTTTCTGAATGATGCTGTTTGTTTAATTGCAAGAAAGCCTAGCATTTCCTTGGGCCACAGACCTAGTCCAATTCTAGTTGTGTTTAATATTATAACTTTCATGCAAAAGTAGTAAAAAACCCTGGTCCATTTCTCCTGAAAGAAATAAAATCCCAAAATAGAATATGGAAAGGTACACATCATGTCTGGCTCCCCTTTCCCTTTTTGGTAAATGTGACTCAAATGAGTTGGTTTTTCTCCAGTCCAGTCTATATATACACTTTTGGGGGAGGCTTATTGTGAGTTGCTCACCTTTATAATATGGGAAGTAAGATCTTTTTCAGGATTCATTTTCTGAAGAACTATCCCTGGAACAAATTGGCTGCGTAATCAAGGGCAGCTGGTGGAGGATAGGGGGGGCCTGGTGTGCTGCAGTCCATGGGTCACAAAGTGTAGGACACAACTGAACGACTAAACAACAAAAATCAAGGGCAGGGGCTTGTCCTCTGGCCCTTTTTTCTCAAGATGTAACTTTACTGACACTTTCAGAGAGTGGTTGTGTCTATACTTGACCTCAGTGCAAACACCTGACATTGAAAGACATTGAAAACCTCTCCAAGACATTGACTTGACATTGAAGACACTGTGACTGAGAAAGCTACAGCTATCTGATCTCCAGATGGTTCAGTGTGCAGTGAGAAGGACTGATCCCCAAACATTAAAGAACCATTTTCTCATTTCTGGTCCACACATTTATCACAAGGAGCTAGGCTGTACCGCTTCATAGTGTGGACAGCCGTCTGAAAAGGTAGGGCATCTAAGAAAAATGTAGTTTGTGACAAAATAGAAGCTTAAAAACATGTATATTTATTGCTTTCATGCAGATAATTTAAACTCTATATTACTTATTATGTTGAAAACTGTTACATATAATTTATTAATTATAAGAAGGCTACATGCTGCCTGCTCACAAGGAAAAGGAGGACAATGAAGATTTTTTTTCCTTGTACAGGAAGGTAAAATCCAAGACATGTCCTGGGAAAAAAGGACACATGATAACCCTGACCTGAGACCAGTGTTGATGTCAGAACCCTTCAGAGGGCTTAAGGGACCACAGATTTGATTATCTTCAATTTCTGGTATCCGTTGGGGGTCTGAGAATGCAGATACTAAGGCCACACTTGTATACAATGTGCAAAATGGGGTATTTTGCACATTGTGAAAATTGAGTGCAGCAACCCTGACCTTGCTATCATTCCTCCTCAATCTGCCAAATATTTGAAAACTCATCTGAGTCAGTGCAAGGGAAATTAGATGACTTTTAAAGGATTTAAAGGAAATTATATAACTTTTAAAGGAGGAAGAGAAGAAATACTGTACTTACTCGAATATAATGCTCATCTTTTCCAGCTGAATTCAGAGCACAATCCTATGTCTACTCAGACGTAAGCCCCATTGTCTTCAATGGGTCTTACTCCAAGGAAAGTGTCTTTAGGATTGCAGCCTCTGTCTTCAAAATCTTTGATGATTAATTTAGATTACAATAAATGTGGTGTTGTGATTATAAGTATAGGATGCACATTATATTCAATGGCGCATTAGATTCAAGTACATATGGGTAATTTTTTAAAAATAATAGAGCTGTCTAAAATATATTGTCCTCTTACAGCACAATCTAGAGTAACGGGAGCTCTTACGTTGATGTAAGAAAAATTTACTCTGGATTGCTCTATGAATTTCCCATAGGTTTCCACTAAGTGGTGTTGTAACTACGTCAACGTAAATGTCTCGTTTTGTAAATGGCTCCTGTAATGACTCTGGATTGTGCCATTAGTCTTTCTGTTTTGCTAAGTCCCCTTTATCTAGTGCTATATGGGAGAGAGTAAAATGAATTCCAAGACACAATGTCTCGTGGTTTCCTCTTCATTTACCACACTGAGGGAAAGCGGCCAACAATGCATAGATGTTGCATGTGGTCTCTTTCCAGAGGGGTGGGGGAGACAGATTAATTCTTCTATGCAAAGATACCTCCTGCTGACTGTGGAAAGGGAGACGAAACAAAGAGAGAGACTTTCAACCATGGATGCCATTAGCTTAATGTTTCTGTTCTCTGATCTTCCTGCCTTGTTTGCTTTGTACAGCTTAATCAAGTTTTTTTTAATATGTGGACCAAATAATTGAAAACAAATTTAGCATGTCTCAGACCATCAAGTTCCCTTTCAGCTCAATGGCTGGCTATGCGGTAGACACGTCTGCTTTCAATTTTCAGTGATGTGAGAAATGTAGAATGGCTTGATTTGTAATTGTAAATGTTAATAATGAAAGAGATATTCCCTGGTCTCAGTCCTACATAGGAATTCTGGCTTCTTCACGCTTCACAAAACAAAACCCAAGTCAAAATTCTGCTGTTCTTTATGGATTTGTTAAGGAGAGAGGTTTGCTCAGCTTTTTATATAATAGAATTTAAGCGTTCTTTTATTTCTCCAAATTTCTGGAGAAAATCCAATTTCTAGTTGATACAGAAATATATTTCTGCAGCAAGATTACCATGAAAACTTCAAAAAGAAAAATCTTCCCATTTTAGCTAGTAGTGACTTTAAAAAAAACAAAACCACTGTTCCCATCAATGCATCTGTAAAAATTTATTTTTCAGAAGGAAATATGGCAAATCCACCTCTTGAAGCACATTGATTTTATGTAGAATAGCTATGATGCACAGTGTAAGGTGCATTTAAAAGTATATGGAGATGCAAGGTTTGAAACTGGGTCTTTCTGCATGAAGTCATTGCAGAAGGGACAAGAGGAACAAAAACCCTTTTAATAAGTAGCTTATCCTTTCCTGTCCCAACTGCTGGAGTCTTATGTTATGCTGATTTACTCAAGAGTGCTTTTAAAAAAAATTTCCATCTGTCAGTCTCTCTATTTTTCTTTGTAAATGTAAAATGCATTCAGAAACAATAGTAGATCCAGGACAAATTTTTGACTCAAACAAGTGACAAACTGCATATCAGGAGGGGAGACAAAATGTCCCAGATGTTAGATTTTGCATGGAACTAATGGCATATTGTTGATAAATTCTTCCATCCTACACTTAAAGCACAATCCTATCCATGTCTACTCAAAAGTCAGCCCCATTGTGTTCAGTGGGTCTTATTCCAGGAAAGTGTGTTTAGGATTGCAGCCTTAAACAGAAATGAGCCCATGGGAGGCTATTCATTAAGCAGAAACGGTTGAACTCCTGTCACTTGTCCCTGCTCCTGCCAACATAGCAGTTCAAAAGCATGCAAATGCAAGTACAGGAGTTCCTTGTTATCCACTAGGGTTTCATTCCAGAACCTCATGTGGATTGAAAGACCCACTTCCAGGTTTCTTGCTCCACTCTTGTGCCTAATGGAATAAGCAGTGCCTCAATACCTGCAAGGGCCTGATTCTGGGACTGAAGAATGAATGGGTTGCTTGCACGACAGCCTCTCTACAATAGTAGAAAAGCAATTTTTTAAACTCTATTTTAAGTGGCCAATCATGTTGAGTCAAATCCATGTATAAAAAATCCATGCATAACACGGTTGGACTAGTAGTAGATAAATAGGAAGGCAATGTCCTGGCGACAGGCCCCCGCAACAGACTGGATAGGTTTCCCTAATGTCGCATGGTTTGGATGACTGTGATCCAGAAAAAGTTAATCCTATCACCATATGGGACAAATGCTGAAGAAGTTGGTGCAAGCATGCAGCACCTGATTGCATTTAATCTCACCCATGGAAAGTCCCTAATTTAAAGTGCGTGTAAGGGTTTCTCTTGTGACTGTAGGCAAGCTAGGACTGGGCTGCCACCAAGGCTTGGGTGGGCTGTCAAAGTATGTATAGAAAGGAGCTTGCTTAAGAGCACAATGGGGGAGCACAAGAGCACCTGGGGGTTTTGCAGCCAGTCTTGAAGCTTTTGAGCTTCTTGGAGCTGTGCCCTCCCTGTGCACTAGTTCCGTGACTGTGCAGCCTTCAGGGAGCTTTTGCACTTTGCTCCAGGTTGAAAAATAAATGACATGGGTGAGGTGAAGCAGCCAGAAACACTCGAAAATCCAGGGCTGCTTTTCAACAATAACAATAAAAAGAGAACCTCTTTTTGAAAAAAAAGTGCTCTTTCAGCTTTGCTAATTTTACACTTCAAATAAAAGGCCTATTCCCTTCCTAACAGGAAACCCTTCTTTTTTAGCACAATAGCTGTAGATTTCATAGCGTTTTTGTTGTGTTTGCAAATGTCAGCTCGCAGGTTTGGTTGGCATGTTAGGAGGTGGATTGTTAGAAGTTTATCATTGCATCGGTGCATTATATGTTATAGATTGGTGTTTTTTGAGTATGTCTTGCTGCATTTTTTATGGCTCTTGGAAAATGTGAGCCCTTTTGGAGTGACACTGAAAAGTAGTGTAGAATTTATTCAGAAGAAAAAATAAAATGTGACTCTTGGCATATTGCTCAAGAGACAAGTGGCACTTGCACATTTTTTTCTCACTGCTTCTTTGGAACATGCAGTGTTGTGGTCTAAAATGTGTGGACCCGTAATAAATCTCATTTCAGACAGGAAGAAGTCAGTGTGGTGGCTCTATGTTATGCTGCTCGTTGTGTGAACGAGCCTTTTTCCCCCCACCGTGACATCATACCCTGAAAACATTTCAGGGTGATGTGGGATGGTGTTTTACAGATTTGCTGGAACAACTGTCATACAAACACCATGTATGGAGAAGCCCTTGTGACCTTGGAATTTTTGAAATTATATATAAGTGAAACACATAAAAATCCAAGGTCGCAAGGACTTCTCCATACATGGTATTTGTATGATATACAGAGTGGGGTTATAGTAGGCTTACACTTAGGTATGCACATTATGTTTTTAAAAACAACATTTTTTTTAGATTTATATGTATTTGTTACAATCATATTTGTTCAATACTGTTTATGTACATTTCCAAAATGTAGATAAGGGATACAGAATACTGGTTTGGAATTGTTGTTTGGAAAAATTAGATCTAAAACATGAAGCCAATAGTGAAACAACCTGCTTTTGGGCCAGTAGGGTTGCTTGAGCTCAGAATAAAGGCAACTGAACCATAGTTGCAGCATGTATTTTTATGAGCCTTGTCCATCTAGCAGTGGTAAACACAGCCCCACACAAAACATATAGACCAAATACTTTATGATGATAATGCTTCCTTTCCCCCCACTATTGTCATTGCCCTCTCAAGCAGGTACCCTCCTTGCACACATGAACTGAATCTAGTTTAGGAAGCACAATTTTGTAGGCCAGATAAATTTGTGAAAAATATTGTGTTTCTTTTGATTCTCCTACTCTTTTAGCATTATGAAGCTGGGTTTATTGCAGCCTTACAAGGATGATCACAAAAGTTAATGACCACAGATTTTATACAAAGCTTCCTGTTCGGTTGCCAAGAGGTGATTTTTCACTTGTCAAAGGAGACGAGACGGTTGCCTATTTATAAGCCTGGTTTTTCTCTGTACTGTATATGGTGTTACTTATATTTTGATTTGTCTGTGGTATTTGAGTTGAGATGATGACATAACAGATTTGGTCTCTTGCCAGCTTCATGGTTACATGGATAACAAACCCTTGGGCCTTCAGATCTTCATTGGAACAGCAGATGAGCGGATTCTTAAGCCTCATGCTTTCTACCAAGTCCATCGCATTACAGGGAAAACCGTCACCACCACCAGCTATGAGAAAATAGTTGGCAACACGAAAGTGCTGGAAATCCCCCTGGAGCCAAAAAACAACATGAAAGCAACGTAAGGGTGCTATTATCTCCTGTGTCCTGTTACAAGATACTAACAGAGAAAAACTAGATCCTTAACATTCATGTGGAAGACATTTGTGTTTAATCTGAGCAGAAAACAACTCAAAATGTGAAGGACATACACTAAGGATCAGTTTTCACATTACTTGCTGTGGTCAAGTCACCACCTAGTGAAAATTTTTTCTCAGTGTACCCTGTGTAATATTATCTGAGAATTATTATGAAAGCTCTTATTTAGTGTGTTTTAATTCCACCTTTACTAAGGCACTTAGGGAAGCTTATATGGCTCTTTCTCCCTCCATTTTTATCCTTAAAATAACTCTTTAAGACAGTGGTTCTCAAACGTTTTGCACCAGAACCCAATGTTTTAGGATGAGAATCTATCCAGGACCCACTTCATAGCAAGGTTTGGATTTGAACCCAAGTCCATTGTGCCCTACATCTAATACTTTGCTTCAAATTGCACCTGGAAATAAACACCATCATGTTCTTTTTATGTCTGAGATGTAGTTTTTCCCTAACGTTAAAGGTTGCAATCCTAACCACGCTTTCCGGGGAGTAAAACCTGTTGAACACAATGGGGCTTACTTCTGGATAGGCATGGTTAGGATTGCATCAAAAGTCAGAGTTCCTACAGCTCAAAAGGTTTATTTCAGAGACTTAAAAATTAACTCTTCTGCCCCAGAAGAGCTAACCCTTGTGTGTCTGCATGAGTTGCAGGTCTGAGTACAATTCTTAATTCAAAAGATATGATCAGGAACTCAGGCCTTAGAGTAAGATTCTTTATAAAGCCCAATGACAATTTCATCTGACTTCCCAGGGTAGGGAGAGAGTAGTTGTGTGGATTATGCTCAAGTTGTATGGATTATACAACTACAGTTGGGAGTTGCCCATCTTCCTTATACAAGTGGAGTTGCCGAACTGTTCTGCCCTTGTTCCATACAGGACATAAGGAAACACCTGAAGGGCAAAGGGGCAAGCAGATGGCTGGTAGGACCAAGTTAGAATGGCATGATTTTGGCTAGTTCCAAGCAGACAATTTGTGTTTGATGGATGGTGTTTGAAGTTCAATTACACCTATGCCAATAAAGGGTGGATTGGGTTAGATTGGAGACCTTTTGTACTTCCCAGGGCCAATGATGCCCACCTGATTCCACTCCCCCTAAGAGAAGGGATTTGGGGCCCAAGACTATCCAACTTTCCAGCATCAAGGTAGCCCTAACAACAGGATTTTCACTTCATTTTGCAGTGGCGGAGCAACTGTGGTGGACTTAATGGGAATATTTGTTCCTTCATTGGTGGGAAAATTTGCTCCTTCATTGGTGCTAGAAGTTGGAGAGGACTTCCAAGTCTTTATAGTAGTAGACCTCTGGAATCTATTCTTTGCTACTCTGAAAAATGGTGCAGTGGCAAGCAGGCATCAAAAATGTAATGGCCCTTCTCAAGGGAATCAGGCTTAGGAGAGCTGCTGCTGAGGGTCCTGGTTCAGGGGTCTCAGGTTTGAGGATCTCTTCATTGTCATGCACAGAGTCCAAATTAAGCTTTGGGTCCAGCATGTCAACACCTGATGCTGCAGTTATATCTCACCAGTTTAGCTACCTCTCTCTGTCAGATTCTAGGGTGTTTTCTAAAGCTATGGTCATGACCCTACAGTTTTATTTATTTACCGTATTTCCCAGCTTATAAGACGCACTTTTTTTTCCTCGCCAAAGGGGGAGAAAATGTCTGTGCGTCTCATAGAGTGATAGGGCCAATCCTAGAGCACCTTACCCCATCATGTCATATGTTGTTGGATTTGTATTGAAGAGCAGAATCCAATGCAACAATCAGTTTTGAGATATCTCCTTCCTATCAAAAGTTATGGCCAAAAAAGTAAAAATCAAAAATATAAAAATCAAAAAATACATTTTTTGGCAATTTTTTTATGTGGGTAGGAATTTTGGCCTTGGGATTCAGGAATTTTGAGTTTGGCATCTAGTCACCCTGGCACAGTTGCAATCCTAAGCAGCCTTCCCTGGCTTGGAGACTTGCTCTAAAGTAGAAATGCACAAGATCTGGTCCCTCCTGCTCCGTGCCTATGCCTCCCTCACTCTTCCCTATCTATCTATAGCCCCTCACCTTTCCCTACCTACCCCCCAAAAGAACCCCCCCCCCCAACGTACCTTCCTTCCTGGACCATTTGCAATGAGATTTGTGCAAAATGTTGTCTGATCATTTGCAAAAGTCACAAATCACTGACTGTAGAGATAATGAGTTTTTGGGGCTACCAGAAAATTAGAAGAGAGCTTGAAGCTTAAAGTCTTTCCTCATTTGTTAATGACAGTGATAATGGTTCTTAATACCACTGTTGACTTTACGTGGTTGAAATATTATTCTGCTATATTTTATTAAATATATTAGTACACCATTTGGTTCAGAATATTTTTTTTCTTATTTTGCTCCTCTAAACTTTGGTGCATCTCATGGTCCGGTGCGTGTCATAAGCCAGGAAATATGGTATATTATTTTACTGTTTTCATTTTTATTCTTTCACTAATTAGTCCCAAGGCAGTTAGTTGGAGCACTAGCACAAGTGATACAGGAAATTTATTTTATTTATTTAAGGGATTTAAATCCCACCTTTCCCATGCTAAAGCAAATGCCAAAGGTGGCTTACAAAGTTTTTAAAAATGAATTACAGGTATCACCAGCTTTCTGGTGGTTAGTTTTCTGAAGATCCACTCTCTCAACACCTTTCAATTATACTCAGAACTCATTCATTCACTACATGTTCTGCTCTTTCAACCTCTCTCTGCTTTTCTAAAGCCCAAAATTGCCTTCCCCCCTGTTGTAACACCTGGTCTGGTCTAATTCCAATTCCCAAAGGAGTTAATGAGAATCCATTTGCAGAAATAGTGGTATGGCAGTAAGAATTTGCAAGATAAAAGGAGCATTTGCAATTTGCTAGCTAAAAAAGCATTGAAAGCAATGTTTATAAACAAAAAAAGATTGGGTTCCATTTTTCAATAGTTTTCACTTTTGGATGGTGTTCCAGTCCATCAGCTGTCCAATAAGTGGAGAGTAATACAACATAACCTATATCTTCGCTAATTCACACCTTCTTCAAACCTGGTGGAACCTGACAGATACATGCTTAGAGAGGATACAGACATGAAAAAGTGGTGTCCTCTGAGTGCGTGGAAAGACTTCATTGGAGTCTCTGGAGTGATGCACTGAAACTGTGGATTTGTCTGCTCTTTGTGAAGTCTGGTTAGAAGGGAAATCATATCAGCAAATCAATTATAGCTGCAGCAAGCATTGTCCACTCTGGATGGGTGCTTTTTATGCAAAAGAAGTAAATCTCATGATTCACTTGCAGCTGTCCTATGGTTCACATTTTAGACTGGAAAGTGATGAGTGAGGCACAGGGTCCAATCCTAACTATAGCTCTGCCAATGGAGCAGGTGCTGTATCCTGCAGTTAGGGGGTAAGTCATGGAGGCTTCCCCAAGGTAAGGCTGTTGCATTACCTTAGAGTTGCATTATCCTTAGCCCAAAGTTGGAAAATTGGTTAGGGTTGCAATTTCAGCCTCATTGTGTGAACTTGATCTTTGAATTCCTAGTCAAAATCAGAAAGGCAAGCCTTGCCTGTCCCAATAACTTTAACTTTTTTACCTTACAAGTGCTCTTAGGAGAGAAGCACCTGAGACAAGGAGTTAAAAAATATGTTTGAATTGCCCAACCTTGCAAAAAAGTCATGCATTTAATAAACCATTTAATAAGACAAGCTTTATGCCAAAAAACACGCAGTGAGATTTTTTTGGGCTAGGACCCTACTAACCCCCTCCTGCCCCCAAATGCAATAGGCCACAGTTCTGCTTCTATTACTTCAAGTCTGTGTGATGTGTAGATTGGGTCTAAAGCCGTTCTTGCCATCTGCAAAGACTGAGGTTTCTGTTTTCTTTTTCAGTATTGACTGTGCAGGGATTCTCAAGCTAAGAAATGCAGACATTGAACTACGGAAAGGAGAGACAGATATTGGCCGGAAGAACACCCGTGTGCGGCTGGTATTCCGTGTGCATATTCCTGAATCCAGTGGCAGGGTTGTATCATTGCAAGTGGCATCCAATCCCATTGAATGCTGTAAGTCACTTTCATCTATAATAATTTCATTGTGTTTGAGTTCTATTAGGAACTACAGGTATCCCCCACTTTCTGACGGTTCGTTTTCTGACAATGCACTTTTCAACAACTTTCAATTATACTCAGAACTCATTCATTCCCCTATTTCAGCCTTTCTCTCTGCTGTTCTAAAGGCTAAAATTGCCCGTGTTGTAGCTCCTGGTCTAATCCCATTCCCAAAGGAGTTAATCAATTTGCAGAAATCTTTGTGTGGTAGTATGAATTTGCAAAATAAAAGGGGCTTAACTAAAAAGCATTGGAAGCAACATTAAAAAAACAGAAAAAAATTGGGTTCCACTTTTTACTGGTTTTCACTTTTGGACAGTGCTCCAATCCCTAACCCATCCAATAAGTGGAGGATGCTTATAGGAGTGAAATGAACCCTGAAAGCAGTTGGCCAACTACTTGCCAAAGCACCATTTCCTCCCTGCAGCAACTTTGTCAGGAGAAGAGGTTAAAGATTACTCTGTTTGCATGAAGGTGGTTAGAGTTCAAGCCAATAGGTTTCCCTCAAAAACCATTCAAGTTTCTTTTTTAAAAAGGAGGGAAGTGCAGTTTGGATTCAAAGCTGTCCAAAATGGCCAACTAAATGGGGAAGAGTTATGTACCCCTAAAATGTGGTACATTTTGTTGGAGTTGGAGTTTGTTGGAGTTGGAGCCAAAAATGCACTGACCTTGCTCATGCTGGAAAAAAATTGCCATCATAGAATCTTTTGTAAATAAACCAAGTTCGAAGAGCTGTGTTGTTTTCAGTCCTGTCCTACATTTTGGCAAAGTGGGAGGTTACTGTATGGTAAATTGAAGGGTTGAAAATTCAGAAAAGAAAATCCCCAAATTTCTTAGTGCCTTCTCTTAGCACTGGCAAGGTAGGGGGTATGTAGAAGCAGCAGAACAACTGGACAAATTGAGGATTTTTCCTTCAATCACACCACATACATACATGTACCCATTGTTAATGTTAAATTAAAGTTTAATATTCTAGTTCATATCATAAATAGAAAGGTGCTGGGAACTTACCAGCATGCTCACTCAACAGGGTTACTGAAATGTATTTTGTGTACTTCCAGCAAAGTTCAAGTACTTTGGCATTTGTGTCACCTGAGACATCCTGATTACTGAAAACAAGTCATTTAAAGGATGCCTATGTTGATGGTGTACAGTTTACTTCCAGGCAGTTCTCCAAGAGAGCACATACAAAACCACACATGTGTTTGAGTGTGGGAGTTTCACACACTTGAATAATCCTCATACTGGAGAAAAGGGGATTTCCAGTGACTATGTCTGTGATTACAGAATGTGAACTATAATCACCCACAACAAGTGCTGCTTCAAGAAAATGTTCTTGGCCCATTTTGTTCTGTATGTTCTTCTGTTAGATATTCTATCTCCAGCTGTCATCTTTTCAGTGTAGGAGGATTAGTCAGGAAGGATCATCAGAGTCTCGCTCTATCCTGTCACAGCCAGGAGACTTTTGGAAGCCCTTGCACTTAACAATGCTTTTAGTTCATCATCTGATGCTTTTTGGTAGTAGTGAGGTTTTCTCAGTAGTTTGGGGATTTCGCAGAATTCATAACGAACTATTTTCACTTCTTTTATTATTTGAGTCATGTTCTACCCAGAATCATGCTATGTTACAATAAAATGGGGCAGGTTGGTAAAAAGACCCACTCTGTGGCTTTTTATGTTAGTATAATGCTTTCTCCAAGGTATGTCTCCTTCAGACGCTCTCTTACTACTCCTACCTACTGTAGCTCTTTAAAATTCAGTTTAAACCCAATCACTATTTAAAAGCTGCAGAGAATCCTGCAAGCACTCCACAGGGTTAGCCACCCTCCACCCCAAACCCTTGCAGCACCTCAGATCCCCCTTCTCCCCCCCGGGGCACAATCCTGGTGACCACATCATTGCCCTCACCTCTCTCCTGCAAAGACTTACTTAGGGAGTAACCGTGCAATCCTAAGCACATCTACTCAGAAGTAAGTTCCATTGTGTTTCAATAGTACTTACTCCAAGGAAAGTGTAGTTAGGATTGCAGCCTAAATCTCCTTAAAAGTTTGAGAACCATTGTATAATTGGTTCCATGCAGTATAATAACATCTCATTACCTCTTTGAACAGTCAGTATCACTGGTCAATTTTTAATTAAGGAAATGTACTTATGTAACATAGATACATGATGCAGTTACACAAGATAGTTTTTTTACCTATTTTACCTTTTTGGTCATAAATTTAAAGAGAATTGAGAAAATTCATCCTGGTTTATCCTCATTGCATTATATTCTAAGGGTGCAATCCAGAGTAACTATGGGAGCACATAAGAGACATTTACGTTGACGTAGTTAAGGCATCACCTAGTGAAAACCTATGGGAAATTCATATTGCAATCCAGAGTAAATTGTTCTTACACCGGAGCAAGGACTCCCCGTAGCTACTCTGGATCGCACCCTTAATTACACTTCAAATTGTACACAATATGATGGTATTATTCCTACAAAGTGTGATTTTTGCATTTTCGATCACTAATGGTATCACCCTTCCCAGTGCTTGTCACTTCCCTCCATGCACACCTCCTGATGTGACCCGCTAGCACCACCATTGTTTTTAAGTCCTAGGCTATCAATACAGCTGTTGAGCTCTGCCAAGCCTCTCATTTAGCAAGATAATGGTTATATAGCTTGCATCTTTCACACTTCTCATTTACGTATTGGTGATTCCTATGGGCTGTGGGTGGCGCAAGTGGCTAAGACACTGTGCTTGTTAACCAGCAGGCCAGGGTTCGAGACCCAGGTCGGCCCCACAAGACAGGCTGAGCTCCTGTCCTTAGCCCAGCTCTGCGACGCCAGCTGGATCCAATCGTATCAGCTCTGCCTTTCCATTGGACTAATTCAGTGGTGTGGAGAGGGGGGATTTGCTGCTTGGGTAACAGCCTATCCTCCATAACAATCTAACCCAGGCTTTCATGCTTCGCATGAGGTGTATGCAGCGCAGAGCACGATACCATAGTCTTTCAAGACTGACGGAGGCCTGCTGATTCTTCCTCATTTCTGCATTGGTTCTCAGTGCTGTGGTGTGAAAAATGGCTTTAATTAATACCCCAACCAGACAGAGACGATGCTTGGCTTTTTTTGGAAATATAGCTCAAGCTCAAATGTAGCAGGGAAGTGAATGCCAGGAAATGTAGTGAATGTGAATGTAGCAGGAAAGTGAACTCAAAAACTTGAGTTGCACAGGCAGGTTGATAAAATGAAGACTAAATATTTCAAAAATTCTACAAGCAAAGGAATTTTCTCCTGCTGCTAATTTTTGTGGATGCTTTAACTTATCTGTTATAGCAGCTGATTAATAAGTAATAATTTTCTACATAAAAGCCTTGTGGGTAAGGATGTCCACACCTTTTGGCCAACATTCCATGTCAATCAAGCAGGCTGAGGAGATGCAACTTAGATGACCTACTAAGTGGTCCCTTCCAACTCTAGGATTCTATTATTTCTATGAACTATCAACATTGAAACTGCCAACTGATAACAGGACAGACTGAGAATAGGCTAGAGGGGCAGTTGAGGAGAGCCATTGAGGAGAGAGGTGGCAAATGGGTAGTTGAGAGGTTGGAAAGGGGGATGGTTTTTTTTTTAGTGATGGATGTTATTATATTGTACCTCCACAAGTGAAAGCTGCTGGTTTTTACTACTAAGATAATAATAGCACAATCCTAACCATGTCTACTCAAAAGTAAGCCCCATTGTGTTCAATGGGTCTTACTCCCAGGAATGTGTCTTTAGGATTGTAGCCATAGTCTTAATGTAGGAGCCATCCAATACAGGGGCACCTCACAACATCCCTCAGGAGAAAACACTCATGAAATAGTAACTTTGAGTTAACTAAGCTTTTTTCTTGCTAGTTGCTACTCCCTTGAGATGGTGGTTGTTAGCAACAGAGCACCTGGCAACTGCTGTTGTGAGGCACTGATCAGAAGCTGCAACAAAGTGAGACTTGCTTGAGGGGGGAAGGCATCATATCCTATTGATACTACCCTTAGTAGTTTGAAGGGTGATTAAAAGGATTTGGAAGAGCTTCCTTAGAAGACCTACTTGCAAAGAGAGGCCTCAAACCCCAACATACATGCAAAGCTTATTACATTTTTGGAAGAAGAAAAGTCCAGAAATTAGGTGTAAATAGGAATTTCTTAAATTCCTAGGTAAAAACCCCAATTCACACAAAAGATGTCTTGTCTAGGCTGTATTCCTGAGCCGGCACAAGTCCCTTGCACCAGACCAAAGCACTTTGTTTGCTACCGAGAGAGACATTAGACAGGTGTGCATCACCCTAACTCTGCCAGCACAAGCCAACATAAGGGAGAGTTTGCGCTGACAGAGAAAGGCAGAGCTTGCACTGACTTGCATCATGAAAGGAATGCCCTCCCCAAATATCACGCTTCTAAATCTGGGCTGGGTGTTGATGCGTCAGTGTTAAGTATAAGGATAAAAACATGTCCCCTTTCTCTCCCCCTAGGGTTAGAATTTCTAAAAAATTGTTTCTTAGTGGGTGCCTTCATCACAGAAGGAATACCTTCCCCAGATTTCACGGTTCTAGGTCCTGCAGTTTTGGCTAGGCTTTGATGAATTAGTGTAGTGTAATGTAATGACTCTTTAATACGTATATATATAAGAAGTTAAAGAAGAACTTTTCTAAACCTCTCAGGCAGTTGTACATCTTACAAAAATCCCCAAACATCCCAAAGGTTGCAGTCTTAACCATATTTACTCCACTGACTATGATTGCTGAAGCATATGCATAAGCATAAAGTACAGACCTGTAAAATTTCCCCAACATGCAGTCACATACCACATACCAGTAGCATCACGTCTATTACAGTATATTAAAAATAGAATGCACATTGAAAAGAATGGGGAGAAACTGAAACTGGCTTGCAACCCACCTAGTGGGTCCCAAAGCACAGTGTGAAAATTTGAGTTGATGTAACTCAACAACCAAGTGTACATTTGAATAGTCACCTTCATTTATCTTTCTATCCACTATACTACATTGTGGTTTCTTGCTCTCCCTGCCCCATCACTGCGTTTCACTTCCTGAAAACTTTATGAAAAATCTACAGTAGCTGATAGTTCAGAAGGGCTAATTCAAACCTTATTCAGTGTAAGATGAGAGAATTAAAAGAACATTTTACTAGACTGTACAGTAGTTGGATAGTTTTCTATCTGCAGGAATTGGCCAGAAATGGTTAAATGAGTCCTTCTGGCAGAACCATTCTCTAGAAAGGTTGCAGCTTAACTTCACACACTTTTAAGTAATCAATAATAACTTACCTCTATATATGAAGCGGGGCTTCCAGACAAGAAATGTACTGTTGGGCTAGCTTCAACTGAATACATGCCTAGCAGTACAGATAAGTATAGGACGTAGAGCTTGCAGGAGATATAGAACAGACAGAAGATGTGGCTGACCCTTCACCTGCCTCAATTCCTGTTTAAGTAGTGAGTTAAGAAAAAGACTGTAAGAATGGCCTGAGAGTATTTGCAGAGAAGAAATATAATAGTAAGTGCAGAAATGGTTTACAGCATCTCTCCCTTGATCTCTCATTTTTCTTTGCAAATCCCATGTTAGTGTTGTGGGGTAGAGACACTGTTGGAAATATGTGTACATCTGAGAAAGGCTGGATATAAATCTTTAAAATAAATACTTCCACTCTTAAGACTTGATCACTGAGAACAAGGCTCTCCAGACCCCATCCTCCAGGCTGGATCTGGTATATTCATTTCTCTCCCCCGTTGAACAGCGCTTACCGTTTCTGTTCATCTCTGCTGCTGGTCTACCCCAAACGGAGCTCTGGTCCACTACTTCCAGGTTCTATCACTTCAACATCCCCTGTGCCTGGATTTCTGACAGGTTTGTGTGCTGCAGCTCAGTTTGGAAGAGGGAAGGACAATTTGGTGGCAGGGAAGGACAGTTCCATAGCAGAATAGTAAGAGCTGGTTGCACCAGGGATACCTTTCCCATTGTCTCCAGTTTGGAGATCAATATCTAAGAACATAAGTTGTTGTTCCTTTGCCCTCCTTGGCAAATAAAACCAAAACAAACAAAAAAACACATGCCAAAGAATCTGTCTTGCAAACTTTTCTTTCTATAAATATTTTAAGGTAATAAGTTTTTTCCCCTTTCTACAAAGTGTCAATCTGATTAATTAATGTTTCCTATTTGCCAAGTTATTTCATGTCAGTGAATCTGGGATTCACTGTTTTGTTTCCTTTTAATCTGCTTCCTTGGAAGTTTCCTTTTATTTCTTTCCTCCTCTCCAACTCAGTTTTCCCATAAAATTAGATATTCTGCCTTTATGGTGCCATAGTAAGTACAATGGAAAGAAGTAGTCAGTGTAAAAAATGCCTTCATCTTGGCAGACCTTGCATGGCTTTCCTGAAACCGAGGAGGCCAGCTGGTAGATTGTCAACAGTAGACAGGAGGGCTGGTTAAAGCACAACAACAAACCATCCTTGTGACTTCCAGGAGGCTCATCGGTTGACTGTTCTCAGGCACTGTACTGTGGATGCTTTGCACTTTCAGCAGTTACACAGCAACTCATGAAAAGTGTGTGTGTGTGTGTGTGTATTAAAATGGGACATTATTTTAATTTTATGACAGTTCTCATAAAGTTTTGCGCCAAGCGAGATCAAATTCCCTTCTTAGAGTGAGTGATGCAAGTCAGTTGGATAGATGCAAATAGATTAATTTTGCATAGGTGCATGCTGTATATGAGTTGCTTGGTTCTGAATTCTATGGAGGGAGGGTTGTAATGACAAGCACCATTGCAAGAAATGGTAGCAAAAACTGGTGGCACTCCAGGAAAAGTTTGGGTAAGCAAACAGAGCTCAGTCATCTGGCTTCTTAAGAGGTCAGCATATACTTATTAAAAATCAAACCCACAGTAGGATGAAGAGCCATCTGCAGGGCAAAGAGGAATGATAATCCACTAAATAGAAATTTATTTGTCATTGCATACATGTACACATGTACAACAAAATTAGGTGCTGTCTCAATGGTAAAAACAACACAATACACTACAACAAAAGCAAGAACAAGAACATCACATGTGACCATTGTGCTAGACTCTGCTTGACATATCGCTATACCTCCGCATTTAGTCTAGACACTGCACTAGGATAAAAAACTGTTTTTAATCTATTCATTTTTGTTTTAATCGCCCTGTATCTTCTGCCTGATGGCAGTAGTTTAAAAAACTGATGACCAGGATGTAATGGGTCTTTCAGGACTTTAGAAGTCTTCTTCAGACAATTTACGCTATAAAGCTCCTCCACAGAAGGGAGGGGACAGCCAGTGATCATCTGAGCAGTGTTAATAACACTCTGTAGCACCCTTAGGCTGCAATCCTAAAGACACTTTCCTGGGAGTAAGACCCATTGAACACAATGGGGCTTACTTTTGAGTAGACATGGTTAGGATTGTGCTCTTAGTAATTTTAGTTATTTTGAGAAAATATATATTTACTCAGGTATAATGCACCATCAAATCTAAAGTGCACCCTAATTTTAAAGGGTTTGGGACAAAAAAATTATATTGGTGATTGTAACACGCAGCTGCAAAGCAAGTGCAAAATTTAATTTTACCCAGCTATTACTGCTTTTGCAAGGAGACATGGAGCATGGATGGGGGGCTGGACTTAAACCACATGGGTTTGCATTCCAAGCAGCACAAAGGGAGGAAATGGCTTTGCTGGAGCATCTCTCCTTGCATTGCTCACCTCCATAGTTGCAGGCAAGGTAGCCTCATAAAATACCATATTTACATGAATCTAATGTGTCATCAAATCTAATATACGCCTCAATTTTTGAGACTAAGGGCGCAATCCAGAGTAACTACAGGGAGTACTTGCTCCGATGTAAGAACAATTTACTCTGGATTGCAATATGAATTTCCCATAGGTTTTCAATAGGTGGTGCTGTAACTACATCAACGTAAATGTCTCTTACGTGCTCCCATAGTTACTCTGGATGGTAGGGTAAATTTGGCTGGAAAAGGTGTGCATGAGATTTGAGTAAATATGGTACTAGAGAAATTAAATGGTCCAACAAAAGTTTCAAATTGATTCCACAACTGCATTTTGTGACATGCACGTTAACTGATACCAGAAGTGATGGTTCCTCAATATGATCTGATATTGAATGTTGGAGGCCTGTAGGAGAGCTGAATTCTAGAGATTTTGAACTCAGGGCAGCTCAAACCAAACATTTTAATAAGGCAAGGACAAGGATGAAATAAAAGTCAGTTATTTACTATGGGCAGGTATCAGAATATAAAGACATTATCTGGTTCACAGGGATAGTTGGACATTGGCTCCTGCTTCTAAGGCTTTAAAAGGAAATCAATCAAATGTACAGAAGATAATCTATAAATGGTTGTTTATAATGGCTAACTGGAACCTCCATATGCCTGCTGCCTTTGAATACCAGTTGCTGGGGGGTAAAGAACAGGTGGAAAGGCTTTTTACAGTCTTCCTGGCAGCACCTGGCTGGCCACAATAAGAAGAAAGAACTACACTAAATTGACCTATGTTTTGATCGTAAGAGAAATTCCACTTGATCGGACCACCTGCCTCTTAAATATTTTAATTGCTCAGACACTGTGAAAAAGTGAGTGTTGAAACAGGAATAGTACTTGAGGTTGGAAAGTGCTAGAAATTGCTGCCCCTGGCAAGAAAACTTGCGTGCATAAGGTGCTTTTTACTTTTGTGGGAATGCCTATTTGCATGAACTGGCCCTACCATGTTCTGTAAATGATCTATCACCTGGGTTAGGTATCATTAATGTTTTTAGGGGGTGGGAGGAGTGATAATAATCTCCAGTAATGTTCAATTTGGGTTTTCTTGAACTTGAGTTGTCTCACCTAGAGAGGTGCAGTGTGTTAATTTCCTGTAGTGCAGTAGTAGTAGTGTAGTGTAGTAATAGCAGTGTAGTGTAGAGCAGTAGTGGTGTGGTAGTAATATAAGATAGTATGACTGAATAATGTTTCCAGTAGTGGGAGGTGGGTGGTAACATCTTTAAGTATAGTCCTTGCGTCAACCTCAAACTTTAGGACAAATTGTGAACATTTTATGCAGAGGGCAGTATTTTGGGAAAAATAATGTGGATTGCACAGATGAAAACTTGAGTCAGGTGAGTCAGGTCTTGTGTATCAAAAATGTGTTTGTCACTGACTGGCAACTGTGTGTCACGAAAGACCAAAAAACACTCAAGTCATCAAGTCAGGACCCCTTTCTCGACCCTTGTCAAGGAGGGAGCCCTACTAAATGAGACTCTCAGTTTATATTTGGCACGTTATTATAAAGTTTGAAATATCATTTTTATCCTTCTTATAATAATTGTGATGCAAAAAGAAGTTTCACCATCATATTTCAGTGAGCTGCGTATTACATAGTAATATACCATGGTACTCAAAGTGGGGATTGAGACCCCCTTGAGGGGGTCACAACTTCTGGTCTGGAGGGGTCATGAGAGAGTGGAATCCACCATCTTGGAGTCTGGCACTTTCCTGGGATTAAGTCCCACTGAACACTATGGGACCCTTCTGAGTAGACATGGAGGAGCTCAGGCATCACAGGGATGTCACATCCTGGTAAGATTAATAAGAGGTCCTGGACAGATTTTTAAGTTTGAAAGGGGTTTGAAATGCCTGAGTACCACTGTCATAAATAAAGAACACTGAACCCAGTGGACCATTTTTCTGAAGAAACATAACACTCACGGTGATTGAGCCACAGGTTCTTGCTTGCCTGCATCTTCGACAAATTATTTGGCCTCTTCTTTAGTCCCTTTCTCTGGCAGTCTTGATGCTCAGGAAGCAAACTCAGGAGACCTCCCCCCACCCTCACATAACCACAATTCCTTTTTTTGTTTCTCTTCTACGGCCGGCCGTATTGTAATTTTTGGCGCTAAGGATGCGTAACATCTTGTTTAGCAGGCAGTCAAATAAAATAAAGTAAGCAGACCCCCACCAGCCCCCAGCACCATTAAGCAGGGTTGACATGCCGTTTCAAGGCAAAAGTGAGTGTTGAGCAGTTGCTTCCCTGCATTATGTCAGTGGCTGTTGCTATTGAAAGTAAACACCCCGACTGGGTAAGTCAACAGTGTTCTGTTTATACAGGACTCATAAACTACAGTAGCTATAGATCTGCTTTATGGAGTGCCAGCCCCTGAGGGGAAGAGAACCGAATTGTGAGAAATTACTGCCTCCAGTTAACCTATCCGGAGCCTCACGGGAAGTTAATTTACTACATGTGAAAGAAAACAATTCCAATCTTAATTATGTTCAATTTATCTGTTCACAGTGCTCCTTTTGCAGGTGAGAATGTAGCATGGGTTACTGATGCACTGCAACAGACCCCTTATTCCATATGTCATAAGTAAAAAAGAAGACAAGTCTCCCCCAAAGTGTAGGATACCCAAGAAAAATGTAGGACACGTCAAAATAAAAGCTCAAAACACTCATATATTGTTTTCGTGTGGTTAATTTAAACACTATTTTGCTTATTATTAAATTTAATAATAACACATAGCCTTCTTGTAATCAATACATTATATGTAAATTTATATATTATATAATATATAAAATTTATATATTATATATAAATTTGCATATAATTTATTAATTACAAGAAGGCTATGTGTTGCCTGCTCACAAGGAAAAGGTGGATAATTAAGATTTTTATTTCCCAGGACAAGCAGGCCTCCGTCAGTCTTGAAAGACTATGGTATCATGCTCGGTGCTGCATACACTGCATGCAAAGCACGAAAGCCTGGGTTGGATTGTTATGGAAGATAGGCTGTTATCCAAGCAGCAAATCCCCCTTCTCCATTCCACTGAATTTGTCCAGTGGAAAGGCAAGGCCAATACGATTGGATCCAGCTGTGTCGCAGAGCTGGGCTAAAGACACAGGTCTGAAAAATAGGACATGTCTTGGGAAAACAGGACACCCTGCCTGTTCTCTTTTCTTTTTATCTTTCTGGTTTGGTGGGGAAGAAATATGAATAAAATAGAATTTTGAAAAAGAAACTTCTGGGTGGAGAACAGTATTTTGAAGCCACATGCATACAATAAAGTATATTTAGATATCACATCAACAGAGAAATAGTCATATCATAGTGTTGATGTATTTTAAGCATTTTTTAAACGGTTTCTAAATAAGTATCAAGCTCAACTGAGCAAACTTGGCCTGTGAGTGAATAAGGAAATTGTACAAAATGCCATCATTAGGTTGGACAAGTAACTTTTAAAATGGGTTTAAAATTCAAATTCAATTTTAAAATGGGTTAAAATTCAAATTTGCTGCTGTTTTCTGTCCATGAACAACAGTACTCTTAAATCTGCTGGATGATTATTTATCTGTAGGAATGCAACTTTAAAAAAACACAGTTTCAGAGTTGTTGGCAGGTTCATCTGTTTTCTGTGATGCTGGAATACCAAGGACACATCTGTCGATATTGGCCAAAATCTCCTATGTAGTAACCTTGCCAAATGGGCAGGTTCTTTTGTGGTAGGGTATGTGGTTGCTATTTCAATCTTCTGATTTTAATCTTTAAAAGTTCTTTAAAAGTTTCCATCTGGGTACAATTAATTATATTTCATAAATGCAACTGCATTCTGATCTGCTTTTTAATAGCTAATGTTATGAAAATCTCAAATGCCATCAGCAAATATCCAGCTTGTCTTCTGCCATTAAAAACCGTCCTGCTTAAAAAGAATCTTTGGGTATTTTCCCATCATTTCTTCTGGTGGAAAACTTCAATAGAGTTTTGGATTGAGAGTGTTTCAGATTGAGAATGTTTTGCAGGACAAGCAGACATTTCTAATAAATTTTGTCTTGCAATACAAGCAAAAAAAAAAAAATTAGTCCTGGCCAGTTTTGCTGCTCAGCCAGTACCTCCTTAGCCTCTCCTGAGAGACCTGCCTATTCGTGTCTACTCTGAAGTAAGCCTATTACAGTCAATGGGGCTCACTCCTGTGTAAGGGAGACAATGGAAAGGTGCCTGAGAGATCTAGCCCTACACGTCTAGTTGAAAATAAGACCTACTATAATCAGTGGGGCTCACGCCTATATAAGGAGGAGCAGATTGCAACCTGAGAGATTATGTGCAGGTTAATTTGTTTTATTTTTCATAAATTTTGTATTCTCTTATTTTTTATTATATGACAGTACTATAATCATTTTTCTATGAATATTTTCGGGTTGTGGAACGAATTGTCTGGGTTTCTGTTACTTCTTATGGAAAAATTCACTTTGAAATATAAGCATTTTGAATTACAAGCATGCTTCCAGAAGGAATTATGCTCATAAACCAAAGTATCACTGTACTTGTTTGTCAAAAACCATTTTTACTGTTTTTGTGTTCTAATTTGTATTTCCTCTGTGATTTTGCTGTGTCATTTGCAAGTTAAATATTTGTTTTGTGAGCCAGTGCTTATGCTGCAATCCTGAGGACAGCATATGCCCCAACAAAAGTCCCATACTGCCCTGGGAGTGTCACAAAAGTGCTGTAAGACACTTCAGCACCACTCCTGGGGAAGGATTAGGCCAGTGCACAGACATGGGCTTGCCTCCGTACAGGAGGAAGACCAATGAGTTGTACCAGCCTAGGATTGTACCGTTAGTCCTGAGCCCTAATACATGTAGTACCAACTGAAGCTGTGTTTAGTGTATGATACTGTAGGATCTCAGACTGACCATTAAAACTATGGTGTACCATCTGATTCTTTTGAAAGTATGTTTAAGAAACTAGAGGAATCTTCAGTTTTAGATGTTTTAAAGAAGAACAAACATCTGTTGTTTTGTTTGTCCTAATGATAGATCCCCCAATCATCCTCCATGGAACATAATAGAAAGACCATTCATTTTGATTCCAGAGGTAACTCTTTTCGATCCCTTGAGTTTAGGTCTGCAACATCTTGTTCCTCAGTCCCCTTGAAGTTGTAAAGCTGTTGGACAGTGTTTTCCTCTTTTTCAGTTTCCGTCCTGTTAAATAAATTGTATTGTCGCTTTCTCTCATTCAGTTCACTGCTGTTTTTGGAGAATCCAGGGCCCACATTCTCCCCCAGCCAGGGAACTGCAGTGTGAAAAGCACCATATGGGGAAGGCTATATACTGTATTAGTGAAATGTATCCACGTTGCAGGAATAAAATACACCCACCTACACCATACCCCATTGCACATCAACCCCCCATGCACAATAACATCCCCCATACACATCAAACCCTGATGCACATCAACCTATCATGTGCAACATCCCCCCATGTGCATCATGCTCTCATGTGCACCAAACCCTTATGCGCACAAAACCCCATGCGCAAAATCCCCCTATGTGCAGCATCTCCCCATGCACATCAACACTCCATGTGCCCCTTTTCACCCTCTTCTGGTCGGAATTCCAAAAAACCTGTTCATAGTGGGTTCCTTTGTCATGGAAGGGACACCCCCCCCCCAAAAAAAAAATTCACACTTTTAGGCTCAGTGGTTTTGGCGGGGCGTTGATGAGTCTGTGAGTCAGTGACTTTTTAATTTTATATATATATTTACTTGAATCTAACGTTCACCTTTTCCAGCCAAATTCAGTCTCCAAAATAGTGTGTGCATTAGATTCGATTGCGCATTAGATTCAGGTAAATACGTTAGCTCAGGCCAGATTGCATGATAACTTTCAACTTGTGACTGGCTCTCACCTGCTTAGCATTTGTTTACTAAATAGCATCTATGGAGGGCTTTTTTGCCACCATCACAGCCAACCATCACAGTCCTGATCCAAGTCAGTCCCCCCATCTTGGTCAGCCAACCTTTCAGTAAACAAAGGCTAAGCACATCAAGGCCATGGATTCATGTAATATCATGTGTTTGGCTCTCTGTTAAAAGGTTCAGATTGTCTGGGATTTGGATTTTCTGCATCCTCACTCAAGAGGGTCTCACATGGCAGAGCCAGTAGAGGTACCACTCCCCAAATTGCTATTGGTGGTCAGAACCAAGAAATTAAGAGCTTGATAGACCTATGCTCTGACTCGGGAGTAAGGTTGCAGTCCTTTGAACACTTGGAATTAAGAACTGAACTCATTAAATGGAGCTTGGACTGAAGTCCTAAAGACACTTTCCTGGGAGTAAGACCGATTGAACACAAAGGGGCTTACTTTTGAGTAGACTTGGTAGGATTGTACTCCAAATCTCAGAGGAATGTTATGTTTTAAAAATACACTTCAACCATATTTTAAATATATGCTGCTATTTTTGTAATGATCTGTTTTCTTTAACAATAAATTTAAATATGCAAATTAATTTATTAGCTAAGCATAAGCAAATAAACCAATTTGAAGCACATTCATCAAGCTACATTGAAGCTCCCACCGCAATATCCAGTCCCAGAATCAGCTGCTAGACACAAATGCTCTCAAGGATGATAATTCAGCTTATTTTCTTTTTTAATTCTGAAGATATATTTTGCTTTTATTCTGGCTAGATATAATTTATCTGAGTTTTTGGAAGAATAAATCTCTAAAGTGGCCAATCCAGTTAGGAACTCATCCAGACCTTGACTATTTACAAAAGGTGATTAATCATATACACCATGTGGAAGAAATAAGCAATTTCTGTGAAAGTAATCTCAAAATATTCTCTTAATGGGTAGTCTTGTGGACCAGCTTATGTGAATGAATATTAGAACTGCCCTAAATTTAAAAACAAAAAAGTTTCTAAACTTGCACAAATGATTAATTGTGAAAGGCACTAAATTGGTTGTCTCTGGAAAATACATATTTAGGAGTAGATTTTGAATTCCTCACAGAACGATTCTTGGAAAGTCACAACCCATAATGAATTAGACATTGGCTGCAATCCTAAAGACACTTTCCTGGGAGTAAGACCCACTGAACTCTATGAGGCTTACTTTTGAGTAGACATAATTAGAATTGCACCCATTGTGCTGAAATTCAGGAGATGAATACAGTATTTGGTAGTAGAACTGTACCAATATGAACATTTTCTTACATAATACAAGCCCAGTGTATAATCATTGGAACCATCCTTTATAAGTGTTGGAAATGACAGAGGTAAGCCTTACTGGAATGTAGCAGGTGCAAAGCTGCTTGGGCAGATTCAAATAGAGAGGGACTCATGTTCAATCATTGGCACCTCAATTTAAAAGGGTTTCAGGCCACCTCTGGAAAAGCTAGGGCTGGAGGAGTTTGAATTCATGTCCTGAACTCCTAGGACATTCAGCCTTTTCTTTGGAGACACATCTGGACAAGTCAAAGGAAAACTCTTGAGCCATTCCAGCTGTTGTAATTGTGGAGGAAGAATTCTCAAATTGCAGGTCTCCTGCATCAAGCTGCCCATGATGACAAGGGAACAAGGTGATCTAGATGGATATTATATGCTTCATTGGTTGCATGCAATGGTGCTCTGTAATGTGCATAGCTGAGCTTTCTCATGGAGTAACGAGTCTGAGGTTGGACCTACTAAGACGAAATAGTTGCTAAATACATACAGTGTGTGATCCTTTCTACTATCTTAGTTTTAAAGTCAGCACATCAGACTAAGATGTGCCTAGCATTAGTCAAGAGGTAGACAAACATTTTTCCTTATGATTGCAGGGACAAGAAGTTAACAAAGAACCGGATTTAAACCCATTTTTACCCATCCTATAGGAGCACACATTTGATCCCTATTGCATATCTGCAACACTGGACAAAAATAAGATACATGTTAAGAACTACTTCCTAATGACAAGAACTTTTAGCATGAGGGCAGTTGGCTCTGTTATTGATGAATATGTATATGAGTACAGAACCATAGGGGAAAGGCTGGGATAGAAAATTTATGAGGTCTTTGTTAACAGTTCTTTGTATTTCTGGATTTATACAATTCAGCTTTCTTGACTCTTTTTTCCTTATCACAATCATTTCTGAAGATTTTATACAGGATTTAGGTGCTGTATAGAACTCTTTAATGAACCAAAAGCTTTTGTGTATATTATAAAATACTCTGAGGATATGTATTTTCCTTTTACTCAAGCCTATAAGGGTCCCTCCAGCATCCCCTGCAGCTTAGCTCACAAAACCATGTACCTTTGGTCTTCACATTCCCCCTGCCCTGTCATCCCTTATTGTCATAGTACGTCCCTAAACCCCATGTAAGGTTCTTTCCATCCCACCTGTTCTTCGACTTACAACACTAAATCTGCGTTATAAATATTCTGTGGCTGGCCCTTCCCCTTCAACAGCTATAATATTTCTGAATGTTCCAGGATTGTGGCTTGTATATATCATTTTTTGTACATATGCATAAATATCCATGCACACGTGCAGCTCAAGCACTATCAGTAAGAATGCAAAGCAATGGGTATTGAACTCCTTTCTCCTAACCAGGGGATTCAGAAGACTTAATGTTTCAGTTTGGAATGAGTTGTGTCTTATTTCCTTTTCAAGGAATTCAGGGTTACCCACTGGAATCCATTCTGCAGGTGACACATATAAGGTTCCAGGATTGTCTTGTACTTGCACATGAATATTTGGCCACTGACTTGGAAACACTCATGGGTTGACTCCAGCTCATTCAGGCGAGTTGTCCTTTGTCAGGGACAAGAAGTTAGGCCAGCTGAAGTACTGTAGCCAGGTCCTGACTTTTTCCAAATAAAAATACTTCAAGGATAGCTTTATTTTTCCCTCTGTAATTTTCTTAGCCCCAAATTTAGCTTCACAGAGAAGCTCCTTTGGCAGTAAGAAGATGGCAGTAGTGACAAAATCAACCCTGTGGGTAGTCCTGAAATTTCACAGAAAAAGCAATTTGATTTCATTCATACTTATTTTTTGTCCACAGCCCAGCGCTCTGCTCATGAACTTCCAATGGTTGAGAGGCAAGATGTTGACAGTTGCCTAGTGTATGGTGGGCAACAGATGATCCTGACTGGACAGAATTTCACCGCAGAGTCAAAGGTTATATTCACAGAGAAGACACCAGGTAAGCCATATTTTGTATTGTTTCTCTAATGTGAATAATTAAAGGATATTTTGATCTGTAGTACTCGATACTTACATACCCAGCCAGCATAAGCAGAAATGAACATCAGCAAAACCTTGTATTCAGATTCACATGATGAAGGCGTCATCTTTGCACAACGCTGCTTCTTTGGGAATGAGCACTGTCCTTAGAGTTGGTCATGGCTAGCAGAGAAATCTGAAGGGGATAACTTGACCATTAATGAGCAAGTGGTGCAGTTCTCCATGTGTCTGTTGCATCCCTGGAACCAAGACACTGAATATCTAGCTTGTAATTGGTAGAACCCAGAATAATTCTGATGTTGTCTGTGGTAGATCCATCTACAGGGATTTCCCTATTGGAAATGGCCTTAAATTGTATCTGCACATGTCATGCACAAATGTTGACACTAGTGTCTTTGGCTCCATTTACCCTTCTCAATAGAATCTCCTCCACTCAGGTTTCAGAGCTAGGCCATACATACTACCTGATTATTGTTGCTCCAAAAAAAAAAAAATTGGTGGCCTTGTACAAATTAATATCTTTTACTATGAAGCCTACGGAACAATTTATTATTATTAAAGACTGTGTGGAAATTGGAATCCATCCTTCACTTTCCTTTGCTCATTACACTCATTATGCAAAAATGAAAGCTGATGAAAATAGGATATTAGAGATCAGCAGTATCATTTTTCTAAGCATGGAAACTTACTTAGTTTCCATACTTAGCAAAAATATTCATTATGTAAGTACATGTAAGACTGTCATCCAAGATTACCTAAGGTCTAGATTATCTGAAGAAGTAGAATATATAAAGAATATTTTTGTATTCTGATGGTGTCAGAAAACAGAAATATTGATTTAGTTTTGAACTAGAAAACTGGACAAAGAAATGAAGCCCTGTCTGAATATTTAAGACTCAAAAAGAAATAGGCTTTTGTCCATTTAAGATCACTGAAGCAAAGCAAAATTCCATAAGAGAAAAAAAAATGCACCACGGAACTTCTGCCTTTCTATTTAAAAGGACAGAGTAAAGTTGATTTTTTTTTAAAAAAACCTTGTAGCGGATTTGGCTTATTGTTCTCAAATGACTGATTGGGAACATGTAGGTCATTTGAGACTGAACAAATGATTGCAAAGTTTGATCACGAGCCACTAGTTTTAATAGGACCGGTTCGGTGTTGATGTATTGCTGGATTTGATCTGTATGAATGTCTGTAAGGTAGAGGCTTATTTTTAAAAGGTAGCATGTGGTGGTGGACTAAGGCGCCCCCTTCAACTGGCAATATCCTATGCTACCACTGCTGCTCCTTCCAAATATTTTTTTAAAAAATGTTGTGGATCAGTACAAACTAAGAGGCTGAGGATCTGAACTTGTACCCAAAACCTTAAAGTTGCCGGCTGTTTCTGTAAGCGATCATGGATTTCCCTTTGAATTCATTCTCATTACTTCTTCTCCATTCACCGTGGCCTGCTGTGAATAGTGCCAGTCGTACTTTGATTTCTGACCTGAATCATACCTGACCTCAAAGAAAATATCAGCATGGACTCATTGTTTTTAGTAGGTAGTGCACATGTACAAACAATGGTGATGACTAATAGAGAATACAGCACAGTTTACTTACATGCAATTATGAAAGTTATTAACGGAGTTAGAACTAAGTCAGAGCTGTAGGAGGGTCAGCCTTGACCTCTACAACTATGACTCATTTGGAGACTGGTTAGTAATAGCTATTACTTGCAATGCAGTCTCTTAGGGACCAGGTTCCATTTGGATAAGAAACGTTTTCCTTTGCAATGGGGTGTTTACCTTTTATATTTTAGAAATTCACAGCCCTACTAGTCACATTGAAATCTGCTTCTGAAATTCACAGGCTCGTAAGAAGCAGCCATCAGGGCTGTGTAGACTACCACCTTTAAGAAAGAGAGTTGGCTACTGCTTTTAAAAAAGAAAGTTAGATGCATCACTGTTGCCTCTGGTGGTCTGTGTACGTGCATCACCACATGGGCATAAGGGAGGTTATTGCAAGCAGTAGCATGGCTCGAGGGGGCACAGAGCACTAAGATTTGTAGGGGCTTCACTGATTGATTGATTGATTGATTGATTGATTGTCCTCTGTTCGTTACCTGGCGGTGAATCTCACTCATCTTGGGTGGTCAGGGAAGCAGCTGTTAACAAGCATGTTTAGAGGCACTATGCATCTGATTACATGTGAGGACCTTCTTGGAGGGATCTGCTTGGCTATGGTGGGAGGTAGGATGCTGAAATAGTTATTCCTTTAGGCTGGCCCAGCAGGGCTGCTCTTATAAAATCTGTAATGTGCTTTAAAATATAATACTGATTGTTGATTTAACTGTATATTGTGCAGTATGATGACAGCTTGTTGGCAAACACTGGGTTGCAAGAGGCTGTCCTTCACTTTGGAGTGCTGCTTTCAAAGGACTTATAAGAGGAACCCCTTCAAATGTACAGTGCGTGTGCCAGTTTACGCACATGTGCACATGCGAAAGCATTTAAATTGCCTGTGGCAACCTGTGGCAGCATATAGTATGGCTTAGTTTCCTGCAAAGTGCTTGATAAGCAGCTCAGAAGCAAGTAAACCACAATGAACCCAATTGGGGGTGGGTTGAGCATCCTTCTTGGTGACACTGTCACTGTTAATTTCCTCTTTCAGAAGACTGAGGCTAAGCAAGGCCTCCATCTTTATGAAGGGAGGGGAGTGCTCCAGCACTCAGAGGGGAAAGCTTTGCTTTGCGTGCTTCTGTTTCACTTTGATGACTCATGGGACATATACATGTTAACTTACTTTCACTCATCACTAAATCAGCCCTGTAGTGCTTCTTGGTGAACGGTAGCCAAATGCCTGTCATAAGGACCACAAGGGTATCTGTGGTCTTTGAAAAATGCAAGTTTGATCCATTTTCCTGCCAGTTTTTAAGAGAGATACATTGTGCCCATTCCAGAGCCTCTGCTGGAATGGAGACATCGTTGATCTGAATTTTAGGAAGGCAGGAGGAACTACGCTGATATCTTTTTGCTGGGCCATCTCCCTTTCCCTGCTGCCCCCAGTTCTACGACAGCAGAATCTGTGGTCCTCCCATGAGCTGCCACTTGGTAGCCACTATTGTTTTTTTTCCAAGAAGACCTCTGCAGCTGCCATTTGTAACCTTCCTCTTTGTCCCCACTTTGCCACATCCCACCATAACATTGCCTTTATGACTTCTGTTTTAATGTTGAGTATTTTGAAAAGTAAAAAGAAGTGTTTGCATATTTTGTTCAGCTAATAGCCTGTCAAATTTAAAGGGGCGGGAGGGTGTTCCTCTTCACGTGGTATTTCACTTTCAAAGTACTACCAGAAGTAACAGGTGATGAAATCATTGCCAGTTACTTCATGGTTGGGAATCAAATTGCATTATATAACATGCCCATCAACCCATTCCTATGGGGGTGTGAAGAGACAGGCACAGGACTGTGCACTGGCCCAAGCATTTTTGCAACACCCCTAGGCCAACATGGGACTTGTGCTGGCCTAACCAGGGGTTAGGATTGAGCTGTCAGGATGCAGTCCTAACCAATTTTCCAGCTCTGGGGTAAGGACAATGCAAATCCAAGGTAACAAAACAAACATTACCTTACCTTCCACAGTCTTCTGTGACTGTCCCCTTCCCCAATTGCAGGATTCACCACATACCCTATTGCCACAGTGTTGGAAAGCTGAATAGGATTACACCCACATAGATCGATTGTAGGACTTTTTTGAGCATGATTATATTCTTTTGGAGTTCTGCCTGCAAATCTGAGCCTCCTGTTACTGTTTATTGTGCCACATTCTTTGTCTTACTGATGGATAGCAGGGTACTACCAGACACCAGGGTCCTGCAGGTACCACCAGACACCACTTCAGATATAACCGGCAGTACCAGTACCACTGCTTGAAAAACACTGCCCTAGGCAAAGCAAGATTTGTTGCCAGTGCTGACTTTCTGAAGTTCAGCCCTGTCTATATCTTCTTGCTTAAACAAAACCTACCACCTGCTAGACACTGAGGAAGAAATGGAAGCATTGCATACAGATGTGTGCTCATATCTTCAGGAATGGACAGCATATGAAACATTTAGGCTGTAAGCCTAAAGACACTTTCCTGGGAGTAAGACCCATTAAACACAATGGGGCTTACCTTTGAATAGACATGGTTAGCATTGTGCTCTTAGCCAACTAGTTTAGGAAGAATTAGGCTTCAGTCCTACCCCGGTTAGACTTCAGTACTAATCCCCAGTTAGGCCTGCATAAGCCACAGCACAAGTCCTGTGCTGGCCTGGGGTGTCAGGCACTGTAAGGCATTTTTGTCCCACACACAGACATGCGCTTGCCTCCCTACACCACCATGGGAAAGGGAAGGCCAATGAGTTGTGCTGGCCTAAGTTAGATTTGCACCCTTATAATACTAGTTGCTTCTATACTTAATTAGTTACATAAAATAGCTAAGTTCTAACTACCTGCCAAATTAAGGGAAGCTGGAATTGGCCATTCTTCTGTGACATGTGGACTGTAAACCTAAAAGTGCTGTGGGTTGCAGTATATCAAGCCTTCACCATGAAAATAACTGACCCTTGCTGGGTTGACATGACCACTATGCATATTAATGAGCTCCACAAGAGGTTTATAAAAAGGCACAGTCATTCAAAGCCTGGCACAGGAAATGGTGGAAGGAAGTGAACTCTGGGGGACTGGGAGTTTGCAAATTTGTGTGTTAGTAGCAACTGAATAAAGCAATTGTGTTTGAGAAACCAGTGTGCGCTCTACACATGTAGTGTGTTTATTTACACCATCTGTGAGCAATGCATAGTGTGCTGTGTGGGTATCACATGCTTAAATTAACCTGCTGGCTCCCCTGACTGGATGCAGGGAGTGCTTCTAGAAGAGGGCCATGCCTAAATTCTCAAGACACAACCTTGGTCTCAGTGACCATGTGGTGTGGAAGAATGCCTAAATTTATTTGGGACTTTTACTGCCTGATGAGACATTAGTTAATAATTAACATTTTGTTCTCATGACTAAAAAACAAAACCTAGGATAGAGTTTCACAGACAGAGACTGGACTCAAACAAACTGGAACTGGCTTGATTCTAAAGTCTGGAGACAGGCAGCCAGAATGGTCTTCAGACTAAAGTGAAGTGCATACCAAGTACGGTACATTCTTTCCTTACATAAATGGATGTTAGTCAATTGCTTTGAGGACTCCTCTAGAAGACATCATTGTGGTTAGGCCAAATGCTGCCCTCCACTGACAAATGGCAGCTTGACTCACACAGCATGCGTCTCAATGGGCAGAGCACACATAAATCCACTGCAACCCTTGCAAGATGAGATTCAGATTTCATCCTGAAATCTGATTTCATTCAGATTTCACTTCATGCCTTTGTTCTTCACCTGTTGTAACAACAGACCTGCCAATTTATAATATACTTCAACCACCTCTGATTCTCCATTTCCTACAAAGGAATACCTTTGCCTCATACAAATACTAGATGTTGTGCCTTGCAAAGCTGTTTTGATGGAACATATAATAAAAAGCACTGTTAATGCACTGGGATCAAGTGGACAGATTTGGTACTTGCTGACTCGCATTCATAGATCTTGGACTTCTGTGCTCCCATCTCATTCTCCTCCTCATTCCTTCTCTCACATCTTCTCTTTCCAGTTCTCAGAAAACCATGGTTTCTAGTTCAGATTTGCAGACAAACCGTGGTTTGCAAAAATTACAGTTTATCTGAAGAAAATAGCAAATTATTGTTTATCTGAAGAAAATAGCAAATAGCACCAATAAAAGTGGAAAGGAATAGATTGAGTTTAAGTAAAGGATGGTGAAGCAAGGGGACAAGGTAACATGCAAGCCCAAGGTCTGTTCAAGTAGACATGCAACATGGAAGCTACTTTAGCCAACTAACCACTTTTCCAATCCCCATATTTTGTGTCTGGATTTAATTCACATCCCTTCTCTATCAATTCCTGCAGAGTAGTAGACTGGACCAGGCGATAAATTATCTTTACAAACATCCACCTGTTTATTACATTAGCACAAGATGACTTCTTTGCATTTTGAGCTCCTCTGAGTATGGTTTGCAATCCACTAAAGAATATGTTTTGTATTGCTGAAAAAGTCTGGTTGGCAGGTTGCAGTCCAAATGTTCATCATTTTCCCCTTCAGATAATGGAATGGAGATTAGAAAGAGCTGCATAGGGGTAAAAGAAAAATGAAGGTGCATTAATATCTCCCACTGGTTGTACATTTCCCAACATGACTCCCTGTAACCATTTAAACTCATAAATAATGTTATGTTTCATTCTGGCAGACATGTGGTATTTTTTGCTGGGCCACTTGGGTTTTTTGGTTATGGAATCCTTGAAAAAATAAATCTTACTCCTACCTATTAGAAGTAAAAAAACAAAACTGGTTTCCCCGCCCCCACCGCTTTCTTGACAGATTATTTAAGGATTCCTGTTTTCTATTTTTCCCTGGTGGTAATAATGAAGTTAAGGTTTTGCCACAATAACTTTATTAGAGGAGATTGTACAGATTCTTGAAAGACAGTTGTCTTGAGGACTGCATTCACTGTTCAGGTTCCGAGGCCAGTATGTCTCTGAATACCATTTACTGGAATGCAATAATGTGAAAAGTTTTTGTCTTCACGACTTACTTGTGGGCTTCCTGAGACATCAGGTTTATATAGTGACTTGGAAAGCTAAATGGCTAATGTGAAAAAATAATTGCTTTACAGGCTGTGGGTGGCGCAAGTGCCTGTGGGTTAAGACACTGTGCCTGTTAACCAGCAGGCCACGGTTTGAGACCTGGGTCCCCACAAGGCAGGGTGAGCTCCTGTCCTTAGCCCAGCTCTGCAAAGCAGTTGGAACCAATTGTATCGGCTCTGCCATTCCATTGGACTATTTCAGAGGCGTGGAGAGAAGGGATTTGCTGCTTGGATAACAGCAATTATTAATCCTTATTAATCTACCCAGGCTTTCATGCTTTGCATGCAGTGTTGAGCATGATACCATAGTTTTTCAAGACTGATGGATGCCAAGTTTTAATTGCTTTATAGGACAATATAGCTATATAGTGTGCCGTTCTTATCCCTAGGCTTGGCACCTGTAGATTTAAGTATCCATGCATTCCAAGCCTGCTGCTGAAAGGCCTCAGAGGACTTCTGGGACACAAATGGAAATCACTTCTGGTTTGTGTCAGAGGTGATCTGAGGTGCAGGGAGGCAGCACATGGCCTCCCTGTGCCTCAGAGTACATCCTGGACCTGACAGGAAGGCACTTCTGGCCTTCCAACTGCAAATTTAGAGCACAATCCTAACCATGTCCACTTAAAAGTAAGCCCCATTGTGTTCAACGGGTCTTACTCCCAAGAAAGTGTAATTTGGACTGCAGCCTTAATTATTAGTGGAATTCGCTATCCATGGGGAGTCCTGGAATGGATGCTATGGATACCGAGAGCCTACTGTAATTGCTACAGATTACTGTCACAATATGATGTTTTTCTCCATATGTATTAATCCTGTGCATTTGCAACCTATGTTATGTAACTGTGTGTGTGCATGCAAGCCTGCGCTTTGTAACTGCTTTGTCAACTTTTTTATTGGAAAAGCATTATATAAATACTGTTAATAATAATAAAAATACTTACAGTGCAATCCTAAGCATGTCTACACAGAAGAAAATCCCATTATGTTCAATAGTAGTTACTCCCAGGATGCGCAGCTGTGAAGTGGCCAGAAATGGGTTAAATGAAAGCAGTGCAGATAAGATAAAATGCATGCATGACAAAACAGGTATGCTACATAAGTGGCATTGTCTGTGACCTTAACACCATAGCAGCTATTTTTAACTAATGGTTAAAAGAGAACCCAGTAGACATAGCTGTGTTTGTCCCCATCTACCATGTGAACCAGTGGAGGATGAGTGTGTGTTAAAGAAATATAGTACACTGCTTGTCCAAACTGCAGGATTTTTGCAGTTGATGAATTAGCAATCTTGGCCCCTATTGTTAGAACTGTGCCGGTGTGCTTACAAGACCTGTAGTATTCCTAGAGTAAGGATAAAAATGTCAGCAAGGAGCTGCTGGAATCCCTTGCTTTGTCACTGAGAGTGCTATAC
The DNA here is from genome assembly GCA_030015325.1 of Cryptoblepharus egeriae. NCBI lineage: Eukaryota > Metazoa > Chordata > Lepidosauria > Squamata > Scincidae > Cryptoblepharus > Cryptoblepharus egeriae. Next base: position 175,291,860 of record JAREYC010000003.1, on the reverse strand, counting down.
TGTGGATAGACAGACTATGGCTACAATCCAGAGTAACTACGGGAGTACGTAAGACACATTATGTAGTTACTACACCGCCTAGTGAAAACCTATGGGAAATTCATATTGCAATCCAGAGTAACTTGTTCTTACTCCAGAGCAAGGACTCCCTGTAGTTACTCTGGATTGCGCCCTTTGACACTTCATATTTGCTGAAAGCTAAATTGAAAATGTATCTTTATGTTGCAGCTTCTCATGCGCTTAGCAGCAAGCAAAAGCTTTCCTGTAATGCAGCCAGAAGATATCAGAGGGAGGACAGGGGAATCCCAGAAAAACATTACAAAAGGGAGGGGGTGTGCAAATTAAGACAAACACACTAGTACAGAACTTTTTTGAAAAAGGTAGCTGTGGAAACTGAGTTGCCATAGCTGAAATAGAATCACTGAGACAGGGTGGAATCCAGTGTTTTGGAAGATCTCCCCACATGACACATGGTTTTGGAATCTTGCAGCTGGTAAGCCCTCATTAACAGAGGCAACTACTACTGGCCTAGATTCTCTGGCTTGCTTTCTACTACGGGGGCGCTTAGAAACAAGCCAGTCTGTGATTATCCAGCTCTGCAATGAATCTGTTTAAAGGCAGCGATGGCTTTTTAATGCATTTGTCTTGGAGTGAACAAAAGACAGAATGAGAGGGGTGAGAAGGAGAGCGACTCTTCTATCACCTGTCAAAATCTAATGGATCACATAGAAAACTGGCACAGAGAGTGGAATTCCCTCTTCTCCCACTGAGTCATCGCATCCTGGTGTGACTCATTTTATTACAAGGAGGTTCCCAGTGGTTTTATTTTGAGTGGAGCTTTTGTTTCACATAATGTTTGTGCATTTTTCAGTTTTTGTTTTTTTGTAAGTATATTTCCATGAATTGGCACAAGACACGAGCCGAAAGAGATCTGGAACAACATCGGCCCCTGCTGTTTTGCTACTCAGCTACTGTTATGTTTTGTCGGGACTCAGGTTGCATTTTTCAAACAATGGCCTGGGAGAGAAGGTCTCTCCACTTGTTCTCTCAATGCAAAATGTCAATTTCGGGGTTGGGCTACAACTCTGATGACTAATCCCTCTGGTCTTTGTCCAGACAGACCTTGACATGCATCTTTGGCCTCTGTGAATCATCCTTGAGTTCTTTCTTGGTGTAATGAAAGTATTGGCCACAGCTCTCCTTAAAGCCAACCAAACCATGAATCAAACAAACCCACCACAGAATTCAGGCCATCTGAAGAAATGAAATGCCTTGTTAGCTTGTGAGCACCAAATTCCATCCTAAAATTGCAGAATTACCCCAGTGTGACATTTCACAGGGTAGGCAAGCATGAGGTATAGGAACATAAGAATTGCCTTGCTGGCGGAGCCCAACATTCTGGATAGTCCAGTACTCTTGCCTACCCTGGTGGCCTTCCAAAAGCCATTGGAAACTAAGAGCACAATCCTAACCATGACTACTCAAAAGTAAGTCCTATGGTGCTCAAGGGTTCTTCCTCCCAGGAAATTGTCTTTAGGATTGCAGCCTATGGACATGGTGGATATACCCATTTCCTATGTTTGATCCTATGTTTGCAGATATTAAAATGCAGACAAAAGGTATATTAAGCCAATTCATTTAGACCTAGATAGGTATTACATCTATCTACCTACCTATCTACCTACCTACCTATCTATCTATACACACACACAGAGAGAGAGAGAGAGAGAGAGAGAGAGAGAGAGAGAATTAACTGGGCAAGTTGAAGGCTATTTTTTAGAAGACTCATAAGAAAGATGTCATATACCCATCAGACGTTCATTGGCCAAACTATCCTGATATTTGCACTGGTGTTCATCTGTGTAATTTCATCAGCTGTAAGTTGACGTTTTAGAGAGAATTAAGTGATTTGGGAATCAACATGATTTTGGGGAGTTAGGTCAAAGCATAGACATCCTCCTGCCTCCCCACACCACCATGAGAATGGGGAGTCAGGTGCTTACTTAAATTGGTTAGGATTGCTCTCTCATACTCTGATCCAGAATCACTTACAAAAGGGCAAAATTTTCAAGATTACATTCAGCAGCTGAGAAAACATTGCTATTAAATAACGGTTACTTCATTAATTTCAAATAAATGTGGCAGTCAATATGGGAAAAGCTCCATGCACTGTTCTGTGCACATGGAGTGAAGTAACATTACTAGTGAATAGGATACCTTCCATTTGTGGAGCAAAGGTGCTGACTCCCCGAAGAGCTGTCTGAGAAATTCAAGAAGAGCCATAGCTCCCCATGAAGCCAATGCATTAATTGAATGCTGGAAGTCCCCAGTTCAGTCCCTGGCATCTAAGAAAGACCCCTCTTTGAATCCATGAATAGTTATTTCCAGTTTGTAGAGATAATGTCATTCTGAAGGGAGCAGTTTCGGGGGGAATTAGGGACTACTAGATTTTTTTTGGGGGGGGGAACTACTTATTTAGCGTCATGTATAGTCACCACAATTCCACCTTGACTTAGAAAAGGTTTTACAGTCTCTGCTGTTGTTTACCTTTGCAACAGCCTATGCAATCAATCCCTCGTTCCAAAAAATGAGGACGTAAGGCTGAGAGTTGAGCTACAAATTTACCTAGACATCAGTGGGACTCTATCCAGTTAAAGAGTAGGAGACAGGTTGCACCCCTAGTGAACTGTCCATGACCGCACAGTGAGTCTGTGGCAAAGGTGGGAGTTAAAACCAGAATGGCCTACCAGATGGAGTTCGATTTTCTATCCACTGGGTCAGACGTGTTGTTGGAAGCAGCAGCCAACTGTGACTTGAGTAAATGTTACTTATTTTGGACATTTTGTTTGACAGTCTGTCGGATCGCTACAGAAAAAAAACTAAAAACCTCAAAGTGGGCTTGTGAGAAATGTGAGGAGAATTTCACAAACCTCTCAGCCCATCTCTCATGCCAGCTCAGCTCAGCTGTGGCAGAAAACACATTTTTACTGCCATTTCACAAGCCCATAGTAATGAGTAAAAGGATCGTGAGTAATGTGTACAGGCTCAACGGACCCTTTAATTGGCTAATTAAGCCAAACAACTCCAAGGGTACTGTAGCGGATCAAACAGGATTTCCCTAATACAGACTGACATCTTGACTTCTCCCCAGAGTTTGGCACAAAACTTGTGGTCCGATCACAGCTCGGGCTAGACAGGCTAGAGTTACACTTTTTCTTTTAAAAAACCCTTTTATTCCTATACAGAGTGCTGACACCATCAGATACAGCAATGGAGCTTTATTTCATATTATACTTCTCAATATCAAAACTGGACAGAACATGTTGCTGTACTGTGATACCAGGCAACATTTTTGTTGCAACATTTTTCCCAGCTAAGGCCAGCTTGCATGGAAGCTCACAATGCCACAGTCTGCATTTTGTGCATATGTTGATTCTCATCACAATTACAAGCGTGCTTATATGTCCATAGGAATAGGTATCCTTTTGGTGTACAGGTCAGCCTCCTTATCAATGAGTTCAGGACCTGCAAATTCTGACCCATCACAAGTCAGGATGGCCTCACAGTATTTTCTGAATGTGACTGGAAGAGTCTTCTAGTTGCATTGGAAAGGAGAACTTCTTTGGTACATGGAAGCCATGTGCAACCTCCCCATACCACAAAACACCTCTGGATGTAACCAGAAGGTGCTTTCAGTAACGTCCTAGACCTGCAAATTCAATTCTCCATGGGTTTTAGTACCCATTGGGGATCCCCCCACAGATACCAAGGGCCAACTGTGACATCTTTCTGAAAGACAGTTTTGAGGACCAGATTGCGATAGAGCTGGATATTTTAGAATTTTATTTTACCAGCAAAACATCCCAACTTTGGTCCCTGCCAGACAGCAGAATTGCATACTGCCAAAAACCCTGGAGAGCTATTATCAGCTATTAAGGCAGCTTCATAAGTTCATATCATTACATTCACCTAATAAATGTATTTGCACAGCTTTTCGATGCTACAAAGGCTGCAATCCTAACCTCCCTATGCCCCAGCATAAATCCAGTATTGCCCGGGGGGGTGGTGTCACAAAAGTGCCGTAAGGGATGTCTGTCCCCCTCCTGGGAGGGATTGGGCACTACACAGGGCATATACTGACCTCCCCACACTACCACAAGAAAATATGCCAGGTGAGTTAAGCCAGTCTAAATTTTGTTAGGATTATGCCCAAAAGTATATACTCTCTGTCTCTCTAATATATATTCTCTCTCTCTAAACCACTGCATTGACAGCTACTAATATACTTGCTGACTGAGTTTCACTTGCATCTGATAGTATTGATTGTTGTTCACAAAGCTTGTTCTAAAATAAATAAGATTGAGTAGTTAAATACAAATGCAAGTTTTCTCTGTGCCCAGTGGTATAGTGGCACTTAAATTGCTGCCACTATTAGCATCTTCACTTCCTTACAAATTCCAAACAATTGATTGTAATGGCTAGCAGAAGCTCTTTTTTCTTCCAAACACCCATTTTAAAATTCAGAGATGTTCAGAGTAAAGCAAATATTGACCACCTAAAAGTAGGGTTTGTACACTCCAGATTATCAAAGACAGGCAATGAGACAGATGGAGCATGATGTTTCAGCAGAAAGGTCAGTGCAATTGCCATGAGATGTTTGCCTTTTATGAAAGGGAACTGTGTCTGAAGAATCAGAATTGCTCCAGGAGACAGATTTGCTCGGGGAAACATATAAAACAATACGCCATAAAGAAATAGACTATTCTTGGGAGAGAAGGGAGGGCACTCATGCTGTCCATCCTGATGCCCTTCCAACTTCTGTAGACTTGGGAATTGTAGACCACATCATCTGTCTTTCTTTAACATTGTAGGTTCACAAGGTTTTATTAGTGCTGTTCCAGTGAGTCTGTTGCTAAATGATATCAAATGTTGGCTCCAGTGTGATTCACTGTTTCTTTGGGTACTCAATGTGATTTTGCTAACTGTGTTTAGTTTGTTTTAGATCATTGTTTGCAGCTAGATTTGTAACTTCATTCCAGAATACCTGGAAAAGAAGGATGAAATCATATACATACTTTCCTGTGAGTTATCCCTATAAAACTCAGTAAGATGAGTAGACACACATATGGGATTGTGCCCTAAATCATTCCTCAAAACTTAGTTTTTCTGTAAGGTCTTTGGAAGGGACGAGATTTCCTTTGATCTTATCTGGCAAGGCAATGTACAGATGTCCCTTATTATTAACTAGGTTCTGTTCTGGAACTTCCTGAGGTTAAAAAAAATCAGTGTATAAAGAAAACAATGGAAAAATAGGTTTAAGTGCCTCTTCCAGGTTTCGTGCTCCTCCATTGCACCTAATTGAATAATATATTACCTCAGCATCTGCAGGGTTTAATTCTGGGACTGAAAAATGGAATGATTGTCTGCATAACTATCTCTCTACAACAGTAGAAAAGCGGTTTTAAAAACTGTGATTTGTAGTAGCCATTCACTTTGAGTCAAATCCATGTATTAAAAAAATCCATGTATAACAAGGTGTAACCTGTATATGAGGTTATGTACAAGTGCCATAAAGTTCAGTATTTGGTTTTAGGCATAGAATTCTTGAGAATCTTTGGTTTTTCTTAAATTCAAGTTTTTATCCCCTCAGACTGAGAAAGGCAACAAATGGATAATTCTAGGTGAAATTTCCATGCTCTCCAGTCAACTAGCTGAATGCATTAGATCAAACATGCAGGCAAATTTGCTTGCTTTGTATACAGGGTTCAGAATTCAGGTGTACCTGGCGCAGAATGGTGCTGGTTTATTTTAAGATCAGGCAGTATACATGGGCCTTAACGTCTACCCAAGGTTTAGTCTGTTGCATTGCAGTCTAGATCGCCTCGACTTGGTTGAATAAATGTGGCAACACTATAATTAACCTGTTTAGAAAAATGACTGGTCACTGGGGATGTGATGTGCAGCTGCTGTACTTGCCCTGGGTGGTTTAGGAATGATGCATCAACACGTTCTGAAACTCTGGAAACCCGACTTGTTAGCTGACTTAGAAACAATGGAGTACTGTGCTTGCAGGAAACCCTCTTGAGAGAATGGGCTGGGGTGTAAACTGCAACCACTGCGGGGTAGTCCCAGAGGTCCTTCTGACTCAGATGCATCTGAGTCATCTCTCCTTCTCCACCTCTCCATTTTTTTCTCTCAAGAGACAATTTATTTTCCTACAAGCTTCTAACCATGCTGAAATCATCTGCATTTTCTTTGCATTGCTTTGGTTATATTCTGGTCAGCAAAACTCTAGCCCCTTTTTCCTTACCACCTCTTCAATAACAGCCATGATTATTTTGTATTGTATTTTGTATTGTCAGATCTTTGATCGTTCTTCTGTTGATATATGACAAGTGATATATCAACAAGTGATATACATCATAGACAAGTGACATACAGTGGTAGACAAGTGATATACATCAGGTGTGGATCATCACATAACCATCATTGACTGACATCATAAATTGTCCCTACTGTATTTACACAATTTCAGTATCAACACTTACTAAAAATTGGAATAACTAATTGACGCACCCTATTGAAGGTGTAATGCCGGCTCCTTGTGGAAATTTGTACTCTTTCCAGCAAACTTCCCCCAGAGCAATAGTAGAAGGCCAATTTTATATCTGTGGGATATAAAAAATAGCAAATCTGCTCATCAGTCTAGGGCAGCAGCTCTGCATTGCATGAGTATACCTGATAATCTAGAAACAGGCATTAAGGCACCAATGAAATGGTTGTGTATCATTTTTGCCTTGCAGGCTTTTGAAAATATGCTGACAAAGGAGAGAGGAAGGAAAGAAACTGGTGCAAGGCCCTGAGAGTAATGGGACAGGTCCAAAGGAACTAGGAAAATTTTAGCTGAAGGAAGATGTGGACATTTGTGGGAATATGATAAGAATTTTCAAATACATAATAAAAGCTTTTAAAACAGGACTCCCATCATTCCCCCACCCACATGCCTGCTAAGAGTCGACCAAGACATGAAGCGTTTGAACACCAGGGGAAAGACTATGAGTGAGAGGACCTGTTCCTGGTGGCATTTTAAAAACCACGGAGGAATAGCAATTATCAAACAAAGATATTCCTGGCATTGTTGATCCCAATAAAGATGTCCCTTCGGTGATCATGTGGTTCTAAAAAATAATCATTGCTTACCACTTCTAGGAAGCCAAATGTTTACATTCTTTATTTCTGATTTGGATAGTGTGTGGAGAATAAATCAGAAAGCCCCTGGTCTGAATTTCATATCTGCCACGAAGTCACTGGGTAATCTTCGATGAGGTGTGGTCCTATCTGTCTGTGTGTCTATCTATCTACAGTATTTATATACCACTTTTCAACTAAGAAGTTCACAAAGCGGTTTACAAAGAAACTGAAAACTAATTAATAGCTAATATGTCCTGTCTCAAAATCTAAAATGCTCAAAGGGCTCAAAATCTGAAATGCAAAGGAATACTAGAAGAAGCCACCAGAACAGACATTGCTGGCCTATATTTGGACCACATTATAAATACAGTATAATGATCACCTATATTTACAAGGTCATTATAAGGATAACAAGGTAATGTATGTGGAGCGTTTAACATTTCAAAATACTTAGTAAAACCTGAGGTGCTAGTAATGTAATCTCCTAAGTGTGCCTTTCATACATTTTGGATTATTGTCTTCAAGTTTGGCTTAATATGCCTTTCAGATGGTCAACAGATTTGGGAAATGGAAGCCACGGTGGATAAAGATAAGAGCCAACCTGTAAGTAATCAGTTCCTTTCCGCCCCCCCCCCCCCCAACTCTCTTTCAAATATTGACTTCTATTGAAAAAAAATTCCAATTCACTAAGGATCCAGTCACAGAGCTGATTGGGTGAGGGGTGAAACTTACCGTATTTACTTGAATCTAATGTGCCATCGAATCTAATGTGCACCCGATACTTATGGTGAAAACACCACATTTATTCAAATTTAACTAACCATCAAATCTAATGCACATGCTGATCTTGGAGATGAAATTCGGCTGGAAAAGGTGAGCGTTAGATTTGCGTAAATACAGTATTAAATTAATGTAAGCCACTTGATGTAAGCCAGTTGACTACATTTGGGGAACAAAATGTTGCTCTTGTTTGTAGTATGTATTAGCTGAAGGGTATAAAAAAATCTCAGAAAATTAAAAAAATAAAGAACAACTCTACAAAGATAAAGAACTCTACAAAAATAAAGAGCAACTTTTTAAATTCAGTGACTCTGAAGAATGGCATATTTCAAATTTGTATTGCATCATCATTGCAGCAGGCCTCCGTCAGTCTTGAAAGACTATGGTATCGTGCTCAGCGCTACATACGCCCCATGCAAAGCATGAAAGCCTGGGTTAGATTGTTAGGGAGGATAGGCTGTTACCCAAGCAGCAAATCCCCCTCCTCCACGCCACTGAATTAGTCCAATGGAAAGGCAGAGCCAATACGATTGGATCCAGCTGACGTCGCAGAGCTGGGCTAAGGACAGGAGCTCACCCTGTCTTGTGGGGCCGACCCAGGTCTCGAACCCTGGCCTGCTGGTTAACAGGCACAGCGTCTTAACCGCTTGCGCCACCCACAGCCACTGCACCATCATTGCACCTGTGAAAATAAATGATGAGTTTTGCCATCTTTTATGTGGCTTCCTACTGTACGGTCCATACTGGTTCTACTAAGCATTCTTGGCTGCATCCAGAACAGAAGTGACCTTCTGGCATAGTAGTTTCCCCATGGATGGTATTCAATTTTTATTGTTCTTTTGAAGGTTATGCCTGTGCTGACCTGCTGTTGTTCTATTGGCAAGGCATGTTATGAGAAATGGGGGAAATATGAGAATTCAGTAGGATAGGTGCCTATTGAATCCTGAGACTATCCCAAAAGTCTGTTTCAGATTTTTTTGCAGAGGAGAATTAACATTTCCTTCAGCTGCAGGGGCCTCATAAACAACCAGTGTCTCATCATATAACCTTGTTTCCCTTGAACTTTTTTCTCTTTATTATTTCAGAATATGCTTTTTGTAGAGATACCAGAATATCGGAACAAGCACATTCGTACACCAGTCAAGGTGAATTTTTATGTGATTAATGGAAAACGGAAAAAAAGCCAACCTCAGCATTTTACCTACCACCCAGGTAATTCTTGACTGAAAACAATAGCGCGTGGCACAATTATTTTGCAAGAAACAGTTTACTTTGTTTCTTTGAGATTAATTGTGGTGTAACAAAAGCCCCCAAACTTTCCCCGTTTGAAATTTGACCTTTGCCATGAATTATTACTAGGTAACTTTGGGAAATATTTTTCCTATCATACTTGGCTCCCTTGCTGCAGTATGGAGAGATAATAATATTTGATAACACTGGTGAATTTTTTTCCAAATTCAGTTAGTGGTATATGAATGTTAACTGTGGTTTATTAAAACAGTGTATCCAGCCTGGTCCATTAGTCTGGAGCGCTCAAAGCAGCTCGGATCAGAGTTTCTCAAACAGTGGATCAGGTCCCACTAAGCAGGTTATGTGCCAATTTCAGGTGGTTGCATAGCACCTAGCTTATTTAAAACACAGAGCTGGAAATACAATGTATAGAGCTGCTGGGCAGGGAATACTCTTGGGTAATGGGCAGGTTGCTTTGCCTTGAAGAGGTGGGAAGACCTTTATATCTGATAGCTGACTGATGCACTGACTCATGACTTGATTTGGGGCTATGGGTACAATCCATAGGGAGTCCTTGCTCTGGTGTAACAACAATTTACTCTGGATTGCAATATGAATTTCCCATAGGTTTTCACTAGGTGGTGCCATAACTGCATCAATCTAAATGTCTCTTATGTCCTCCCATAGTTACTCTGGATTGTAGGGTATGTGATTATAAGTGGTCTTTGGTTTACACATGCAACCCATTACTTGGTGCTGAAATTAACAAGTGATGAGCAAGCCCTAGCAAACTGAACATAAGAATTAAGAACATAAGAATTAGGCCACTTTTATGGAATATTATTCTCAAAGAATATTATTCTTCTGGCACTTCCTGTGATGTCATTTAGGCACCAGCAAAGAACTTTTTATTCTTCTAGGTTTTTAAGGCTTTTGTCCTAAACCCTTCCACCAGCGCTGATGAATCCTATAATGGGAAGAGGCTATCAGACTGCCTGCAGGTGTTAAGTAAAAATATTTTGTACTTCCCTCTGGTAGACTGTACCAGTGGGTTTCCAATTTTGATGGCATTTGTTGGATGAGAAGAAAGGGGTGAGAAAGTTTTTCAAAGTGGGGATAAGTTTTTTAAAGTGGGCTTTTCCATTTGCTGGCTGAGAAGAACAGGGCGAGAAAGATTTTCAAAGTGGGGATTTGCAGTGTGCCCTTGAAGTCAAATCCATCTTTTTTCCTAATGGAATTGGAAATGGGTTATTATTACAGTAATAGGCATTTTGAGTAGCAGCGAGGTCTGTAGAGGGGCCACAGGGTTCAGCACTCTACATATGGCTGGCGCAACCTCTAGATACTTTAAAAAATACCCTTTTGTGAATCAGTGGCATGATCTTTGGCATGCTACTGCCACTGTCGCTTCCCACCTACAAATACTTGTAGTTTTTCCAATCTTCATGTACATGTTAGGAACTACCATCCTAATGGATAAAATTGGTTTGTATGTCTCAGAATTGCTGGTCTCACCTGCCATTGTTTTGTAGTATGCATTTTGTTGTTCTTTTAATTGGGTTTTTATTTTTGTTTTTGTTGCTGTTAACTTGTAAACCTCTTTGGTATCTTTTTTTAGGAGTAGATTTAGGAGTTGGCTATATAGTTTTCAAATAAATAGGACTGTTGGATAATATTCAGTGCATTAGTTTTTAATGCCAATTTCTGCCTCTGACAATTAACTGTTTAATAGCTGTTTATTTACAATTCTGTCCTTTGTGTGCATTGTTCCAGTGCCTTCCATCAAAACAGAGCCCATTGATGACTACGACCCTGCTTTAATCTGCAATACAGTACACAGTGGTCTGGGAACAGTAACACAGCCTTATTATTCGCACCATACAATGGTCACCGAATCTCCTTCCTGTCTTGTGGCCACAATGGCTTCCTGCCAGCAACTGCGTTCAAGCCTGTCTTCTCCTGAATCTCGATATCCCCAACAAAACCCTGGGGCTGTAATATACCAAAGAAGCAAGAGTCTCAGTCCTAGCCACCTGGGTTACCCGCAGTCCGGTTTGATGGCTACACAAGTTTCCATTCCAGATGTGCACAGGTCAGTGCTGGTGCACACTGGCTCTCCTAGCCAAAGCTCAACAGTGCTTCATCATTCTCCAGTCAATCAGCAGCCTTCCCCAGTGATTCACTGCTCTCCCACAACCAATCAACAGCTGAGATGCGAGAGCCATCAAGAATTTCAGCACATCATGTGCAGCGAAAATTTCACATCCAGCGGAGTGAAAACCAGCCAATCTCAGGTCAGCCAAGCACAAAGGTTAAGCCCAAGTTCATACCCTACAGTGATTCAGCAGCAGAGAACGGCAAAAAATGGACCACCAGTAAATGATCAGAAGGAAGCATTGCCAACTGGAGTCACTGTTAAACAGGAACAGAACCTTGACCAAGCCTATTTGGATGATGGTAAGCAACAATCCTCTTTATATCTTATTCATCCAACTGTTTTATTACAGTACTTATGTTTTTTAAAAAACATTTTGAATTTTTTTGTGTGTGTTTATGCAAAATCCATTCTGTACCAACACTCCTTTCTATATCTTGTTCATCTGATTGTTGTGTTACAGTACAGATTTTTTAAAAAACATTTTGAATTTTGTGTGCTTGTGTATGCAAAATCCTTCACTACATTTCTAGAAGATGGTGATTTGCTCTGATAGGCGACATCTTCAGTATTTGTTCTATATGGTGACTGGGTCCGCTATTCTGGATCAGAGCCATCCAATCCATGTTTTGACATGATGTTGGAAACTGACCAGCCTGTCACAGAGGCCTGTTGCTGGATTGTAACCTTCCCACTGAAGTAGTACCTATTTATCTACTTGCATTTGCATGTTTTGTGCTGCTAGGCTGGAGGTATGATGGGATCTTGCTCCATCATATAGCACTCAGGTCTCAAACCACCAACCTGTTGATCTTTGTGTTGACAGCTGCAGCCTCTATAACTGCTGAGCAAATGCAGTGCCTTAATGTGCTTTGGTATCCTGAAGGAAAGAGCATAAAAATTTCCTCAAGAATATTGTTGTTTCTTCATTAGATGTTTTCCTTTCAGGAGTAGTTTTTCAGTAGTCAAAGACTTCTAAGTTAAAGGACAAAATTGAGAACATCTCTGTAAACAATTCACAGAACAAGTGCTGATGCTTTTGTGAAATTATTTGAATGTCTGATTCCCTGAACACTGTCACCATTTCATTGAACATTTTATGAAGGATGTGATAGGCATGCAGTTCAAACTCATGCAGATTTGTGTAGAAAGGTCTGTAATGTGTTGATTAATGCATGTGTCAGATGTTTTCACTTTTACAACTGGTAGAAAAGCAATTGCACTACTTTGATTTGAATGTATCTGATTTGATCTGCTTCCCAAAGTGGTTGGTAAGTTGCCTGAAGCTGTAATACGGTTCTCTCTCTTCTATAGTATGTGACCAGGGTTGAGAGAAACCTTGAAGTATTTCATTCCCATTGAGGGTTTTATTCACAGGTAGTAAAACTGCTTTACAATAAAGCTCAAAGTACATCAGTTCCATTTCTGGACTCCACTTAGGCTTTACAAAACTACAAACACTGCTGATAATGTATTAATGAAATTCTGCCTAGGTTAGAGTTAAGATGTATTAAAATGGGAGAACCTCTTTGTTGTACTTCACATTCATGACAGGGATCAACTCCTTCAGGATACTTTGTCAAGTAATTCAGGGGCAGTCACAGAAAATCCCTAACATGAGATCTACTGCTACAGTATGATCTTACTGAGAACTTTTTAATTCTTTGCTATCTGACCATAAGCATCTAGATCAGCATAAGGGGACCAGTAAAAATTTTAGAGCAAATTTTAGGTTTTATAAGAGGAATTCTGCTGTGTTGCCTTAAAGGCCCAAGTAGTCTAGCACAGGGTCCTCAAACTACAGCCCGGGGGCCGGATACGGCCCGCCAGAGCCCTCAATCCGGCCCACGGGCACTTTCAGAACCCTGCCCCGCCCCCCGGCGAGGGTTTGGGGGGAACCCCAGGGGCCTCGATGCCAGGCGTGAGTGCAGGAGGGACTGAGCAGGAAGCGCGCACACCTGTTGCTGCTTCTCTGCAGCGCCAGGGGTTTCCTGACCGGCGTGCATGCCCTTCCTGCTCAGTTGCAGTTTATTGTGTAGTCGCTGCGCGCGCGCCGACCAGGAAACCTCTGGCACTGCGGAGAAGCGGCAACAGGCATGTGCGCTTCCCACTCAGTCCCTTCTATGCCCTTCCCGCTCAGTTGCTGGCTTGTAAGTCACACTTTCCTAGTTTGATGCTGTCTTGAGCAACTGCAAAGAATTACAGTATTTCCTCAAGGTGCTAGTGTCATGAGTGTGTGTTTGCATTGTCCTTTTGAAAGTCTAAAATGTTTCATGTACTGTATATTATCTTGTAATCCTGAAAACTGTTCTCTAAGATGGGCAAATGTTTCTACACCCATTTTGCTCTGAGTTATGTCTTGATTTATTGTTCAGTCTCTAAGGCTGCAATCCTAACACCCAATTAGGCCAGTGATTTTCAACCTTTTCATCTCATGGCACACTTAACAAGGCACTGGAATTGTCAAGGCACACCATCAATTGACAAGGCACACCAGACTGCTCAAATCCCCTAATTTTCCTATTAATGAATGTCAATCCCCAAATTCCTGTGGACACCTGAGGACTATCTGCGGCACACTGGTTGAAAATCACTAAGTTAGGCCAACCTAAACCCTGGCATAAGTCCTGTGCTGACCTGGAGGTGTCACCAAAGAGCCACAAGACACCTCTGTACCACTCATAGATGAGAGTTAGGCCAGTGCACAGATTTGCACTTGCCTCTCTATTTCACCACAGGAACGGGAAAACCAATGAGTTGTGCTGGCATAGGTTAGGATTGTACCCTTATCCACTTCACTACCTCAGTGGCTGGACAGTGGTTGCCCTTTCACCAGCCTCAGGTTTTCATGTTGTCCTGGCAGCTGCTGTTTGTTGCTTCGAAGTTCAGCATTGATTGCTGTTTTGTGCCTTGTCAGTGACAGAAACAATTAAGTAGCAGGATAAAATCAATTAAGCTCAGCGCTAAAGCTAGCATTTAAACCTAGCAGCCAGTCATTTAAAAGCAAGGTTCCTTTAAATGTGATTTAAAAATTGCCACTGTGGATACAACCGCTAGCCTGAGCCCTTCTGACGAGGCAGCAGGCCATGTGCTCCCCTTGCTTAGCTGATGATGTGCCAGCAGTAAAATGCGGAGGATAAGAGAGTGGTGTGCTAGCTACTAGTCCACCACTCTCCTCTCTTCCTCTTCTGCTTGTCTCCTTCTTCCTTTTTCTAACATAGAGAGACAAACAGAGAGAGACAAACAGATAAGTGGCAGAGGCATGAAAGCACACAGAGGTGTACACACACAGGTACCCTCTGCCCAACTGCTGCCTAAGGTAGCCACATCAAGTCAGTCTCTTGCATGGATTGGCCTTGGTGGTGACCTGATGGTCCATTCCTAGGGAGAGAGTTCCCAAATTGCAGAACCACCACTGTTCCTTGTACCTGGTAAGCAGGGCCTGAGATGCAGGTAAGAACAGATAGAAACAGCTTCATTTCCCTAAAGGCACCTTCTCATAATTCCCTCAGTGCCTCACTTTATAACAGTAAGAGAGACCACTTTGTGGTCTTAGGACCACACAATATAGAAGAAAATGTAAAACTATTTTAAACTGCTGGCTGTTCCCAGCAGCAGCATGACAGACTGGGGCTACAGTCCTAACTCCCAGATGGAGCACGAGTCCCATGCTAGCCTGGGAGTGTCACAAAAGTCCTGTAAGGCACTTCTCCTCCACTCCTGGGGTTATACTCATGCACAGATATGCACCAGCCTCCCCACACCACCATGGGAATGGGGAGGCAGTTGAGTTGTGCTGGCCCAAATTGGTTAAGATCGTGCACTGAGTGGTTTTTCCTTCATATGACTGGTTTGGTGATAGTAGATATGTGGAACACTTTGAAATTCTATTTGAGCCATTAGTTATTTAATTTGTCTGTAAACCACTTTGTAAATTTATCATTGAAAAGTGGTATATAATTACTGTTGTTGATTAAGAAGTTTTATGTGTTTCACATGATGATGACGATGTCTTATGTGTATGTCACTGAAACATTTTCTCCCCAGTTTTAAAGTCAAATCAGCCATAGAGTATACACTCGCAAATCAGCGAGTGTATACCAATCCAAATCAGCTATAGAGTATACACTTGCAATTTTCCAGAATCCTGAATGTTTTCTGAGTGTGTTTCAGCCATTCTCCATGATTAGACTTTTAGTGATTAGAAACTGGATGAGATAACTTGCAGAAGTGAAAACATATGTCTATTCACTAGGAAGGAAAACGGCACCTCTTGTTTGTTTGTGTGCTTATTTTTGTTAAGGCAGATTTTCAGCTGCTTTAGATTGGCTTCCTGAAGTATGATCATAACTAAACACTGAGATACCATCCAAGAAAAGAAATGCAAAGCGAGCTAATCTTTGAAGAAATTTTAAAAAATTTAGCCCAGCAAGCAAAAATTCTGTATATTTGGAGCCACATTCCTATTTTTGCCTCTAGCACATCACAGTGAACTTTTGTTCTTCCTTTTTTAAAGCTTTCTAACAGCTGCAGTAATCTCACACTGTTGGACTTGGGTCACAGTTTCGGCTAAAGTTTGTCTCATGTTAATGGTGCTACATTTCTATGGTGAAACACTGCTAGTTTCATTTCTGCCATAAATGGCGCTCTTGGCTACGGCTGACATCTGGGCATCCTGGAGCAGCTGTGAATCCAAGATGATCCCCAAGCTGCAGATTTGCCCTATCAGGGAGAGCAATCCCATTGAGCGCAAGGTGATAGTCCACCACCACCACCTGGATTTCTGAACCAGGAGAATCTCTGTCTTGTCGGGATTTAATTTCAGTATGTTCACCCTCATCCAAATCCCAGCTGCCTCCAGGAAGTTCTCCAGGACTGAGACAGCCACCCTAGCATGAGGTGGAAAGGAGATGTAGAGCTGGGCATCAGCCGCATATTGACGGCACCCAACTCCAACTTCCCTGATGACCTCTCCCAGCAGTTTCATGTAGATATTGAACAAGATGGGGGACAATATAGAACTCTGTGGCACCCCATACCACAAGGGCCAGCTGTCCCCAAAGCACACCATCATTGACAGTGTCGAAAGCTTCTGAGAGGTCCAGGAGGACTAGCAAGGATGCACTCCCTCCATCCAGCCCCAATAGGTCATCCACTAAAGCAACCAAGGTTGTTTCAATCACAAACCCAGGCCTAAAGCCAGATTGAAAGGAATCCTCTGGAGCTGTGACTCCACTGCCAATTCAATCACTTTGCCCAGAAAAGGGAAGTTAAGAAACTAGCCAATAGTTGTCAAATATGGAGAGGTCCAGAGAGGGCTTTTATCAGGAGGGGGTGAACCACTGTTTGTTTTAATGCCGAAGGCAACATCCAAAGATAAATTTATATCCCTCTCTACCCACTCAGGCAATCCCTTCCCAGTCAGATTTAATCAACCAAGCTGGGTGCGGATCCAGCGGGGAAGTGGAGGGCCTCACACGCCAAAGGATCCTGTCCACATCCTCAGGTTTCCCAGGCTGAAAAGAATCCCACAAAACAGGACTGACAGATGCCATGGGGACATCAGTAGGCATCACTTCTACTTAGACTCTCTGGCAAAAATGTCACCTGTCTCCAGTCCAAGCTATCAACTGTTCCCTAATTATTCAGACAATGAGGCAGAAAATCCTGTAGTTAAAATGACGCAGATTGTCTCTTACACTTACAAAATAAAATTTAATATCTTACCGCCCATGTCTACTCTTTTCACTCTATATTTTGATTTATGGTTTTTTTTCTTTTTTTGACCAGCATTGAGCCTTGATGATAAGACAGGAAAGAAAAGGTTTTCCTTCTGCTTTCTCTTGAGCTTTCTGGGTGTGGTGAACCTGTGTGTTTTTAAGTTTTGTAATTAGTTCTATTTATAACTTATCATTCTCAATCAGCATTTCATGAGGGTGGTCAATCTTATGTTGCACATACCCTTTATGTATGAGTTGTGAATTTTGTTGGAATAATTTTGCTTGTAGGTTAAAGTTGACGTAACATTCACAATAGTGTCTCAAATCATGTTGAGATCTCTTTGCTTTTTTGAATATATGAGTCTGCTATTTTCTCAGTCAAACTGTTGGTCCATATAACCCAGTATTGACTGACAGGTAGAGACTTTCTGAAAACCCATGCTTAGGGGTCTTTCCCAGTTCAGCTACCAAGAATCTTTTTTTACTACAGATGTTAAGGATTGAACCTGGGGCCTTTTATAAGCAAAACTTGTGGTCTACCACTGAGTTATATGTGCCCACTCTTTTTTCTGCTCTGCTCTGGCCTATTTTCTATGTAGAAATAATAGTCGCATGTTCTGCATGACTGTAGTTTGGGCCAAGCCATTGATGACACCTTTGCTGCAAATCAAGGTAATCTTTTGTTTAACAACTCTGTAGAGTATGTTGTTTAATCACGGATAGGAAGTCACTATTTGCTACAAGTCTACCTATCTATCTATCTAGCTATCTATCTACAGTATTTATATACCACTTTTAATCTAAGAAGTTCACCAAGTGGTTTACAAAGAATATGAAAAAAATTAATAGCTAATTAGTAGCTAGTCAGTCCGAAAGGGCTCAAAATCTAAAATGCAAAAAGAACCACTTGAACAGACATTGCTGGGGTGTTAGGGCCAGTTATTCTCCCCCTGCTAAATAAAGGATGGACACCCACTTGAAAGACTGCCTCTTGCCCAATTAGCAATGTATTTTTTTAACCCTTGGTCTGGTGTTTTAATGCATCCTCTTTCCTAGTTGTTTTTACTACATCTTATTCCTTTTCTTGCTATTATACCTGCAAGGAACGTACATTATCCTTGCTATTTCTTCACAAAGAGTTTGAATGGCTATTTGTAAAATGCACATAGATCCCTTGATAAAAGGTGCCATATACTTGCCCAGTTGCCACACACAACAACACAAAACCTACTACAAAATGCTCATCTAGAGACTTTTCAAGACCATTCCTCCATCACTATTCCTGTGTAACTTGCCCATCATCTAATAACACACCAGCCACAAAATAAAAGCAATAAATCCAAATTCAGCACCGGAGGAAGGAAGAAAATGAATTGAGCAATTAAAAAAAATAGCAGTTCTACTGGCACTACTTTGTTCTTGAATTCAGGAATCCTTTAATTGGTACAGTACAATGCCTGCAGGCAAGTTTTGCTATAAAGCGTTTCCTGTTCAGTAGAACATACAAAATCTATTAAGAGCACAAGATCGCCACGGAACGGAACTTGGGAGCTGTATTCACAGTACATATTCACAATTTGTGCTTGTACCCCTCACGCACAGAGTGTCTGAGGCAGCAAGAAAGCCAGGAGGAAAAATCCTCCCTCTTTTGAGATGTGGCCCCAAAATATTTTTAAATTTAACTTCAGTACTGGCTCCAGGATTTGGGGGTGGGTGGGCAAAGATTCCTCAGTACCTTCTTCAAGGAGGGGGTGCAGGGAAGAGAAAGAGGTCTGTTAGATCCAATCAAATGTTCCTCTAATTCTGCAATTCATTACCCAAAATAGCTAACTAGATGGCTCCAGGAAGCCACAGGAAGGTAATAACGCTCCGCTGCTGTCTCACACCAACAACTAGTATTCAGTGGTTTACTGTCTCCAAAGCTCAAGCTTCTTTTGAACCACACTGGTGAAGAGTCAGTGAGAGATCTCTCCAGAAACATAACTCCTCTTTAAAACCATTTAATCTAGGGGTAATTGGCACATTTTGCAGAATGAATTTAATCAACTTTGCATTGTGTTGTGCCTGTCTTCAACCTTGCTTTCGCTCAGTGGCACTAAATGACCTGAAGTCCTAGAACTGGAAATGAACCTATAGAAATGATTCTTACAAATCATTCATGGTGGGTTAGGAGCCATCACAAGTAGAGGTTGTGCTGTGGTTTGCTTTTATATTCCCTCCCATAGCCATGGCGGCATCTTCTCCTTGTCCTATGGCTGAAGTTCTGTGTCCATTACTTGTGCTTGCTGTCTTGAGACTCTTAGGAGAATGTGGGACATAAATTCCTCAGATGTCGAGAGAGACATCTGGGAAGCACAGAGTTAGAGAGAGTTGGACAGTTACAAATGGATGTTCTCAATTTATTAGGGCCAACAAACAGGGTTTGCCAGCACCTAGTGGAAGTAATCTCAGAGCAGTTCTCTGGTTACTTCCTCATGTTGGGTCATACAGTCCTCTCTTGGAAGCTTTTCTGATGGCTTCTTGGATTTAGACATCAGCCACCTTGGCAGCTCCGCCTCTTTCATCCATACGGACAGGGTCTCTCCTGCATGATCCTGCATGACTGTGGTTGCCCCAAAGACCATGCCCAAAAATCCCCACTGAGGGGAAGGATCTCTCACCCTTACCCCGTGCCAGGGCTCTGCTTGTTTTCTCCTATTTTTTTCTCCCTTTGCCTCTGTGTTTTGCCTTCCTTCTCCAGTCTTGACCTTTCTGTCTTTATTCATCATCATCACCACCAGCCCTTTTAAGTAGGGTTGCCATAATCTCTTGAACAAAATCGGGACAGGACCCTTGACAATATGTGAACACAATCCCCCAAAATTGGGATTGTTCCTGGTTTTTCAGGTCATATGGCAACACTCCTTTTAAGGGATGATAAAAGCTGTTTATGGTCAGCCAAGAGCCTGTTGCTGTCACCTGGCCAAGTTCTGCAGCCACACTCTGACTGTTCTGTGGAGCTTTGGATGTGCTCCATACAGACCCTCTGTAAGCATTTAACACCTTCTTCCCCCTTCAGTCCTCAACATTTTTTTCCTTAAAGAGGTATTGTAGGCACTGCACTAGTTCCCAGTTGATCAGTCTCCTCCCTATTCAGATCTTGTTATTTTTCCAACCATGCTTAGTGCTCCAAAATCCATGTGGTGACAAGATTGAACAGAGGACAGGGGTGCTGAAGCTTTGCATGCTATGGGTTCAGTTTGTTGTGCATTGGCCTGCTGCAAAGAAGACGCACTCATTGAAATTTTGTCTTTATATATTTATTTTTTAGGTTTGAGAGTTCTGTCCTTATTGCATCGGGACACCTTGTATCTGCTGTACTGCTCCCCAAAGCAAAGCAAAGGTTCAGTTTGCTCCCCAAACTGTGCAACAAATCTTTGTAGCTATGAATTAACCTATACTTATTTGTTTTTAGAATTTATGTCCCATATTCTCCTAAGAGTCTCAAGATAGTAAGCACAAGTAATAAAATAAAATAGTTAATGAATACAGCACTGAAGACTCTTTAAAAAAGGCAGTTCCGATGTCTGTGAGATTCAATCCCATTCTTATTGGAAAGAGTGCAGAAGCCAAGGGAAGGTAGCATTGCCATACCGTAAAATATGGCACAGATGGGGTTTATATTCAACTCTCCCAGAATCAAGTCCAGTTTTCGGCATTTTGGACCATGTTGGTTATAGAATAGCTAACAATAACCAGCATAACATGGTCAGTTTCCAAATAACACAAGATTACTTTCAGTGATTTGGAAATACAGTAAGAGTTGCCGAAAAGAGGGATGTGGCTGTGAACTCAACCACAATAAAGCTACATTCCCAGACAAGTCGTGTACTCACTTCACAATCACTGCATGCTGTTGGTGTTCTGAATCAGAAGGTATTACTCTGCTTCTGAAAAAGAATATTACAAGAAAACCAATTGCAGTCATTGGAAAAATGATACTTAACTTGCCACAATAGGAATGAAAGTTGTCATTATTTGCAGTGCTAACAGTCTTCATGAAGCTGAAAATTGGATAGGTATTGTGTTCCACTTTAGAAAACCGAGGTATCTGTATTTTTAGTTGAATATGAATATACCTGTAGAAATTAAACAGCAGGATTAAACCAAAGTGACCAGACCTCCGGATTTCCCCAGAGGCCTCCTGCAAAACCCCCCTCTCTCCAGGGGAGAACCACAGAGCCCCTTCAGGGTTCCCCCTACCCCTGTCATCCATACTGGCCTCAAAAGAACACATTTGAGAAAAAAAAAAAACAACTGCCATACCTCTCATGCATAATGGCCTCAAATGAGCACATTTGAAAAAATAATAATGTTGAAGTCACTTGTGTTGCTTTAAACTGTTTTGAAAGCATCTTACATGTTTGGGTCTGAATCATGCATGTTGAAGTCACTTGTGTTCTGGACTTGGGGCTCAGGAATTTTGGGTTTGGCATCTGGTCACACTGGGGTTAAACACCAGGGTTAAACAAAGGGTTAAACACTCTTAAGCAAATAAGGTGTACATCTAGGAGATTCTTGTATGAATCTGAGAATTTTGCTTTGTAAAGATTTAAGAAGTTATGGTTACCATAAGAACTTCATGATTCACAGAATAAGCGCAGAATACTTTGGGATCCAGATCCATGATTACCTCCATGGGGCCTCAAAATTCCAAGGACTAATTAATTAGCATCAGTTTTGACCACCTCAAGATGACATTTGTCCTTGCTCCAATGTAAGAACAATTTACTCTGGATTGTAATATAAATTTCCCATAGGTTTTCACTAGGTGGTGCCATAACTACGTACATGTAAATTTCTCTTATGTGCTCCCGTAGTTACTCTGGATTGTAGGGTTAAAGTCTGACAGCAACATAGTATGTACAACAACATAGTATAGTACTATGCATGCTGAAGTTCCCAGTTTCAATCCCTAATTTCCCAAGGCCGAGGCAGGATGCACCTGCGCAGTTCCTCCTGGAGCCAGGGCACACTTGTGCAGTTCTCCTCGACTGTGAAGCAAAGTGGGCAGGCACAGCCTAGATCACCTCACAGCCAGGGCCAACTGCGCAGAAGCGGCCTAGCAGCTGGGCTGCACCTGTGCAGTTCGTCTCAGCTGTGAACCAGTGCCAGCACGGCCTGGTAGGCAAGGCACTGCAGACTGGCACTGGGCCGCAGACGGGGTTGAGGACCCCTGCCCTATGGCACTGAAGGTAGGACCCCTGCAAAGATCTCTCCAGGAGCAATTTGGGCACATGCAGCACATAACCAGACTGTGCATGTTCAGTACACTCCAGACAAGGGTGAGAAAACTGAGGTGCTCAGATCGTTCCTCCTTGATCACTGCTTCAGGAGCTGAGCATGTGGATCCGAGGTCCAGGCTGCACAAGCTCAGTTCACTCCAGAGAGGAACTGAGGCGCAGTTCTTTTCCATGGAACCGGCCCAGGAGCCTCATAAGGACCCCTGCAATAAATAATTTTTAATACTACCTAAGCATTCACTTTGGTACTGCCTACATTTGTGCATCTAAATTCACACTTACATAACCAACAAGCTGTGGCTAAGTAACTACAAAACCATACAGAGGACTACAAACTAAAGAGAAGTTATATTTCCGTGTAGCGATAGTGTCATGATTTGTCAAGCAGCCTTGAGAAAGCTGCTTTGGATCCAGAAACTATAATTTGCTGGTGTGCCTCTTTCCTCATATTTTTAAATATAAAGAATCAACTGTCTGGATTTTACCCTCTGTCCAAATTTTGCCTAACAATCCCATGCTTTTCTTTCTCTTTCCCTGAGTTTGCCAGTAATGAAAAAGAAATTACCTGCTGGTGAATCATTTTGGTTTTCCACCCATTTTGCCAGTCCTTTTTGCAAGGAACAGTTATATGTTGAGGGAAGTCTTCTATCTACCCTCAGCTGTTGCTGGCATGAACACATGACTAAGTTTATTCACCAAATCTAGGGCACTCTCTCTTAAATTGGATCCTGTATGTTGCTGAAAAAAAGAATATTTAAAACAGACAGGATTAGCAAGAAATACAACAGTGAGAAAGCAGGCATTGGCTGAGCTGTAGACTAGATCGATCTAGCAAGCCTTTGAGTCAGCTGCAGGAACTACACTGCAGTCAAAATTACACCATGTTCTTTTACAGCATTTATGTGCAGACAACATCTGGTTGGCAACACCCCTACTTTTCCAGACCACCTTGAGACTAAAATGAAGATAGTGGAGAAAACAATATTCCAGTTTGGGTTAGGGTGGTATTATTGGTCAGCCAGGCTGGCCATTGACTGAGGACCCGCATACATAAATGGAGCCCACCAGCCAAGTTAACCCTGGAACCTGTCACTAATAAGTGGCAGTAAGCTAACAGGAGAAGGTGACTTGCCCCAGAGGTTCCTATCATCATGATGCAACACCTGATGTAAGCTACACCTGATGTGAGCAATAGAGGTGTTTGTTTCTGGTGAGTAAAATAGGAGTACAGCCTAAGTCAAGATTGTCAAACATAAACGCCACAGGCCTTATTCTGGAGCAATTTATCTCCCCCCATCAGTGGGCTCTCTTACATCTTGAAAATATGAACAGTATTCATGCATTTTCTCCTCTGTTATTTGCAACTAATGAGTTTCTTTGAGAGAACAAAGTGCTTACTTCGGGTCATCATCTGTTCAATGTCGTCACTTTCTTCTTAATGACTTCACTTCCAGCTCTTAGCAGACACCATCTACCCTCTGTATGAAATGTGTTTGACATCCCTGGCCTATGTTTTAAGTCAGGGATGTCCAAATGTTGTGGCAGGAGGGCCACATCAGATCTCTAACACTAGGTGGGAGGCCAGAAAACTAACTTGCATTTCAAGTTTGAATAAATTTACACAAATTTACATATAAGGAAGTATTGAAGAGGATTACAAGGCTTGCCCAATGGCCAGATAGAGGCATCTTGCTGTGAGCTGCATTGAGACTTGCCATGGGCTATATTTGGCCCCTGGGCTGGAGTTTAGACACCCCTGTCTTAAGCAAACATGATAGACTAGGGCTACAATCCAGAGCAACCACGGGAGCACGTAAGAGACATTACGTGCCCCTGTAGTTACTACACCACCTACTGAAAACCTATGGGAAATTCATATTGCAATCCAAAGTAATTTGTTCTTACTCCGGAGCAAGGACTCCCCGTAGTTACTCTGGATTGCACCCTAAGGCTACAATCCAGAGTAACTACAGGACCTTTTACACCAACGGTGCCACTTATGGGAAACCTATGGGAAATGCATAGAGTAATCCAGAGTAAGTGCTTCTTACTTCTTCCCATAGTTACTCTGGATTGTAGGGTAAGTAAGGTAAATAACAGCACTTTCAAAAACACTTCTAGGACAGAGATAGATATATCCCTTGGTGATCACTGGAGTTGCTTGTGCTTATTGTTATTCCCGTATAACTATGGCTGTTAGGTTTGAATTGAAGGGGGATCTTGTACATTTAAGTATTTTGCAGAAGGCAGAGTTTCATCAGATATTTGGTTTCCCATTACTTGCAACTGGAAGACAGTCTATACTTTATGGAACATTCACTACTTTTTAACAGCTCAGAAGCAAAGCTTGGCAATCCCTCCTGTTGTTGCCTTAGATGGGAGCTGGCAGTTTTCAATCTTCTTGGACTTAGTGGCCGTGTCAGAGTGTTCTGAATGGAGTGCATGTCTAGTCCTTTGTTTTATTTTTCTTTATAATTTGTATTTTCTTTATTATTTTGTATTATATTACAGTTTTGTAATCCTTTTTATATGAATATTTTTGGGTTGTGGAACAAATTGTCTGAGTTTCCATTATACAAGCGTTTGAAATACAAGCGTTTTGGATTACAAGCATGCTTCTGGAATGAATTTTACTTGTAAACCAAGATGCCACTGTAGAAGGAGTTTGAATGTGCCTCAGTTTCCTCTGCCGGAGGAGACTGGGAAAGCTTTTCCCAAGCATGGTATGAGTTAAGTTGGTCTTGGTGTATGTGTATTTTTTTAAAAAAATATAAAATTACTTCATCATCTATGAATGAATCAAGTCAAATACGGGACCAAGAAGAGAGAGACGCATGAATGACTCCTCTGACATTTGCAATGTCTCGGTTGGTGCTGGTTTATTTGGATGGTTTCTAAACCTCAGTGGAAAGAGTGAGGATGACTTAAGGCTAGCTGTAACACGCAGCAGTTGTGTGTAACTTTCCTCAAAGTGTTGTGTTTCTTTAAAAAACCGAAAGCATCCTCAGGCAATTACATGACTGAGGGGAGGAATGGCATGGGGAAAAGGCCTATTTAACTGTTTCTCTTCCAGTCTCTTCTTTTTTTATTCAAAATTGGGGCCCCCAGATGCTTTTCTGTCCTTCTGCAGCAATATAGACGTTGCCACATGTTTTCTTCAAATATAGAAAAGCAACTTCGATGAGGTGGTTTTGATGGCAGAAAAATAGCTGGACAAGAAAGGGATATACAGTCCCTTCCCTTCCTGAATTTGAAGTCCATTTGCAAATCACAGGTATGTGGACCATGCATGCAATCAGGGCTTGGAGAACCAAGCCTTGGTCAACCTGTGGACCTCTGAGCACTGAACCTCCTCAAGAGGTTAATGAATCTCCCCCCCCCACGTATTTTTATTTATTTATATATAACTACATAAAACCACGCACACAAACAATAAACAATACACAAAATCATTCTAATATTGTAATACGAGCAGAGCAATGAATCTACCAAATATTTTTATATTATAGAATCTAACTTTTTTCCCTGTCTCCATGTTGAACCTTTACTACAACAGTCATCCTTATTTTTTAATAAATTCCATTCAGTACAAAAAAATACAAAATAAATCTTATTTAGTAACAACCATTTGTAAACATTTCTATACAATTAGTCCTCCCATGCGGCACTTACTCTTGTATGAAGTCAATTAATAGCATCCAATTATTCCTGCTTTTTTGTTTTTTCTTTTAACAAAATTGTCCATTTATCCATTTCCGTGAATCTTGGTGGACCTTCCAGCTCTAGTCCACCTGTGGATCTCTAACCTCTGGTCCTGAGGTTGCTAAATATTGAATACCTTGGTGGACCTTGCTGAATCTTGGTGGATCTCCAAGCCCTGATCCACCTCAAGAGGTTGCCTGTTGTATGTTGGGAAGCTCAGAATATAGTGTGGCCTCTTCATCGCATTTAGCACAAACCTTAGTTTCATGTTCGGTCTGAATCCAGCCCACACAGTTCAGCTCACAGACTGCATATGTTCAGCTGCATCCTTAATGTTTTGCGGGAAATTTGTATTTAATTCACAAAGTGCCCCTATTCCTCCAATCTAAGCTGCCTCTGTTGTTGCCTCAGCACCATTGCCATGCCATGGGACAAAGGGAAGGAAGGAGCGGCAGTGAAGACACTGGCTGTGAGTGTGCCAGTTTGCTGCTCCCACCCTCCAAACTCCTTGAAATTCTTATTGTAGACCAAAGAAATGGCAGTGGCTTCAGGTGGAATGTATTTTCTCCGCCAGGTTTGGGATTAAAATTCTTAGCAAACTCTGCAGGAAAAAGATGCTCTCCATGCCTTTCTGGGTGAGGTTAAATCTACTGGGGCTTTCCCCTGGCTGGAAAAGGCAGGCAGAGTAACATTTCCCACAAGGATCGTCAGAACCTTGTCTCTTCTGCACATTAGCATGCAGAATTTAGGGTTAAATTCTACCTTATCCTGCTTGCAGAAATTGACCAGAGGTATTCAGTATTTCAGATTTCCAGGATCAGTTATGGCATCTCTAAAGCCATGTGTCATTCCTTGAATAGGCCAAATGAATGTGAGCTGTTTTTTGGCCTCAGAGGAATCATTCTTCAATGTCGGCTTCTTTGGGTTAACAATACAGGCTGTATGAGAACTGTGTAACATTAGCTTTTGCAACAACAACAACAAAACATCATTATTCTCCATAACAGCCTATACATTATTTGTTATACCATACACAGTATTACAAGCTATTCAGAGGAAATGTACTGATGCCTCGGGGGCTGAGAATCTAAATACTGTACATCCCAATAAAGATTGAACTGTCCATGTAAAAGATAGCTGTTGAGTAAAAAGGAAACCCCAGGAGAAAGCAGAAGGGGAAGTCATCTGCAGTGGAAGCTCATAAAGTTTCAGGGAATGTAAGGTTGTTACTAATATTTTAGAGCAGGAATCTTGCACAGATATGTACACAGTCTTTTAATGCAATCTTTTAATTTTAGTGGCATTCAACATGCATGCAACTATGGCCAGTGGATTCCCTCTAAAGAGTGAGACTGGAGTAGGTGTGAAGTGACATATTTCAAGATTAGCACATTGGAGTCATTGTGAGAGAATGGCAGGAGCAAGCTTTGCAAGTATAGATTTCATAAAGCAGCACTTGTGAGAATTTGACCTTGGATTTGTGAAGGGGGAAACCTGAACATGAATTAGGGGTGCTCAGGGGAGTCTACATCTCCAGCAGGACTAAAACTTAGCAGAAACTACACAACTCACAGCTTCAGCTAAGGATGCAATCCTAACCAATTTAGGTGGCCTAACTCACCTGACATATCTTCCTGTGATGGTGTGGAGATGTTGGCATATGCCTGTGCACTGGCCTAACCCTGTCCCCCTCCTGCCCCAATTGGGCATAAACTCCTAGGTCAGCAAAAGACTTGTTCTGGGGCTTATGCCAGCCTAAATTGAGCTTAGGATTGCAGCCTAAAGCACATAGGATAGGCTGTTCTCTACTGTGCAATGGCTAGCAGGGTTTGCTATTCAGAGGGGCCATAAAGGCAAACCCTGGGCCCTGCATATCCTTAACCAGTCTTCCAGTTGCAGTCCAACACTTTTTGGTTGCTGAAGTAAAGAGTATTCTTTCCTGCACTGCGTACAGCAAACTCCAAACTTTTTACAGTTTCTTCAGAGGGCTTCATCCCTTAAAATAACTGGCATTCTTTGTTGTTTTAAGAACTTCGGGGTTTCATCAGATCAAGTCAAACTGAATCGAGCTTTTCACCGAGCTTGTTTCTGCTGGTGTTGATTATGTTTTTGTGGCTGTGGCATTTTTATCCAATTACCGTAGCTAGTATTACATTCTGTATTCTTGTTCATGTTATGTTTTTAACATAAACTACTTTGAAGGCCTCACTAGATGGAAAAGCATTCTGCAAACTCCAATGAAAATCATTATACATCTATTTAGTCCAGCAGAATTATCAGTGAAACACACACACACCCTTTAATTTTCAACCTAGCAATCATCCACTGATCCCCTTTTTTAGGACCATCTCACAAAATGAAGACAGTTATGCTTGTTCTTACACTTATCATATTTAATATCCAAGTTCTTCCCTGCGGCAACCTTAAGAGGAGTAGACATAGAAAAACAAAAAGCGAACTTATATATAGAAATTCCAACCTTAAGGGTGGTAATCCAACAGCACTTCTACCGTTGGGAGCTCACTTACAAATGGAAACTTTGTGAAAAGAAGCAGTGTTCTGAAAAAGTGTTCTACTTGTGGAAGATAAGAACCTGCCTTCTGTTCACTGAGGAAACAATGGTGGAAGCTCTAGCCTGGATGTACTGTACTAAAGACGGAAGATGAAAAACAATTTTTTTG
Organism: Cryptoblepharus egeriae; assembly: GCA_030015325.1. Lineage (NCBI taxonomy): Eukaryota > Metazoa > Chordata > Lepidosauria > Squamata > Scincidae > Cryptoblepharus > Cryptoblepharus egeriae. The sequence goes on along the minus strand of JAREYC010000003.1, from coordinate 175,263,119 downwards.
AGAAAAATTATTATTGATTACAGTTACATGCTATTCTTCTTCCAAAGAGAGCAGGACAGCTTGTTTGGTTTGTTTCCTTCCCATTTGATTAGGCTTACAGCAAGTGATTGACTCAACAGCCATTGGCCTTTGTGGTTGAATGGTGATTTGAACCCAGGTCTCTGCCCCCCAGCTGTTACCTCTTAGGGTGCAATCCTAACCTAGGCAAGCACAATTCACTGGTCTTCCTGTTCCCAGGGTGATGTAAGGTGACAAGCGCATGTCTGTGCAGTGGCCTAACACTCCCCCAGGAGTAGCACAGAAGTGCCTTACACAGTGGTGGGCCCAGCCTGGCCCAAGAACCGGTTCCCCAGAAGTGGGCGTGACCAGGCAGGGTCAGGGGGCGTGGTCAGGGGTGGGGCCAGGGAGAATTTAAAGGGGGAATTTAAAAAAAAAATCTAAGTTTTTGTTAGTGGGACTTACTGTCATGGGACTAACTTCAGAGTAGGCATGCATAGGATAGGGTTTTCAGGCTGCAGTTCTAGCCACACTTGCCTGGGAGTAAGACCCACTGACTGTAATGGGACCTACTTCTCAGTAGACCTGCCTAGCCTTGCTCCCTGAGGATGCACCCTGTCCACACTTTCCTGGGATTAAGACCCATTGAGCACAATAGGGCTTACTTTTGAGTAGACATGGTTAGGATTGTAAGCACCAGGCTGAGAAAAGAAGATCTATCCTGGAAAGAAGGGAGGAATGTTAGAGACAGTTTCCTGGGAGTAAGACCCATTGAGCACAATAGGGCTTACTTTTGAGTAGACATGATTAGGATTGTAAGCACCGGGCTGAGAAAAGAAGATCTATCCTGGAAAGAAGGGAGGAATGCTAGAGACAGTTTCCTGGGAGTAAGACCCATTGACCACAATAGGGCTTACTTTTGAGTAGACATGGTTAGGATTGTAAGCACCGGGCTGAGAAAAGAAGATCTATCCTGGAAAGAAGGGAGGAATGCTAGAGACAGTTTCCTGGGAGTAAGACCCATTGACCACAATAGGGCTTACTTTTGAGTAGACATGGTTAGGATTGTAAGCACCAGGCTGAGAAAAGAAGATCTATCCTGGAAAGAAGGGAAGAATGCTAGAGACAGTTTTCTGGGCGTAAGACCCATTGAGCACAATAGGGCTTACTTTTGAGTAGACATGGTTAGGATTGTCATCACCAGGCTAAGGAAAGAGAATCTATCGTGGAAAGGAGGCAGGCAAGAGTTAAAAAGAAAAAGGGGCTGGGGAGGTTGTGTTCTCCTCCAAAAGAGGAAAGATGCTCTGTGCTGGAGCCTTTAACTGCTGCTCCAGCTGGGAACCGGTCCCCTTGTTATGGCCTCCAGCTGCTGCTACCGGCTCCCCAGCGGCCGGGGATTTGGAAGATCCGTTCCCGGGGACCAGAGTGAATAGGCCTCTGCCCACCTGTGGCCTTACGGAACTTTTGTGGCATCCTCAGGTCAGCACAGGACTTATGCCAAGGCTTAGGCTGGCCTAGATGGTGGTTAGCATAAGGTCTGTATACGTCATGGCACAAGATCCATGTTGGCCTGGGTGTATTGTAAAAATGCTGTAAAGCATTTTTACACCACACTTTGGGAGGTTAATCTTCTGGACAGACATGCACCGAGCTCCTCGCATCACCACAGGAACGGGTAGTGGGTGAATTGTGCTGGCCTAAATTGGTTAGGATTGCTTCCTAAATCCTGATTTTATCCTTCCTCTCAAACGGAAAGTGGTTTAAAATGCCACTTCTGTCACACACACACACACATACTTTTTTCATCTCCCTATAGTCAAACAAATTTTGCATATTTAAAAACTGATACATAAACATGTTAATCGGGGACAGAAGGTTCTAGTTCAATGAGGGTAGGCTACATATATATAGTGAGAAACTTGCTTAAAATTATTTATATAATTTTTAAAATTATTAAAATTATTAAATTTTAAAATTATTATTAAATGTTAAAATTATTTTTAATTTAAAATAAATTATTTTAAATTAAAATTAAATTATTATTTAATGTATACAATTAAAATTATTTATTTTAATTAAAATAAAATTATTTATATTAATAATTAAAATTTAAAATTATTTATATAATTGTTAAAATTATTTATATAATGTATATTTATATAAATATTATACAATGGTACCTCACGTAACAAATTTAATTCGTTCCGGAGGCATGTTTGTTACACGAAACGTTCTTTACGTGAAGCGGATTTTCCCATAGGAAATAATAGAAACTCAGATAATTGGTTCCACAACCCAAAAAATATTCATATAAAAATATTAACTGGATGTAAAAATAATGACAAAACACTGCAATTGAATTCAAAACATGCATTCAATGTGCATGACCCTAAGAAGTCTACTTAGGCTGCAGTCCTAAAGACACTTTCCAGGGAGTAAGCCCCAATTAATACATGGAGTAAGCCCTATTTAACATGGGAGTTAAACATTTAAACATTTAACATGCGAGATAAACATGGGAGTAAGCCCCATTTAACATGGTTAGAAAGCTGCAATCAAAGACACTTTCCAAGTGTCTCCCCACTTTCTCCTTCTCTCCAACCTGAGCCTCTCTCTCCCCTGCTCCCTTCTGGCTGGCCCTGAGCTGCTTCCCTCTTCTCCACTCTCTTCTCTCCCTCTGCCCAGCGGACATCCAGCCACAGGAGGAACAGCGCAGAAGTGTTGCTTTCACTATGGGCAGGCACGCTAGGCAGCCCTGATGCTTTTTTAAAGGGCTGCCGGCCAGCACGTCTCCCCCAACTGCCAGTGAGTGTGTTTGTTATGTGAAGCACAGTTTGTTACTTGAAGCAGAATCCTAGAGAAATTTTTGTTTGTTATGTGGAACATACTTTACATGAGGCATTTGTTACGTGAGGCACCACTGTATGTTCTATATTAATTATATTAAATTATATTGTATAATAATTATATAATTAATTTATATATATATATATATATATATATATATATATATATATATATATATATATATATATATATATATATATATATATATATATATATATATATATATACACATACACACACACACTCACACATACACACTGTTTCTATACCAAATTGTTTGCTATCATTTTAATCCCTTCAGGAAAACATTACTGCCATTGAAGAGGATGCCTTAGAGTTTGCCCTTCTAAGCAAAAACATTCCTTGTATTCCACAAATCATTTTTTTAAAAGCTTTTCCTTGTTTGTATGCACAGAGAATCCCCCGTACCCAGCAGTGCAAATAACTCAAACCTTTAATCACAGCTAGGCCATAATATTTACTAGCATTTCAACAATATTGTGGTGAACGGATCAAGACATTCATTTCCTCTTTTGTACGCAGCAAGCGATACATGCAGTGCACGTCTAGTTTATGACAGGAAGCTTGAGTTGCTACACACAGATGCTCTGTGCACACAAAACTGATAGGTTTAGTTGGGATTATTTGAGGCGAAGGAGGCATATACAGTACATATATTTATATGTAATATAAAGTATAAAAAATAGTTTTAATTTAAAACTATCTACGTCGATTAATTTAATAGTTTAAAATTAAGTCATACACTATTTAAATTAGCCACATGAAAGCGATATAAAAGAGGCATGTAGAATTGCATGGGTTGTTTACCACATAGGTCTCGCACTGTGAAAACATAAAGACTAAGCCAGAATCACATGGAGACACAAGTTGTTCAGAGGCAATTGGGTGTGTGTATTAAAATAATGGCAAGGGAAAAGCAGAAAATACATGAACACATGAACAGATGCACTTGGATTAATTATGGATGTCACAACCAACAGTTGTGAGCCATCTCCGACAGGCCAGAGGGTCATTTAGAGACTGGAGGCTTCCTGAGAGCTGATTATTCATTGTGTAAAAGAAAACTGAAATATTCGTTTATGTATATCAAATGTATTCAAATTTTAAATATATATATATATCAATTCCTTTTTTATGGCCCCTAATACAGTTACAGAGAGATGATGTGGTTCTCCTGCCAAAAAAGTTTGGACACCCCGGAGCTAGATAGATCAGTGGCTAGATGTGGTATAAGGCAGCTTCATATGCTGACAAAATAATAGTAGTAAGCCAACAAACAAAGAAATTAATGTTCTTGCCTAGAGAAAATGTAACAAGCCATAGTGCTTGTTTGATCAAACTTTGTTATGATGACAAAACAAATTCTATGGAAACCATTGTGAAGGCTGAGCAAAGAGAGCTGGGGAAAGCCTTGTGTTGATGTTTTTGGCATCATTTGCTTTGGATTGAGATCCGCACATTCTGTGGGGGGAACCCGGGAGAGTGCATTCCTCTTTTTCCATGCCCAGAGGAAAGCCCTGCCAAGCTGGCATAGACGCCCTCCTCTTTCCAGGGGCTTCTTTCCAAACACAGTGTGTGCTGCCTCCTAAAGATAGTCTTTACAGTGGCCAGGCCTGGTGGAAAACATGAAGTCTGCATGGATTAGTGCAGGAATTCATTTGGACTGACGACTTGGGTTTCCCTCAATAAACAGCAGTAGTGTTTTCATCTTCTGGACTGAGCTACACATTTCAGATCCCTCCTCCTTCTCCTCCTCCTTGATAGACTTGCCTGAAGTTCAAGCTGTGCTGGAAGACACATCTCAGAGCCTTATTTCTGTGCCTGGAAAACAGCATGAAATCAATGTGGCATTTTAAAAAAAAACCCAGTCCTGTTCTCAGATAAGTTTTTTTTCTGTTTTTGTTTCAGTGTAGATATGGCGGTTTTTCAAAAAAATATTTTTATTTCCAGGTGAAAGGAAAAATAAAGTTTCCACTTTCATCATCATCAGCCTATGGCATACCTTTAAAAAAAGTTTCCTTTTCATCAATGTCCTTAAAACATTGCACACATTCAAAACTCATTCATAACGTTGCACAGTTCAAAAACTACTTCTGCGTATTTTAGCATGTGCTCATTGGAAAAGATCATTAAGATACCAAAGAAGTGAAAGAGTAGCTTTCATTTAACCGATATTCATTTACAGAACACTGTGTAGCCTTCTAAGTTACAAAGTGCGCTTTATTGGAGAAAAGCACAACATAACTTAAAACTCAGTATGAAACTAAATTGAAAAAACTAAGGTTCTGTAGAATGTATAATAGGGTTCCTAAGTGTTGAAAGTGCTTCACATTCATTATTTCAGTAACCTTCTTGACAACCCTAAAGAAAGCTGGTATTGTTATCCCCATATTACAGTCTATATATTACAGATGTGAGACTATAAATTAGATGTGAGACTATATATATTATAGGTGGGAGCTGAGGTTGAAAAGTTGAGGTTGTGCTTCCTGGATGAAGGGCTTCTGGCTTTAGATAGACTGTCCCCCAGGAATGTTTTCAGCAGAAGCATGGTGAACCTGATCAGGAGGACTTTAAAGTGAATGAGGAGGGGGCTGGAAAATGGAGACATCAGCCAGAAGCTTATTACACAGGCAGATGCTCCCTATGGGAATCCAAGGGACACCTCTGTAACTTGGGAATATTTTGAGAGGGCCAGCCAGACTAAAGGGCCAGGGACACTGAGTGATAATCACCATGACTTACTTTGCAGATAAATAAATGCAAAGAGTACGGGAAATAAACAAGATAAGCTTGACTTGTTGGAATAGCCAAAAACCTTGTGGAATGACTTCCATGATTGGAATGCTCAAATAAAATGCTTTCAATGGTTCAAGAAGATCAGATGTGGTAAAAGGGGAGGGGTGGCATTATATGTCAAAAATGTATACACCTGATCAGAAATCTAACAAAATGTTCCAGGTATTCCCACGGAGAATGTTAGGGGGAACGTAACAAGCACCACATTGCTTGTCTGATTGACTTGGAGCCTTGAGACCCCTTCAGGGACTCCAGTCTCACCATAAATGGCTGCCATCTGCCTCCTCCCTACTTCTCTGGTTTTCTCATCCATCCCTTCCACCTCCTCTGTTTGTGGCTCTCCTTCCTCATTCCTCTAGTATTTCAGCTCTTTGACAGTATTCAGCATTGGGCTTAGCACTCCACACATGTGCCAGAGCCCAGCGTCTCCCTGAGATACATGTATCTGCAGGGCTCCGTCAAATTACTTTTAGGAGTGTAAAAGGACCCAGAGATTTAAAGAGTTTGAGAACCTCTGGTTTGCACTGTCATAGGTTCCCCAGGACTTCAGACAAGGATTTTTTCCAGTCCATTCTAGAAATGGAATTGGGACCATCCACATGCTAAACATGCGCTTTAATCTCCCCAAGCTCCGATATACTGTTGATTAATCCTATCAAATAATTAAATGATATTTGTGTAATAATGTATTCCAATAGCAGTTAGCATTTAGAATTTCCTTTTCCTACATGTGAATCTTAGTTTTTGACTTGCAGTGTTCCCATTGTGAAACAACTCTTGACAGATGTTCCCAGCTGTTTCACGATGTGTTGTATACAAAACAGCAGCACCAGGGTCGGCATTGTGGACACTTTTGCCTCAATGCAGAGTATTTTGTCTGCCCAGGAACTGGAGCAGCCGTCACAGTTCTGAACCATCAGAAGCAAACAAGGTCCTGATGGTTTCCAAATTCTCAACAGCTGGTTGCAGATGACATTAAAAAAAAAAAACTTGAAGAAAAATATCATTTTTATCCATGTTGCTTTTGGTGGTAGTTGTTTCCAGAGCCAAGGCAGCAACATGTCAAATCACAGTGGATGTCTTGAAAAACAAACTGAACAGGCTATCTTCCACCGTGTTGGGCTTACAAACTGCCACTCCAACCATTTGAGCTTCAACATAGTACGTAAGAGCAACGTGAGTTGATTTTAGCATTGGGGACAGACATAAAGGAACCCAAATCCGAAGGACCCCTCGCAGTTATGTAACTGTCAGTCTCGGTGTGGGCACCCTCTGTACATCACCAGTTGAAAACTGGATCATGAGCCATAACGTTGTGGGGGCAAAACTAGGACAAGAGAGTACAGGTACATTATGTTCAGGTTTGCTGAATGAGAGGTGGTTCTTCAGATTCCAATTCCATTCTGGAGATCAAGGAGGAGGAAAAATCTGGTTGACCCTGCTTGACTAGTGAGAGGAGGGACTTCCCACCATTTCTGACTGAGAAGGGGAATTCACTAGTAAGTTCAAAATTTTCTGTATTAAAACATTAGCTGGAGACAAAAACAGTTATTCAGAGAATCGAAAATGTTTGTGAGACATTGCTTTCTATGTTTGTGAGACATTGCTTTCTATATTGCTTTCTATACATCCCATTCCTTCATGTTGAGATGTGAAATATTGGATTATTTGGGTTCATATCCCAATCCTGATAAATTGTGTTCTGCAATCCCAAACAAATTAACAAAGGAATAAGTGAACTCAGCTGAACCTTTCAGTAAACATTGTTAGGCGTGCAGTTGGTTCTCAGCATGCCTGTTGCAGTGATTTGCCTATCCTTTAAAAAGCATGGCTCATCTTCCCACATCATCAAAACTGCGCTAACTTCCTTTTAATCAGCACCCTTGAAACTAATGTACATTTCAGTTAGTATCCCTTATTCATATTGAAAGTGGCTGGAAATTTCTTTTTTGTTACTTACTGTTGGTAATTTTTTACTACTGTACATGTTTCAGGCCTTATTTAGGAGAAAGCAAAGTATCAATTTTACGTCACCTTGTAATTGCAGTGTAGGTTGGAATTTTGATTAGGTTTTCAGTTGGTGTTGTCTTACTACTTACATATCTAAGAATATTCTTCTATACCAGATGTTAAATTGATCTGATCATGAGTCTTGTATTTTCAATGCTAAGGCTTAGCTTTGGAATGGAAGTGTGATACAATTATCTGTATGAAATGTGTAGATTGCTTTATTAGGAAGTGCCCAGCAATTGGGCACACTTATAGTATATGTCACAAGAGTCTTAAAATTATTGGAAAAGGGGCTAGTACAAGGAAGAATGCTGTCTGTTTTTATTTTTGTTGTAGTTCATTTTTAAACTTTCTGCATAAATTACAAAAGAATTATGGTAGCTAGTGTGATGCTTCCCAGATTGTCTCTCTTACAATAGGAAATAAATCACATCTATTAGTAACATTTGTTTCCATCTTTCCACCAAGAATTTAGAGTAGCATATATGATCTCTTCCCATTTTGTTGTCCTTTTGTCAGTTGAGCTGAGAGATAAACTGAGTAAACAATGAGCTTCATTCACTGAGTGTGGATTTGGGGATTTGAATCCTTATTTCACTAGTTCAAGCCTGACGTTCTAGTAGAACATTGGAAGTTGATTTTTCTTGGGTCAGACCTCTGAACCAGCTAGCATAGGATTTTTACACTGACTAGTAATGGGTTTCCAGGCTTTCCGATACAATTAAGGAAGATCCCTATCTGGAGATGTCAAGGATTAAAGCCCAGACCTTTTGCATTGAGATTAGATGCTCTGCTACTGACCTATGGCTCTTCGCTGAGTGATGGACAGTGCAATCCTATCTTGCACTGTAACAGGCAGGACAGCATGCCTGAGCTGAATCCAGTGCAACTTTAGGGCTGCTGTCCCCCTACAGTAGCTGCAATCGATTTACTCAGAACTCTGCCATCTCTCCGGCTACCGGATCAGCTACTACTGTCCTAGTCATGCCTTTCTCCCCCTACATGCCCCCCTAAGAATCCCTCCACTGACTCTTTCCCATGCCAAAACACCTCCCTCCTCTGCACCCTCCCCTCTCAAACCAAACTCCACACCCTACCCAGTCAAACCAAACTGACCAAGGAGGATTGAAGCTTCCCAACTTGGCAAGCCAGGAAGACACAAGCAGGGAGAGCAAGGAGACAAAAACAAGCAGGCAGGAGCATCAACTGCAGCAACTAGGAGTATGTAACAAATTTCCTAGCCTCCATTTTTTTCTGAGGATAATTCCAGAGTTCTAAATCACTTCCATTTTTAAAACCCATGAACCCACATACGTCTAGGAAATGTGTATTCCGTGATCCAAGTCAAGCCATCCATCTCTGGAGAAATAATGGCTTCCAGAATTTAGCAGTTCCTGTTTTAATGTATATTTGTCCACCATACATGTAACTGCGTATTTATGCAGATAGCTTTTCATTTTCTTTGCTACCTTCCCTCATTGATTTCTACACCAGAGTTGATATTTAGATTGTAAGCTCCTCATTAAACATAAAAATTTGCTTTTTTTCCCTTAAGATGCTCCATAAAGTCAGCAAAAATGTATTCCCTTTTTATGAGTTGCCAGATTTTTCAGTTTATAAAGGTTCTGTTAAGTCCCCCCCAAAATTCTGCATCTAACTGAATACCCCACTTGGAAATATTTCTCTGTAAACATATACTTAATATCTTCTCTGTAATTTACTAGCTATCAACCTGGGAGAGCCAAATGCTTGACTCAGACACACATGGTCTTCCTTTTCCCCATCAACCAAAACCATCTGGCACCAAGCATTTAAATGAATGGTTTACAGCAGAAAAGTTGCAAAAAATCAAAGACTATTATTTAAAATGAATATAAACAGAATACATTATCACATACTAGAATTCTGCACCACCCAGGACTTTTTTTATTCTTCTATTCTCAATGAAGAGAACATTCATGTATTCGTCCTAAAGGCAGAATACACATTGATTCAAACAATGGGACAAAATTCTGTAGACAGAGTAAGTTTTGAGTGAATTGGGGTGCAATCCTAACAAATTTAGGCTGACATAACTTGCCTCACATAACTTCCTGTGGTGGTGTGGGGATGTCAGCATATGCCAGTGCACTGATCTAATCTACTCAGGACAGAAGTGCCTTACAGCACTTTTGTGACATCATGGATCAGCATGTGGGTGATCTGTGGGTGGCGCAAGCGGTTGTGGGTGGCGCAAGGGCTGTGGGTGGCACAAGCGGTTAAATCGCTGTGCCTTTTAACCAGCAGGCCAGGGTTCGAGACCCGGGTCGGCCCCACAAGACAGGGTGAGCTCTTGTCCTTAGCCCAGCTCTGCGACGCCAGCTGGATCCAATCGTATTGGCTCTGCCTTTCCATTGGACTAATTCAGTGGCATGGAGAGGGGGGATTTGCTGCTTGGGTAACAGCCTATCCTCCATAACAATCCAACCCAGGCTTTCGTGCTTCGCATGCAGCGTATGCAGCGCAGAGCACGATACCATAGTCTTTCAAGACTAACGGAGGATCAGCAAAGGATTTATGCTGGGGCTTATGCCAGCCTAACTAAAGGTTAGGATTGCAGCCTAAGAGCACAATCCTAACCATGTCTGCTCATATGCAAGTCCTGTTGTATTCAATGGGTCTTTCTCCCAGGAAAGTGTCTTTAAGACTGCAGCCTTAGGGGTCAATCCTAACCAATTTAGGCCAGCACAATGCACCTGCTCACTGTTCATGGTGAAGTGGAGAAACCGGTGCATTTCTGTGCACAGGCAAAACTCCCTCAAGAGTGACTCAGAGGGAGTCACTTTTGTGTGACTTATGGCACTTTTGTGACACCCCCAGGCCAGCAGAGGACTTGTGGTGAAACTTATGGCAGCCTAAGAGGGGGTTAGGATTGCAGCCTCAAAATCCTTTTGTAGTTTTGAGAAAAAAATCTCTCTTGCTTGACGAAAAAACTGCATGTAACTTAAAATACTTGCAACCCTTTTTGACTGATATCCTCCCAAAAATGTACATTGAAGGGAGTTTGGGGGTTTGTTTTAAAAGGGAAGAAGAAAGCTCAAAGTAGCAGGAGTGGTGGATCTGTCCCAATTCAGGAGGCAGATCTCAGTGTTGGGAACTTGTCTCAAATGACTTGAATTTAAGTCTGGAAAATATCAGGACAATCCAGAGCAACTAATCTGTCCACATAAGAGCCCTTAGGTTGCCCTATCTAACACTAGGTTGGAGCAACTGCAAGATGCTCCAGCCCAGTTACTCTGAAGGAGGCTTGGGGCAGAGCAAGGCAAGATAGGGTGCCCTAAGAGAGGTGGACCTGCTCTGCCCTAACTGGGGCAGCCTAAGCAGCTCAGGAGAGGCAAGTTGAGGGCATGTTTAGCATTGCCTAGGGCAGAGCAGTTACTCTGTATCCAGAGCCTGTTTCCAAGGCAGAAATGCCCTCTTCCAGCCCTCAGAGTTATACCACCTCAGGAGCAGGTATAGTAATGAGTAGACCCATAGGGGTCCATGATAAGGCCCGAGTAAGAATGGCAGTGTTGACCAAAAATCTGAGTTCTTGGCCATCCTGGGTGCAACACCTGCCTCTCAACCTCAGGATATGGAACAAACTACGGCTGCCCACAAACCTCAGGATACAGCAGGCCACTCCAAGAAGCCCCTTGTATTCACTGGAGAATGTACTGGCATCTCATCAGGGACTCCTTATAAGGCAGGCACCCAGTGGCGTCACCAGACTGGTGCGGCTGGTGTGGGCTGCATTGGGGATGCGCTCCGTATGGGGTGATGTGCCGGAGGAGTTTGACTGTCCTTTGGCAGGCCCCGGGCATCAGCACACCCATTCAGTCCTGCTCCAAGGCAGAGAATTAGCCAGAAGCTGCCACTTGTCTGAGGAGCTGGCCTGAACGGCCATCTGAGGTGCACTGCGCAGAAACACACTGAGCATGCCGAACAGCTTCAGAGGAGACTTCCTTAGAGCAGAGAAAGTCCGCGCCTCTGCACAGCCATTCGTCCTCACTCAGGAGGCGGAGCGGCAGCCGAATAGCTTCAGAAAGAGTACTGCACAGACACCAACTCTGACGCCTGCACAGTCTCCCCTGAAGCCAAAAACTTCAGAAAAGTACTTCGCAGGTGTCAGAGATGGTGCCTGCGCAGTACTCTTTCTGAAGCCAGTTGGCTTCAGAAACAACTGCGCAGGCGCCAACTTTGGTGACTGCGCAGTCCAGGTGGGGGGGCGCGCATCCCAGGGATGACGCACAGACTTCCGCACCAGGTGATGTGCAGAGTCATGTCACCACTGTAGGCACCACAGCTGTTCCTTGTTCAGTGTGATCTGAGGGGTGTCTCCTCAGGAGCAAGTCTTCCCCTTGTGTCAATTACTTAGCATGCTCTGGAACAGTTGGGGCAGCCCAGGCTTCCTGACTCTCTGGATGCAGCATAACTTTCTGCTCTGGATACAGAATAGTTAGGAGAGTGCAGTTAGGTCAGAGCAGGCTGAATTTGCTCTGGATTGTGTCCTTTGTGTATTTGCTGATTTGACAACTCTAGTTGCACGTGTGGAAAGCATGTGAACCATCTTTTAGAATATGAGCACAATTCTAACCATTTCCACTCCAAAGTAAGTTCCACTGTGTTCAAAGGATCTTACTGCCAGAAAAGTGTGTTTAGGATTGCAACCTACCTCCTTTTCTTACTCCTGCCTGTGGTGTTCTATGGCAATTATAACTTATTTAAATTAGCTAAGTTCTGAGTTTAGACTAAGGGCAAAATCCAGAGTAACTATGGGAAGTCCTTGCTCCGGTGTAAGAACAATTTATTCTGGATTCCGATATGAATTTCCCATAGGTTTTCACTGTGGGGTGCAGTAACGGGGGGGTGCAGTAACTACAGTTGCACATAATGTCTCGTATGTGCTCTTACAGATTTGGGGGTAAGTGGTTTTTGTGGTACTTCTATCCATCTGATTCTAAAGCTGCACAGATAACCTTGAAGTAAGTCCAACTGATCTCAGTAGAACTTAGTTCTGAGCGCTCATTAATAAGTTTGACAATGGTTTATGGCCAATCTTGTGGTCTGTTTGTGAAAATGGGATGAGCCTAACCATTTCTAGGCTTAGGCTGTGCAGTATTGAAGCCCTATTGCTTTGAAGCCCTTGGCCGTGTCAGCCTTGGTAAGTTGGTGGTGGGAAGAATGCAGGATTTTCTGGGTTGGAATAGATTGGCAATATGTGCCAGGGTCTTATCCTGAAAGCCTTCTTCTGAATGCCCCTTGCTGTCCTATGTGGTGACCTATTAGCAGCCTGAAGGTGGTGCAGAAGTAAGTGAAAAAGATTTTTACTTACCTCTGGTTTTCCTTCATGTAAACTCCCCACAACATGCAGTGCATGCCTTTTTGGCAGGGAATAGGATCAGGGTGTTTGCATTTATTTTTAGTAGTACACTCAGAACAGGTTACAAGGATATCAAATGTTCTGTATGCATACTGTAGCTTCCTAAACTGATTAACAGTGTAAAAGTCCTCTGGCCATCCAAAATGTAATGGCTTTTCACTTAATCACTTACATGCTCAGGTGTGACATTAATGATTGACAAAGCTGTTGTCATTTGTGTGGCAAACTATGGTGGATTGCAAAGCAGCTTAGAGGATTTTCATAAGGAGAGGACATCTTTATTCCTGTTTATAAAAGCATACATACCACCATTTTCCCATAGGAATCAAAGCAGTTTGTTACAGAAGGCGCCAACAACAAACAATAAGTATAAAACAATGAGGATAAATTCAAGGCAGGAAAAAGAAAGTTTCTTTCATTGCTGTTTCTTTCAATTCCACTTGCACAACTGATTTCATGAAACAGAGATAACAATCACATAAGCTGAGATGGCTTTGTGAAACACAGTTACAGATTCATCTTTCGAAATTATGGCTGCAGTCCTAATCACCTTTTCCTGGGAGTAAGGTCCATTGAACATAAAGAGTCTTAATTATTAGTAGACAGGATTAAGATTGTGCTGCAAGTTTATTTAGTCAGTAGCATGGGTGGTTGTGCATTTGTTTAAAACAGAAAAAGAAAAAAGAAGTGCCATATTTGTCAATATCTCACAGAAGATCAGGCCCTGTAGTGGACAAGCATTCCCCCTTCTCTTCTTATGAAAGTGGAGTGGTGACGTCACCGACCAAAGGACTTCAGCTGTCATGGAGTCTTCTCTGGCTGGCTATAGTCCAGAAGTGTCCAAACGTTTTGGCAAGAGGGCCACATCATCTCTCTGACACTGTGTCAGGGGCCAGAAAACTAATTTACATTTCCAATTTGAATAAATTTACTTATAAGAGTGTATTAGAGAGGATTACAAGGCTTGCCCAAGGGGTTTTGCCATTGCAACATTGAGGCTCACCATGGGCCATGGCCTCCGGGCCAAGGTTTAAACATTCCTGTTCTAGTCCTTCCCCTCATAAATTACTTGACATTTGAAAAGGCAAAAGCTGAGCCCAGGATGGAAGGAGAAATTGGGGAGTGCAGTAGAAAGTAGAATGGTTGTGACTCTAGCCCAGGGTGGGCATTCAACTTTAGGGCTCCTGGACCTTTAACAATTGGATAGAAGAGAGAATTCCATCAGGTGCAGCTTTTCATTTGGTGGGTCCAAAGACAATGTATACAGAGAGATGCAGAATTTTATATGAAGACTTAATTATTTTATAATGACTCAAAAATACTAATGAGTTGTATATGTTATAAATGTCAAAATTGTTGTGACTCTGCTCAGAACATTGTAAAGAAAAGTTGAGGAAATGCTTATTTAAAAAGTAGTGTGCCTTTTCGATTTGAAAGTAAATCCTCTACTTTTATACTTGCCGCACTTGTTTATCGGTGTGGGAATGGTACTCTAAATTGTTGCAGATATTTCTCACACTATCAGTGAGTAAATACTGAGGCCAGTGACAAAGCTATGCACTTATATGTACCAAAGATCCATGTTACCCAATACTTTTTCAAATACAATAATTGAAAATAGCCAAATAATCCTGGTTTTAAAATGAACAAGGACAGGAGATGACATTGTGTCAATATCAACAGAGGATACAATCACTATTTTACCCCTTTTCAACCTGGATCTGTTCACATGGAATTTGTACCTTGGATTCACAGAATACCCAGAACATGGAAAATGTAACAAAATGTACTTTAGATGAGTCCTCTGGTGTTCCAAGGAGTTTTTGTGAATGCCAGTCCCCTTTAGGCAAATTTACTCAAATCTAACGCAAAATTTTCAGCAGAATTTAGTCTCCAAAATTGGGGTACGTGTTAGATTCAATGGTGCATTACATTTGAATAAATACAGTATTTTGATTATAATGTCAGTATTTATGGCGCAATCCAGAATAACTATGGGGTAATAACTACGGGGTAATAACTTACACCTTGCTCCGGTGTAAGAACAATTTGCTCTGGATTGCAATATGAATTTCCCATAGGTTTTCACTAGCTGGTACAGTAACTATGGGAACACATAATGTCTCTTATGTACTCCCATAGTTACTCTGGATTGTAAGGTTAGTTTAACAGTTTACTATACTGTAATTAAAATGTAACTTAGGCTGCAATCCTGAACACACTTTCCTGAGAGTAAGATCCACTGAACTCAATGGAGCTTACTTTTGAGTAGACATGGTTAGGATTGTGCTACAATGGGTTTTTGTTGTATAAAATAGTGCAATTAGGTAAAAATCATAACATAAACCCATTGACATATTATTATTCTCAAATAAGTCATTGTTGTATGCAGTAAAATTGAATTTTGTACTTGATCTGCAGCTGTGCATTACAATCACCAGTAAACATTTTTAAAAATCTCAAGCCTTTTAAAATAGGGGTGCGCATTAGATTTTATGGCGCATTAGATTCAAGTAAATGGTAATTTATGTTTATAGCATTTCATGTGAAACAGAAGTCAAACATTGTAACATTTGACCTTAAAATATGGTCAAAGGTTACATTTCTTTCTCAAAAATGGTTTTGCAAATCTTTTTCAGAGCTGATAGACACACACCTTAGCTGGATACAAAACATTATGTGAAACAGAATGACAGTGGTTTTTTGACCCAAGCACTCAAAGTCTAAGGTAATTGCTGTTTTCCTGACTTTTGTCTAGCTGCAGATATTTTTTAATCTTTATTTGATTCTGGGTTTCTGTAAATGTCATTTTGGTTTTGCTCAGTTGAAAGGTTATATAGTGCACAACTTTAGAATATTTGGTGGGTAGGTAAGATGCACCAAAGGGGAGAAAGGGAGTGCATGCATGCCTTTTAAAATCATTGAAAGTTACCAGTGGTAGCTGGTCTTCTAAAACCAATAGGCTCTACAGTTTGCCTGGTATTTAAAATGCTAAAATTCCCATAGGAGTAAAAAAAATCCCCATCACTTTGCTATTGAGCCTCTTTTTATTAACTGATCCTTTAATGCATGTGCTAAACTCAGTTTGTGTGCAAAAACTTCTGCTCCGTTTTGAGTAGAAACCTGTGCCTGGAACAAATTTTGTACTGCAAATATAGGGTTTTCTTATCTGTTCCATTTTTCATTGAGGAGAATGTAGTCTGTAAAGAAGATTATTCATCTGTTCTTTTGCCAAGGATAAGGTTAGTGGTTCCCCCAAACTGTGACCCATGGAAACCAGCCAGGGGGGCCAAGCATGGCCATGCAAAAAAAACCTGACACCCTATACCTTGTATAGGATTCAGAAGTTACAGTGGGGGAGTTACAGTAAGTCAAGAAAGCCAACAGTCAAAAAATGTTTGGGAGCCAATGGATTAGGGATTTGATTCAGATTATCCTACTCTGGCCAGCCATTTCTTGTTGCAAGTCTAGCACAAATCATTGACAAGTCCATATTAAAAGTTCAGCACTGCTTCATTTTATGCAGGTTCATCCAAAGTCCTCTTCAGATATATCTTAGTGTTGTGGGAGCCACTCCTGTGTTGCCTCTCCCTATTTCTCTGGTGTTATCACAAGAATTTTGGGCA
Organism: Cryptoblepharus egeriae; assembly: GCA_030015325.1. Classification (NCBI taxonomy): domain Eukaryota; kingdom Metazoa; phylum Chordata; class Lepidosauria; order Squamata; family Scincidae; genus Cryptoblepharus; species Cryptoblepharus egeriae. Next base: position 175,246,418 of record JAREYC010000003.1, on the reverse strand, counting down.
GTGCTGATGGGAAAAGGAGCCTTAATGTTCTTTCAGACATGTTTCTCCTTAGACTGGCTTACTTCTGGCAAGTCAGATTTAATGAAACTTGCCTGTGGCATCAGCTGTAAAGAGACGAGAGGGTTCCTCTTTTCTCACCCACAACCCCTTCTGATGTGAAAACCCAACCACTGCTTCATGTGCAAATAGGGCAGCCACATGAAATATGAAGTAACTCAGGTGTCACTGTCACATGTACTTTGACAACCAGAAACTGGTTTATGGTGAAACAATGGTTTGTATGCATTAACCATTAACCATGGTTCCACTGGTGCATATGCAATGCAGAAACCATACTGTAGAAGCCCTACAATCCAGAGTAACTACGGGAACTTTTACACCGACGTAGTTGTGGTGCCACTTCTGGGAAATGCATAGAGCAATCCAGCCTCATATGTCTTCCCCTCGTTACTCTGGATTGTAGGGCTAATCCATTTCTGCCCACACATCTTACAGGCAACACCTATAAGTTGAATGTATACACCCAAAGGCCCAGATGGGTTTTAATGAGAGGAGGAGAAGGAGCGCAGAAAAAAGAGAAAATGCTTATTGAAGAGATTGGCTCTCCATTTGTAGTGACCTCATCATTTGAGTAGAGTCACAGCCACATCTACACTGTGCCATATGGACACCAGGAACTATCTAAATTACAGATACGACGTGATGTGAGCCTATCACCCACATATCATTTAGCTAGGTCTGTTTTGTTATTGATTTCTTACTAAGTGTTATTGATTTCTTGACTGGTGTTCTGTACCTTGTGTGTGCTGATTTTATTAGTTGCATGTATTTTTCATTTGCATTCAAAGCATCAAGTGTTTCATATATACTACAGATTCTGATCTTGGAATTATATTCATAAGGGCTATTCAGAAAATATTGAGATAGGTGAAGGGAATTAAGACATTTAGAAGTGAGGGAATTTGCTCTTCACAGTCAGATTGTTATGAAAGATAATTGTGCCCACTACTTTGGAATATTTAAGTTTAATATTCCAAATTAATGTACAGGTGATGTACAGGTAAACAGAAAAAAAATCTATTTGCAGATTTTGTACTTATGGATCTATCTCAACACAGGTCCCCCAGACCCAAGTTGCGCCAGACTTGGTCTACTCTGAATCCTCCAAAGGTGACCAGAGATGTTGTCCAGCTACCTTTGGGGGACTTTCTGAAGCCCTCAAAGGCTGTGCATGTCCTTCCACTGCCTCTGTGTGCTGCACAACAGCAAAAACCATAAATAGCATTTGGGGCCATTCTGAAGCCTGCAGAGGCTGCAGTCGTCAGAAAGTCTCAATAATATTTAGTATTACAACATTAATTAATATTTAATTAATTATTATTAATTTAATAATATTTAAAACATTAATATTTAATAAACAAAAACTGCCAATCATTCTTATAAGGAAGAGCTTTCTAAGCTATCTTTTCCATTAATTTGAGTAAAAAATATAGACTACAGGTTGAACCTCCCCATTCGCAACATTTGGTTCCCAGAAAATGCTATATTAACTATTTTCATGTTACACAAAGACCATGGAAACAAGGCAACAATGACACCAATTCTATTTGAAGTGGCTGCTGACTGCTCTGCAAGGATATGAGCTCAGTGGTGGGCTCCAGCGGGTTCGTACCTACTCTATAGAACCGGTTGTTAACAAGAGCTAGGATATAAAGTTTAAAAATAGCCATTTAAAAGTGGCTGCCAGATGGGCAGAGAACGGGTTGTTAAATTCTTTGAATCCCATCACTGGCTGACCTCTGCAAATTGGAAGCTGTTGCAGCTGAGAGCAAATAGCACTTGGGGAAGAGAGAGCAGAACAGAACCAAAACTAAAGTTCACAACCTTTTAAGATAAGATAATTGCCAGCCAGGTTGCCCTGGTAAATATTTAAGCCATTAATTCAACTGAATTTAAACTATTAATTCAGTTTAAGAAGCCAACCTCAGTTACTTTGAGACAAAATTGCATATAAATAATTCACATATAAATAGGTTACACCTGTATTCCTCATTACAGTAAGCAATGCGTTAGCAATACGTTCTTTAACACAAAGCCTCAACACAGAGTGTCTTGGCGATACCCAAGATCGAAGCATTGGCATCAGCTTGACTTGATCCTCACCAGGCGCTCCAGCCTTCCCAGCATTAAGATCACACGTAGCTATCAGAGTGCTGATTGCGATACTGACCACTCCTTGGTGCGCAGCAGAATAAAGCTACAAGCAAAGAGGCTGCATCACTCAAAGAAGGAAGGAAGGCCACGAATTACCATCAGGAAGACCCACAGTCTAGAAAAAGTGATGGAATTTGACCAAGCACTCGAGGAAATTCTCCCAGGCCCAGCTGAGGCAAACACTTCTGAACGATGGGAACATTTCAAGAATGCTGTTTATACTACCGCCTTGTCAGTTTTTGGTAAGCAGGTTAGAAAGACAGCAGATTGGTTTGAAGCCCACTCGGAGGAGCTGACACCAGCCCTTGAGGAAAAGAGGAGAGCTCTAACTGCATATAAAGCCTGTTCTAGTGAGCGCAACCTTCAAGCCCTGCGAGCCGCCCGTAGCAAAGTCCAACAGATTTCCAGGAGATGTGCTAACAATTATTGGCTGCAGCTTTGCTCTCAGATCCAGGTAGCAGCTGACACAGGCAACATCAAGGGGATGTATGATGTATGATGGCATCAAGCAGGCCTTAGGTCCAACAGTGAGGAAATCTGCCCCGCTTAAGTCCGCTACAGGTGAGGTCATCCAGGACCGAGCACAGCAGATGGCACCCTGGGTGCAGCACTGCTCTGAGCTATACTCCAGAGAAAATGCAGTAACTGAAGAAGCATTAAACAACATTGAGTGCCTGCCTGTCTTGGAGGAGCTCGATAGTGAACCAACTTTAGAAGAACTAAACGAAGCCCTGGATTCCCTTGCTTTTGGCAAGGCACCCGGGAAAGATAACATCCCTGCTGAAGTTCTGAGGTGCTGTAAGGGACCATTTCCACTGAACTGTACGAGATATTTTGCCTTTGTTGGAGGGAAGGTGGAGTACCACAGGACATGAAGGACGCTAATATCGTCACACTGTACAAGAACAAAGGCGACAGGGGTGACTGCAACAACTACCGTGGCATCTCTCTTCTTAGTGTTGTAGGGAAGCCACTTCCCGAGTCATACTGAAGAGGCTTCAGGTGCTTGCAGAGAGAATCTATCCTGAATCACAGTGTGGATTTTGAGCCAACAGGTCCACCACTGATATGGTATTTTCCCTTCGACAGTTGCAAGAGAAATGTAGGGAACAAAGACAGCCACTCTTTGTAGCCTTCATAGACCTTACAAAGGCTTTTGATTTGGTTAGTAGGGACGTTCTTTTTAATATCCTTCCCAAGATCGGATGCCCACCTAAGCTCCTCAACATCATCAGGTCCTTTCACAAGGACATGAAGGGCACTGTAGTTTTTGATGGCTTAACATCAGACTCCTTTCACATCCGAAGTGGAGTGAAGCAGGGCTGTGTCCTCGCACCAACTTTATTTGGGATCTTTTTTGCAGTCATGCTGAAGCATGCTTTTGGAAACGCAACAGAGGGAATCCATCTCCGGACCAGAACCGATGGAAAACTCTACAATCCTTCCAGACTAAGAGCAAAGTCCACAGTCCAGCTGAAATGCTTGCGGGAGTTCCTCTTCTCCGATGACGCTGCTGTTACTGCTCACTCTGCTGAAGACCTTCAACGACTTATGGACCGTTTTAGCAAAGCCTGCCAAGACTTTGGACTAACAATCAGCTTGAAGAAAACACGTCATGGGTCAGGGTGTGGATCCACCTTCCTGTATCACAATCTCTGAACATGAACTGGAGGTTGTCCATGACTTTGTGTACCTTGGCTCAACTATCTCTGACACTCTCTCCTTAGATACTGAGCTGAATAAACGTATTGGTAAAGCAGCTACCACGTTCTCCAAGCTTACAAAGAGAGTATGGCTTAATAAGAAGTTGACAGAACACACAAAGATCCAGGTCTATAGAGCTTGCATCCTGAGCTCACTCTTGTACTGCATTAGTCTTGGACCCTTTAGGAATGGCAGGAGAGAAAGCTGAACACCTTCCATATGCGCTGTCTCCGACGTATTCTTGGCATCACCTGGTGTGACAAAGTCTCAAATGACGCAGTCTTGGAACGTGCTGGAATCTCTAGCATGTTCACACTTCTGAAACAGCGGCATCTACACTGGCTTGGGCATGTCGTGAGAATGGCTGATGGTCGGATTCCAAAAGATCTCCTATATGGAGAATTAGTGCAGGGAAAGCGCCCAAGAAGGAGACCACAGCTGCGATACAAAGACATCTGCAGGAGGGATCTAAAGGCCTTGGGAATGGACATCAACAGCTGGGAAACCTTGACCTCCGATTGTTCAGCGTGGAGGCAAAAGACCCAGCATGGCCTTCTCCAACCGGAAGAGACACTTGTTCGACAGGCTGAAGCAAAGAGACAGACCCGGAAGCAGCGAAACCTGGGCCTGGGCAGGGGACGGAATTTATTTGTCCTCAGTGTGGAAGGGATTCCCACTCTCAAATTGGCCTTTTTAGCCACACTAGATGTTGTTTCAGGACCTCCAGTCAGAGCACGATACCATAGTCTTTCAAGACTGAAGGATGCCAATGAGAGTAAGTGGGTAGGATCAAAATAGTTTTTTTTAAAAAATTGAATCAGCATTGTGGAGGATCAAACCGAAAAAAAGATATATTGGTGTGTTGATGCTGATTTTAACTATAAAACGTAAACTTAAGAATGATACACAACTGATTGCACCCTCACTCAATTAACAGACAGCACGGCCAACAAATCTAATGGCATTTGCAGCCCTGTCCATGCCAAATTCACACAACCGAATTGATGAAGTACAAATGAACTCTGAAGCATTCCATGTCTTCTGGAGTGCTCACACAACTGCTTCAGGGCATGATGTATTAATGCACCCCAAGACATACATATCTTTTCACTGCAAAGATATTAAAAATGGTGGATACATATGGTGACTTAACAAACATGGGCTGTGTTGCTAGTTTTGTGCATACTGTAGTAAAAGTGGTGCTATTTAAGGTCCTGGTGAATGTGTAATCCATTAACTATAACCACATGTATGGCACACCACTGGAGTTGTGTGAATTTGCCTGCACTGTGGAAAATAGACTGTTCTTGTATGCACAATCTTTGTCAGTGTCTGCTGCCCACAACAGTGTAATCCTATGCACACAGCACTCTTTTTTATCTAAACCTCTGATTATCTTAATCTGTTGGATGTCTTCCCAGCCATTTGTCTAAATGAGGGTACATTTTTATTAGATATTTACTAGAATCAAAGCACAGTATTCAGGCTTCAGGAATTTTTGGACTCTTTACCACCAAGTCCCCCTTCCCCCTTGCAAAGACAGAATGAGTCATAATAATCTCTATATATCTGCTATGCAATCATCAAAAGTACTTAAAATATGTGTGAATTGGAAAAAGTGAATACGGGAACAGTTGTTTATTCTTCTATGTAATATGTTTGTGGTGGTGTGAGGAGTAATGAACGCTAAGAACACATAACAGATTTTAAAACTGTATGTGTTTATTGTTATGTGCAGCATTGAATTAGCAGAATTAGTTCCTGCGAGGGCATAAGGCTTACATTGAGTAGGACTATGGGCAGGTGGTCGCAGGACCGGGACTTGGATCAGCAGTTATACCAGATCCAAACTTCTATTTCCAGGCAGCCAGAGAGGCTGCTCCCATTTGCTTAGACTTACGTCACTTGCTGAGTCCAACTAGACTTATTGGGGCTGGTGCAGCCCTACTCCTAGGAAAGGGGCAAACTTCTTTTCCCAGCAGTAGCATGGAAACAGAGTCATTCCTTGTACTATATACAGCACAGGCTGAGCCAGCCTGCCTGTTCCAGCACAAGTTTGGATTGTGCTATGAATTGTCTATAAAGGAAAATGTTTTTTAACAGATTCCATCAGTGCTTTGTGACATGTATTTTTACAGGCAAAGACAGTTTCAGGTGCAGTTCTGAGGTTGCTTACTGGACAGTAAGATTGGAATTATACTGACCATAAAAAGATCTTCACCTCCCTCAACACGAAAACCAAAGCAGGCACCTCTGGGGAAAGTATCCCACAGTTAGTGCACCAAAACTGAGACAGTCTCCACCATCTGTTGCCATCCGCTTCACCTCAAAAGACAGGGATACAGTATCTGGCCTCTTACATAGATATCAAAATGCAGACAGGCTGATGCAGGAACGGATATGGTGTTGTAGGTTTTTAATGTTCAGCAACTTTGCTCCTGATCTAGTGAAATTGGTAGTACAAGGTCCAAGGAGACCCATTACAGAGTGGGAGGGAATTTCCTCTTCCCCTCCAAAATCTCCCAGTAAAATCCAGCATCCCTCATGGGGTACAGCACACCCATTTTTGATAAGACTGGGGAGGCAATGGGGAGGCATCTATCAGTGCAATCCTATTTTTATCTATTGAGTTCCATTGAAGTTCCATTGAGTTCAATGGGGCTTACTCCCAGGAAAGTGCTCTCAGGATTGCAGCCTAACTTGTTGGCAAAGCTAGAAACCTTTGCCTCAACATCCAATATTTTATTTGCACACAGTTCTTTGTATTGAAACTGAATAGGATTTAATATAGCCTGTTAATTTCCCTGAAACTGTGGAGAACTATCTGACATGTGTCAAATTCACAGAAGCCCATGCCTCAGGTAAATTTAATAACATGTAATTTAATTTTATTTTTAATCAAACAGGAATTTCCCTCACTCTAATTAAAAAACATAATCCATACAGCTATTTCCCGCCACCCAAACACACAAACCCTTTTTTGGGGTTGCTGTCGTAGTGGTTTCTAACAGGGAAAATGCCACATTTCCAAACAGGTTGCTTTCATTAAATAAAAGGATATGTCCCTACAATGTCGGATTGTATTCTGTGTGAACAAATGTGTTGATAAATAAACCGGCCTCCAGCTCCATCCTACTTGTTTACAGAAAGGAAATGGTCCTCCAACTCCCTCATTAGCGTTGGTGCCCACCTTTTTTTTTTTTACCTAACTGCTATTTTTAGGGCTTGAGAGACTGAAAAATTTCCATTGAAGATCTGCTCTTCTCATTTCCTGGGTAGAGAAAACAGGAAGACTAGAAAAAAAAAGTGTTAGCCTTTCGTTGGTTTCTTATGAAACTAAACCAATTTCACCTCCCACCGGCTGCTTCCTCACATTGCAGCTTTACAAAGGCAGATCATGAAGCGTCCTCCTTTCTAAAGCAAAAGTGGCTCCTTATATTTTTAGACCATAATTGTTTACATGTTATTCAGGAGTCCCACTGGATTTAACAGCAAAAAATGTGCATAAATCTGAAGCTTTAAACACGTTTATTCTATTGTGTTTCTACAAAAAAAGATTCACAATGACTTGGAGTTCAGACAATTTATTCCTAAATTCTCATCATGATATAGCTATTCAGACATTTCCTGTCACGCATATAATTTCAAAATGTGTCTTTAGAAAATATAAAGACTTTCACTTCGAAGTCTGCTTATCAAGAAATTCTCCTTGGATAACAATTTGAAAACTCTTTTACTCTTTAACTTGAGGTGCATTATCCTTTGGGATAAATGGGCCATAAGATGAGACCTGCTGGATCAGGACCAGCACCCATTGAATTTACAGCCTAAATACCAGTTGTGTGCATACCGTTGAGGGAACATGATAGGAGGGAGATATTCTTAGTTTTTCTCTTGTTTGTGAGATTCCTGCAGGCAGATGCACATACTGGGAAACAGTATGCTGGCCTAGGTGGTCCTTCTGCCTGATTCAGCAAGATTGTGTTTACTTTCACTAATATATTTGTGATGTTTCCACGTGAGTTGTTTGCATCATGCTACAGGTTAGGTAAACCCACACCAAAGCACCAGTGGTCTCTTCAGCAAACATTTTATATACCCAGAGGGAGGGCTTCAACATTTGCAAAAAAAAGGGGGGGGAATTGAAGGCCCCAGGTAACAAGGGAACATTAAAGTTTTCTGAAAAGGAGCATGAAATATGGATGCTATTCCACAGGCTATTGTATGTTTGCAGAGCTCTATTGGGTTAAGAAGAGCCTCCACTGGATCAGGCCAAAGCTGGACCATCTAGTCCAGCTTCCTGTATCACACAGCAGCCCACCAGATGCCTCAGGGAGCACATAATCTAACTACAGATAGACATAAGACACCTGCATCCAGGTGCCCCCGCTGCATCTGGCATTCTGTGGTTGCCTACCATCTGTCTATGCGTGCGCGCACACGCACACGCACACACACCTCATGGCGTGAAACCTGTGATGGTTCTTTCCTTTAGGAATTTGTCCTTCTTAATTTGTCCAATCCCTTCTTAAGGGCTCTTTCATGGGCTATAAAGTCTACATGAGGAAGCACTCCAAAAGTCACAAGAGAGTGTCAAGTACACCAAGGACTAACAAATATATTTCAGTGCAAGCATTCATGTACAGTGCACTTGAGCTGGTGCAGAGGCATAGTTCCAAGTAATACAACTATACAGTGGCGCCTCAGGTAAAGAACGCCTCACGTAAACTATGTTTCACATAACAAACATAAATTTCTCTAGGATTCTGCTTCACGTAACAAACTGTGCTTCACGTAAAGAACACATTCGTTGGCAGTTGGGCAGACGCGCTGGCCAGCAGCCTGTTTAAAAAGCGTCAGGGCTGCCTAGCGCACCTGCCCATAGTGAAAGCAACACTTCTGTGCTGTTCCTCCTGTGGCCGGGTGTCCGCTGGGCAGAGAGAAGAGCAGTGGAGAAGAGGGAAGCCGCTCAGGGCTAGCCAGAAGGGAGCAGGGGAGAGAGAGGCTCAGGATGGAGAGAAGGAGAAAGTGGGGAGACACTTTGAAGGTGTCTTGGATTGCAGCCTCCTAAACGTGTTGACCCAGAAGTAAGCCCCATTGTGTTAAATAGGGCTTACTCCCAGGAAAGTGTAAGCCTAAATAGACTTCATAAGATCATGCACAGTGAATGCATGTTTTGAATTAAATTCCAGTGTTCTGTCATCATTTTTACATCCAGTTAATATTTTTATATGAATATTTTTGGGGTTGTGGGACCAATCATCTGAGTTTCCGTTATTTCCTATGGGAAGATCCGCTTCACGTAAAGAACGTTTCAAGTAACAAACATGCCTCCAGAATGAATTAAATTTGTTACGTGTGGGGCATCACAGTACTTTGGAAACATTTTTGATCTGTAACCTCATTGGGTTCCTTTTTTGTTTCGTTATTTTAACTTCTAATGGTCGCCTGTTAGTTTTCACTTTTTGTTGTTGAGTGAGTATTCATTTTGATCATTTTCGTTGTGGTGTTCTGTGGGTTACATTTTTATAAGTCTATGGTTAATGCATTCAGTGGAGATAGTACATAAAACACCACAGATTGTGAGGACACATTTATTTTTTTGTAAATTTCTTTCAGATATAATTTATAAATATGCATTATATATTTTTTAACAATCTGATTAACAGCGCAATCCAGAGTAACTGTGGGGAGTCCTTGCTCCGGTGTAAGAACAATTTGCTCTGGATTGCAATATGGATTTCCCATATGTTTTCACTAGGTGGTGCAGTAACTATGGGTACACATAATGTCTCTTACGTGCTCCTGTAGTTACTCTGGATTGTAGGGTAAGTCTTCCACTTGGCCTGTATTCTGTTAGACCAGGGGTGTCGAAACCCAAGCCCTGGGGCCACATGCAGCAGGTTGTCTACATGTCCTAGACTTGGACAAGTTATATAGGATACAAAATTAACCCATTCTTGACTCATGGTATAGATTAAAATGGGATAAAAATTAGAATGGTAACCATCCAAGTGCAGTGTGTATCCAGGTAGGGTGTGTTACATAGGTACTTTTGCAACATTAACTTGAAAAAGTTGTCTTTTACCAGTTCAAGTTATTGGCTTATGCAGCTCAATATGACACCGCTTTATCAACTTTTATTATTAAAAAGAGGTATATAAATATGATTGATTGATTTCTATGATTTCATACAAAGGACATTTGCAGTGTACCTGGAAAATGCCTGGGATTGAAAAAGGTTTCTTCTGCATGCAAAATATGGCACCACACAACAGCACGTCTTGTACCAAACCTTGTGTCTTGATAGTTATGTCCTTTAGTTAATGCTCACATTTTACAGTGCAGTATTATACTATTCAAGAGCAGTTTGTTTATTTGTAATAATAACCAGAAAGACCCATATACAGTTATCTCCTTATAATCACACATGTTTGCAAACAGCAGGAGCTCAGCCCCTCCCAAGTAGTTAGCAGTTATAGTTTCTGATTTTTTAATAGCATCAGGGCTTGAGGCAATTAGATACTGATCTTTCCATGGCACCCCACCAAAAATCAAGTTATGACACACCAGTGGAACTTCATGATTGTGTGAAGGCCTGAACACCTATAACCTCTAGACCACACAGACTGCCAGCTTTCTTGATTAACATAAAATCATACGTGACTTTATTTTAGGTTCTCTTTGGTCCTCCCTGCTGTAACACATTTTTTTTGCCCTTTCTCTTTTCCTTTACAGTTAATGAAATTATCAGGAAAGAGTTTTCTGGACTGCCTGCCAGAAGTCAGACATAGAAAAAGAGATCTGCAAGGCAACTTTTACTGAATGCTTCCATACGTGACCTCTTAGATTCTTCTCCTGCCCTGTCAGCCTCCTGCTTCCTTAACTGATCATCTCAAGGCACCGGTTCAACACCAGAAACAATGCACTGGCATGAAACTGACAACTTGGACTAAGCAACCCGGCACCTCTCGATGTAAACATCAAAAAGAACATTCTTCCTTTCGCCCAAAGATCATGTCGTTCTCATGTAGCAGAGCGTGTGCCTGACCAAACTTACTTATTAATATGACTACAGATACACACACATACACATTAGAAAAAAAATTGTAGGCATCAGTTCAGAAACAGTAAGATTTAGATACAGATATTATAGCTAATACACACAGTTTAGAAAAAGTATTTTCTACCATTTAGAAAATAATAACAGGACAGGGTAAGGTATTGTTTGTAAGGGGATGGATGTAAGGGAACAGGTGGATGTACAGAGCTTTCCAAAGTGTTGTTCACCCATTTCTCTGCACAACTAGGAGTTTCAGAAGCAGGTTGTACTTCTGTACAGGTGGGCTTCTGTAATGGAAAGTGGGGTGGGGAGACTCACAGTGACGTTTGAAGTTATAAACCATCTATCTGGATTGCGACTTCACCCCACTGTGGCTCTGATCTTCAGATGCACTGAAGCAGACTTTTCAATTTCTGGAATGTAGGATGCTGCTGCCTTATATTTGAGTCACACAAAAATGGTTTATCTTGCTGATTATCATTGACACTTACTGTTAGTGGGGCTCTGGGAATTCAGACAGGAACTTTTATCTGCCCTACATAGAGATGCCAAGGATTGCATCTGGAACATTTTGCATGAAAAGCATGTGGCACAGAATTAATATGTTTTATATTTTGCTTTTGGAGTAGAAGAGATTAAAATCCTAGGGCACAAAAAGCAGGCCTCCATCAGTCGTGAATGACTATGGTATCGTGCTCTGTGCTGCATACACTGCATGCGAAGCACGAAAACCTGGGTTAGATTGTTATTGAGAATAGTCTATTACCCAAGCAGCAAATCCCTCTCCACGCCACTGAATTAGTCCAGTGGAAAAGCAGAGCCAATACGATTGGATCCAGCTGGCGTCGCAGAGCTGGGCTAAGGACAGGAGCTCATCCTGTCTTGTGGGGCCGACCGGGGTCTTGAACCCTGGCCTGCTGGTTATCAGGCACAGTGTCTTAACTACTTGTGCCACCCACAGCCCCCTGGGGCACAACTCAGCCCCAAATTAAGCAGATTTTAAGGCCACTGATTTATGTGGAAGAGATTTACCTATGTATTACAACTCCGTCTTAAATCACTATGACTTAAAATGGTTAACTTTGGATAGATTGTGCTGTCAGTTTCCTAATAATGCTAAAGAAGACATGAACTACAGTGAACTTTCTTCTACAAAGAAGAAATGAACTACAATTGCAAGAACCAGCAGTTCTAAAAGATGCCAGCTTTCCATGTTTTACTTGATAGGACATGTTGAGATTCGGAGTAACTCATCAACAAGATTTCCTATTACAGCAGATACCTAAGCACCCAAATAGCTCAGGGATACCAAATTTTGGCCCAAATCCTAACCAGCTTTCCAGCACTGCCACAATTGTGCCAATAGGGCAAGTGCTGTATCCTCATTTTGGATGGTGGGCACAAAGACATCCTCAAGGTACGGGAACATTTATTCCCTTACTTTGGAGCAGCACTGCCCTTACTTCATTTGGTTAGGATTGCGTCCTTTTATAATGTGATAGTTGTGTTTTTCAATTAAAAATATTTAAATTCTAACAGGATTGTCAACTTACCCTACAATCCAGAGTAACTATGGGAAGATGTAAGAGGCACTTACTCTGGCTTGCTCTATGCATTTCCCTTAACTGGCACCGTAACTACATCAGTGTAAAAGGTCCCATATTTACTCTGGATTGTAGCCATAGTCTCGGCATGGAATCTTATTTTTCCAGTAACAAAAAGAGATAATTCTGTTGCAAGGAAAATTATTGGTTCAGTCAATTGCCTCTAACTGGCCACCAAGTTTGGTGTAGAATCTAATCTGCAGTTTTGGATCAAGTAAACAACATATATACAATTCCCTACAGTTAAAATGGTACAATCCAGGCCAAGCCAAATCCTACGACTTTGAGTAAGGCAAACAATAACCCAGGCCCAGTCTGGGTTTAAATGCTTCCCTCTCGCAGACACATGAAGCATGCTGTTAAATTTATTACCCCCCTCTAACCCTGACAAGCCCTTGTTTCAGGCCTCTTAATACCTCTCCAGATTATTTATTCATTAATTTCAGCCAATTTCAGCTATTACTGCTGCTTTTTTCTTTTTCTTGACAAGTCCAAAGCAGTATTAAAAGTGAAATGAATCGTCTTACACCAAAAGCAGCAGGGAAAATAGTTATCAAAAGCCTGTAACTTTGAGGAAAAGGGGAAAAGTATCGCCCTCCCAAGTTCAAGAGTCCCAAGTTCAACTTTTCAAACTTAAACAGTTTTTAAAAGTCACTCTGGCAGTTCACAAATGAATTGGAGTGACTTGAATTCTTATCAGTTGATGTATAATGCATAATTTCTGGTACAGATGTATGGTTGAAATACTTCGCAACTATTCACAGCTTTGCAATACGTATTGCAAAGTATTGCAAAGCTGTGAATAGTATTGCAAAGCTGTGAATAGCTGTGAATAGTGAATAGTGAATACTTTGCAACTATTAATCACAGCTGATGTTAGTGTGAATAATAATGGAGATTTGTCATAACTTCGTGTCCTCTTATTTGTAGAGTGTCACTCTTTGTGGACACTAAACATAAGCTACGAATGGAAAGCAGCACAGACTTATATAACAGGAGTATAAGAGCTCATGATATTATAATAAATATGTAATAACAGATTTTATAACATAAAACAGTAGTTTAGGTGTGCTTGTAGCTTATGACGTGCCTAAGTGATGTCACTAAAGGTCCCTGCTTGTTTATATTTATTTATTACATGTGTTCAAAACCAAGGGGAAAACATGGACACAACTTCAAATAACCATTTCCAGTGGAGTAGCCGTGTCAGTCTGCAGCAACAGAAACAACTTCAGCAGATGCTGGAAGATTATTGCTGCAAGGATTTAAACCTGCACTAACACAAGACGCTTGCTTAGCAAGAAAGAATAAGACAAACCAATGTAATACCAAGAAAATTTTAAAATATTTCCATTTAGGAACAGCCTTTAATGGCAGAAAAACATCTAAAACAAAATAATTGGCAAATATACCTGCTTTTGGTCACTCGTGATAAATTTTAGTATGCCAATAGGTGAACCTGTCACCAAGTATGCACAATAAAAGGGACTAGAGGGATAAAAGGGACTAACATTTTTTTACATGTTATTAGGTAATAAAAAATCAAAGGGAAAAAAGGATAAGATTTTAGCAGAATAACCAGCATGCTGTCACTCTGAATTTATTCTAAATGAAAAGCATGGGAAGTAAGCTTAAACATCCCCACATTTCTGTATTTTAGACCTTGAGCATATACAAACATCTATAAGCAGAAGTCTAAAATTGTTCCATTAAGATTGGTTATTCCTTTCTATTCCTAACACAGTTCCTTGAATATAACTGACAACCTTTTTCCCAATATTGCATCATCATACTAGAAAAAAATTCCTCTAATGAAATTTGTCCGTCATGCAGTTGGCTAAACAGAATCTCTAATAAAAAAATTTTTTAAATTAGCATACATCAGCTCTAGGATACTACTATATCTCCTACTTTTACTATCACCAACTACACAGATCCTACACAAGTCCATCACTCATTTGGGCATACTGACCTAGTCATATGGCAGTTTTATATCTGCATGCACCGCCTCCAGAAATGAATCTGTATCAGAGACATCTGTATGACAATATTAGTGTGAAAGTCGTTCTTAGATGACAATACCAATCCAGAATAGATGAGAGAGGTTCAGTGCCAGCTGATGCTACCACTGTGTTCTCAAAAACACTGCATAACTAATACATAAATACATAACCATAGGAAGCAATAATAGTGCACTTTGCTCCAGCGACTGTGTTTCATGAGGATGAAAATGCAGTGGACTGTAATGGAAGGACTTTATTGCTTCATTCAGAGCTTCTTTGCAAATGCTGGTGAAATGAAAGAGAGCTAGTTAGGTGCAGTGCTTTGCAGTTGCATTCAGTGTCCTATAATATTCTCCTTACCTGCTGGATTATAGTTTTATATAATGTGTGTAATATATTCTACACGTAAGAAGTTTGTGGGGCTTTTTTTAAAATTGCGGCTCTCAACAAAGGTATCTGCTTTTCATCATTTTGCGAGCAACTGCTTGCTGGCAATAAAGCCTTTACCAGGTATATATGAATATTTCTGGAGCGAGAGGCTCATGCAGAAGTAGTGCAATAGCTGATTATAAAGTATAAGTGGATACATTAAGGTAGCATTGATAATTCTGGAAGCTTCCATGTACTAAGTTATTTTGGTTCCGTGGTAGTTTTACAGTATTAATGTTTGTAATGTCAAAGCAAGCCTTCTCCTTCTCTCTCTTTGTATTAAGTTTGTCTAATGGAACAACAAATTCACCTTGGACAAGCTAATTGCTTTGTGGGAGTAATTTGTTCTCAGTTTATCTGAAAGGCAGCCATATTTGCATATAAGGAAATTCTGGTGTCCTTAGTTATCTGAATGTTTCACTACAGTACCTTCCTGCCATTGTACCAAAAATCTTCCAAGGCATTGTCTGTAGAGTGAATAACTTTAATGCATTTTCCATCAGAGTCATACCATGCAAAGGTATACGCAACACATACAAGAACTTCCAGTTTTCTGTCGCAGCTTTGCCTGCAAATTACAGGATGAGCTTCTATAAACATTTGCACCAAATCCAAAAAATGGGGACCATAAAGTCATCCATCTTCGCATATAAACAATCCAAAAGTGCTTGGAGGAGACAACAGATGTTAAGAAGAATGTCAATTATGAATGCCTTTTGGAAGTAAGGAAAAGCCAAAGGAGAAATTGCATGTGAAGCTCATTTGTAATTAAGTACATTAATATAATTACAGATGATCCCCTTTTTTCTTGTGTTTCTCCCTTGTTTTTAATCTGTGAGATTGAACAAATTGTAAAATCATCTGCATTTCGAAGGCAATGAAAGTGTTAATTGTACAGCTATGTGATTTTTTGTGTGTGCGTGTGTATGGTGAAAAGAATGTGGAATAGTTATGGTTTGCACTCAGTTGCTACTGCCTTACCACAATCAAGCCAAAGTTACCCACTTTTTGCCTTATATAATATGATGTAATATATAGGCTATGTAAATCCCATTAGCTCTCAGAGAGACGGGAAGTTAAATGCTTGCTTTAACACATCCACTGAAATCAGTGGCACACAAAAAGTGCTTGCCTTTGGTTTGGTTGTGCCTCATGTAAATAGTATCTTTTTCATTCTTTTTTTTTGAATACACCATGTTTTTAGAGTATTTCCAAAGATAGCACTAGGTTATTATATCAAAAATGCTGCTGCTTAATGATGTATCTCAGTTTTCAAAATTAGCTTGCAAAATGTATTTTTGGAAGAAAAATATATATTTTGTATTATAAGAACTTTATAAGGAAGAAATTGTATACTATGCTTTTGAACTGCTACCAATAGTACAGCTCCTCTATGTTGGTATATATAAATAGTTTGCATTCTCTGCGGTTGCAGAATTATTAAGGTTGCAATCCTAAAGACACTTTCCTGAGAGTAAGACCCATTCAACACTATGGGGCTTATTTTTGAGAAGACATGGCTAGGATTGTGCTCTTAGTATGTAGCAAGTTCTGTTAAAATCAGTAGGTGCAATTCTGTGCTCCAGGCTTTCGGAGAGCAGGAGCAGATCTCTCAGATCTCTTGGAAAATCCTTCTGATAACGTGCATATTTTTCATGGAATCTTTTTTTTAAATGAGAATTTGTTTTGCCTTTGCTGTGCTCCCTTAGCTGGGATACTTGTACCCAAAGTGAAATCCTCAGAAGTGCTCCCCCAAACGCAGGCTGCATGTGATCTCTTGTAGATGCTTTTGGCACAAGGTGACCAAATGACTGAATTTTCCTGGATTTGTCCTCTTTTTTAGCCTCCTGTCCGAGTATCCTCCAAAAGGTCTTCATTGTCCTCTATTTTGGCTTCATTTTGGAACTTTGCAATGGTGTGCATTACCCCATCATGTCATTTGTCGTTGGATTCATATTGAAGAGCAGAATCAAATGCAAAAATCAGTTTTAAAACATCTCCTTCCTATCAAATTTATGGCAAAATAAAAAAATATGCATTGAGCTCTATGGGAAAGTGCCCAATATAATGGCTTTACTTGTGAGTAGGCAAATGTGCCATTGTCCGCCACAAAGGCCAGGCTGAGAGGAATCCAAGACCTTGTCCTCCTTTTGAGGTTCAGGCATCTGGTCACCCTGTTTTGGCAGCTATTTGGTATGATCCATGAGTTCATATATCAAAGTTTAAAACCCTGCTATGGTGGACTAACGCTAACACTCCTGGGTCGGTTTAAGTGATCAAACAAACTATGGTTTGTTGTGTTATCTGAACTTGACCTTTTCCTACAACACAATTTGCTCCCTTTAATATTTCACTTTGAAATTGCCTTGCCTTATTCTCATTTCAGCATTGCTGAATAACAGCAAACAACAGTTATCTGCTTCCTTGACAAATCAATAATCCAGTGTCATATCCAAGTGTAAAGACTGTTCTGTACATTTCTACTGTTTCTTTTGTATTAAAAAAACTGGAAAATATTCTTTAAAAACAACCCTACAACCTCCAATCATTGCATCCAATTTCAAATGATACCAGAAGTTCAAACAGGCCAAAGCTGACAGGGTATATATACTAAATGCTTCCTTAAAGGATCTTGCAGGTGGTCTGCAAGAAGAATTCTGGCTTTTATTTTATTAAACTTCCTATGCCTCAAGTTTGCATAGAAGGTTGCAGGTTGTTTGAAAATGTGATGATAGGATGCTTTAAATATCAGAAAGCAGGAGACAAAAGGATGCACAAATTCATTTGTTTTTCAACACTTGTAACTTCTATTTTAAAAGAATGTAACTCAGGTTCTTCACATGAATGATAAAGACTGTTGGGAAAAGTATATTGCAAAGTACTCAGTAAATGGGCTTCATTCTGTACTTTAAAGTTCCTTTGAATTCCATTTCTGTCTTACTATGGAAATTGTGCTCATCATCGGAACCCAGAGCAGACCAGCACCTTCTGTGTTCATGACAAAAGATATGCAAATGGATTAATTGCACACACACAATACAGGTTGAGTAACCTTTTTCTGAAATGCTTGAGACCAAAAGCGATTTGGATTTCAGATTTTGGAATATTTTTGTAATGAAAGCTTAGGGGTGATACCCCAAGTCAAAACACAAAATCTATTTAGATTTAAAGATCCTTATACAAATATAACCTGAAAGTAATTTCATCAGTATTTTGGAAACATTTGTGCATGAGACTTAGGGCGTAATCCAGAGTAACTACGGAGAGTCCTTGCTCTTGTGTAAGAAACCTTTACTCTGGATTGCAACATGAATTTCCCATAGGTTTTCACTAGGGGGTGCACGTAATGTCTCTTACGTGCTTCTGCAGTTACTCTGGATTGTAGCGTAACTACAATCCAGAGTAACTATGGGAGCACATAAGAGACATTACATGAACCCGTAATTACTGCACTACCTAGTGAAAACCTATGGGAAATTTATATTGCAATGCAGAGTGAATTGTTCTTGCACTGGAGCAAGGAATCCCTGTAGTTACTCTGGATTGCGCCCAAAGTTTGAGTACATTGACTGATCAGAAAGCAATGATGTCATTATTTCAGTTACCTACAGAATATGTGGTGGTATAGCATCATCATCATTCTTAGCATTCAGAACATTCCAGATTTTTGCATTAGGGATGCTCCATCTGAATACTGTTATACTAGTTAGGAACAGCTTTTCATCCTTATGTCATCCTTTTATCAAACAAATGGCAAGCTGTTGACCAATGATGGAAGATAGTCTGGGTGGAGGCTACAATCAGCTCCTAAAATTGAATGGATTTTATTGGTATTCATCTGTGTGTGATTATCTTACACAGGATTTTAACTGATCCAAGAAAGCTAGAGAACTTCAGTAAGTTAGCAGCTGTCTTTCTGGATTTGGAGTTATAAAAAAAGCTAACTAGTAAGATAAAAGTAAAATTATCCTGCTTTTTCAGTAGTAAAATATTACACAGGTATTGAACTGAAAATATATAGGAAGTTTTCAGAAGCAGGCCTATCTTGATAAGGGTGATGGGTCTATCAACAGTTGATGAGCCATGCTAGGAACGTCAAGCCTCTGAGACATACCCTACAATCCAGAGTAACTACGGGTGCACACAAGAGACATTATGTGCACCCATAATTAAGGCACCACCTAGTGAAAACCTATGGGAAATTCATATTGCAATCCAGAGTAGATTGTTCTTACAGCGGAGCAAGGACTCCCCATAGTTACTCTGGATTGTGCCCATAATCCCTTATACACCAGTTGTTAGTGGATGGTCTTGCTTGTGCAATTTCCTGGAAGCATTTGACAGGCTACTATGGGAATCAAGATGCTGAACTGATCAGACCTTTAATCTGATCCTGCAGGGTTCTTGTTATGCTGAGTTGTTCAGTATAAATACTTTTGATTTCTAGCATCTGCAAACTGGGTGTAACAGCTACACTATTCAGAATGTTCATTCAGTTTAAAGATTTTCTGCCGATCATTCATAAGTTGGAGATCAAAAACAAAGAAATGCTTTGAAAACATCCAAAGGTGCAATTAAGAATGGGGAAGACTTATATGAAGACTATTTCAGTCTCTTGGAAATTAATCCTAATATACAGTTCGGGATATTTCCAAGTTCCCCAGATTAAAGATCCAGCCTGTATTTGCAGCTAGTAATGTATATCTATTGCAAAAAAGGAAAAGGATACCTTAAGGGAAAGTAGCTTTTAAATTGCTCTGATATATTTTTTTAATTAAATTGCTTTTTCCAAAATGTTTTAACTTTTTAAAAAAACTGAATGCAATGTTTTATCTCTTATATCCCCCATGTAATGTTTTAATCTCCAGTTTAATTGTGATTTTTCTTTTTATAAAATATTTTTATACAGCTTGCATTATTATAATCTAGAAATAAATCAAGAGCAATAACGTGTGTGTGTGTGTGTATTCTTACGTGCTTACAATTTTGTGTAATTAGGAAGTAGTGAAGGTCTAATGAAAACCCTCAGTAAGGATACTGCTGTGGTATTTTGCAAGGATCTAATTACTGCTTGTGTGACAGTCAGCCTGATTCAATTATGCCATTTAAAGGGAAGTAGAAGCCAAATAGAGTGTTACAGAACACTCTGATGAGCCCTCAGTTTGTACTGCTGAATGGCATTTCAGAGTGATGGGTTAAAGCCATCACCTAAAGTGGCTTCTGGCCACACTTATTGCCAGAAACATTTTCTTTATGCTTTGCGTTAAACAACTCGTGCGTTATGCTGTGAGTTGGCAATCTAGCAGCCAAATGAATACATGCACGCACCCAATTTTGTCTCAGGGCTGATCACCTGCTGATTCATAGCTAGTTAGCTATTTTCCAGATACAGAGGGAACTGTTAACTTGGGGGGTACAGGTAAAAGGAAGTTGAGAAACCATCCATCACAAGAAATCATAGTGGAAGAGTTACGTTGAAAAATTCAGACATAAAAAAGGTGGTGTTCCAATGATTTCCAACCAAGGAAGTGTGTGTAGCATTGTAGCCTTACAGCCAAATCCTATCCATGATGAGTGCCAGCACATTGACCACTGTGCCATAAAGCACTTTTTGACACCGTACAAGTAAGCAGCACCAGTGAGAACACCTATGTTGTTGTGCCAGTGCTGAATCCCAAGGATCGGCCACCAACAGAAGTGCAAAGTGATACAGGAATGTCAGGGGAAGGGTGGCATGGTGGGGAAGGATAATTTGGGGCCAGGGAGAGTGTGGGAAGAGGATGATTTAGCCTAGAGATGGGTGGGAGCACCAGCGGAGGTCTTCATTGCATCATAACACCATATCCTAAAGGATTTTTTCCCCTTTATGTGGAATTTTTTTTCTCTTTACGTGAGGCACCACTGTAAAAGGTTCATGAGGTCTTTATATAAATATAAAAGGTTTATGAGGTATAATTCTGAATTCAGTTTTTATAGAAAAGAAATACTGTGGTGCCTCACAAAAAGAGCTTAATTCATTCCAGAGGCATGCTCTTTAAGTGAAATGCTCTTTAAATGAAGCAGATTTTCCCATAGGAAATAATGGAAACTCAGATGATTGGTTCCACAACCCCCAAAATATTCTTATAAAAATATTAACTGGATGTAAAAATGATGACAAAACACTGGGATTGAATTCAAAACATGCATTCAGTGTTCATGAACCTATGAAGTTTACTTAGGCTGCAATCCTAAAGACACTTTCCTGGGAGTAAGCCCCATTTAACACAATGGGGCTTACTTCTGGGTAGACATGGTTAGAAGGCTGCAATCAAAGACACTTTCCTGAGAGGCTTATCTGGGCTGCTGCTTGAGGTTCAAGGTGGCTTGTGAGGGCACTTGGGGGCAGTTAGGGGCAGCTGCCTCTGGCACCTCCAGGCAACTGCTGCCAAGTTGGGGGCAGTTAGAGGCAACAGCGCTGGCCGGCAGCCCTTTTAAAGAGCCTCCATGCAGAGCGTCAGTGCTGCCTAACATGCATGCTCATAGCGCGCTTGCTTTTTAAGTGAAGCAGAACTTATTATGTGAAGCAAGATTTCTTGAAAATTTTTGCTTGTTATGTGAAACGCTTGTTAAGCGAGGCACTTGTTAAGCGAGGTACCACTGTAGAACACTGCATGGTCTAAAAAACATTTATAAAATAAACCAAGTAACACAGTGATGGGATTCAAAGAAATTAGCAACTGGTTTTATTCCCATCTGGCAGCCACTTTTAAATGGCTATTTTTAACTTTATATGTCCTATCTCTCATTAACAACCGGTTCTATAGAGTAGGTGCGAACCTGCTGGAGCCCATCACACAAGCATTACTACACTGGAGAGATTTGAGATATAATTGCAGTGTGCAGATCTGGCAAGCGTTAACATTTATGGTCCATGGTGGATTAAGGCCTGTTTTTTAAAAGGACTGAATGTAAGAAAAAAAGAAACACCTTCCACACTCACAACAGTTTTAAAACAGAATCACTGTACATCACTGCCATCTGGAGGAAAGCCACCAGCACTACTGTCATCAGGGCGTACTACCCGATTCCAATTGCCCCGCAGGGAAATTCATGTTAACATGCTACAGACTGTGTTCAAAGTGCTTTGATGATGACATAGGTGCTCAGAATACATCTCAAGTATCACAGGGTGCTAATAAGGAGATAGAAAGCCCCAGATGTGGCAAAGTTCCAGGCACAAAATCACCCACACTGAGATACACTTTTATGTGTCAAGCAGAACACTTTTTTTTTACATGACAGGATCTTGGATTGGTTCGGATGTATCATCCACGAAAAAGGGAAGCTAACTCATGTTAAAATGTTTGGATATAGACATTTTGGCTATAACAAATTTCAGATCCTCTTCACCTAAATTGCAAATAGGTGTTTAAACATTTAAAATTGCAGTGAAGAACTCTCATGAAAAATTAAAAACAAAGAAAGAAGAAAGTTGGAAATTCTAGTGGAGCAGCTGTGGGGCAGGGCCCAGTAGAGGTTATGGATAAAACCATTATAACATACTTCTGCTGGGGACCAATAAATCCAAAATTATGCCCACATTGTGACCATCTATGCATCAATATTTCCCTTGGTATAAGGGAATAAATCAAAACGTTTACAATGCAGCTGACAGATTTTTTTTTTTTCGATATTGCACTTAAACTGGAAAGTAGAAGAATAGATAACCAAATTGTACCATTCAAATAAACAATCTGCTCTGGTCACCCACACATTTCAGATTTTAGTTTTCTCAGTCAAACATTTCTCAACCAATATAACATATTCAGTCAGATAACTGTCACATAAATGACAATAGAAGTACCCCCTCTTTCTGACAGGTCGTTTTCTGACACTCCACCATTCTAACACCTTTCACTTACACAAAGAAGTCATTAATTCAACACATGCTCAACTCTTGCAACTTTTCTCATCTGTTCTAAAGGCTAAAATTGCCCTCCCCATGTTGGTTTGAATATACAGGTGCAATCTTGCTATATATGAATTTTTAATACACAAATTTGACTCAACTTGAATGGCCAATGCAAATCAAAGTTTAAAAACTGTTTTTCTACTATTGTAGAGAGGCAGTCATGCTAGCAATCATTCAATTCTTCAGTTGAGCTGGGCAAAGGTTGGGGCCCTTTGCATTTCTAACTGCTGACTGCCTCTCTACATCAAGAAGAAAAGCTGATGAAAAGCTGGAAGTGGATCTTTAAATCTGTTTTCCTGCTGTTTTTTATCCATGTGAGGTTCTGGAACAGAACCCTAGTGGATAATGGCCACCTGTAACATGGCGATTACAGTAATCTAATAGGGAGGATCAAAACGTCCTATGATTCAATTTCTTATACGTTCTGCATGCTTGTGAAACCATCTCAGTGCATGAAATCCATTATATAAATGCTAATAACTTTGCCAGTTAGTTGTCTAGTATATTTGTTACTCAAATATTTGTACAGTGGCGCCTCATGTAAAGAATGCCTCACATAAAGTATGTTTCACGTAACACACAAAAATTTCTCTAGGATTCTGCTTCACATAACAAACTGTGCTTCACGTAACAAACAAACTCGTTGGCAGTTGGGGCAGACGCGCTGGCCGGCATCCTTTTTAAAAAGCGTCAGGGCTGTCTGCCCATGGCAAAAGCAACACTTCTGTGCAGAACACATCCACGGGGCAAAGGGAGAGAAGAGCAGTGGAGAAGAGAGAAGCAGCTCAGGGATAGCCAGAAGGGAGCAGGGGAGAGAGGCTCAGCATGAAGAGGAGGAGAAAGTGGGGAGACACTTGGAAAGTGTCTTGGATTGCAGCCTCCTAACCATGCCTACCCAGAAGTAAGCCCCATTGTGTTAAATGGGGCTTATTCCCAGGAAAGTGTCTTTAGGACTGCAGTCCAAGTAGACTTCATAAGATCATGCATATTGAATGCATGTTTTGAATTCAATCCCAATGTTTTGTCATCATTTTTACATTCAATTTAATATTTTTATAGGAATATTTTTTGGGTTCTGGAACCAATTGTCTGAGTTTCCATTATTTCCTATGGGAAAATCTGCTTCACGTAAAGAACATTTCACGTAACAAACATGCCTCCAGAACAAATTAAATTTGTTACGTGAGGCGTCACTGTAACTCAAAACTAAAAGCAGGCCTCCCTCAGTCTTGAAAGATTATGGTATCGTGCTTGGCGCTGCATATGCTGCATGCGAAGCACAAAAGCCTGAGTTGGATTGTTATGGAGGATAGGCTGTTACCCAAGCAGCAAATCCCCCCCTCCACGCCACTGAATTAGTCCATTGGAAAGGCAGAGCCAATACGATTGGATCCAGGTGGCGTCACAGAGCTGGGCTAAGGACAGGAGCTCACCCTGTCTTGTGGGGCACAGCGTCTTTACCACTTATAATGTCAATATAACATTGGGTAGTTATTCTTCATATCCAAAAAGAGCATGTCCCTGAGATCACTGTTCCGACTGGGGACATGGTGGGAAGGTAGGGTATAATTTTTTTACTTTCCATGCTAATTTTTCACCCAAAATCCCACCTTCACAACAACTGTTTAACTGTAGAGTGGTATAATTTTCTGGAAATGTGATTTTTGATAGATAAGCATGGGTATGATCTGGACACAAAAGTGGTATCAGAGATAAAGAATTCAATACTCCATTCCTCTTTGACACAGAACCAATCCAAACTGCAACCCTGCACAGCTATACCATGTGCAAAACCCAGACTTTAATGACACTCATTTAATGTCACATGTAATGCAGCCCTCTGTGAAATTTCCATAAGAACACAGAACAGCACAATTGAGCTTCATCAGCAGCCTCCTGTTCAGGACCATGTCAAGAACCTCTGCAATTCCCCTCACATCCTTGTTGAACTAAAGCTTCACAATACACTCATTCATAGATTCCAATATTCACTATTGTATGTTCCAACAAAATAGGCTCATTGTACAACCTTTTGGCACAATGCATAAGAAAGCTCTGACGTGCAAATTCAGATTCATTTCAATAGACTTTGTGCTCACTCTCTATTCCCCCTGTGAATGTGTCTGTGTTGGTGCACATGCATGTGTACACATGTATAGTTATACTAGTCAACAACTCTTTAAAACTAGGTAGTATCCTTTAAAATGTAGTTTTTGGCTACTCAAAAACCTCTAACAATGTTTGATGCCTTCTGCTGGTTCATTTGGTAGAATCAATGTGAAAAATATGAATCAATTCATTGAATCATAGAATCCTAGAGTTGGAAGGGACCCAGTAGGTCATCTAGTCCAACCCCCTGCCTGTAACAGGAAATCCTCCTACAGCATCCCCAACAGGTGCTCATCGAGCCTCTGCTTGAAGATCCCCAGTGAGGGAGAGACCATCACCACCCTTGGCAATCTGTTCCACTGCCAAACCGCCCTCACCATCAGGAATTTTTTTTCTCGATATCTAACCGGAATCTCCTGCCTTCCAGTTTGTCAAGTAACTTGCATTACAAATTACTAAATGAGAGGGCTTCTTGAACAAGCCATTAAGGCTGATTATTCAAAGATATTCCCCCAATAAAAGCCACCGATTCCCATGGGAAGGAATCAAACTTCCATCCACACTCCAGGCATCAGATGTATTGTTTTTCTAAATAGGAGGGGAAAGTTAGATCAGAGAGGTTTCTTCTACATCCTGACTAGTCCCCATCTAGCCTCTGGGGTCAG
This sequence comes from Cryptoblepharus egeriae, assembly GCA_030015325.1. NCBI lineage: Eukaryota > Metazoa > Chordata > Lepidosauria > Squamata > Scincidae > Cryptoblepharus > Cryptoblepharus egeriae. The sequence goes on along the minus strand of JAREYC010000003.1, from coordinate 175,220,673 downwards.
GACCTGCCTCAGTTCAAGTTGTATGTGCTCAATGCCCTCTGCTCAAGAAGGAAAGGAATCCAGGGTGCCCTCAGAGACCACATTCCTGACACTCAGCATCTCCTCTATGGGCAAAATCCAGAGTAACTACGGGGAGTACTTGCTCTGGTGTAAGAACAACTTACTCTGAATTCCAATATGAATTTCCCATAGGTTTTCACTAGATAGTGCAGTAACTACTGGTGCACATAAAGTCTCTTTATGTAGTTACTCTGGATTTGGAGGTTAGTCTCCCTGTCTCACTGCATAGAACGGTGGGGTTGTGGGCAGCCACTTTATGAAAAATAACGTCATTGTGATGACAGAAAAAGATGAGTCAGGATGACCCCCGAAAGGGCTTGCTGCAGCTGCAGAGAGTCATTTGACAGAAATACCTTCAAAACCTAAAAGAACCCTCAATGCATCCAAGTTGAGAAATACAATTTCTCTTCTTGGCAAAAAAAAGATGGACTAAGGAACCAAAAATTTCTTCCCTGTTGCCTAGAAACTAACTGTTTAGCAACAGTCTTCTCAGGAAAGCAAGAGGATTTTTGAATGAGAACTTCAGTGAGTCTGCTTTGCTGACGTCACCCCCACAACTCACTCCGCAACCCTTAGTCATTCCTGAGTCAAGCAGCATTCTTCATTTGGGCAACTGGAGAGCTGCCCATGAGTGAACTGTTGCTTTAGTAATCCACATATACCAGTTAATTTATAATTAACAATGGGATCTACCCTTGAGACTGAACTGGTCCAAGGAGAAAACATTTTAAAATACGGATCCATAGCCAATTTACATTTGCACACATGCAGGCATATACATAGGCCTGGCACAAACAGTCAACAGGTGAGGTGCCCTGGAGAGCAGCATTTTCAGAGTTCAGGTAGTAATAGCAGGAACTATATGTTTGATACTACCCTGCGACGATGTGCAGGTCAAAACAACCCCGTACACCAAGAAAATTGTATTTAAGAGATGCCAGGACTAGGACATTTCCCACTGGCCTTGTGCAGAATTTCCAAATCTAGCTACAAGCAAAAAAGGGGTATAATGGGCTCACAGTAGGTCCCCCATATATAACACCAATATACACCAAAAAGTTCCTGTAAGCAAAATCAAAAATATTTCAAAATTATAGACCACATATATAGGAACTAAAGCACATTCAGGTATACTGATTGTGAGCTTCCCAGTTACATCTGGTTGGCCCTGAGAACCAGGATCTAAATAGGTAATTGGCCTGATCCAACAGCATCCTTCCAATATTTCTCATCATATACCAATAAAACCAAGGAGGATACGGAAGCCAGTATTTTCAAAGCTCAATTTTTGTAGGTTATGCAATAGTGTAGACCACACATCAACACTTTCAAATGTTCTACACTGAATTTGCTTAACATATAGAGGAGGGGGCAGGATTGCCCCAGTAGGCCTGCCCACTCTCAGGCATTCAGCAGAAAGTGCAAAAGGACTTTCTTCATATGTATAGCTGTATTGCATAGGGTCAGCCACACTATTAAGAACATTTGCATGATCAGGGTTCCCACCAGGCATGGGCCCAAGTCGGTTCGGGCCGGATCGCCTGAACCGGTTGTTCCCAGGACCCCGCCGCTACCAAACCGGTAGCAGCGGGGGTTGCCTGAAAACCCAGCGTACCGGTTCAGATGCTGGGGGAGGAGACACACTGCGAGTGCGCTGACCTCGGCGCACGCGCAGTGCGTCTCCTCCTAGTGGACGCACTGTGCGTCTCCTCCCACGAGAGGAAATGCTCTGCCTCTCCTCCAGCGGGAGGAGACACTCTGCCTTTCCTCTCGCGTGAGGAGATGCTGTGTGTCTCCTGCAGCAAGAGGAGACACTCTGCGCACGCACCGGCCTCGGCGCCTGTGCAGAACATCTCCTCCACCTGGAGGAGACACACTGCACATGCACCGAGGGCAGCGCATGCGCAGAACATCTCCTCCAGCTGGAGGAGACGCACTGCACATGCGCAAACCCTGGCGCTGGTTGATAATTTGGCAGGATATGGCGAACCGGTTGTTGGCGTGGGCTGGGCGCATCTCTGATTTCCACTTGTATGACAGAACTAGGGTTACCATATTTCCTGAAAAACAGGGACAATCCCGATTTTGGGGGATTGTGTTTACATACGGGCAAATGCAACAGAGGATCCTGTCCCGATTTTGTCTTCCCGTTCCAATATAGGGAGGCAAATACATGTCCGTGCTCTGCTTGAACCCTCCCCCCCAAGAGTGGCGCAGAAGTGTCTTATGAACTTTTGTGACACCCTCAGCTCAGCACAGGATTTATGCTGGTCTGGCCTAAATGAATGTTAGGATTGCAGCCAAAGTCAGTGTATTGGGAAACATCAACTGATGGGGTTCAACTGTCCCCATCCATATATTCAGTACACTGTTTCAGTATTTTTTTTAATAAGGGTGTACACGGGTAATAAAAAATATATGACTCTTCTAGCCCCACTTAGAAAAGTTTTCTTTTCAATGGCAATAGATTATAAATGCCGTCTCCCAAGTATTGTATTCAACATTTTTCAAGTGTTTAAACAGAACATATTTAATATTAAATTATATGGTGCTAAACTTGGAATGGATTATACCTTTGGAATTAAAAACATTCATCTGTTGGCTTTGTACCAAACAAACCCTTGTCTTGGCATTTAATGCAAACGTGAGAAATCTGGCTTAATAAGCAATTCAGGGTAAGAATATTCAGAAGTCCTATGCAAAGCTTCACTTTCATTTACAAAGAAATATACCTGATAATTTGGCAGGGAGTTTCTAGCTTTTTTCTTTGACTTTACCAGATAGTACAGCGCATTTCATTTTTAGAACTCCTAAATTTATAGTGCTAACGAAGAAACTAAGTTACCATAAAAAAATACCCAAATCCAGATTTGCCATAAATCAAGAAGGAGGCATTTGTGGGTGAAATTAGTGAGTAGAAAAACTGTGTAACTGTTCCTGTGCCAGCCTGTTCTGCCTGCAAATAACCCCAGAAACATTCCATTGGGATGAAGTAATAAGAGGCTCTCACAGAGACAGATCTTCCCCCAAATCCAGAGTAACTACAGGAGCACGTAAGAGACACCCGTAGTTACTGCATCACCTAGTGAAAGCCTATGGGAAATTCATATTGGAATCCAGAGTAAGTTGTTCTTACACCAGAGCAAGGACTCCCCGTAGTTACTCTGGATTTTGCCCTAAGTTAGAGCAAGGCATGTGGCATATGTTATAAAGGGGCCTGCCTCACCACCCACCCCTTGACCCATTATACCTCTCTATACCCTGTTCCAATCTTTCTTCACTCCTCCGCCAATCTGTGTAGAACTCACCACAGCTGGTCTTCTGCAGGCTGGCATATGAGTTCTGGCTCACAGTTTGGGAATCACTGCACTAATGAATTGTTACTGAAAATACAAGCGCAAAAGATCTTTAAAGTATTTCAATTCCTGCAATTTTCAAAATTTCAGAACTGAATAAAAATCTAATATCTTCCCTGTGGAGAGAGGAAGAGGAACTTTCCTGACTCTTGGGAAAAGCCATTCTTACTTGAAGGCAGCGATCTCCATACTTTTTGGCTAGAGGGCCACATCTAATACCTGGCATGGTATAAAGACCCAGAAGAAAAACATTAAATGTAAAATTTAAATAAATACATTAAAGATGGGACTTTGATGAATGAATAGGAATGAATAAATTAATGAATGGGCTCACTTTACCAGGATTTCTGCAAGCACCAACATGTATCACAGAAATAAAGTACATACTCAATGGATCCCACTTACCCATCTCCCATGCATCTTCAGAGAGCTCAGAAAGTTTGGGCAAAAATCTGGAAGTGGGAGTTTTGGGGTTTTTTTGTCTCTTGGAACAACCTACAGGCTTCCAATGCATAACTGGATGTGTTCAGTAGTGGGCCAGAAGCTTGCAGGGGATTAGAGGCTGGCCACAGGCCAGATAGAGCCTGGCCATGGGCCAGATCTGATCCCCCAGCCTGGGTTAGGAGACCTCTGCTCTAAAGGAAAGCATGAGAAAGCAGAGAATGCACTCTACCCAACTCCACCAAGGCTAAGGGGCAGCTATGGGGCATTGGGCAAGGCTCTGTAAGGGAAAGTGCCACTCTACCAAGTGGAGTGGTAGAAGGTAGCCAAGGTGGATTGGGGAGCTCTATGATTCTTCCACATATGATTCTTCCATTCTATGATTCTTCCGCTCTTTCATTTATGATAGCACTGATGAACAACTTTTTATAGGATTCATTAATCCACATGGAAACACTGTAATACTTTTTTCACAAACCACCAATAATATTTACCATTCTGTTGTCTGATACACATTTTTGAACACCACTTAATATGCATTCCTTTAAATTAATACTTGAAATCTATTTCTGCAGATTTTAAAGGTGTCTACGTTGTTGAAGGCCTTCCTCACCCTGCAAAGATTGTGGTCAAATTCTTTTTGGTGACCACACACAAGCAACTAACACATGTATTTAGGATGAAGAAACTGTCCAAGAACCTATTTTCTCCATATTAATGGCATTATTTCCTACATATATAAAAGTGGGCATCTCAAGATGTTGCAGATGGCCAGAAATGTTGGCCATAGGTCTCCAATAAAACACACATTAAGGTGAATAAGCTGCTAGAAATTTCACACCAGATGTTATACAAAGCTTTCAGCCATTAAAGTAACTTAGAGCAGCTGTATACATAAAATGTATATAGTTAGCCATGGTCATCAACATAGGTAATGCATATATGTCCATACCCAGCAGGAATAGGGCTGCTCCTCATGACCCCTTAAAATCTGACAACATAGCTAATTGGTTTATATGACCTCTGAGTCATTTAAAAGTTTAACCAATACACATGTTGAAAATTCCTCATATACATTAAGCGGCCTTAATTAAATACAGATGCCCTGAACAAAGATGTCAGTTACTAAGTACCATGTAGTGCATTTATACAGAAAATACATGCCTGTTCTTTATTGTTGTTAACATGATTGCAAACATTATTAGCCCACCAAGGAGCTCTCAGGTAGCAAACCAACCCACTGACAACACCATGGCCTACCTCTCCAAATTACCAACCAAAGTGGCAAGGTCACCTAAGGTCATCAGAGGGGGCCCTACTGACTGTGCTGCCAGAAAAGGGGGGGTGAGAGAAATAAGGCCTTCTCGGTGGAGGCACCCCAGCTTTGGAACTCTCCCCCTCCCCCCAGAGCTTAGGAAAGCTCCCTTGATACAGAGCTTCAGGCAGAGCCTAAGAACTTTTTATTTTAAAAAAGCATTTTATTGAGGTGGAGGTTGGGGGTTATATTTTTTAACTTAATGTAGGTTTTTAATGCTTTTTATTGTTTTATTGAATGTTTTTAATATATTTTACTGTCAGCCCCCTTGCGTGGGCTACAGCCTGAGAAAGGCGAGGTACAAATTTATTAAATAAATACATAAAATAAGTGTCTGTGTTCCGCTGAAACCTAAAAGCATTTGAGATATTACTACAAAACCAAGTTTCCCCAGCTATAGATCAAATTACCAGTAAATGCTTATGCATATACATCGGCTACGGGTGGCACAAGTGGTTAAGACACTTTGCCTGTTAACCAGAAGGCCAGGATTCGATATCCAGGTCCCCACAAGACAGGGTGAGCTCCTATCCTTAGCCCAGCTCTGCGATGCAGCTGGAACCAATTGTATCGGCGCTGCCGTTCCATTGGACTATTTCAGGAGCATGGAGAGAGGGGATTTGCTGCTTGGGTAACAGCCTATCCTCCATATTAATCTACCCAGGCCTTCGTGCTTCGCATATAGCATCGAGCATTGAGCATAGTCTATTAAGCCTGATGGCTGCCAATGCAATATACTGTTTACAAATGAACAGCCAACACTTCCAAAGTGGTACACTTCATCAGATGGAGTCTTCTTCGTGGAACTGACAATCTGGGAAGCATAATATCAGTGGGTTGATGTAAATGAGCCAAGCAATTTACAGTTTAGGATTTTTCTGCTGGAAATGTCAAGGTTTTCACTGGCTTGCAGAAAATTGTAACAGTTTTATTTGGTGACTTGATTTTTCAGGAACAAGAGAAATAGGCAACATGTTATTTTCTCAAACAGCCAGCCAACAGACCTACAAAGTAGTGGTTTGTTGAGTCCAGAAGCATAAGAGACTTTTAATGTTTCATTCTCTATTTGTGTCGACAAATAGAGCAAACAACAAATATATTACAGGTATCCCTCATTAACTACTAGGGTTCTGTTCTGGAAGCTCCCGTGGATAAAAAAAATCAGTGTATAAAGAAAACAATGGAAAATCAGATGTAAATACCACTTCTAGGTTTCTTGCTCCTTGTTTGCACCTATCTGAATAAGGTAGTGTCTCAATATCTGCAAGAGTTTGATTCTGGGACTGAAAAATGGAATGATTGCTTACATGACTACCTTTCTACAACAGTAGAAAAGGGGTTTTTTAAACTGTGATTTATAGTGGCCATTCATGTTGAGTCAAATCTGTGTATAAAAAAAAATCAGTGTATAGCAAGATTGGACCTGTAGTCTCTTCTGGCTCTCTCTTGAGAATATAACAGCCCTGCTAGATCAGGTGCAAAGGAAGGCTTGTGTAGCCCAACTGTAAGGGCAAAATCCAGAGTAACTATGGGGAGTCCTTGCTCTGGTGTAAGAACAACTTACTCTGGATTCCAATATGAATTTCCCATAGGTTTTCATTAAGTGGTGCAGTAACTACGGGTGCATGTAATGTCTCTTACGTGCTCCCGTAGTTACTCTGGATTTGGGGGTAAGTCTCACAGTAGACAATCAAATGCCTTCAGGAGCACACAAGAAAGTACATAGGAGTGCTTCTTTCTCATGAAAGCTGAATGCACAGCCACTGTGGGATAGGTGGCCATGTAGACATCAGGAATAGGGGCAAGAGGGAGCAATCTGGCTTCCCTGTTCCTTTGGTTCATTAAATGCATGGCATACTTAAATAAAAAAATTGTTTGCACGGATCAGGAACATAATTCACCCAGGCTGCAATGTCAAACTCCAGTGAGGCTGACACAAGTTCTGCCACAAGTCCTGTGCTAGCCTGGCGGTGTCACAAAAGTGCCATAATGCATTTCTGTGCCACTCCTGGGAGGAGTTAGGCCAATGCACAGACATGCACTAGCTTCCCCACACCACCATGGGAATGGGGAGACAAGTGAGTTTTGCTGGAATAAAATGGTTAGGATTGCACCCTCAGTGATGTAAAGTAGCAGATAGCAGTTACTTATGGGCATGTTCTCTCTTTTTATTGTTCATGAAGCTCCAATACTCTTAGGTGAAGATTTAGAGAAACACTCACTTAAGCCACGGATCTCCAGAGGAAAAGAACTGAGGGCACAATCCTAAACAATTTCGGCCAATGCATTTCAACCATTGTCCCATTCCTGCAGTGGTTTGGGGAGGATGGTGCATATCAATGTGCTAGCCTAACCCACACCATGAGTGGCACTCCCAAAGACCACTGCAATCCTAATCCTAGTTTAACAGACCAGTGAAACAAAATCCATCCTTAAAAATCTACCCATACCTTATGTCCAAGATTTGTTGTGGTTGGGACCAGTGACCCTTAAGAAACCTTTTTTTTTTAAAGCTCTGATCAAATTTTTTTTGGGGGGGGGGGAGAAGGGGGCTTCTATTTCAGCTCAACAAAAGTGTTCAAATAATGGTTCAGATATCAGGTCTGCTCTGTAAAAAAATGAAAGGTCCATTTTTCAGCATAATTTTCAGTGTACAGTATGCTTAACTCCCTGAAGGAATCTGTAATATGGCATCCAGTTCTAGCTGCCACATCTCAAAACAGATATAATGAACTGGAAAAGGTGCAGAAGAGAAAAACCAAAACTGGGTTAGGACACCTGGGTCATGAGGAAAGATTGTAGCATTTGTGGCTCTTTAGAACAGGGGAATATAAATGTTTTCAGCCAGAGGGCCGCATCAAATACATGGTGCAGTTTCAAGGGCCACAAAATAAATGTAAATATAAAATTTAAATAAATACTAATAAATAATAAATATAAAATATAAATAAATTTAAATAAATAAATTTCAAGTCAAATAAAATTCATGGTGTACAGTGCAATTCTAGGCATGTACACTCAGAAATAAATAGCATGGTATTTGATGGGGCTTACAGGAAGTGGCAAAATAAAATTGTGCCCAGGTCAAGGAAGTATTCACAGCCCATACATCATGCCAAATGTGCCAGTGGAGCAATCATGCTGGCATGTTGCACTCCAAACTGGAAGTGAGCTTCAGTGATTAAAAAAAACATGCTTACCACCACATGTTTACCAAACATGTTTACCACCACAGCCAATCCAGGCTCCTGTTCCACCCTGGGCCAGGACCCCCCAAAATGGTCAGAAAGGGTCAGATCTGACTGATGATCATATTTGAGATTGGGTGAAAATTTCTACCTAAGTCAAACCACACACTCATTGACAGCTGAGTGTTTCAGTTTCCCAGCAGCAGAAGGCTTGGCCTATTTCTCTGCAACTTCTCACATTATTTACAAGCACTTTTCAGGTTTGGATGCCTCACTGGCCAATTGTATGGTTGGACTGGAAGAAGGGGGATCATAGCCCCACAGCATGGTCTGACAGGGTATAACAACCTTGCTGAAGCTAAGAAGCCTGTGTCTGTCATGAGCAGTCACCACCAGCTCCCCAGAAGAAAGGTGGGATATCAAAGGAATCATAATAATTTATTGTTAATGAATTAGCAATTGAACACTTGCAAAATGCTGATTTTTTTCTGCTATGACTTGCTATTGTTGTAAATACTTGGGGCACAGCTTTGCTGAAAGTAACATACCCCCAAATCCAGAGTAACAACAGGAGCACATAAGAGACTTTACGTGCACCCGTAGTTACTGCACCACCCAGTGAAAACCTATGAGAAATTCATATTGGAATCTAGACAAAGTTGTTCTTACACCGGAGCAAGGACTCTTCATTGTTACTCTGGATTTTGCCCATACGATGCAAAATTTTAAAGTCCCTTTGTGACTTTTGGTTATATTAGCACTTCAAAAGAGGAAGTCCAACATGTATATTGTTACATTTTTAAACAGGCTCTTTCCCATGCAAGGCACATGCCCTTGCTCTTTCCCTTTCCACCTGAGCATCTAGCATCTGAAATGTCTGTATTAGAGAAATATATATTCAGCCCTGCCAGATGCTCTCTTGCCTCTGTTTTTATGAGAATGTATTTCAATGACCACAAGAGGGAAGCCTTTTCCTATCTTCACCCCAGCATGTCAGTTCAATGAAAATCCCATGGATGCTGCTGAAAGACTGGGATAGAAGTTATTGCTAGTTTCAAATTTAAATTTCTACTCAATTGGATTTCTCTAAAAGTATTCAAGACATTACCATGTTGCAAACATCAAACTTCTTTTCTAAAATACTACAATTTTTTGAACACAAAAGTTCAAAAAAGAATTTTGTACCCCAAGTACACAAAATAAGTCAAAAATAAATAAGATCTGCAGGCTTCATTAACTTGGGATTGTTGTCACGTGGCTTAGAGTAGACCATCCTTGCCTGTAGGAATACCGGTTTCAGATATGCCTCCTCCATTATTTGGTCATTGGATGAATTCCACCCAGGACCAGGTTCAAGGAGGTTATCACTTTTTACACACCTTCTAAAAGAGAAGTTCCCAAGAAGCCTTTTCAACTTAAATCATCACCCTCTTAAAAAAAGAAAAAAAGAACTAAAGGGGACACAAGGAAAGATAATCCACATTACTGATAACCTATAAGGAAAAAAATCATAGTAGAGAAAGTAGTGAAGTCATGGTTGATACTGGATGTGTGTGGACAGGCCTCTTCTGCTAACTCAACTAGTTTTTGCTAAATAAAACAGGCCTCCATCAGTCTTGAAAGACTATGGTATCGTGCTCTTTATGCCTAATAAAGGTCTATTGGATTGGTATCATGCTCAGCGCTGCATACGCTGCATGCGAAGCATGAAAGCCTGGGTTAGATTCTTGTGGAGGATATGCTGTTACCCAAGCAGCATATCCCCCCTCTCCATGCCACTGAAATAGTCCAGTGGAAAGGCAGAGCCAATACGATTGGATCCAGCTGCGTCGCAGAGCTGGGCTAAGGACAGGAGCTCACCCTGTCTTGTGGGGCTGACCCGGGTCTCAATCCCTGGCCTTCTGGTTAACAGGCACAGTGTCTTAACCACTTGTGCCACCCACAGCCCACCTAAACAACTAGCTAAATAACTACTTGCTAAATAACTAGCTGGAAAAATCCAGTACATCATAAGGGAAGAAAAGTAGTCTTCAAACATGGAAAAACCTGGGAAAGGGATTGTGATTTATGATATATTTATCCCAGGCCATGATCTGAAAGCATATGAGTCAGCCACCCTGCTGAAGCTACACACTGTCTATGCCTGGGAATCTCTTAAGTGATGACTTTAGTTCAGCAGAAGCAAGCCAGGATATAAATGTAGTAAAATCAAACCCAAACTGAATCCAGTGGCATGTAGGTAAATGCAATTTGGACCAGTTCAACTGAAATTTTTGCTTTCTGTAGTTCAGGAAAAGAAAAGTACTTGTTCAACAAGTTATGCATTTTTGAAACTCCACTGTCAGAAAGTACAACCTAACTTTGATCACCAGTCCAATGCCTGTCTGGTTCCCTTTTATATATGTGGCAGTGGCACTACCAGGGTTTGCATAACCTGGTGGGAGTGCTAGCGCATCACCCCTTGATAGACCGCTTCCTATACAGAAGGTGGGGCAACAACCCAGAAGTAGTTGTGGAGATGTATTATTGCCCTGCCCTCCATTTTTTGGCCATACCTAACCAAGCCTCTTAAAGCACAATCCTTACCATTTCTACTCAAAAGTAAGCTCCATTGCATTCAATAGATCTTACTCCCAGGAAAGTGTCTTTAGGATTGCTACCAATTTCTTCTTTTTTATGGAGTGGGGAGGCTGATTTTTGGAGGATTTGCTGAGCTCCGATTTCATCAGATTGAGATCATTCTTGTGGCCTTTTTGCCAGACCTTACATGAGCCAAGGCAAATGTGCATACTTATGAGTAAATGTGAATGTGTGATATTTGGAGAGGGCTGTGTTTGTTGGATTGGGACCATTCTGGTGTTGTTGGATTCTTCTCAGCCTGCCCTTTCCAATGGACTAAGGCAAGTTCACCTACTTGCGAATAATACAACTAAGAATAGGGCTCCATTCATTTTATTGTTTTCTTGTTTTTTGGCCACAACTTTTGAAAAAGGGAAATATTTCACATCCAATGGTAAAATTCACATCCAATGGTATATAGCATGATGGTGTCATTCCTAACCATCTCATTCCTATCCATCTCAGTTTTAGTGTGTCATCCCACAGCATGTCACCCTTGGCAGTATCATCCAGGATGGACTGCACCTCACACACCCCTTAGCTATGTGGTACATGCTCCCCCTTCAGGTGAGTGTGTAACCTCTTGAAAATGTTTTACATTCCTTATTTCTGTGTTTTTGTAATTCTCTTACCGTTTGTTGTTCTTAAATCTGCATCCATCATTTGTTTATATTATTTTATTGGAAAAGGTATCTTCTCAGTTTGCTGTTTATCTATGTTTAAGCATATTTTCTAAAATCATAGGGTCTCAGTCTCAGCCTCGTCATTTATCTGGCTTCTGGAAAAGAAAAACTTTGTTTAATAAGGTTTATATTTCTCTTTTTTAAAAAAGTTGGTTCCTCCCCCTCCCAAAAACCCTGTAATTGCAAACTGAACATTTCCAATGCGCTTGAGGCAACTATATATACATCTGCAGGCCCACGTGAATGTACATATGTTCTGGACCTCTTGGGAATCTGTTCCCGTTTCTCTGGGTTGCACATTTTTCCATTGTGTGGCTATGCCAATTCCCACCCAATGTGTAACGAGACCTCATAACACTGTTGGTGATATTAATATCAGTGTAATTAGTAAGGCTATTTATACCTCCACAAACAGCCACTAATTGGAAGGACTTATATCCAACTACAGATTAACCTCATTGCAGTAGGCAACCACTTGGGTGCCTATTCTCACTTGAGGATGACAGTAAAAGTTGCTGAGACATATTGCTGTAACATGGGGAGAAAAATGCCATGTTAGAAATGGAAGCCTTTTGACAGATGACATGTCACTACTTCAATAAGAACTTCCAGACTAAGATGCAAAGCAATGCAAATTATTCACATAGATGCTAAATAGCCACCTCAGTACATTTCCAGCTGGCAGGTACCTTCTTTGCCTACTACATTGCTTAAGATCAACAAAGTGCACACTTAAGGTGAGGTATAGCAGCCTAAATTTGTTAGGATTGCACCCTAAATTATTTTCAGTAATAGTCATGACTTAAATAAATAATGGCTGGGAAATAAACAGTGAATATTTCCCACAAGCAGGAGATAAAAGTCAGTTTTCTTCTCTGCAAATAGTACTCAGCAACATACAGCCCCTGCATCTTGAGGTTCAATGGAGCAATTGTGGACCTATAGTCCACTGTGTAGACCTGTAGTCCACCATGAATGGTTAGGATAAACTTTCGTTGGGAGTGGTTAGGAATGGTTAGGATCAAGTCATCTGAGCCAGTGACCCATAACATCCATACGCATTAACTTCCAACCACCAACCAACAAGCTGCAAGAACTCTACATCATCAAAACTCATGAGAACATTTTTTCTGCTATGATTATAAACTTTACATAAACTTTCAGAGTTAATTCTAACCCCAACTCCTATTCCCATCCCCATTCCCATCAGAAACCACAATTCACTTAATAACCCCTGACATTGTTCCACTTACTCATCTCCTTCTTTCCGACATAAGGATTCTACTACCTCCCAATATAAACTTCCATTCCACCCCTCTGTGACCACACCCCACACTGGGTTCTGGGATCTACTTTAAAAGTAATCCAAACCAATGACCAACCACACCCAAATTTCCTATCAGTAGCATCACTTGGGTTGGTGTCACCTAGTATGGTAACTCATTGTGCTGTTCATACCACACCTCGTATGATAACCCCATTATTCATTTATTTGTTTTACTGTATAGCAGTATAGGTCACCCAACAAAGCAGTTGCCAACAAGAACCAGTGGACAATAAATCAGGTGCCAACTCTGATGACAAAAAACACACAGGAGTTAGTATTAGAGCTGATCATAGAAATAAGAGCTCATTCATACACTTACTGGTTACATGCTGTTTCATAATAACACCTAACAGATTTTTAGAACAATTAGTCTTATTGGTCAGTTTTAATTTAAGAAAATCCACTTTTTGTTACGTAGTGCAATTGTGTCTTTTTATGGACTATAACTTTTGATAAAACACAGATAACGCAAACCTGTTTTCTGATTATTATGTATGAAATTCTGCATTGAATGAGAAATAACATGATGGTATGATTCACAAACTCAAGGTTTTGACAGTTTTGGTCACTAGTGGTGTCACCTCTCCCTGCAAGTAACCCTGGGTCATTAATAATTTTCTGGGCCTAGGGTCAGCCAATTAAGGCAATGGTCACGTGCCTATGAAATAAGGGATCTTGGCTGCAATCCTAAAGATACTTTCCTGGAAGTAAGACCAGTTGAACACAATGGGGCTTACTTTTGAGGAGACATGTTAGGATTGTGCTCCTTCTCTGACCAGGCTAAACCCAGACTCTTCTGTACTGGAGGCTATAGTCGTACAATGAAAGGGTGAAAGGTCATAAGAAAGACTTTGCCCCCAGCAACCTGCCACTGGCACACTTGGGACTCCTTCAATTTTGATTATCTTGGATTACAGAGGCACAGCACAATTTCTCTGTTATGGAGCCTTATTTTAGCCTCTTGCAATACAATGCTTGCACATTAAGGTTCCATTAGCACTCATTTACCCCTTCTCCAGAACTATTAGTATTAATACATATTCCTGGCAGTCTATGGGATTCTATCTGTCTGCACTACAATTTGCAGAATAGTTCTAATTTACAGTGACTTATACAGTGAGGCTGTCAAGAAATGTTGATACTAAAGTACTTCATTCTTCTATATGAAATGTTACAGCAAAACCAAATAAGGAGCTTCCCTAAAGCATAAGAAATACGGAAGCTGCAGCATGTAATCCAGATATGTTGCATGATCAAAGTTAAGATAATTGCTGCACTGACTATTTTCTAATTTGTGGTTACAGATGGAGAACTCTGCTTTGAGCATACAAATATTCCTAGAAACACTTTCCTTGTACAAAATATTCACTTTTTCACTGGTATTTTACCAGTGGTTTCAGTATCTTCTGTGATTGCCAGTAGTTTTAGATATCTGATTCCAATCAGTTAGGAATCACATAGTGAATGGGAGTACATCCCACATTATATAACCACTCAGATTTGGCTACATATCTAAAATGGAATCAACGGAAAATGAATATTTTCTGGATTTGTCACTAGCTGGGGTGATCTCAGCCAAAGATTCAATGAATAATTGGTAATGTCAATATAATTGGTCATGTCGGTATATTACATTGCCAGTCAGATTTGGCTACATGATGACATTATTCAAAGCAGATGAATGAGAAAAGAGAGCTAGAGATTTTAAAATGAATACTTTATCAAATAATGTTAAATTTTTATCAAAAGAGGGATGTATCACAGGGGGCACACTGATAAAAATGTTTCCAACTGTGAGTTCTTTTAGCTCCTTAAAAAACACATATTTTTAATTTCTCACTATTGAAGTAACACGTAGAAAAGCCTTCCATAACAGTAGATGTCGAATCCTGCACTAATCAGATTTTTTTTACTGAAGTTATGCACAACTACATTATGAGCTTTGAAAACAATGAAGTGAGGGAGCAGGTGAGAGGAACACCCTTAACCCAACAACCAAGGTAATAATTTTAAAATGGAAGTTTTTTGCTAAGCAGCACATGCGCATGTGTGCATGTATGCACACATCTCAACAGCAAGCATAGGAGGGTGTTTTGCAAAATAATAGCAAAACAGCTGCCCACACTATATGTCAAAAATTGCTATTGCTTTTTGAAATTCCCTTATACAATTGCCTTCTCTGGGTTAAAAAAGAAATCTCAGCTGATGAAAAGCTGCTTTGGCAGTAGAGTGGCGGGCTGGAACAAACAAGGCACGTGTCCCACATTCCGAGTCTGGAATTGTTGCTTTGTACCTGTTTCTCTGTACTTTATGTGCTAATTAAAGTTGGCACTTTTTTTGGCAGGACTCCAGAACTGCATGGTGATAGGAAAATTTCAACAGGTGAAGCTCTTTCAATCACTAATTCATGCTAAAAAAAGGGGAAAGAAAGATGAAATTCTTGCATGTCTGCCAGTCACTAAAATTATGGAAGAAAAAGATGTTAAGTATAAACACACAAAGCTGTATTTAGGAAGTCAGACCTTAAGGAAGTCAGACAGATTCAGGCAGGGGTGTTTCCCTACCCTATTTGGACATGCTAGCACCTTCTTTCCTACAAATGAATTAGGGTCTCTCCTTGAGGGTTCGAATAAGAACTCAGAGAAATACAAAGCAACAGTTATTTTAGCCCTTAAGATAACTTTGGTTCATGCTCTGATCTAAATTAGGACTTGAAGTGCTTCACTCATGCTGTACCGACAAAAGGTTTATGTGGCAGGTATAAAGGGTTTTGCTCCCTTTGGCATGTGGAGGTGTTTGATTTCAATGCTGTTGCTTCACTCTAGGTTTTGTGGTGTGGTTTTTATATAAGCCAATAACTGCATTCCAAACCTCTGACGGAGTGGCTGGGTATAAATGGTTTAATAAAAACAAATACATTTAATCCCTGCACGACTAGATCACATGGAAGAGAAATCAGTAGAGCAAGTGGCACTTAGAACACAATCTTAATCATGTCTACTTAAAAGTAAACCCCTTTGTGTTTAATGGGTCTTGCTCCCATGAAAGTGTGTTTAGGATTGCAGTCTTAACCAAATAGAGGTTTGGTTAAAGTAGAAGTTAAGTAGAGGTTGTAGCCCAGACAATTCAGCTAATGCAGTGCACCAAGACAATATGGAGCTGCTGTTGTTGAGTTTTCTTCTCTTGCTCTTTCAGGTCCTCGACTTCATCTCCATCCATGTCAGAGCAACATTAAAGACTTGCAGTCTATAGGGGGGTCGACTTGCAGTTTACAGTGATAGTGAAGGAGGTAGAAAGACAGGAGAAGGAAAGAGCAGAAGGTTGAGCAGACATGCCATCCCACGCTGCAGGTTTAAAAGATAATGCTGAGCTTTCCTAGACCAGGTTAAACACACACCTTTTGGCTTGAATCAATGCATGGCAAGGGATGTTTGGGGGGTTCAGCATGCTTTTGGTAATGTCCACGGGGTGGTGATGCCATCACATCACAAAAATTTTTAAATCTTGGTATTTTAGAATTATACAATGCATAATTTATTTGCATAATTACAGTGTATAATGTAAAATGCAATGAAATAAACCATGTTGAAATATTTAGGTTCTATCAAAATGAACAGTCAAACATCAGCATGGGTGGGGTGATGGTACATCACCTCACCCGCCACCTGGAGTGTTCCTCCACCACTGCATGGGAGGAGGTTTAGTGTAGGTGTCATGTACTAGCCTCGCATTCGTGGTGATGAAAACCTAGAGACCCACTGGCTTGAATGGATGTGAGGAGGAAGAGAGTGGCTTTTACAAGTATCTACTTGTGTGATCGAAGTCTGTTGCCCTGCTTTTGCATTCCACAAAAAGTCTCACGTGAAAAGAAACTAATGGTCCACATTTCCAGCACTAGTATAACTGTAGTGCAGCCCAGAAGTAAAGGAACAAATGTTCTCATAACTTGAGGAGGCCTCTGTGACTGCCTCTGCCACAACAGGAGGCACACCACAATGTGTAAGCTACATTGGCATGACTGCATCAGCTCTAGAAAATTGGGTATGGTTTGGACTCCAAATAAAGTTATTTAGGACTGTTGGTTCTAAATAACTGGCAGATGTCATAATCCCCTAACACAGTTGTTTCCCTTATAACAGTGGATTATGGGTCAGGTTTAGTGGGTCACAAAAGGTATTTGAAACATTAAGAAAAGAACTATGCAAGCCTCCTTGTCCAGCTTGCAAAGAAGATCATTAGCTGGAATGGAAATCTATGGTTTGATGTAATCTTCATAGCCCCAAATTAAATGTCACATTTAAAATTTTCTGATTTTCTCTAGTATAGATGAAGCCTTTTTATCCACAAAGGTTCTTTTCCCAGACACATACACACGTACACACACGCAAACATACATACAACAAAGATACCAAAACTACAGATAAAATCCACTGTTTTTAGAGCCCACTTTTGCACCAGACATGAATAGAGTCCTGCACAGCTTCCCCCAATCTTGAAATGCCTTATAGAGGCATAAAAACACCCTTTCTGGTTTTTTGAAAAACCAGAAATCATTGGGTTTTTTGGCCTGAGATGGCCATTCTGAGGATCAAGGAGGCCACCCTGCCCTCAGAACACCCTCCAGATGTGACCAGAGTGCAGCTACAGTTGTATTTAGAGGATCCAGATCCTCCCACTGGTTCTGAAACTGAGGATGATTAATAAATCTGTGGGTACCAAACCTGTGGATAACATGCAGGGCAGCCTCCACAGAACCTCTGACTAGTAGACCCTGAAACATAGTTGTGTGGTTTCAACCATGTACAGAAGGTCCTCGATGCTACAACCAGTGATGGACCGAGCCTCCCTTAAGATCCGGTACGCCGGAAGTCAGGGGGCGGGGCCGGAGTCAGGGGCGGGGCGGGCCCTAACCAGGTTGAACTGCGCATGCGCCAGACTTAGCGCATGCGCAGTGCGTCCCTTGAAGCGTCCTTGGCTCTTGCAGCCGCGGGTCTGGCCGGTATGCTGTCGTCCGCCCTGGTGGAAGACCCGGTACGGGCGCGTAGGCCCGTACCGGTATCTGCCCACCTCTGGCTACAACCTCTTTCTCACAGATGCTCTGAGGTCATTGGCAGGGAAGAACAGAGCTGCACCATCTGAAGCTGCTGATCTGACTGTATCCTTATGGTAGAGGCCAACAGACTGGCAGTAATCTGCCGCTCTCATTCATTTTCATTATGTAAGATCTAAGATTTCCTTTATGTTTCCTTTATGTTTCCCTACTCAGGTTACAATTCAAATTATGCTTGTCAAACTACCAGACAAATTTATTTTTGCAAGGCCATTAATATATATATTGGCATATGAATTGTAGTTTGGCCTTCACATTGCAGATTCTTATCTCCTGGGTCCCTTGTTTGTAAAGCAAGTTTTCCACATCAAATCACATTTCACTATGAACATAGGATTGCAGTTGCATCCTAAGAGAGCTAATGCTAGCCACAGTAGACTGTACTGGCTTAGATGACTTTGTATAAAGCTGCTTAATACATTTGTATGCCCAAAGACAACAAAAAGATTTCATGATTAATGAATCCATGTCTTTGTAGCCAAACCCCAGTGTTGGACCGCTTGATGAAATGGGTATATGGTATATGGCTATATGGGTAAAGCAGCCTCATGTGTCTCCCTTGATATTTATATCTGGCCTTTAATTTACCTTTAGGTATGTTCTTCTTTTGCAAAATATATTGATTTCCTTCAGTCTACTTGATGATAATTTTTTTTCTGTCAAATCACTCTATAAACAGCTAAATGGATTCAATTGAATTAAATAAATCCTTTACTTCATGACATGATTTAGAATCAACATCCAAGCAAGCACATTTAGCCAATTCAATTATATCAAGAGTTAGAGAGAATCAATGTACAAATCTCCAAATGCTGAATCAAGGGCAAATTACATATTACACAACATCAGAGTGTAATGAAGTCATGACTCTTTGAAAGCACTCTCGGAGAAAAGTGATTTGGAATGAGCAATGATGATTTGGAAAAGAGCAAGAATGCGAGGAGGAAGATTGCTTAACCCTTCGCCTACCAATCACTTTACTCCTTAAACTTCATTCCTCTGGCTTTACTCTACAGGCTTCCAGAGCTATACTCTATTTTAAAGATATCAGATCTATACTGTATTTTAAAGACTGTAACAAATACAGTTGGTAACTCCTGCATCACTAGCAGGAGTTAAAGATATTTGGAGAATACAATTTCAAGTTTCAGAGAAAAGTGATTGGAGAGGAAAAACATAAGCACTTTTCCCTCTAACTCCATTGGCACACTTAGGGGGGGCATCAAGACTTCACTTTGCATAGCATAGTTTACCTTTCAGATTTTACTATGCAACAAAGTGGCCTTTGTTATAAAGAATGAGTGCTCTAATTAAACTAATCAAAACACTTGTTCTTCACAACAAGACTAATTCAACTATCTGCAGCTTTATATAATAGTCCATTGTAAGCAGCTGCAGATCATGAAGGAAGGTGGCACAGGCAGTTTGCTCTGAAGCCTCAGGAAGCTAAAAATGAATGCCTGCTAAGATTTTTGGTTTCAAGTTGCATACAATTCTCATTAATATATTTTGTTTTGTTCCTCAGTATTTACAGGAAACAGGGGAAGTTAAGCAACTAGCAGCAGATTATAGACAAGAACATAGAAGATATACCCAATTTCTGCCATGCTAGCTCAACACTACAACCTAGGGTGGTAGTGGCACTAATTTTGGGTCTTCACAGTTCTTTTCTTTATAGAAGCACATTCAAGTTGCTTTTCTTCCTTGGGCCTTCCAGCAAATATCTGCTTTGTATGCTTCCCTCCCACATCTCACAGGGCCAGAAATTCAGATGTCAATGTACCCAGCACTTTCCCACCGGGGAGAGAAGGTGACTTAATACTGTACCACCAGCAATTTACCTAGCATTCTATAACATTAAATACAGTGGCTGCCTTTACATCGTCAGAAACCTTTCATTAAGAAAAGTAAAATTGGAGGATTGCAAGCATGAGCATGTTGGTAGAGTTTTCTCAGAGTATGTTGGTACCTCAGAGTATGTTACCTCAGAGTATGTAGGTAGAGTTTTCTGTCAGTCACTAGTTCCAAGTCTCCTGGCATTATGTAGGCATGTGAAGCTCATTGGACTCATCAGTGCCAGCCTGGACAGGAGATCAACTGAGACATAAAACATGCTACATGAGTTCCATGCAGTGATATTTCTATAAATCTGTAATATGTCAAAACTAGAGTGGATTACTTCAGCATGGTGCTCAGCACCAGACTCCTGAGGAGGAGCTGGCAGAGGACATGATGTTTTTGGACTTTTCTGATGAGGAAGATCACCCCTGCTGGTGCTGACCTATGTACATGTCCAGGAGGCAACCTCCTGCAATAAGAAGGGAGGAGACTGTGGATGGGGAAGTGGGGGAGGGAGGCGAGGAAGGGATTGGGCCCTCAGCAGCCCTACTGAGTGAAATGTCAACATGCTGCCCAAGGTGGAGGAAGGCAGCTTGGGGAATGTCATGGAAGCCTGATCCAAAGGATAGGCAAGGGAAGCTACCTGGGTATCCCCAGTTGGATACTGCACCAGTGTGGTGGAAGCAGGAACCACCCCCACCTTGGCCTGAGCGGTGGGTGCCCCCTCCAGGGCCAGGAATCTGGAGGGAATAAAAGGGCTGATAACAGGTGGTAACAGGAGGTGGAAAGGGTGAGAGGTGGAAGAGAAAAAAGGGGCACTTGGGGACAGAAAGAAGGATGCCAGCTAAAGGGGACTCAGGCAGCGTATAAGAAGGGGACCCTTTCATAGATGGACATTTGATAAGTGGGCAAAAGTGAAGGATGACGCCAAGCACCTTTCCTGGTCCCAGCCTGGTGTCAGTGTGTTTGTGCTTGTGAACTGTACTTAACTTGTTGTCAGTTGTACTTTTATACTTACCTGTTGTACTCACCTGTTGAAGAAATAGTACCTCCATTATGGACGCCAGTAAAGATATAATCATTGAAATGCCTCAGCTAAAATTCCTTATTTGACGGAGGTGTTATCACTGGGACAATCCCCCCACCTTTGGAGTCCACCCCATCCCCAAACCCAAGTGCAAAGGAGAATTATCACAGGGGTCCTTAAATAGGGTGGCCATATAGAATGGAGGACAGAGTGATTATACCTTTAATCATGGTATAGAAGAGGGGACTTTAGCAGGTGCTGCTTTTTAAACCCTTCTATGTTGAGTTAAACCTCCCTCATCAGTGCAGTAGTTAAAGGTACAGGCACCCCATCTTCCATTCTATATAGTCACCAAACACCAAAGATGGCCCTTAAAGCCATCCCTGGCTGCCAAATCTGATGTGGCAGATACTTTCTACCATTCTCAGTTTATACATTCTAACATTTCTACCTTGTTATGCTCCCAGTCAAAATTCACTTTTAGTTTCTGTTTGCTCTGTGAGAGAAAAAAAATATGGGAACCAATATATATTAGTGTACACACTTGGTACACCACGTCAGCAAACCCTGTTCCTTGTGTGCTAGGATCTCCTTGAACTTTCATATGCGCCTAGACTATAAATTGACATTACAAGGTTTTGATCACTAGTTTCTGAGGTTCAGCCCAAGCACTGGTTCAATGTTAGATTTTCTGTACATATTTTTTTTTAACTGCCAGATCACTTTCTTTAAAAGCATTCTTTTTTTTTCTTTTGGAAGGGAAAAATTCAACCAGCCTTGCATTAAGATCACAAGTCTTAGAGCCTTTCCTATATCTCCTGAGAAACAAGCTTACAGCACAATACCTTCCTAATCATTGAAATACAAGTAAAAGGCAGAATCAGGGACCTTTCTCTGGTTAGAATTTCATGAAATACATTGTCAGCTTGCTTGATGAGATACACGGAGCCGGCTGCTTTGTTCTCGCTTCTGAATGGACTGAAAGTTCATCCTTCAGTAGGCTTGAAAACTATAGACTGCCAAGAGGGAATAGATGTTGATGGAGAACTTTGTGCCTTTCATGTCAGAAAGGGGATTTCTTGCTTTTTTCCCCATTAGGAGTGCTTGTAGAATGAGAATTAGCTTTGTCACACAGTTAACCGTCAGAACCTATGAAACTGATTTGTCAGTAGCTCGGAGTAATGAGCCTTGAGATACTTTGCTGCAGTAATAAAAATAATGGATTATTCATTCTTTCAGGGAAAGGCCTAAATCACCAGTCTGAAATTCCCAAGCAGTGCTTTGGGACTTCTCTTTCTACCCAGTGAATCAAGCCTGGGTGAAGTTTTGTGTCTGGGGCTGCGTTGGATCACAAGAAACTTTTAGGGCAGGCATGTACAACTTATGGCCCATGAAGTGAAATCATTTATTATGGGGCTTGTTAAGCATCTGGCAGGCCCCCATTATGCACCTGTTCATTAAAGTTCTTTCCAGACTATATATCTGTTGCCAACTGAACCATGAAGATACCAAATGCAGATCTCCAAGGAAGAAAGGGGCAGCGGATTCAGGTGCTCTTAACCACAAGCCTGCTGCTGCCTTTCTCCAGCTTGCCAGGGGCGTAAGTTGTGTTGATCTGATTCCTCTTCACTCAAGATTCTTTTCCATGCTCCTTGTGCATTTTTCTCTAATTAATAAATGCAGAACTTCAAGCTTTATTTACAGGAACTATGCTAGGGTGACCATTTGTACTGCTTTTCCACGACATGAAGCCTTGTGTCCTGGAAAAAAATTGTCATTATCCTTTTTCCTTGTGAACAGGCAGCATGGTAACCTTTTTGTAATTAATATATTATATGTAATAAATTACCTATAATAGCTTTAAATTTAATAAGTAATTTAATGTTTAAATTAACCACATGTTGAAAGCAACATAAATGGGTGCTTTTAGCTTTTATTTTGTCATTTCCTACATTTTTCTTGGATGTCCTACATTTTGAGAGGTACATCACTCTTTAGCCGTGATGACATCTGGTCACCCTGGACCATGCTAATCAGCTCCTTTGTTTGCACAGTCTGGTTTTAGGTAAAACCAGAATTCCTACACTTCTGACCAACCCACTGTATGTGAGGCGGTCCCTCATAGGGCGACAAGGTGACAAAAACCCTAGTGATACCACTACATAGTAGTAGTGAAGTTGGAAGGGTTAACACCATATTGACTAAAATCTAATGTGTATCTTTTTCAGCCGAATTTTGTCTCCAAAATTGGGGGTGTGCATTAGCCTCGTGTAAATATGGTATTTTGATTATAAGTAAAGATCAGTATTTCATTTAACAGTTTTCTATATTGTAATAAAAATGTAACATAAATCCATTGTTGTATAAAGTTGTGCAATCAGGTAAAAATCATAACAAACCCATTGTCATACTAATGTCATAAAACCCATTGTCATATTATTATTGTCATATAACTCAATGCTGTAAGCAATAAAATTAAATAAAATTTATCTCAAGCTTTTAAAAAGTCATGGTGCACATTAGATTTAAGTAAATACAGCAACGAATAAGAGAAGAAAAGCAAAATATTTTGTTTATAGGAAAATGTTACCAATATCTGAAGCTGGACAGTGACTCCAAAATTTAGGGTGCTATAAACCCCATCCAGGAAAGATGGAGTCTGAGTCACAAACCCCCAAATCATCTCCCTTTTGAAATGCTACCTTGCTTTTGATACATTTGTTGGAGCGCCACTGAGTGCCAAACTCTTAATTGTTCCTTTTCCTCTTCAAACCCCCGATCTTTGCGGAGACAAGATGAGAAACAAGTTCTGGCAGCCTTACAAAGCAATGCTCTGCTTGCATTATTTCTTTAGACAGTACATAATTACCATGGAATTTGCTGCCACCATGAATCCATGGAGGACCAGTGGTGGACTGAGACCGGTTCGGACCGGATCGGCAGAACCGGTAGTTACCGGGAGGCCGCCGTCACGAACCGGTAGTTATGGGGCTGCTGAACCGATTCGGACCCCCTTTCAACATTATGCTCTGGGGGGTTGGAGGGTGACCTAGGGGCAGTTGTGGGTAGGGGGCTGTTTACAGGCAGTTCCATGGGGTGGGGGGGTCACTAGAGGCTTAGGAAACTCAGTAGCGGTAGCCGTGGCTGTCCGCTACTGCGAAATTCTTAAAAAATCACTGCGCATGACAACGCAGCTAATTAGAAGACTCTGAGAGTTCCTAGAGAGGACCTGCATAGGTGAACCTGCGAACCGGTTGTTGGGAGTGGGTCGGCCCACCCCTGTGGAGGACGGATCAGTTATTGGCTATTTGCAATAATATCTTCACGGAAGTGCCACATTCAGAGGCTGCGCACTAAACACTTAGGACAAAGAACCTGGAAAGGTCACTGTTTTAATTCCTTCTTGTGAGCTTCCAGAGACATGTGTCTGGCCCAGATCCCAGCTCCAAAAATAATCCACCCCATTTATACTCCCAAATCCCCTAAGGGAATCATGGCTTCTATTTACCCCAATATTTCTCACTGCCAACCAATTTTTCTAGGCTTTTTAAATCAGTGCCTCTTACCAACTTTCAGAGCACAATCTTAACTACCGTAATTTAGGCCAGCTCAACTCACCTGTCTCCCTGTTCTAGCATGTCAGTGCAATGACCTAACCAGTGGTTCAGGTGTGGTATAGAAGAGCCTTGCAGCATGTTAATGCATCTCACCTAGGGTAGCACAGGACCTGTGCCAGGACTTGTGCTGGCCTAACCAGGAGTTAGAGTTGTGCCGAAAATTTCCTCACTTTGGCTACCTCCATTTAGGCCTCCCCAGCATAAGTCCTATACCAACCTAGGGATGTCACAAATATGCTGTAAGGCACTTCTATTACATGGGTGACCATATGTCCTGCTTTTCCAGGACATGTCCTGGATTTTAGTCTTGTGACATGGAAAAACTTCGATATCCTCCATTTCTTTGTAAACAGGCAGCTTGTAGCCTTCTTGTAATTATTAAATTATATATATTAAATATATGTAAAAGTTCTTAATTTTATAATAAGTAATATAGTGTGTATATAGTGTATATAATATATATAGTACTGTATATAGTATATATACCAGAGAGAGAGAGAGAGAGAGAGAGAGAGAGAGAGAGAGAGAGAGAGAGAGAGAAGTGTGTAAATAAATAAATATACAAACTCTGGGTTTTCTCAGAACAGGACTAAAGAACCATGCATCCCGACTGTTAAATATTGAGCTCTTTAAAACTGGCTTCTCATATCTCAAACCCCTCCCTTTCCCCCCTTTCCCTCTTAGTCCCTCTCATGCTATAACATGTGCTAGCTCAGTAATTGCTAAATAACGTATTTGATTTCTGTGAATTTCTTTGTAATTTGTGTATTCTTACTGCGGTCATTCATAATAAACTCATGATCCAAAAATATACTACCTCAGAATTCATTCTTCTACAAAGTTATACAGTATCTCCCTGTTAAGTTGCTGTTCTTATCTAGCAAAGGACCCCAAAGAAAAGTTATCATGAAGAGCCATTCTTATTAATTCCCCTTACAAATATTTTATAGCTGCTCTGTTGGTCCCACTCGTCTGCCCCACTTGTGTGGACGGGAGGGGGAGTTACATCACTGCACAGGTACAGTATATGCCAAACTCCCCACACCACCACAGAAAAATATGCCATTTGAGTTACACTGGCCTAAATTCATTAGGATTGCAGCCTTTGTTTTGGAACAGAACAGGCAGCACCAGAGGTTGGACATTGCTGGCAAGTAGATTGAGGAACAGGCAGTGGTGGGATTCAAATAAATTATCAACAGGTTCTATGTCCTAATAACCTAAATTAACAACAGCTTCTATGTCCCGTTAGTAACCAGTTCTCAGAACCAGGAGCTCATTAGCAAAGGATTCTTTAGAACCTGTGAGAACCCCCTGAAGCCCACCACCGGGAACAGGCACATGCCCACCATTCTGCCACCTGAGGCAACCACTTGTCTTATGGTCTCATAAATGAACTGCCCTGACTTAAGCCTTCCGATTGACTTCTCCTGGGTTGTGCAATTCTCTCTCCTAAGGTCTCCTGTCCTGGTTTGTAGGTGGGTGTTGAAGTTTCACTTGTTCAATCTGGACCTTTTTACTGAATAAGATGAGCTGCCTTTAAAGACTGTATGCTGTTTCTGAAGCTTGCCATTTTTAAAATGGGTTTTTATATTGTTTTACATCCTTTTCATGTGCTTATTGGGGGGGTCACTGATTATATAGTGGAAAATAAATTTTAAGAAATGATACCCTTGAAATCCACATGTGAATTAATCGATATTTATATTCAATTGGTTGAAACTGCATGTGTTTTTATCCATGTAATAGTTGCTTGAGTCAGTCTGTTTTTCCTGGCCTAACCAACAAATTAGACCATTCCATTAAGATGGGAGGTGGGGACGTTGTTCCCTGAAAAACCTCTCAATGCCAGTAACTAAAGAATGTATTGTTCTTTTTCCTCCAACAGTTGCCAGAACACAAGATGGAGCTTGTGCCTATGACGGTTAACATTTTCCAATTCCAAAGCCCCTTGCAGTGTCCACACAGGCAGGAGAACACAATTCTGAAGCTAAGCGGGATGTCCAGAACAGTCATTTGCACATTATTCCAGCTCACAGCAATTCTTAAGACAATATATTTCTGAACTCAGTGATAAAAACTGAAAAGTAATGGCCAGAGGAAAATAGTTCTTTTGGTTCTCCTTTTAAGTTTCAACACAACTGAAATACAACTGAAGGGTGTCGAAGTACACAAATGCAAAATAATATTTTTCAGTAGACATTTCTTTTTTAAAAGAACATGCCACAGATGTGGAAATATCCCTACAATCCAGAGTAACCGTGGGAAGACATAAGAGGCACTTACTGCGGATTGCTGTATGCATTTCCCATAGGTTTCCCATAGGTGGCACCATAACTACATTGGTGTAAAAGGTCCCATAGTTACACTGGATTGTAGCCTATGTGTCTCTTCTAAAACTCAGCTGAGAATTCATGATATTTACACCGCAGCCCTACATACATACCATATATATGCAGGCAGGAGATCTTACAGAAGTGTTGCAGTTTACTGCAATTGTCCACCCAGAATTTACTTTAAAAAAATGAATGTCTCCCACAAAATATACTACTGTATTTCCTTCAGAGGAGGCTCAGAAGGCCACGTAAGAGAAGAAAGAGTTTCAGTTTTTCTGGAGCATAGACCAGCTGAGCATCCCATCATGCCTTACCCGGCACATCCAGAACAGAGCGCTCTAACCGTTGATCCATTCTGCACCTGCTATCACCCAGGTATGTTCTGCCTGCCTGTGCCTCCCCATCATGTGATGAACTGAGCTTTGGCCTTGGACAGGGTAACCATGCATCATATCCAAAACAGAGGACATCCCTCCCAAAAGTAGGACACCTAAGAAAAATGTAGGGCATGACATAATAAAGCTAAAAACCAATAATATATTTCCATGTCATTAATTTAAGCACTACATTGCCTATTATAAAATTTAAATCTACTAATGGAATTTATTACATATTTATGTATTTCAAGGAAGCTACATGCTTCCTGCTTCCAAGGAATGGGAGAACACTGAAGTTTTTTTCCAGAACAAAGGGGTAAAATCAAGGACATGTTCTGAAAAAAGAGGACATGTGGTCACCCTGCTTTATGATCTCCTGTGTGCATTTGTTGTATCTGTCCAGTAAATCTGTGAAGAACTGTGCTTTCCTAGAGCAAAGGGCTAAAATCCAGGATATGTCCTGGAAAAAGAGGACATGTTGTCACCCTGTCCTAGGATCTCCTGTGTGTAGATGCATTTGTTGCATCTGTGCAGTAAATCCCATGATTAATTGTGTTTTGCCCATAGGATCACCTGTTTGTGCTTTGGAGGTCTTTTTAGCTGAGTCTGCAAGTGCCTGTGTGTCTCAAAGGCAGGTGAACTGTTCATCTCAGTCTACAATCCTATCCATGTTATCCTGGGAGTAAGATCCATTGTATGTGATGAGATGTACTTCTGAGTAGACATGCATAGGACTGAAATCTCAGAAATGAAATCTTGTTTATGTGTTCTCCAGTAAAATTCATTAATGTTCTGTGTCCACTGTATTTATTTATGCAAATGACATGTAAATTTAATTAAATTTTAAATTTAAATTAATTTTTTTTCCCTGGTCCTCCACATGGTGTTTGGGAGATGATGTGGTTCTTCTGCCAAAAAATCCTTTGGAGGCCCCTGGTTTAGGGGAAAGGTCGTTGACCAAGCTAATATGCACTTGTTTTATCCTGTGAATCATAAGTAATAACAGTTAAGTTTTAGAAGAAGTAAGGTTTGGGTCACTATTTTTACATGGACAATAGCCTGTTCATACATCATACATCAGTAGACTAAAGAAAGTTCCACTCTGTTCAATGGGGCTGAGTCCCAAATTGGTGTTCTCTGGATGGACTGTAGCCTTCGCTACTGTACTTCCAAAGTAAGCACTCACAGGACCTCAGTGGTAGTATGTGATCCCATATATGTATGTAATGCCATTACTTCTGCTCTTCTGAGTAGTAACATAAAGGATTGAGGTTACATGTCTCTTAGAAAGCAATGACCTGCAGCAAAATCCTTGTACAAACAACAAAAATTCACTTGTATAAGGCACAATCACACTCAATCCCAAACAGTAACAATATTTCTTGCACATTTCAGGGATTGAAGCATGCTTTGAAAATTTCTCTAAGATCCAGATGAATGTCACAGAGGTCATTCTGAAAGTTTTAAGCAATCTGGCCCTGTTTATGAATGCGTTCGTCTCAGAGAGGTCCCTGGAGGAGGTTCGTTATTCTGTTGCACAATTAAAATAAACACCACATGGTGCTCAAATTAATTCATTACAAAAGCTGAACAAATCAAGCTATTTGCAATGCAAATGCAGTTCCCAGCTCCGCCAGCACTTTCTAGATAATACTCCTGCAGAAGTCAGAAACCAGGCTTCTACAACAAACTGAAAGCATCCGGTGCAGCCATTCGTAGCAACTACCTAAATTTTGTTATTGTGGGAGAGAAAGGGATATGATAACCTTCACATTATTTTTCAGGTGGGGAATTCAGATTATACCCAAAATTGGGAACCTTAATTTGGAGTCCTTTCCACACAAGTAATTGAGGGAGGAAAGAGACAAAATAATGGAGAGGAAAGGAGGAACGTGCACAATTGCAATTGACTCATACACACTTAGAATCATAGAGCTGGAAGGGACCTAGTAGGTAATCTAGTCCAACCTCCCCAGCTGTTGTAGGAAGTCCTTCTAGAGCAGGGGTCAGGGAACTTTTTTAACTTTTACCCCAAAATATATTTTGATATGCAGACGTTACCCCCTTGATATGCCAACGTCACCCCCACCAAACCCTGCATCCATCCCTTCCCTAGCTTCCCCTATATTGTTCCATTACCCTCAGGAATTTCATTTTTACCCCATTTGGGGTAATTTACCCCTGTTCCCTGACCGCTGTTCTAGAGCATCTCTGACAGGCTCTTGTTGAGCCTCTGAAGATCCCCAGTGAAGGAGAGTCTATCACTTCCCTTGGCAATAATTCCACTGCCAAACAGCCCTGACCATCAGAACTTTTTTTCCTGATATCTAACCAGAATCTCCTTTCTTTCAGTTTGTACCCATTTGTACATTCATACATACATATTTAGCTACAACTTTCTTTGGTTTTTTACACAGCATTCAAGGCACTTTATATAGGTATGCGAATCCAAACCACCATTTTCAATGGGGTTTTTACCAACATGTTATATGGAAAATCTCAAATAAACCCCTGTTCACTGGATCCTCTTTTCAAGCTATGGTTATCTCTTTTGAGGTATGGTTATCTCTTGATGGCTGTATGCCATCAAGCTTCAGCAGGTAACCATATATCAAGCCCAGGCAGCTGTTTTCAGTCCCCCTGCCAAAATATCCACTACTCTCTCTCACTGCAGTGGCAAATCTACTCAACGGCAACTCTGTCGTGCAGCTATGGGTAACAGCAGCTACCAGCCTGGCATTTCATCTCCCATCCAAAACAAGACCAGAGTTGTTGTTCCTCAGTTCTTAAGGAGTACAGCAGCTCAACCATCTGAGAACATCTGATTTTCCACTGAATTGGGAAATTTTAAGGTAAAGTGCTAGGATGGTTGCACCACAGCTGTGGCTCTTCTTATGTCTTTATGACATAACTAACATAATCTTTATTGGCATAAATAAATAAGTATAGATTAGTAACAAACAATAAATAAGGGATTGACAGAGTCTAAAATTAAGTGGGAGGGGGAATAAGACTAACAACTGGTAAGAAGAACTGCTGACAAAAAATCTGCCACAAGATTTGTAATGGAAGGGGAGAAATCACTAAATAGGATTGGCAAGAGATTAACCAGGGAAGGAGGAAGGGATGAGAGGAAGGGAGAAAGGAGGGTGGATCTGGAAGCAAGGTGGGTAGGACAACGGAGTAAGATATGGTCTATAGAATCTGGTTTGAGTGAGCAGATGTCTTTATGATAATCTTCACGTAGTAGAAATTCAGGCAAATGGACATTTACAAGGCATCAGATATCACCTCTCTCTGCTGCTTTGCACTTGAATGAGATGCTTCAACCGGTTTCACTGGTGGGCTGGCTCTGTTTGGAAGACTTTAGTCTGATATCTCAAAACCTCCTTCAACCAGCAAATCTGCTCTTGACTACCCACCAAAGCTGCCATGTGTGAAGCTTGAAATAGCAGGCTGTAGTCTTTTGCAGCCAGACAGTCTGCAAAGAGGTCTGATTCTAGCCTTCTGCTGGCTGGGAAAGACTCCAACCCACCATTCCAAGGTGATTGGTAAACTTGGTGTGGTGTGTACATGTAGTCAGGAGGGGGGGGGGGAGATAATTGGATGTGGTTGTCCCTCTACCCACACACACAGAAAACTCTCTGAACATGTGTGAACAAATTCAAATAGATCAGGACACTGGATATCTAAAAGTCATGATGTCTGACGTCAAAGGCAGACAACAAAAATAAATTTGGAATAACTTGTACCACACAGAAATTAACACTGCATTTTCAGTTGCCATTTTTGCTGAAAGCAATAACATACTGTAAAAAGTAAGTGAAAATATATGCATTTTCTTATTTTAAAAAGAGAACATAAATGAAGGAAAGGCCAGCTTCCTGGGAATTTGGAAAGCAGTGAGCAGAAGAGCAAGAGCTACCAAAAAAGTAGCTAAACTCTAAAATTATTCAAAGATCAATCCAAAATAAGTTGTGTCAAACAGTGAGAGCACAATAAATGTGCAAATTACACTGGCGTAACTTTTTAAGCATGGGACTTTTCCAAAGAATTGTAAGGAGAAAGTAATCTCTTGTTACAAAGACAGAGCTGGATGAAAAGGATGATGAGGATAGTTATTGTTGTATTTATATCCCACCTTCTCTGACACCAACA
This sequence comes from Cryptoblepharus egeriae, assembly GCA_030015325.1. Classification (NCBI taxonomy): domain Eukaryota; kingdom Metazoa; phylum Chordata; class Lepidosauria; order Squamata; family Scincidae; genus Cryptoblepharus; species Cryptoblepharus egeriae. The sequence continues at coordinate 175,189,220 of JAREYC010000003.1, read as the reverse complement.
GGGAACTTAAGGCGGCTAACAGAAAACATAAATACTTTTAAAAAATTTTAAACATACATTAAAACAATTATGAAAACATTAAAATATTAAAGCACCCTGGATCAGTGAGTAAAACTGATTTGTTTATTATTTACACATCCCAACCAACAGTGCCAGTTTTTGTATCTTCAAAGAAGTTCCCAGAAATTGTGAATTATCTGTTTAATAACAAACTGCATTCATTTCTATTCTTCCACCATTGATTTAAGGATCAGTGATTAAGGATTTAAGGATCAATGAATTTAAGGATCACTAGTGATCCTAATCATTGTCACATCTTTTCATCCTTTAAATAGCCTGGAAGCCTTTAACCAATATTATTATTTCCTTTATTTGATGACTCATGGCTCAGTCTGTTAACCACATACATTGATCAGATTTCCGTACAACTAAAACCACCTTAACTGATATGTGAATTATATTCACAGCATGCATTTTTGTATGTGGAAAGCCAAAAGACTTGTCTGCTAGAAACCAGCCCGTCTTGATTTTTCTGTTTAAAGTTCCAATTTTTCTTTGGCTCAGCCTGCTGAGGTTTGGTAAGGGAGCTTAAAGGAAACCATATGGTACTCGTGTATTGCATGACAAGTAGGTGCAAATTGCTTACTGATGGGAGGAAGAGGAACAGTGATATTTAAATACCACTCACAATCCCAAGATTTGCCAAAAATCAGCAAGCAAAATGTTACTATATTAAAACTATTAATGTCACCATGTAAAGAACCAAATCTAAGGCACTTTTAAGCAGTGTTTGATGCTTATGATAAAAAAGGAAGTGTGTGGCACTGAAAATATATTAAATCAAAAAAGGATGGATTTAAGGGGACTGCAAGCAATCTTAATGGTGAATAACAATCTTTCTTCTTTAGTGTGCATTTCCAGGGATGTTGGAATTTTTAGACAAGTCTGTTTACAATTTTCAAGAGTTGTTTTTGACGAAACAATTGTTTTGCGGTTGGTGTTGCTGTTGTTGTTGCAATTGGTTGAGTAGTACTAGGGCTGACTACAAGAAAATGCCCAGAGTAAATTCAGGTGATCAGCCTGTCATGGAGCAGAATTGATTCCACCTTACAATAGACCAGCCCTCGGCTATTGATTCTACTTTGTAATAGCCAAGACCAGTTTCTGCACCCTATTGGCCTCATGAACCTCTAAAACACCCCTTAAAGCATGGCACCCAGGGAAATGTACCCCTGCCCCTTAGTTACACCCTGACATGTGCTCAGCTGGAAAAACACAGTAATGGAAAAGTTGTACACATTGAAATGTTGCTTCTCAAGCAGTTGTTAAAAGTCACAAAAGCCTTGCCAGAAAACGATGGCAACCCACTTGTAAAAACCAGCATGGCCACCCAGGCTGACTGTACTTCTCTTATCGTGACTGAAGCAGTTCCAAAGGGAGGACAGATGGAGGTGAGAAGCTTGAAAGAAAGGTCAGAGAACGTGGGGTGTTGAGGAAACGCTGGGTTGAGGGTGTGGGAAGAAGGAAAACCTGATTCAGGGTCTGGTGACAATAAATGCTTAAGACTATTGGCAAGAAAAACAGTTTGGGAAGAGGAATGCTGAGTACACCGGGAACCTGGTAGCCAGGAGGTTATGAGGGAAGGAAGCCAACAGAATTCAGATTCTTAAAGGAAATATGAGCCAGAACAACTGTTGTCTTTATCATAGTTATTCATTCCTTCATTTAACATAGTTCCTTTTCCTCTCTGGTTTGTTTTTTCCATGACGTTAACACAGATAATATCCCCCATCATGAATGTAAACCGATGTGATAGCCCCAGGAAGGGCAGGACCTGAGATAGTCCACAGGAAAACATATCTGTTTTCTGAATTGTGTGATTGTATTTTCTAATGGTAAACAAAAAATTCCAAGTCCGTTCACTCACAATGCCTGAATGTTGGTTCCAATTGTAAGACCGGAACCCTTTTTAAGGTGATGCTATAGAACATAACTCACGTACGAAGGGAAAGAAGATGACAACCATTGTCCAAACTCCACATGACTGTGCCTGTTCCTACAGTAAACACTTGAAGATATGGTAGAGACCATGGGGGTTTAAATAATAATAATAATAATAATTCTTTATTGTCATTGTACATATATACACAGTGACAATATAAAATTCTTTATTGTTATTCTATGTATATACACAGTGTACACATACAACAAAATTCACAAAGACACCCAATGCACACACTACAACCCCCAAAACACTCTCCCACCCGCCAAAAAAATACACTTTCCTGGGAGAAAGACCCATTGAACACAATGGGGCTAACTTCTGAGTAGACATGGTTAGAATTGTAAAAATCAGCCTTTATTAGGGATCACAACTATATAGTCAGAAAAAACATGGGACTGACGGGAGTAGCAAGGAATAGTATTGAAAAGTTAATGGAAAATGAATACATTGCTGGCAGGGAGCTGAAGCATTAACATGGTACATTAAAATGCTTCTTCAGTAAAAGCAGTGAAAAAAAATTGGTAAAAAAGAAAAAGATTGGCATCCAGTCAGAGTGAATATCATAAACGTTCCACTAAACTCCACTAAACTAATAGAATGACATACCCTACAATCCAGAGTAACTACAGGAGCATGTAAGTGACATTTACATTAACTAGTTACGGCACCACCTAGTGAAAATGTAACTCTAGTAACTCAGTAGTTACACTGGATTGTGTCCATAGCTAAGGAATGTTTTCATACAGCCTCTCCATAATGTGCAAGGGGCCTTTTCTCCTCCTCTTTGGAGCTATTTGAGGCAGTGACAGCAAATGAAGGTGTATTAATTGCATAATGTTGCAATCCTAAAGACACTTTCCTGGGAATAAGACCCACAATGGGGCTTACTTTTGAGTAGCTATGGTTAGGGTTGTGCTATTTGTGTCTATTTCGCACCCCCTGCCTGGAATGGCTCTGAAGGGGAGCAGATGTCACCAGAACAGAAATCGCAGTCAAAATGTTGACTCAATGTGAAACCAGGGGACTTACGATTAGCCAAATTTGACAAATCCATGGAAAAGTAGGCTCTACCTGTATACTGCATTTACTCAAATCTAATGTGCCATTGAATCTAATGCACACCCCTATTTTGAAAGGCTTGAGAGAGTTTTTAAAAAAATGTTTACTGGAGATTGTAATGCGCAGCTGCAAAGCAGGTACAAAATTTAATTTTAGTGCAAATAATAATTAGTTATATGATAATAATAAAATGGCAATGGGCTAATGTTATTCTTTCTACCTAATTGCACTGCTTTATACAACAATGGGTTTACGTTACATTTTAATTACAATATAGTAAACTGGTAAACTAAATACTGACCTATACTTATAATCAAAATACTTATATTTACACAAATCTAATGCACCATCAATTCTAATGTGTACCCTGATTTTGGAGGTTAAACTCAGCTGAAAAATGTGAGCGTTAGATTAGAGTAAATAGGGTATATTTTATAAGTTAAAGCCTAGATAAATAACTGTTTATTTTTTGGATAATAACTGTTTATTAACTGTTTATTGCTGTTTAGATTTTTTTCTGTTGACAAGGTGCATCTAATGTATTTAATAGTTTATAAGACGCACTTTTTCTATGCATCTTATAGAGTGATATGCGTCTATGCGTCTCATAGAGTGATAGGGCCAATCCTGGAGCACCTTACCCCATCATGTCATATGTCATTGGATTTGTATTGAAGAGCAGAATCCAATGCAACAATCAGTTTTGAGATATCTCCTTCCTATCAAAAGTTATGGTCAAAAAAGTAAAAATCAAAAATATAAAAACAAAAAAATACATTTTGGGCAATTTTTTTAAGCAGGTAGGAATTTTGGCTTTGGAGATCAGGAATTTTGGCTTTGGCATCTGGTCACCCTGGCACAGTTGCAATCCTAAGCAGCCTACCCTAGCTTGGAGACTTGCTCCAAAGTAGACATGCACAAGACTCCTGCTCCATGCTTGTGCCTCCCTCACTCTTCCCTATCTATCTAGATCCCCTCACTTTTCCCTACCTACCCCCCAAAAGAACCCCCCAACTTACCTGCCTTCCTGGACCATTTGCAATGAGATTTGTGCAAAATGTTGTTGTCTGATCATTTGCAATGAGATTTGTGCAAAAGTCACAAATCACTGACACTAGAGATGATGAGTTTTGGGGTTTCCAGAAAATTAGAAGAGTGCTTGAAGCTTAAAGTCTTTCCTCATTTGTTAATGACAGTGATAATGGTTCTTAATACCACTGTTGACTTTACATGGTTGAAATATTATTCTCCTATATTTTATTAAGGGCGCAATCTAGAGTAACTACGGGGAGTCTTTGCTCCGGTGTAAGAACAATTTGCTCTGGATTGCAATATGAATTTCCCATAGGTTTTCACTAGGTTGTGCAGTAACTACGGGTACATGTAATGTCTCTTACGTGCTCCCGTAGTTACTCTGGATTGTAGGGTAAATATATTAGTACACCGTTTGGTTCAGAATAATTTTTTCTTGTTTTGGTCCTCTAAACTTTGGTGCATCTCATAGTCCGGTGCGTGTAATAAGCCGGGAAATATGGTATTTGTCACAAAATACACTCTGGATTTTCGCTTGGCATTGCCGTATCTTCAGGGACAAATCAAACAACCAACAAATTCTCTGAAAAGCAGCAAAGTTTAAGAGAGGCTAATAGAAAAATAATCTGATTCATCTCTTCAACCAGTTGACCAAACATTCCTGATTAATCAATGTTTCTTAATATATCTCTGTTAATAAATTAATCTTGCTCTTATTCTCTGGTGTTTTTGTTATCTGTTTCATCCTATTACTATCTACTAAACTGCATCCAGTAGGGTTTCACTCAAGCATCCTTCTTGAGTACTGTACTGTCAAAGATGCAATCTTCACTTAATCACTGCCAAACACTTAGGCAATTAACAGGCACTTCCATCAAGGAGGACTTCCAAGGTCAGACAGCTTTCAGTTACTTGTTTCATTCTCGGGGTGCAAAGCTGGGTTTGTTGATGTTCCCACCATTACTGGCAATTTATCAACATCTTTTTTTGTCCTACAAGCTGTTGCAAGTCCTTAAAATATCTTCAGATCTTAAAGGGAGGCTTTTTAATGGCCTAATGTGTTAAAATATTGGGCTTGCAAGTTTTCAACTTACATAGATCTTCTTCACATGCAAAAACTTTCAAAAAAAATTTTTTTTAATGACATAGAGCCAGACTGGCAATAATTCAATCAAGTCATGAAATCTTCTGCCACAATAAATCTGTTAGTCCTTAAGGCACTACAAGTCCTGCTTAAGGTTTAGAATAGTAGTAAGAAATATGCAAATACTAAATGAATCAGACTGCATGTCCTGAAGCAATACTGGAGAATGGGTTACTTGAGAGAAGGAGCATTGTGCAATTAGCTTCTGATCACACAAAGCAAAAAGCTAATTCTATTATCGATGATCCATGTTCGTCATTACATAAATCATATAAGTGGAAAGCATAGGGACGTGGGAAAAGTTGTGCTTTGTCTAGTGTTAAAAAAGAAAGATGGCGCACCTTGAAAATTTTAGCACCTTTTCAGTGTGTCATGAGGTGAAAAATGTGGACAAATCCCTCCCTTAGATCTTATCAGATTTCCCTGTCTCATGTACACATGTGAACAATCCCCACACCCCACTCGGATTACATGCATGGTTTAAGTGAAAAGGGGGCATCAACTAGTAGGCAAAAAAATAGGGGGAAACAAGACTTAGGGTTTAATCACAGGCCTCTTGCCACCAGTACTGGCCTGGATTGTGCTTTCAGACTGCACTGCAGTCTGATGATGCTTCACACATCAAATAAAAATTCATATCAAACAATAGCCAACCCATAAGCACATTCCTTTCTCCAGTCTTCAACAACTGATTGCAGAGTTCTTGTTCATCATGTCTGCTGCCCTCAGCTCTGTGGGGAAGGGTGGGAGAAATGTAACAATAACACTTTCAGTGATTATAATTATACTTTGATGACCCTGATCTTGTTAGTTGCTTCCTGAAAACACCAGATCATAGCATTGCATGCTTCCTTGAAACTATTGCATGCTTAGTTTCAAGAAGCTGCAGTCATGCTGTGGATTGAAATTACTGTATTCCTATGAGCCTGAGTTGAACTGAGTCGGGGATGACTTAAATAAGGGGACTCTTGCCATGAGAAAAAGCATTGAAACAAAAAGCTGCAATGATGCTCACAGCATCAGGGTGACCAGACGCAAAACCTGGAATTCCTGAGCGGCAACCCCAAAATTCCCAATTGAAGGCCCAAATTCCTCCCTGTCCAAGCCAAAATTCCTGAGAAAATTCCTAGCCACTTAAAAAAAATGTGTAGGACACCCAAAAATATAGGACAAAATGTAGGACATGCTACAATGAAGCAAAATTACTTGTATTGCTTTCCTGTACTTAATTTCAACCATTAGAGTCAATGGGGCTTACTCCCAGGAAAGTGTGGATGGGAGGGCGGCCTTAATTGCCCAGCTCTCTGCTTGTCTATTCAGAAGTAAGCCTGAGGCTGCAACCCTTTGCATATGTACCTGGGAGTAAGCCCCATTGGCCATCATGGGACTTACTTTTGAGTAAGCAGGCTGTGGATTGGGTACTAGGGCTGCAGCTCTCTGCACTTACCTGGGAGTAAGCCCCATTGGCCATCATGGGGAAATGTGCTCCTGGGAAAAAATAAAATTTATGAGAAGGCTGCATGCTGCCTGCTTATAAGGAAAAGGAGGACAATGAAGACTTTTCCCCAGGCACAAAAGAGGACATGTCCTGGGAATATTGTGGTCCTGGAAAAAAGTATGGATGATAAGAAGACTCCATGTTGCCTGCTCATAAGGAAAAGGAGAGTGAAGATTTTTTTCCCAGGACACAAGAGTAAAAAGAGGACCTGTCCTGGGAAAAGAGGACATATGGTCACTCAGTACTTGCTTCTGAGCAGGCATGCAGAGGATTTTGGCTTTGAGGCCCCCAGTGAATGGAGAGAGAAGAGCAGCCACTCAAAGGTTCTCCCTCCCACCTCAGGAATTTTTAGTAGAGGGACACAATGGGAGATAAAAGGAGGGTCATTTGCATAGACCGCCTCTGCAAAAACAAGAAAACACCTCTCCAAACCTTGCTAGAAATAAGGTTTTTAAGCAAAATAAGATGTTTAGCAGAGAGGGAATTCCTTCCAAGCCATCAAGCAGAAACTGTTTCTCACCCTGAATGTAAAGTATACAGCTGTTTTCGACAACCACTTACTCAGGCTTGGGGGAATTTAGGCTCTTAATGGGAGCCTGTTTGAATGATGGCCTTTGCATGTGGTTAGCAAAGTGATTAGGAGGGGAGGGATGGAGGAGACTCCCTGGAGGGGTAGAAGGGAGAGGAATGCAGAGAAACCTGTGCCTGCCTGGGAACTCCTGGCTGCTTGACCTGCATATAAGCTGCATGCTGGCAGGGCTAAAGGAAGTGTGCGCATGTGTAAAATTTAAAGGTCCAGCAAGCAAGGGTAGTTTTGAAGACCTCCGGAAAATACCAGAGGTCTGGCAAGCCTGCACAATATGGCTGTCTTTTTGTGCAAACAAAATCTACCTGCAAATCCTATGTAATGTTGCAAGTGAGATCTCCAAGACACACTTTCCTTTTATACCATCAGTAATGTAAGAACTCTTCAGTAGAAAGGAAAGGATGCATACCAACATGATTGATTGAGATGATGACTGAACACACATCCTTCCCAGAAAGAAATATCATGAGCGCTCTGGACTGCATCAACATCACATTTAACACTGTCACTCTGAAAGTGCTGATGATAATAACCTGTGTGTGTATATTTTGGGTACAATGCAGAGGGAGGACTGCCTGAGAAGTTTATACAACTAGTCATAAGACAGATAAATCAAGCAGCACATTGTGTTAAGCCAAAGGCAAATGTGAATGATAAAGGAGGTGTAAAACTACATTAGACAAGTCCCACTGCCTGATGTAAAGTGTAAACTCAACTTCATGTCTGCTTAAGTTCAGCATCTTGTACTTATGTCCCTGACTAGGACAGATGTATTTACTAAAAAATCATACAAACTTTATTCAAATTATCAGGTTCATCAAAGCGTTGCATAGACACTTGAAATTCTATTTTTATGTCATGCCAAATTTGAGATAAATCAGAGACCAAATAATAAGGGAACAGGATTCAGCATGCAGATTTGGCCCTAGAGCCACATCCTCCCGCAGCCCCTTCTCCACCCATTTCCATCCCTCCATGCCCCCATATGCTCTTCCCTGTCGGTTTACCTTTGTCAGCATTTGGCATGAGGTTTTCCAGTCATCATGGAAAGTTTCTAGGCTTCCCACTGTCACTCTGGCAGCACACTTCAAAGTGTGTTGCTGGAAGTGCTTTAGGTGTTCTTTGCATCAGTCACCGCCAGAAGAATAGCAAGATCCCTTAGGATTGGGCCATTAAAACAGTATCATTCTGAATAACACTTCTGCTGTTGAGAGTTCTCTCTGGGAACAGTATGCTCCTTAACCTGAAGCTTGATCAGGATGCCACCAACCATGGTGGCATTATTTTATTTTATTTACTATCACTTCACTGGATTAATTGTTTTATTGTTATCAACTTCTTTTCTGGTTTTTAGTTTTGCCAGTTTAATAAATCAATAAATTAATCAGCTTTGTCATATGCCATGGGGTTCATGTAAAAGTCCATTTTAGCATTTTAAAGCATGGCATCAGTCACAAATACATATGCCAAATGAAATGCTTAAAAGTCTTCAGCTGGTAACTAATTATAAAACCAATTTAAACTTTCTTGGGTAATCTGAGGACTCTTACAACAAGAACTACTACTACTATGAAAAATACAGGAAGATTTTCCATCTCTTAGGGTACAATCCTAATCAATTTAGGCCGGCCTAACTTACCTGGCATATCTTCCCATAGTGGTGTGGGAAGGACGATGCCAAACTTTCCCCACCCACCATAGGAGTGGGGTGGAAGTGCTTTACAACACTTTTGTGACACCCACAGATCAGCACAGGACTTATGCCAGGGCTTAGACTGGCCTAGCTAGGATTGCAGCCTTATTGGACAAGTTTTAAAAGTTGAGAAAACATTTATCTTATTTTGCTTGGTAATGATATGAAGCATATTGAGTGGAGAATAAAGATGATCCACATTTTAGGCAAAAAATACTCTTGAGCACACAGAAGGGAGAAACTCCCTATTCTGTATGAGGCATTTCCCTATTTCCCAGTCAATATATTTTATGACCTCTCTGCATTACAGTTCTCATCAGCTCATTTTCTGCATAAATCACAAGCTATCTGTGCATGACAACCGATCTGAAAACATATGCAGTGTGTAGCATGAGCAGAATAAAAGCAACAAAATTTATAACACTCATTACAGATATGCTTACAGTGCTACAATTTTCCCAGTCTAAATTTTAATCACAGCTTTGTCATTTAGCTTTAGGCTGTAGCAAGTTTGCATAAATTTGGATGTAATTTGCAGCATGAGAGATGAGAATGTTGGCTGCAGCTTAATACGAGTACCGGTATGTTACAGTATTTTCAGTTTTCTGTGTTTCATGGTACAAAGCATATTCTCATACCATTATCATAGTCCCAGAGATCACCTTATGTCAAGTTTGGGCGGTTCGGCAGTGGAACAGATTGCCAAGGGAGGTGGTGGACTCTCCCTCACTAGGGATCTTTAAGCAGAGGCTCAACGAGCACCTGTCGGGGATGCTCTAGGGGGATTTCCTGCTGCAGGCAGAGGGTTGGACTAGATGACCTACTAGGTCCCTTCCAACTCTATGATTCTATGATTCTAAGGATGGTTTAAATATAGTTAGCCAATCTGGTTTTGGCAAGCTTCCAAAATAACTGGTTGAGGAACATAGGAATTGGGTCAATCAAAGCTGGTGTCACGGATCTAGTGTTCCGGGGGGTGGTGATGGGGTGGTATAAGGGTCCGAGTCTACCTGAGAGCAGTCTTCCATCTTTGGATGCCAGAGAAGAACCACACAATGCCAGGTGTGCAAAAAGAAGTAAAGTTCTTCACTTCTTTTTGCAGGTTTGGTACAAACAGCCATTCCAACACAGGTACAGGTAACTACAACACAACTTCCAACCAAGAACCAGATCAACAGATGCAGTAGGTGGGGGCAATGCCTGCTCTACCCTGCACCACATGGTGAATTAGAGACCTGTGGGCAGGGGCATTGGCATCCTTCATCTTTGCAGCCAGGTCAAGGGGGCATGGTCAGTCACCAGTCTGAAGGGTGCCCCAGCAAGCAGTAGCGCAAGGCTCCTGTTGCCCACTTGATGGCCAATGCCTCTATGGTAGAGTGCTTGCATACTGCGGATGACAACTTCCTGCTTAGCTTCCCGATAGCTTGCACCTTGTCCTTCACTGACCTCATCTCCCCCTCCCCTACAATGAAGCCCACATGCTACACTTGCTTGGCCCCCAGTTTGCTGGGGTTAGCTGTGAGTCCAGACTTTTCTAAAGTGGAGAGGACTTTTCTAAAATGCTGCACGTGTTCTGATACTGAAGATAACTTCCCCGGCCATGTGCCATGGTTTCTAGGCCTCCGGCAGGGGCAGAACGCCCATACCCCAGCTCCACAGTGCCTGCCTTCCATGTCCTCAACTCCCAGATTCGCAGTCTGCATCCCTCTTCCCTCTTCCATAGGCTATTCCTCTTCCCACCCATTGCGTCCTTCCAGGGGAGGTGGAGGGATGGGTTCTTCCTCTGGCAGATGTCTGGATCAGGCGCATAAGTTAGCCACCAGGCTGGCCTGATTCTCCAATGGTTGACTGCTGGGCCTGGTTCCCTCTCTTCTCCCCAACACTCTTTCCTCAGCCAGCTCCTTTCTCAGCACCAATCTCTCCCTTCTCACTGTTCACCAAGTCCACCCGCTTGCCCAATATGAAAGAGGGTATACACCCTTCCCCTTAATCATCTTCATCAGATATGGAGTGGTGCTGCAGACCTCTGCTGAGGTCCTCACATCTATAGAGTCTAGCATTATTTTGGATGCGAAATTGCAGGCAAGACATAGGGAAATATTAGGATGCTATAATCTTTCCTAATAAGGGTGGAAAGTGAACCCTCAGTTTAATGGAATTAAAGAAAGGGGTTCTGGTAATGCCAGAAGTTCATAAATTCCAAATTTATCAGACTGCCACCGCCACCTCCAGCAACATTAGCGGGGTCAAAGTATGCCACAGAATTCGACCCCAATGAACACAAGGTCCCATGTCGCAGCTCTGGTGCAGCTCATGAACCTCATTGTCTTGCAAGCATTGGGAATTCAAAGGACAAAGCTAGCAAATGGACAGGAACCAAAACCAGAGCCATGGGCAAATTTTGTACTCAGCAGACTCAAGAACATTGCAGACTGGGATTCTGAGAATGGGAGAGATGGGGCAGCCTGGAAACAAACATGGGGATGGCTACACTCACCCATAACACAGGGAACCTCGGCCAGCCCCCCTCCTCTATGGGGGAATACTCACAATCAGTGTCAAAACAGCTGGCGCTGTAAAAACAGCTGGCGCTGAGCCTGAGAGTATTTTTTAAAGGATACATTTTGTACTGTATTGGGGTTTTTATATTAAAAAATGACAAAGAACAAAAGTGTAATTTGTACAAGCTTTTTATTGTTTAAACATGAGACTGTAAAAAGGCGGGAAAGCCGGCAAAGGTATGGACTTACTGATAGTGAACATTTTTTGAATAGGTAAAACAATGTAAAGTAGAAGGGTAATTTCAAATAAAAAAATATGGAGTCCCAAAAAATATAAACTCCCAATATCTTCAGACTCAAAAACCTAGAGTGGGTTCCAGAACGGACCCCCCAAGGATACAGGGACAGCTGTACATTTTTTAAAAATCTAAAAATCCCAGATTGCAGTTTAAAAGAGTGAAAATTGATATAGGTTGACCCTCCGCATTCATGACTTTTGGTGCCAAGAAACAGCATAATTATACAAATGCAATTCATTATCATTGTAACAAGGCAGATGAATGTTCCCTTTCAAGCACTTCTAACTGCCCCTGCAAGCAGCTGAACTTTGCAAGCAAGTGCAATGTATAAGCAATCTGCAAGCAGTATCAGTTCAGAGCTGGGGTCTGGAGGAAGGTCTCGGCCTCCTAGGGTGGGACAGAAACAAAAGTTCACAAACTTTCAGATAAGCTTCATTGCCTGCCACTATGCCATGGTAAGCAGGCTGCCTTTAAGCCATTAACTGGACTTTTAAGAGATGCTTATCTTGCAATTTAAGAGCCAACCTCATTCACTTTGAGTCAAAATCACATATAAATAAATCAGGTGTAATTAATCTACACCTATATAACACACAAGCCCTTCATATCATTTAAAAGCTCCTGTGCATAGGAAGGCCGTAAGGCCCACTGAAAACTTTGCAGAGACTGAGCTTTTCAGTTTCATAGCTGGGGTGCAACCCTGAAAAGGCTTCTTAGCTGCCACCCTACCCTCCTCTCCTGGTTGCAGTAGAATCGAAGGGGCCAACATATTCCAACATAAAAATATTCCAACATAAAATCTGTGCTCCATAACCAGTGATCTGGACTGATTCTTGCAATGTCCATTTGAACTGGTTGCATGTCCTCTTGTTCCTCCACTTCTGTTCCTCTTTCCTTAAATCTCTTCATGAATTCTTTTGCTTTCTGGACTGTAAATATAGCATTTTTTGCTGAAATGTAAAGACAAAACCTTCTGAAAGTAATCTTTTGTTTTAAGGTATCCATCAAAAAGCAAAAATCCTTCCTTCAGATTCCAAGAAGAACCTCTTTCAGAATGACAGCCTGCACTATTTCTTCTGTTAGCCCTGACTTTCCATGTTGCTGTGAAATCTGTGGTTTGGGGGGTTTTCTTTCCCCTTAATGAAATGGCACTAGTATGTCTCTGGAAATGTTTCTCAGTCTTGTAATCCCTGTGTTGATAAACTCTATCAAGACCAAAACCATCAGAATAATTTGAAGAAAATTGGCTAGAATCGCATTCTCTTTTGATTCTCCTCCTTCTTCAGCTCTGGTGTTGCTCTAAACCTTTTCCCCCCTTTTGTGGCTGTTCCTTCATCCACAAATTCTTGACCTCACTGGTTTTCAGATCTGCAAATTTTGTCACATTGACTTTGATTCTGTTATTGTCTACTTTCCGTGTTGCATCTAATCGTGATGTGTCTGTTTGCACCTGGAATTTCATCTTTGAAGTTGTTGATATGGTTAAAAAAAACTGACATGGATTTAGGGAGGCCATTCTCAGCACGCAACAAGTGCTTTGTGCTCAATGTCTTCCATTCTGTTTCCTGAAGGACATGAACAGGATGGGTACAATTTTCATAAATGGAGTGACAATTTATAAATGGATCAATGACTCAACACTATTGTGATGCTCTTGGTAATTTTGCAGAGGTTGGAAGGGGTTGGCAAAGAGATTCTGACATTCTATGGCCGGCTGCCGCAAGGATCCACACTCATCCCAGGGTAAGTTTAACAAGGTACCAGTAAGTATTCTTTACTGGGTTCTTCCACTGAAGGAGGCACAGTCGTTAGAACAAAGTTACGTTAACCGGTACAATCAACATTGTAACTCTAACCAAAACAATCAGACTATCAGAGAACCAAAGATAGCTGAGGCTAGGTTTACTCTTCCCCGGCCATGTGCCATAGTTTCTAGGCTTCCTGCTGCAGCAGAACACCCATGACTCTGCTCCTCACTACCTCACCTCAATGCCCTCCACTCCCAGAGTCGCTGTCTACATCTCTCTTACACATGCTATTCCTCGTCCCACCCAATGGGTCCTTCCAGGGGAGGTGGAGGTTCCTCCTCTGGGAGGTGTATGGATCAGATGCAGAGGTTAGCTCCCAGGCTGGCCTAATTCTCCGGTGGTTGACTGCTGGGCCTGGTTCCCTCTCTTCTTCCCAACACTCTTTCCTTCGCCAGCTCCTTTCTCAGCCCCAGTCTATCTCTTCTCACTGTTCATCAAGTTCACACACTGACCCAGTATTAAAGAGGGTATACACCCTCCCTTTCATCATCATCAGTTATGGAGAGATGCTGCACACCTCTACCGAGGTTGGTTCCTTTTCCTCACATCTATATAGAGTTTAGCATTATTCTGGATGCTAAAATTACAGGCAAGACATAGGGAAATATTAGGATGCTATAATCTTTCCTAATAAGTGTGGAAAGTGAAACCTCAATTTAATGGAATTAAAGAAAGGGGTTCTGGTAATGCCGGAAGTTCATTAATTCCAAATTAACTGGTCAACGGAGACATTAATCTGCAAAATTTTCAATAATCCAAAATTGCCCAATTCTGAAATCCGGGAATTCAACTTCTGAAGTCAACAGTATCACAGTGAGGGTTTGACCCCCAACTCGGACAGTGACAAAGAAGGTCCAGTTCTATAGAGTAACAAATCAAAACAAGGAAAGGAGGACAAATTTTATTTTTCTAAACACAAGAACAAGCAGGACACGTCATCTGCATTTCAAAGGAAAACTCTAGATATACTCTGAATTTTGAACCCTGAATTGTCTGATGAGAACAAGGGACTCAGCCTCTTGCCGGACTGAGCACAAAACCACTCAGAATGAAGGTCATGTTAACATTCTGAAGATGCAAAACAAAATCACAACAAGGACATTTATTTTTATGAAAACAAGAACAAGCAAGACCCTAAATCTACATTCCAAATACTGAAGAAATAGCAGGAATTTTTCTAACATAAAATATAACAACAAGGAACAACCTTTGTTATTTTAATGAGCATAGAAACAGCCAGACTGAAAGTCATTCCACACTGCTAGTAATTACATGGTTTTTCTTCTGTGGGTTCTCTGGTGGCTGATAAGGAAACTACTCAGACTGAAGGTCATTCAACACTCCTGGAACTGATTGGGTTTCTCCCATGTGGGTTCTCTGGTGGCTAATAAGATTACTTCTCTGACTGAAGGTCATTCCACACTCCTGGCACTTATAGGGTTTCTCCCCTGTGTGGGTTCTCTGGTGACATATAAGGGAACTCCTGTGAGTGAAAGTCATCTCACACTCCTGGCACTTATAGGGTTTCTCCCCTGTGTGGGTTCTCTGGTGGCTAATAAGATTACTCTTATCACTAAAGGTTGTTCCACACTTCTGGCACTTATAGGGTTTCTCCCCTGTGTGGGTTCTCTGGTGACATATAAGGGAACTCCTGTGAAAGTCATCTCACACTCCTGGCACTTACAGGGTTTCTCCCCTGTGTGGGTTCTCTGGTGCCTAATAAGATTACTTATCTGACTGAAGGTCATTCTACATTCCTCACACTTATAGGGTTTCTCCCCTGTGTGGGTTCTCTGGTGATATATAAGGGAACTCCTGTGAGTGAAAGTCATTTCACACTCCAGGCATTTATAGGGTTTCTCCCCTGTGTGAGTTCTCTGGTGGCTAATAAGATGACTTCTCTGACTGAAGGTCATTCCACACTCCTGGCACTTATAGGGTTTCTCCCCTGTGTGGGTTTTCTGGTGGCTAATAAGGTTACTCCTCAGACTGAAGGTCATTCCACACTCCTGACACTCATAGGGTTTCTCACCTGTGTGGGTTCTCTGGTGGCAAATAAGGGAACTACACTGACTGAAGGTCATCCCACACTCCTGGCACTTATAAGGTTGCTGTCCTGTGTGGGTTATCTTGTGTGTAATAAGATTACCTTTCTGACTGAAGGTAATTCCACACTCCTGGCACTTATATGGTTTCTCCCCTGTGTGGGTTTTCTGGTGGTTAATAAGGGAAATACCCTGACTGAAGGTCATTCCACATGCCTGGCACTTAAAGAGTTTTTCCCCTGTGTGGATTCTCTGATGGCTAATAAGTAGACTCTTGCGACGGAAGGTCATTCCACATTCCTTGTACTTATAGGGTTTCTCCCCGGTGTGAGTTCTCTGGTGGCATATAAGGGAACTCCTGTGACTGAAGGTCATTGCACGTTCCTGGCACCTATGGGGTTTCTCCCCTGTGTGGGTTTTCTGGTGCCTAATATGGAAATGATTATGACTGAAGGTCATTCCACAGGCCTGAAATTTATAGGGTCCCTCTTTTATGTGGGTTCTATGGTGGATTTGAAGAAGACAGTGCTGACTGAAGGTCTGTCCACCCTCCTGGCAGTTATAAGATTTCTCCCCTGTGTGGATTCCCTGATGGCTAATATGATGCCTACTTTGACTTAAGGTCATGCCACCTTTCTGGTGCGTATAGTGCTTCTCTCTTTTGTTTTGTATCTGGTGAAACTTAAGCACACCATGCTGAGTAAAGGTTTTCCTACAGTCCCGGCACTTATAGGTCGTCTCCCCTGTATGGGCTTTTTGCCATGATGAGTGAATCTGTTGCTTCTCTCTCCCAATCTGGTCAGAAACGAGAGCTGTTGAAATAAGAAGTAAGACCAAAGTAGAAATTGCACTTGAGTCGCACAGGTAGTTCATTTGACACGGGTCCCTTAAATTTTTGACACCCACACAACAAAATTATTTAATTAATATAATAAGTATTAAAGAATTAATGAATTTCATAAAATTTAATACTTTCATTTTTATACCACTCTTGCCCTTAGAAACTCAATATTGTTTGCACATTTCTTTCCTTTGTGTGTCCTTACAAAAATCCTATGGGAAAGGGTTTTTTAAAAGTAATAGTCATGACATAACATGAATAATAATGTCCAGAAAATAAATGCAGTGAATATTGTGATATATAAATGAATATATATAAATTCATTTATAAATGAATTCATTTATAAATTCATATATAAATTATAAATTCATATATAAATGAATATAATATAAATGTTATAAATATAAATATTATAAATTCATATATAAATGAATATAATATAAATGTTATAAATATAAATATTATAAATTCATATATAAATGAATAAAATATAAATGTGATATATGTGAATATAAATGCAGTGAAAAGTGCCCTCCCTTGCGATTGCTCCCATGCATAGTATTCAGAGTCCAATCCTATGCATGCATACTCATAACTAGATCCCATTATATTCAGTGAGGCTTACTCCCAGGAAAGTGAGGACTGCAGTTGAAGTTATGTAATGCCTCTGCATCTGGAGCCCCAGGTATACCTCCCTGGAAGAGATGGCTCCATAGGACAGTCCTGGAAGGGGAGAACATGTCTACTAATTTGGTTGACATAGGCTGCGATCCTCACTGCACTTTCTTGGAAGTAAGTCCTATTGAATACAATAGGACTTACTTCTGAGAAGACATGCTTAGGATCTGAAGTTAAGGTAGAATTCATTGTACCACTTGCAAGATAAGTAAGATTGACAATAATCTGTCAACAGCTTATTGGCTGTTTGAATAATCAGTCTCAAAGGACCGTTGAAATTGAGAAAATCTACTTCTTATTATGTAAGACACTTATATTTTGATTTCCTAGTTTTTTTCCATCAGTTTGGGTAGAATGTAGGTCATTGCATTGTGCTGTAATTTATGCATCCAACAGATATATCAGGATAATATTATTCCTACAGATGGGACTGGGGTGGCACTGGGTTCCAGGGACTCTCAGCCCCACTTGTTACAGCTACTTGGGAAAGTGTTTTGTCAAGGACCTTCACCTCTGAGTGAGGGGAAAGATGAGTTTCTAATGGGAATCTATAAGGGTGCCTGTAAGAGCTGTTCATGGATTCCTCTTGACACCAAGGGCCTTCCAGTTAATTTATGGCACTATGCACAGGTTGGAGCTACTGGGAATCCCTGAATATATCAAAATCCAACCGGTTGGGGGGTGGGCAACATATCACTCAGAGCAGAACTGGGTGGCACCTATGAGGAGCAATGCCCCTGAACCATGACACTCATTAGCTCTGATGCCCACTAATCCCCCTTAGCTAGTTACTCTGTTGGCCATGTTAGATTTAGTAACTCTCTGGGCCGTGGATGGCGCAAGTGGTTAAGACACTGTGCCTGTTAGCCAGAAGGCCAGGGTTCAAGACCCGGGTCGGTCCCCACAAGACAGGGTGAGCTCCTGTCCTTAGCCCAGCTCTGCAATGCAGCTAGAACCAATCGTATTGGACATACCTTTCCATTGGACTATTTCAGTGGCGTGGAGAGGGGGGATTTGCTGCTTGGGTAACAGCCTATCCTCTGTATCCATCTAACCCATGCCTTCGTGCTTTGCATGCAGCATATGCAGCGCAGAGCACAATATCTTAGTTTTTCAAGACTGATGGATGCCTGCTCATTACTCCACTGGTGGGGGCTACCCTCCTCATAAAAGACCTAGATCTTGGATGGCCAGTAGAGGCAGATGCCGGGACATCAGCCATTACCTGGTCAGAAGTCTGACCACCAATTCCCCTTGGTAATATCTCATGGAGCAGAGGCTCCTATCTGGGGCATCTATCAATGGAACTGAAGGATCTCCCTTACCTACAAAGGTCACATTTTCGTAGTTCTCAATCATGATGGCCTCATATATGTGTCTTTGGAATGGATGGAGAAGAGCCCATTCCTCACTGTTAAAATAAAGAGCTATGTCTTCAAATGCTATCGGGCTCTGAAAGAAAAAGGAGGAGTGTCCTGTTAGGAAGTCAGCGGAGGCCATGAATGCCATACAAAGAGAACAAACTAGTATTCCTGAATTTATGAAAGGACAAGACATTTCCAAATTTGAAAAAAAAATTATCATATATATTCCCTCTTACCATATTTGCTGGCTTATAAGACGCACTTTTTTCCTCCCCAAAGGGGGGGGGAAATGTCTGTGCATCTTAAGAATGATAGGGCCAGTCCTGGTGCACAGTACCCCATCATGTCATATGTTGTTTGATTCGTATTGAAGAGCAGAATCCAATGCAAAAATCAGTTTTGAGATATCTCCTCCCTATCAAACCTTATGACCAAAAAACCAAAATAACAAAAATATAAAAACAAAAAAATACATTTTTGGCAATTTTTTTTAAGCTGGTAGGAATTTTGGCTTGGGGGGTAGGAATTTTGCCCTGGGGGATAGAAATTTTGGCCTTGGAGTTCAGGAATTTTGGGTTTGGCATCTGGTCACCCTGTCACAGTTGCAATCCTAAGCAGCCTTCCCTGTCTTGGAGACTTGCTGCAAAGTAGATATGCACAAGATCTGGTCCCTACTTCTGCATTCCTCTGCATCCCTCCCTGGGCTGGAGATTTGCTCCAAAGCAGACATGCACAGTTGCATTCCTCTGCATCCCTCCCTGGCTTGGAGACTTGCTCCAAAGTAGACATGCTCAAGACCTGGTCCCTGCTGCTCCATGCCTTTGAATCCCTCACTCTTCCCTATCTATCTAGATCCCCTCACCTTTCCCTACCTACCTGGATCCCCCCACCCCTTACTTGCCTTCCTGGACCATTTGCAATGAGATTTGTACAAAATGTTGGTGTCTGATCAATTGCAATGAGATTTGTGCAAAATCACAAATCACTGACACTAGAGATGATGAGTTTTTGGGGTTTCCAGAAAATTAGAAGAGTGCTTGAAGCTTAAAGTCTTTCCTCATTTGTTAATGGCAGTGATAATGGTTCTTAATACCACTGTTGACTTTACATGGTTGAAATATTATTCTGCTATATTTTATTAAATATATTAGTACACCATTTGGTTCAGAATATTTTTTCTTGTTTTGCTCCTCTAAACTTTGGTGCGTCTCATGGTCCAGTGCATGTAATAAGCCGGGAAATGTGGTACTTTTGCATGTCCCTCTTTAGGTCTTTCAATTCCAACAGAGATTCCCACATTCTAAAAAGTGGTTCAGATGATCCTTCCTTCCCAGTCCCTAAATTGTCTCCACAGTCCTAGACTCGCAAACACATCTGCAAGCCTGAGTGCTTCCAATAGGACATATTCATAGAATCCTAGAATTGGAAGGGACCCAGTAAGTCATCTAGTCCAACTCCCTGCCAATAGCAGGAAATCCTCCTAGAACTCCTCTGACAGGTGATAATCAAGCCTCTACTTGAAGAGCAGAAAGCTCTTATTCCTAAGAAAGGTCTTATTTCCAAGAAAGCATAGCAGGGCTGAGAACCTTGTGCATTGTGTAGCTGCTTTTCTGCACTGTAATTCCCATCACTTTTCCCCCTTTCACAAACATGGCCACAGTTTCTGCTGCTCTAGCTACGGTGCCGGTTTATCCGGGTGGGTGTCTGCCCATTCACGCCTCTGAAATACGTATGTTACTGGTAATGCTTTTGAAGTATATATGGAACATGCACACAGATGGAGGAAAGCAACTGTAGAGGAATCTCCTGCTGAAGATAATGCAAGTCTACACACATCTGCAAGAATCAAGGTGGACCAATGAAAAGTGCTCAAGAACCAAAACGGGGTTCTTCTCTATTCTGAGCCAGAATCTGTGACTCAGGCTGCAATCCTAAACACAATTTCCTTAGAGTAGGCCCCACTGGGTGGATGTAGTTAGGAATGCAGTGTCAGTCAAACTAAGTGGGAAGACTCTGATCACCAACCTGCACATGCAGCGTTGAAGAAGCGAGAAGGAGAAGGACATGTAATGCCCAGAAGGGAAAGCAGAAAGATGGGGATGCAGGAGGAAAAAGGGTATGGGTTTGCCAAAGGAACCCTCAAGGAGGAAAGAGATTTTGGGGTACAGAGGAAGGTTGGGGGGGGGTTACAAGGTAGGGAAAAACAGCTAGTCTGATGGAGGTGACAAGACTGCTGCTGGAAACGTTCCAGAAGGAGAAGCCCTGACAATTCCTGCCACTGTTCCTCACCTGGCCTGGACCGGTGGCCTCCATGTTGGTCCTTCCAGATGGATGGATTGGCTTTGATTCAGTTTCTGTCCTGTCTGTCAGGAAAAGATAGGAAGAATGGGTCAGGTTTTGTTTTGTACACTTTGTACGGTTGCCTCATGGACATGCTAGAATTCCTTCCCCTATTTGAGGTGGAGTCTGCAGAGATGAGGCAGATTCATGGGGGAACATCACGGCTGCTTCATGAGGCCAATTCATGGGGGAATTCAGAGGTGACCCTCATCAGGATCTCTCCCGGGATCCTATTCCTGGACCCTCAGCAGATTCTGAAAACCCCTCATGATTAAGTACTGAATGTGTAGAGTACTGAAGGCCTCAGGAGAGTAAAGGCCGCAGGAAATCTCTGCCTCAGGAGAAGCCATGGCTTCATATGACAGGCAAGGCCTGGAGGTGGCAGAGATCACTGTGGGTGGGGGGAAGACCCCAAAGGGGCTCCATTAGGGCCTACATCCCTTCCAGGCTCCTGTGGCACCACAAAATATGGCCCCTTCCCTGCTGCAGAAGGGAGTCTAGCAGGCCCTTCTCTCCTCAGCCCCCCAGCACAGCCTCTGCCAGCTCAGAGACAAGCCCCACATCAGGGACCTGGCAGGGTCTGCTTCACCCACCTGCTCCCAGCCTCCCTGGCCCTCCTCGTCCACCCACCTGTCCCTCCCTCCCTGGCTGGCCTGGTCCCTTCATCTGCTCCCAGCCTCCCTGGCCCTCCTCGTCCACCCACCTGTTCCTCCCTCCCTGGCTGGCCTGGTCCCTTCATCTGCTCCCAGCCTCCCTGGCCCTCCTCATCCACCCACCTGTCCCTCCCTCCCTGGCTGGCCTGGTCCCTTCATCTGCTCCCAGCCTCCCTGGCCCTCCTCGTCCACCCACCTGTTCCTCCCTCCCTGGCTGGCCTGGTCCCTTCATCTGCTCCCAGCCTCCCTGGCCCTCCTCGTCCACCCACCTGTCCCTCCCTCCCTGGCTGGCCTGGTCCCTTCATCTGCTCCCAGCCTCCCTGGCCCTCCTCGTCCACCCACCTGTTCCTCCCTCCCTGGCTGGCCTGGTCCCTTCATCTGCTCCCAGCCTCCCTGGCCCTCCTCGTCCACCCACCTGTCCCTCCCTCCCTGGCTGGCCTAAATCTGGCAGAGGCCTTGGAAACATGTCCACGATTTCTGCTGGGCTCAGAGTCTCCTCCGAAGGCAAAGAGAACAGTCTCCTCTTGCCTCTTGTTTGGAACAGCCACCCCCACTCCCCGCAGCTAGAAGTCTAGGCTGGCAGGTCTAGCTAGACAAGATTGGGAAACCAAAGTCTCAGGGATCAGGCCGCCGCTGCCACCTCCAGCAACATTAGTGGGGTGAAAGGATGCCACAGAACTTGGCCCCAATGTACACAAGGTCCCATGTCTTCTGGTGCAGCTCACAAACCTCATTGTCTTGCAAGCTCTGGGAATTCAAAGGACGAAGCTAGCAAACAGGCAGGACTTAAATCTGGAGCCATGGGCAAATTTTGTCCTCAGCAGATTCAGCAGATTCATCCCTGGGCAATTGCAAGGAGACCCACTTCATTCTCCTTGAGTCCTCCTCCTCAGAGAGATACAGGTGCAAAGCGTCCATCATGATCTCTTCAGTGGACACCAGCTTCTCTTCATTGCATTCCTCTTGACAGCTGAGATAATAGTAGTATTATCTCAGAACCAATATCCGGACTTCTTTCTCTGCCTTAATCCGCTTCTCCAGGTGCACTCCAGGTCCACTAACTTATTACCATATGCTGGACAGGGAACAGACTGTATCTGCCCTCAGTGTAGAAGGGATTATCACTCTCGAGTTGGCCTTTTTACCCATAAGAGATGCTGTTTCATGACCTCCACTCAGAGCACAAATACCATAGTCTTTCGAGACTGAAGGATGCCAATGAAGGGGAATCATTCATGCAAAGAAAGCTTACCCACAGGCGCTGGAACTAATGCTCCCTTACCTCAAAGGGTAAGATCCAAAGGGACCTCCAGTAATGCAGCATGAACTCCCCTTACAGGGGTGCATCAATGGGAAGGATTTGATAGGAAGAGGCTGAAATATTGGAATGTCAATTATAAAAAAGACATGTCCAGGATTTTAATCAGTTTAAACAAGGATGATTACAAAGTAAGACAAATGGTCTGCATTTTTAACTTAAGTAGGTAGCTACATATTATTTTTTCCCTTTTCCATTTAACAGAGATCTAAAATAACACAATGTTTGATTAATTCAAACTCAGAAGATGCCATTTTGTGCAAATTAAGTTTCTTCTAAAAATTATTTTTGGGGAAAGGATACTTATGTTTATTTCTTTAAAAAAATCTTTATGGTGTTGTTATTTTTTAGCACCTACTAGACCCCGATAAGCACCACAATATGTTCCCCCAACATGTTTAAAAATAGGTATTGCCATGCTCTCAGTGTCAGTGTTTGTTGATGTGGAGAGTGAGTTGTGATGCTGCCGACAGAGACTAGCCCTTCACCGAAAGCTTCCAAGGAACACAGTGTACCCAGTGACTGATCTGACTTTGCTTAATGGTTGATGGTTCACCTTAATGGTTCCTTCCACACTTTCTTCATGGTTTCAAATACCACGTGCTGAACTGGGTTGAGTGTAGAAATTCTCCTTTCTACTTCTGCCGCTGTGCTCACACTGATGCCTGAAAGATACAGAAAGTGATAGCAGATTTCTGTTTGAGAATACAATATTAGCCCCTCAGCCACAAATGAGGAACTTGGAGGAACATGCTTTGTATGGCCTTTTAAAGATACAGTGATGCATCACGTAACAAATTTAATTCGTTCTGGAGGCATGTTTGTTACGCAAAACATTCTTTACGTGAAGTGAATTTTCCCATTGGAAATAATGGAAACTCAGACAATTGGTTCCACAACCCCAAAAATATTCATATAAAAATATTAACTGGATGTAAAAATGATGACAAAACACTGGGATTGAATTCAAAACATGCATTCAGTGTGCATGATCTTATGAAGTCTACTTAGGCTGCAGTCCTAAAGACACTTTCCTGGGAGTAAGACCCATTTAACACAATGGGGCTTACTTCTGGGTAGACATGGTTAGGAGGCTGCAATCAAAGACCCCTTCAAAGTGTCTCCCCACTTTCTCCTTCTCTCCATCCTGAGCCTCTCTCTCTCTCTGCTCCCTTCTGGCTAGCCCTGAGCAGCTTCCCTCTTCTCCACTGCTCTTCTCTCTCTGCCCAGCAGACACCCAGCCACAGGAGGAACAGAATGGAAGTGTTGCTTTCACTATGGGCAGGTGCACTAGGCCGCCCTGACTCTTTTTAAACAGGCTTCCAGCCAGTGCTTCTGCCCCAACTGCCAATGAATGTGTTCTTTACGTGAAGCACAGTTTGTTACGTGAAGCAGAATCCTAGATAAATTTTTGTTTGTTACGTGAAACATACTTTACATGAGGCGTTCTTTATGTGAGGTGCCACTGTAATTGGGGAGATTTGACTTAAAGATAATTGAGGCTGAAGAGCCAGGCCATGATGGAGAAGCTCCATTGCAGGGCTGCTCCTTTACACAGAGAAGAGGATAAGCCATTCTGGCACCACAAGACCTTGACTTCTGGCTAACACAGGCTGCCTGTTCCTATATATAGTTTAATGTTGTCCTAATATTCAGCTGTTTATTACTGAATATTAGGTGTTATAGAACAAACATACCATAAATATTTTATTGATTTTACCTGGTTAACTAAACTGAAAAGCTGAAAAGGAGTACTTGGGTGTTAGCAGACTATTAAGACTACCATACATTAACAATGGCAATTACAAAAAATATAGAAATTGGCATGATCCATTTTTGTTGAATAAATTACTACCTAGAATTTTGGATTTTTACTGTCATAACAAGTACATGCTTAAGAGGCCAGACAAATTGATGATAAGTTATTGACAAACTGACAGTATCTTCATGATGTGTTGAAGTGATTAATGTCAAATCTTCATCCATATATTTTGTTGACAGTTTTATGACTTTGCTGAAAGTTATAATGAGTTCTATAGTGAGTTCTACAGTTAAGTTATCTCTATTACTATCTATTGATGTTATGAATTTTGTAACTTTAAAAAAGATGAGTATATTCTTACAGCCTTGAACTCATATATAGCCTGATTGATGAAAGAGGCATTTTTAAAACATGAGAGTCAGGGTGTAATTCTAACCCTCTGTTCTTAGTAGTCAGTTACATACTGCCCTGCATCTGGAGGTTCAATGCAGCCATAAATGATTAATAACCCCTGGTGGACTATAGAACACCATGAATGTTTAGAATCCAATGAACTAGGTGGGATATCTCATCCTGTCCTCTGCTATCGCCAAAAGAAATAGCTGATGATGACAAGGATCCGCTATGTTGTTCTTAATTGTGTTGTGGCAGTGTAAAGCAAAACACGGCTTAGGCTAGGTAGTGGTTAGAAGCAGGTAAGATTTATTTCACCTGCGCAGTTGGGTCTCCCTCAGGACACGCAAGTCCAAATCAGGAAAGACAATCAAACAGAAACTGATATAAAGTTTTCTCCCTCAGAAAGCAGAGGCATTAATATTCATGTCTGGCATCATATGATTGGTTAAACATGGAATACATCATTCAAAGCATACATGAGTGCGCTCATGAGTAGATGAGTGCTGTAACTTTCGATTCCTGGAATCTCTCTTTTAGATTCTTATAGATTTTTATAGATACTTATAGATTCCTATTTTTAACAGAAGCGATAAGTTTCCTTTCTTGTCCAACTTGCCCAACTGGAGTAACTCTTCTGATGCTTGCAACATGGGTGGGGCGATCTGCGTGGCTGGCCTGCTGGCTTCCTGGTCCCGTCTCTCCAGGCTCCCAATGGGAGCCAAAGAGTCTCGGAACCCTGAGTGGGGTGGTGTTTTTCCAGCTTGCCGGTAAGGTCCGCCTTTTTCTGGAGATCTCCAGGCATTTCCGGTCAAATGGGCACCCTGACTAAGAGGTGATTCTAATTAACATCTTATTGGTTCCATACAGTATCAGAATTATCAGAATTACATCTCATTAGCTCTCAGAGCAATCAGTTTTATGGGAAAGCTGAGTTATGTAAATGCACTTTTTGTTATATAGGCTTTTGTGTTTTCATTTTTAGTAAGTCAGCCATAATTTTTGATAGAATTCAGATATTCCAGTGCTGTTTATTTCAGTGCATTCTGCATTAATTACTTTACCAACAATATATAACGTTATGGTATTATCATTCATACATACCCCGTATTCTGCAATTTTAACCACTGGTGTCAGGCTCAGCTTGTAGCTCCCCTGTAAACAGTTATGCGAGCTGAAGAACACAAAGAAGTCACTGTGAGATCAACCAAACTGTATTGAAAGGGTTGAGCAAAGCCAGAGTCAGGTACATGGTTCAAGGTCAAAATACATACAAGACAAATACAGAGTTCAGAATACAGGTATCCAAGGCAAAGTCAATAATCCAGTCCAATAGGCCAATATCAATAGTCAGTCCGGCAGCACTTCAACATATAACACCACTCCAACAAACCCACAAGGCAGTCATAGATAGCAGCATATTTGTGGGGAGCATGGAGTCCCTCCACCAAAGGGCCTGTAGTCATAAAGGTGGTGGTGACCAACTAATTGCTGCCTATGTATTGACATGTATGGACATGTTACTCCATACACAGGTGCAGCTGCTTACTGCTTCTTATATCTTTTTGGTGGCAAATAATATGGAGATCTAATTTCTAAGCCTACTGGAGCCTGACACAACTGCACCCCTTTAGCTACGCCACTGATCGATCGATCGATCGATCGATCTATCTATCTATCTATCTATCTATCTATCTATCTATCTATCTATCTATCTATCTATCTATCTATCTATCTATCATTTTTCAACTGAAAAGATCAGAATTGGTGTTTAAATAAAGGATAAAACAACAGTAATTTTGATCCTTTGACTAAAGCCATGGCTTAATGTGGTGATTAATCATAAACACAGCTGATCATGTAGTTTGAACTGCAAAACAGGGATTTTTGATGCATATACCGTACATGATTGCTGAATGGACTACATGAAGAACTGAAGCTTCATACTTGCTCAGAATTAATGTGGCCTAAAAGAAGGTTGGCTTTTGAACATCCATTAGTTTCATGTACATGCTACAGAATTACAGCTGTACAGATCAATTTCAGGATAATGATGTGGGATTGTTGTTTGTGACAGCAGAGTTGTGATGGCTGAGACAGGCCTGGCTTGAATGTCAATGATGTTTTTCTCTGGGAAAAATAATGTTTTGCAAACTCAAAATGTCTCTAAACAAATGACAAGCAACATCCATTACTGAAAGACACAATCCTAACCATGTCTACTCAAAAGTAAGCCCATTATGTGCAGTGGGTCTTACTCCCAGGAAAGTATCTTTAGGATTTTATCAGTTGCAGCCCAAGTTTAACAATGAGGCACACTGCCTTCATCAGAACTGTACTTTGCAATGCTTGCTGTTACAGACTGCTAATATATTCTTAATTTACAACTGCAGAACTTTCAGGCTCAAGCAGGGAAGGCAGTCTGGGAATTCTCACCGCTGCCCCTAGCATACGTTACTCTCATTTTTCATTCCATATTATTTCTGTTGTCAGACTTGCTGGGTAACATAATAACTGTCATCCAATTCAATCTACTCATTTAATAAGCAACAGGTCTGACTACGGTCTTGGACAATAATAAGAGCGTATGGTATGTAAGGTGCCAAATTAGGAGCATGTCAAATTTCTGGATTCGTTTCATAGCATTATTCCATTTAACTTCATTTTCCTAGCTATCCAGCTACTAAACTCATATTAGTTTTCTTATTCATAATTAATTTTCATTCATTATCATTAGGGGGAGGACAACTTATAATGTATACATCTCGTTTATGTTATTTTCTCTGTAAACGGCTTTGTGAACTTTTTGTCAAAAAGTGGTATATAAATACTGTTGGTTGGTTGATTGATTGATTGGAAACATAGCAGCATCAATGACTGGACAAATGCATTCCCATTCACCCTGGTGGACCTCTCAACAACTTTTGACACCATCAGGCATGGTAACCTTCTGGGCTTTTAAGCCAGGTGGGTTTCAAGCGCACTGTTTTGCAGTATTTTCAGTTCCTTCTGACAATAGGAGGTTGGAGATAATATTGGGGAACAATTGTCTAGCTTGTGAGATACCATAGCATGGGAGATACCACAGGGGGATCC
The DNA here is from genome assembly GCA_030015325.1 of Cryptoblepharus egeriae. NCBI lineage: Eukaryota > Metazoa > Chordata > Lepidosauria > Squamata > Scincidae > Cryptoblepharus > Cryptoblepharus egeriae. The sequence continues at coordinate 175,161,105 of JAREYC010000003.1, read as the reverse complement.
ATCTTGTACACTACATTATTTAACATCTATGTGAAATCTCTGGTAGAAGTCATGTGATGTTTTGAAGTTAGGTGCAATAAATTTGAGGATGATACTTTCTGTACTAACTATAGCAGAGGAAGGAGTTATAAACCTGGAGATGGAGCTTGGTCGTTACCAAGCTGATGTTAAATCTGGACAAAGCAGAGGTCTTCTTGGTTCAGAAATCCATGACTCAATTGCTGGGTCACCATCAATGGTCAGGGGGCACTTTGCTCAACTCAGAGCCCAATTCTATGCATATCTACTCAGAAGTAAGTCCCATTTGAGTCAATAGAGCTTACTTCCAGAAAAGGGCTGCTAGGCTGATGCAATACTTACAGCAATATATGAGTTGCTTGGGCCTTACCACTGTGGTCCATGCCTTGATGATCTCAGGACTTGACTGCTATTAATACACTCTGTGAAGGAGTACCCTTGAAGATTTTCTGGAAATTGCAGTTGATGCAGAATTCATCACTGATGGAAATTTCTTCCCTTATTGATGGAAATAATGCTGAAAGGGTTTGACTCGGTCCACCTGCTGATCCTACAATGGTTGCTAGTTTGTTTCTAGGTGCAATTTATGGTGCTGGTTTCAAAATTTAAAGCCCTATACAGCTTGGGATCAAGGTATTTGAGGATCAATCTCCTCCCATATGAAAGAAGCAGCTTTCCCTTTTAATCTTCTTTTCCTTATTTGAAAATGTGGGTATACCATGTGGGTATATTTTATTTTTTGCATATTTTACACCATGCATATTTTAAATATTTAACATTATTTTATTTTGCTTTGGTGTTTTACTCTTTTATTAACTGTTGTTATTGTAAACTTGGACTTCCTAGTCACACATAATTCCGGTTTCACCATTCTTTCCCTCAGGTGCATAACTGGTTCCCATTTTTATTTTATGCTCTGAATTTCAATCAATACTGTTCTACGCCACAAGCTCTCCAAAACAACCCGATGTATGTTTTCACTGTCCATTTCTCTACAAACTGTGAAAGATGCATTCCATAGAGTTAATTAGTTTTTTTAAAGTGGGGAGGGGGGAAGAGAGATGGGGAAAGTGAAAGAAAAACATTGGCAGAAAAGAGTGGTAGGTTTTGTGATTTTTAATCAAGAGGCTCAATGAGGCAAGACAGGGAACACCAAAACGTAAAAGAAAGCTTTTGCATACTCTGTGATTGCGGTTTCCAAAAATGAGAAATACTGTTGCAATTCAAGAAGTGGATTAGGGATGAAATGATTCAGGTATCAGAGGGGTCTTTACCAAGATTGGCTGTTTGATACCAAAATTGTCATATCATGGATTGAATCAGGTGTTTTTCCAAAGACCTGTGACTTGGCTAGAGGGGGTGCAAAGCATTAGGTTTTGCAGGGAGCCTCACTGCAGTATATAAGCAGCCATTCCCATTCAATGTCATTCCAGGCATTTGCCTCTGTTTGGCTCCAAAGTGGGGGGCTAATTGCCCATTGTCAGGGTGATTCCATAAATTTCTGGATTTATCCTCTTTTTTAGCTTCCTGACCAGGTGTCCTCCAAAAGTCTTCCATTGTCCTCCAATTTGGCTTCATTTTGGAACTTTGCAGTGGTGTGCAGTATCCCATCATGTCATATGTCGTTGGATTCATATTGAAGAGTAGAAACCAATGCAAAAATAAGTTTTGAATTATCTTCTTCCTATCAAAAGTTATGACCAAAAAACTAAAACTAAAAAATATGCATTGGGCTCTATGGGAAAGTGATAGTGCCCAATATCACAGCTTAACTCATGAGTAGGCAAATATGCCACTGTCTGCCAGAAAGGGCAGGCTGAGAGGAATCCAAGAACTTGTCCTCCTTTTGAGGTTTGGTTATCTGGTCACCCTACGCCATTGTAATAAAACTCCCTACAAAATCTAGTGCTTTGCACAAGCCTTGCTATGTCACTCCTGTGACGGCTTCTCATGCCAGCTGATGAACAGATTTGACACAATTCTGGATTTTAGCCTTAAGTCTCAGAGTGCTCAATGGGATTTTGTCCCTAATAAGTGCATTTAAGATTAGCTCCCAAGCCTGTGAGGACTAATACACAAAATGTCACGTGTAGTTGGCCTCAAGACTTCCTTTCCATAGGAGCTTTTTCTGTAGAAGTGGGTACTGCATTTATGCAGTTATCTAATCACTCTAAAAATGAAACGGGCCACTCATTACTATTCTAGAACATTGTGTCCTATAGAACAGCATGTCCAGCATAAGTAATCAGCATCTCAAAGATGTTTCCATAATGTTCAGCCGTCACGGCTGCTAGTTTGTTACAAAAGGCAACCCCAGTGTGCTTTCCATCATTACACAAAAGTGTCGGAGAGAACTCCCAACTGCTGGTTGAGAATCTCAAGCAGAAATCAAATCAGGCTGAAGGCTGTTGTATTATGAGAAGATAGCTCAAGGTGGTCAAAACTCTATATTTTATGTTCTTTGCATCTAGAAAATGGGCTGTTGTAGCTCAGTGTTTGAAGACATAGAGCTTGTAAACCAGAAGGTTAGCAGGTTGGTGGTTCAACACCCAAGTACCACACGACAGAGTGTGCTCCCATTACTTGCACAGTTTCTTCCAATCTAGCCATTTGAAAGCATGTAAATTGCATGTAAAGGCATGTAAAGGCATGTAAATGCAAGTAGATTAATAGATATCACTTCAGTGGAAAGGTAACATTGTTCTGTGCGCTTACAATTTAATCATGCTGGCCACATTATGATGGAGATGTCTTTGGACAACACTGGCTCTTCGGCCTTGTAATGCATATGAATATTGTCCTGCCCTTACAATTGATCACAATTTGGGTAGAAGTCACAGAGGCTTCCTTAAGGTAAGAAAATGTTTATTCCCTTACTTTGGGGTGGCATCGTGGCTACATTGAAAATGGAAAATAGGATTTTCCATGACTGAAAAGATAAGGAAACAATAACAGGCCTTCAGCTCACAGAATGAAAAGCTTAGGTAAGCAAAAGGAATCAATTTCCTTATTATTTATTTATTTATTTATTTATGCATGCATGCATGCATGCATGCATGCATACATACATACATACATACATACCCTGACTTCTCCATGCCAAAGCAAATGCCCAAGGTGGCTTACATACCTTATATCTTTTCTGTCCTCACAACAACCCTGGGATATAGGTAATTGTTGTATGGTCATCCCATCTGGCATCACATCAGGAAATGCAGTTCCAACTTCCAGCAGTTTCAAGTCAGCCAAGCTGAATACAGTGATACCTCCTGGCTCTGTTGTCTTCATCAGCTTTCAGTCTCCCATCAAAAATGTATCCAAGTCTTTTCCTGCTTAGCAATATTCTGGCAGCCCTCCACTCATCCGGCAGTCCACACCTGCTGCCCCTCTATGGCTGCTGTCTCTCTATATACCCTCCTAAGGTACTTTTGATTGAGGCTACATCAGGCATAATTCTTCATCGATGACAGTTTTGCATTATCAGATCTTAGAAAAAAAGTTTTCTATCTAGAGCTTTGTGAAGAGCAATGGATAACTTGACTTCATTCTAATAATACCAAGTGCTTTAAATCATGTCTCGCTGGCTGTCTAATGAAGCACATTTTTGTAAAGCAGTGAAACTCAGACCTTCAAATTATAAAGAGGAACGTTCAAGATTATCCATACAGACTAGATACATAGATAGGCTTAATGGTAGGGTTAGCCATTTTGCTAAGTACTTGTCACAGCAGGCATACTGAAGTTTTCTGATACAGGGAAATGGTCTGTGACCTCATCAGTTCTAGGGCTTCTTTTTAACAACCAGCAATGTCAGAAGAGAACAAGGCATTTCAGGCATAATCTCAACACTCCCCAAAAAACAGTATTTAGACTGCAATTCCACTGCAGTCTTTCTATGGAATTAAAACTTTCTGCAAGACGAAAGTGTTCCAGAGATCAACTAAGGAGCCAGAAGCCTAAGGTCAGAGGGTTGGGGGGTAGACGGTTCATCTAGTTTATCTATGACTGATCCTCCTTCTCCTGATATGGCCTGCACAACCCCTCCCACCATATTTTCTGCAACTCTACTGATAGTGGCTACACCACTAATATAAATATAGATATACGTATATATTCATTAAGTAAATGGGCTGTGGGTGGCGCGAGCGGTTAAGATGCTGTGCCTGTTAACCAGCAGGCCAGGGTTCAAGACCCGGGTCAGCCCCACAAGACAAGGTGAGCTCCTGTCCGTAGCCCAGCTCTGCGACGCCAGCTGGATCCAATCGTATTGGCTCTGCCTTTCCATTGGACTAATTCAGTGGCGTGGAGAGGGGGGATCTGCTGCTTGGGTAACAGCCTATCCTCCATAACAATCCAACCCAGGCTTTTGTGCTTCGCACGCAACGTATGCAGCGCCAAGCACGATACCATAGTCTTTCAAGACTGACGGAGGCCGGCATTAAGTAAATTATAAATAAATATTTGGCTCAGTTCTGAAATGACAAGTGGCATTCATTCACCTAAGATGAAAATCCCTTTTTTTAATTCTGGTTTGCAGGGGACAAGTACATACCATACTTTTGTCATGGTAAACTCTGAACTGACATGGCAAACTATGGTTGACTCAAGTCAGAAAAGGAGGAATGGAAATGGCCGCATGTAAGAAGAGAGAGAATACAAGCCTAAATCAATTTAATTCCTTGCATATATAGAACAAAACCATGATTTGTTACACCTAATACATTTTTGTCCCAGAGGTAAAATAATGTGCAGCAACATGTCTACCATCTTCTTGCCTCCCCAAATCTCCCCTCTGGAACTAGGTTCTACTCCTTCCAACACCCTACTGCATACAATGTTATTGATGTGTTCTGGCACTGACGTATTAGATTCATGAAATAGAGTGATAAAGTGTCCCTCCTGTTGCATTTTATTGGTTTCATAAATCAAACTCAAGAACAGATCTCCCTTTTTTGCAATCTAAAATGAAAAAACTATCAATTTCATGTGATGCCGCTATTTCCATGTATAACAGACTGCACAGTGGAAGTGTCCTGCAAGTGTTTTCACTTGCTAATACATTCTATGCTTATTTTGCATGAAAACAGCTTGGCCCAGCCATACAAATTTCAGAGGCCAATTTTCTGAGTTGTGGTTTTAGTAAAGTAGGGTCAAGCTTTTGGGCAAGCTAATTTACATTTGGTTTGAGAAATTGCAGAACAGACACAAACACTATTGCTAGCTCTGTCCTCTTCTCAGACTTCTGTTTTGCCCAGTATGGTAAGCTCAGCCAATGTAGTTTGATGAAAACCTGGAAAGTTGAGTATTGATCAACAGAACTGCTCAGCTGTTTCAGTTAGGCTAAGATAGAGGAACAAGTGCTGCATGTCCTCTGGACTAGAGTTTGAGCAGCCCTACTCTAACTCTCACTTCCTCTTTCCTCTACTGTCCCCATCTTTCTTTCTCAATCCAGGTAGTGGAAAGGGGAAAGGATGGCATACCACCAGGTAAAGGAGGGAAGCAGTTGGCATGCCACATTAGATTAGGGTTGCCATATGTCCCGAAAACAGACAATCCCAATTTGGGGGGACTGTGTTCATATACTGTACTGGCAAATTGGACAGAGGGTCCTGTCCCAATTTTGTGGAAGAGAATTATGGCAACCCTGAGAATCAGACCAGCCCTGCATAATACTTTTTGGTGTTTAACCATGGCTTCTAGGTTTTGACTGCTAGTCTTTCTTCTCTATGTGATTCATAGTCATTTTCATACAAGTCTAAATCAAAATTGAAGTGAAGAATTAAAAAAATATTAAGACTTTTCTCAGAAAAACTAACCTCTGCCCAACATTCAAGTTGCTATGGTATTGTAAACAAGATTCTAAAGAGAGAGTCTTGCTCTTTGAAAAACGTATTCATGTTTAACTATAATTTAAAGCGTAGCAGCCGCAATTCACTAATGGGAACAATGTAGTTAATCAACCACAAAATTCCAGATTGTCTCTGGACCCTCATTTTGACAATGGATAATCTAGAGTGGCCAACCTGAACATTTCATTCTGAGTAAGAATCACCAAGTATCCGAAAGCACAATTTCAGGAATGGGAGTATTTTTTTCTCCCCAGAAGACTTTTTAAAACAAGGGATGACACATCAAAGGAGACTGGGTAAGCCTCATGGCAAAGATTTCCAATTGGGAAGGTGATAGGTGGAATTCTTCTCAAGAGTCCTGGCTTTTAGAGTCTCTGTCACTGAACTCTCTGATTCAGATTAAAAAAATTATGGAAGAGTTCTGTGCATCAACCAAGGAAAGGCAGACTGAACTCAAATGTAACAGAAAAATAAAAGCTCCCAGTGGGTACTTCAGCTGTGGGCTAAGCCAAATCTTTCTTTTGCTTTGCAACTGAAATGACAGATGTTCACAGTACAAAAGAAAAAGTTACAGGTTGATATCTGTAGAAACAATGATAAATTCACCCTCATACTGTGAATAAAAGCAGTACAGGTATTAATTAACAATGACCAAATCCATGTTGACTTGCCAAACACATCAATAAGACCAATCATATGGTCTTATTCAGTGGATTCTAGTTAGTACTGTTATCTACCATCCACTTAACACTAAGATAATTAGTCTAAGGGCGCAATCCTGAGTAACTACGGGGAGTCCTTGCTCCAGTGTAAGAACAATTTGCTCTGGGTTGCAATATGAATTTCCATAGGTTTTCACTAGGTGATGCAGTAACTACGGGTGCACGTAAATTCTCTTACGTGCTCCCGTAGTTACTCTGGATTGTAGGGTTAGGCTACAATCCTAAAGACACTTTCCTGGGAGAAACACAATGAACACAATGGGACTTCCTTTTGAGTAGACATGGTTAGGATTGTGCTCTTAGTGTCCTAACTTAGAGTGCAATTCTAACAAGGTTTACTCAAAAGTAAACTCCCAGGAAAGTGTCTTTAGGATTGAAGCCTTAGTTTCCTGCAGAAAACTAAGATTTTTTTGTCCTACTTATATAGTATCTCTGAAATTCAGTACACTTGTTGCTCACTGAACCATCCTGAACTTTGTAGCAAACACAAGAGAATAAAAATGCCAGGGAACTTTATGATTTCATGCTTAGCCACCAGTTAGGCCAGCATAAGTCCTATAGTGCCCTGGAGGTGTTGCAAAAGTGCCGTAAAGCCAATGTACAGAAATGTGCCAGCCTCCCCACACAGCCACAAGAATAGGTTGCAGGTGAGTTGTGCTAGCCTAAGTTAGTTAGGATTGCATCCTCACTTTTGCAATTACAAGTCTGATTAAATGTGGCTGGAAATATTGTGTTTGGAACTGCAATGTCCGCACTCTCCCCCCATCCCAAATAAGCATAGAATGGGAAATTTGGATCTGGACCTTTAGAAAGAAAGGGACTCTAAGGGTGCAGTCCAGAGTAACTACGGGGAGTCCTTGCTCCGGTGTAAGAACAATTTGTCTGGATTGCAATATGAATTTCCCATAGGTTTTCACTATATTGTGCAGTAACTACGTGTACACGTAATGTCTCTTACGTGCTCCCGTAGTTACTCTGGATTGCGCCCTAAACCTTCCTCATGTGCCATGGCCCCAATTAAAATCTTCCCCTGAGCTGCTTTGGAGAAAACTTCCATGTAACATCCTCTAATCTAGCTGGGACAAAGACTAAACTATAAATTTTGCCTTTCTCACTATGGGCACAATCCAGAGTAACTACGGGGAGTCCTTGCTCCGGTGTAAGAACAATTTGCTGTGGATTGCAGTATGAATTTCCCATAGGTTTTCATTGGATGGTGCAGTAACTACGGGTACACGTATGTCTCTTACGTGCTCCCGTAGTTACTCTGGATTGCAGGGTATGCCTTCTTTTAAAAAGGATTTTTAAAGCACTACATGAATATGTGATAATGTGATAATAAAAAAGCACTATGTGATGATAATCCATCAACTTAAAAATGAAAAAGGAAGGGGCTTTTTTTACTGTGCAAAACTAATTCAGAGACTGGAGATGGATTGGAGATTGGAAAATCACACTGGAGATGGCCATGTCCTTGTTGATTCTCCTTCCCCCTTTCCTTACTGATAGCAGTGTTTTCTGGAAAACAAAATGCAGTGTGCCAATATTCTTTCTTTCCCAAATTTGGTACGTCTGATGAGTATAACACAGGCTTCGCTTTCTTCCTTTTTAATACACACCCTCTCCGTGTGTGCGTCTTTGAGCCCTTAGCCAGAGGATGGAATCATTTTAGAACAAAAACCCTTTGAGAACATGGTTAATACGTAGCAAACAAAACACATCAAGATATTTGCATAGACCAGGATCTGCAAAAAGCACACAAGCCGAGCTGGTGGGCAGAGATCCCCAATTAATCAGCGTTATTATTATTCCCTGTTGTATGAATAATAGCTGCTACAGCATCCAGCTCAACCTTCACAATGTCATTTTATGTTCCGGTTCTGGTTTCTCCATTGGAGCTCAGTTCTGCCTTCCTCCTACTGATGTTTTCAATTCAGGGATTGACTAAAAACTTGAAATTGAAGAACGGAAAATTCTTTTTCACCCATGCATGTGCTTCTGACACAAATAAAGAAAGGGATGACTTTCTTACTAACTATAGCAGCGTTTCTCAAAGTGTGGGTCGGGACCCCTTTGGAGGTCGCCTGGAGCTTTCCTGGGGGTCGCCTAAAGACCCCTGGTGCGGGGGGCCAGGTGGGAAGACCTGGCAGAAATGCTGGAGCCGCTGCGGCTGGAAGAAGCTGCTGAGAAGCAGCTCAGAAGGAGCCTCTGAGATGGTGTGAGACCGATGTGGAGCCATGGGGGCAGGGAGGCACCCAACACATTCACCACAGACTGCAGCCTCCTCCTCCCAATCCTATGGAGGTCTCCTCAGAAGTCATCCCATGATAGTGAGTGGGGCTTACTCCCAGGAAAGTGCTAGGATTGCAGCCTTAGAGCCCAATTCTATGCATGTGTACTCAGAAGTCATTCCCATTGAGTTAAGCGAGGTTTACTCCCAGGAAAATGTGCATAGCACTGCAGCAGTAGCAACGAAAATAATGTTATAGTTGGGGGTCCCCACAACATGAGGAACTTTTAAAGGGATCACGGCATTAGGAAGATTGAGAACCACTGAACTATAGTGAAAAATTCTTCTTCTAATATTTCTCTCCATTACAAAACAGATGAAGAGTGCTACAGTTTATAAGCTCACAGGTTGAGCTGGCACAGAAGCCGCAGGGTCCTGCTTAAGACCTTGATCCCTCCCAATTTGTGTTTTTATAATTCTAGACCATTGATTTTCAACCAGTATGCCGTGGCACACTTGTGTGCCACGGATAGTTCTCAGGTGTGCTGTGGGAATTTGAGGACTGACATTCATTAATAGAAAAATTGGGGGATTTGAACAGTCTGGTGTGCCTTGTCAACAGTAAAAACAATTGATGGTGTGCCTTGAGAATTTCAGTGCCTTGTTAAGTGTGCCATGAGATGAAAAAGGTTGAAAATCACTGTTCTAGACTGTCCAGCTCCCACCTTGGGAACCTGAATCAGTGGGATCACTAAGATTTGTACTACCCAGTAAATGGGCCCTCCATGTCACCCTCATTATGGACTTCCTCCCATGAAGTTGGCAGGGAAATGCCCTGAGCCATGGGCATGGCAGTAAAATATTGCCCCACCACTACTTGTTTTTTGGCTATAACATTTGCTAGAAAAGAGATATTTCAGCATAATTTGTTTCATTGCTTTCTGCTGTAAGCAGGCCTCCATCAGTCTTGAAAGACGATGGTATCATGTTCTGCGCTGCATACGCTGCATGAGAAGCACGAAAGCCTGGGTTGGATTGTTATGGAGGATAGGCTGTTACCCAAGCAGCAAATCCCCCCTCTCCACGCCACTGAATTAGTCCAATGGAAAGGCAGAGCCAATACGATTGGACCCAGCTGGTGTTGCAGAGCTGGGCTAAGGACAGGAGCTCACCCTGCCTGTGGGGCTGACCCGGAAATCGAACTCTGGCCTGCTGGTTAACAGGCAAAGTGTCTTAGCCACTTGCGCCACTGTAGATTGCACATCAATTGATATAATATGATGGTATTATTTCTACAAACTCTTTGTATGTCACCCAGTGTGACCCACACCCCTGCAGCTCTTAGCAACACCACTGAGTTGCTTCCCTCTTTGTGTGTATGTTAGGGATATGTTTGTCAACCTCTTCTCAGTTCAAGGAAGAGAGAAGCACCATTTGTGCCTTGTGCTCTTTTGTGTGCATGTGTTTGCATGTGCATACACATCCATGAATGAACACAAAGGAGTACCAGGATGCTTGGGTAGTGGGTTCTCAAATTTTCCCAGAGTTTTACTTCTGAGTAAGTCTTTGCAAAGGAGAGAGTGAGGACAGCAAAGGGGGCGCTTTCACTTACTTAAGGATACTGGAAATTTCTGGAGGTGCCCTGCGCAGTCTTCTGTAGGGCACCCTGATGCAGGGCTCTCTGATGTAATTGCACACTGGAAATGGTTTGCAACAGCTTTTTCTTAACATTTTAATGTCTTGCAAAGAGGTGTGAGGAGCTCCCCGAACCTCCTGCAATGTGAATGTGTGAATTGTGACATGAATAGTTTTTAACTTGTATCGTTATAAGAATGATGTTTTTAGTATTTCTATTCTAACGTAAAACATTTTTATGTCCTAGTTCAACCTGATTTGCCAGTGGTATTAAGATGCTCCCTTAAAAGGAAACTGGCACAAAATAAATATACATTTCAGCAGAAATCACAACCTAAAGCTTAAGGTTCCACATAACTAACTGGATTTCTAGGAAGTACAGGTGTTAATACTTTCTAAATAAATCATGCACCTGCTTACTTCAAACCAAATGTTTATATATTCATTAGGTAGGAATATGTAAAATATATATGAATTTGAGGTGAAGGCTGTGCATTCAGGAAGATGGCCAAAGGAAAGGATACTTGCACAATCCAAGTGCCAATTAGAAGTGATGGTGATCTCAGATCCTATGTATTGGTTCCAAAACCATCTGTGAGCAGGCTCAAATTCAGACATAATATAATGCAAAGTTTAACTCAGTGATTCCCAACCCAGGGGTCATGACCCCTACCCACCCAAGGGCAACTAGAAACACAGAAATCCCATTAAAGGGAAATGGCAGCCAATGGTGACAACAGCAATGACATTTCCGGGTATGCACTGCCATCAGCTAAGAAAAAGAGTTTCATATTAATCTGGCAGAACTGAGATGCCACTAAATCCAGGTTCCCACCGCCACCAAGTAAGTTTTTAAAAATCCCTTTGGTCTTACCTGTGTTTCCTTTTACCATCCACACCACTAAGTCTCAATTCCTCATATAATCAGTGTTTCCCTTACCTTTAAATAACAGTTTATATCAGACCTTGTAACAACAGACCATATAACTTCAGACCATATAGACCATAACAATTTCCCAAACACTTTTTCACCCTAAACAAAAGCAGCTACAGGAGTATAAATCTGACTTGACAGGAGGCCATTTTCCAAAGGCCATTTTCACAAACAAAATGGCCCTCTAGTAATTGCTTTTCGTTAATGGATGGAAAAGATACAGCTAAACTGGCTGTACAGAGATCACATGCTGTAACCATTAAGGATATTGTCCATCCAAGCTGTTTTCATTCTGCTGAGGACAATTCACCCTGACTGAAATACTACATGTCTGCACAAACTATTACCCACCAAACAGATTCGGGCATTGTGGCCTGCGAGGTGCTTCACTAACTATTTTTTACAGACCCAGGAAGGCAGCAAAAATGCAAGGTTTATCAAGTTCTTGGAGAAATGGTACAGGCAGGCAATTGATAGAACAGTAGAGGGGAGCACAAAGGCTGATCCATCATAGGGTAAGGCAGACAGCATTTGACATACTGAGTTGGGTATCAGATCTTAGGCTGACCCTATTTGCTGGGCTGATTAATATAAGTGAGTCCTAAATGAGGGGACTTGGAATAGCTTTCCTAAAGCATCTACTAAAATAACCTTCTAGGCAGAGTTCTTGGGGGGTGGGGGGGCGGGAAAGACTCCAAACTACCCAAAACATAGGATCACAGACAGTGGTGGGCACCAGCAGGTTCGCACCCACTCTATAGAACCGGTTCTTATCAAGAGATACGACATATAAAGTTTAAAAATAGCCATTTAAAAGTGGCTGCCAGATGGGCAGAGAACCAGTTCTTAATTTCTTTGAAGCCCATCACTGATCACAGACAGTATGTACCTCATTATGCATTCTTTTGCCATTGTAACACATAGCACCTGTTGTTCTGCCCATCTGAAAAAGGGTGTGTGATATGCATACATGTATAATGAAGGATATGAATAATGTAACTGTGTGTCAACAGTGTATGTGGATAGTGTGGCATACAAAAAAAAAGCAGGCCTCCGTCAGTCTTGAAAGACTATGGTATCTTGCTTGGTGCTGCATACGCTGCATGTGAAGCACGAAAGCCTGGGTTGAATTGTTATGGAGGATAGGCTGTTCCCCAAGCAGCAAATCCCCCCCTCTCCACACCACTGAATTACTCCAATGGAAAGGCAGAGCCAATACAATTGGATCCAGCTGCATCGCAGAGCTGGGTAAGGACAAGAGCTCATCCTGTCTTGTGGGGCCGACCTGGGTCTCGAACCCTGGCCTGCTGGTTAACAGGCACAGCGTCTTAACTGCTTGCGCCACCAGTAATCCAACTGCGGAATGCAATGAAGGGGTATAATGGGTATGTAGAGATATCATGAACAAAGATATATATCTGTGCATTTTGGAGGTTTGCTACCTGTACAGTAGGGATGCAAATTGAAAGCCAGCATTCATCATACCTTAGCTGAATCACTGAAACAGAAGACACTCTCATTCATACACACAAGAGTGAAACAGCCCAGAAGATTCACCAAATTATCATCTGAACGCTCAAATCCTATAACATCAGTCAAAACAAAGAGGTTAGTTTTAGAGCTTTGTCACTAATGGCACATGTTTTACAGAATTTTTCTGAACTCCACATGCAGTAACAGCACAGGGGGCAGATAAAACCATTGTTTTAGGAAGAGCCTGTCCACTTCACTGGATAATTTGCTGCTGCCACAATTACATCTCTGGATGCTTTTCATCTTTTCCTGTTGAACAGGCTTTGGGGGAAAAAATGGGACCAAGGAAGGCCCCTCTTCCCACCTCAAAGCTTGCAATTACACAGCTGTGGGAGACACAATAAGCATTTGGAGAGAAAAAAATCACATATATACTTTAATAACACCTTTGCCTTCCTACAGTTTTGTGTGCCACATGTTATTTTAAAGGCTGTTCTCCTGCAGGGCCGAGTGTTCAGTAATGGTGAGAGGCTGGGAACAGATGTCAGAAAGGACAGACGCAACTCTGCATAGTGATTACACCCAGGATCTCACAAAACTAGATAAGCATGTCAGGGCCTTCCCCCCAGCCCCAATCCAAAGCAATTTTCCTGCCTCCCTGCCTACCCTTCCCTTCACTAAGAAATCTAATTATCAAAAGACAGAGCTGCAGGGGACCTACGTATCTTATATGTGTCCCTGCTGCACTTAACAACTGCTGTGCAGGTTCCTGTTAATTAATGTTCCAGATTTGCATTTACATCGAGCCTAACTTGATTACATGCTTTGTTCCATTTGTCGGGAAGGGAGGAATCATAATTCTCTTGCTCCAGTGGCCAAAGCACATGACACGTGTTTTACTCCATTGGTCACATCGATATAACTCAGGCGCAATGCTGAATTTAGCACAAAATAGCTTGTATGTGTCTCTGCAGACACATATCGTTTATGGGGCAAGGCATGGCATTTGCTACAGGTAAGGTATTTTTGCATTTTGAAGCTGGAAATCTGACAAACTCTCTGAGTACTCTGCAAAAGTAGAAAGGGGAATGAAGTCCCCATTTTGCTTGCCAAAAGCACAAAGACTGGAGCATCATTATTTTCAGCTGAATTTACTCCCAAGTAAAGATTGTGAGATTGCAGTTTGCTCCTTTGGCTGACGTTCAGTAATGGAAGTTGTTGAACTTCATTTAAACAATTGCATATATATTTCACATGATTTGATACTGGGATTATTCAAAACTGGGATTATTCAAGATGTTGAATTTTTGATTTCTGATTTGTTGAGGGAGTTAGGGAAGAATAAGGAGTGATGATATTCACCATTTTATTGCTGGTAGGGAAGTAATGAGGCAGAGACTCAAATCCAGAACTGCTGCTGCACCAGCAACTCACAGGATATGATGACGGATTGCAAGATCTGTCATTGCATCCTACCCATAGAATTAGGCTATAAGTTCTTCAGACGCTTCCCTGAAAAGATGCCTCTCCTTCAATTGTGCGCATATGTGCCTTTTCCAAAGAAAAAAATGAAGCAAATCATTCATTCAGTCCCACTGTTATCTCTCTGTTCTCCTTCAGTTACCCTTTCATATTTTCATTAATGAACAGCCCAGCCAACCCCCTTGCTGGTTTTCTAATTCTGATCATTTAAAATACATTATTGTTTGCTTCAGTGTTTTGACCGAGCAATATGTCCTTCACATTCTTTTCTCACTAGCCTTACTGTAAACATCTTGCCAGATTGTCCTTGTTTAATGGATAAGATATTCAGTTTTAAAAGGAAGGTTTTTGCAATTTCATTTTCATTTGCAATTTCAGTTTCTGCTCATGAACTGTACTAGACTCCTTTTCAATCAGTTTGTACTTCTCCTAATCAGCCAATACCTTTTCTTTTTAGTCATCACCTCCAAGAATCCCAAAAAGAGGTGGCACTCCACCCTAACTCCATCTTTCGACTGCCTTTAAATTAACTAAGGGTGCAATCCAAACCTCAGCCAACACAATTCATTGGTCTTCCTATACCCTTAGTGATATAGGGAGGTAAGCACTTGTCTGTGCACTGGCCTAACCCTTCCCCAGAAGTGGCAAGAAGTGACTTCCTTACAGCACTTTTGTGACATCCCCAGGCCAGCTGGTTACTTGTGCTGGGGCTTAGGCTGGCCTAACTGGGGATTAGCATTGCAGCCAAAGTGCACAATCCAGAGTTAACTATGGGAGCTCTTAAAAGACATTTACGTCGATGTAGTTACAGCACCACTTAGTGGAAACCTATGGGAAATTCATAGAGCAATCCAGCATAAATTTTTCTTACATCGATCTAAGAGCTCCTGTAGTTACTCTGGATTGTGCACTTAGGCTGTGATCCTATCCACATTTACCTGAGATTAGGTCCAATGGAGGGCTCCAGCAGGTTCGCACCTACTCTATAGAACTGGTTGTTAACAAGAGATAGTACACATAAAGTTTAAAAATAGCCATTTAAAAGTGGCTGCCAGATGGACAGAGAACCGGTTCTTAATTTCTTTGATGCCCATCACTGATTAGGTCCTATTGACTATAATAGGACTTCCTTCTGACTAAACATGCATAGGTTTGGACTTCAAACCCCCTCCCTAATTTTTAAGAAATGTCCTCTTTTGAAGTCAAATAGGACCTTGTTGAATTTTTAGGGGAAATTATACTTCCATAATTGCTGGTGCTGAACCTGCTAGAGTCACTGTGGCTGCAATCCTAAAGACACTTTCCTGAGAGTAAGACCCATTGAACACAATGAGTAGAAATGGTTAGGATTGTGCTCTGTACCCAAGAAGCATGATAATACCTATCTCTCTCACTGATAGCTCTCTCTCTCTACCTGGATGTACGTATGAAACAAACAGAATATGTTTCTGGATGAGTTATGGACTTCTGCTCCTTACCTAGCCACCTAAAGCCAGCTTTCTGCCCTCCCCCACATCTACAGTTCCCAGTGTCATTGGTGCCAATGTGATGGATGGATGGATGGATAGATAGATGGACAGATAGAAAGATAAAAGCAATTAACCACACAATCATCACATTGATCCCTCCAATCCTATTTCTCTGTATTCCAAATCACTCTGTATCCAGTTACCAGTACTCCATCCCTGGAAGCAAGAGTTTATTTGTTTCCAGCCTGAAAAACTGATTCTCTCTAAGGGATTTCCATTTCAGTTTAATGGTCTCCTGAAAGAAGTCTCTAATTTCCTGTAACAGCTGTGGATCCCTCTGCCATGTTCCTGAAATTTTAGTCAGCATACCTCTCTGTTTCAATGAGCTACTCCAGAACAAGCAATAGTTTTTGTTTATTCGGGGCAAAGCTTTTAAAATGACAGCTGATCGCAAGCTAAAAGTATTACGCAAGATCAAGTCTTTAGATACCACCACATTAAAGGAACAAATGTCTAAATGATGGACTGGCTCTGCCTTTTATGACTAATATGCTACTCAAGCTTTGGCACTCTTACTTAAATAGGTTACCTCAAAGATGCAAAAGCCTCTGCAGAAAGTCTCAGAGCCTCACTAACTGTCAGGATTAGTAAACACATTGAAATGGTGTTGCCTTAAGAAACAAGACCATTGCAGAAACTGAGTATACCAGTAAGAGAAGAGATCCTGTTCTCTCAGGTTTCACCTCTGGCTCCTCTTTGTTATGCAAGGGAGGAGTGTCCTAAGAGGAATAATGAATATCTGTAAATCACAACATCTGGCTCAGGAGTTGCATCAGTGGTCAACCATCCATCCCCACTTACCTGAGCTGATTCCTAAAGCACCTATCCTAACCAGCTTTCCAGCACTAAGTTGCCCACCCCAACTACAGGATGTTGCACATGCCACACTTGCAGAACTTGGCCAGTGCTGCAAAGTTGGTCAATACTGTGCCCTAAAGGTACAATTACAATTAGGTAACTTTCAGTACCTAATCGGGCTGTGGGTGGTGCAAGTGGTTAAGATACTGTGCCTGTTAACCAGAAGGCCAGGGTTCGAGACCTGGGTCGGCCCCACAAGACAGGGTGAGCTCCTGTCTTTTGCCCAGCTCTGCAACGCAGCTGGAAACAATCGTATCAGCTCTGCCGTTCCACTGGACTATTTCAATGGCATTGAGAAGAGGGATTTGCTGCTTGGGTAACAACCTATCCTCCATTGTGCTTCGCATACAGCGTCAAGCGCAATACCATAGTCTTTCGAGTCTGATGAGTGCCAATACTACCCTCAGCTCACACAACTCATTGGTCTTCCCGTTCCTATGGCATTCCCAACTCATTGGTTTTCCCGATCCTGTGGTCTTCCCAACTCATTGGTCTTCCCATTCCTGTAGGGAGGCACTTTTGTGATAGCTCAGCACAGCTCAGAACAGGACTTATGCCGAGGCTTAGGCTGGCCTAACTGGAGCTCAGGATTGCAGCCTTAGATAGTAGTAGCAGCACCCAAGGCTTTACCCAGGATCCACAGGAACCTGTCCAACTGCATTACTTCCATCTCCCAACAGGTAGTACCCAGACTCAAAACTGCAAACTTGCTGAATCACATGCCCTCAGATCCAGGTCTTACAGCCTTTTTTACAGTAGGTGTCTGCCTGCTACCCATGTGAGGAGTGCAGGAGAAAACCTGCTTCCTGTCCTTTTCAGAAACACAGCATGAGGATGATTTCTTCAAGCAGCAGAGGTGACAGGATGTTTGCACCCATGTTCTTATCAATTCTGCTTAACCACAGGAAACAGAACGAAACATTACTGCCAGGTAATCTCAAAATAAAACCTTCAGACCACGGCAAAGAAAATTATATTTGCTTTGGGTCAGTATGCACGGAGAGGCAGGAAAATTACTTGGCTGCCGGTGCACCCTTTGTGCAGAAAACAAGACCACATACCCCATGGACCTATCATCCCAAATTGAAACATATACAGGTTTCCTCTGTCTTCATTCATGGCTGCATGCGTTTGTTGCTGTACCACACAAATGCTGCAGTGTCAAAAGCAAGATCAGAAATGAAAAGCTCCCATCTTGTGCACAGAGAGCATACAAATGTCTTGGCGTAATCAGGCTTGTGCACTGATATTTGCTGTAAATATACCAGCCAAAAAAATTGCTCAACAGAAAGGGCACATCTAGAAAGAAAAGGGGGACTCTGCAGCAATGAGATTTCATTTTTTAAAAATTAGATTCCTGGTCACTGAAGTTTGAAGAAACGCATGCCACAACTTCAAGGGTAACTGCACCCTAAAATTTTAGTTTTGGGGTTAAAAAAAGAAATTGAGATAGTGGCCCTTTTAAGAACAATTCCATGCTCAAAATTTTAATTGGATTTTGAAATATACTGCTCAAGGTTGGCCATACCTTTTGTTTACATAAGACAACCACAAAATATTTAATTAAGACGGAGACTATTGGCACGCAGGTCAGACTCTACCATGGTTAAAAAAAAGAATCAAGGCAAATAGAAACCTAGGCTCAGTTTTGTTTTTCATAAAGCTCAATACCTTTTCCTTGTCAGTTGGGGGAGAAGGACTTCCTTCTCAAGAGTTTGTTGGAACCTGCTTTCATTGGATCAGAACCTTTCTGATGGTGAAGTGTTCTTCTTGCCCTACCCTTTAAAGTGAATCAAGGCAATTTTGCCTACTTGTGAGTAAACACTCACACAGTGCTCTGTTTTGGTTTCCATAGGGTTCAGTACATTTTCTCTATTGGTTATCAGCTTGTCAGTTCCATGCATCACATAAGGAAGAGCTAAGCTTGCACTTGCAGAGCATATAGTTTGCAACTGCAGTCCTAAAACACCTACGCAGGCTGGCTCTTTGGTTATGGAATATAAGTAAACACCAAATTTGTTTATTTCTGAATTAGTTCTCTGCTTGATAAACTGGAAAATTCTTGATGCGGTAGCACTTGACAGGGATTAAGGGGAAAGGGCAATAAATGATTTCTCTTTTTTCTCTCTCCATCAAAAACTAATGATCTTTCAAATAAATTGCGGGTGTATATCTATCTCGTAATCGCATATATCAGTCCTGAAAAATGGATAAGTAACTACAAACTCAGAGGGGAAGCAAACAATTTCATATGACTGCAGTATTGTTTGAACAGCTCTCAGAAGATAGTGGAGTTGCTACTAGTTCCTCTTTCACTTTAGTGAAGAGATTGATGGTTACTTGGCCCAATCATACCAGGACAGCTGAAGGCATCTCTTATCAGTTTCAAGAAGATGAACGACACTGTGAGTTTTCATGACTGGTAATGAAAGGCTGCAAAACAGAATATCAAGGCAGCCTTGTGTACAAATGGCTTCTAATGGAAATCTTAATTACCTCATGTTGATATATGGTGATTACAAAAATTGACGCATCTATATTTAATTTTTACTAGCCTAAAATACTATTAAAAACTAATGAGGCTCATGTTACTATTAAACATCTTATTCCTGAATAATCTCATTGATGCTAGCTGGGCAAAATCGTAAAGGAAATGAATTATGTGCTACAAATGAATTGGTCTACAAGTGACATCAGTATATATGGCACTTTGCAGACAATAAAAACAAAAGACCAATTCTCTTCCTTAAGGAATTTACAATCTAAGATTAGACAATGGAGAGGAGCATAGGGAGGAAGAAAGAGGGAGGGGTAGCAAATAACTGAAAGATGAGTAATGGGCCATTATGAATGGTATACTCAACATATTTCACAGATTTCATATTTCACATATTGTGCATGTTTCATCATTCTGTTATTATGTATGTTTTATTTTACATTTGTTTTTCTTTTCTTCATTTCTTTTTCTTCTTATCTAATATTTTTGCTTGTAAAAGAATTGTTAATAAAATAAAAAGGTTAAAAATAAAAAAATGAGCAGCCCAAATAATGCCATGGACAGTCCCAGCATTCTCCTTGGCCCAATAGATCCAAGGGTGCCCTCCCCTTGACCAGGAACGCTCCTCACCATCCTCCTTCCACCACCCTGTTCCACTCCCTGTGCCAGTCTGCCTGAGTTTGCACAAACCTACAACTTCTGCGAGTGTGACCAACTCCTGAAAGCTATGCACATCTGCCTGACTATCCAACTCCCAAGACACTGCAAGTGTGCTTTATGGCACATTCATAACAGCTGGAAGCCCGGTACTAGGGACTGTCACTGGGTCAAGGGGGAAGGGTTGGATTGTGCTGTAAGGATCACTTCACATGTTACCTCCCCCATTCTATGCAGTTGAAAAGGTGAGCAGCAGCTGGGCCAGAAGACACACTCAACACACACATACTCCGCAGAAACATGTAATAGGGCAGAACAAGCTGTACTCAGGGCTCTTGCTTTCTGTAAGCCAGCAGGTATTAGCAGGTTCTTGCTCTGAGAGCCACCCAGGTACAATCCTCACCTAGGCCAGCACAATTCATCGGTCTTCCCATTCCTGTGGTGATGTAGGGAGGCAAGTGCATGTCTGTACATTGGCATAACCCTCCTCTAGGAATGGTGCAGAAGAGTCTTATGGAACTTTTGTGAAACCCCCACATCAGCACAGGACTTGTGCCAGGACTTAGTCCGGCCTACCTGGAGCTTAGGATTGCAGCCCCAGTCTTCTGGGTCATCCATATATCATATGGATGACAATATGATATAACCATAAAAAGAAGAGAAGGCCCCCAAAATGTAGAACACCCTAAAAAAATGTAGGACATGTCTGAATAAATGCTTAAAAAACATTTATATATATTGCTTTCATGTGCCAAATTTGCTATGGCTGCAATCCTAAAGACGCCACATCTCTTATCTCCTTGCTTTAGTATTACTTTTTTCTTCTTTTTCTCTATTCCTCCGATAAAATCCTTGTTGAGTTGTAGAACTCAATTAGCCCCTGCTAACTGGGCAAGAGGCACTCTTTCAAGTGGATGTTTCTCCTTTATTTAGCAGAGGGAGAGTAACTCACCCTACACACCCCAGCAATATCTGTTCATGTGGCTTCTGCTGGTGTTCATTTTGCATTTTATATTGTGAGCCCTTTTGGGACTGGGAACCATTAGCTATTAATTTTTTCATTTTCTTTGTAAACCGCTTTGTGAACATTTTAGTTGAAAAAACGGTATATAAATACAGTAGTGCCTCACATAAGAAGTTGAATTCATTCCAGAAGCATGCTTGTTATGTGAAACACTCTTTATGTGAAGCAGATTTTCCCATAGGAAATAATGGAAACTTAGATGATTGGTTCCACAACCCAAAAAATATTCATATAAAAATATTAACTGTATGTAAAAATGATGACAAAACACTGGAATTGAATTCAAAACATGCATTTAATGTGCATGATCCTATGAAGTCTACTTAGGCTGCAATCCTAAAGACACTGTCCTGGGAGTAAGCCCCATTTAACACAATGGGGTTTACTTCTGGGTAGACATGGTTAGGAGGCTGCAGTCAAAGACACTTTCTTCTGCAATTCAAGACACTTTCTAAGTGTCTCCCCACTTTCTCCTTCTCTCCATCCTGAGCCTCTCTCTCCCCTGCTCCCTTCTGGCCAGCCCTGAGCTGCTTCCCTCTTCTCCACGGCTCTTCTCTCCCTCTGCCCAGCAGATGCCCAGCCACAGGACGAACAGCATGGAAGTGTTACTTTCGCTATGGCCAGGCGCGCTAGACCATATGTTCTAGAGATAGAACATGTAAAGTTTAAAAATAGCCTGATGCTTTTTAAAAGGGCTGCCGGCCAGCGCGTCTGCCCCAACTGCCAATGAGTGTGCTTGTTATGTGAAGCAGTATCCTAGAGAAATTTTTGCTTGTTATGTGGATCACTTGTTAAGCGAGGCACTTATTAAGCAAGGTACCACTGTACTGTAGATAGAGACAGAACCATGTTTGCAAGTCCTTTTATTTCAGACTACCAAGCTGAAAAATCAATACAAAGTTATTGTATTGCAAATACAAAGGTATTGTATAATACACAATCAATGCAAAGGTATTGTATTGATAATCAATACAAAGGTATTGTATAATACACAATCAATGCAAAGGTATTGTATTGATAATCAATACAAAGGTATTGTATAATACACAAACCATCTTGCTTTGGCTTCTTGGTCCAGGTTTGGTTTACAGCATGACATATTTAAATATAACAGTGCAATCCTAAGCCTGTGTGCACAGAAGTTAATCCTATTGTATTCAATTGAGCCTACTCCCAGGAGTGTGTTAAGGATCTTCAAGCAGAGGCTCAATGAGCACCTGTCGGGGATGCTCTAGGAGGATTTCCTGCTGCAGGTAGGAGGTTGGACTAGATGACCTACTAGGTCCCTTCCAATTCTATGATTCTAAGGATTGCAGACCAAAAGTCACTTTGAACTTAAAAGTGAAAGCATGTTTAAAACATGCTTTAGATTAAGATATTTTCAAATTTCACAAGAAATTGAGCAAGGAAGATTTCCCTTATTAGCCTCAATATATTCTTCTTTATGATATATTGAACTGTTTTTTCAAGCATTTAGCTTACTTGCACACCACAGTGCCTAACAAAATATGGATCCACAGAGAATTGACATTGCTTCATTTTTCTTCAACAGAAGGAATGAAAAAATGAGTGTTTCTGCCTCATCCAAAATCAAGATCCTTGAAAAATCATGTAACAAATTAAATTTTATGTGCAACTTCTGCTCCCGGAAGTAAAAACAAGAGGCAGTTTCTAATTAGAGCCAAGAATGTGTTTTGCAAAAGGTTTTGAAAACCATGCAGCACTTCCAGTTTCAAGAAAAATTAAAAGGATGATGTCATAAAATGTCCGTTGGACGGCCTGAATCCTGAAATGTGCTCTCCCAACTAATTATCAGAAAAATAACTAGATTTCTCTTTTCAAAGTTATGCAAGAAAAATGGCCAGGTCTAAAAAATGGCCAGGTCACTCAGTATTAAAATCCTACACTGTATAAACCTAGCTATAATGTGTTAGCTATTAGCAAGAAAATGAACTGGAAAATCATTATAATATGGGTATGACCAAAAAATGGACATTCCCTCTTGCGGGAATAGCAGACGTTAAGCATATTTTAATGCCCTATCCTACCCATAAAAGGCTTTCAGAAATCACAAATAATATATGGTATTTCAATCACTGTGCTTGCTTTACATGGTTAGGAAATATAGTTTTGCCAAGACTTTAATTTCACGCTAGTGAAATACACTAGTATTGCAGGAGTAAAATTTCAAGAATATTTGCACCATCACCCCATGTGAACCATCCTCTCACATGAACCATCCCCCCACATGCTCCATTCCTCCTGTGCACTATCCCCCGTAGACCATCCCCCATGCACCATTGCCCCATGTGCCCCATATTATTTCTGTGATGTAGGCACCCACTATGAACTGATTTTTAGAAATTCCAACCCTAAGGAGGTGAAAAGGGATGTAACATATTTTTGTCCCTATAATTAACATCAAAAAATCACTGAATCATCAACATCCAGCCCAAACCCATGGACCTAGAAGGAGGACATATGGAGAGAATATTTCTTCTGTGATGTGAGCACCAACTACTAACCAATTTTTAGAAATTTAACCCATAAGGGGATAAAAGGGCTGAAATGTTTTTTCATTCCTATACTTAACATTAAAGACTGACTGGTCAACACCCTAGACCTGGAAGCATGAAATTTGGAGAGTATATTCCTTCTGGAATGTAAGGACCCATAAAGAATCTATGTGGTCCCGGTGGTGACCAGTGCCTGGTGCCCAGCAGAGATGCCCTGTGCTTGGCAGGGATGCCTGATAGTGCCCACTGCCAGCTCCTGCTTGGTGATGCCCACTGCCTGCTGCTACCTGGTGGTGCCTGGCACCCAGTGTCTGGTGCCCTGTGCTTGGTGCCTACAAGGATGCCTGATGCCCAGTGGTACCTGTGCCACTGCCCGGTGGTACCTGTGGTACATTTGGTCCCCGGTGGCAGTGGTGGGCTCCAGCATGTTCGTACCTACTCTATAGAACCAGTTGTTAACAAGAGATAGGATATATAAAGTTTAAAAATAGCCATTTAAAAGTGGTTGCCAGATGGGCATAGAACCGGTTGTTAATTTCTTTGAATCTCATCACTGCCTGGTGGTGCCATTCAGTGTGGAAGATTCTGGATGTTCAAAAGGAACTCGTACAATTCCCTCTGTGCGCTATTGTGTTGAAGTCTGGAACATCATGTTCAAGTGTCCAACACTGTCACTGCCATAGCCTCGAGTGCTTGAAGTTGTCAGTAATAGTAAAAGTCACCAGATGAAGCACTTAAACCTGCTGTTCATTTCAAAGACCCACAAAAGATACTGGTAAATGTGGCATCTCGTTGCTATAACAGCCAAAAGAGCATCCCATAAAAAGAACCAGTTTACAATATAGTTTGTTACAACGTGTCTGATTCAGTAACAAAAGGCAGGAGACACTGAATACAAGTTGTCTCTCTCTCACTCTCTCTCTCTCTCTCTCTCTCTCTCTCTCTCTCTCTCTCAGTTACCTCATATGGAATGGCATCATAACAGCTCTGATTCTTAGCATGCATCCTAATCAATTTAGGCCAGCATAACTCACCTTTTTCCCTGTTCCCAAAGAGGTGTGGGGAGGCCAGCGCAATGTCTGTGCACTGGCCTAAACCCCCCAAGAAGTGGCCCAGAATTGCCTTACAGCACTTTTGCAACACCTTCCAGCCAGCACAGGACCTGTGCCGGGATTTATGCCAGCCTATTTGGGGATTAGGATTGCATCCTCATATTGTTAGCTGAATAATCCGACACAGGCATAAAGTTCCAGGAAAGGATATCTTTCGAGTCAGAGAGAGAGATGCACATGTATGCACACACATGTGTTGGGATCTCTGCATTGACTGTTGTAAGAGCGCTGCAATTGGAAGCCTATGGCGTCAGCCTTCTCAAAGGGGACTAGTCCTCACTGAGGAGCTAAGCTTTTCTGTGTTTCTGTGTAGGGTGTCCAGAGTTACAGTAAAGTAGAGAGTGTCCATACCTTCAGCCATTGTATAGAAGAGGGAATTTTGGCAGGTGCAGCTCAGCATGGAAAGGTTTTGATAGCTGCACCTGTCAAAATACCTTCTAATTTATACCATGGTTAAAGGTACAGGCACTCTGGGGCTACCCTATTCATAGCAAAAAGCCAGAGCAGCTTGACCTGCTGCAATTTTTTTTCTTTACAGATATTGTGAGAAATCATCACACCAGAAGCTTTACCCCTGAGCCTAAGCAGCACATTATATTTTCTTCTTCTAGCTTCTCACTTCCTGTAATTGTGTTTATAATTAAAATGAAAAACCATACGCTGCACAACTGACATTTTCTCTTTATCTTTCCAAGTTATGCCTATGCATTTGGCATTTCTAATTATCTATCTTTTATACTTGAAAATGTTTTCCTCCTTCTGGAATCTTTTTATTCCTTGGGATGGATTCCAATCATGGAACTCACACATCATGTCTTGTTTGGCATTTAGAATTAAACTTAACCACACACTCCTGTGTACCTTTCCTATGATGTTTGTTTTCCCCTGTCCCCCCCCCCCAAAACATTTGAGGGGAGATTGATGAGAAGAGTTGCTTAGTCCTCTTCCGCCACCACTCAAGGAAAAGCTTCAGATCTTTGTATTTTTTTTTTCCTTGTAGTGAGTGAAGGGATTCTGGAGAAAAACACACACTCTCCATGGAGCGCTTCTTTCCTACTAGTTATCCATTCAAGATGAATAAATCTATGCATGTAAATGCATGCAAAGTATACTCTCAGCAAACAATTTAAGCATTAGTCAAGTAATTTCAGCTGCTAGTCTCAGAACTGATGAGTGCTAAAAGGGTGCTGAAATCTTTCTATAAGTTACTATTGCCTTGCAAACTGTTCAGTATAGCACTCCTTACCTCAATGATAACTCTAAATAAATGTATGATGACAGCTGGCTTGCAACTGTTTGTTGTGGACACCATCAAGGCACCCAAAAGAGCCTGGATAAACAGCTATTGCATTTCTTCCACCTAAACCACGCAAATGTTATGTAAATTACATTAAATGCAAAACATACAAATTAAATGCTATCTCCAATTTACACAAGGTTTCTAATTTTATCCCTGTTACCAATCATAGCATCCATCTTGACCAGCAAGTATGTAAACACTAGAATATCAAACAAATATGTTTTAAAAGTGAAATGGGAATTGTCTGGCCTTTATGAAGTAAAGGCCACTTTGTACCACTTTGTGAACTTTTAAAGTTGAAAAGCAGTATATAAATACTGCTAGATAGATTAGATTAGGATAGATTAGATTAGGACAGACAGATGGGTTAGATAGATAATCTAACCAAAACATTCCAAAATGTTTGGCTAAGCAGGTGAGGGTTTTGATGAATTATTGATGGACTTGGACAGGTGCATTGAGGGTGTTAGTGGACTTGGACAGGATCACCTGGATTCAAAGTAGTCATAAACTTGCTTATAGCCCAGATTATCTCCTTCCCCCCCCCCCCCCCCCCACACACACACACACCAACAAAGCACATGTTCTTCCAGTGGAGACACCAAGGCAGTCGCTAGCATCTGGGCAAAGTGACATGCTGAAAAGATTCCATCTACTAGTGTAAAATGTGGTGGGAGGACCTGGATAGAAGTTTCTAGACAGAGATAAACTGCACTGCTCCTCTGCTCATTTTTAGTAGCAGCCTGGAAACACCGGATGACAGCCCAACAATGGGCCTTTGTGGTGCCAACACACAAGATTGAATTGGGCCCCAAGTGATACTGAAAAATAGCATTAATTGGACTAAGGATGCAATCCTAACCAACTTAGGCCTGCTTAACTCACCTGGCATATCTTCCCGTGATGGTGTGGGAATCTTGGTGTTTGCCTGTGCGCTGGCCTAACTCTCCCCCTCCCCAGAGAGGGGCAGAAGTGCCTTCCAGCACTTTTGTGACATCCCCCAGGACTTATGCCAACCTAACTGGAGGTTAGGATTGGAGCCTAAGAAAACTATCTACAGTTCTTAGAACAGCCAACAGTCAAGTGCATCAAAAGATGCTCACTTACAGTGTCCTCCTTCAGATACCACTACAAGCACATTTCCCAATCATGATGGGAAATAAAACAAAATAAACCAGTTTTTTGAAAATCATTCTGTAATTTTCCATGTAGAAAATATGGTAGTTGGATCAACTTCCCCAAAATACACACAAAAGCAGAATTACAGTGAACAGTTTTTCCTCTGAAAACGTTCTAAGAACATTGATAGACGTTCTTAATAGTAGAAATGGAAGATAAGTCATTGGTCTACTGATGTTGACCTGGAAGGAGGTACTTCTGTAAATGTCTTTACCTTGTATCTCTAATGATAAAATTGAAAAAGGAATATCTTTCATTAGCTATGCCCTCATTAGACATACTCAGGCTGCAATCCTAAAGACACTTTCCTGGGAGAAAGATCCATTGAACACAATGGGGTTACTTTTGAGTAGACATGGTTAGGAGTGTGCTCTAAATATATTATTTAAATATGTGTGGCTGTGGGTGGCGCAAGCGGTAAAGACGCTGTGCCTGTTAACCAGCAGGCCAGGGTTCGATTCCTGGGCCAGCCCCACAAGATAGGGTGAGCTCCTGTCCTTAGCCCAGCTCTGCGACGCCAGCTGGATCCAATCGTATTGGCTCTGCCTTTCCATTGGACTAATTCAGTGGTGTGGAGAGGGGGGATTTGCTGCTTGGGTAACAGCCTATCCTCCATAACAATCTGACCCAGGCTTTTTGTATGCAGCACCAAGCACGATACCATAGTGTTTGAAGACTGATGGAGGCCTGCACTTTTTTTATGTGCATGCTGCAACATTCCATGTCTTTCATGCATTACCCTTTGTATATTTTCTTAAAGTCTTATCCAGCTTTAAAGAAAGCAGTTCCAACTCCTTTTCTCCGGATCCTCAAGTCATTCTCAAGGCATATTCTCTGCTGAGTTTAGAATGACAGTTGAAAAGCCAATCTTGTTTCTGAGCAACTTAGTCATGGCAGCCAAAGGCAGCTGTAATTTAATTAGCACTTATAGAAGACTAGATGATTTGTGGTTTCTTCAATACAAAGGGATTTTTTGGAACAATTATTAAGACAACAAATGTGAGGTCTTGCAGTTAAAAAGAAGAGGAGGAAAATGGAGTTGGGATAGGAGGGGTGGACAAAATTTTGCTTTATGTTCAAGATTGGTGGGCCAGAAAACATGCCAAACAATCCAGAAGAATAGAACATTATCCAAAAATATACAAACAGTATTATTTGCCCCTTCTGGAAAACATTTACCAGAAATATAACTTTAGTTAGATACAAGAAACCAGAACATTCAATTTCTAAACATTGTCATCTGTATAAAGAGTTACCTACTTAGCTGAAAGACAAAGAATTTGGGCAGGTTTAGCTCAACACAGAAGGGTTTAAAAAGCAGCACCTGCCTCAATTCCCTCTTTTATGCAATAGTTAAAGGTATAGGTACTCTATTCTCCAAACTGTATAGTCACCCTGCAAACACAGTGTCTTTAACCACTGAGCCACCACAGCCCCAAACCCTATTTACAATTAAGTTAATAAAAATAGTAGATTATATTTCACAGTGTTATGTGAAAAATGCAGTGAATTTGTCAAGAACAAGCTGGAAATGTTTACATTGCTGTTTAGTCCAAGAAAAGTTAGGGGACTTAATTCAAAACAGGTTATGGTGAATCTGCTAAGGAGTAGGCCCCATTGTGAGACCTACAAAGCCTCCAACATTTGAAAATTACTATGAATCAAACAACATATTATGAAGATATGTCATTAGCATATTTATGCTTGTTGGTGATATTTAAAAAAGCAGGCATCTGTCAGTCTTGAAAGACTATGGTATCGTGCTTGGCGCTGCATACGCTGCATGCGAGGCACGAAAGCCTGGGTTAGATTGTTATGGAGGGTAGGCTGTTACCCAAGCAGCAAATCCCCCCTCTCCACGCCACTGAATTAGAAAGGCAGAGCCGATACGATTGGATCCAGCTGGCGTCGCAGAGCTGGGCTAAGGACAGGCGCTCACCCTGTCTTGTGGGGCCGACCCGGGTCTCAAACTCTGGCCCGCTGGTTAACAGGCACAGTGTCTTAATACTGAACTATAAATAGTCGCCACAGCAAAAGCTGAATTACGTCCAGACCACAGTGTGGATAATCTATCTATCTATCTATCTATCTATCTTTCTATCTATCTATCTGTCTGTCTGTCTGTCTAAGAGAGTTAAAGCAAACGTCCCTCCAAGCTATGGTCTCAATCCATATGGGGTCACCTCAATAGGTATTACGAGGTATTTCCGGTTTTTTAAAGATGCAAATATGGAACCACTGCCACTACTCATATTCCTCTCGTGATGTGACCACCGGAAAGACTGATGATCATTTTATTCCAGAAGAGGAAAATATTTCTTTGAAGATGTCCTCCCTGAAGAAAGGCAAACTAAATAAAACAAGCCTTTCAGCTGCATGTCTTTGACTTGCAAATGAAGCACGTACTTTGTGTTTCTCTTTTATCAGGAAACAAGACTGACTTTCTTCTGAATATAGTCTTGCAATCTTGTCCAAGAATGGCAGATCTATTAGAACAGAAGTCTTTCTTTCCTTCTGTGACTGAAAATGTCACAATGAAAACATGGTGATTCCAATTGAACGGAGGCAAAACTGACATAAAAAAAGAAAATGCAGGCCGGAAACTGTGTGCCTGCTCAAAATTACAATTCATTCTTCCCTCTACAGTGGAATCAGGCATTATAAAATTAAAATGCATCAAGAAAAAATAGTTTTTTAGATTCTTTGTCCCATCACTGTACATGCCAAATCTTATTTCTAACTATGAGCACTGGAGTTGAATGCACATTATCAGAGTATATCACTCTGCTAGTCAAGTGAAGGATTGGACATGAAGTGTTATTCATTAACTAAGATTTAAGGTTGCATTTATATGAGTTGATGTTGTGTATGGGGGGGTTGATGCACATGGGTTGTTGTTCATGCGTGGATGATGTGAATGGGGGGGGTGATGTGCATGGGGGGATGTTCCGCATAGGAGTTTGATGCGCATGGGGGATGTTTCGCAGGGGGGGTTGATGCGCATGGCAGGGCTGTTCCGCATGGGGGACTGATGTGCATGGGGGTTGATGCGCATAGGGGAATGTTGCGCATGGGGGGATGATGTGCATGGGGGGTTGATGCTCACGGAGGGTTGATGTGCAGTGGCGTAATGACATACGGGGAATTTTACTCCTGCAACGCAGGTACACTTTTGCTAGTTACCACTATAGGGAATGTTTGTGGGTGGGTGTTTTCAGTACGTTATTATAACACAATGTACTGCATATTCATACACAATAACAGCACCATCCAGAGTAATGATAGGAGCATTTGCATCGACGTAAGAGACATTTACATCAATGTAGTTATGGCGCCACCTATGGGAAACCTATGGGAAATTCATAGTGCGATCCAAAGTAAATTTTTCTTGCATCAATGCAAGATCTCCGGTAGTTACTCTAGATCAGCGTTTCTCAAAGTGGGGGTTGGGACCCCTTTGGGGGTCGCCTGGAGCTTTCCTGGTGGTCACCTAAAGACCCCTGGTGCAGGAGGCCAGCCTCCTCCTCCTCCCTCCCTGCAGATCCACAGTGCCTGTGAGCTGAGAATGAAGTGTGCTGAGGTGTGAGCGTGGTGCCAGAGCTCTGGCGAGTGGGCTGTCTGGTGGGCACCGTTTGTGCACTGAGAGTTGTTTGTGCCCTGCTCCTTGTGCTCTACTCAAAAGTAAGCCCTCTCAATGTTGTTGTTGTTCATAAGTGAATGGGACTTACTTCCAGGAAAGTGCTAGGATTGCAGCCTTAGAGTCCAGTTCTATGCATGTCTACTCAGAAGTCAGTCCCATGATACTGAATGGGGCTACTCCCAGGGAACTGTGACTGGCTCTGCTGCCTGAGATCCCAATCCTATGGAGGTCTACTCAGAAGTCATGATAGTGAATGGGGCTTACTCTCAGGAAAGTGCTAGGATTGCAGCCATAGGCACTTTCCTGGGAGTAAGATCCATTGAACACAATGAGGCTTACGTTTGAGTAGACAGGGTTAGGATTGTGCTTAGAGCCCAATTCTATGCATGTGTACTCAGAAGTCATTTGCACTGAGTTCAGTGAGGTTTACTCCCAGGAAACTGCACAGCACTGCAGCAGTAGCAACAAAAATAATTTTATGGTTGGGAGTCCCCAAAACATGAGGAACTTATAAAGGGGTCATGGCATTAGGAAGATTGAGAACCACTGCTCTAGATTGTGCAGAAAGAGCGCTGACCTCAATTATATTATAGTGGTAGTCCACTGTTTTTTGTTTTTGTTTTTCCTTACAAGCCGGTAGGGAACTTTTGCTTCTTTCCAAATGATCCATAACAACTTGCTCTCTTTTTGGTCCCGTTGTGGAAGGAATTTTTCAATAGGTGTTACCAGAAAAGGGCAAATGGAAGTGCTTACCCTTCAACTGTATATGTGAATGTCAGTGCAATCCTAAACTCTGGTTAGGCTGCCATAAGTCCTGGCACAAGTCCCAATGAAAATGCAGATATAGGATCCATATATATCAGATTGTAGCCCTATTGGGGAGTGCAGTCAAATGCTCCAGTCATTCAAGGGACAAGTTTGGGAACCAGTGGTATACAGGTATCTTGTCTTGAGATCAGCTGGGGCATTTGGTGAGCCACTGTGAGATAAACTATGCACTGTGGTTCAAGAGCAACCTATAGCACTAAGCTGCCCCTCCTGTGCACACAGCTAATGTGGCAACAGAACAATGTTATTATTTCTTAAGCAAAGATACGAACTACGGTAAATTGATGGTCCTTAATCTTACTTGTCACATATTTCTGGCAGGCAGGAGAAGAAATCTGAATTGTGCCTGCTCTCTCTTGGTTTTGTTCACTAATACGATAACTTTGAAAACGGGTAGGCGTAATAATCTTACTGAAACCTGTTTCCTTATTAAATTGCAAAAAGTGGCAGTTAAATAGCTTCTAAAGAGAGAAGAGTTTGCGTCTTTTTTCTTTTTAAAAGATAAGAAACTAATAACTACACCAATCAGAAAGGTGAGCACTAAAAGTAGTTAGATAATTTATATAGATTGTTGTTGATTTTATTGAGATAGAGAAATCTAACTAGGAAAAGTAGAAGGGACAGCCGAAATCCTAACCCCCACTTGCCCAACAGGCATCCTATGGTGGGGGATGTGCAGATAGTCCAGGAAGGGTAAGTAAAAATATGTTAACATACTTCCCTATAAATTGCCCGGCTACCAGTGAGTCTCCTCAAACCTATCCCAGCGATTCATATAACATAAGTCCAAGGACCCTCAAGTGGGGGAGTATGTCAAACTAGGAAAAATGTGATTGGATCCTGGTTCTGGCATGCACAACTATCACCAAGATCTGCCCATCCCACTCTTGAACCTACCCTGCCTGCTCTGCTCATTCCCCAGACCACCTCAGCCAACATCTTAAGAACATAAGAAGACCCTTTCCTAGATCAGGTCAAAGGCCCATCTACTCCAGCTTCCTGTATCTCACAGCAACCCACCAGAACCCTGCTTCAGCCATAGATCTCAAACCATTTACTGTTTGGCTACAATGGGCTGAGGCTTGGACTTGAACAGACAAGATTAAAGAAGGTCAAGACTACATTACCACACCCAGGAGAAAAAGTACTAACTGATAAAGACAGTCTGAGTTTTCAAAGAAGAAAACCAATTGCTTATTAGAAAACTTTAGTTTACATTAGCAGACAGCTGGTGCTTTTAAAACATGCAGTCTAGGGTTTATCATCTTGGTCACTGCTATATTTTTTGCCTGTGGTTACCACTTGCCTGACAGAAGGCTTGCTTCATTTGCCAACTCTTGCAGGCCAAAACATGTCTACTTTTTACATCTCCTTCCAGAGTCTCCAAAGCAGGCCATCTGCAGTGCTATTTCTTTCAATTACCGTCAATTACGGTGTTACCTAAAGACAAAATCTTAATGCTGCACCCAAGTCTCAATTAAAGTACCCACAGCAAGCTTTTCTTCTCTCATCTGCAGCATATAGCACTGTTACAGTGCAAGCCTAAGCATATCTACTCAGAAGTAAGTCACACTGTGTTCAATAGTACTTACTCCCAGGAAAGTGTGGTTAGGGTTTCAGGCATAGTGGAGTTTTTTTAAGTGTCCTCCTAAAGTGTCCTCCTGTGATTCCACTGATGCAAGTGTGCAACAAGCAAGTGTGCACAAGCACTGGTGCTTTATTTATTGATATTAAAATTTATTTATGTTGTTTTTCTACCCAAAAGAGCTCCCCAGAATACAACAAAGCTAATAAAATATAATAAAATATTGAATGAAAACAAAAATTTGAAGAGCAAGGTACATAGGATAAGGCCAGCAAACAACAACAAGGCAATAACTCTATCAAAACAATGTAATATATGTTTGGCATTTGCCTGAAATTGCTGTCCCAAAGAAACCCCTGGATTCTGTGGATTATTTGGTGGAATACTCTCTCATTCAGCATGTTAGAAGATCTAGGTACCTGAAACAGGCATGTTAGAAGACCTACCCCAAAACAGCACATCAAGCACTGCCACTTTACTAAGAGTTCAGGGAATAACATCTGAATAGTGTCAGATAACTCGTATTATGTACACAAAAAGGCTGGAGTTAAGAAATTGGATTTTTGCTCAGTGTTGGGTGAGATACCTTCCTAAGCAACAAAGTCTGACAAAGATTTTAGGAATCAAACAGCTGTTATAGCACCCAATAAGCAAAGAAAAAGCAACAGGGGAAACATCCACTGTCACACATCTGTAATTGTCACCTCCTTTCACATATTTCCAAGCACAAGCAAGCAAAAGCAACTTGCTAGAACTGGCCTTTCAAGAATGCTCTATGAAACTCAGTGCTTTTTTCTGGAGAGAAAGGTGCTGGTACTCACCATGAAGACCTGTTTCCAAATCTTAGGCATGTCTACTTTGGAGTAGTAGGTGTCTTTGTAAGATCAGCATGCAGCAGTTGTGGTGGGACCTGCTTCTAAGTAGGCTGGCACAGAATTGGAGGTGGCTACCCTGTTCATATTTATCGGAGGGTAGACCCCATTGACTATAATGCGACTTGCTTCGGAGTAGACTTGGGTAGTATTGGACTCTTAAGGCTGCTATTCTAGCTGCACATTTACCTGGGAGTAAGCCCCATTGATTACTAGGGGACTTGCTTCTGAGTAGACAGGTGTAGAATAAGACTCTCAGGCTGCAATCCTAACCACATTTACCAGGGACTACATCCCACTGAGTCCAAAATGTCTTGCTTCAGACAGGCGTAGGACTGGGCTTTGAGGCCACTGGAGATTGGGTGAAGGTGGCCTCGGACACAGTGGTGAGACCAGAAGCGGTCTGCTGGAAAGGTTTCCTTTGCCTGGTGGCTGCTACCCGTGTATGGCCATTATCCGGTGAACAAAAAGGTACTGATACTGCATTCTGGTGCATACCCCCTGAAAAAAGCCCTGATGAAACTAATCAACAATTTATTCAGTGTCTCTTTTGTGTAACCCACATGCCAGAAAAGATGAAGTAACCACACATTATGATCATCATCATAGGTTCAAATTTCTCCATATACAATTACCCTTTTGAAACACCAGCTCAGTCCCTTCATATGAAGCAGACCATGCCGGCTGACAAGGAAAATGCCTTTGATTTAGTCCTTCTTAAGGGGGAAAAATATCACTGTCATTCAAGCCCTCTTCAACCAGCCTCCTTTCAGTTTATCAGAGCAGCTGTTGTATTTCCTTGATTTGTTTTAATATTAGTTTTTTTAGACTTATTCTGTGAGTTTGGCTTATTTTGTCTCTTACCAAGGGCAACATCATCAGGAGAACAGCTGGAAAGATGTGCAGCTGCAGTCAGGAAAACAATCAAATAATTGACCCTCAAAGGTCCTTGAATAATGAGGTATGTCACAGCATCGCACATCAGAAGTGGTCCTTGGCATTAATGTAGACTTCTCTTCATCAGAGCTAAAAGTGATTTGTAGTAATCATATACCAATATCAGATTTCTGGATGCCAGACTCTGTAAGAAGTGGAGAAAAATATTTAAATTCCTAAGCAGTTGTAATAATTTACAAAGCACATGAGTGACATGGGATTTTTTTAGCCCTGTCATTCAACTGAAAATTTACACTGAAATCAGTGGAAATGTTGGGTGAGTATTTGTGTTGATGTGGTTCAGGGACTTGTAAGGATACAGCTCCATTTATGGGTATGTTTTCAAATGAAACCCATAAAAACCAAGAGAACAGCACTGCTATTTTGCTTCTCATATCTCAAGATACTTTACTAGACAATATCAACAATACAAATTTGAAGCTCTCATGATACCACTTTTAATGTCTTCCAAAGACATATATTAGTTATTGTAGTTTGGAAATTCTCAGTTAGGGACACACTGCTCTTCTAATGAAATGCCAGAAACTGCAGATAAGAATGAAAACAACAGATTCGGATTGTAGTGTAGATACAGTATGTTTATAGTTCCCCAGTTGGATAACCCATTTCTTTATTCAGTGAATGATGCAGGTAGAACCTGAATAAAGCTATTCCTGTTCCTCATTTGGATTGATGAGTTGGCAACTAGAGGTCAGTTGGAACTATGGATTGTGCTATCCATAGGCTTGAGCCAGACATGCTGCTGGGATCTATCAAGGAGGAGAACCACCCTGGGGTTACCAACCGATATCCCAGACACCAACACCTTTAAATTTCCTGATCCACTGAGAGACAAAGCAGTTTCACATCCTTTCTTCTGGTATTGGCTTCAGTTTTTCTGCAAGGCACACTTGGAGCCCTGCCGACTACAGAAGAGAGAAAGTACAGAATAAATGAGTAAATGGATAGGAGAAATTTTCCACCACTGCATCAGTAAATTTAAGGAGCAACAATCAGTGCATGAAGTAAGAAATTACGACCTGAAGTATAGGGTTTAGGGTAACCCAACGTATATTCTGATGGCAGGATTGTTTAGATCTGTTCTTATTCAGGTTGTAGCCATTTGCGTCTTTGATCTGAAAAACTGCAAATAAAAAGCTAATTAATTAATATCTCTCATGCTAGCTCAGATGTCTATCCTTAACAAGGGCCTTTTCCTTTCAGCCAAGGCCAATTATGGTTTCACACAGTGTACAAAATGTGAGGCTCCCTCTTAGGTGTTGCAGAAATATTGCTGGTACAAAAAAACTGTTACTTTTGTAGTGTAATAAGCAACTCCAAGCATGAGTAACTGAAAAGCTTGTTTCCACAGCATTTTCAAAGGCCCCATGACTCAATAAAAGGTCCCTCACAGGACCTAAAGAGTTTGATCTATGCAAACAAGTTCTCCTGCAATAGGTTTAGGATCCACCCTGAGAAGCACTGTACATTACCAAGGCTCACGCAAATAAAACGGTGACAATTTTATCCAAAGGATGGACAGAACCAGCATGTAAGTGGATCTTCCCCCTCACTGCCAGAGCCAGTTGCAGAGATGAAAACAACATGCAGATAACAGATGGGGTGCTTCGTCAACTGCCATAAATCATTGATTTATGGATTAGCTGCACTCCCAGGGATTGCCCTAAGGAATGGCCGTCTTCCTATGTTCCAACCACCATAGGTCCATCTTGGGTGAGAGCAACTGACTGGCTCATACCACCAGTCTGAGCTTGTGCATCCTGGTTGAAAAGAAGGCATTCTGCACATTTAAACTTCCTACTGAAGTTTCTAATAATCCAGATAACAATAATACTTGGCAAATAAACCACTAGAGTTCGAAGTATCAGAGGGCAAAAAAACATTTGCAAATGACAAATGATGTAAAATACCAAACCATATTGCTTTGGGGACTCAACGGACCAAGCAGTGCCAGATGTTTTGTCAAGGTATAGATTTTCAATTCTTAATTAAAAACTTCTATAAAGAAAAAATATATAATTATGTCCCATGAAAGAATTGCTGGCAGAGGGCTGGAGAAAGACATCACTTGATGTTTCTCAGGGGGAGTAAATGAAATGTACACTGAAATGGGCCTTAATATATGTGAGCAGAGATCCCTTTACAGCTTTAATTAAATGCCATTCAGTCAAGTCAGAAATTTTTCTTCAAAACATCTAAAAAGTATTTCATTTTTCAAAGAGAAAAAGGAAATCTCAGACAAGCAGGCCTGTAGAGCCAATAATGAATTTTGAATATACAATTGAGATTGCACATATTATACAGGGTGGCCCAAGCTTTAATAATACCTGAGTGAGCCTTTAGCTTTTGTACAACATGGTTACCTGTCATACAACTATGGGTTCTATATCTTCACATACATCTTTTGTTACCTTTTGGGGGGGCATCCTGTATATTTGGAGGAATACAACCAGGAAAAACATAGTGTCTCAGGATCCACAACTTTTGTTCAGCAATTTTAATTCTATATGGCTTGGATCTAGAAAAGCAATGTTCAACCAGTGTGCATAGATGTGCTATAAATGGTAGGACATTGATGTGCTATAAATGGTCTGCAAATGTGCAGCAAGAGTTTAAGAGATTGACATTTATCAATAGGGCCATTGGTAGATGTAAGCGCCCAGCAGCGTGGTGTGTCTTATCAATATTAAATTGTTAAACAGATGGTCTGCCTTCACAATTTTAGCACCTTATCAGTATGTTGAGAGATAAAAAGGATTGAAACTGCTGTTATCTTCTATTTATCTATCTAAAGTATTAATATACTGCTTTTCAATTGAAAAGTTCACAAAGTGGTTTTCAAGAAAACAAAAAAAAATTAATAGCTAATTAATATCTAATGGCTCCGTGTCCCAAAAGGGCTCAGAATCTAAAATACATGTTCTAATCAGACATGCACACTGCATAACCTTTTAGGAAAGTACACATTATTTACAGTGCATGTGAAAGATGGAGGAAGTCAATGCCATATGCTCTTGAGTGGACCATGAACAGCATGCTGTTGTAAGCAACTACCAACATGTAGCACACCAATGATTTCCACAGCATCAGTAGCAGCTTCCTTTCTGGGACAAATGTCAGTTGCAAAGAGCCCCAATTCAGGTAGGGACAAAAATTTAAAGTCCCCCTTTAGAAATGCCAATAGTTCATATTGCTGCCATTTGGTAAAGGAAAGTTAAGCACATTAAATCCTATGACCTTTAAGCATTACAAGCAAGAGTTGGAGAAAAATGAATGCTTATCAGTAACTCTTTTACTCTGGTTTCACTGTTTAGTCTGTCTATAAGTCAGCATATGAGTTTTATTTTCATCATCACAACTCAACAAGAAATCTGCTTGGCTTTAGTAACATTAAACTACATTTGAACTTTGCTAAATCTCATTTTCTTTTCTTGGTCATTAATACCTGCAAACAGGCAACTTTAAGAAGACAGAATTAGATTTCCAGTATTTAATTCAGTGAAATAATTCAGTGGAAATAATTCAGTGGATCTTGGATCTCAGCTTGCAAATGCCATTTCTTGTCACCCACTGCAAGGAAATGGGAAGCTCTGGGTATTTACTGCTTGCCAAGAAAATAAAAACAGTGATACCTACCATGTTCCTAAGAAATTATGATGTCCAGTATCTCCACAGAGGGATTTTAATCACTCAGCTATGATAGCTACCTTCTTACAAAACTCAAGGCTCCCATTTCTCATCATTCAGAGCTGACAACATATTTTTTATAGAGCACATACACTAAACTTTATGAACTTAACTCCATGGCTTTATCAGAATTGGGGCGGACGCGCTGGCTGGCAGCCCTTTTAAAAAGCGTCAGGGCTGCCTAGCATGCCTGCCCATGGCAAAAGCAACACTTCTTTGGCAGAGAGAGAGAAGAGCAGTGGAGAAGAGGGAAGCAGCTCAGGGCTAGCCAGAAGGAGCAGGGGAGAGAGAGGCTCAGGATGGAGAGAAGGAGAAAGTGGGGAGACACTTGGAAAGTATCTTTGTTTGCAGCCTCCTAACCATGTTAAATGGGGCAGCACCTGTCGGGGGTGTTCTAGGCGGATTTCCTGCAGCAGGCAGGGGGTTGGACTAGATTACCTACTAGGTCCCTTTCAACTCTAGGATTTTAAGATTCTATGAATTCAATTCCACTGTTTTGTCTTCATTTTGACATGAAGTTAATATTTTTATATGAATATTTTTTGGGTTGTGGAACCAATCGTCTGAATTTTCATTATTTCCTATGGGAAAATCTGCTTCACATAAAAAACGTTTCAAGTAACAAACATGCCTCCAGAACGAATTAAATTTGTTATGTGAGGTACCACTGTATATAAAATATGCACAATCGTATTTGTGATTAACAGTTGTGATTTTGTTTAAGATTTTCCCTCCAATTCCCCCAATGTCTGAATGTCACTCCACAATGTCACACCAGTCAGGGAAGTTAGGATTTCACAAGAATGCGCACCATCTTCCTCACACCACCACACCAAAGGGAAAAGGGGTGAGTTGGGCTGGCTATTCCCAGCCAACACAGGTGTTTGCATGGCAGGCGGAAGGTGGAGAAGACATGGGAGGACACATTCTGGGGTGGAGGAGAACAGGCAGAGGACAGGCAGGGAGTGGGAGTTGGGGCTGGGACCCAGTGATATGGAGGATCCCAACCTGATTTCCCGAGTGGCACAAATCTGCGCTGGCCTGTCTCCAGTGAGAGTGGCACAAAAGTCCTTTACAGCACTTTTTGCAACATTCCTGGGAAGGCACAAGGCACTTGCACTGACCCAAGTAGGTGCACTGGATTGTGTCCTAAATTGGTTGGTGTAACTCTCAGGAAACCCATACCCGATCAGGCAGCCTACCAAAGTAATGAATATTTTTACTTACCTCCTGCACTATGTTCAGTCATCCTCCCCCTGAATAGCACAGCTGCATGTTATACTGTAACGGGATAGGACTGGACTGTCAGTTTCTTTGAAATCTCATTAAAAAAGCATGGCTTCTGTCTCTCTTCCCCCTTATGTGTTGCCTCCTTTCAACCCACACAGATTCTGCAGATGCTACTGGTGTTTGTCTGCTACCCTCTGGCCATGGAGACAGGAGACAAAGCACAGCGGCTGGCAGAGATGGGGGGTAGTGGTAGAAAACTGCTTTGAGGCATTTTAGATTGGTTTGGCAGCACATCCGATTTCTTTCCAGCTTGAGCAGGAAGAAATAAGGTAACTTTCTAACAAATCCAGGGTGAGATCTCAGAAGTAAACCTTCTTCTAGCCAGACAAGGGTAAATTTATAGAGGATTTTGCAAGGTTGTGAAGTGTGGAGTTCGAGTAGGTGCAGCTGGAGGTGGTTGATGTATACACTATCACACCAATGTTCTTCATTGTTAATTTGAAATTTCTCAGCATCAAGTCAAGATGACACTGTTTGGACCTAAAGAAACCATTCAGTGTGATACACACGTAATATCAAATGAAGCATGGGTTGAATTCCTGAGGAGCAACTAAGAATCAGAGGGCACAGAGGCAGGTAAACTTGAGCAGATAGGCAGAAGTACAGGATTAGCATCTAAATCCTATATTTGAGATATGCCAGTATATCTCCAAGTACACCTTTCCTGTAGAAGTCCATCCTCTGACAGATGTAGCATGGAAGCTGACACACACCTGAATAAAGCTGTGCCAACATAGCTCAGAAATCACTCAGATGCAGGCACATCTCCAGTAATGGAGCGATCCAAGTGGGGAGAAGATTAGGGAACATCAGGGATTACAAGGAACAGTTGATACACACCATATTCTA
Organism: Cryptoblepharus egeriae; assembly: GCA_030015325.1. Lineage (NCBI taxonomy): Eukaryota > Metazoa > Chordata > Lepidosauria > Squamata > Scincidae > Cryptoblepharus > Cryptoblepharus egeriae. The sequence continues at coordinate 175,120,382 of JAREYC010000003.1, read as the reverse complement.
ATTCTCCTTTAGATGACAATGTGCCCAACACAGCAAAAATGCTATTCCAACAATATTGCTGACATAAATAAGAAAAACCCATATTTGTATGATAGGTTGGTTCATGACCTAAGGCATTCCTATGCCACTTGGGTGGGGGGCGGCAGACGGTTAGACCAGTCAGTACACAGACATATGCTGGCCTCCCCATGTTACTGTGGGAATGGGGAGTTGTGCTGGCCTAAATTGGTTAGTATGTGCACCCCATGAATCCTTGGGTGAGTGATGGTCCTCAGTTATTATGAGCCCCCTGTTCTCTGCTTCCATGACAGAAAGGGCAGAACACTGACAGCCACACCAGCAGATGCATATGGCATGGGATATGTGCAGGTGTGGCTGGATTGGTGGGCTCAAACCTGCTTCACTTGAATCCCAGCCTGCTCTTTGTGCAATGAGCCATCAGGATTACTGTCACGTAGCAGATGCTCCCACACCCTTGCCATGGACCAACAGATTTTCTTGCTTGGCTGCCCTCTTCCAAAGAAGGGGACTATCTTTGTAATGTTGCTAAGCTCAAAAATGTGTTCCTTGGGTATGTGTCTTTGTATGAGTGAGATATAGGGTCATGAAACAGGGCTGTAGGGATTCCTAACAGGTCCTTGTGTTTGCCCCTTTTTATCCATTGGCATCCTTCAGTCTCGAAAGACTATGGTATCGTGCTCAGAAGTGGAGGTCCTAAAACAGTATCTTTTATGACTAAACAGGCCAATTTGAGAAAGGCAATCCCTTCCACATCAAGGGCAGATACAGTCAGTCCCCTGCCCAGCCCCCCGATTTTGCTGTTTCCGGAACTGCCTCTTTGTCTCAGCCTGCTGAATGAGTGTCTCTTTGAATTGAAGAAGGCCATGCTGCGTTTTTTGCCTCCACGCTGAACGATCAGAGGTCAGGGTTTCCCAGTTGTTGATGTCCATTCCCATGGCCTTTAGATCCCTCTTGCAGACGTCCTTGTATCGCAGCTGTGGTCTCCCTCTAGGGCACTTTCCCTGTGCTAATTCTCCATACAGGAGGTCTTTTGGAATCCGACCATTGGCCATTCTCACAACATGTCCAAGCCAGCGTAGACATTGCTGTTTCAGAAGTGTGTACATGCTAGGGATTCCAGCATGTTCCAAGACTGCACCATTAGAAACTTTGTCATGCCAAGTGATACCAAGAATATGTTGGAGACAGCGCATATGAATTGTGTTCAGTTTTCTCTCCTGCCGCGCATGAAGGGGCCAAGACTTGCTGCAGTATAGGAGTGTGCTCAGGATGCAGGCTCTATAGACATGGATCTTTGTATGTTCTGTCAGCTTCTTATTAAGCCATACACCCGTTGTAAGTCTAGAAAACATGGTGGCCGCTTTACCGATACGTTTGTTCAGCTCGGTATCTAAAGAGAGAGTGTCAGAGATAGTTGAGCCAAGGTACACAAAGTCATGGACAACCTCCAGAAAATGTTCAGAGATAGTTATACAAGGGGGTGAATCCACATCCTGTCCCATGACTTGTGTTTTCTTCAGGCTGATTTACTGCCAACAAAATTGTAGCTTCTATAGCTGTAAGGGAGATTGGATACTCTGGAATGTGCACGAGTCTATGTTTGGGCATTTTCCCATGTTTGGAGGTGGTACCCATTGCTGTATTCTTCCATTTTTTCTCCTGCTTCAAGGTAAATCTCAACAGCTGATATAGATTAATTGAAACATGCACCAGCTAGCGGTACAGATATATATTGACCCAGGAAGGGAGGTCAATATATATCTGTATATATTGATATACAGGTCAAGCCTGGGAGGGGATAAGGATTTGCTATGCCAATCCCATACCTCTCTGATCCATCCTCCTCCCTGCTTCTATCACAGCTAAGTCCGGCCAGCTGGAGCAGCCATTTTCAAACAACATGCACTTTCACTTTCCTAATCGGCAGGTGAGGTCAGGAGAGGATACCTAACTCTGCCCACAGAGAAGTGCTAGCGCTCTCTGTTGGAGCTTTCCTAAGGGAAAGAGTGTGAGCGCATGCGCACAGTCATATTTTTTGAAAATGGCTGCTGCTGCTGCTGCTGCTGGCTGGCCGGACTTAGCCGAGCCAGACCGCAGCAGCTTGAAACTATCCCCCAGTGCCCCCAAGCATCCTCCCAGCCAAGGTAAGTAAAAAACTTACTTTGTTTACTCAGGAGTAAGCTCCATTAATTCAATGGAACTTACTCCTGATTTTTTAAAAAATGTAGAACGTCCTACTCAATTGAAAATCTGGAGTTTTGGGTGACCAGGTCCTACATTTTGACTTTAGAATCTGGTCACCCTGTCTCTACATCACCGCGGATGACTGATGAGGTGTGCCAGCCCAGGTTAGGGTTGCACCCTAAGAGCACGATCCTAACCATGTCTGTTCAAAAGTAAGCCCCATTGTATTCAGTGGGTCTTACTCCCAGGAAAGTGTATTTAGGATTACATCCTAAGTCTCTTTTAAAAATTATCATTAGCACCAGTAGCATGTACCAATCCTGTGGGTCACCAGTTTAACAAAAAAACTGCAAATAGGGTCACAGTTTTTTTGAAATGGGGAGCCACTACTTTAGGCCATCTTAAAAACCTCTGCTATAATGAATCAAGGATTCAGGACAATGCAAACAGAGTAGTACAAAGTACGCCTTCTCTACGCAAGTCAATACAAGTAGGGTTAAAACACATCAAATCTTTTAATAGCCAGTATGTTGTTCAGCTGGTACCACAGAAGCCAACAGCAAGGCTATCTGTACCCAATAACTGCAGGATCACCAGATAAAATGAAACAGACATAGAATGAGGAAAGGAACACCAGAGGGCAGCAAGTGTTGTGTACAGCGGGGAGCACTGACTTCCCAGTCTATGGCTGTTGCGAGATGGAAGTGGTCTGGTTTTATAGCTGGGCTTGGATACAGTATAATAAAAATTGAAGCAGAAGGAGAGAGGCGGAGAAGGCAGTCTTTCAAGGCTCCTCTTTTATTTAGCAGGGGGAGAGTAACTGGCCTGTCGGATGGATGGATGGATTGGATGGATGGATGGATGGATGGAAAGGAAAGGAAAGGAAAGGAAAGGAAAGGAAAGGAAAGGAAGAAAGGAAGAAAGGAAGAAAGAAAGAAAGAAAGAAAGAAAGAAAGAAAGAAAGAAAGAAAGGAAGAAAGAAAGAAAGAAAGAAAGAAAGAAAGAAAGAAAGAAAGAAAGAAAGAAAGAAAGAAAGAAAGAAAGAAAAATCAGCCAGTCACATTGCTCTGCTGGTTGAAGCATTGGTTCCATCAATAGCAAACATTTCTACAGTTTCCATTAAATTTTTCTCCCTACACTTAAAGTTTGACAAGGCTGGATCATTTTTAGATGACATCTTTCCTTTCAAAGACCACAATTTCAGGGCATCCGTCTGTGTCCTTTATCTCTCTCCTCTACCATACTCAGTTCAGCCACTGTTGCTATTGTTAAATAGTTGCCTTTATTATTTATACAGGACACGGGCTGAAAATATGACACTTCAGAGAGAGATAAAAGAGATATTGATGTTTCTGGGGGACAGGCTGCAGTTGAAATATATTCAAAGATACCATATGAATGTTAACAGGATTGTGGGTCAGCCAGTCTCAAGAACTGGACCATGTTTTCTTTTTCATCTTTTTCAGCTCCTTTTGTTGAAGTGTGTCAAGGTAAAGCAAAACATGGCTCAGGCTAGGTAGTGGTTGGAAGAAGGTAGGATTTATTTCAACTACGCAGTTGGGTCAATTCCTGCAACATACAAGTCCAAATCAGGAAAAGACAATCAAATAAAGACTGACAAAGACTTAGGATGCAATCCAGAGTAACTACAGGGAATCCTTGCTCCAGTGGAAGAACAATTTACTCTGCATTGCAATATGAATTTCCCATAGGTTTTCATTAGGTGGTGCCATAAGTACGGGTGCACGAAATGTCTCTTACATGCTCCTGTAGTTACTCTGGATTGTAGGGATATACCTGAAGAAGCAGAAGCATTACTGTTCATGTTTGGCATCATATGATTGGTTATACTTGGAATACATCATTCAAAGCATACACACAAGGTGTGATTAATAAGTATCTGGACTGGTGTCATTGTAAAGGAACTAAAATAGGCAGAGTGAAGCCACTTGGCACAGATTGACCTTGATCCCAACCATGCACACACACTAAATTTTAATGTCCTCCTAGCTCACTTTCTCTCTTTACAGCTGTGCTTGGAAGCAATGTGTGTAGTGTGTGGTCGTCGCATTGACCATGACAAAGAAAGTTGAGCAGAGAATCTGCATCAAATTTTGCCAAAAGCTTGGTGATTCCTGTGCAGAGACCTACACAAAGTTGCAGAAAGTGTATGGAGAGGAGTGTATGAGCCACAATGAGTGGTTCACACGTTTCCAAGATGGCCAACAAAATGTCGATAGTGACAAACATTCTGGGAGACCCATAAGGAAGAAGAGAAGGGTTGACAGGGATGTTTCCCAACAGCAAAGGTACATGCTGGGTTTTATCCCTGTTCCCTTTTTCCCCTTAGTCCTGTGCTCGCTCTGCAGACCAAAATAGGTCTGAGGAGACCCATAGGCAGCCAAAGTCCTACTGAAAGGTGTATAAAATATTTTTTCCCTGGTTGGCTTTCTGATTGTTCCCCTCCCATCATATTATGTAGCACTTGCTCCATTCACATGGCCACATGCTATAGCATGGCAGGGAATAGGGTTGTGATGTTTGTGAATCCATTGCAGAGACGAGACTTGAACAAGAGAAGTGTTGCACAACAGGGTGCTAAAACAGACTGAAGTAGTGGGTTCCCTGAAGATGCAGAATTTTGATATCTGTTTTATTTTTTTTAATTTGTAACTAATTTTGCTTGCAACACCATTGTATAGGCATGTCCCTTTATCCATTCCTTATCCATTCCCTGTCACAAGTATAACCAAAACTATGGATCCAGGCAAATGGACATCCAACTGTGGCCTCTGCCAGGCTCAGAGAGTGAAATAAAATACAACTTCCAGTTTCACAGAGAAACTGGAAGTTTCATTTTAATGCCTTGTAAGAGGGAGCTGCTTGGTGGCCCTGCAGACCTGATCTACAGATTGATTCAGTGGATATGAGATCTGTGGAAATGGATCCCCCAGATATTGTTCACCACTCTGGATGCCTTTTTGAAGGCAAAAAACAGCAAATAATCATTTTAGTGAAATACAATTAATTAATAAGATAATTAGGAAATAAACATGCTAAACAGACATCCCTGTGTTTCAATGGGTACCAGTTAATACCAATAAATTGTAAATTATTCCAGATGCTGGTGGGGGAGGGGATGAGATAATTTGTCAGTGTAACATGCTTTGTACCTATTCTTGCACCAGGTCTTTTAACCCTCCATTACCACAACAGACCAGAGCTATAATTTCCACTCTGTAAGTGCACCGTGTGGGTTCAGTTGACCTTTAGAAAATGTGCTCTTTTCTTTCAGCCATTTCCCATAATGACAGTTGATTTTTCCAGTGCCCCACTCAATGTGATCCAGGACCGCCTGTTCACAGCAGGAATCATTTGTAAGGGGAAGAAAGGATGAAAAGAGAGGGGAGGACAGATTTTCACAACACTGAAGACCACACAGGCATTGATGTGCCGAAATGGTCTCCTTAAAAGGATGCATGGTGCATGGTCTCCCTAAAAGGGGTGATGGCAAGCGTTCAAGGAAAGCATTATTCGGCAAGATGAATGAGGAGCACATTGAGATGCCACAAATTATTCTGCACCAGGTTGTGCTTTTGGAAACAGTCAACAAGCCACTGTTTACAAGCTGTTCTCCCATCTTAAGTTCGTTGTCATAGCCTGGATATAGCAAATCACATTCTTGCCTACATTCTCAGAGAAATTCTATGTAAGTTGTTTGTTTTACATTACCTGAGAGTTAAACTCCTCTCATTGGGATGGAGTGCCAGTAGTGTGAACCAGGGGTGGGGAGGGATGGTCATCATGCCCCACTGAAGAATCACTGATAATGCTTTTTGCTTTGCTTGCCACAAACTTCTGTATCTTTGCCACTAACTTCTATATGATGCAGGATCTTCTCTAGTGGCTTCTGCTGTTATTCTTTGACATCTTTTTAGATTGTGAGTCGTTTTGGGACAGGGTCCCATTAGTCAGCACTGATTTACCACTGGAGCTGGGAAGCACCGGGGCCTGTAAATGTGCTTTGCAACATGTTTGGGATATTCAGTGTCATCGGTATGAGCACAGGATTGGACTGTGTGCATAATTAAACCTTCTCTTTAATTAAACCTGGGCTATGAGTTATTTATATACATAAACTTTCCCATGCTTTTAGAGACATGTGATTTTTCCATCTTATTCTTTCAGCCTGCGTTTCCTCCAATCTTTTATTAACATTATTAGGCACATTGAAAGGAATAGGAACATAAACAACCTAGATATTCTTGCAAACATACAGGTTTATTTTTAAATCATCCTTCTTGTTTCAAAGAGGAGAAAACAAGGTCTTATTAATCTGGCATTCAAAGTCAGCCAACATCTACACTGTCAGTTTCCAGGTAATTTATGTTATGAAAAATAGCAGCAGTACTTTAAATATAGCACTATGAGGCAAATAGGAAATGAATGTAAGCATAAACTAAAGCATTACATTCCTAAACATATTAGGAATATTAGCTAGGAGTATATGCTGTTGAACGTTGCCAAGACAGTATTTATTAATCATTTGTCTATTATGTTTAACTTTTTTATACAGGACAGGAATACTTTATCTGATCTCAGTTGTTATGCAATTACCTTCTCCCATCACTGTTATTATGTGATTAGGGCTGCAATCCTAACCACACTTTCCTGGGAGTAAGCACTATTGAACACAATGGGGCTTATTTCTGAGTATGTTGCAGTTTGTCCAGGTAAAGCAAAACATGGCTCAGGCTAGGTAGTGGTCAGAAGCAGGTAGGATTTATTTTAACTGCACAGTTGGGTCAGTTCCTGGGACACACAAGTCCAAATCAGGAAAAGATGATCAAACAAAGACTGACAATGGGCGCAATCCAGAGTAACTACGGGGAGTCCTTGCTCCGGTGTAAGAACAATTTGCTCTGGATTGCAATATGAGTTTCCTATAGGTTTTCATTAGGTGGTGCAGTAACTACGGGTGCACGTAATGTCTCTTACGTGCTCCCGTAGTTACTCTGGATTGTAGGGAAAGACTTATACCTCAAAAAGCAGAAGCATTAATATTCATCAGTATTTATTTCTGGCAACATATGATTGGCTATACATGGAATACATCATTCAAAGCATACATGTTCAAGTAGATGTGGGCTGTAACCAGTGGTGGGCTCCAGCAGGTTCGCACCTACGCTATAGAACTGGTTGTTAGCGAGAAATAGGACATATAAAGTTTAAAAATAGCCATTCAAAAGTGGCTGCCAGGTGAGCATAGAACGGTTGTTAATTTCTTTGAATCCCATCACTGGCTGTAACGTTCGATTCCTGAAACTCCTTGTTTAGATTCTTATTTTCAACAAAAGTGAAAAGTTTTGTTTCTTTGTTCATTTCTTGTCCAACTTAACTTTCACTGATGCTTGCATTGTAGTTAGACTTGTGTATATGGACACAGGTGTATGATCACAGACTGCATCAAGTAGACATGCTTAGGATTGCACTGTGGGACATTCCCATGAACTTTCAGCCCATATAATGTCTTTCTTATGTAAACAGTTACTCCTGCCAGACACTCTCTTCAGACTATAGGAGACCTATTTGGCAATAGCAATAAAAGCCTCTTTGTTGAGCTTGGACCACTGACATACATATGTTCTATTTAGGTGGAAAGTGATGTATGTCTATATTAAGGAAGCGGCAGTTTAATCCTGTGTTGGCACAGCCAAGCGACGTACCCTAAGCTGCATCTTTGTAGCTCCCAATAGGGTTTCCAGATTCACACCAGTCTAACAACAGAAATGTAGTACTGTTGGCCAGCAGATGTTATTCCACCAACTTTTGGCAGAACATGATTGTGTTTCATCAGAAATTTCCAAGACTGACAGACAAGATCCCTTCTAATTAATCTATAATAATTATCAAACCATCTGCACCCAACGACTGATGCAGGAAATCATTTATTGACAACTGACATGTTCACATTTTTTCCAGTAAGACTGCCTTGGTTATACTTGTCACAATCAAAAAAAGAAGCTGTCTTAACACAAATAGTTCCTTTATTATAAGCGCCTCGAAGCATAATTAATTCATGGTTTCCTCATAATATTCTTTTAATTAGTGATAAAAAAGAAGTATGCCTGCTAGACAGAGTAGGCTACTAATTAATAGGTATAGAATGTTATTTAATTACTATGTTCAATTGTCTCATTTGAAACAGTGCTAGGTTTTCTTCTCAATACACCAGAATGCTAGACCATAACAATGCACGTATCACACCTTTTCTTTCCTACTATACTATTTCAATTTTCCATGCCAACCATCAATTAAAATATAAAGTCTTTCTTGATTAGAACAGACAATGTACTGTGGTTTAAATAGTGACTTTTTTGTACCTGGTCCAGGGAAAGTTTAAAAAAGAATTACTAGTAAGGGCAAAATCCAGAGTAATGACGGGGAGTCCTTACTCCGGTGTAAGAACAACTAAGGGCGCAATCCAGAGTAACTACGGGGAGTCCTTGCTCCAGTGTAAGAACAATTTACTCTGGATTGCAATATGAATTTCCCATAAGTTTTCACTAGGTGGTGCAGTAACTATGGGTACACGTAATGTCTCTTACATGCTCCAGCAGTGACTCTGGATTGTAGGGTTACTCTGGATTCCAATATGAATTTCCCATAGGTTTTCACTAGGTGATGCAGTAACTACAGGTGCATGAAAAGTCTCTTACGTGCTCCCGTAGTTTCTTGGATTTGGTGGTAAGTCTGACTCCTCTCTAACCTTGAGTAACTTGTCAGTATGTATTTCATAGTCTCTGTAATGTCAACACAGGAAGCTGACCTTAAATAAGACATGCTTCCTGGTGCAAGGAATCAGAGCTACTGTAATTGTGCCATCCATCATATTCTGATAATCCAGGTGAATTAATACTTTCTCAATATCTTTAAGGTGTCAGGAACACTACTAACATCAAGAACCTTAAATGTAATATCTCAAAGAAGTGGTGCTGTGTTATGTTTGCCATCATGCTGAAAGCAGTCATGTGTAGCCAAGTTTTTTCCACTGAGAATTTTGACAGTTCTACTAGAGACAAGCAGAGAAAATTAAGACGGTCCATAAGCAAGCATATATAAAAATAGAACCAGCAACCTTCCTCCTATTTATCTCTCCTTAACATCTAATTTTCCTTGCCTCTCCTCTCCCAACTGCAGGGGAAAATTAACTCTCCAGTAAGTAATATCTCCAAGTCTCTTGAAAAACATGAGAAAATAAAAAAAAGTTATAGCACAACAGATGCGCAGTGGAATTTCAAAAATGAAACAGAAAACACACCTCAATGGTACACTTGAATTGCGAATATGTTTACCATCTTCAGGTCAATTTGTTTAAAATTATGCCAGTGAACAGAAAACTACCTCAGTGTTTTCTAGTACTCAAGAATAAAAAAATATTGTCACCAGATGCTTCCAACTGTAGTCTACAGAAAACAGCAACGGAAAGATGAAAGCCTATACTTGTCAACTAAGGGAAATATCAGCCACTTCTGTATTGGGTCTGTATAACCTTCTCAGCACTTGCTGATCCTAGACCAACACTACTGAAGTCACTTTTATCTACTGTGCTGGGGCACACTATGTGCCATGAGTGGTCCACAGGTGTGCCACAGTAATTTGAAGCAAGGTCATTTATCAGAAGAGCCAGTGAAGGGTGTGAGCACCCCACCCAACATTTGCAAAATGGAACAAGTCTGCCAAAGGCTTGCTTGATGGAAATGGAAGCCTTGAACTCTGGCTTACTTTTGCCTCGGGAGCAGAGGAAAGGTTACCTTTGGCTGCAGCTTGCCTTGAAACCTGGTACCACAGAGATTGATTGCCCTGTCATTATCTCTGCTGCTGCAACACTCCCACACTTATGCAACATACACAAACCCATGTGCCACAAACATCCCCGTGCAGAACCTCCCATTGTGCAACACCCCCCTTACGGTGTGAGGTGGGGCTTGGGTCTGGTTGCACAGGTGGGCCTGTGTTGATGTGTCATGCTTAAGGCCCAGAGTCAGTACACAACAACCCTGCGGCCCAGGTTACCTTGGGTCTTGCCATGATCCTCCTCAGCCCCCTTTCCCTTATGTTACATATGATGCAGCTGTTGGGGTTTCTCTCAGCCCACGTTTATTGTCTGCTCATTATCAATAAAGTGGCCTATCTCTTCTACACTTCGTGTCCAGTGTGTTTTCTTAGTGCCTAGACAAATTGTTTTGTCTGTCCACTCTCAGCAGTTTGTGATCCCAAATGGAGCTATTCAAATGATAGGGCTGTGTATGCCCTACGGGTTCCATGCAGAGGGGCTCACAGCTCAGGCGCAATAGGTTCCACTCTCCTCCATGATTTCATCTGATTCCAGGCACCACTAGGACCTGACAACATAGGGAGGGAAATTCCTGTACTTAAAACTTGGATAGTAAGTCACTTCAGTTTCAGCATTACCAGAACGTAGTTGTTTCCAATTCCTATACTCGTACACAGTGGTACATTGTGGTACATTATGAGCATAATTCATTACCCCCCACGGCGAGAATGAGGAGCCGGAGACAGATGCTGGATTTAAGGGCCACTTTATTAAATCTAACAATAATTAAACCCAACAAGGGACTGTCGTGCTGGAAACTACAAAGTCGTGCTGGAAACTACAAAAATAAGGGATGGTGAAGGCCTGGCTCAGGTTTCACCCTCGCACTGAAGGTACCCATCATTGCCAACCCGAAGGTTGAGACAGCTGGGCGCTCAGTCAACCAGTTGCCCGGCTGACTTAGCCTAAATCCCAGGTACAGGACTAGCAGCCACAGCCTATGTCCGGTCTGGTCGCAATAGGCCTGGCATGCATAGCACTGACCCTTGCTGCCTCAGGCAATCACCGAAGGCCTATCCTGCCTACTCCAGCACGACACCTGCCACACGGGGAACCTGGCTTGAACATGGTTCCACCGCCCCACTACAAACAGTCCAGCAGTCCCTTAACTATGTTCCAGATGTACTCATCTAGGGCCAGGTCAGTTAAATGAACCCCGTCATCCCTAAAAACATGGGGCAGCTGCCAGAGCACATGTCGGTGAAAAATCACCACCCCGCCCCAGCTTTCAACAAAATTGGCAGCATAGCTGTTGACCCGCTTACGGGCCAAATCAATACTTCGGATGCTCCTGGCCCCTTTCCAAACCCTCCTAGGCAGGAAAGAGGACCAGACAAACCGAATGGCCGGGCACCACCATTTGACCAGGGAAAGATCTTGACGAATCTGAATCCAAAGATCAACAGATTTCATCCTAGTGAGATCATTCTCCCCTAAGTGCACCAGCAAAACATCAGGGGGGGTTGTGCTTGAGGAACCCACTAACTATGGGAAGCAGCTGGCCCCACCCCATCCCCCTCTTCACAGCCCAAGTTATACACACGCTGGGGCTGAGGCCGAGACAGGAGCCGGCGCCGGTGCGTTCGGCCCTCCTCCGGGCCCAGAAGAGGATGGAGTGGCCAATTGCCAGAACCCGGAGAGGTCTCCCAGCCGAGGTATCTGGAATGCAAACAAACACAAAGTCACTAAACAACTGAACGATCAACAGGTAAGTGAGCAACATCAAACAGGTCACAACAGCAAACGATGCTCCCAAAATCATCATTTGCGCACATAATATCGAAAGGCCCCCGAGCGCCATCGTCCGATGCGCCGGATGACCTCTTCGGGAAGACCCACTGAAGAAGCTAACGTGGCAGCGCCAATCCGGAGGGAATGAACGCTATAAAAATTTGGGGACAGACCAATAGTGGTCACCACCCAAGAAAAAACAGCTCGAAATTGAAAGAAAGTAAGTGGCGAGCTGTCTGCATGTTGAAAAATCGGACCCACGAAATGCACCACTCTGTCTCTAAAGCGGTTAAGAGCCCGCACCAGGCACAGAGGGTGGGAGGGAATGGCCTGCAGTCTGATCAAGGAGCCCCGAGCCCTCTGGTCAGTCTTGGACCTGCGCAAGCGCAATAAACAGCTAGAATCCTGAAGGGTCAAGTCCGACCACCACAGAACCCAAGAGGGGTCGGCCGAACGAGACCTCACCAGAACCTCACTGATTCTGAAGGCCCCAAAAAACATGACCAGGGTCACAGCCCGAAAGAGGTCCCTCTCAAAATCAGAGCTGCAACACCTACCATAAACCTCAACAATCTGACCCAAAGTTTGGACCGTCACCGGCTTACGCATGTCCGGGACGGAAGGCCGGTCGCGGCGCATGCCCTCCAGTATGTGCCGGACCCTAAAAGACTGAGTGGTGTCCGCAGTACCTTTCAAACCGGCCACAAAGGCCAAGGCAGAAAGGTACACAGAGATGGACCTGGGGTGCAAACCCGACTTGAAGAGAAAGAGAAGAAACTGGAGAACAGATGCCTCCGACAGGGGCCATACCACCTCCAAGTCCTTGGCCTGACAAAAGGCCTCAAACTCTCCCACCTTCTTTTCATAACTGGTCCTGGTAGCAGGGGCCAGCGAACCCAGAATCAATCTTTGAGCCCTCACGGTCCAAGGCTCCAAAGCCACTCGGGCATGGGGTCCGGATCCGGACGGGCAGCCGGGGCGAGTTGTCGAAACCGCTCCTCCTGAAAACGAGACAGAGCATCGGCAACCCCATTCTCAAGCCCCGGGACATGACTAATCGAAAACACAAGGTTAATGCGCAGGCACTGCAGCACAAAGGCACGAACCAAACGCATCACCCGAGGTGATCGAGAAGTCTGTTTATGAATGACATGTACCACAGCCTGGTTATCGCACCAAAAGCGGACAGTGGAATTCCGAAATTGGTCCGCCCAGATGTGTACCGCCACCAGTAAGGGGAAGAGCTCCAAAAAGGTAAGATCGCATACCACATCACTAGCCTTCCAACTCTCAGGCCAGGGATGAGCACACCATCTATCCCTAAAATAGATCCCAAAGCCATGGCCACCAGCAGCGTCCAAATGGACCTGCAAATCAGCTCTAAGGATCTGAAGCTCCCTCCAAAATGACGTGCCATTAAACTCGGAAAGGAAGGTCAACCAAACCTTCATATCCTCCTTCATGGCAGCAGAAACCCTCACCACATGGTGAGGGGCCCTGAGGCCCACCATGGCATCACAAAGGCGCCTCAAAAAGGCCCGACCAGGAGCCACTACTCAGCAAGCAAAGTTGAGGTGGCCCACCAGAACTTGTAACTCCCGAAGCGTTAACTTTCTGGCGTCCAGTGACTGAGCCAAGAGGGCTCTTAAAGAAACCAACTTGGCTTGAGGCAACCTGGAACACTGGGCCACCGTGTCCAACTCAATACCCAAGAATGTCATGGAGGTGGAGGGCCCCTCAGTTTTGTCTTGAGCCAAAGGAACGCCCAACTCCCTGCAAAGACCTTGGAAAGAAGCAAGCAGACTGGCACAATCCTCTGTGCCAGCTGCACCCATAAAAAGAAAGTCGTCCAAATAGTGGACAACCCTCCCAAAAGGTGACCTGTATCTCAGTGCCCACTCTAAAAATGTACTAAATGCCTCGAAGGCAGAACAAGAAACCGAACAGCCCATCGGCAGAGCCCTGTCAATATAGTATCCACCCTCAAACCACATCCCCAGCAGGCAGAAATCACTCGGGTGAATTGGAAGCAGCCGAAAAGCTGATTCCACATCCGTCTTGGCCATAAAAGCCCCGAGCCCACATGCTCTTAAAAGACGAACGGCTTCATCCAAGGAAGTGTACCTAACTGAACACAGGTGAGGGGGAATACCATCATTGACAGATTCCCCTCTGGGAAAGGATAAATGATGGATCAACCTAAACTGGCCCGGGGCCTTCTTAGGGACTACACCCAAAGGTGAAACCCTCAAATTGGCGAAGGGAGGGGACTCAAAAGGACCAAGGACCCTGCCGGCAGCAACCTCCTTAGCCAACTTCTGCCTTACCACATCCTCCATACCCTTCACAGACTTAAGGTTGGTAGCCCAAAAGGCACTCTCCGGGCGGGGGGCAGGGATCCTAAAGCCTTCAGAAAAACCAGACAACAAATAACTAGCCGCCTGCCGATTTGGGTAAATACGAAGCAGAGCGGCAAGAACATCCAAATTAACTGGGGTCGGCCCCCTTTCCCTGAGCTGAGGGTGGCTGTGGGGGCTGGGAGCCTCCACCTTTCCTGCCCCCTCTGCCTCCAGCCCTCTAAAACCCGTACCTTTGGGGCAAGCGCTGGCAGGGTGCTTGCCACCGCACACCGCGCATTGGTGACCGAATGGGCAAAGTGCCTTTGAACAAGCCCCCGTGGAGCTAAACTCGAAACACGCCCTTTGCTTTTGAACACAAGTAGCACAAGTTGAGTAGCAGGGTTGCGTGCAATTAGGTGACCGCTGTCCGAGCGGTCTCCTTGGATGGGTTTGGCAGTGGCCACAACCTGCATCCACAGCTCAAATTTTGGGACTGCCCAATCCAAAGAAGGATCATTGGCCGCCCTCATTTGAAAATTGCGATCATACTGGAGCCAAGCTGTGCCCCCGAAATCCCGAAACGTCCGATGGACGATATCAAGATATTTAATCAAAGCCGGGGCACGCTTGGGCTTCAGCTGGACCAACACAGCCATATAGATGCAATATCCATACAGCCAGTTGGTCCAGTTCTGATCAATTTTCCGGCGTTTGACCGCCTCCAAATCCCGCTCAGGCTCCCCCACTTTGGGCACCTTTTCGGGCTCCATGTGAAGAAGACTGAAGAGGTCGACGTTGTCTCCTCTCCAAATCTTCTCCTTTACTGACATGGCTAAGTGCCCCCCCAAGGGCAAATCAATGCTTCCATAAGGACGGTCCTCAGGACCCTCCTCATAATCGGAATGCATCGCAAGCCTATAAATCTCCTCCCATGATGGTCCCACAGGAGCCCAGCCACCCCACTTCTCCCCGGAATGAGCAGCCTTGGAGCGGGACGGGCGCGAAAACCCGTACCAGGGATTTTCCCCCATGCTCATTGGGGGCCAAGGATAACAAGGACCCCCCCCAACCAGGAAACCACCAAGGCATCGGGGGGGGGGTAGGCTGCTTTGGAGGAGGGGGGGCATAAGCCATCGGTTCATCCCAGCAGCCCACTACCTCAGCAACATCGTCCTCAGCGTCCTCCTCACCTGTGGGCACATCAGGAGAAAAAGAGGAAGGAACGCCTGCAACACCGGGACCGGGTTGTACTCGGACAGACGAGCTGGTCTGAGCCTTCCGGCCGCCCGACCTGGAGGGGCGAGCCGAAAACATTAACGCCCCCCGACCCTTTCTAGTAAAGGTCCGGGTGGGGGGAGACACCGGGGCAGATGGCCCAGCCTCCCTATTCTCAGCCCGTTCCCTCGCCTCCCTCTCAAGCTCCTTGCACCTCTCTACTAAGGCCCGGTGGTCCATGGCCTCCAACTCCTCGTCCGAGGAAGTTGGCTCAGGAGGAGGCGGAGGTGGAGTGGGGGGACGGGGGGCCCTACCACCCCTCTTCTGCGCTCGTTTACCCATGTGTACCACCCACAAAAACCAGTGACGTGTAGTGTAACTTTATTAAACACGAAAAGGATATAATCTTGAAGCAGGAAAAGCAGCAACCAACAGCAACCAGCAGAATCAGGAACAGCAGTAAACAGGAATCACAGCAGTCAGGCCCAATAAGAACAGCAGCAGCCAAGCCCAGCAGTAACAGCAGCAGCCAGTAACAGCCTCAGCCAGGCCCAGCAGAAACAAGCAGCAATGAGGCCCCGCACAAGCAGAGAAAAAAGGGGCCTACAAAATGGCCGCCAACAAAATGGCGGCCGGCCACGAGGCTCCTCAAAATGGCGACCGCACCACCAGCACCCCCAAAATGGCGGGCGCAAGGGCGAGCGCCACGTACGAGGCTCCGAGGGAACCCTACCAACCACCAGACCAACCACAGCAAGGGGCAGCACACCCGCAGCCGGGGGCATCCGAAGACGAACCTCCCCGCACCCGAGGGGGCCGCCACCGAGCCGCAGCCGCGACCGTGAAGTCTCTAGTAGCAGCGGGGGCGTCCGCAGACGTAACCCTCCCCGTGCTAATGTCGGGCCGTAGGCCTGAAGACCTGGAGAGTCGGCGGAGACAAGCCAAGCCGCTCCGTCCCCGACGACTCTCAAGCCCGATTGGGGGCTGTGCAGGCGCCTACCTGCTTTTATAGCCCCCAGTCGCCGCCCCTGGCCCTAAGAGCCAATAGGCTCTCAGCATCTCTCCCGGCCATACCATCCGGCCGGGGGAGGCAAAAGGGCCAGCCCACTATCGGGCTAGCCCCATTCTGGAAGCATGCTTATCAAAATGCTTGTATATCAAAGCGAATTTCACCATATGAAATAAAACTCAGACAATTCATTCCACAACCCAAAAATATTCATATAAAAATGATTACAATACTGTAATATAATACAAAATAACAAAACATATAATATTAAAATATTAAAAAATATTTTACATTTTTATTAAATATTTAAATATTAAAAATATACAGACTATAAGGAAAAATAAAACAAATTAACCTGTACTTATTCTCTCAGGTCTCTCCGGCTGCAATCTGCCCCCTTTACACAGGACTGAACCCCACTGATTATTATAGGGCTTACTTTACAGTAGACATGCAAGGCTAGCTCCACAATCCAGAGTAACTACGGGAGCATGTAAGATACATTTATGTCAACGTAGTTACGGCACCACCTAGTGAAAACCTATGGGAAATTCATATTGCAATCCAGAGTAAATTGTTCTTACATCAGAACAAGAACTTCCCTTAGTTACCCTGGATTGTGTCTTAGGTCTCTCAGGCTCCTTTCCATTGCCCCCCTTTACATAGGAGTGAGCCCCATTGACTATAATATGCTAACTGCACAATCCAGAGTAACTAAGGGAGCTCTTACGTTGATGTAAGAAAAATTTACTCTGGATTGCTCTATGAATTTCCCATAAGTTTCCACTATGTGGCACCATAACTACATCAACGTGAATGTCTCTTAAGAGCTCCCATAGCTATTATGGATTGTGCTGTTACTTTAGAGTACACATGCATAGCCTGGTCTCTCAGGAGAGGCTGAGCAGATGCTGGCAGAGCACTGAAACTGGCCATACCCCGGCTGGGACTATTTTTTCACTAATTTATCAAGACATCACTTGTATATCAAGTCAGAATTTATTAGGAATGTTTGCTTGTCTTGCAAAACATTCTCAATCCAAATTACTCTCAGTCCAAGGTTTTACAGTACTTTTATACAATATACTTTTCGTGCTTGTGTAGTTTCTCAAACTCTACCAGTGGCCTACTGTTTCTTGTACTGTCATAGAAATGTTACTGCTTTTTAAGGCCATGAAGAGTCTCCCCAAAATAGTTAAGGCAGTAATTTTTGCATGTTTTATCTTTAGAGGGTGAAAAGAAAAGAAGTGCATTTGAGGCCATTAGGTTTGCTAAGAATTTCTCTCACACATTAAAGATTGCTTTTAATGGCAGGGCAGAATTACGTTCTAAGAGCCCACATTTTATCTTAATGGTTCTGAATTATCTCCGCTTTTTGTAAAAAGGTTGAAAGGCACTAGAATCAGATAAAAGGTTAGAAAACAAGCATCTGACAAGCACATGGAAGTACAAGGTAGGTGCTGCTCCCTGGTCTGGTGGCTTGCTGAGAATTCGGCCATGTGGAAAGCCCATATCCTAAATGAGCAACATCCCCTTGTGTTGCTTTGTTGAAAAGACACATATGCACAACAAATGAATGTATGTGGCCATGTCACATTCCATGTGTCCAGTTGTCACGTGATGCCCAAGGAGGAAAGGAAGGTGTAATTTCCTGTGCTACTAGCCTAACTCCCCCAGGAGTGGGGCAGAAGTGCCCTATGCCACTTTTGTGACACCCCAAGTGAGCACAGGACTTATGCCAGGGCTTTGGCAGGTTAGGATTGCAGCCTTTATTTAATTTAAAATAATATAAATTTAAATTTAAAATAATATAATTTAATAATATAATTTTGCTGATTTAATAATATAATTTTGCTGATCTCCAAACATCTCAAAGGCTGCAATTCTCTCCACACTTATGTGGGAATAAGCCCTATTGATGATCTTTGTTAAAAAATATAAACATAGGAACCTGCTAAAAGGACTCGTCTGTAATGTTTCCACAGATGCAGTCAATTATATTGTAGCACTAACAGCACAATCCAGAGTAACTATGGGACCACTTATGCCGACGTAAGAAAAATTTACTCTGGATTGCTCTATGCATTTCACATAGGTTTCCCATAGGTGACACCATAATTACATCAACGTAAATGTCCCTTACGTCGATGTAAGAGGTCCTGCAGTTACTCTGGATTGTGCTGTAAGTCCAATATAGTAAAAATAAAATACACATTGAAATGAATAGGGATCCGTGTGAAATTAGCTTGTAACCCACCTAATGCATTCCAACACTTAGGCTGCAATCCTAAAGACACTTTCCTGGGAGTAAGATCCATTGAACACAATGGGGCTTACTTTTGAGTAGACATGGTTAGGATTGTGCCCTAAGTTTGAGAAACACTGCCTTAAAAGGAATGCTGCCTGACTCTCAGCCCCTTCCTCTGAAACTTCTCCTCTTGCCTCCCCATTTTCAAGTTGCTGCCTTTCTGATTGAGACCTTCAGGTGAGGTTTTCAGGTGGGTTTAAATCCAACCAAGCCTTATCCTTCTTGTCCTATTCACTGTGCAACCGACTTGAGTTTTCATTTATAAGGAAGAAAGCAGAATAAAAATTGAATGAATGAATAAACTTCTCTCATGCCACAGAGCTGGATCTAGGAGATCAGGCCCCCAGAAACCCCGTTATCTTTGTCAAACTTTAAACAACACCCAGCCCCTTTAAAGAATGTCTGCCATTTCGAGAGCTCAGGAGCTGGATCCTTTACTGTTCAGGAAGAGCAATATGGGAAAAAGGCTGGGAAGGAAATTCCACAAAGGGGCACAGGTATCACAGGACAAGTAGAGTCTCGGGTATCTGAACAGTATACTTCCCAAGTCCTGCAGGAAGCATTACATCCAAATTCCAACATAAGACTGTGGATAGACTCCTAAGCATATCTACTCAAAAGTAAGCCCCATTGTTGTGTTTAATAGTACTTACTCCCAGGAAAGTGTGATTAGAATTGCCGTCTCGGTGATACTCCTCCCTGCCTGTTTTATAAATAAGCCACTTTACTGCATATATGTCTCAAAAGAACTGTTTTTGGTGTAACAGTTCCTATGACAACTGATGTATGTACTGTAGATAGAAGAGAATCCAAATGTCAAAAGCATGCGTGATACATGCCTTCAAAGGGGAGGGAAAAATTCTAATTCAATTTTTTTAAATCTTTTTAATAGTTTATTTTTGCTTTAGCAAAAATGTGTTTTTGTTCTGGAGGTGACTTTTTTCAAGATGGCATTTTAGCATCATATAGAAACACACACACACAAAAGTGGTAAAATTAATCTGGAAAAAACTGCTAATATACTGTACAACCAGAAAAATAAATTTAAAAACTGAATGTATGCATTGCCAATACCCCAACCCTCTTTTCTGGCCTGAATCCACCTGTTTGAATCCACTTAGGATGCAATCCTAACTTACCCGATCGGCACAACTCATTGTACTTCCTGTTCCCATCGTGATGTAGGGAGGCACACATGTGTCTGTACACTGGCTAACCCTCCCCCAGGAGCAGAAGTATTTTATGGCACTATTTTGGCACCCCCCCATGTCAAGCACAGGACCTATGCCAGGGCTTAATCTGGCCTAACTGAAGATTTGAATTGCAGCTTTAGACTTGTGCCAGCAAATCTGGTAGCTGACAGGTCTGATACCCACCAGGGCAACAAAGGCTTGCATGGGACAATATTTGTTCCCTTACCTTAAGGAGGCTTTGAGGATTCAAACCTTATTGTTCTCTTATAGCGCCAATGGGGAGCACAATGCATCAAGTGGAGGAATTTGGGTCTCAGAGGCCTCCTGAAAGTAAGGGAACAAATATCCGAGACAGACAAGCCCATTTCAAAATTGGCAAATCTTCTACTCCATAAATACCGTTGTGTTCTTTTTTGTCTGGTTTGGGAAAAATGGGACAAACTGTTAAACCGACTTTCAGTGCAGTTAGTTGACCAAGAAGTGTACTGTGGTGCCTCACGTAACAAATGCCTCAAGTAAAGTATGTTTCACGTAACAAACAAAAATTTCTCTAGGATTCTGCTTCATGTAACAAACTGTGCTTCATGTAACAAACACACTTGTTGGCAGCTGGGGCAGATGCGCTGGCCGGCAGCCCTTTTAAAAAGCATCAGGGTTGCCTAGCATGCCTGCCCATAGTGAAAGCAACACTTTCGCGCTGTTGCTCCTGTGGCCGGGCGTCCGCTGGGCAGAGGGAGAGAAGAGCAGTGGAGAAGAGGGAAGCAGCTCAGGGCTGGCCAGAAGGGAGCAGGGGAGAGAGAGGATGAAGAGAAGGAGACAGTGGGGAGACACTTTGGAAGTGTCTTGAATTATAGAAGTGTCTCCTCATGTCTACGCAGAAGGAAGCCCCATTGTGTTAAATGGGGCTTACTCCCAGGAAAGTGTCTTTAGGACTGCAGCCGAAGTAGACTTCATAGGACCATGCACATTGAATGCATGTTTTGAATTCAATTCCAGTGTTTTGTCATCATTTTTACAGCCAGTTAATATTTTTATATAAATATTTTTGGGGTTGTGGAACCAATTGTCTGAGTTTCCATTATTTCTAATGGGAAAATCTGCTTCACGTAAAGAACGCTTCACGTAACAAACATGCCTCTGGAATGAATTAAATTTGTTTCATGAGGCGCCCCTGTATGTGCCCAATAGCTTTCAATCTCGCATGAGACATCATGATATTGAGTACATACTTTCAAAAGAAAATGAACATTACAAAAAGGTGTGATTAGTGTGTGCAGTTAAGACTGAATGGCAATCACAGAATTTGTGGCACTGTAATTTAAATTCACTGAAGGAACTTGTTAACATTAAGAACTGCTGTGAAAGACAAAGAGACCAAGCTCTCCAGGACCCATTACATTTTCTTCTGCTTACTTTTAACATTTAAATTATCTTGGACTGTTTTTTCTTACTGTTATGTGCTTTTCTGTTGCACAAGATGTGACAAGCCGCAGAACTTAGTTTTGTTACAGTGAGAAGCCACTGCAAGTTTATGATGTTTTAATACATACCTATTTTTTTTCCTTCCGTCAGCATTCAAATTTGCTAAAACTGCTCTTCCACATACTCTTTCTCCAGAGCATGGAGTATGAAATTCCAGACACAGCTACAATAACTACTGTCCCTTCAGGAAAGACATTCAGAATTGTGAAGTGGATTTTCCCATAGGAAATAATGGAAACTCAGACAATGGGTTCCACAACCCAAAAAATATTCATATAAAAATATTAACTGTATGGTAATATGATGACAAAACACTGTAATTGAATTCAAAACATGCATTCAATGTGCACGATCCTATGAAGTCCACTTAGGCTGCAATCCTAAAGACACTTTCCTGGGAGTAGGACCCATTTAACACAATGGGGCTAACTTTTTTTAATAGGCATTTATATACCGCTTTTCTGGTCATTTTGGATTGCTCCTCAGACTTTATTCAAAGCGGTTTACATGGGCAGGCGAATCTAAATCCCCAAAGGGATTTTTACAAACACAGAGTGGTTCTGCCTTTCAAGAACCGGCTACCTTCAAGGTGTTACATTCACCGTCTGGTTAACAATACTGGCCCCCGATGTCTGAAATACTGGCTGACAAAGTTCTCCTTCAGCTCTCACATGGAGGGCAGCTGAGATAGCTTCTTCACTCCCACTGAAAAGCAGATGGAAAATCTCAGCTACAGCAGCCACTTTTCAAGGTCTTGCTTCGGAACTGATTTCCGGATGTCTCGATCCAGGACCTTCAGTTCTTATCTTCAGGCAATCAGAGGCTCTACCCTCTAGACCAGACCTCCTGTCCTGAGTAGACATAGTTAGTAGACTTCTGAGTAGACATAGTTAGGAGGCTGCATGGAGGAGAGGGGGCTTATGATCTGCTAAGGATCTGCTGCTGTTGTTGTTGCCTCCAAGTTGGGCAGTTAGAGGCAGCAGCGCACTGGCTGGAAGCCCTTTAAAACAGGCTCCACGCGGAGTGTCAGGGCTGCCTAGCGCGCCACCCTTTAGGAAGCAATGCTTCCTGTTTCTCCATGTGCCTGCCTTTCACGTCTCCATTTAACCCAGCCAGGTCACTTTCAGGTTGCCTGGGGCTTGTTAAGTGAAGCGGGCTTGTTAAGAGGAGCACACTCCCAATGGGAATTTGTGCTTATTATGTGAATCACTTGTTATGTGGGGTTCCACTGTACTGGAAAGTTGGATAGGATTTCCAAGGATTTCCAAACCTAACCAGCCTACCTCCAGTGGAATGAGCATGTGCACAATCTCAAACATGTCAGAAAGCTTCAGATGCTCTGAGAGCCAGCACTAAGGCCTACACTGGCACCAGATCCAAGTGGAGCCCCCAAAAGAGCAGATAAGATACTGCTGGAGCCTGGGTGGCAGACAGCAGATGATGAAATGGGTGGGGAGGGGGTGGAAGATAGCTGGGGTGAGGATGGGGTGAGGATGATGGCACAGGCTACTGCCATATCATATCCCTCTTCCTAGTCTTGATTTTCTGAAATGGAACTGCTCAGACTTGTGCCAATCATTTTGCCCAAGTAACCCAATAAAAGCTGCTGAGATTTACCCCAGCTGAAGGAGGTGAACATCCCCATTCCTCCAGCAGCTTCTCTTCCCAGGCTGGATACAGTGAAAGCCATTTCAGTGTCACTACATTACTGCATAGAAAGTTAGTTAAGACTGGGCTGCCCAAGAGCATGGATCTAAGAAGGTATGGATTGCAAGATCATACATACATACATACATACATACATACATACATACATACATACATACATACATAGACCACATCAGAAGATAAGGAAGTCTAATTGCACTCTTAGAGGAAGAGAAACTTTCATTTCGAGAAGTTTTATTAGCTTAGATGCAAGATAACCCAAAATGCACACGTTCGCTCTAAACAATCTGCTCAGATTCTAAACATCTTGAGCTAAAAATAAATCTGCAGTATGTCATCTACAGATTCAAAGGGTTATTGAGATTATGATCACACAGCACTTGATTTATAAAAAAAATGTCTACACACTAACATTTAAAAAATGTCTACACACTAACAGGTTCATGTCATGTCAAGGCTTGATTTTCTGTGTGCTGATTGCTATCCTCGTTCCATTTTTATCTCAATTTTTAATTTGCACTTTGTGTTTTCAAAAATCACTGCTCGCAAAATTTAGACAGGAACACCACCACATATGATCAAAGGCGTCGCTTGTGTCAGCCTGATGACCAGATGAAATGAACGCAAGAGTGATCCTAATGGGGGGGGAAGGCTCTGGTTCAAGAGACCCCCCTCCCCAAAATGGAGACATTTTTGAAAACTATTGTAGTGCTAAAAACTACTCATAATTTGCTGTTAACACTTTAGAGTGTTGTTAATGCAATGGAAACTAAAACAGCCACTGAAAATCAAACATATATCAGGAATGATAATTCTGTCAGAGATGTGTGGGCAGGGGACAGACTCTCACCTGTCATATTCCAGTGAAAAAAAATAGCCTATGGCACATGCTTATGGTTCACACTCCATCCAATTTCTGAGATGTTCTGCAATCAGGGAGATTGTCCTACTACTCACGTATCCTACTCTGTCCTACTACAAGGTTTGGCAGGTTCATGTCATGTACCATTTTGATAACAGTTTGCCTTTTGCCACTTCTCAATATGAATTTTTGCTATCTTGACCATAGAGGTTGAGGCTGAAAGATCAGTCCAAGAGATGTAAATTATATTTTGATAAGAGGAACAGTCAAGAATTAGATTTTCATTGTTTTTATGCTGTTGAAGACATGTGTTCTGTTATTCTTCATCTTTCAAATTGCCTGTCCTCACTGGGGATATTCAAGCAGAGGCTCAACAAGCACCTCTCAGAGATGATCTAGGAGAATTTCCAGCTACAGGCAGGGGGTTGGACTAGATAACCTACTGGGTCCCTTCCAATTCTATGATTCTATGATTCTTTTGTGTAATCATATTTAAATTTCTTAAATAAAGCAATTATGGCTGCAATCCCAACCTGCAGTTAGGCCAACCTAAGTCCTGTGCTGATTTGCAGGTGTCACAAGAGTACTGTAAGACTCTTGGGGTGGGTTAGGCCAGGGCACAAACTTCCCATCGGAATGGGAAGACCAATTGCGCCAGCCTAAGTTGGGATTGCACCCTATATTTACATATGTGGCTTACAGAGTACAGGAGGAGTCTTTGATTTCTAAATCCAGGCATAACTGTTTAGCCAATGTTACCGATGCTACTATCCCATTTTAAGCTAGCTTGCGTTTTAAACAGAGCTGATTCCAAGGCAGAGAACACCACTCGAAGCTAAATCTTGTTCTCTGGTATTGTAAGTGTGTGTGTGCAGTTGCCCGGTGTGAAGCAAATCACTTAATACCATAATAATCACTTGTTCCTATTATTACAGCTACATGTACATCTTTGAGAAGTATCTGGCAGTACAGTGAAAGCCAAGGAGGTCCACATTTCTGACCTGGATTTATGTTCTCAAGCAAGTGGGAAGCCAGATTGATTGTTCTGGTTTCCAAATTATGTAGGTTCCATTGATTTACTTGTTAGGATAAAAAAGAAAGGAAAGTTAATACCCAAGTATTTCTTCTTAAAGAGAAAAGTAGTCCTGACCCTGCTTTTCCAGGTTCTGAAAGTCAAAAGGACAAATGCTAGAAATTTATTTTCAGATGGTTATGCAACAAGAGACTGTGATGAAAGAGAGATGGCATATGCTACAACTGAGTAGAAACTCTTCAATGAAAACCAGCATTTTGCAAGAATAATTTCAGAAGTTTAAAAAAATCTGACATTAAAAATTGCAAAAATCTTGGTTCATGTTAATAGAACAGAACAGTCTGAAAGTTATCTGATTTGTATATTCAGTGTTTAATATGCAATACTGAACATTTGCAAAGTGTTTCCTATCATCCTTATTAATACAAGATACAAAAATGTAATGCTTATGTACACATCATCTGTACATCTGGTTATGTACAAAAAGATGGTAGCTGTGATTTTCAAATTATTGCCCTGGCCCCCAACTTGCCTCATGTTCGGGCATGAGCTGCAGGCCTCCATGAATCCCAATTATCAAGCCCCAGGGTAATACAGATCATTTGAAATGAAGTGGAAGAGTTAAAAGAATGGAGAAGATATAATTATTTTGATGAAAAATTGAAAGATTTCCTTAGATTAGAGGTGGGAGAAAACTTTTATTTTTGTGTGGATTCAGGTGTTTTCCAAAACTGTTCAAGTTTCGAAAACGGTGTTATATGTTTTCACACTAAATACATCACTGACTGACTGATCAATTTGTTTTATCTTAATTTCATGTCATGATTAGGCCTGTTACTGAAAATAATTGTGACTACAATCCAGAGTAACTAGGGGCCCTTTTACACTAACATAGTTACGGTGCCACCTATGACAAAACACCTATGGAAACCTATGGGAAATGCATACAGCAATCCAGAGTAAGTGCCTCTTATGTCTTCCTGTAGTTACTCTGGATTATGGTGTTTGTCATGTGTTGCCAAAAATTATGGGCTCCTTGTGTCCAATGACCTTGGTATGCCACTGGGTTGAACTGTTGCGTGCATATGGGGCTTCCCTTGAAAACTTTTCAGATGCATCAGCTGGTACAAAAAGTGATGATTGTTGATCCGACTGAAAAAATCCGACTGTTAACCAGAAAGAACTGCACTTTTGGACATTTTATCCAAACACCGCAATGCCGGTCTTATATGACCCCAGACCGCTGGCAGTTTCATCCAATTGTGAATGTGGCTGGAGTATTTCCACTTTAATCCTACGATATTCAATTTCTTTCTAGTTAGTACAAAAGAGATACAAAACCATTTGTATTGACTGGACACTCGGGTGGGTGGTTTAAAAAACACACAAAGTCTAATATTAGGCACAGTAAACTTTTTTTCTACATGTAGGTCAAGCAGTTTCTATAGAAACAAATGCATTTCTAGCAATCCATTTTACTTTAGAGTTACTATAGCAACATATCAAGAGAGTTATAGAAATATGTAAGAGAAATTAACTTCTCAATGGTCCTTTCTTCCCCGTTCTGTCCCCGTTCAGTTTCTACCTCAACAGCCTTTGTGTATTCTCATAGCATTCAAGTACACGTTGTTTTTCTGGAACGGCTGAAAAGCCATTCTCTGCAGGTAGTACTTCAGTTCTCTTCCATGAGCCACTTCAGTTAAGTGAAATTGCTCACTCAAAACTGAGTGTAAGCTTAACACAAGACATTTTGGTAACAAGCCCAGGCTGGCTGAAGTGCATGTATTTACAGTGCACTACATTGCCACTCACCAAACACTATATAAAAATATAGCAATGGTCCAACACCCAAAGCGGATTCACACAACAAAGATCAAGACGATAACATAGTCGTGTGCTGGAAGGTGTGAGTTTGGGTGCACACTAGCAAATAAGAGAA
This sequence comes from Cryptoblepharus egeriae, assembly GCA_030015325.1. NCBI lineage: Eukaryota > Metazoa > Chordata > Lepidosauria > Squamata > Scincidae > Cryptoblepharus > Cryptoblepharus egeriae. The sequence goes on along the minus strand of JAREYC010000003.1, from coordinate 175,093,501 downwards.
GGTGACATCTTGACATTTGGTAGTAGCTGCATAAGAGAGCTTGGAGGACATAAATGTTGACAATCGGGATAATGACTGCACTTTATAGGGAAGCATCTATTGAAATGAATGCCCAGGAGAGAGATGGACGGATAAAATTTTCTTATGGACCAATACATGTAAAAGAATCCTTGAAAAAAGGAATTTATGTTCAGCCAGCCTATGTGGAATGCCTTGAGTCTATGAGAAAGGTATAGATCTGTATATAGTTTATTAAACATAATCTGAACTAAGGATCCTAATGTCAGGGTTCTTAACTGTGGGTCAAAGTTCATAAGATGCTGCTTTTACCAAGCCGGGCTCTGGTTCATCTTGCTAAGTACTGCTGATATGAGATTTCAGTAAGGGGTCTTTCCCAGTCTTACCTGAAGATGCCAGAAACTGAGCCTCTCCATACTTCTCCATGTACTTTATCACTGAGTTCCATCACATGCCCACAAACCACTGCACAGCCTAACCCTACAATCCAGAGTAACTACGGGAGCATGTAAGAGACATTATGTGCACCCGTAGTTACTGCACCACCTAATGAAAACCTATGGGAAATTGATGTTGCAATCCTGAGCAAATTGTCCTTACACCGGAGCAAGGACTCCCCGTAGTTACTCTGGACTGCGCCCTTAGTCTGAAACTGTAGACCCAGAAAAGTATTTATTTTCAGTTCACCTTTCTCCGGTTGCATGTACAGTGGTATTTTTTTAATTGCATCACAATACAGGTATCCCCCACTTTCTGACGGTTCATTTTCAATCACCTCTTTCATATTTCAGTTATACCTGGTACACATTCATTCAATGCCTGCTCCATTCCTTCACCACTCTCTGCTTCCTAAAGGCTAAAATTGCCTTCTTCCATGTTGATTTGCATATGACATGGGGATTCAAATGCTCTCTGTGTGTAATGCTGTACTCCTAAAGACACTTTCCTGTGAGTAAGACCCATTGAACACAATGGGGCTTATTTTTGAGTAGGTTAGGGTAGGGGTTGTGCTAAGTGTATGTGTGAGACACATACACACACACAACAGAGAGAGAGAGAGAGAGAGAGAGAGAGAGAGAGAGAGAGAGAGAGCACCAGCTTAAAAACTGGGTCTATTCCCATTCCCAAAGTCATTATTCCCAAATCTTTATGTGACAATAAATTTGCAAGTTAAGTGTTGAACAAATTCCTAGAGGAAAGGAACATCACAGGTTATAAGCCATGAGGGGTATGTGTAGATGAGGACAACCTCCAAATGCCAGATGCAGGAGAGGGCTCCTGGATGGAGGTCTCATATGTGCTCCCTGAGGCATCTGGTGGGCCGCTGTTCATACAGAAGCTGGACCAGATGGACCTTTGGCCTGATCCAGCAGCAGTTTGTATGTTCATAAAAGTATTTCCGATTTGCTTCCAAAAAAAGCATTAAAACCAACATTTGTAAATTTAAAAAAAGGACTGAGGGCACAATCCAGAGTAACTACAAGGAGTCCTTGCTCCGGTGTAAGAACAATTTACTCTGGATTGCAATATGAATTTCCCATAGGTTTTCACTAGGTAGTGCATTAAGTATGGGTGCACATGTTGTCTCTTACCTGCTCCAGTAGTTACTCTGGATGGTAGGGAAAGTTTCATTTTTGAACCATTTCTGCTTTTCACCTCTGCTCTGGTTCCTAACTTGTCAAAAATGAGAGACACCTGTACAGCATCCCAGAAAAAAACCCCAAAAACCATCAACCCCAATGCAATACTTAGAGGAGTTTTTAAAACTGCTTTCTCGGACATGAGAAGCTGGTTGTGTGGATCTTTGTTCAGTCTTAGTTCATAAAGCATCAATAAAATTGAGGGTTTTTTTTTTCAATACCAGCACATTGCAGCTAAACATTTCTCACATAATCAAATTCCCATTGTGCCTGACATCATTAACATAAGAATGGACCTAGCTTTGATTAGTGCCTGCGCATCATGAATAATATAGAATGCTGAACTATTTGATTTTCTCCTCTCTGCTGATCTCAAAACCTCCATCAATGATGCCACATCTAAGTTGAAGTTTTCAGTTCGGATTAAACTTTAGTTTAGTTATCTTCTAGTTATACTACTGCGATACAATGGTGTGGGTTTCAGTGGAACGCACCCCCCCAATTCTTTCAAGATGGCAATTTCCAGATATTCTGTGCAAAGCCTATGTGTGTGTACACAATAAATTATATGGAACTTGCTATCAGGTAAGGTGTGTTGGGTCGCAGCCTAAAACAAGGGCTGCTCTCAGGGATATAGTTGAAAGAGAATGTCTAATTAACCCTGTACCAAAAAAGCAGGCAGGAAATGTACCTTCTAAACTCATTTATATCTGTTCTACAATCCATAATCATATCTTTAGTACAGATGAAAGCACAGAACTCTCACAAGAATCAATTAGATATTAAGGCTACATATTGTGAGGGTATAGCTGCCCTAGTTCTATAACATGGTTAATATAGAAATACACTATTTAGTACATGACATTTTTAAAAAATTAAGCTTTTATCCCTTTGCCCTGAGCATTATGCATGATAAATGTCACAATTTCCTACAAGTTTATAATATTTAATATGGACAATTATAAATCAGTGAGTAATCATGCCCTAAAAGGAATAGGCGTTCAGTCATAAAACTCTAAAAAGGTGTTTCTCAAACTGGGGGTCGGGACCCCTTTGGGGGTCGCCTGACCCTTTCATGGGGGTTGCCTAAAGACCCCTGGTGTAGGGGGCCTTGCAAGGTATTTTGCATCTTTTTTATTTGTAATTAGAAATAAATATTTCACAATATATAATTAAATATTATTTTGTGATTAATCACTATGCTTTAATTATGTTCTATTTGTAACAATGAAAATGCATCCTGCATATCAGACATTTGCATTACTATTCATAACAATAGCAAAATTACAGTTATGACGTAGCAATTTTAATAATTTTATGGCTGGGGGTCCCCACAACATGAGGAACTGTATTAAAGGGTCACGGCATTAGGAAGATTGAGAACCACTGCTCTAAGAAGAAACAATATAACAGCAGTTCCCAAATTGGTGGGTCACAAACTACCAGGGGAACAGGAAATAGGCCATTCTTTCTTAAGGAGAGTGATCCAGGGATGGGTGCCCAATGCACTGCACCACTTATAGTGCTGTGGCGACCCATGGACATTTTAATGTTGTCGAAGTTAGCTCCAAACAGAGCACAGGGCAGACATGTGGAATCTTGCAGACAGACTTGTGATCTTCCACGATCCTCATGGAGGGATCAGCAGCCCAAGGTATGTTTCAATGTTACTAAGTTCAAGTGGCACAGCGATTGCTGCAACACCATCAGAACCACACCTTGCTCCCACCTGCCTCTGCCACTACTTACAAGGTTTCCATCCCCCTTGGAGGAGTTCGCTCTTCTCCTCTCCACCCCAGTCCCCTCACCTAATGACCAACGTAAGCATTTTTGGGGATGCTGGAGGAGCTGCTGATACATGTGTAGTGCCACTTGCGTTTTGTAGCAGTAGCCTAGTGGAGCATAGGTTGGCTTTCACACTTCCAAAACATGTCCAGTGCCACCAGAAAGCAAGTTCTGGCAGCACAGTCGGTGGATAGGGTTGGGCAGTTAGTTTGCAACACTATAGAAGCTTATGTGGGAATAGGCCCTACCAAATACTGTGGGACTCCTGTATAAACACAATGAGAACTACAGTGGCGCCTCACGTAACAAATTTAATTCGTTCCAGAGGCATGTTTGTTACATAAAACGTTCTTTAGGTGAAGTGGATTTTCCCATAGAAAATAATGGAAACTCAGACAATTGGTTCCACAACCCATAAAATATTCATATAAAAATATTAACTGGATGTAAAAATGATGACAAAACACTGGGATTGAATTCAAAACATGCATTCAATGTGCATGATCTTATCAAGTCAATCCTAAAGACACTTTCCTGGGAGTAAGCCCCATTTAAAACAATGGGGCTTACTTCTGTGTAGACATGGTTAGGAGGCTGCAATCCAAGACACTTTCCAAGTGTCTCCCCACTTTCTCCTTCTCTTCATCCTGAGCCTCTCTCTCCCCTGCTCCCTTCTGGCCAGCCCTGAGCTGCTTCCCTCTTCTCCACTGCTCTTCTCTCCCTCTGCCCAGCGGACACCCGGCCACAGGAGGAACAGCGCGGAAGTGTTGCTTTCACTATGGGCAGGCGCGCTAGGCAGCCCTGATGTTTTTTATAAGGGTTGCTGGCCAGCGCATCTGCCCCACCTGCCAATGGGTTTGTTTGTCACGTGAAGCAGTTTGTTACATGAAGCAGAATCCTAGAGAAATTTTGTTTGTTAGATGGAACATACTTTACGTGAGGCGTTTGTTACGTGAGGCACCACTGTATGTAGTATTTCTTGAAGATAGATTTTCTTTCTTGTAGATAAGATTCAGGATTTCTTGAAGACAGATTCTCCTTTTTGGCTCTCTGTAAATTTAATGATGTTGTTGGAATGTGCTTCAAGTTCCCACCAAAAATGGTCTTGTTTACCTCGGCTCCTATTGATGGTCTCCTCAGTTCTGGGCCAGGAATGTTGGTTTCCTCAGCACAAATATTAATTATAAAGCTTTTTTCCTTCAGTTGGAGTTCAAGAACTCTGAGATAGGATCCCAGCGGCAGCCCAAACCCAAAAGAAAGATTCACTCATCCTTATTTGGTGTTCTTCCAAACTCCCTGTTTTTCACTCTAGCCCTGTCTTCAAAGCAAACTCTGCCATTATATTTTTCTAATTCCAGCCTTGCTGGGATGTGTTCCCAGGTTCACAAAACTAGGAAAGAGGCAAAAAAAAATTTGAAGCAGAAGCATCGGCACACAGTTCTGCGAATAAGAACATTATTTACCAAAACACCAACTCATGGGAATTTTTGCTTTCAATTTTTGGCAGACTCTATCCTCTTGAGAACATGATCAGAAAATAGTACGTATACCACCAGGTGGTCCATGACACCTGCCTGTTTTGTACTACCAGGAAAAAAATGAGTGGAATTGAATGTTCCAATAAAACCACATAAAGGTATCCACCATTTTCTGATGGTTCATTTTCTGATGATCCGCTCTTTCAACACCTTTTCATTATACCCAGAACTCCTTCATTCAATGCACGTTCTGCTCTTTCAACCACTCTCTGCTGTTCTAAAGACTAAAATTGCCCTCCCCCAATTTGTAGCTTCTGTTTTAATCTCATTCCCAAAGGAGTTTAATGAGAATCCATCTACAGAAATCATTGTGTGGCAGCAAGAGTTTGAAAGATAAAAGGGGCATTTACAATTTGCTAGCTAAAAAAATTAAAGGCAACATTTATAAACCAAAAAAGATTGGATTCCACAAAAAGTTTTGACATTTGGACAGTGCTCTGCTCATTAACCCATCCAGTAGGGGGGGGGGATGCCTGTAGAATATATTTTAAAATATATAATATTAGTCAAATGCCCTTCATCTAGCTTGCCCTTCCCCCCCTTGCAAATTGCAAGGTCCCTTCCTACAAAAGACTAGCAAGATTACCAAATTATAAACTCTCCAGATGACCATGGTCCAGGACATAAAAATGGTCCAGGGCATATGGTCCAGGGCATATGAGTACAGCCATGCCAGGCCAACACTTTTGTTTGATGGGAACTAACTCAGCACAGTAACAACCAAAGAGCACAATCCTAACCATGCCTACTCAGAAGTAAGCCCCATTGTGTTCAATGGAACTTACTCCCAGGAAAGTTTCTTTAGGTTTGCAGCTCAACTCCTGTTCTGAGACTTAGGAACCTTTCCCTCTTATACACCATGGCTGTTTGCTAAAGTTCACAATTAAGGCGCACACAAAATTAAGCCGAGACCAGAGTCTGGTTTCATGAAGTTTTACTCAAAATGCATGTTGGGTCATATTTACAGCATCTGGCTTTGATCAGAGTCCCTATCACTTAAACGGAACAGGAGCCCTAAGAAGCTGCTCTGCTTGCGTGGAGGTCAGAGAGAGAGAGAGAGAATTTTAATTTTCCAAATGTCACAACTGATAGCTCTAACTGACACAGCTGGAACACCTGGCCCAACTGCCATGCCCATTTCTAACTCATGCAAGTCAGTATTGCCATTTTCCAACAACTTTCACATTACGTTGAACCCTACACACCCCATCTGGCATAGCCTTTTTTCACAGCCAGGTGTAGCAGGACAAAACATGGGGGACTAACATGCCAAAACAGTTGGTAACATGAGGGGCCTGTGTAGCGGTGGACAACCTTGAAATGCCAGATGCAGTGGGGCACCTGGATCGAGGTGTCATATATGCTCCCTAAGGCATTTGGTGGGCTGCTGTGTGATACAGGAGACTGAACTAGATGGGCCTTTTGCCTGATCCAGTGAAGGCTCTTCTTATTTTCCTAAGGGGCACACCCTTATTACCCACTGCCACATCCTGGGGAACCCAAAGGGAATGCATAAGCCCAGGCTGGAGGTACCCATTAGCGCATTACATTTGGAAAAACCCCAATGTGCAAGATGAGAAGGGGGAATGCACAAAGATGAAACTTTTTTCTGTGAAATGTTAGAGCAGGGATGATCAACCTGCTTTATATGTGGCACTAGTGGCATACAAACACTTTTAAAGTAGCATATAGTGGGGCTGGGCCCTCTGCCTCAAGATCGCTAGTGAAATCCAAGTCTACCCTTTGGATACCATTGTCTCGAGGCAGATACATGTAGCCGTGGCTTTGAGTGGCCACTAAAATAGGTGGGTAGACTTGGCATCCATTTTGAGATCATGTGGAGGGCGAGGTTTACTGGCCATTCAATGAAACATTAGACTCTCCCAGGGTCTTTGGTGCACTATTGGTGGAGATGCACATTCAAGATTCTCTACATAAAAGTGATCATGGCATGCTGCAGGTTCATTGCCTCTGTGTTACAGGATACGTATGCTTTGATGTTAATAAGAAACAATTACCTTCCTTCTGGTACACACACTCAGACATGTTAAGCACAATTAAATTAGTGTCTTACGATTTGCTGCTGTCTATGGTATTTCTGCCAGCCTGGTTGTAAATCCAACTGTGGATGCATTTCCTTGGCCAGCAGCTAAAAATTCACCAAACAGGCACAAATGTTGCTCCCAGTAAAAAGCAAAAGCACTATCAATACAGAAAATTAATAATTTTATTTGAAACTGAAAGATTCTCATCTGATGTGTTCAGAGCTCTAGATTTTCATATCCCGTTTACTCAAAATGAATGAGGAATATTAGTTTAAATTTGTTATAATCTCAGTATGTAACTAGTTTCTGGATCTCCCAAATTCAGGCATAAGAGGCTACGTTAGTTTAAGAGGAAACAAATTTCAGGAAGATTGCCAAAAGTAGAATCTTATAGCTACTTAAAAAAATAGGACATTTATTATGGTACGTGCTTTCATGAGCTAGATATAGCCAAAGCATGAAGTGTTCAATAATGTTGGTGGTACAATACATAGTTACACTGTTAAAAAGGAAAATTAAACAGTAGAAACAAAAAAATAGATTCATTCACAATAATTAAGGAAGATATTCATTATGTTATGCACCACTATGACCTACAAATTGGTCCTAAACCCAGCCATGTTTCATGCCTATCCATAGCTCTGCTGTGTATTTCCCAAAGTGGTGAAAAAAATGGAGTCTTGAAAATATGATGTACAGTGCAATCCTAAGCATGTCTACTCAGAAGTAAGTCCTATTGTGTTCAATACTACTTGTTCCCTGGAAAGTGTGGTTAGGATTGCAGCCTGAGGTCCCTTTTTGCTACAGTACAGATATTGCCTGTTAACCAGCAGGCCAGGGTTCGAGACCCGGGTCGGCCCCACAAGACAGGGTGAGCTCCTGTCCTTAGCCCAGCTCTGCGATGCCAGCTGGATCCAACCGTATTGGCTCTGCCTTTCTATTGGACTAATTCAGTGGCGTGGAGAGGGGGGATTTGCTGCTTGGGTAACAGCCTATCCTCCATAACAATCTAACCCAGGCTTTCGTGCTTCGTATGCAGCGCCAAGCATGATATCATAGTCTTTCAAGACTGACGGAGGCCTGCTTACAGTACCAAAATTAACTCTCCAATTTTGAATTCAGATCTTCAGCTTTGCCAGAAGTGTCCATTATTCCACTTATTGCACAGTGACAGATCACTCAGCTGGTGGAAGAGACTCAGCCACAATTACAAAATATATTTAGTAAACAAGAAATTAGAGCTGTCAGAATGTGATAATAATGATGTTAATTCTGCCAGCCAGCCAGCCTCTCTTTCCACTAATTAAATCACATCCCATCACATAAACGCAACTGATTAACTTACACATGATTTCCAACTAGATTCAGTAGTGATTCAACTTTGCTATCTCCATAAGAAGCATCAATCTTTTCAATCAGTATTTTGAAGCAAAGGATATGCATCATGCTGGACTCTTAAGGCCTAAAATGTTTCCTCTCTGCTAGTCTATTCTACCTGCAGCTCTGAATGCATTCATCCCTATTTGCAAATAATTGTATAATGATAGCACAACAATCATCATTGAGGCTCCAATACTATCCACACTTTCCTGGGAGTTACCTCCATTAATTATAATGGGACTTATGTCTGAGTAGACAGGCATAGGACTAAGTTCTCAGTATATCATGGGTGCTTTGCAAATTTTAAATTATAATAAATGACAAGGACTTCAGCACTTTCTTTTCCAAAGGAAAATTATTTTAGAAAAACTTCTCTGAATTTCCCATCATGTAGTGTGGCACTAATGGCCTAAACTAACTGTGCCACCAGAACATGTGTTCTGATGGTAGACTGCAGTTTTTGCTGTTGCACATGGAACAACACTCAAAAACTCACTGCCTCAAAAACTGTCTGGGGATCCCCACTACCTAGGTAAAGCTGTGCAAGGGCTAGGAGGGAGGGAGGGAAAGTTGGAATGGGGTAAAAAGTGAGTGAAATGGGAAGGAGACAGGGCAGGGAGGAGTAAAGATTGTATCCTGGAAGGAGGTAAGATTGGCAGCTTTGGTGCCCACTGAATCCTGATCCACTTCCTTGGTTCAATCTGCTGCCTTCATATCGCTGGTGCAGGTCTGAGTACATCTGGTGGCCTGGCACTAGTTTATTCCAGGACAAAGGAACAAATGTTCCCTGATCCCAAAGAGGCCTCCAGAGGATCCCAAGCAGGATCCAGCAGATGCTGTTCAAGTTATATGGGCTGTCCAAGTTATATGGTATAGCTCAGAGCATTAGTTTCAGTGTGTCCTTAAAATTGAGAGTTCATTTAACTTGGAAGGAACTGCCGAGCAATTTTCCTGGTGACTATGTGTGCATATTTTTATATCATCTTTATGATTACACATAATATTGCTACAGACTTTTAAAAGGGGTAAGTCAGATGATCAAATTGATCCTCAGGTTGAACTTGAGTTAATACAAGCGCAAATGACCTTGAAAAACAAAGAGAACCGTGAAACTCTCATGATAGTAATCAGCATTGAAAGTCAAAAGCAAAACCACTAAACATGCTGGTTATAAGAGCAGAGATTTGTTTAAGCCCCCATGTGCTGTTAGTGAAGCAGAGCATCAGGATGAAAAACTGATTTTCCAGTCAGTGCTACAAAAAGATAACAAAAGATAGCAAAAATTATTACTTTGTACCCAATATTTCCCAGATATGATAGGAAATAAATTATTCCATATATCACTTTGCTTTGCTCCTTGGTGTCTTTCCCCAAGATTAAAAGCAAAAACGTATTTACAGAAACATGATATATGCCTGCCAAAACCTGCTAGCAAATTTCATGTTTATAAAGATAACCAGATAGTGATTTTGCCATCATACACCAAACTGATAGTAGACCATGTGTGATAAGAATATGAATCAACATAAAATTATAAGGAGAGGCTGTAGTGGCTCAGTGGTTAAAACACAGGGGTTTAGAACACTGTGCTTGCCTGGAATTCCAGCAGGTCAGCAGTTCAAGACCTGAGTTAAATACCTGCGTACTGCAAGTCAGAGTGAGCTCCCATCTTTGGCCCAACGCCTGTCATTCAAGCAGTTTGAAAGCATGTAAATGTAAGTAGATAAATAGGTACCACCTTGATGGGGAAATAACAGTGTCCTGTGCGCCTTGGCATATAGCAAGCTGGCCACATGACCACAGAAACGTTCCACAGACAGTGCTGGATCTTCAGATTAGTCTCAAAGATGAGCACTGAACCCTCCAGTCGATATGGCCAGCAGGGCAAACTTCAGGGGATTGGTCTATTCTATAAAATTATAAAGCCAGACATTCCAGAGCAGCAACAGTGATAATCTATTGTAAGAAAACAAGAATTACAAGTGCATCTTGGAAACAAATCGATCTACAGCCAATCATATCCCCCCTCTGCACCATAGCATGTAGCCAGGCAACGAGAAGGCAAACTTGGGTTACCGGTAAGTAAAACATTTTTTACTTAGCTTTGTGTAGATCTTCTAGTATTCTGGAGCGGTGTTCTGTCAGATCCACTGCAAGGAATGGAGATCCCCTCCTTCCCTCCTTTGAAATATCACTGGTTTCTCCCCCAAAATACCACATGAGATGTTCTGTTGCCAAAGCTGAATGGTAACCTTTATATCTCATCTCTTTCACCTCCTTGCAGGTTCATGTACTTATGGTAAGTCAAACTTAGGGTTGCCATAATTCTCTTCCACAAAATCAGGACAGGACCCTCTGTCCCATTTGCCAGTTATATGAACACAATCCCCTAAAATCAGGATTTTCCCTGTTTTTCGGGACATATAGCAACCCTAGTCAAGCTTAACGTTTGCATGTGCACATTTACTTATGAATATTCAACATGCCTTGGCAATTTTGAAGGGCAGGCTGAGAGGAATGTAAACACCATCTAAATGGTCCCACTCTGATGGATGTAGACCCCCCCCCCCCCAAGAGCTGTCAAGAAGAAAATCCTCCACCTCCAATCTGACAAGGAAAATGTACTGAACCCTATGAAAAGCAAAATTGAGTCACATATGTGTCACCCATGAATAGGTGGCCGTGCCTTGGCTCTTATTGAAGGCCACAAAGAGCACCAGAATGGTCCCAAACACGGTACTCAATAAACATAACAAAAGATCCCCTATTCCACTAAAGGGAAAAAAGTGATAAAAACAGAAGTTTGAGCCGCTGGCAAAGTGAAACTTTTTCATAAGTCTTGTGAAGCTAGATGGATCCCAAAAGAGTGTTGTTATAAAATGGGTTTTAGTAGTAAAAAGTTTGGGAACCAATGTTTTTATAGCATAAGGTTTCATGTGGACTACAATCCACGTTATCAGATGGCTAAAGTAATATCTAAGTTGGCTGGTGGTTCACAACAGAATAGGAAAAAGCAGGGGGAAAATCCCATAAACATTTATGCCAGATGGTCATGAAGAGCAAGCTGTATAGTCTCTGATAATTCTACGTACATTGTTCACACATGCACAGCTAATTAACTTGGCAAAACCTGGTGCATTTTATTATCAGCAATTTTATTATCACCAATTTCTGTAGTGGGAATTGTGACTATTGCTGCAAAAGATTAACACAGCCACCCCTTCAGAAGTGATTACCTTGTTATAGAGGCCCTGCTGCCACCTTCACTTCTCAAGGGTTTTGTTTTCCAACATGAGCAAAATGGGAAAGAGATGGAAGAGAGGAGGGCCTATTGGGCCCTGGAAGCGGACCGATTTGATAAAAGCAGTGAACTGTGATTTACCTTCTTGGGTCAAAATAGACTTGTATATAGAGCTGTGATTCAACCACTGTGCAGTGGCACATTGGTGTGCCACAGATCATCTGCAGTTGTGCTGAGGGACCTTGGAAAGGGTCATTAATATAGCAACTGGGGGATCTGAGCCCCCTACCAGCAGCATGGTGTGCCTTCTCAACGGTTAAAAAAACTGAGGGCATATTTTGACAATTCTAGTGCCTTGTCAGTGCGCCATGAGATGCAAAAGATTAAAAATCATTGGTTTATTTAATAACTGGTACAAGTCTAAGTTGACCCATGGCAGATGCTGGAGTTTAACCTGGGCAGTAGCATTTCTGGGGGTTGTGGGCCACACCAGATGACACACACAGGAGAGGTGGCACAAATATTGGCCAAAATTTCTAAAATCACATTTTTTAAGATTACCACCATCATGTTACATATCAATTTATATGTAATTCAGAGCAGAATGCAACGAAAAAACCACCTTGAAATACCTGAATTCAATAAAAGATTATAGCCAAAAAAGAGCGGAAAGTATGAAGATTTGTGCCAGACCCACAACCCACAGTATAAGTCATGGCTACTGAATGGGAGGTCTATCTTGGGGGTGACTGCTGGCTTTCCACACTGGGTAACGTAAACCCCAGTGGTGCCACTGCTAGTGATGCCACTGCAAAGATACAAATGTTTCCTGGATCTCATCATGCCCAAACACCCCCAAGGGATACAGCAGAAGACACAATGGTATTGCTGCACAATCGCTAAGGGAGTTTATTAGGCATTGGATGCCCCTCTTCAATTCTAGCACAATCACAAACTAGCAAAAAATTAACCTAAGCCCATTCATTAAGGAGTAAAAGACAGGAAGGGATACTTAAATATGGAATGAATCGACAAGTTGATGAAAGCAACTATCTCAAGACTGCAGTAATCTATATAATTGATGCAGTCAATTAGAGCAGTCCTTTGGAAGCCTTGTTAAAAATCCTGGAAAACCTAACCAACCAGTACACAATTAATGATATGAGATGTGTCTTCTTAATTTGTTATTTATAATCTTGTTATATGCCTCACTGCACACCTTGCCTCTTTCTCACTGCATTCCAAATGCTGCAGCACTCTTTGACAAAACAGCGACTGCTTTCTCACATCACAATCTACCAGTTGATCATCATCCTGTGAGCCACAAATCCAGGAAAAAACCAGAACTACACAGTGCCTTGATAAATGTAGGAGAAGGCAAGGCATTTGTATACAGGAGGTCCCCATATCCATTGATCCCATTGCCATGGATACATTTATCCATGAATTGGGTCCACCCCACCTCATGTGCAGCACCTCTGGATCCCAGCAAATACTGCAGACATCCATTTATGGTCTCTGCTGGGCTCAGATGACCCTCTGGAGGTGAGGGGAATAGAGCTCGCTTCCAAAATTATGGTGGGAGGAAAGAATGGAAGAAGGAATGGACAGTAATCCTTAGTATAAAAATTGACATGACGTGAATGTCCCCATTTACATTTGTGAAATGTTGGAGAGGATGCAAAGACATCTGACCCACACACTAGGCTCCTAAAATGTGATTGGCATCTATTAATAGCAACAACAGGCCTGGCATCAACACACCTAAGCACATTTACAACACCCCTAAGCCAGCAAAAGAGAACTGCACTGGTGAAAGTCTTGGTTTGGATTGCTCTGTCAGTGTTTTAATTTGTAAAACTGTAAGCTTCATTCAAGTACAGTGTTACCTTGTAAGACAAATGCTTTGTAAGACAAACTAAAATTTCTAAGGACTTCTGCCTTATATGACAAACAATGCTTTGTAAGACAAACCGTTTTACAACATAAATTTGCCATAAAATGAACAAATTGATGGATCTGCATCTTGAGCAACAGCAAGAGGTTATGGAGGAGATCTCATCTGCAGAGGAGGAGGAGGATAAGGAGGAAGAATCTCTCATATCAAATGAGATGAAGGACACTTGTAAACGTTGAGAAATTGTGCAACATTTTGTAGAAAAGCACCACCCAAATAAGGCAGTAGCTGTACGAGCGATGAATCTATTTCATGACAATGTAATGTCACATTTCCATGATATCCTCAAAAGGAGACAAAAGCAAGTGTCATTAGGAGATTCTTTGTGAAATTTGCTCAAAAAGACACCAGTGACTCAGGTTAGTGAAAATTAGTTATCCTTGCCAGTATTTCTTTTCTGTTTTACTGTACAGTATATTACAGTGTTTTTATTAATAGTACAGTAATTCTGTTCTGTATTATATTACAGTGTTTGAATTTTATTATAGTGTTTTGTCATCATTTTTACATACAGTTAATATTTTTATATGAATATTTTGGGTTGTGGAACCAATCATCTTGAGTTTCCATTATTTCCTATGGGAAAATCCGCTTTGTATAAAGAATGCTTTGTAAGACACACATGCTTTCAGAACAAATTATATTCGTCTTACAAGGCACCACTGTAATTTAATTAAGATTAATTCCTGTAAACTTTAGGCTGCAATCCTAAGAGCACTCTCTTGGGAGTAAGCCCCATTGAACGCAATGGAAATTACTTCCAAAAAGAAGTAAAGGGATCACACTGGTGAATCCATTGGGGTCTGTAATAATTAAAAGGTTAGGAGCACAATCCTAACCATGTCTACTCAAAAGTAAGCCCCATTGTGTTCAATGAGTCTTACTCCCAGGAAAGTGTCTTTAGAATTGCAGCCAAAGAACCCTTGCTCTTAGCTCCCGTCTCTTATCTGTCTATGTAGGTTTATGCCTAAGTGGGCTTTTCTTCTTGTGATTGATTGTGTGTGTGTGTGTGTGTGTGTGTGTGTGTGTGTGTGTGTGTGTGTAATAAGGCATCATCTTGCTATGTAAACCAGCAGCTGAAAGTAATCTTCACATCTTGTTTAGCAGGCTATAATCAACCTTCACAGGCTTGCATAAAAGTGCTTATTCTTGGGGGGGGGGGGGGAGGTAGAATTTTTAATTTTTGTGTCACAATCAGCGCTGTACATTTGATAATCAACCTCCATCTGTTCCAATCAAGGGAGGGGGAAAAATCTACAAAGAATGGGGAGTGTTCAAGAAAATTACTGCACCCAATTATGTCTGTGGCTATGATTCCAAAAGGTCATCGTTTTATCAGTTTATAATCACTGTATTTTGGGGGTGGTGTTTAGAACTGGTATTTAACCAAAGAATTCGAAAGCATTCAGCTGCTGGAGGCAGGATGGTGGAATGAGTGTATGACCCGTCATCGGTAACACACTGTGCCTTGGAAAGAGTGATTAACCGTCCTCTGTAATAATGCCCTGCACCTCTGAGGCTGTCTGCATCTCTGCTTCCTCTTTCCACTCTGTTTTAGTAGCACATGCAAGAAACATACCCTCTGTGAGCTGACAAAAAAAAATAGTTGTCATAATTGGACACTCCGCAGTCATAGGTAGTGTTGGAAAGAATAAGTGTCCCCAAACACGTAGCCCCAATTGCTCAGTTAGTTACAGTAGCTCAGTTGGCTGGTTAGGCTGCAATCTTGAAGTGCACTTAAGTTAGCCTATCTAGCACTGAGCAAGCCTAATTCTAACACAGGCCAGCCTAACTACACCAGAAAGGCTTGAGCCAGAATAGGCTGGCCCAAGACAGATAGACTTGAGCTGGCCTGGCCTGGCTGGCTGACTAGCCTAGGCAGTTCAGGAGAGGCATGTTGAGCATGGCCAAGAAAAGTGGAGTTAGGCCATATCCAGGGCCTGTTTCCAGGGCAGACATGGTCCCTCATAGCTCCTCTGACTTAGGCCACCTCAGGAGCAGGCGTAAGTCTGAGTAGACCCATAGGAGTCCATAATAAGCCAGAGTAAAAATGGAAGAGTTGGCAAAAAATTCTAAGTCCTAGGCCAACCTAAGTGCAATCTTTGCCTCTGAACCTCAGAATACAGCACAGCTATATTCCCCACCTCTGGATATGGCACAACTACACCAGCCCAGTGAGCATGCTTCGCTTGTGCTGCTGCCTCTTCAGCAGCAGTTGGGCCAGCCAGAGGCCTCCTAGCCCTGTTAATTTCGCTTGTCAAATCAAGATATGATCTACTTAGGCCAGCTTAGCTGGACCATTACCTCAGGCCTAAAGTGAGGATTGCACCCTAAAACAGCCCGCATTTTACCCTTGACTAACTTCCATGAACTAAAGTATACATGCTCAGCCCTTCCAAAGAGATACAATAAAACAATTTAAATAGCACAAGCAACTGCATCCCTATTCAACTGTGGCTACAAGCCAGAGTTAAAGCAGTGAGAGTGAGGCTGCAATCCTAAAGACACTTTCCTGGGAGTAAGACCCATTGAATACAATGGGGCTTACTTTTTGAGTAGACATAGTTAGGCTTGTGCTCTTAGTGTTCCTAGCTTGGCTGCACCAACTATTCTGAATCCAGAGCAGAAAGTTATGCTTGATCCAGATTGTCAGAAAATTACTGAAAATTACTTGGCTACCCTACCTGTGTTGATTGGGTTGATGTGCATAGGGGGATGTGCATGATGTGCATGGGGGATGATGCGCATGGGATGGATGTGCATGGGGGGGTTGATGTGTGTGGGGGATTGATGGGGGAATGCCATATGGGGAATTTTACTCCTACAACGCGGGAGTAAACCCTATACTTTGCATTGGAGAATTGCTGACTCATCAACATTCCGCCCCAACTGCTGGGCCTGAAGCAGGGAATTCTGGGAGGGATCCTTCTGTCACCTGAACACCCACCAAGAACCCACGTGGAGAAATTTAACCCTTCAGGGGCTGAAAAGGGGGCAACGTGTTTCTGTCCTATACTTAACATGGGAGACTGACCAACATCCATCCCCAATGTGCGTGAGGGAAGTTGCGCATGGGGGGTTCATGCGCAAGGGGGAAGTTGCGCATTGGGGTTGATGCGCATGGGGAAGTTGTGCATGGGGGTTGATGCATATGGGGGATGGCATATGCGGGAATTTTACTCCTGCAATGCGGGTACGCTTTTCGCTAGTAAGTAATATAGTGTTGAAATTAAGTACAGGAAAGCAATAGTGTTTTTAAACTTTTATTTTAACATGTCCTACATTTGTCCCACATTTTTGGATGTCCTACACTTTTAACATGTCAGGAATTTTGCTTGGATGTCAAGAATTTGGGGGGACTTTGTTCTCTTTTTTGGGTTGGGGTATCTGGTTACCCTGACCTTTCCTGCCTTATCTCAAATGTGTGAAAGAAAATGAATAGCTGGATTTAACATTACCTTTGACAGGAGTGTGTTTAGAAGATCTTACTGTCCTGGGAAAGTTTATTTCTGCCAAAATGAAAGACTGATCCCTCCATCCTCCATTGCAAATACATCACTAAGATCCTTTGGAAATGATGGAAAATGAAATGAAAAAGCAAATGATGCTCTCTCTCAGCGCTGTTTAATGAGTTAAATCTGTCACTGGCTTTGGTGGATTTGAAGGCCAGATGCTATTAGTCCAAGAAATTATCTGGGGCGAAAAATGTATTAAGTATATTATTACCTAGGGCAGTGATGGCAAATCTTTTTGAGACTCAGTGTCCAGGCAGAGCTGACTAAGTGCATATGCCCAGAACTGGGTTCAGGGCACTCTTGGCCCATTGTGCATAATGTGCACTGGACACTGGTGCTGTTAGTCAGCTCTGCTCTGAAGACAAGAGGGCTGCTCCTCTTTGGAGCAGAGCTGACTGAGCATGCTGGGCTTAGAGTGCTCCCAAACCAGCATCAATGCCTGGAGTTCTGGGCACGTGCACTTATCTGGGAGCGCTAAGGCTGCTGGAGGAGAGTTAAACTCCTCCAGCGCATCAAATACTTGGCTCTGAGTGCTTGCTGTGGCACGTGTGCCATAGGTTTGCCGCCAGTGACTTAGGAGCTGCAGTGGCTCAGTGGTTAAAATCACTGTAGGTCAACAGTTCGAGACCAGAGTATTGCAAGACAGAGTGAGCTCCCATCCACTGCCAAATTTGAATTTGAAATTCCATGACAGTTTACAAAACTGTCATGAAATCGCATGACAGTTTAAGCACAAGAGTAGATATACGCAGGTACTGAGAGAACTGCAACTTCATCCTACCATTTCAGCTGGCTCTGGAGGATAAACAGAATTAGGGTGCAATCCAGAAGTGCATTTGGACTGCCCCATCTATCACCAGGGTGACCCACTTCCAAGATGGGGCAGCCCAGTTATGCCAGAAAAGATTTGGGACGCCTAAGGGTGCAATCCAGAGTAACTACAGAGAGTCCTTGCTCCAACGCAAGAAAAATTTTCTCTGGATTGCAATATGAATTTCCCATAGGTTTTCACTAGGTGGTGCTGTAACTGCGTAGACGTAAATGTCTCTTACGTGCTCCTGTAGTTACTCTGGATTGTAGGCCTCCAAGAGAAATTTATTAAGGCAGTACAAAACCCATTTGGGACCCCTAAGAATTGCAAAATTATTTTGAAATAAAAAATTGAGGCTAATTAATGCGCAACAAACTTCCACAAGTGCTCATTTATTGATCATACTAGCGTGAAGAGTACCCGCATTGCGGGAGTAAAGTTCCCCATACGACATTCCCATCAATCCCCCATGGACATCAATCCCCCATGCACATTCACCCCATGCACATCATCCCCCCTATGCACATCAACCCCCCATGCACATCAACCCCCATGCACATCAACCCCCCATGCGCATCCCATGCGCGGGTTTCAGTGGAAAGCCCTTCCATGCCCAGCGTAGTGTAGACCTGCCGAGGCGAGTAGGATGGTGGGAAACGTGAAAGAGGGAGAGAGCAGACAGGAGAGAATGGGAAAATTTGTTGATGGGGAGAGAGGACTGGATTCAGGAAGGAATCTAGGATTTGGCGCTGAACTCATACCCTTCCCAGAACAAATCCTGTGGCATGGATCCACATGGACTATGCTAGTAAATTTGCTAGCATAGGTCCATGAGCCACAGAAGGTTATTCCCTGCTAATCCTACCCCACAGGATGCAGCTGTACTTTAGTGTAATTGTGTGGGAGGATCAAGTAGGTTTAGACTGTGTGGAGCCACCACTTCGGTTCTGCAGTCAGATTACTTGATCAACAGCAGAAAAGGAACTGAAATGCAGAATGGAGAAGTAACATCAACAGTTCCCCAGAAATCTGATGCACATAGAATGACCAACAATGGAGTGACAAAGCTGTGCAGATACAAACTGACTCCATTCTTAATAGACTTTTTGTCAGTATGTTTGACTAATAGTTGTATTCTGTGGCTGTTTAGGTGCTGCAAGAGTGAGAAGACAGACACAGTGGAGTCGATTAACTCTTTACTGTATTTACAAGTTCAGAGTAGTCTAACACAATCCGGGTCATACACATGAACTAAGTCCTTCATTCTAATTCTCCTCAGAGCTAACCAGTATGCTTCTGCTCTGATGAACAGCTGGGCGCCAACTGCCAACCAGTTCTCCAACTGTCACCAACCAACTGGCATATGTTCAAATCTAAACATTCAGTTCTGCTTAGCTTACCTGAACCTACTGTTAGATTCATAATTCTAACACTTTTTATGGGCTGGTAAGGAAGAGAGGAAACCATGTTTGCTTTGTGTCATCACCTGGGCACCTTGTGTCATCACACTCCCAGGGCACATGATACAGCGCTCTTGCCAAAGTTAATCTAGTCTAGTTCCGGACACTACCTGGATTCGTAATCACTGGTAAAAAGGGGGGGGGGAAAGGACTTCTGCCATGTTCTCCATGTTGGTAGAAAAGTGGACAATGATTACAGCTTCACCAATGAACAACTTTTAACAGTCTCATCCGATTAAATTTTTTCTTTAAAAACTATGGATCTTTCTTTTACAGCTGGAAAAAATAAAAATGCACCACATTATTTTAGAAGCACCTTTTTATAACTTTCCTCCTTGTACTCTGGTAAATTCATGCCATTTTAATTCATAGCTTGGGAGGAAGGAGAAAACCTATTTTCAACAAAGCAGAACCTCATTGTTAGACTTTAAAAATGAAATCTATGGGCTGTAAAGATTGTGGGTTATTTCCAAGCGCCAGTGGTTAAAATAATGCTGTTTGCTGTACCAGACCAGTGGAGCAGGCGACAATAGGAAATTTTCTAACAATGACCGAGCTAAGGTAGATAATTTAGCACAAGTATCTTTTTGTTGTTGTATCTGCTCGTGTCTCTGCTCTGAAAAGCAACCCAGAAGCCAATAAGTGCTTTCTATTCCTCTTTACTTTTTTTAATGAAGGCGCTTGCGTTTTCTTCTTGAATTCTTATTATCTTGCTTGACATGTGAATTCAGGTAATGGGCCAAATGTATTGTTAAAATGAAAGGTGCTTGCTTGAAAAAAAAACTTAGAGGGCTGATGAATCTGACCTGGTTCCATTAAAGTTAAAGAGAATCGTTCATGCCTGCCTGGCACCGTCAGACGAGAGGCTTAAACTGCTGTTGAGTCTCTTTTGTGCTTAGTTCCAGATGGCACAGCCCAATCCTAGTAAGGACCAGGTTGTCACATGGAACCTCTTACTACAGCAGAAGTAAGTACACTTCTTCTGTCTTCATATGGTTGACAAAAGACAGCCATATTCCAGTGCCACCTCTCGACCCCACTGCATAGCTGGGACAGGTCCAAAAAACCCAAAAAGTGAGTTTCCCATTTCCCTCCAAAGCCTCCTGATCCAAGTAAGCTTTCTTATTAATTTTACTTTATGCCATGTTTGAATTTTTGGAGTACACTGAGCACATATTTGAAGCACACTAAGCACACAAACAAAAGAGTCCTGTTGTTTCTTGAAGGCAAACATTTCAGCACAAACTCCTGTAGACCATTATTGATTTCTCTGCTGAAATACTAATAGTACAATCCTACGTGTGGCTACTCAGAAATAACACCCATTATATTCAATGGGATTTTCTCCCCCAAAAGTTTGTATAGGTTTGCAGCTTGAGAAGAATATTAAACTTCTTCTCAGCTGCTCAAAGAAAGAAATTTGGGAACCCTAAGTGCAAGATTTAAACTCAAAAAACCAATAATTAAACCCAATATTTTCTCCTTTGCCTTTTCCCTAGCAGAGTATTGTATTGTCTAAGCAAAATGTCCTTTATAAAATATGGCATTAATAAAAAGAAAGAAAAACAGTATTCCAGTTCAGTATGCAATGGTATCAAATATAATAGGTTTCTAGATGGGAGATTTCCAAGTAAAATCTTAGAAAATCTGTGAGTGACTGCATTAGGAAGCCCATTCTCAACTTAGGGCACAATCCAGAAGTGCATTTGGGTTACCCTATCAGTGGGCTGACCCAACTGCAAGATGGGCCACCCTAGTTATTCTGGAAAAGGCTTGGGGCAGCCTAAGACAGGTGGACCTGGGCTGCCCTAACTTGGGCAGCCTAGGCAGTTCAGGAGAGGCATGTTTATCATTGCCTTGGGCAGAGCACTTACTCTGTATCCAGAGCCTGTTTCCAGGGCAGAAATGCTCTCTTCCAGCTCCTCAGAGTTACACCACCTCAGGAGCAGATATAAAAATGTGTAGACCCATGGCGGTCCATAATAAGGCAGAGTAAGAATGGCAGTGTTGACCAAAAGTCTGAGTTCTTGGCCAGTCTAGCTGCAACTCCTGCCTCTCAACTTCAGGATATGGCACAACTACGGCAGCCACTAACCTGGGGATACAGCAGGCCACTCCAAGAAGCCCCTTGTATTCACTATAGATTGTACTGGCAGTTTCATCAGGGACTGCTTCTAAGGCAGGCACCACAGCTGTTCCTTGTTCAGTGTGAACTGAGGGGGATCTCCTCAGGAGCAAGCCCTCCCCAGGTGTCACTTTCTTGGTGCCTACTGAGTATGCTCTGGAGCAGTTAGGCTTCCTGACTATTTGGATGCAGCATTACTTTATGCTCTGGATTCAGAATAGTTGGGGCAGCCCAGCTAGGACACTCCTCACTGCCCTAACTCTGGATTGTGTACCTCGTGCAGCTCTTGGCCCATATGTAAGAAGTACGTTTAATTTTGCTATGTCAGATCCTATATTTTTTATGTCTCCCATCCTAGCCAAGAAATCCCCCATTCCACAAGAAGTTCTATCTTGATGGAATCCATGCCTTTGGAAGATTTATCTTTGTATTCCAGAAGGTTACATCTCACTGAAACACACTGGACCAACAAAGACAAATCTTTCATTTGTTCACAACTTTGGGATTGTGATTATTTCCTGCTTTTTCTTCCACTCTCTTTTTTGAATATTGTAAATAACAATCTGAACATCTATCTTTCTTCTCTAAACATTTTACCATACTGGCTCTTGGTATATGTGAATATCACAACCACGTAGGCAGGGCTAATTGCACAAGTCTTTCCCATATGTTCATTGTCTTTCAGTGGAAAGAAGGAAGGGCAACATTGTTCTTCAAGGGATGGATTCAATCTCGGGTTTTCCTTAAACCAAGGAACCTTCCCAACTAAGGGCGCAATCCAGAGTAACTACAGGGAGTCCTTGCTCCGGTGTAAGAACAATTTACTCTGGATTGCAATATGAATTTCCCATAGGTTTTCACTACGTGCTGCAGTAACTACGGGTGCACGTAAATTCTCTTACGTGCTCCCGTAGTTACTCTGGATTGTAGGGTAAGCTTACCACAACATTTAGATAGATAGCCTAGCTATGTAAAATCCCTAGTTCTCTCTCTCTCTCTCTCTCTCTCTCTCTCTCTCTCTCTCTCTCTCTCTTTGTGTGTGTGTGTGCGTGCGTGTGTGCATAGAGGCCTTGAGTGCAGTATTCAAGTCACTCAACCCACTGCAACACTACATTATGATTAAGTGACTTCTACTGTTGAAAGTCTTCTGAAATTCGTATCTTGCTTTCATTACAGTTATCTGAGAGTGTTCCAACAAACCGTGGTGTGATTACTACAAAGTAAGCCACCCCAGTGTGATTACTACATAGTAAGCCATTGATAGACTGCAGCCCTCATATTTCCTATTAACTGCACTTAATGGTATGGTATCAACATGTTAAGCCCTGCCCTCCTCACAAACTGCAGCTAAGTAACTGCTGTGTGTCTCTGTAGTACTTGTTCCCAGAATGTCTGAGCACCAATTTTCCTATTAAGCCTTGCTTGTATGCCCATTTCATTTGATTAAGTCCATTAGTCCAAAAAGAGAAGATACTGTATTTGCCATTAATTTAATATGTATTTGTCACTCTAATGATGTATTTAGAATAAGGCTGCGGTGAAACTGCATGTTATTCATTACACAAGACACCATATCAGAAATATTCTATTCACATGAAAATACACAAATAACCTTTTCCTACAGTTATTTATGGAAGGGAAAAGAACAAAAGAACTCTTGATTATTGTCCAATCTGTTCACTTTCTTCCAGACTTCAAATATATTATATTCTTATATATCTTATAATCTTAATTCTTATATATCTTATAATACGGATCTTATATTTCCTAAATAATTTGCATAATCCTTTCCCCATCATTCTCCTTAGTATAGCTAACAATCCCCTTCACCTGTCCTGACCAAATCAGTTTCAAATACTTATAGCTTGTCTCTCTTGCTCACTGTGTCATTCATTATGTTAAAGAGTGCTTGATACAGACATTCCCAAATTATGAGACCTGACATGCCCCCGTATAACTCAAGAATGTGGCATAAGAAACTCATCCATTTTATCCCATTGTTCTGTCTAAAGCACACATGTAAAAAAGTAAAACAGTTTGTAAATGTGAGAATATACTTTGCCTGGATGTGTGATGTTTTGTGATAAAATAAAAACACATCACACTTTCTGCACTTCTCATTTTAGTTTTAAAAAAATCCAAAAAAATTCAACAATATGTGAAGAATAAAGTTGCAAAAGATAAAAAAATAAAAATTGATTGCACTGGGGGTTCATGGGTAGTGATTGTGGCGCATGTGCTAACCTATACCACCTATATTATGTTCCTAATATGCTTTTAAAGCTGTTATAATTTATAACTATAATTTATCACAATGTGCAGCTGTTTGGAATAAAAACATACAGCATTTTCTGCACTTTTCCTCTGTAGGGGAAAAAAACCTGTGAAAAAATTGAAGAACATGTCTAACTAGGCCAATGCACCACATTTGCAAAATACTGGCAATGGCAGTCATAACTGTGAACCAGTTTGCACCAGTACCTATTTTCTAGTATTAATTGGGTCAAGCATGTGGCTTACAATCATGCACTTACCTGTCAAAGCTGAATCAGGATTATAGTGGCAGAAGGCAACATTAACCATATCCACTGTTGGAACCATATCCACTGCCCTATAAAGTGCAAGAAACCCAGAATTCCCATTGACTTCCTATTGGTTGAACAAGTTCCCACTGAAAATGAAAAAGTTACCATTTACTTGACTTTGAACATAATTTCTAAATGAAATGGACAAACAGATGTCCAGTTAGTATTACAATTAAAATCATTCAGGCTTAAAGGCCACGGTCTATTAAAAATTTCCATACACTTTTGGACTAACCTCAGCTTTGTTCTTCTCCACATTCACACAGCCCATCTTTCATTGTGTCTGAATGATTTTTATTGTAAAATTAGTAGTAATTACCATGAAAGCCTTGGTACAGCTGGGAGTAAGACCCATCAAACACAATGGAACTTAATTCTGAGTAGACATGGTTAGGAATGTGCTCTGTGTGTATTAGATGTCCAGTTCTGTGAATGTTTCCAAATTTATGTCAAACTCAAACAAAAAATCAAATATGGCATCCCGAAATGACCACCTTTTCCCACTTTCATTTTCCACCTTTTCCCACCTTTATTTAATGTTTGGATAGGTTGGGTCAGCATATCTTTGTGAGTAAAATAAAACTCCATATTATTGCAATTAGTTTATCTTTTTTCCCCATAAAATGGGAAAAGATCTCCAACACTGATCTGAATGTTCAATTATGTAGATAGTGGATAAGGCAGCTCTTGATATCCAGGCCATTTAGTGCTTTAAGGGGCAAAACCGGCATTCTAAATTAGTAATTCAGAAATAAATTTTAAAAATCAAATGTTCCTATGAAGTTTAGGGCATGCCTCCTTTTTTCCCAATCAGCTTCTCCTGGCGGCAGGTAATTCTGCTGGGTTTTAATATTATTAAAATATTCATGAACATTCAAGCAGTGCACAGATCGCCTGAGCTTGGAAGGGAGGGGGGGAGTTATGGTGTTGAGCTACTTCTCTGTATGAGTTACTGGTATCTGCATGCTTCTGTCCAGCAAGGAAGCGCAATCAGAAGTGTGGCTCCTCAGACAATGCATCTCTTTTGTTCTGCCACATCTCAGAGTAGGTATTGTGAAGCATGTTCTTAGGAAAGGAAAATAATTTTGGAATCTCTAAAGAAACTTCAATTAATCAAGAATTAATATGTGCATTTTATTGTTTTACCCTAAAAGTAAACCTCTGGGGGTGAAAGAATGAAGCATGCTTCTATTTTAGTCCAGAAAAATATACGATGCTGCTGTCAAATGTTAACAAAACAATGGTGATAACTAAAGAAAAACAACTCTTATGAATTTCTATAAAGTAGGTTTCATTTTCTAATTCTGTAATGCTATTTTGTTTGAGAAGTCACTCAGGGCACAATCCTAACCATGTCTACTCAAACATAAGCCCCATTGTGTTCAATGGGTCTTACTCCCAGGAAAGTGTCTTTAGGATTGCAGCCTCAGTCTAATAACTGTATAATCTGATAAACATGGCCATCCTTTGAACGCATATTCAAGACAGCACTGTTGGGTTTCTCTTTAGATTTACTATAAATTCCTGTTCTATTTTATTTCAAAGCGAAGGCTAAATTGTTGGAGGAAAGGAGACAATACTGACCTGCACGTGTCAGAAGGGGGCATTGAACCTCTGCCCTGACTGACCTCTCAACCTGTCCCCACTCAGTGACCACTGCAGGAGGTATGGTTTGGACCCTTTTCTCTCTCTCTCTCTCTCTCTCTCTCTCTCTCTCTCTCTCCAGATATGAGCACATGGCTCTCCACAAGCCCCCAAACCCATATGCAAGCAGCGGCAGCTTTAGTGCTTCTGGGTCATTCAAGTGTTAGGAAACTCTGGTCTTCACCAGGTGCTGTAAATATGAGCCTTCATGATCTGTAAGTAAACCCGTTCTAAAGTTTGATTCTGGTCTTAGTCTTGATTTTTTTTTTTTTTTTGCATGCACCCTGGGGCCAGGGAACATTTTTACCTTTTACCCCAAAATATATTTAGATATGCCAACGTTACCCCCCTTGATACGCTGATGTTACCCCCACCAAACCCTGCATCCATCCCTTGCTTCCCCTATATTGTCCCTTGCTTTATAGTGTCCCTTGCTTCCCCTGTATTGTTCCATTACCCCCAGGAATTTCATTTTTACTTCATTTGGGGTAATTTACCCCTGTTCCCTGACCACTGGCCTAAGCAAACAGCCAGGGTGGAGGGAAAGGCTTCTGAACCACAGAAAGGGATGCTCTGTGGTCATCGCTCTGCTGAATTGATTCACTTTCCAGTATAAATAGCATTAACACTCCTCCCCCCCCCCAAAAAAATGCAAAGTCTGAACTACTGAAGAGATTCAAACCCATAACCCATGATAAAGTCTGAATAGAAAACAACCATATATAATTATAAGAGGAGGGGATCAAGGAAACATCAAAGTAGTTATTTATTTTCAGATAATGTCTTGGAAAGCTCAAGAAATGGGGAAGATTTACGGTAGAATTACCATGAAACACTATTATCAGATTCTACTGTCTGTTTAATAAAGGGCTTGTTTTAGAATAATGTTTCCTAAACTTAATTTGTAAGGGCAAGAATCATTAAGCAGATAGCTAGTCAGCACTGCATGGTGATTTTGTTCTGTGCAAGATGTGTGTGCCTAATAACTGCACCTTTAAAAAAATATGCTGGCCTAAAGAAGCATACACACTATTTTGATTTTGTATTTTTTTTCCTATCCCCATTTTTATAAATACTTGCCCTTTGTCAGGCAGATTTCAGGCCATTTGAGACACACCTTGGACATACCTTGGACCAATTTGAGACATACCTTGGACCAATCCTTCAGTCTCAGATAATTCCATCCAAGCCAGTTCTCTGTAGTGATTCGGGATCTATGAGAGCACATCCTGCTTTCCTTCCCAATACATCTTTGTCATTCTTCTAATCATTAATGGTGTCATCCATTGAATGAGAGTTAAAACTCTCACCCCTATTTAGAAAAATGAGGAAGGCAAGCCAGGACAGGGATTGGTGGACATCCTTAATCACACTTGAAGGCGCTGGCTTGAAAAGCATCCTCTACACTGGTCCCTACTGTTACACCATATTGCCCATTATTTTTCTTGCCCAAACTTATCCCTTGCTGTTGTTACTTTTGATCCCACTTTTATTTTGGACCTGTGGTTGGACGAACCACCCCACCAGACAATTAGGAAGATTTATGAGGAAAATAAGAGAAGTAGGTCAACACATGTATGTAAGATTTGGGGCTGATTCAGTCTTAAAAATAGGGTCTGAATCAGTCCAAAATTATCATGAATGTAAATAAATAACATGGCTGATAAAGTCAAAGTTAAAGACAGGCTGGAGGGCTGTCATACAAGGTAGCTGTACAAAAGCAGCTACTGTTTGCGTGTGTGTGTCCATGTCTGTGTCAGTGTCTGCATTTTAAATGCCCCATCAGTTTCCACTAAATTTAATTTAAAGCATATTTATAAATTTAAAGCATATTCAGTGGTGGGCTCCAGCAGGTTCGCACCTACTCTATAGAACCGGTTGGACTGGCCGAATGGACAGGGAGGGTGGTGAACTCCTCTCTGAGGGAGGGGGTGTTGCCTTCTGCATTAAAGTAGGCAGTGGTTTGCCCCCTCCTGAAGAAACCCTCCCTGGACCCTAAAAACCTAAACAACTATCGGCCAGTCTCAAATATCCCATTTCTGGGCAAAGTGGTTGAACGGGTAGTGGCGTCCCAGCTTCAGAGGGTCCTGGATGAAGCTGATTATCTGGATCCCTTCCAATCTGGTTTCAGGCCGGGGTTTGGGACAGAGACTGCCTTGGTCGCCTTGGTGATGACCTACGCCAGGGAATGGACAGGGGGAGTGCATCCCTGTTGGTCCTGCTGGACCTCTCAGCGGCCTTCGACACCATCGACCATGGTGTCCTTCTGGGTCGACTGGCCGGGTTGGGGATTGGAGGCACTGTTTTGCAGTGGTTCCACTCCTTCCTGGCTGACCGGTCCCAGAAGGTGGTGCTGGGGGATGCTTGCTTGGCACCCTGGCCTCTTCAATGCGGGGTGCCACAAGGTTCCATTCTATCCCCCATGCTTTTCAACATCTACATGAAGCCACTGGGAGAGGTCATCCGGAGGTATGGAGTGAGGTGTCATCAGTACGCCGATGACACCCAGCTCTATCTCTCCTTTCCTCCTGAGTCCAAGGAGGCGGTTGAAGTCCTGAATCGTTGTCTGGAGGCAGTGGGGGACTGGATGAGGGTGAACAAGCTGAGATTAAATCCTGATAAGACAGAGGTTCTCCTGGTCTGGAAGTCCTCGACTCGGGTATTGGAATATCATCCTGTTCTGGAAGGGGTTGCACTCCCTCTGAAGGAGCAGGTTTGCAGCTTGGGGGTTCTCCTGGATTCGCAGCTGCTCCTGGAGTCCCAGGTGGCGGCTGTGGCCAGGGGAGCCTTTGCTCAGCTTCAGCTGATCCACCAGCTGCAACCATACCTGAGTCGTTCAGATCTGGCCACGGTGACCCATGCCCTAGTGACATCGAGACTAGATTATTGTAACGCGCTCTACGTGGGGCTGCCTCTGAAGACGGTCTGGAAGCTGCAATTAGTCCAGAATCCGGCGGCCCGTGTGGTTGCTGGGGCTCGTCGGTTCGACTCTGTCGGGCCACTGCTTCAGCGACTACACTGGCTGCCCGTTCGTTTCCATGCTGAATTCAAAGTGCTGGTCCTGACCTTTAAAGCCCTAAACAGCTCGGGTCCTGGGTATCTGAGGGACCGCCTTCTTCTGTACAATCCGACCCATCACCTAAGGTAATCTGAGGGGGCCCTACTGACTGTGCCGCCACTTAGAGATGTGAGAGGTGTGGCGGCCAGAGATAGGGCCTTCTCAGTGGTGGCACCCCAGCTTTGGAACTCCCTCCCCTTAGAACTGAGGAAAGCTCCCTCAATACAGAGCTTCAGGCGGAGCCTTAAAACCTTCTATTTTAAAAAAGCATTTTAAATGGGGCAGAGGTGGGGGGACAGTTGTTTTTATTGTTTTTTACTGTTTTTAACAAATATTTTTAATCTGCTTGTTTTTATTTAATTTAACTGTATTTTAATTATATTTTAATGGTGTTTTAATTCTTTATTTATATGCTGTTTTAATGATGTTTTATTCCTACTGTCAGCCGCCTTGGGCTCCCCCTTGAGGGGGAGGAAAGGCGGGATATAAATTGATTTAATAATAATAATAAGAATAAGAATAAGAATAATAAGAATAATAAGAATAATAATAATAATGAGAGCAATTTACAATCTATAGGCCAAAACATTATGAGGAAAGGCATTCTGGATCATTCTAGATCAGGCTAGGATTGCAACACAGAGGAGTGAATGACACCTTTTCAATGGCCCCAAAACATAGGAATGATCATTCCAAGAGGAAAAATAACATGCTTTTCTCATCTTTCAGAAACAAGTACAATAAAAGGGCCTCATGTTCATTTAGACTTTGGGAGAAATAAACTAACTTTTTGCAATGCTAGATATAAACTCTGTGCATTGTGACTGTGTACTGTTTTTATTGTTGCTTTATTTGTTCTTATTTGACCACAGTTGGTTTTCTTGACTGGTTTTGACTTACAGGTACAGGTTGATGCAAAGTGAGAGGTGTGATAGAGAATTCTAAACAAAGGAGTAAATAACTGGCTAAGAGTTCAGAAATTCCATCTGTACAAATTCAGTACTGACTGATACTTTTACTGTGGTTTTTTTTGTTGTTGTTGTTGTTGTAAAAGGAAAGCTAGCTCATCTTTTTCTATGTTAGCCTAGCCTGCTCCTTTATGTAATTATCAAACATTTCCTTAATGGTCATAAATTAGCAATATAGCCACCCTGGAAAGTGTTTTAGGTTAGATCTGCTTGGAAACATTTAAGAAGTGGCATTTCGGATACCACTGGCAGGTGTGTGTGTATGTCAGGATTGCTAATGTTATTTTAGGTGTGATGTTGCTAAGAATATATATCCCCTGAGTTCCTGAATTTCCTGCTCTTAAGAAGCTTTATAGTTTTATGGGATGACTCAAAGACATGTTCTTTGTTTATTGATCACTTGGGGAAGAAAGATAATGTCAACAAAAACAAATGATAATGTACGCACTCAGGCTTTCATGGTCAGTATTCAACAGTTTGTGATTGCAAGCATCCGAGGTTCTAGATAACGTTCCATATAATCGGTGTATGGTTTAGGAAATCAAAATTGTATGGAACATGGTCTAGAGCAGTGGTTCTCAATCTTCCTAATGCCGTGACCCCTTTATAAGTTCCTCATGTTGTGGGGACCCCCAACCATAAAATTATTTTCGTTGCTACTGCTGCAGTGCTATTCACACTTTCCTGGGAGTAAACCTCACTTAATTCAATGCGAATGACTTCTGAGTACACATGCATAGAACTGGGCTCTAAGGCTGCAATCCTAGCACTTTCTTGGGAGTAAGCCCCACTCTCTATTATGGGACTGACTTCTGAGGAGACCTCCATAAGATTGGGAGGAGGAAGCTGCCGTCTGTGGTGTGTCGGGTGCCTCCCCACCCCCAAGGCTCCACATCGGTCTCACACCAGCTCAGAGGCTCCTTCTGAGTCGCTTCTCAGTGGCTTCTTCCAGCCGCAGCGGCTCCAGCATTTCTGCCTGGTCTTCCCACCTGGCCCCCTGCACCAGGGGTCTTTAGGCAACCCCCCAGGAAAGCTCCAGGTGACCCCAAAGGGGTCCCAACCCCCACTTTGAGAAACACTGGTCTAGAGACTCTAGAAACTTGGATACTTGTAATCACAAATATTAAATGGCTTCTCTGTCTGGAAGCTTCAGCAGCCTTTACAGGGTTCTGGGGCTTACATATGCCTTTAGGGTGATGGGAAGGTCCAAAATTGGTGAAAAAGGCAAAGAAGAAAGGAACTCGAGGATTTCTTTATCACACAGTTCTAAATCTTCAGAGTTCTCACCTCTAAAAGGAACCTCTAACACTTATAAAAGGCAGCCTTAGGCTTCCTAGTGATCAAGTAAGGCGAGAATGAAGAGTGTGAAGCAGCATCATTATTCAACAATAGCTAAAGAGCTTTGCCACCCTTTGAAATGATGGCAATTTATTTCTCTATACAGCCTTTAGACTAATCAAACTGGTATATTTCAATTAAAAAAATGCAGAGCAGCATGACTTGAAAGGCATAATAAAACACTCATTCACCCTTTTTCAGTGAGAAAGCAAATCTGAGTCTGAAAGAAACCGCAAGAAACTTTATCATGAACAGGAGAGTGGGGAATGTTCCCATTTGCCCAGCTATGTGGTACAAAGAAAAGAGCCTGGATCAAAATAAGGCAATACAAATGGTCGGAGCAGTGGGAATAATCTCATGATGAATAGGCTGTCATAACATGAATTCCTTCAAGTAGGAAAACAGAAGCGAGGCCTGAGGTGTACTTTAGGGTGACAAGCTCCGGGGCCTCACAGCAGAGAAGCTGTTGGGGAGGATGTGTTGATCTGGGAGGAGAAGGTCAAAAGAGGTCCAGTACAAATTTCAAATGATCAATTGCATGATAAATAGGCACAGTTAGTTCCCAAAGCCAACTTATTTGCTTGCTTTTTTGCTTATTTTATTTGCTTACTTGTGAAAAATTTGCTTATCCACAGGAAGCCGGACTGGCACCCTGTGCCATTTGCAGGGTGTTCTCAGCTATTTGTGTTCTCTGAAGCAGGCAAATGCAATTTTAGGCTGCATTAAGAGAACCATAGCTTCCAAGTCATGAGAAGTTATGGTTCCTCTTTATTCTGCATTGGTTAGACCTCACCTTGAGTACTGTGTTCAGTTCTGGGCACCACAGTTTAAAAAAGAATGTTCAGTGTGATGGAAGGAAAGCCCTACAAGGAAATGTTGGGGGAACTTGAGATGTTCAGCCTGGAGAAGAGGAGGCTGAGGGGTGACATGATTGCCCTCTTCAGATACCTGAAGGGCTGTCATGGGGAGGAAGGGGCTCATTTGTTCATAGCTGCTTCTGAAAGCAGAACTAGAACCAGTGGGTACAAACTGCAAGAAAGGAGTTTCCGGTTGGATATCAGGGAAAAATTCCTCACAGTGAGGGCAGTTCGGCAGTGGAACAAGCTGCCTAGGGAGGTGGTGGACTCTCCCTCACTGGGGGTCTTCAAGGAGAGGCTCGACAAGCACTTGTCGGGGATGCTCTAGGAGGATTTCCTGCTGCAGACAGGGGTTGGACTACATGACCTACTGGGTCCCTTCCAACTCTAGGATTCTATGACTGTATGATAAGCCTTCTGTTGACCTTTAAAAGGCTGAAGCGCCCTCCAAAATGGTATCCACAACCCCTTTTAAAGGAATCTTGGCCAGATGCCATCACCACATCCTGTGGCAAGGAGTTCCACAGATTACACACTGGGCAAATAAGTGTTTTTGTATGTCCCTCCTAACTTTCCTCACACTCAATTTGAGTGGCTGTCTCCTGGTTCTGGTGTTGTGTAAGAAGGAAAACAACATCCTTTATCCACCCCTTGTATAATTTTCTGAATAAAGACTGAATTGCTTGCTATGCTTGAGAGGTGTCAGCCACTTCTTTTTCCCATTCCACTTGAATTACCACAGGAAGTGGTAATTGCACTGCTCTTGAAGATAATCTCATGAGGATTTGTTACTCCCTGAACTTCATATCCCATGAGTGTTGGCTAGCAATTCACACAGGTAGCAAAAACTGAAACCTCCTCAACAAATTACCAGCCTTATTAAACCAATTAGCAAATCATGCTCTGAAATTATTGACACAGCAACACGTACAAACAAGGAAAAGACAAAGAGTGAATGTTACAGAGCAAGAACTTCAAACTGGCAGAAGATTTGTACTGAACAGACCAACCAAAAGCAGCCTAATCACAGGAGTTTCTGTAGTGATGACCTAAGGTACAGTACTAATAATGACATTTTCACCTTCATTTTTCATTCTCCTATGGGAGCCACAGGGTGGTATGGACATATCCTAGTGAATTTGATATCTGTAAAATGATGTGGCAACATGATGCGTAAGTAAGCAGAAGCTCAATATGAGTTCCAAGGAATTGAGATTTTTTCAGTTTCAGAATTCATGCAACACTAAAGGTTTTGGCCAACACAACTAACCCATCCTAACCAGTTAGTTCTATCCTAACCATCCTAACCAGTTGGCTCCAGCAGGTTCGCACCTACTCTATAGAACCGGTTGTTAACAAGAGATAGTACATATAAAGTTTAAAAATAGCCATTTAAAAGTGACTGCCAGATGGACAGAGAACCGGTTCTTAATTTCTTTGATGCCCATCACTGATCCTAACCAGTTTTGGCCAACACAACCCACCCACCTCCCCATTACCACAGTGGCATGAGGAGACCAGTGCATGTCTGTGAAGTGCCTGAACCCCATCAGGAGTGGCACTAGTGGCATCCTGTAGGGCAGTCCAGGAGGGCTGAGTGGCCTTGGTGCCACAGCATGGGGTGGCACAATGCCTACCCCCACCCATACACCCCATGTGACACTGCTGTGACTGTGGTGAAGCAGGAAGACCTTTCCAGGCCTTCTAGCTACAGCAGACATCTCAAGTCCTCCTGCCCACCCACCCACTGTGTCAAGGACCTGGGTGGGCAGGAAGGGGAGCCTCAACAGGGCCCACTCAGATAAGGATGGTAAGGGGGTGGACTGGAGAATAAGCTTGTTCTCCAGTCCGCCTACTACCATACTGGCCTAACTAGGCATCACTGAGGCTCCCCTGCTGTCTGTCCAGGTCTGTCCACTTCACTCCGCTTCAGAGTGCAGCCAGATGCTGTGTGCTCCAGACCAGGGCAAGAGGACCCTTATGCAGCTCTGGCCACATGGGTCCTCCTGCACATGCCTCCCCAATGCTCCCTTCCAGGTGGGCAGAAGGAAAGAGGAGTAGGGTACATTTCCCTCACCACCTCTTTTCCCCACTCACCTAGAAGGGTAGCAGAGGAGGCGCATGCAAGAAGACCCACATAGCCAGAGCTGCATGGGATCCACTTTCCTGGGCCTGGAGTGCATGCCACCTGGCTGTGCTCTGAAGTGGAGCACAGTGAGTGGCTTTGGCCCCCCTGCCCACTCCATCCAGGACTTGGGTAGGTGGGAGGGAGGATAAGAGGGCAGTTGGGAAGTAGGGGAGGGGGGAAGAATAGGAGGGATAGCATACCCTTTGGGGGGCAGTGATGGTGTAAAATTGGGGAGTGGCAGCAGGTGTGGGGCAGGACCAGAGGCCCCAGGTTCCTGGTGGGCTAGTGACACTACTGAGTGTCACAGAAGTGCCTTATGCTTATGATAGTTTTGCAACACCCAAAGCCAGCATGGGATTTGTGCCAGCCTCGCCAGGGATTAGGATTGTGCTGAAAATATGTCATTGTATAGTTACAGGCTTAATTTTACTTAAACTGTATATAGAAGTCAAGGGCCATTAAGTGGATCAGGACTGCACCAAGTGAAGAGGGCATTTGACTACTTCCATTTGAGATGTGTTCAACTAAAACACTACAGAGCAGCAATTTAATCCTATCCAACTTTACAGCACTGACTGGTTCAGCTGCATTCCAGTCCTGAGGTATCAGAATAAACATTCCCTTACCTTGAAGAGGATTTCATGATGACCATCACATGGCAGGTTGGAGTGCGCGCTGTATTGGTACAGCCACACTGGTACAGTACCAGTTCTGTAAAGTTGGATAGGATTGGGCCCTTCAAGAAAATAATCAAACCATGTTCATAACCCTGTTTGTGATTAAGGTTACTCTAGCTGTGGTTAAAAAATTATCAGGCTGGCAGCGCAATCCAGAGCAACTAATCTGTCCACATAAGAGCCCTTGGGTTGCCCTATCTAACACTAGGTTGGAGCAACTGCAAGATGCTCCACCCCAGTTACTCTGGAAGAGGCTTAGGGCAGAGCAAGGCAACATAGGGTGCCCTAAGAGAGGTGGACCTGCTCTTCCCTAACTGCTCTGCCCTAAGCAGTTCAGGAGAGGCATGTTGAGGACATGTTTAGCATTGTCTAGGCCAGAGCAGTTACTCTGTATCCAGAGCCTTTTTCCAAGGCAGAAATGCCCTCTTCCAGCCCTCAGAGTTATACTACCTCAGGAGCAGGTATAGTAATGAGTAGACCAATAAGGATCCATGATAAGGCCCGAGTAAGAATGGCAGTGTTGACCAAAAATCTGAATTTTTGGCCAGCGTGGCTACAACCCCTGCCTCTCAACCTCAGGATATGGAACAACTACGGCTGTCCACAAACCTCAGGATACAGCAGGCCACTCCAAGAAGCCCCTTGTATTCACTGTAGAATGTACTGGCATCTCATCGGGGACTCCTTATAAGGCAGACACCCAATGGCATCACAAAACTGGTGCAGCTGGTGTGGGCTGCACTGGGTGACGTACTCCATATGGGGTGATGCGCCGGAGTAGTTTGACTGTCCTTTGGCAGGCCCAGGGCATCAGCACACCCATTCAGTCCTGCTCCAAGGTGGATCAGCAGCCAGAAGCTGCCACTTGTCCTCGGAACTGGCCTGAACGGCCATCTGAGGTGCACTGCGCAGAAACACACTGAGCATGCCAAACAGCTTCAGAGGAGACTTCCTCAGAGCGGAGGAAGTCTGCGTCTTGGCACAGCCATTCGGCCTCGCTCAGGAGGCGGAGTGGCAGCCGAATGGCTTCAGAAGAGTACTGCACAGGCACTAACTCTGACACCTGCACAGTCTCCTCTGAAGCCAAAAGGCTTCAGAAAAGTACTACGCAAATGTCAGAGATGGTGCCTGCGCAGTACTCTTTCTATAGCCAGTTGGCTTCAGAAACAACTGTGCAGGTGCCAACTTTGGCGACTGTGCAGTCCAGGTAGGGGGTTCGCGCATCCCAGGGGTGACGCACAGACTTCCGCACTGGGTGATGTGCAGAGTTGTGTCACCACTGTAGGCACCACAGCTGATCCTTGTTCAGTGTGATCTGAGGGGGGTCTCCTCAGGAGCAAGTCCTTTCCAATTGTCAATAACATAGCATGCTCTGGAGCAGTTAGGGCAGCCCAGGCTTCCTGACTCTCTGGATGCAGCATAACTTTCTGCTTTGGATACAGAATAATTAGGAGAGAGCAGTTAGGGCAGAGCAGGCTGAACTTGCTCTGGATTGTGCCCTTAGCTGGCATTCAAAGATGGAACCTCCTGATCTCTGCATCGGTACCCTCTGTGCAACCCAATCAATGCCCAGAAGTCGAAGAAGGGAAGGAGTAATATTCAGCCACATTGCACTCCAATCCACCACAACTGTGTTCCCACCTATGGCCGTCCAAAAGTTGTTCATGATGTCTTACAAAACCAAAACAAATTTTGGACAAGAGAAATGTGTGCATGCACTATGCAAAGTGAAGCTGCTTTTAGCCCACTTAAATACTGTCTCTCTCCAGCCTCCCTTTTTGTTCTGTCAGACGGTATTTGCATTTATTATTATACTGAATAAGCAGCATGAGTTGGTGTTTTGTATCAGCACAAAACATCCGCAAACATTGTCTTTATAAATATAGGACCAAAACAGTTTCAGCCATTAATAAGAGCAGAGCACATAATTAAAGCCTAACATTTTGCTTCAAAAGACAATATTGCTGCATTCATTATGATAGGAAACAGGTCAAAAATATCTGTCTCTTTCTCAGATCCACTTCCACTGAGACTTAGTGGCTAACAAAACAATTAAATAGAAGCTTATATCTTACCCATACAACTTTCTGGAATTTTCATTATTTTGGCAGCGTGATCTTGAATAACAAGACATTAAAATAATGAACATACAGTGAAGATTGGGAAAAGGATGTTAATATATTAACAAACAAATCAACTTGCTGTGCCTTGTCAATAGTCAAGAAACTGATGGTGTGCTTTGACAATTTTAGCCTCTTGTCAGTGTGCTGTGAAATGAAAAAGGTTGAAAATTGCTGGGTTAAAATTATAGGCACTCTATCCTGCTTTGTATCTGGTAATCCAATCTAGGCAAGCATCTTTCCCAACCCTTTTTTATTTAGATATTCTGAAGATCCTGGACCTGGACCTTTTGCACACATGTTTTCTACTGTTGAGTTGCAGCACTATCTTCAAAATACAACCTTGCCCAAGCCACAGACCCCTACAGAAACAAGCAAAACAACTTGCTAAGTATGCCCTCCTCTCTTCCTTGATTCCCCCGTTTATAAATGTGGATAACAAAACCATGTTTATGCATGTTACCACATAACAAAACAATGATTTATCTCAGGCACTCACCTTAGATACAGGAGCAGGTGTGAGCTTCGGGAAGCACATCCTTCCTTTTACCTTTACAATGGGGGTACAGAATCCTAATATGGGGAAACTGGCATTTGATCAGACCATGATTAATTAACAAACCAGTATCAGATGTGCCCTTTAATTTTTATTTTATTTTTTTCATTGGTGGCAGCTGCAGAAGCTTCTTGATCAGCACCTTGGACATAATCCATAGTTCTACAAGACCAGTTGTGTGCAGCCAATTGAGCTTTGACTTTTTCCCCCCTCCAGTGACATTTGAGCGACTACTTCTAAAACACATTGATATTTGAAAACCAGATTGTGAGATATCATGGAAGCCTGTTTTTAGGATCAGTGGAAACATCAGAATTGCCTCTGGGCCCTTACAATTTAGGCACAGCTCAGCTCTCTGGATTGTAGCCCTTGTCAAATTTATTCAGATTGCTTGCTTCAGTTCATTTCAATCCATTTTTTCATCATTTAAGCAAAAAAGCACATTGTTCCATTGTTGCAAATAAAACATGAATTGCACTTTTTAGTACTCACAGAAATCAAAGAAGAATGTATTTTTTTTCAAAATTTTGTTTCAGATAAATTGATTTCCATATAGTTGCAGTTGAGAAACTGTGAACACAAACCATTGTTTATATTGAAGGCATATAATGAAGCAGTTAAAATGCACAGTTGAGGAAGGAAGCCTGCAGGAAAATACTTAATTCTTTGGTCACAAAAAAATCACAAAAAAATCCTGTGATATTTTTTGGGGAGAAGTGAGGTGTCCAGACTCATACCAAACGCATTTGAAACGCTAAGGAGACAAGGAATATGCTTGGGGTTGCAATTTGGAGTGAGGAATGTTGGAAGGGAACTGATAGGAGATGCCAACCACAATACTCTGCCCATTTCTCACTGCTCCCTGTCGTGTCTCTCGGCCTCCTACACACACATGCGCTAACACATACCTATGTTCTGAAATTGGACAATTCTAAAATATGTTCTACTTCAATTGAAAGAGCTGCATTCTGGAAGTTCTACAATGTTTTCATGGGACAGGCTGGTGCGAAAATCTGTTGGCATGAAAATTTAATCAGCAAAACAAGGTGTGTTATATCTTTATTCTCTACTTATTCACATTTTTGCACAACAAACCATTTCTTGCAATCTTGTTGAATCCCGTGATGAATTTTCTACCAAGAGTCATTTAAAATTGGGAAACAAAAGGAAATACATCTGCACAAAAATAAATAGATGACTAGATGGCTTCAAGGCTATTTATGATGGAGTCTGAATTGCCAATGACAAACCAGGAAAGGGATTTTTGTGTCATTGTGTATAGCTCAATTAAATGCAAGGCAAATTCCTTAACTATTAAGAATAATTAGGAATGGAATCAAGCTATCTTCTCAATTCTATCTACAGTATTTTTATACTGCTTTTCAACTAAAAAAGTTCACAAAGCGGTTTACAAATACTGTAGATAGATAGAATTGAGAAGAAGACTGCCAATAGCATGTTGCTTCTATATAAATCTACTAGCAAAAACGTACCCGCATTGTGGGACTAAAATGCCCTCATAAGCCATCCGCCCACTGCACATCAACCCTCCATGTGCATCAACGCTCCCCCACTGTGTATCATCCCCCTATGTGCATCAACCACTCATGTGCAATACCCTCCCATGTGCATCAATGCCCCATATGCACCACCCTCCCATGCCCACCACCCCCATGAGCACCAACTCCCCATGTGCACCACCCCCATGAGAACCAATTCCCCATGCACACCATCCCCCATGTGCATCAACACCCCCACTGTGTATCAGCTCCCATGCGCAATACCCTCCCATGCGCATCAACCTCCATGTGCACCATCCCCCCATGCGCACCACCCTTCCATGCATACCAGCACCCCATGTGGACCATCTTCCCATGGGCACCAACACCCCATGCACATCGACAACCCCTGCTGTGTATCATCCCCCATGTGCACCAACCCTCCATGCACACCAACCCTCCATGTGCACCAACACCCCATGTGTATCACCCTCCCATGCACACTATCCCCCCATGCACATCATTCCCCCATGCACAATACCCTCCCATGCACAATACCCTCCCATGCGTATCAAACTGAGCAGTATTGAGGACCACTCTTCTGATCCCCTTGTTTTCTACTAATTGGATTTAAATTTTTAAAGAAACTTCAAGATGTCCAGTGTATTCCTTGTTCCTTCACTGAAGTGTTAGGGACCACCTGATGGTTGCTCCAAATATCTCTTGCTCCAGCAGGTTTCACCTGGAATCAGTGCTTTTATTCTAGAAATAAAGATGACGGTATTCATCATGAAAATGATATAAAGGTGGGGGTATGCACCACAAGGGTGTTAATGGTAATCATAGGCATGTCTGTTTGGGGGCGACATAGATGCCGGTGCTCTGTACCAGTGAATACAACCTCAAACAGACCCCTGTCTGGAATTCATCCTTGTTGGAGATCTGCTAAAATAATATGCTAGCCCTGATTCTCCCTCCCACACCAATTCCGTGAAACTTGTTATAGCCTGTTAAGTTTCCATTCCTGTAAGTGCTTTCATTGATTTGTCATTATTGGAGACAACACTTATTAATATTTTAAACAAATTACTGCTTGCCTTCATTGAACATAATATAGTATTGACACTTTGCACCTACGTTGCTCCTGCATTTAGCCATTTTGTTTATTACTTTGAGTGAAAATGCATATTAGTACTTTATTAAAGTTCATTTACAACCTGCCCCACCGTGGAGGCTGGCCACAGCAACAGTGGATTAAAAAGCAAACGTACCGTAAGTTAGATATTGTTCATTTTGCTTTTTAATCCAATTAAAGAGAGCTGTGGAAAATGGAAATACTTCATCCCCCATGACTTCATCCCCATGTTCTTTGCAGTTCACATATATATTCACATACATTTGTTCTCGTACAAATACTTTTTAAAACTTCTGAAAGACCCATGAGCTTGTAGGAAGAAGGG
Source organism: Cryptoblepharus egeriae (assembly GCA_030015325.1). NCBI lineage: Eukaryota > Metazoa > Chordata > Lepidosauria > Squamata > Scincidae > Cryptoblepharus > Cryptoblepharus egeriae. The sequence continues at coordinate 175,053,096 of JAREYC010000003.1, read as the reverse complement.
AGTGCTTCGAGGACCCTAGGATGATGGACCTTTCCTCTCCTAGGAAGAAAATTACAACAAAGATTAGATTAGACTCAGCCAGTTGGCCAGAGTAAGAGCAACTGCTAGAAGTAGAACTTACTTATTGGACAGGTTAGAGACCAGAGCATCATCCAAAAGTGAAAACTGTTGAAAAGTGAAACTCAAATCTTTTTCAATAACATAAATATATTAACACACAGTCAAAATACATAACAAATTACAGTAAAATAAACAAAGGCATGTGTGGACAATAAATATCCTACATATTTGAATGATGGTTATACCTATCCCTTGTTATCCATTAGGGTTCTGTTCTGGAACCTTCCATGGATTTAAAAAAATCCATGTATAAAGAAAAAAAATCCATGTATAAAGAAAAATCCATGTATAAAAAAATCCATGTATAAAGAAAAAATCCATGTATAAAGTAAAAAAAAATCCATGTATAAAGAAAACAGGTTGAAAGAGCCACTTCCAGGTTTCTTACTCCTCTATTGCACCTAATTGAATAAGGTAGTGTCTCAGTATCTGTAGGGGTTTGATTCTGGGAATGAAAAATAGCATGATTGCTTGCATGACTGTCTCTCTACACACAGTAGAAAAGTAGTTTGTTAAACTATAATTTGCAGTGATATAAAAAAATCAGTGTATTAAAAAATTAGTGTATAACAAGTTTGGATCTGTATTTACTGAAGAATGTCATAAGGAAATGCCAAAAACAGTGCAACCACTATATCCCATGCAAATCAATATCAGAGATGACAAATTTAGCTTTTAGACCAGCAGAGCGAGATTGAAAGTGTGAAGCATGAGTTGAATGAATGAGTTCTGGGTATAACTGAAAGGTGTTGTAAGTGTAGAACCATCAGAAAGTGGGAGATGCATGCCTTCTCTTATTGCCAGAAAAAAATTATGTTCCAATTGACTGTAGACCTTTGATACAGCCTAGGCTTGACCGCAGAGAAGTTGCACCACTTCCCTCAAGCCAGAACATCAACAAGTGGTCCTTGAGTTATGGAGGATGGTGGTAAATGAAATTTGCAAGCCCTATCCATGACTCCTCTCAACTTTAGTCAAATTAAAATTCCTTGGTTGTATTGGCTCTGTTCCTAGGGTGGAACTGTAGTAATGAACTGTACAGCAGTCTTCCTCTACTAGTGGACAGTTTATTACTATAGTTGACAGTTGCCCTAAAACCAGAACCTGGAAGAATTTTTCAGCTATTTTCAAACTGCCACAACACAGCTGCGGACATTATGTGTCACATCAGTGACTGGTTGAAAATCACTGAAAGTGTGCTTGGCCTCCTTAGCATTTTTAATGTAATTCTAAAGGGAAGGATCAGCCCGAAATAGAAATGCTTAATCAAAACCCCCTACTTTGCTTTGGTGTCATCAATCTGGTCTTTTTCTGCCTTTTTAAATCCACCCTTCTTGTGTGGCTGGTCTTTTTCATTTGTCAGCCCAAGGCCAGGGGCTTTCATTTTCATTTATGTGCAGTGGCTGCTGCCAGCACTGTATTGAATTTTTGATTGAGGAATGCCACTTGGGGAGAAAAAAACTTTGCCTGAAAAAGGGGCAAAAACATAATTAACAACTGCGGGCAGGCTATGGCTCACTGGCAGAGCATATAGATTCCATCCATATAGCCCTGGGTTCTGCTTCTTGTTAAAGGCTCTCAGATAGCAGAAGTTAGAAAAACCTGAGAACTTGAGAAGAACATAAGAGTTCTGCTGAATCAGGTCCAGCATCTGGTTTGGCACAGTGGTCAATTAGATGCAGCTGACAAGCACAAAACGTGGATACCCCTGCTTACTGGTCAAGAGACACTCTTTCAAGTGGGTGTTCCTCTTTTCTTTAGCAGGGGCAGAGTAACTGGCCCTCCACACCCCAGCAATGTCTGTTCTCGTGGCTTCTGCTGGTGTTCTTTTTTGCACTTTAGATTGTGAGCCCTTTTGAGACAGGGACCCATTAGCTATTAATTAGCTATTCATTTTTTCATTTTCTTGTAAACCGCTTTGTGAACTTTTCAGTTGAAAAGCGGTATATAAATACTGTAGATGTAGATATCAAGGCAATATCAAGACTATTCCTTCCCAGCACCTATTCAGATGTACATATTACAAACCTTGAGGTGCATATGGTGGGGGGGATGGCAACCTATATCAACAGCTATACAGCTGCTGCAAGTCCTTGCTAGCTTTAAAGTGGATCTGGGATGGTAAGGATTTGGCAGGCGCCTTCACTGCTGAACCTGCCCCCTTCCTGGGCCCAATCCACCGTCTTCTCCCCGTTACTCCATCCCACCATCTCCCTGCCTCACTTCTGGTGCAAACTTATCAGTAGCAAAAGGCATCCCTCTCCATTTTTCTTTGTTGTTATGCAAATCTGCCCCCTCTGCTTGTGGAAACGCTCATCTTCGTGGTTTAAAAGACACTTAGGATTGGGCCATATCTTCTGCAGCTAAATCTATATCTAGTCCCAGCTGGAATTCTTCCCTGCTGGGCTGTGCAGAACCTACAAAGTTGAAATTACAGTGTTTTGCCTTCAAGATCGCTCCTGACTGCCAAGTGATGCTGAATTTATCTGCAAGAACCAGGGAGCAGGTGGGACGATATTTCTGTTTCATCATTCAAAGGACAGAGTAAGATAGCCCTCAAGCAAGAGAAAGTAATGAAAGAGGGATTAACATTTGGCTTCTGGAGCTAAATCTTCAAGGAGCACAGATTGGTTCATTTATTCAAGAAATCACATGCCAATTTAATAAGCGATCTATCTGGGGAAAGTTTTCTTTAAAAGGTGTTTTAAAACTCTCTGCTTGGCACCTAGAATGGTGCTGATGTTAGTTGACCATTTCAGGTCTTGGGAGACTACAGAGCCCAAAAACTTGAAGGACTCCACCACTGAAACCACATTACCACAGATGGAAAGTGGAAGTAGCATAGGGGGGTGCTTCCTAAAGTCTACCCTCATTTCCACAGTTTTTTGTGAATTAAGCTCCATGTGGTTCCTACTGCACCACAGAACCAGTTGATCAACCTCCTGTCTGTATGCAGATTCATCACCATCACGGATAACGCCAATGACCGTTGTGTCATCTGCAAACTTCAAAATTTTAACAGAGGGGTCCGAAGAGGTGCAGTCGTTTGTATAAAGGGAGAAAAGCAACGGGGAGAGCACACACCCTTGAGGAGCTCCTGTGCTGATAGTTCGAGTACTAGATGTAATTTTCCCCAATCTCACCTGCTGCTTCCTGTCCGTCAGAAAGCTAAGTATCCACTGACGGATAGGAGCAGATACATTAAGGTGGATCAGTTTAGAATAGAGGATTGATGGAACAATAGTGTTGAACGCTGAGCTGAAGTCCACAAAAAGAACCCGTACATATGTCCCCAAAAAATCCAATGTTGCAGGATACAGTGTAATGACATATTTACAGTGTCATCCATGACTCTTTATGACCCCATGGACTGCAGCATGCCAGGACACCCTATGCTCCACTAGCTTCTCATTTCTTCTATGGGATTCTTGTCCTCACTAATAAACAATATGGTCATCTAAATTAAATTCACCTGTCCATTTTTGTTCACAATTCCCAAGATGTCGATGTTCAGTCTTGCCATCTCCTGTTTGATCACATCCAACTTACCTTGATTCATAGATATGACATTCCACGTTCCTATGCAGAGTTGCTCTTTAAAGCACTGGACTTTCCTTTCACTTCCAGACATATCCAGATCTGGGCGTCCTTTTGGCTTTGGTCCAGCTCCTTCACTCTTTCTGTAACTACTTATAATTGCCCTCTGTTCTTCCCCAGTAGGTTATTGCAAGATTCAGCCCATCAAAAGTCAAGAGTCCAATCCCCACCCCCACCCCGTGCTGCAATGGTATCAAAATGCCATGGCAGTCTCATCTGAGTAAGACAGTTATTTTCAATTTTCATCTCATAGGACACTGACGAGGCACTGAAATGGTCAAGGTACACCATATTTTTTTTTTACCATTAAAAAGGCACACCATGCCTTGGATCTGAGATGGCCTATTAAAAACAGTTTTATTTCAGAGATCCTTTGAGGCCTCATAACAGCTGCGTTTGAAATGGTCTTTTATCTGGTATTTTTATTGCTCACTGAATATTTGATACTGTTTTAACTGTATTTTATTGTTTTAATAATATTTCAAATTGATTTTTAATTTTTTAAAAAATTATCCTTTTTATTTGTTGTTAGCCACGTTCAGTGCCTTTCAGGGTGAAAAGTGGTGTACACCTTAAGTAAATAAATAAATAAACACACAAACAAACCAATAAACAAGCCTCCCCAAATTCCTACAGCATACCTACAGACCATCTGCACACACAAGTGTGCCATGGCACAGTGGTTGAAAATTGCTGGAGTATGGGAACAATTCTGGAAGTCCCAAACTGAGGTCACTTCTTGAACCACATAAGAGTTGAACGCCAGTGTCAATCCTTTCCCAACATTTGGCTTCTGCTTTATTCCTTGAGCTTCTGCATCTCCATGTGACCATTACACATGGAGAAGATCATTTCTGATCTGGTCTTCTGCTGGTGCATCTCAGTCTCCTTCACTTCTATCCAGATGTCTGATGTCAAACTGCAATCCTAAGCATGTCTACTCAGAAATAAGTCCCACTGTGTTCAATAGTACTTACTCCCAGGAAAGTGTGGTTAGGATTGCAGCCATAATCATTTACCTCTGCCCACTCCCACCTTCCCCAATTCCCACTTCACACCAGGCTTATCAGCTCCAACAAACATGATTACTGGCACGAATTGGAAGCTTATAGCCTTCCCACTACTGTGTGCAGTCTATGGGAGATGGCTTACATGATTTCAACATAAAACACCAAATATACTCCAAAACATGAAAAACACAATTAATACTAACACATGATAAACAACAAATAAAAGTATAACAGACCAGAAAAAATATGAAATATAATACATAAAAACAGCATATATCCCTAAAAACAAATCAGAGCTATTGTTTCCATTTAATATCCAGGATATAGTTCTCAATACAGTGCTAAATTCCACCCATTTCCTGGAAAGCTAAACAAACACAATATGGGGTGTTATTTCCAAAATTTCTGTGTAAATTTATTTTAAGAATATTAATTACAAGTTAAATTTGATATTAGCGACCATAGAAGCAAATTGCATTCATTCATAATCCAATTTTAGGGGTCTGAAAATGATGGTTTTTACCAGGGTTGTTAAAATAATGCTGCAATATGCAGAAGTTTTAGGTTGACTTGACATGAGTCAAAGGTAAAATATACAGGCTTTTTTGTAGGAGGTCAGACTATTAATAGTAGAAAGAGTACGGTAAGCAACATGTGCATGAGAAGCCTGCTGTTTGGAAAAATTCTTTAAAATATATGCGGCCCAGCTGTTCTAACACAACAGAGCCAGCCCACAGCAATGCAGCAACACCTAGTGGTTCCAAAAAGCAACAACAATAATAATACAAAAGTTTTTGCAGATGGACACAATTTCTTTGCAAAGAGATTGTGCAAAATAACCTGGAGGGAACTTTGGCATCATTCAGAGAACATCCAACAATCTATACTTCCACTACAATCTTGTGCATGTAGGAAGTAAGCTATATTTGCGTCCAGCGGACTTAGGCTGCAATCTTAAAGACACTTCCCCGGGAGCAAGACCCACTGACACAATGGGGCTTACTTTTGAGTAGACATGGTTAGACTTGTGCTCTAATGGTGCACTCTAAGCCTGTCTACTCAGAAGTAAGTCCAATGGGTTTTACTCCCAGGGAAGTGTCTTTAGGATTGCAAACTTAGGCTAAAGACACTTTCCTGGAAGTAAGACCCACTGAACACAGTGGAGCTTACTTTTGAGTAGACATGGTTAGGATTGTTCCCTTACTCCCAGGTAAGTGTGTATAATATTGCAGCCTTAATGAACTTACATTCTCACTTTCCTCTTTCAAGATCCTTGCATCTTCAGCATTAATACAATAGCTTACCACTGCAGTGAAGGAATAAAAGAGTTTAACCCTATCCCTAACCATATTTACTCAAATCTAATGCACTATCAAATCTAATGCAAACCCTGATTTTTTGAATTCGGCTGAAAAGGGTGAGCGTTAGATTTGAGTAAATACAGAAACTTCTAGTCTGGCAAACTCCTTTACTATTTAGATCCGGGCTTGGAGTGTGTGGAATACAACTGTACACTCACAAGGACAACCACTCTCACCTGCTTAGAACATATGCATGTTACTTGCACATGGAGAAGTAACAAGGGCAAGAGACCATTCATATGTTACATACAGAAACATACACACCTTCTATCAAAGTGACACCCATGTATAATGCACCCAAGGCCAGAGTTAGGTGCAAGAATCCCTACCTGGGGCGCAGAGCCAGGGATGACCTTTCAGATATTCTTAATATTCAAAACAGTTCCACAGTTTAGTTTTTGTTTTTATTTGTTTATATGTGATATGAATAAACACAAGTTTTTGGATTTCTGCACAAATATATCCCACATGCCATTTCTGCATCAGTTCTAAAACAGACTATCAATGAAATTAAAATTAGGACTGGCCTTGCACATGGTGTTATATTGTGCGAATCCTCCCTCCTTTCTGTTGTTCTTTATTTAATTCACAGTATAGCCAAATGCTGCAATCCCTAAGAACACTTTCCTGGAAGTAAGACCCATTGAACACAATAGGATTTACTTTTGAGTAGACAGAGTTAGGATTGAGCTGATATTCAATTTTTTTCCTGATTAGCACATTCAAAACAAGAGGTTTCTAAATAACAACTGCTACATTAATAGCTCAACTAAAACTGCAATCCTATTCACACTTCCTTGGGAGAATTCCCATTGTAGACAATTGCACTTACTCCTTACACCTTGGATAGGATTGGACTCCAAGGCTGCAACACCACCAAGTGCTGGTGTTGTCTGCATCTTCCTGGCTTGCAAGAGACGCAGGAGGAGAGACCATCCTTGGACCTGTTGCAGGAGGTGGCGTAGCTAGAGGGGGGTCCAGGAACTCAGTTTTCCAGGGAGCCTCTCTTCAGTGTGCAAGTTGTCCTTACCTTTGGGAACTATTCCAAGCTGGGGGAGAAATGGGGCTTACTCCCAAGTAAGTGTGCCTAAGATTACAGCCTTGTAGCACAAACCAGTCTACTCAGAAGTCCCATTATAGTCAACGGAGCTTACTCCCAGGTAAGTGTCTATAAGATTGCAGCTTTAGATTAGAGTCCAATACTGTGTAATTCTATTAAAAAATAAGTCCCATTGAAGCCAGTGGGCTTACTCCCTGGTAAATATGCGTAAGATTACAGCCCGAACCTATGCAAGTCTACTCAGAAGTAGGTCCCAATATAGTCAATAGGGTTTACTCCTTGGGATAGATGATTGCACGCTTGGAGCCCTTGTTGTCCAAACCTATACCAGTCTACTCAGAAGTAAATCCCATTGTAATAAATAGGGCTTACTCCCTGGTAAACGTGCATAAGATTACAGCCTTGGAGCCTAATCTTAGGCAGGTCTACTCAGGAGTAAGTGCAATTGTTTACAATGGGGTTTACTCCCAGGAAAGTGTGGGAGCTTCCTCCAGTGGCATAGCCAGAGGGGGCGGAGCAGGCAGTCTAATAGGGAGCACCTCCCTTTGGAGCCATTCCAGACCATGAGTCGGTTTTACTCCCCCCAACTGGAAGGGGATGGACCCCTTGCAGGCTTGCACACTCCCTCCCAGGCTGGCTGCTGCGCCCCCTCTAGCTACGCCACCAGCCCCTTCCCTCCTCTTGCCGGGCCCCCCATGCCCAGCTCCTGGGGACCGCAGTCTCCCCCTGCCCAAGGATCAACCTGGGGGGGCCGCCCCATCCTCTCTAGTCCTCTGCTGCTGCGGGAGCAGCGCTTCAGCTCCGGCTTCTCTGCACCTGCTCCGCCCCATCCAGGAGCACCGAGGAGCCGCTGCTGCCTCCAGTGAACAGCTCTCCTTGCTGGAGGAGGAGAACCTTCCCCAGGCAGCCATCCTCTGCAAGACGCCAACTTCCCAGCCAAGTTTCTGGACAACTTTTCCCCGTGGCAGGAGCATCCTCCAACATCCCTGGACCATCCCTCTTGGACCTTCTCCCTGGACCGTCCACCCATCCATCCCTGGACCATCCATCGCTGCACCATCTCCCTGAACCATCCATCCCTCATCCCTGAACCATCTCTGGACCAGTCTATTTGGACCATCCATCCCTGAACCATCTCTGGAGCATCCATCCCTGGACCATCTCTACACCATCTTCCTGGACCATCCAACCTTGGACCATCCCTGAACCATCCATCCCTCATCCCTGAACTATCTCTGGACCAGTCTACTTGGACAATCCATCTCTGGAGCATCCATACCTGGATCATCTCTACACCATCTTCCTGGACCATCCATCCTTGAACCATCCCTGGACCATCCATCCCTCATCCCTGGATCATCTCCCTAGACCATCCATCCCTGGACTATCTCTGCACCATCCCTGGACCATCCATACATCCCTGGACTGTCCCTGAACCATCTCCCAACCAACAGGTAGGTTGACTTCCTAACCTGGGGCTCCTTTTCCTCTGCAAGGTCATTGAAGGGTGGCTTCCAGGATGTGGGGCAGGAAAAGCTGGTAGGAGTCCTTCAGAGCTACCATTGATTGAAGGCTTTGGAGTTAATCCAAATTCATGGAGTTAGGCTTGTAACGCCTTCCTGGGAGTCAGTCCCATTGAACACAGTAGGGCTTACTTCTCGGTAGACCTGTCTAGGAATGGGCTGCTAATTCAAATTAATGGTGTGTTGGTGTGTAAGGCTGCAATCCTATCTTCATTTACCAGGGAATAAGCCCCCTTGAATTGAATGGGGCTTATTTCTGATAGATATGCATAGTCAGTTAATTAATTAATTATTAATTAATTAATTATTAGTTAATAGTTAGTCATAAATATCATTAGTTAATAGTTAATTATTATTTATTATTCCCCCATGAAATTCTTCAGTTTCTTACTTCAGTTGATGATGGTCCTGAGCCACTCACCCCTCTTTCTCCCCAACCCCCAGTTCCAACCAGTGGCGTAGCTGGGAGAGGGTGCAAAGTGCTTAGTTGTTCAGGGAGCCTCATCGCTTATCCCTTCAGTTGGCTTCCCTGGTCCAGAATGGCTCTAAAAGGGGGGGGGGCCTTTGCATGCCCCAGTGATGCTCCTGCAAAATGTACTGCTTTGCACACCCCTAACTATGCCACCAGCTCCAAATCCTGGAAGTTGCAGTCCTGGAACTGCAGCAGAATGCAGTCTGGCAATGAGGAGGGCAGTTCTCTCTCTTTCAGTTCACTCCTAGGCATGTCTACTTGGAAGAAAGTCCCATTATAATCAACAGGGCTTACTCCCAGGTAAGTGTGGATAGGATTGCAGCCAGAGATCTATGCTTATCTATTCAAAAAGTAGTTTCAAGTAGTTTTCACTGTGTTCAGTAGAACTTACTCCCAGTGATGGGATTCAACAAAATTAACCGGTTCTATGCCCATCTGCCAGCCACTTTTAAATGGCTATTTTTAAACTTTATATGTCCTATCTCTCGTTAACAATCGGTTCTCTAGAGTAGGTGCAAACCTGCTGGAGCCCACCACTGCTTACTCCAAGGGAAAGTGTGCCTAGGATAGCTCTGGTACATGGAACAAAGCAGGTGGGAAGGTCGAGATTTGCCTTCACTGCAAGAAAGTGTAAATATGGGGAGATACTGTAAATGATTAAAGACCTCTTTTCTGGTTATTAATAATTATTTCTTTCTAGATCTTCTTTATTAAAAAAAAGTTTGGTAAACTAATTGGGTCCAGATTGAGTTTCATTTTTAAAAGTGGGTCCTTTTCTAAACCATTTGGGAACCACTAGCCTTACTGTAAAGGAAAATTCTGTTTCTACGATAGTAAGCAGGAGGGGCTGCAATGCTTTTGGTGAGCTGATGAACTTTTTCTCTTGTCTAACTGCTTTGGAAGCGTTGTGTGTTCCTCCTTGTATGTGTTCATCATGTCACTGCTGATCATTATGAGAGTCATTGCGGAATACAATGTTGATATCAGACTTCCCAGAATGGCAAGGGGGAAAGCAACCAGCTGTTTATTGATAAAAGTCCATAAAAAACATTCTATGCAACTAAAACTTGGACCAGCATCAAATTTATGATGCATGTTCACTTCCCCAGGCTATTGGACACCATCACATTCAATCCTAATTAGCAGTTGCAATGAGATAATTAAAGATATGAACATTGTAGTGGGCTGACAGTAGTCCTTTATCACAAACAGCCTTGTCACTTTGTGGGTATAAATCTGCCAAATCTGAAATTGAGGTTGTTTGGGGGGGACAGAGACATGGAGAGAATTAATCTGTATCTTCCTGCGGTGAAGGTTTGTATATGTCATTTACTGAAGAACATCCAGTGCCGGATTTACACATAAGCTAAACAAGCTATAGCTTAGGGCCCCACTCTCTTGGGGGACCCCCAAAACATTTAAAGGAAAAAAAACTGGACGTACATATCAATAACTTTGATAAAATACATATTTTGTTATGTGCAAATGGCTTTAGGTACCTATTAGGTCCGTAAATTAACATATAGCATATATTCAACACAAAAAACAGCGACAATTTGTTGTTGACAAAGGTCAGCTGGACATATAAAGGACCCCCTTACCTTCAATAGCTTAGGGCCTCATCAAACCAAAATCTGGCCCTGAGAAAATCCCTAGAACCTTTGACCCGTTCTGAAAAAAAAGAATTGGGGAGAATATATTTTAAACTGTATTTCTACATACATAGATCTAAAGCAGAGATTATGTGAGAACTGCAGTACACTTTTACTACATGTGGCAATAGCTTTTTTTGGAAAGGTCATTAGTTTTATCGGTACTTAAACTGCACTGGAACATACTTTACTGGGGGAAAGAATAATAAATTAGCAGTAAGGAGTTCCAGACATAGAAGTCTGCTCAGAATTTTTTGGCAAAGCTTGCAGATCACCATCTTTTATAGTACTGAATGTTATCTTCATCCAGGGAAGGACTCTAAATTGCCTGCTCTATAGAATGGTAGCAGAATCATTGACTGCACAGCAGAAGTCAAATGCGGAAGAGGAAATTTGGAAGGGGGGCAAACAGAAGTAGTCTTGTATAAGATGTCATTCTTCTCTCTTGCTTCTGGGGAAGGCAAATTTTCTAATCACTTTCTCTGATTCATTTGGTCTCAAGTTTTCTTTGAATTCTTGATAACAGACCAACCACCAGATTTCCTGAAGCATGATTTGCCTTCTCCCCACATGAGTTGCTTAGCAGATCTGTAGCCTAATCTTATGCATGTTTACTCAGACGTAAGTCTCCTTACAAGTGAGGCTTATTCCCAAGTTGTATATTTCTCAGATCAGCAATCCTTAGTATAGTATCTATACAGCCGTAAAAAAGGAAAAAAAATTGACATTGTTCCAAGTAAGGACATAGTGGCGTAATGTACCATTGCCCCACCCCATTTATTTTTTTATATTTCAATGCTGTTTGTTTCATTGCGTTCTGCACGGAATTGCACATCATATTACGTATAATACAGTAAGATGGAATTACCGGTATTCAATAATACCAAGATTTTAAAAATTTTGTCAGTAGTGGTATCACCCCTGTGCCTGCATCACCTAGTGTGGCCATACACCCCTAGTGAAGCCATTGTGGATGCAATCCTAACCAACTTAGACCAGTGCACCTGTGTCCCCATTCCTGTGGAGATGTGGGGAGACTTTTCCAGTTCAAAGGATCTCAAGTAATAGGGGAGGAAAGATCTCTAACAGATTGTTTGGCTTCCATAGGGGTAGACACTACTGAGCTAACAGTGCAATCCTAAGCATGTCTACTCAGAAGTAAGTCCCATTGTGTTCAATAGCGCTTACTCTCAGGAAAGCACGGTTAGGATTGCAGACTAAATGGACCAATATTCAGTTTTGGTAAATGAACGCTTCCTGCGTTTATGTGGCCTGCCATCACTGCTTTGCCTAATCACAGGGTAACCAGATAATCACAGGGTGACCCGTGCCTAGACTCTGAACCATTGTAGAGAAGAGGGAATTGCAGGCATCCCCTTCTCATTTGACAGACCAGAGTCAACAATGGTGAAAAGTGGAAACACTTGAAAAGTGGATCCCATTTTTTAAACAAAATTTCTTTTACAAATGTTGCTTCCAATGTTTTTTTTTTTAGCTAGCTTGTGGAACAGATTGCCAAGGGAGGTGATGGACTCTCCTTCACTGGGGATCTTCAAGCAGAGGCTCGACGAGCACCTGTCGGGGATGCTCTAGGGGGATTTCCTGCTGCAGGCAGGAGGTTGGACTAGATGACCTACTAGGTCCCTTCCAACTCTATGATTCTATGATTCTAATAAATTACAAATGCCTTTTTCATCTTGGAAATTTTTGCATCTGCACAAAGATTTCTGCAAATCAATTATCATTCCTGGCTTCTATTCTATGGGAATATACCTGGAGCTAAAGAGTGTGCACACACACCCTCTCTCATGCACAAACCAAAACAGTCTGAATCATCATGTTACAAATTTCCCTTCTCCATGTTGATTTGCATGTATCTGGTCACTCTGCACCAAACACCAATCAGTGCACCAGTCAGCGAACATTTATTTGCAACTCCGATATTATAAGATTCATCAAATCTGGGTGGAAGATTCTCTTCTGCATTCTTCTCCTGACTGAGATTCAGAACCTGTGATTCATTTCCTTCCTTCTCACCCCCAGTGAACTTGTGTGAATGTGAAATTCAACAGGCATACATTATTCCTCTCTTACCTTTCCTTCCTTCCTTCCTTCACTTCTCTTCTGACACTTAAGGCCAAAGTAAGCAAAATGATAAAAACATTATTTTATTATCATGTCTTTAATAATCCTAATAGCATGTGGGGAGGAATTCACAACTGGGCTCCTTCCTAACCTTTTTCCTATTAGGTGAGGTGGAATTTTTGTCAGGAAAATGGCAGTGGGGAGAGGATTGAACTCCTCCACAATATACACCAGTACAGATTGATGTGCTAATACCATGTTCCTTTTTTATTAAATACATTGAAATATATTTTCCATCTCATTTGGCCCTTAGATTGTAAGCTGTTCTAGACAGGGACTTTCTTACTTGGAATAATAAGTTGTTGTTCTGCATCACCTGGCAGAGTATATAACTGGTGGAACAGACAGGAAAATGGCTGATTTGCTCTACCTGTGTGGTTACTGACAGTTTCTCATTAGCCACAAATATACAACTCCATTCTTCTTGACCCTGCCCCACACCAGGAGCTCATGATTCATTAAGTTTAAATGGCACTTAAATGGAACACTTGCTGTTCTGAGCAAAGGGCTCCCACGTAAAGGTCACATCCGCATCGGAGGTAGCGCCTTATTTTACAGATTCTGTCGTACTTCAGTTGCTGTGTGTCTATCTAGAATTGGCAGTGGTGCTGTTAAGGTTCATGTGAGTTGAATGTTCATAACATCAGCCTGATGCACAGTCATATGCTGGCATGGAGAATATACACAAATGAGGCACAGAGAGAAAGTTTTGTGCTCCACATAAAATATGAAGCGTGTCCAAGGATTGTTGGAGAATGCCCCCAAAATAACCAAAATCCTGTTTTATATAATTTCTGCATAGCATGCAAAACTTATTCTTACACTTATGGTGGTGTGTATGTGGTGATTCTGTAGAACCCAGAAGATTTCCAGAAAGTGGTCCACACCCCAAAATTTAGCTTTCTAATGAACTTGGGTGGAAATGTTAAAAAGCAACTTTCTTGCAACTTTTTCTTACTATCTATGATTGCAAAGATGCACTCTTAAACATTGTGAAATCTCACCCCAAAGAGAGTTTTTCTATGCTTTACTACCAAAAATAGTTTAAATTCTACAAAACTGATAAGCATTGCAGAACAAATTGTGCAAAATTAGAAAAATGATGCTGGTGTACTTTATTTGCATAATTCATATAGGTTGCAGAATTCCCTCTTGATATTGCACAGTTACCTTAATATAGAACTTATTGTGTGCATTTCATCACCAGGCTCTTAGCGTGAGGAAATGTAGTACATAAATTTTACAAATAAATATTATAACGAATGTTTACATACTGTTTTTCAATAGAGATGTTAACAAAGTGGCCTGCTTTTATTTTTATTTGTTTAAAGGAGTTAATGGATCATGTTTTCTAGAAGCTCAAATATAATAAAATAATAAAAGGTAATTTTTACTATTCCCGAATTTTTTTTTTTCTCCTCTTGCAGATACATGTAGCTGGAGTGCCAAAGTGATGTGAAGTTATCAACATGACTCTTTTACCTGGAGAAAATTCGGACTACGACTACAGTGCCCTGAGCTGTGCTTCTGATGCCTCCTTCAACCACCCTTTCTTTGCAGAAACAGAATCTCTCAAAGGAGTCTTCTATCAAAGAGCTAGACTCATTCAACCAGGAGAAGATCTCTGTGGAAGCATCCACCCAGAAGACCGAACACATCATATCATTATCAATGTAGGGGGCTTTAAATATTTGCTTCCATGGACCACTCTCGATGAGTTCCCCATGACCCGCTTGGGCCAGCTGAAATTCTGCAACAACTTTGATGACATTCTCAACATTTGTGACGATTATGATGTGACCTGCAATGAGTTCTTTTTTGACCGCAACCCTGGGGCGTTTAGGACCATCTTGACTTTTCTGCGGGCAGGGAAGCTGAGGCTCTTGAGGGAGATGTGTGCTCTTTCATTTCAGGAGGAGCTGCTTTACTGGGGCATTGAGGAAAATAATCTGGAATGGTGCTGTAAGAGGAGGTACCTGCAGAAGATGGAGGAATTTGCAGAACTGAATGAAACGGAGGACGATTTCACGGATAGCGAAAATGCATGTGAATCAGGAGAGCAGACAAAAGTGGGGCTTTGCATGAAAAAGTTACAAGACATGGTTGAGAGGCCTCAATCTGGGATCCCTGGGAAAGTCTTTGCCTGTTTATCAGTGCTGTTTGTAACTATCACTGCAGTCAACTTATCGATCAGCACGATGCCTGGCTTAAGAGAGGAGGAGGAGAGAGTAAGTTGACCTTAAGATGAGAGAACATAACTCTGTGGCACCTTGCAGCTAGCTGTCGGAGATAGTGGAGAACCACTGCCAATCAGATTTGATAATCCTAGGCTAAGGGTCCATCCTATTGCCCCATCGCATGCCCGCAGCCATAGTAGAATGTCACAAGTATACCATTAAGCAAATCCTCAAGCCTTGCTGCCAGGCTCCCAATGGTGCTGGCACAGCATGGAGAGGCACTGTGCCAGTGCCACAAAGGTGCCAATTTTCCACTGATCCATAATCCACAAGAACCAATGGGGGTATGTCCGGAGGTGGGCTGTAGAGGATGTGGTTTAGTCTGAAGGGAGGTGTTTCACCTTTTCACAGAGGATTCTTTTCTGCATCAGCTCAGTAGCTGGTGTAGAAGTTGTTGCCCCATTACAGGGTTTCGCTTTGCCAGGATGTGAACACAATCCTGAAAAATCAGGATTGTCCCTGTTTTTCAGGACATACGGCAACCTTAACCACAGGTGCCTGGTGCATGCAGGGATCCCACGGTAGCCATACTGGCATTGCAAAAGCCTTGCCACTACAGTAACTCAGGATTGGGCTGCAGGTGGGTCAGTAGTTTGACTCGGTATAAGGCAGCTTATACTATCACCCTTGTTAAGTAAAAGTTGTAGGCATGTCAGCTGACCAGTTTGTTCGGATTTGTTGCTTAAGTTTGTGTACCTCTGCCTATGACTGAAACAATAACAATACAATGAACCCGGGGGATACAATACAACAGGGAAGATCCATGATTCTTATTCCTCCCACACATTGGGGAGGGATGAGTACCACAAATATAAATCTATTATCCATGAACATAAATCCATGGATAATATAATCATTGGAAGGCCAGGATTGTGGCCTCACTTGAATGATGGGCTAAGATCTCCAGACACTGCATTGGTTTTGTAGCTTCTTCAGAAAACCTCCTGGATGCAACTAGAAGCTACTTTTAAGTCATGTCTGGGAGGCCTTTTGAGGTCAGGAAGGCCTGCAGCCCACTCCATGGGCCAACTTTGGCCTCAAAGCACCTCCTGAATGCAACCAGAAGTAGCGTCTAGTACAGTGATGGGATTCAAAGAAATTAACAACTGGTTCTCTGCCCATCTGGCAGCCACTTTTAAATGGCTATTTTTAAACTTTATATGTTCTATCTCCCGTCAACAACCGGTTCTATAGAGTAGGTGCAAACCTGCTGGAGCCAACCACTGGTCTAGTGACATCTGGGAGTGACGTCCCTATGTGACATTGGCTTGGCTTTTGTGGATGCTCAAATTCTCAGATGCTGAACCCATGAATAAGGAGGATCCACTATGCTTTTGAAAGAAAAAACTGTTTCTTGCATTAAGCTTGTATAGTTCAGCTATTATAGCTGTGTGATTAAGCTTTTGTCTACAGATACCTGGGGACCCAAGTCCAATCATGTATTATACTACAGAAAATTAGTCATACAACCAGCTTCCCATAGCTACTCATAAATCAAAGGAAGCAAGTTATGAGTAAGGTTGGGGTTAGTTACAGTTAGAGGCAACGAACAACCACCTGTCCATGTCTTTACAACCTTCACATACTGGGTTTTTTAATTGGCTGCTATCTGGCTTGTAGTCATCTGTTTCCATCATTGCTCCCAGCAGAACAAAAGTTAAATCACATTAAAGTTTAATTATAATGAGTAACTACTCCTTTTTTTAAGGTTAACGTGATCGAAGCCAAGAGGCAGTTATAAAAATCTGTGAGTTTGAAAAAAATGTAAACTGTTAAGGAAACTAGCTGAACCTGTCCTTGCAAATTTTTGCAGAAAATTTCTTGATGGAGGCTGCATGTACATGTTAGAAACCTCCATTTCAGAGAATGGTCTGGGAGCATGTGATGGTACTGCATTGCTGAAGCTAAGCAAATAAGAACTTAATCCATCCTTGGGTTGGAAAGACACTGAGACTGCTATGTAACAGTGGGATATGAACACAGTCATCCTGTATCTTGCATGAGATAGATTCATGTGACTTCAAAAATACATGCTCATAAAAAGACACAGCTCTGTGGGGCAGACAGAGTCAGGTACTCCCAGATGGCACTTCTGGGGTTAGATGAAGCCTGTCTACTGGCCTAACCCTGCCAGTAGTGGTGCATAAGGATCTTATGGCACTTTTGCACCACTCCCAGGCCAGCACTGGACTTGTGTCAGGACTTATGTCAACCAAACAGGAGGTTAGGATCACAGCGTCCGTGTGTGGGGATGGGGAGGGTCCACCACATACAGCATGCAATTTTGGTTTTACATGCAATTTTGGCTTTATATTTATGTTTTGGCTGATCTTGGAACGTAACCCTCATGTGAAATACAGGCTGACTATAATTTTTTTAATTCCAATTTAGTACAAGGAGATTTTAGCATTTGTTGCCAAAGCATTTCCACATTCAGCATTATCAAGTTAGGACTATTAAAAAACTTACAACTGGGGAAGGGGAAAATTGAAATGTTTCAAGAGGAAAAAGCACGGTATACCGGTAATTGTGATGGATTTAGGCTTGCCTAATGTATAGGCTTTAGTGCAGTGATTTTCAACCAGTGTGCAGCAGATGGTCCTCAGGTGTGCTGCGGGAATTTGGGGATTGACATCCGTTAATAGGAAAATTGGGGGATTTGAACAGCCTGGTGTGCCTTGTCAATAGTAAAAACAATTGATGGTGTGCCTTGACAATTTCAGTGCCTTGTTAAGCGTGCCATGAGATTGAAAAGGTTGAAAATCACTGCTTTAGTGGGTATAACATGAATAGGCAGATCTTGTTTCTTCAGCAGAAGCAGCAATGCCCATTAGTTGACTTTGCTATGTGTTTCATCCCTGAAAGTGAACATTTTGGCATTCTTTAGTGTCACACTAATTTAAAAAAACAAACAAACAACCCAGAGGTGTCCACTCAAAGGTATCCTTTAAGATAAATTCATAGAGATTAGGACCGCAATCCTAAACATACATACTTGGAGTAAATCAGTTGAGCCCAATGGAACTGTCACTTGCTTCATAAGAAGATGGAGGATTTCGCTGTAGGTGCAACATCATATTAGCTAAATAGGAAAAAGAAACCTATGTATAAAAGCCATATATCTCTGAATTTGAAATACAAACACTTGACAAATACTTTCTTACTCTGTTTTTGTAGGCTCAGAGATATGTAGGCTCAGAGATATGTAACCACTACCACCACAGTTTTTGTAGGTTCAGAGATATGTAACCACTATTGGGATCGGAAAGCTCAGTTAGACCATCTTTGCTCTGATCCAGCCAGGCCATCCTGTTCTTGAAAAATAACTTTGTTTTATGTTTTTACTATGAACTGACATCATATTGTTTTCTTCCCCTCCAGGGTGAATGTTCTCAGATGTGCTACAACATTTTCATAGTGGAATCCGTTTGTGTAGGATGGTTTACTCTGGAGTTCCTTTTGAGGATCATCCAGGCACCAAGCAAGTTTGTATTTCTGAGGAATCCATTAACCCTGATTGATATGGTTGCCATTCTTCCATATTACATCACGTTATTACTAGACACAACTTCAGTGGGCAGTAATAAAAAGCCAAGTTCTGGTAACATCTACCTAGACAAAGTAGGCCTGGTGCTTCGCATACTCCGTGCCTTGAGGATTCTATATGTCATGCGGCTTGCCAGACATTCCTTAGGTCTGCAGACTTTGGGGCTCACTGCTCGTAGGTGCACCCGTGAGTTTGGGCTCTTGTTACTTTTTCTTTGTGTGGCGATTGCACTCTTTTCGCCACTCTTGTTTTTGATTGAAAATGAGATGGCGCTCTCTCCGGAGTTCACCAGCATCCCTGCTTCCTATTGGTGGGCAGTGATCACAATGACAACGGTAGGCTATGGAGATATGGTACCCAGAAGCATCCCTGGTCAAGTGGTGGCACTGAGCAGCATCCTGAGTGGCATCCTTCTCATGGCCTTTCCTGTCACATCCATTTTCCATACATTTTCTCGCTCATATATTGAGCTGAAGCAAGAGCAGGAAAGAATTATGTACAGGAGGGCACAGTTCTTAATGAAAACAAACGCGTCACGAGGGAGTGACATGTTTCCGAGCATCTCTTCAGAGACCAAAGAGAAGGACTGAAATGGAAGTTTCCATATCTGTCTGTTGCTGAGCAAACAGAAATCGTTTCAAGCTTGGTATTTGCTTGGGTAGGTGTTTGGGAAATGGATTCTGCAAATAACATAGGGCTTTTAGCCTTTATGATAATAGGGTCTTGTATATGGATTATTAGCATTGTAGGTCTGGGGGATAAGATTATTTTTCAATAGGCGGCACAATTGAAATGTGAGATCATGAAATGAACTTTTTTTAATAAGCAGGCATTGATAATCAAAAAGAGTACAGTGTAAAATTACATACTAGGCACAGCTGTTGCCGTTCGTAACAGAGACTAAGCCATTTCCCAAGTAAACGACTGTGAATGTCAACATTTTGATCATTCAGTTAATTGGTCTTTTGTTGTTATTATAGTTCACAAGTATTGGCTATAAATATCTCAGACAGCCAAATGAATCCTTGGGTGCAGCTCCAGTGTTTATACTGGAGTTAAGTTGTGCATGTCCCAGTTACAGAAACATGAAAAAATATGTATATATTTTATTTGTTTGTAACTTTTTTTTCTGGCGTGTAATGTCTATTTTACTTCCAGGTGCTGGCCCAAACCTGCTTAGTTCAAGATAACAAACCCATTAAGCAGCTTTAGATCTTGTGTGTGTGTGTGTGTGTGTGTGTGTGTGTGTGTGTGTGTGTGTGTGTGTGTGTGTGTGTGTGTGTGTGTGTGTGTGTGTGGTGCCAAGGAAAAGCAATAGTTAGCACTTTTGCCTTTTAAGCCATAATTTAAATAACATTCAAAAGTTCCTTGTTCCTAAGGCAGCCTTATGACTAGATATTCACTACTGGTTATTAAACTCTACTAGGTGACCAGGCACAGCCCTACTGCCATTGAATGTGATTTTCTAAGAGGTTTATTTAGGCTGTGGATGGTGCATGCACAGGGTTTGAGACCCGGGTCAGCCCAACAAGACAGGGTGAGCTCCTGTCCTTAGCCCAGCTCTGCAACGCCAGCTGGATCCAATCGTATTGGCTCTGCCCTTCCATTGGACTAATTCAGTGGCGTGGAGAGGGGGGATCTGCTGCTTGGGTAACAGCCTATCCTCCATAACAATACAACCGAGGGTTTCGTGCTTCGCATGCAGCGTATGCAGCGCCGAGCACGATACCATAGTCTTTCAAGACTGATGGAGGCCTGCTATTTATGTACAAGTAATCAAGGCTAAAAAGTGGCTGGTAGAGGTCCTCCTCCCATACCTGGTTCCATCATGTTCTCTGGAGGGAGGACATAGCTGGTGTTTGCACAGTTTTTCCTGGTATTGGCTAGAGAACTGAGAGGCCTTGAAGGCTGGCAACCTTGATGAATGCCCTTTTTAGTTCTTGTGTGCCTCCATCTCTGAATGTTTACAACGAACCATAAGGCAGTCATCCTCCGTTTCCTGGAGACTGACTCTCCTAGATTGAGTGTCGCTTGCCTTCAGTTCCCTGCCAGTCAACATTAGCAAATCAAACAGAACATGCATCAATAGATCACAACATACAGACCATTGTCTCGTTGTTTTGTGTTGCAATGGGTAGAGAGACATGAAAGTATTTGTCTCACTCAGTTGCCAGAATTACTAGTGTATGGTAGCTTATGATAATTCATGCCTTCTTTAACAGAGCAAAAATTATCTGAAAGAGTTACTGGAAGTGTGGAAACAAAGTTTGTTATACATCTTGAATAAGCAGGCCTCCGTCAGTCTTGAAAGACTATGGTATCATGCTCGGTGCTGCGTACGGTGCATGCGAAGCATGAAAGCCTAGGTTAGATTGTTATGGAGGATAGGCTGTTACCCAAGCAGCAAATCCCCCCTCTCCACCCCACAGAGTTAGTCCAATGGAAAGGCAGAGCCAATACAGTTGGATCCAGCTGGCGTCGCAGAGCTAGGCTAAGGTCAGGAGCTCACCCTGACTTGTGGGGCCGACCCTGGTCTCGAACCCTTACCTGCTGGTTAACAGGCACAGTGACTTAACCACTTGCGCCACCCACAACCCTACGTCTTGAATAAGTCACTGAAAAAATCAGTACATCTTCTGTGTGTAAAATGAAAGCTGCAGCCTTCTGCTAACTGTCTTGGTGTTCCAAGTACCACAAACTCCTTGGCAGTCAAACAAAACTTGTAATGTAGGGCATTGAAAAACCACAGTGGAGCTGCTTATACCCTTGAATGTCCAACAAATAATATATGATGAGGAACAGATTCCAGAATCTTTTGTGATACTTTGGGCTTCCAAGGCAGATATCAGTTCTGTAGCAGATGAATCTTTCTGGGATTGCAGAATATTTAAAAACTACTGATCTCTGTGAACACTAGACTATTTTCATTTCTAAATGGCCCTCTCCATACAGTGTTTTGTAATGAAAAAAATCATCAGAAAATGATGGGACATCATCCTTTCGTCTTCTAGTACAAATTGTTAAGATCCTACCTGATCTCTGTGAAACAGGCTGTATTCCTAAGCACACTTTCCTGGGAGTAAGATCCATTGAACACAATGGGGCGTTCTTCTGAGTAGATATGGATAGGATTGCACCCATATCTGTTTTTGCTATCAAATTCTCAGTTATGTGGGGTAAGCAATGGATCCTATTTCCAAATCTTTAAGTCATTTACGTATTTGTTTACAAACAACTGGTCCTGAAATTGAAATGCATGGACATTTTGATTGATTCTAAATCAAATATAAAATTGACAAACATTCTGTTCAGGCATTTAGATGGCACAGATACTGAAAGAATTCCCAACCATTTGGGTATCACCCTCCCTGTCAATAGCTATGACAGAGGAGTCTTTTTCAGACCGTCTGATGAATAAATACAGTGTATAAAACTTCCTCTTCTGGTCTGAATATAAGTATCTCCTTGATCTCAATGCCTAAATAGGGCTATTGGAAATATAACACACTAATGAAACTCTGACGGCTGGTTTTCTCCCCTTTTATGTATATGATGGTATTGGATCATTCAGTCGTAGTATTTCAGATCTCTGCTTCGTTGATCCAACAATCCAACTTCTTTTGAATAGGAAGGCTGTGTGGTGCCTCCAAGTTCAGCAGCAATATCCCTCTGACTGCATTTGAAAAGCAGAGCCTGCTGTTCTCTCCTACTTGTTGGCTTCCCAGAGCCACAATCCAGGATGCTGGATTAGATAGATAGACCTTTCTCTTTAGCAAGCAGGAATTTCCTGATGTTTTGACATTCTTAGCTGACTTCACCCACATCCTTCAGGATTCTGGGTTACAGGTCTGTTTGCCAGTCACAGAGCACAATCCAGAGTAACTACAGGAGCACGTACGAGACATTACGTGCACCTGTAGTTACTGCACCACCTAGTGAAAACCTATGGGAAATTCATATTGCAATCCAGAGTAACTTCTTACACCGGAGCAAGGACTCCCCGTAGTTACTCTGGATTTCACCCTCAGGAACAAGAATAAATCTGGTCTGCTTTAATTTTTGTATGTCGGTAACAAAATACGTTGTTGCAAGCAAGCAACATGTTGTCCTATGAATCACCTACAAATCTGTTGCATTTTTTATTATGTTTTTGAACACCAAAGTTTACACACTGTAACATCTTATGCTAAATACAGCTTAAACTGTGTCTTTACCATCATAACACTTGCATTGAATCCTCATATTATGTCTCATTTCCATCTGTGAAGATTGAAAATTTTATAAAATGATCTCTTTCCTTTTTTCAAGGCAACTTCATTAAAATTACAAACTTCAAACTGAAGAATCCTGTTGCGCTGCTGAATGTGGTATTATTTATTTGACTTGCTTTTTAACAGCATGAGCAGCTGACAAGAGACTCCTATGAAAACATAGTGTGCTTTTTATTAAGTACAATAGAACGCTTGGAACAATCACCAATCGAAAGTGGCATGTGTCGAATGGAGGTACATCTTGTTACATGACATGAAACAGCACTTATTATGAGCAGCGATGCAGAATGCTGTTTGTTTATATGGCAATAGTGTGTACATTTTTATCTTAAACCGTAGCAACCGTGTTCATTTTGATTAATAAAAAAGGATGGACTTGCCTCTCATTGTTATGATTTTGCTGTATTTCTGTACCTCTCTTTCTTTGGGTAGTTAAAGTACTTTCTAGTGCAGGAAGACTAGGTGGTTCTATATGTGATGTGGGCCAATTTCTTGTTATGTCTGCTTTATATCAGATACAACTTTGACTTTTAAAGGGCAGACTTTGAAACAGCAAACAGAAAGGATATAAGGCTAGAAAAGGGTAATCAAAATGATTAAAGAGTTGTTAGAGCATCTTCCTTGTCAGGGAAGGCTGCAGCACTTGTGTTTTTGTAGTTTTAGGGGAAAATGCCTGCCATGAATAGGGCTGCCATCCTATACATGATACCTGGAGGACCTTACTCTGGAGTAAACATTCATAGGATTGCCCTGCAATCAGGAGACATGAAAGAGGTTTAAAAGGTTAGGCATGTGTAGAGAAATTGCAATCAGCTTTTCTTCTCATTCTTGAATCTTTCTTTATTAGTGTCAGAAGCACATATACAGTGGTGCCTCACGTAAAGAACACCTCATGTAAAGTATGTTTCATGTAACAAACAAAACTTTCTCTAGGATTCTGCTTCATGTAACAAACTGTGCTTCACATAAAGAACACATTCGTTGGCAGTTGGGGCTGATGCGCTGGCCGGCAGCCTGTTTAAAAAGCATCAGGGCGGCCTAGCGCACCTGCCCAGAGTGAAAGTAACACTTCCATGCTGTTCTTCCTGTGGCTGGAGGGAGAGAAGAGCAGTGGAGAAAGGGAAGCAGCTCAGGGCTAGCCAGAAGGGAGCAGGGGAGAGAGAGGCTCAGGATGGAGAGAAGGAGAAAGTGAGGAGACACTTTGAAGGTGTCTTGGATTGCAGCCTCCTAACCATGTCTACCCAGAAGTAAGCCCCATTGTATTAAATGGGGCTTACTCCCAGGAAAGTGTCTTTAGGACTGCAGCCTAAGTAGACTTCATAAGATCATGCACATTGAATGCATGTTTTGAATTCAATCCCAGTGTTCTGTCATCATTTTTACATCCATTTAATATGTTTATATGGAAATTTTTTGGGGTTGTGGAACCAATCGTCTGAGTTTCCATTATTTCCTATGGGAAAATCCGCTTTACGTAAAGAACATTTCACATAACAAACATGCCTTAACAAACAAATTAAATTTGTTACGTGAGGCATCACTGTACTCATAAATATTACACAAAGAACATTTAAAGGAAATTAAGTAACAAAACCAGTCAACCTGTGCCTATAGAAGGACACTGTATACACTGGAGAATATAAGGGGTGGTGCTCTACATTAACACAGCCCATCATTCATAGAGTATCTCCATTTCCTCAGGTTTTCCTTGGATCTTTCAACCCAAGCATGGGTTATTTATGGATTCCCATATAGGCCATGAGTGTTCTTGGCAGAATGCATGCAAGATTGGGTCCGTTCCCTCAATGTCTTCCCACTCTCTTACCATAGGTCCATGGTAGTCTGCGGCAACTGACAGTTAGGAAGGCTGCAGTTCTAAAGAAACTATTCCTTGAGCTCATTATTGACTGTGGCAGTTGTTATGGACACATCATGAAGTTGATTGGCAGTAGAATTAATCCAAACCCAAATAGTCAAACCAAAATCTTCATACGTTTAGTAAATGGAATTACTTTCACAAGATGCAAGTTAATGGAATTACAAATAAATGTGGGCTGTGGGAGGCGCAAGTGGTTAAGACACTGTGCCTGTTAGCCAGCAGGCCAGGGTTTGAGACCCAGGTCGATCCCCACAAGACAGGGTGAGCTCCTGTCCTTAGCCCAGCTCTGCAATGTCAGCTGGATCAAATCGAATTGACTCTGCCTTTCCATTGGACTAATTCAGTGGCGTGAAGAGGGGGATTTGCTGCTTGGGTAACAGCCTATCCTCCATATCAATCTATCCCAGGCCATCATGCTTCGCATGCAGCGTATGCAGCACGGAGCACGTTACCATAGTCTGTCAAGACTGGCGGATCCAAATAAATGGAGAATAGATTTGACAAGCTGCATTCTCAGTCGAGAGGCAGAATTCCATTGAATCCAGTTTTTCTGGAGAGCACCTAATGTAGAACACTATTGCCTTCATGGCCAACTGTGGACTGGAGAAACCTGGTTGGCCACTGAGAAGCAGGATGCTGGACTAAGTGGCCTAAAATTTGATCCAGTAGAAATTAATTCTTGTGTTATGGTTTGCTCCAATGGGTCTACACTGCCCACAGTACAATGGCAGTATATAGCTATTTATCATTAGAGGATTGAGGAGCATGAGTTGCAGTTCCCTAACATGATGTATGGGGGAACAGCTATTATTCTCTGAATCTCTTTCCAGAATATAGCAAGACCCATGGACTACTGGGAGGAGGAGCCATAGGCTACCATGTGCATATAGGATTCATGTCACATTTATGTCTTGCCTGTGACTGACCTGTCTGAGATTTGGGTGAGTTGAGAGAAAACCAACAAAAATGGCTGAAAAGCATGTTTGCTTCCATCTGAATTATGAGTCCCAAATGTCTTCTCTGGATCTCTTCCAACTTGGAAAAATTAAAATTCATCAGAGCATCTTCTATGAAAACAATTAGAATGACTCAAGATGTCTCAGAAGCAAAAATGTCACCATACAAAAAATCATTTCATTCTCTGCCTCTACTAATAGCACAATCCAGAGTAAGTGCAGTGAGGAGAGCCATAGCTATGCTGCCCCAACTATTCTGTATCCAGAGCAGAGAGTTATGCTGCTTCTAGAGAAGCAGGAACCTAGGGCTGCCCGTAGCTGCTCCAGAGCAGTGACCAACACAAGGCTCCAGGGATGTTCACAGTAGGCACCCAGTAAGTAGCACCTGGGCTGGAGTTGCTCATGAACTGTCCCTCACATCACTCAGAACCACAAACTCCTGTACGACCCACACCCTCCTCACATGGGCAACCGGCTGTCAAGCTATGGGGTGAGGGGAGAGTGGCTCCCTCAGCATGATGGAGAGGAAAAAGTCTGGCAGAAGCTGCCAGCGGGAGGGGTCCCCACTCCCTCCCCCCTAAGCATGCAAGGACACCAGCAAAGACGAGTGCAAAGAGAGATACGTTCATTGTCAATAAAAACAGTAAAAGACAGTCATGAGTGTCCTGTACAGTGGCGCCTCACGTAATAGGCACCTCATATAAACCAGCAGTTCCACGTAACAAACAAAAATTTCTCTAGGATTCTGCTTCACATAACAAACACTTGTTGGCAGTTGGGGCAGACGCGCTGGCTGGCAGCCCTTTAAAAAAGCGTCAGGACTGCCTAGCGCACCTGCCCATAGCAAAAGCAACACTTCCGCGCTGTTCCTCCTGTGGCTGGGTGTCCGCTGGGCAGAGGGAGAGAAGAGCAGTGGAGAAGAGGGAAGCAGCTCAGGGCTAGCCAGAAGAGAGCAGGGGAGAGAGAGGCTCAGGATGGAGAGAAGGAGAAAGTGGGGAGACACTTTGAAGGTGTCTTGGATTGCAGAAGAAAGTGTCTTTGATTGCAGCCTCCTAACCATGTCTACCCAGAAGGAAGCCCCATTGTATTAAATGGGAATTCTAAAGACACTTTCTCAGGAAAATGTCTTTAGGATTTCATCCTAAGCAGACTTCATAGGATCATGCACACTGAAGGTGTGTTTTGAATTCAATTCCAGTGTTTTATCATCATTTTTACATCATTTTTACATTTTATAGTTAATATTTTTATATGAATTTTTTTGGGTTGTGGAACCAATCGTCTGAGTTTCCATTATTTCCTATGGGAAAATCCACTTCATGTAAAGAACATTTCACGTAACAAACACACCTCCAGAACAAATTAAATTTGTTACATGAAGCACCACTGTATTCTTTGGCAACACCACAGCAGCAGTCAGGAGAGAACCCCAGAATTAAAGGGACACCACAGCAGACCCAGGATCCCTACCCACAAGGGCCAGGTGGAGAGGAATGACCCCATCCAGGGGACACCAGGTCCAGGAAAAGCACCACCCCCTGGTGCTGGCTCAGAAAGGGGGAGGGGCAATGGTCCCCCAAGC
This sequence comes from Cryptoblepharus egeriae, assembly GCA_030015325.1. Lineage (NCBI taxonomy): Eukaryota > Metazoa > Chordata > Lepidosauria > Squamata > Scincidae > Cryptoblepharus > Cryptoblepharus egeriae. The sequence goes on along the minus strand of JAREYC010000003.1, from coordinate 175,025,684 downwards.
AGCTGGCAAAGGAGGCGGCAGGTGGAGGAGGCGGCAGGGGAGAGGGGGAGGCCAGAGGGCTTCCAGGCGTTTCTGTGCGGAGGGAAGGCTGAAAGAGAGAACAGGAGCCTACCTGGGTCTGCCAGGGAGCAAAAGTACTTCCTGGGGCAGAGGAGACCTGGGGTTGCCACACTAGGGCAGGGGGCTCCCCCTTTGTCCTACCAACCTCCCCAGGGCCCCTCTGACCCAGGTAGCTGGGCCAGGACCCCTGGGAAGGGGCACTCTGTTAAGGCCTGTGGCCCACTCCCAGTCGCCCTGTACATCACCCCAGCGCCTCATGGACAAGCCTTGAGGATCATCGTGACATGTGCGATGCTGCACAACATGTGCCTACGGAGAAGGATCACCTTGCTGGAAAATGCAGGAGGCAGTCAGGATCCCATGGCAATCCCCCCAGATGAGGAGGGGGAGCCCCATGCCAACCAGGATAAGATCCGAAGGGCACATCCATCTGACAACATGTCACGGATGTCTACTGTGGCCAGAAGCCTCAGGTGAAACTGGCCCAGTGGTGGGTCACAGGAACGGGGAGTTGTGTCAGGTAAATGTGCAACAGTGCAAACAGCATATCCATCACACTTTCCTGAAGGCAAGACCTAATGATCGCACCAGGGCCCACCTTTGAGTAGACAGCAATATCCCTGAGATGGGCTCCAGTGGCCTCCTGGTCCCACTGGTACCTGGTGGCAGCCAAATTCTCCCAAACCTTCCATAAGGTTTTCCAAGGCATCCAGTGATGATCTCACTGTGCAACGCAAGACCGGGGCCTAGCCTCATCGTTGGTTTCTGACACGGTTCACAGCCACGTTGTTAGTTTCTGATGTGGTTCATTACTGTGTCAGCAGTGATGACACGGTTGACACCTGGGAGCTCTACTGATGCTGGGCTCATGGTGGCGGGGGAGTCTGGGGCTGTGGGTACTTGGATAGACTGACTTATCAAGTGTCTCCAACTTTATTCAAGATGCATTGTGTTGAGGGGAGTTGTGCTTTTGCAACTCATGAGCAGCTGAGATGGTGCGAATTGTGTTCTGGGTGGGTACTCATGCAACAGGTCTGGGCATTTTCCAGCATGTGTAAAAGCCCCTTCTCTGGTGGGGTTTTTGTGAGTGCAAAAGGTGTTTTCCCCCTCCCCTTTCAGCCTCCCTTCTTACCTGGTTGGAGTACCTGCACCAAGAGACAAATAACTTGCACAGACACACAACTATTATCATCATTGTATCATCATCCCCTGAGAGCCCCTTTCTGGTGGGGTATTTGTGAATGCAAACAGTGACCACTTACCTGTGGTGAGAGACAAAAAATTGTAAGTCCACACTCTTATCGTTATTCCCATATCATATACCCCCCTTGTGTAAAGTGCAAGCCCCTTTGTATCTGTGCCTGGTGAGGGGTGTTTGTGTGGGGGGAGAGCGCTCCCTGAGAGCAAAGTGCCCAGTGAAAGCAGAGTGGCATAGCCCCGGGCCATGCACCCTATTCTCTGAAGGGGAAGGGTGGGTACAGGGGCTGGGCTTTTTATGGGAGAGTAGGTGCAAGGTGGCCAGTCACTGGGGTTCCCTAGCTATTCTGTATCCAGAGTTGACTGGGCCAAGGCCAGCCAAAGAGCCGAGAAATTTTCAAAGTCCCCTGCCCTCTGGCTTAAAATGGACCTCTATAGATCTCTTCGCCCCTATACCACCTCCTGAGGTGTTATAAGTGGGAAGGCATGGGAGAGGGTAGGTGAGTCCTCTGAACCTGCTCTGGATATGGAGTAGCTACATCAGTGAGGACCACGCCTCCGTCACTCCCCCGTCACTCTCCCTCCTAATTGCTAATGACAACACAATTGCGTCGTCTGAGTCTCTCACATCACTACAGCGACGCAAACCATTTCTGCGTTCTTGCGTCAATGCAGAGGCTCTACGGTGCTACTGTGTTGACGCAACTGCCTCGTGCATCAACGCAATAGCACTTGCATCGATGCAAGGGCTACTCTGGATCGGACTATAAGTGAATTACTTGCTAGATTGGCAACCTGCATATTTGGCATGCGTTGACATTCTGAGAAACTAACATTATACTTAAACTAAGGGCGCAATCCAGAGTAACTACGGGGAGTCCTTGCTCCGGTGTAAGAACAATTTGCTCTGGATTGCAATATGAATTTCCCATAGATTTTCACTAGGTGGTGCAGTAACTACGGGTACACATAAAGTCTCTTATGTGCTCCCGTAGTTACTCTGGATTGTAGGGTGAATTTAGTTAAGGCTTTTCTCTCAAGGGTTTGGTTCTTGTTTGATTGTCATTGTAATTTTACTCTTGACTAAGTGGTTTGCCACCTTTTGGGATGCATCTAATTAAACACATTTATGCAATCTTGAGTCACAGATACTGTATGTGCTTTACTCAATACATATGTTCAGGGAAGGAAAATTGGTACAAAATATGGACGTACAATCTGTGTAGGCAGATTGTAGTTGGATGTTCCAATCTGTGTGAAACTAAGTACTTCATAGAACAGTGTTTCTCAACCAGTGGTACTTATACCATTGGTGTTACTTGAGATGGTATTTGAGGGTACAGGCAGCACCACTCCTGCTTGGCAGTGAGACTTGGAATTAAATGTGACAAGAAATAGGAGGTTCATTTTGGTCATCAGAACTCCAGTGTAGCTTTTTGAGCACTTGAAAAAGGCCTCCTATTTGCTTTGAGCTATTGCTGACATTTGTCGTGTCAGGCCTCCCCATTCAAATTCTATACTGGTGTTGACATAATTCCCAGTTGGTACGTGATGTGATCCAGCGGAAGAAAATTTTGAGAAACACTGACATTACCATTTTTCCATTTCCTGCTGTTTACCAGAATCTGGTGTGAGGTCAACTTCTTCACATATGTACTCAAACAACATTCCACAATAATTATGCCTCACTTTTGTTTTTTTCCCCACCATCTTTTAACACTTGTTATGTATAAATCTCACAGGAAGAAATATGTTTCCAGATATATTTTCCCAGCCCCACGCATTGTTTTCTGCAGTAAATCTACCAACAAACAGCCAACAGCCAACAGGAGTTGAACTTCTATTTCTTCAATATTGTATCGGTACACAATATTGTATCAGTACACTTGTATCGGTACAAGTTTTTCTGCAGGCATTTCTTATGAGTACTGAGCATGATAGGATATGAAGCCCTCAAACTATTTAAACAGTTGGTGAGGACTTGCTGGGGTGGATACTATGCTGCATTGTAAAAATCTAATGTAAATCATTACTAATGAAAGGGTATTTGGGTATTTATGCAGTGGTGCTCTCCAGTTAGTATGGGAACATACAGATTTCACAAATAGCTGAAATGGGATGCTCAGTTACTGTGACCTGTTAATGTCCTCTGGTTCAGTTTACTACTTCCCACAAGGTTGGAATATAGTTCTGTTGACTCATGGATGGTTGCCTGTAGACATCGAGCTTTCCACAAAGTTAAGTGTCATGTTCAGAGCTTAATAGATGTACAACCTATAAATTTCCTGATCGGCATGTGTTAATGTCTATTTTCTCTCAAGCATTACCTGAGCAAAACTGTCCCTCGTTGCAGCAGCAAATGTTTAATTTAAATTTATAATTTAAAGCCAACAATTTTAATCGCAGGGAGGAGACCAATAAAACGGCTGCCAGATATTGCAGATGAAAACGGATATCTGGACACATCAAATCATGTTCATTTTTTGTAACATTTAAGAATCAGGAATATGTTTCTTGAATGGGAGCAGAATTCCTGATCAAGGAGAGCAAGGAATCTATCTAATATTAGGGGCTGTGTGTGTACTTCATGGTTTCACATAAAAGCACAAGAAAAAATGGAATGTATTGGATGCAAAGTCCAGCTTCTTGAAATATTTGTTTCTCCTTCTCATGGCTGCAAAGACTATCCTGATGGTAAGCCCCATTGTGTTCAATGGGTCTTACTCTAAGGAAAATGTCCTTAGGACTGCAGCCAGTATGTGAAAACAGCTGACTTCTCAGTAGGTAAGAAGGAGATTCAGTGTGCAATCCTAACCAAATAAGGCCATCATAACTCATTTGCTCCCTCTTCCCGTGGTGGTGTGGGGAGGCTGGCACATGTCTGTGCATTGGTCTAACCCCACTAGGAGTGGCACATAAGTTCCTTATGGCAATTTTGCAAGATCCCAAAGACAGAACAGGGCTCATACCGGTTTAACTGGGGTTAGGATTGCAGCCTCAGTGATGCACTGAGTAGTCCATTACTGCTCCTTCTGTCATAGTCAAACATAATCCATTATGCATAATATTCATACATATATGCAAATTTGCGTGTTATACCAGTTACAAAATCTGCTTTTAATTTGTGCAGAATCTGGGCTACCTGGGGAGGAATTCTGATTTTGTTTTCCAAACTAGCATATACTTATTGAAATTCTAATAACTTATATACCTATTCTACACAAAACATGAGCCAACTGAGACAATATTACCAAACCAGTCCCACTTGTTAAATGCTGTTTGTATATTCAGAGTATGAAATCCTGACCCTTCATCTTGCATATGAGGGAAGTCAGGACTTTTTTTTATAATAACGGGGAAAAGAGAATTACCATAATTGAAACCACTCTTGTAGAGCACAAATAAACTTAGACACAGGTTTAAAAAGAAGATAGCTTTGGCAGATTCCCAAACTCAGTGTTGGGGTCCACTGGTGGGTTTCAATTTGATTTTGAGTGGGTCACCAAAGGGTAAAGGAAAGATCAAATAATTGCCTCATCCCTAAGGCTATTGAAAAATCTGACTTTGTAGCTATTAATTACCCTGCAACGAGCTCAGCTCCTGCAGTTTGCAAGCTTCTGTAAATATAAAGTTTGAGGGTCTCTTCCTGGATATTATTACTTTTAAATATTTCTAAATCTTCTTTTTTATTGTCTGGTAAACGTAGGTAGGTCCTAACAGTCATTTTTTAAAAAATGGGTCCCTGTGCTAAAAGATTTGGCAGCCACTGATCTTTTTCACAATCAATATTTTTATGCTGGGAAGTAACAGTTTCCACACCTTGCTGTCCATGGCTTCAAACTCACAGCTCATCAGCAATGTGTTGAATGCACAACTTTAATCCTCCTAAGCAAGCAAAATGTAATCTGATGCATGCAAACTGGAACTGTCTGAAGTACTGCCTATACCTTTTCACCCCTCCTGCTCCATTGTAAGGCTGTTAAGAAAAAAAGGGACAAAGCAATCCCCTGATAGCTTGTTGCTTTCTTTTGTAGCTGTACACTTTAAGTGAATTAGCATCGACTTCCACCACCACTTATTAAAAACCTGTGGACAGGCCAGGCTGTTTTGGCCATAGATAACCTTTGCACAACCAAAAGAAAAACATAAGAAGGTAATGAGTGTTAATTAAATCTCAGTCCTCCTCTTTCCTACTGCATTCATTTTCCTCTTCTTCATTCACTGAAGCAGCATGCTGCAAAGCCCTCCACAGCAATCACCATCAATGTCAGCGCTGGAGGCACACCTGATAAATTGCAGGCCTGAAAGATTAAGTGACATGTTGAGCTCACATTAGACAAGCAGGAACGATGTCTGCTCTGTGACTAATAGAGATATTACTTCCTTTCAACCTTTTGGACCTTCTCCAGGAAACAATGCCACCTGAACAGAACTAGAAAATCCAGCCATTGCATCCTGTGTGCTCATGTAACTTCATCAACCTTCCCAAGTTTTAAATATAAACAACCTGACCTAGGAGTATAAGCAAAGTTCTAAGTAAAAGAATTACAACGTGTTCTCAATATTAGTTCTTTACATAAGTACCATACTGAGAAATTTTGTTTGTACCCCACAAACAAATATATCATATTTAAAGATCTGGTGAGAACTCATATCCAAGTGGCCACATGAATATGCACCATCCATACATGTGAGCCATTCAAATGTGAGCCATTCAAATGGTCTGTAAGCCTTGGTAACTAACACTCTCAGACTTTACAGCTTTCCTAGATTTGGTTTATGTGCAAACAGACATTGGTGACTACTGTTTTGTTTTTTCCATTATTGCATTGGAATATTATTTTGTAAGCAGTTGTAAAAGCCCCCCAGTGTTGTGGAAGGAAAGAAAGAAAGAAAGAAAGAAAGAAAGAAAGAAAGAAAGAAAGAAAGAAAGAAAGAAAGAAAGAAAGAAAGAAAGAAAGAAAGAAAGAATTCAACACTGACTGGTAACAGCTCTTATGCCCTACAACCTGCCTAATAAGTCAATAGTTGTCCAGTAATCATAAAAAGTTCTACTTCAACCCTTCTCAGAGAAGCGTCATTGAAGTAGACCAGTCCAAAACACAACTACCTCTGTTTAGAAGGTGCACTAAAAACAAGAACAGATCGAAAACCTTGTAGAATTTCCATACATTATGCAAATATTTGTATACTTCTGCTCAGGGCTTTTTTCTGGGGGTACTCACCAGTACTCAGTACTGGCACCTTTTTGCCACCTGCCCCCTCCCAGCAGCTAATTAATAGTCATATGGGGATGACTGGTGATGAGAACCAGCACCTTAGTTCCTGGAAAAAAGCACTGCTTCTGCTAATTTTGCACAATCAACTATGTTTATCTTGGCTGTAGAAAAGTCCAACGCAATACAGAGCAAAGAAAGCCTGCTGTGCTTTCTGGAAACACAGCCACTTCTCACCAATGACCACTCTCTTCCAAGATTTATTGTTAGCCACATTTTCTCTGACCCTTTTCTTCACTGGTTGCTGAGCTCAGATCTTCCAATTACGGTTAGTGTTAGTCGAGTATGGATGGTGGAAAGACAACGCATGGGCACCAGAGTGAAGTTTACCAGGAACAGTGATTTTTATCTTAAATAGAAATAAGAAGAAAAAATTTGTGGTATAAATGAAGACCCCCACAAAAACATATAGTCTCTATTTTTCCCTCCTTAAACTTTTGCTTGACAAATTATTGGAAGTAAAAATGGTTTTCCCCTTTTCTGACAGGCTGTACCTCCAGCAGATCTGTCTCTAATGAGTAGCTGAATCACAGATGGAAGTACGGTTCTTATTTGGATCTCAATACCCAAGAGGTCTCTCCTTGGGAGCCCCTTCCTTACTCACCTACACCAACAGAAAACTGTGAGCCTGGAGCTCCTGGAGCCTGGAGCTGCCGTAGGAGGGATAGAAGAAAGAGAACTTAATTATTTGCAGCCAAATACCTTCCCTCTACATACATTTACTATCTTACACACATACATGGTTGATTTTTCTCCATCTGCTAATACTTTCTAATCCTAGATTTTTTTCAATCACAATCTAGATGTGTTCAGCGTGGTGTATTTTTCTGCCGGTTTCAGATTCCAGGCTTATAATGTGCAATTGCTCATTCTTGAAATTGCAAAATAGTGATCCCTGACCTGAAGTGGTCAAGAGAACCTTTCATCTTCTTTGACCTCCTTTTGACAGGCACAGTTCCTGTATACCATAACATTTGTATTGCTTTTCATTTCAATATTTCTGGGATTTCCAGTGATCTGGAAGGTTTCCTGCTGTGATGTGGAGTAAGCAAATTAACAGAAGGATTTCTGAAGCTCGCTCCAGTACTACCAGTCATATGTTGGCTGGAATCTTTTCTTATAGGCTAGTTTTGCAATCAGAGCAAAATTAACAGGACCTATAACAAAACCTATAAAACTTTTGTTTAATTTATTTGTGCATCCTATACTGCCATCTACAGGCCTTTTTAAAAAACTTTCTTAATCTTTTTTTGAATGCTCCAAGAACCACCAAAGTAATAAATCTGTGACATTTTGCTGAAATCTTGCAAACTAATGAAATCAGTAACCGGTAATCATAAATGTATGAATCGTAAAAGTATGATCCATAATATTAAAGGGCGCTTTTAGGTAAAGTGCTCTAACTGTAACATGCTTCTCTCCCTCTATGCAAGTTTATATAATAGAAAATATGCAAGGTTAGGATCTCAAAATCTAACTGTACCAATTGCTGATCCCTGCAATGGTAAAAACAGCTCAGTTACCCATCTATAGGCACAATCGTAACAAATTTAGGTTGGGCTAACTCACATGGCATATCTCTCTGCAGTGGTGTGGTGAGGTCAGCATATGCCTATCCACTGGCCTAAACTCCCCCCCCCCCAAGTGGAGGGGGGACACCCCCAGGTCATCCCCAGGACTAGTGCCAGGGCTTATGATGGCCTAACAGTGGGTTAGGATTACAGGTCTAGTCTATTATGCAGCAGAACATACTGTACCACTGCAGAATGCTAGAGAGACAAACAAATTTATGAATCCTCTCTAACATATAAGTACAGTGGTGCCTTGATTTACAAGCATTATTCGTTCCAGAAGCAAGCTTGTAATACAAAGTGGATTTTCCCATAGGAAATAATGGAAATTCAGACGATTTTGTTCCATGACAAAAAATATTTATATAAAAATATTAACTGTATATAAAAATGATTTTACAAAACACTGTACTATAATACAGAACACTGTAATCTAACATAAAACAGTATAATGAAGAAAATACTGTATAGTACTGAATTAGTACTTTGAAAACCTTCATGGCTTTCAAGACAAGAGACTTGTAAGAGAGACAAGAGAGAGGTTTATTTGATAGGATGACTTTCACCATTACTATCTCCCCCCAGTCTCCCCACCCCGGTGAGTTCCCTGGCCATGGAAGCCTGTTCCAAATTTTATCAGATGTGCTCTTCTTTCAAGACAGTGCTCTTAAATCAAGTAAAAATTTCTGAGAAAATTTTGCTCTTAATACAAAACTTTTTTAAATCACGGTACCACTGTACTATTCCCTGAAAATAGAAAAACAGCACAAGAGGTAGTGAGGAGGGTTAGAACTGACCCTTGTTCTTGACTGGTTATAATTTGTTGCTTGTGCATTATTTTGGAGAAGACACCCTGAGAAACTGATCTCTCTCACGTCACCTGCAGTGTCAAGTGGTACAGTACCTATTCTAATTCCTCCGAAATCTGCCAGTTCATTTTCTGCCTTTTGTGTACATCAGGCCTGCATGAAGAGGTACACAGATATCCAGGGTCCTCCTTTATTTGTGGGCAACACATAACCTTCTTGTAATTAATAAATTTTATGTAATAAATGTTATGTTATTGAACTAAATGTAATAATAACTAATATAGAGCACAATCCTAACCATGTCTACTCAAAAGTAAGCCCCATTGTATTCAATGGGTCTTACTCCCAGGAAAGTGTTTTTAGGATTGCAGCCTAAGTGTTTAAATAAAGTACATGAAAGCAATATATATGAGTGTTTTTAGCTTTTGTCATTTACTACATTTTTCATGGATGTCATACATTTTGGGGGTCCTTATCCTCTATTTTTTGTTATGACATATGGTCACCCTGATGGGTACCGTACAGCCTACTATGCTAACCTTAGAAATGATATCTATGTGAACACCTTCCGCTAGCCTATAGGGTTCACTACCCTATCATCTGGTAGCCAAAATATTAGTTTAAAACAAATCTTAAAGCCCAAGCCTAACCAAATTTCCAGTGATCCAAGCACTTTGCAGCCCCAAAATACCAAGACCAACATTCCCTTACCTTGAGAAGGTTTCCATGACTGTTCCTCCCTCAAATGCAGTATACATCCTGTTCATCAGCACTGGAAAGTTTGTTAAGATTGTGCTGTTGATTAAGCATTAATTAATATTCAGGTTTTTTTTAGCATGGATCATCCACCTCTTAAACTGAAGAGCTTGCCTATCATTTTATCATCCTTGCCAATGTGGAAATTGAGATCACCTTTTAGAATTGTACTGGAATTCAAATAGCTGCCTCCCAAAGTATTTTATAATTTAAATTAAGTTAAAGACATCTAGACACAGCAAAACCTACTCCAGCTATCACGACAATTTTTTTAAATTGACATTTGCTCAACAAAACATTAGGATTTCCACTTTTCTAAAGTCATCTTGAATTATGATAATGGTCTAAGCATATTGGCAATGAAATGTCAAATGACTACAATCTGAGCCAGTCTGAAAATAAATTAAATTAAAACCCTGAGCAAGGAAAAATGAAAAGAAAATCTTTAGACTGATAAGGCGGAGGTCAAGAACTCTGTATGTATTTTTTAAAGTGCTGTAAATGAGAAAATCTTATGTGTACCAGCTCAAGCTTTTGCTTTTCTCGAAGCATGAAAAGAACAGGGGCATTGCATAAATCCCAGAAATGGAAAGGGGAATAAAGTCCTCTGACTGGAACAGGTTAATGGGGCAAAGGAGTATCTATTAATGTCAAAATCCATTAAATAAAAAAAAATTGAAGTCAGTGGAGATGTACAAAATGTATTTGACTAGTTTTAATGAAGAAGAACATGTCTATTTTAAAAAAATTAAGATCCACTAAAACAAGAGTTCACAGGATATGGGCTTTCATTATATTACTGCAGGGTTTTTTTATACTGAACTTTCCAGTTTAGAGAAATGTCAGGAACCCCAACTCAAGTGATGTGAGTTGATGAGGTCTCTCCACCGGGGGTTCCTATAACCAATGAGTCATTACCCCCATTGAAGTAATTCCACAGAGACATATGGGGTATTGTAACAATCACTTCTTTACTTCCACCCATTTCTGGAGGCACTTGACTTGAACGGTTACAGCAACAATAAACAGGTAACTCAAGCAATCCAAGTCTTGTAATATCCCCAAATGGTATTTCTCACACCAACAGGTAAGGATAAGGTTCCCCCATAAACATTCGCACCAACAGGTAAGTATAACAGCTTTTCCCCCAGGGTCAGGCCTTCTATGTAGCACAAGCACAGTCACAATCTCTCCTTCTCTCTGCTTCTCCTGACCCAGACTGCCTTGTTTCCCCTTTTATCAATACCAGGGGACCCTCACCCTGGGGAGTTTCCATCCCTCAGCCCTGGGGGGAGGTGGAAGGTTCCACCACCACTCAGGCCCTCGGATGGGTCCCGGCCTCCTAAGGGTGAACCCCTCTCCTGGGGCCATCCTAGGTCTCCTCCTAGCCAGCCACTCTCTCACTTCAGCCACCTCCTTCCATTTCTTTTGGTTCTCCTCATATTCCCTGAGGGACCTCTCCACCTCCTCAAGGTCCTCTACCCTGTTCCACAATTCCTCAGTCTCTTTGTCCATTCTTTCCTGCTCCTCTGGGGTAATCCTGGACACTGGCACCCGGACCGCTGCCCCACAATGACAGTCCGGATCTCCTTCCTCGTAGGACATCTCCAAGAACATGAGGTCCTCCGCCAGTTCTTCCTCAGGGGTCTGTTTCTTGGATCCCCCACAAGAAATATGAGACTTGTGTGTACTATCAATGAAGAAACCAGTGTCTAGCTACCAGTACACACTACAGTGGTACCTCACATAAAGAGCTTAATTTGTTCCGGAGGTGTGCTCTTTAAGTGAAACACTCATTAAGTGAAGTGGATTTTCCCATAGGAAATAATGGAAATTCAGACGATTGGTTCCACAACCCCCAAAATATTCATATAAAAATATTAACTGGATGTAAAAATGATGACAAAACACTGTAATTGAATTCAAAACATGCATTCAATCTGCATGATCCTATGAAGTCTACTTAGGCTGAAATCCTAAAGACACTTTCCTGAGTGAAGCCCCATTTAACACAATGGGGCTTATTTCTGAGTAGACATGGTTAGGAGACTGCAATCAAAGACACTTTCCTGGGAGGCTTACCTGGGCTGCTGCTGGAGGTTCAAGTGGGAGCAGTTGGGGGCAGTTAGGAGCAGCTGTCTCTGGCTCCCCCAGGCAACTGCCCCCAAGTTGGGGGCAGTTCGAGGCTGCAGCACTGGTCAGCAGCCCTTTTAAAGAGCCTCCGCGCGGAGCGTCAGGGCTGCATAGCACGCGTGCCCATAGTGCTTGCTTGTTAAGTGAAGCGGAACTTGTTATGTAAAGCAAGATTTCTGTGAAATTTATACTTGTTATGTGAAACGCTTGTTATGTGAGGCACTTGTTATGAGAGGTACCACTGTATTACCAATTTTTTAATGTATCTGAGTGAAAATTACAGCAACCCTGCTTTTTATCTATTCCAGGGGTCCTCAAACTACAGCCCGGGGGCCGGATACAGCCCGCCAGAGCCCTCAATCCGGCACTTTCAGAACCCTCCCGCCTCCCCCTGGCCGGGGGTTGGGGGAACCCCAGGGGCCTTGATGCCAGGTGCACGAGTGCAGGAGGGACTGAGCAGGAAGCGTGCACACCTGTTGCCACTTCTCTGCAGCACCAGGGGTTCCCTGGCTGGCGCACGCGCCCTTCCCACTCAATCGCTGCTTCCTGCTCAGGAAGCAGGAAACTCCTGTGTCCTTCCCGCTCAGTTGCCGGCTTGTAAGTCACACTTTCCTAGGATGGATGGGGCTCTGATGCTGCAAACCTGCCACACTTTCCTAGGAGTAAGCCCATTACTTCTGTATAGGAATGGATGGATGGATGATGGATGGATGGGGCTCTGATTCTTAGGATGGGGCTCTGATGCTGCAATCCTGCCACACTTTCCTGGGAATAAGCCCATTGACTACCATGGAATTTACTTCAGTGTAGGAATGCGTCACAGGCGTGGGGCATGGCTTGCCAGGAGGAAGCTATATTCCGGCCCTCGACAGTGTCTGAGGGACAGTGAACCGGCCCCTTGTTTAAAAAGTTTGAGGACCTCTGATCTATACTATATGACTGTATGTACTGTCCCATACTATATGACTATCAAACAAATAATTTCTTTAACAAATGAATTGTTGGGGAACAGAATTGATACATAGCAGGTGGGGGTATAAGTGACATATTTATAAGTTTCCTGGGGCATACATCCTAGGGAATTCTGTATGTGTGCACTTTCATAAGTTAGGGAAGAAATATCTTCCTATTGAGATCCTAGCTAGTATATTTAGGCTGAATAGACACCAACAGAGTTATTTGAAACAGGAAAAACCTCAAAGTTAAAGGCACAGATTGCCCACATTATTTTAAATAGCCAAAAAAACCTTCTTCCATTACTTTTCCAGAGTTATTTATTGCCAGCCAGTGGTGTGGCTTGAGGGGGTGCCAAGCACTAATTTTTGAGGGTTGCCTTATCACAGCATATACCTCTGGTTTGCTACCATGACCCAAATGGCTCCGAAGGGTAGGGGCAGCTTGCACACCACGGTGAGGCACCCTTCAAAACTTAGTGCTTGGCACCCTCTCTAGCTATACCATCACCTCCCGCCCCCGCAAGCAGAGAATGAAAAACCTGTTAAGTGGCAGTAAACATTTGCTGCACATGCATTAGGATTATTTTCAGAATCAGTCATGCTTCAGTTCATGTAAGAAGAAATTAATATCTCTAGTTAAAGGCATAAAATGAAGAATTTTAAATTTGAGGTTACAACCTTCAATCCTTATCTCCAGTTAGGCCAGCCTAAACCCCCATGTAAGTTCTGTGCTGACCTGGGTATGTCAATAAGACAGACACTTTTGTACCACTAAGGTTAAAACCAGTGGTGGGCTCCAGCAGGTTCACACCTACTCTATAGAACCGGTTGTTAACGAGAGATAGGACATATAAAGTTTAAAAATATCCATTTAAAAGTGGCTGCCAGATGGGCAGAGAACCAGTTGTTAATTTATTTGATGCCCATCACTGGTTAAAAGCCAGGGTTAGGCCAGTGCTCAGACATTCACTTGCCTCCCTACATCACCACCGGAATAGGAACAGCGATGAGTTCAGCTGGCCTAGATTAGGATTGCACACTGGCCCCCAAATCCAGAGTACCTACAGGAGCACTACAGGAGCACATAAGAGACAATACGTGCACCTGTATTTACTGCACCTCCTAGTGAAAACCTATGGGAAATTCATATTGGAATCCAGAGTAAATTGTTCTTACACTGGAGCAACGACTCCCTGTAGTTACTCTGTATTTTGCCCTAAGTTTCCTAACAACTGCAGGAAGACCTTGCGAACAAAATTGCAGCTATTGGCAACTGAGGGACCTTGTGTCAAAGACTAAGGCTGCAATCCTAAAGACACTTTCCTGGGAATAAGGCCCACTGAACTCAATGGGGCTTACTTTGGAGTAGACCTGGTTAGGATTGTGCTCTAAGAGAGCCTGGGGCAGCTCTTCGCTATCAATTTCTTCCTTAAAGTGGTCCACTGTGAATGATGTTTTTCAGTAAAAATAATGGCAGGTACATACCTCACTACAGAGTCCAGATTATATAGTGCTTATAAGCAATATTAGCAGGAGAAATAAATGAGATCTGCACCATAAGAACAGGCAGCAAGCACTGTGCAGGCGCCAAGATTCATGAGTCCTTGAACAAAGCATCCTTAACGTCCTTCAACCAGAGAAAGAAAGGGTATGCAAACTGAGACCCTTTCACAGTACTTATCATCTCCTTGAGTATTATTTGGACAGCAAGAATGGTGGCGCTGTTGGGGCAATGGGACTTCCAGTCATTCTTAGGATCAGCAAATGCCTGAACTTACCACCTTTTGAAAACAGCCCTGAGTGAATGAAGCTCAGAAGAGCCACCTCCTCCAATAGCAATTCTTATTGAAACTACTAGAAAAAATGGGTGGCAGGATAGGGCACCTCTTCAGTGATGTGGTCATTTGCTACTCTGCTGCTGCTACTATTTGATTGTGTGTATAAAATCAAAGGCATTATCTACATAAGCTGCTACTGAATTGATAAGTTGGGCAATGTAACTGGAAAGTGAAGGATTGTATTTTTCCACTTCAAACTGGAAGTGAAGGATTGTATTTTTAATGCTCTCCTTTGTAAAACATTCCCTGCATATAGTACACTAGTATCTAAGAGCAAATCTCCAATATATTCTTTTCCCTAGTGTGCTAGTGTATTACATATAATTAATTTGAGATTTTTTGCTGTTGGATTTTTAAAAATATTAAATATTAAAATATTTAATATTTTTTATTTATTTAAATCTTTTAAACTTATCTCTCTCACCTGGAGTTTGAAGTGGTACAGTCTAGAATTCAATCAATCATCTATCACCTTATTCTGCTGCATGCATATATAGACCAAGACGAATGTGTGCTGGATAAAAGAGTTAGAGCACAATCCTAACAATGTCTACGCAAAAGTAAGCCCCATTATGTTGAATGGGTCTTACTCCCAGGAAAGTGTCATCAGGATTGAGCCTGAGACTAACCCAGCCATACACACATAAAATCCCAATATTTTGCTTCACTATGTAGTTGAAGTTGCAGCTTAAATTTGATGATCATGTCCTCAGGTTACCTGATTGCACAAGTAAAGCCCACTTTGTCTTTGCCGCCCATAGACAGACAGGTGTGGCTGTTCCAGTGACACATACATATCACTTGTATGTTCCTCTTTTATTTAGCGGGGGAGAGTAACTGGCCCTACACACCCCAGCAGTGTCTGTTCAAGTGGCTTCTGCTGGTGTTCTTTTTTGCATTTTAGATTGTGAGCCCTTTTGGGACAGGGACCCATTCGCTTTTAATTAGCTATTATTATTTTTCTATTTTCTTTGTAAACCGCTTTGTGAACTTGTTAGTTGAAAAGCGGTATATAAATACTGTAGGTAGGTGTAGGTAGACTTGCATTACTCCTGAGAGAAGCACTCCAAATGCTCAACTGCACAAGGCTGGTGGGTAATGGAGTTTCAAACAAAGTAAGCTTTTCAGGCTGCACAATCTGCACAAGAGTTTCTGGGTGGTCAGAAGTATCCAAGAACAAGAGGGGGGGAAAATAGGAAGGGTGTGGAAGCAGGACACTCATTCGTTTTAAAGAGTTTGCACGCTTGGATAAGTATTTATTAATTCATCTAATTATCTGAAAATGAAATGAACTATGTTTCATCATGAAATTATCATTTCAATTTTATTTTGAAAAGTTGAAGACAGCACCTGCATCCTTGTTTTCTTTTTTAAAAAAAATCGGATAAGGAGAAGTGGCTCTGCGTAATACTTGTGAAAACATACCTTACAACACTGCAGATTAAATTAGAGACATCTGCATGTTTATAGTACTGTTTATGCACCAGCCATCGTTACTAAAAGAAACCCATCTCTTTTCTCTGACTGCTGCATTGTTTTGTCATAGCCTACCTACACTGACAAAAAAAGTCAACGGAAGCATATTCAGTATATTATCAGATGAAATTCTAGAAACTAGAGACTTGCCCTGGTTAAGTAGGTATAGTTGGGGTATACACAGAGCTCTTTTCTGGGGGTAATCACTGCTGATACCTTTTTCTACCTCCCCACCCAAGCAGCTAATTAATAATTAGTCATATAGGGATGACCTGTGGTGACCTTTTTCCCTAGGAAAAAACCACTGGACATATGGAATATGGAAAATGTATCTATCCTGTGATGTTTTGGGAACCAGCAGTTGCCCTCTGGAAAGTTAGAATCAGCCAGTAGCTTATTCTGGGGCAAGTTCGAATTGTACTGTCAATCATGCTCCACTTCAACTACCTATTTTCTGAACTGAAGAACCACAAAAATGCTGTAGACTCTCCTCAAAAGAGAGGTTCCCAACCCACTAATCATTTTGGCAGCTCTTTTGGGCAGTTTTTCCAGTTCTACTATGTTCTTCTGAGATGTGGAAAATACCTAGGAGTATATAGACCAGTGATTTTCAACCACTGCCATAGCACAAGGAGTATGCCACAGATGGTCTACAGGTGTGCAGCAGGACTTTGGGCAGTTGGGATATTTGAGTCTCCAACCAACAGGATGGTATGCCTTGACAAAGGTAAAAAAAACATGGTGTGTCCTGATAATTTTAGCACCTTGCCAGTGAGCCATTAAATAAAAAAGGTTGAAAATCACTGATCTATAGCAAAAACCCAGGTAAACTCAGGGTCAGTTCTAATCTAAGCCAGCACAACTCATCAGTCTTGACATTCTCATAGTGTTGTAGGGAGGCAAGCGCATGTCTGTGCACTGGTCTTACCCTCCCCCCAGGAGTGGCACAGAGGTGTCTTATAAGCACGTTGTCTTATGGCACGTTGCTGACATCTCCAGATCAGCACAGGACTTATGACAGGGATTAGGCTGGCCTACCTGGAGGTAAGGATTGCAGCCTTAGTAGTAGTAGTAGTAGTAGTAGTTCAAAGTCTACCATGCACTGCTGCTGAGTTTTATCTATTGATCTGGATTGACATCTGGTTAATACACACTGAATGGATAAGACTGATGCTTTCTATTCCCTAAAAAAAAGACAAAGTGTTAGCCAAAAGTTCTCTTTATGTGCATTGCTTTCAAAATGCTGCATTTAAATTAATTTGCTACATCCTATTTTTTACAACTTCAAGAAATCTCTGCTGTCTTCCAAATAAAATGTGTTTTTTTCCCCCGGTCTACTCTCAGCCACCATACATGCAGGCAATTCTTTGTTAACCTGCAGCACCATCTAGTAGACATTCATATCATTGCACGTATTTTGAAAGGGGAAGGATAGCCTGGGATATAGGATATAGTTTTAAATGACTGTAATGATTTGTCATATTGTTTTTTTAAATTTCTTTTTCGTTTGTTTGTAAATCAGCATGAATCTTTGGGTGGGGTATAATTCACTCTGGGCCAGATTATTTTTTTTTATTATTATACCCCACCCAAAGATTCATGCCAATTTACAAATAAATAAAAAAGAAATTAAAAAAAAACAATATGACATATCATTACAGTCATTTAAAACTACAGTGTCAAAGGCAACAATAAAAGTCATGGGATATGGAGAAATTAGTTACCTAGCTTATGAAAGGAGGACCTGCAATAGCACTCAAGCTGGGGTTTCCAGATAGGCTTCATGGGCAGCCTCACATGAAGCACATCACAGTAATTCAAATGCAATATTCATTCCGATTCCTGTTCCAATTAAGCATAACACCTTAGAGTTATATAAATGTCTAAATTAAAAATTTAGATATCCAACTGGATAAACCATTTCACTACTATAATATTGATTTCTTTACTAATTACATGTATACCCCATTCTTTTCCCAAGGAAGCCAAAGTGCCTGTAAAGAGTGTTTTTGGAGTTTCCCACCCCAGCACCTTGCAGTCATGTTTAGCTTCAGCAGTGAAATTGTGCCAGGCAAGTGCCTGGTTCAAATCTCTGCTCATCCATGAAACTTCCTGGGTAACCTTGGGCCAATAACTCAACCTCACCTACCTCACTGGGTTGTTGTGAGAACAAAGGGTGAAATAAAAATGTGAAAAAATAAATGTTCTGGCCTTTGCTCAGCAGCCACAGTAGACAAGAGCACTAATCAATTAATACCATGGGATGGTGCTAGGGATGAAAGACTGCTGGTGGGCTGGCCAATGTATCCAATGTGCTTTCTGGAAGGAGAGGCCATGCAAGAGAGATCAGAGGGAAGATGCTTACATATGCATTGCTGCCAACAGGTCCCTTATGGGACTCCTCAGTTCTGTGCCAGCTCTTTTGCTGAAGACTGCTGGGGGCATGTCCAACCAGGTTTGGGATATGGCAAATGCCGGTGCTATTGCACCTGCTCATGCCATCTTGATCCTTAGTACTAAGAATCCAACCAGCAGTCAGTCAACATCACACTACTGGCACTATGTGGGCATTTTATGGGTGCTACACTACTTCATAGCCCACTGCAAAAACCACCAGGCTGGCACACAGTATGCCAGCACGACAGCCCCATAGGATTAGACCAGGGGTCAGCAACCTCTAGCCAGCATGTGGCTCCCTCTGCACCCCCCAAGGAGCTTCTCCATCACTATGGTGCCGTGGGAGATGGAGATGCTGAAGAACAGCCTGATCCTTGCCATGCCTCTTGCAAAGAGGCTTACTTCTGAGCAAAGGTGCTCACAATTGGGCTCTAAGAATGCCCTTTGCTCTAACCTTGTTTTGCTCTTTACTTCTTGTGAGTAATCCAATGACTACAAAGGGGCTTACTTCTGAATAGAAAAGTGCAGGACTGAGGATGGAACACTCTTCTCCACCCCTTCCATTCTGATAGTGGCAGGTTGGGGTGAGGGTGGGGAGAGACTGTGCTTTCTAGGCACCAGCGATGGTGACAGGCAGCATGCTGCGGGTAATTGGGACAGCAGCAGTGGCAACACCTCCTAGCTGTCTGTGCTGGGGTGCCTTGGTGTGCCGCCAAGCATCATTCCAAGTGCCAAGTTCGGTACTAGTGCTGGTACTAGTGCCTATCCCTGAATTATACCAGATGGATGTACAGTGGTGCCTCACATAAGAAGCGTCTCACGTAAAGTATGTTCCACGTAACAAACAAAAATTTCTCTAGGATTCTGCTTCACATAACAAACTGTGCTTCACGTAACAAACACACTCATTGGCAGTTGGGGCAGATGTTCTGGCCAGCAGCCCTTTTAAAAAGGATCAGGGCTGCCTAGTGCACCTGCCTGTAGCAAAAGCAACACTTAGAATCATAGAATCATAGAGTTGGAAGGGACCTAGTAGGTCATCTAGTCCAACCCCCTGCCTGCAGCAGGAATTCCCCCTAGAGCATCTCCAACAGGTGCTCATCGAGCCTCTGCTTGAAGATCCCCAGTGAGGGAGAGTCCACCACCTCCCTTGGCAATCTGTTCCACTGCCGAACCGCCCTCACCGTCAGGAATTTTTTCCGGATTTCCAGCCGGAATCTCCTTTCTTGCAGTTTGTACCCATTGGTTCTAGTTCTGCTTTCAGAAGCAGCTATGAACAAATTAGCCCCTTCCTCCCTATGACAGCCCTTCAGGTATCTGAAGAGGGCAATCATGTCTCCCCTCAGCCTCCTCTTCTCCAGGCTGAACATCCCAAGATCCCCCAACCTTTCCTCGTAGGGCTTCCCTTCCATCCCACTGATCATTCTTGTCGCTCTCCTCTGGACTTGCTCCAGTTTGGCTGCATCTTTCTTCAAGTGAGGTGCCCAGAACTGAACACAGTACTCAAGGTGAGGTCTGACCAATGCAGAATAAAGAGGAACTAGAACTTCTCTTGACTTGGAAGCTACAGTCCTCTTAATGCAGCCTAAAATGGCATTTGCCTTCTTTGCAGACACATCACACTGCTGACTCATGTTCAGCTTGTGATCCACGGCGACTCCAAGATCCCGCTCACATGTTGTGCTGCCAAGCCAAGTATCCCCCATTTTATACCTATGTTTTTGGTTTTTATTGCCTAAGTGCAGAACCTTGCACTCCTCCCTGTTGAAATTCATTCTGTTCGTTACAGCCCAGTATTCTAGTGTATCCAGATCCTCCTGGAGGTTTCTCCTATCTTCTGAGGTGTATGCTACTCCTCCCAGTTTGGTGTCATCTGCAAATTTGATCAGGCTCCCCCGTATCCCTTCCTCCAAGTCACTGATGAAAATGTTAAAGAGAACCGGTCCCAAGACAGAGCCTTGGGGGACCCCACTAGAAACTGACCTCCAGGTTGACACAGAACCATTTACTAAAACCCTTTGAGTGCGGCCATCGAGCCAGTTGCAGATCCACCTAACAATTGCCCTGTCTAGCCCATATTTTTCCAACTTCCTAATTAAAATGTCATGTGGGACTTTGTCAAATGCTTTGCTGAAGTCAAGATAAATGACATCCACAGCATTGCCACTGTCCAGTAAGCTCGTAACCCGATCAAAAAAGGAGATCAGATTTGTCTGGCAAGATTTATTCTTGGTAAATCCATGCTGGGTTGTTTTGAGCACCGAATACTTGTCTAGATGTGCACAAATTGTGTGTTTTATGATTTGCTCTAATATCTTGCCCGGGATTGAAGTCAAACTGACTGGTCTATAACTTCCCAGGTCTTCTTTTTTCCCCTTCTTAAAGATTGGGACTACATTTGCCCTCTTCCAGTCCAGTGGCACTTCTCCACTCCTCAAGGATTTCTCAAAGATGATCGACAGAGGCTCTGCAAGGACATCTGCCAGTTCCTTAAGAACTCCAGGATGCAGCTTATCTGGTCCAAAATACTTGAATTCATTTAGGCCAGTTAAGTGGTTTCGAACCAGTTCTCTGTCAATCTTAATCTGCTGTTCTGCACCATCCATGTTTTCATTACCTCTTAGGGGATGTAAACACATCCCCGAATCAGTCAATGATCCCGCACCCCCATTTGCACAGCCCTCCTTCTGTGAATAGACGGATGCAAAGTAGGAGTTGAGCAGCTCCGCCTTCTGCTGGTTTCCAGACACCTGTTGTCCATCCTTGTCCAAGAGCAGCCCCACCCCCTCGTCTCTCCTCCTGTTCCTCTGGGCATATCTAAAGAAGCTCTTTTTGTTATCCTTGACTCCCCTGGCCAGCCTCAGCTCATACTGAGCTTTAGCATCCCTGACCCCCTCCCTACAGGACCGGGCTACCTGCCTGTACTCCTCTCTGGTGATCTTTCCAGTCTTCCACTCCCTATACTTCTCTTTCTTTAACTTCAGCTGATCCCCAAGTTGCCTGTGGAGCCAACCTGGTTTTTTCAGCATTTTCCCCCCTTTCTTTTTTATTGGAATTGTTTCTGACTGTGCTTGTAGAAGCTGCCTCTTAAGGAGCTCCCACCCATCTTGGGCCCCTTTCCCCATTAGATCATCAACCATGGGATCCCACCTATGACTCCTCTAAGCCTGTTGAAATCAGCTTTCCTGAAATCCAACATATAAGTTTCACTCTGCACTCTTTTTATTTCCCACATTATTCTAAATTCCAGCAGCTCATGATCGCTTTCCCCTAAAGTTCCCACTATGTTGACCTGATCAACCAGTTCTTCACGATTTGTTAAGATCAGGTCAAGGATGGCCCCTCCCCTTGTCGTTTCCTCCACCTTCTGGACCATGAAGTTATCTTCCAGGCCCATCAGGAATCTACTGGAGCTTCCATGTTTGGCTGAGTTTGTCTCCCAGCAAATGTCTGGGTAGTTAAAGTCCCCCATTACTACTACCTCATATTTCCTTGCAATGCCTGCCAGTTGCTCCAAGAAGACATCGTCTACTCCTTCTCCTTGGCCTGGCTGTCTATAGTAGACGCCCACCACAATGTTTTCTTTCTTATTTTCCCCCCTTACTTTTACCCAAACACACTCCACAGGGATATCTGGACCACTCTCCTGGATTTCAGAGCAAGTATATATGTTCTTGACATATAATGCTACTCCACCTCCCCTTTTGCCACTTCTGTTCCTCCGGAACAGCTGATAGCCTTCCAATTGTGTGTTCCAGTCATGGGAGTCCCACCAAGTTTCAGTTATTCCTATCAAATCAAATTTCCCTTCACTTGCTAAAAGCTCCAGCTCATCTTGTTTATTTCCCAGGTTCTGAGCATTTGTGTAAATGCAACTTAAGCCCTGGAGGTTGCAACTCAATGCATTTCCCTCCTTTTTTGTAAGGCCAGGCCCCTCTAAAGATTTTTGAGGCGTCCACTGGGCAGAGGGAGAGAACAGCAGTGGAGAAGACGGAAGCAGCTCAGGGCTAGCCAGAAGGGAGAAGGGGACAGAGAGGCACAGGATGAAGAGAAGGAGAAAGTGAGGAGACACTTTGAAAGTGTCTGATTATGGAAGAAAGTGTCTTTGATTGCAGCCTCCTAACCATGTCTACTGAGAAGTAAGCCCCATTGTGTTAAATGAGTCCTACTCCCAGGAAAGTTTCTTTAGGATTGCAGCCTAAGGCTACAATCCTAAAGAGTTTCCTGGGAGTAAGACCAGCTGAACACAATGGGGCTGACTTTTGAGTAGACATGGTTACGATTGTATTCTAAGGAGACTTCATAGGATCATGCACACTGAATGCATGTTTTGAATTCAATTCCAGTGGTTTGTCATCATTTTTACATCCCGTTAATATTTTTATTAATTTAGTCTGAGTTTCCATTATTTCCTATGGGAAAATCCACTTCACATAAAGAACGTTTCACGTAACAAACATGCCTCCAGAATGAATTACATTTGTTACGTGAGGTGCCACTGTAATCCTATCCATATTTTCAGACCCACAGAACATTATGGGACTCATAGGATAGTGCTGCAATAAAAAGAAAAAAATTAATGCCATGCAATTTATTAAACTATTGGAAGCAGAGCCCATTTTATAATTCATAACATTTTCACATTTTTCTCTGCCTGTCTTAGCTTGGACTTTGTAAATATCAAATCTGATTTATTTCTTCCACTGTAATATGCTAGTACATCCTTTTTTGTTATAGACTAATTTAATACTCTCTAAAGGACCAGGAATAAATAAGATTGTGCTGGAACAGCACAATCAAAAACACACATTCTAGTAGTTCATTACAGTTAGAAACAAACAGGTCCAGAATGTAAGCCTACCCATATCTAGCAGAAAAAAGGACCAATATAGAAACACAACAGACACATATAAGTAACAAATACTGTCAGTGAAATGCATAGGTCCTTCAAAGACTAAGAGACCAGGTCACATACTTTTTACGATTAGATGTAGTTTTATGTTTTTTATGAGCACAATCCTAACCATGTCTACTCAAAAGTTAGCCCCATTGTGTTCAATTAGTCCCAGGAAAGTGTCTTTAGGATTGCAGCTGTAGGAATCCTTCATCTCAGAGGCAGAATATAAAAACTTTCACAGTATTGTTTTCCACGCATGTGTAGGTTTACAATCCTAGCTCAGAATACTTTTTTCCCCTCAAATAAGGGGCAGTACATTTCATACTAGACGGAATATCTGGAATGTAATAGGGAGCCCCATAAAGAACTTATTTCATTTTTTAAAACTTACAGTGTAATCCTAAGCATGTCAACTTAGAAGTCGCATTGTGTTCAATAGTACTTACTCCCAGGAAAGTGTGGTTAGGATTCTCTCTATATAAAAACTGAAGAGTCACTGACTGACTGATCAACACCAAGCCAAAACAACAAGACCTAGAAGTGTGAAATTTGAGAGAATATTCCTTGTGTGACATCCTAAGATCCAGTTAGGGCGGCCTAAGTATACATCCTAAGCCAAAGTCCTCTGCTGACCTGGAGGTGTCACCAAAGTACCATAAGATACATCTGTGCCACTCCTGGAGGACAGTTAGGCCAGTGCAAAGACATGTTGATGTTAAATGAGTTATGACAGGCTAGGTTAGGATTGCACCCATAGGATTGCACCCAAAGGAAACCACTAAGAACCTATTTTTTGAAATTCAAACTGAAAGAGGGTGAAAAGGGGAACAATGTGTTTTCATCCCTATACATAACTTTGAAGAATTGCTTACTCATCAACACCCAGCCCAAACTCATGAATCCAGAAGCATGAAATTTAAGGAGGGTATTACTTCTGTGACGTGAGCACTCCCTAATACTTTTAGAAATTTTACCCCTAAGGTGTGAAAAGAGGTGCAACATGTTTTTGTCCCTATATTTAACATTAAAGACTGACTGATCAACATCCAGCCCCAACTCCTGAACCTAGAAGCATGAAATTTGGGGAGGGTATTCCTTCTGTGATATAATCACAGATTACTAAGAACTGATTTGGTGCCTGGTGGTGCCTGCTGCCCCATGTTGCCTACTGGTGTCCGATGCCCAGTGGCACCAGCTGATGCCCACTGCTTGATAGTGCCCAGTAGTGGTGCCTGCTGCTGCCCACCACTGCCCCGATACCCTCCAGTGTCTGGTGCACAGGGCCCACAAATATTCTTGAAATTTTACTCCTGCAACTATGTGTAAATTCTGCTAGTTGTTCATATTGGCAAAACAAACTTGAAAAACATACAGACTATATCAGAGTAGGACTAGGACATCTGCACTTCCTTGTAGTACAGGGGTAGGCAAACTGGGCCACTTTAGGGCTCCTGGACCTTTAAACAATTGTTTAGGAGAATTTCAGCAGATGCAGCTTGTCATCTGTGATGACAAGAGGAATCTGTACAACTGATCTTATTTAGATGCCTTGTGCATTGTTCTCACTTCACTAAAGCAGGCAGATACAAGCCGAAGTATTCTTGAGATGGTACCTGAACCATGGAATGCTCCCCTGAAGCAGGATTCCTCTTTCTATATTCAGACTGACACTAAAGACTTGGGAAAAGGACGAAAGACAGCAGTAGAGCAGAATATGAAGCAAAGGGTTAAAGGTTCGCTCTAATCAACATGTAGAATTGTGAAAATATTCACCTAGGCTGCTGAATGGGCCAGCTCCATATAAGACAGTTTCATAAGGCATTTATTTAAATAAAATTATAGAGCAACATTTCCCAAGTGTGGGTCACAAGATCAAACAGTGTGTTGTTATCTGGGTTTTCTCACCACCCTTTTGTACTTGGACTCCAAATAGGAGCCATTTCAGAAGACCTATTACTTACCAGAGGTTTCTCACCAAGATTGGCAACCACTCCAGAGGCCTCCGAACATACAGTAGCCTCTGTAAGCCACTTCTGGTTTTCTTCCAAAAACCAATCATGAGCTGAGAAGGCATGAGGCCTGAAGAGTGGGACAACAACCTAAGAAAGGTCTCAGTAGCACCTTCAGGAACATTGTGACCCACGGCATAATATGAGGTTAAATAATATGATTTTTAAAAATCACATTATGCTAAGGCAATTTTGTTTTAAGTGTACATTCTGTATTTTTCTTAAGTGTACATTGTTTTGTTGATAGTTTTACATTTTGAAGTAGCTATTGGTGTAATTCATCATAATAGTATGGTAATGGTAGGTTTACAAGGATGTGAATGCTATTCACGGTATGAAAGTATAAATAATTTTGTGTGATTACATTTATCTAAAAAGCTATAAACTACTTCAAGCAAACAAAAAGTTAGACACATATGACACAGTCTGGTTGTACTGTTAGCATTTAGTCCGTCTGTTGACCATGCACACATGAGGGTTCCTTGTTTATAATATAAAATGTGTATACTGCTGCAAGGGTCTCTGGACCAAGAGAGGAACAAAGACGCAGCAGACTCCTATGTACAAATAAGACTCTTAAGTTGCATTCTCTGACAGTTGAAGACAACACAACAAATCTTTTGGGGTCATTTCTTACTGTGGAAAAATTGAGGAGCCATACTTCTACAAACTTGTTCCAAGAGAACATTGAAACTTCTGGGTAAGTTAGGCAGCAATCTTAAAGACACTTTCCTGGGAGTAAAACTCATTGAACACAATGGTGCTTACTTTTGAGTAGACATGGTTAGGATTGTGCTCTTAAGTGTCTCAAATTAGATTGCAGATCACTTTCAAGTTTCCCACATGTGTCAGCTACACATAACCAGCAGGTCACAAAGGCAAGATAATGAGTTTATCTTAAAGATAAGCTAGATAGCAGGCGAGGGATCCCAAAAATAGAAGCTGATATCAGAACTGATTTTGTATCTATATATGTAAGCCATACAGTAGATCTCCCATATGGCCAAAGAGGGTTAGCAGGTGACAACTCAGTCTGAAGGAGCACAACAGAGATAAGGAGAAACTGGTGAAGAGCCTGAAGGATACTTCATTCCAGTTTAATAAAGCCAGGAAAACTGAATGTTAAACACCCCTAAAGGGAGGAAACAAGGGGCACTATTCTTTTCCTGGAAGTGACTAAAAGGATGGCTATGATAGCTATGAGAATGTTTGCAGCTTAATGCATTTGGTATTTTTATGGCTACCAAGAATGATTTATCAAATATCTATGGACCCTAGCAACCAACATATACTATTAGTCACAGCTTGAGCTAAGCAGTCTATTAGAAAGGGGAAGATTGCAACAGATCATAAAGTAGACATGAATTTAATTAATTTGTAAGAAAATTATTCTGAACCAGCAAAAAGTTTTAACACATTGCATACACCTTTTTGCCTTTATTCCCCCAAGTAAAAAAAGAATTTCCAAACATGCAACTGTAAGATGATTAGAAAATGGATGTGCAGACTTTCTACTTTAGGGACCCTGGACCTTTAACAATTGTGTAGGAAAGAGAACTTCAGCAGGTGCAATTTCACATCTCACAGATGACAAGCTGCACCTGTTAAAGTTTCCTCTCCTACACAATTCTTAATGGTCAGAATCTCTAAAGTTAAACGTTTGCCCAACCATGGATTAGAAGCAAGGGTCTCCAAACTTTCAGCTTCAGGGCACCAGGACCTATAAAAAGTATGCAGAGGAGGAATTGTCAGCAGGTGCAGCTTTTCATCTCACAGATCACAAACTGCACCTGCTGAAATTTCCTCCTTTCCACAACTCTTAAAGGTACAGGAGCCCTGAAGCTGAAAGTGTGGAGACCCCCGGAGGAATCTTCCCAGTGGGGACAGTCATCAACACAACTCCACCTTTAAAAATTTATTGCTGCTGCATTATCAATATCGAGGAAACTCTTGATCGATTTTGCTGGCCCAAGCCATGAGTCCTCCGCGGATGTCCTTAACAGAAATCAAACCTAGTCCATCACCGGACAATCCTTGCAATATCCTCACAGCCTTCTGAGAATCGTTTCCCAGTTTGCAGACAACATAAACTGGGAAAGCCTCGTCATCGTTAGTTCTATGCTTTGCTTCGTGTATCTGCTTACGCAAAGAAGTCAAGCATTCTTCGTCTTTCCTTTCTAGTTTGCCGAGAGGCACGTGGAGCGACTGCGGCAAGCGACATATGTCAACCTCTACCGGCGGGCGAACGTCAACCAAGAGATGTGGGACCTGGTCGTCTAGTACCCTCTTGTACTCTTCCACGGACACCCGTTCGTCGCCATTTAACAAGTGCAGCACCCGACACTTATCCGTGGCCGACGACCCGCAGAAAGCTTCATAGTCCTGGAGCGCGGTCAAGGTGGGTCGTTCACCGCACGCCACGCAGTTGGGGTCGCGCGGCCTCAGTCTGATGTGTCGGAAACGTGCATCCAAGGCGTCGAAGAGCAACATGGTGCCGCCGAGGGGGGTGCCGACACCGGCGGCCATTTTGATCACCTCCAAAGCCTGAAGCGTGCCGATGATGCCCGTGACGGCACCGAGGACGCCTCCGTCGGCGCAGTTGGTGACGGTTTCCGGCGGAGGCGGCTTGGGGAAGAGGCAACGGTAACAGGGACCCCCTCGGTAGTTGTAAACCACGAGTTGCCCCTCGAACCGTAGGGCGCTTCCGGAGACCAGAGGCCGCCCGGCCAAGACGCAGGCGTCGCTGAGGAGGTAGCGCGTGGGGACGTTGTCGGAGCAGTCGGCCACCAGGTCGTAGGCCGTGACTAGGCCCAAGGCGTTGGCGGGTCCCAAGGCCACGGGGTGGGCCACACACTCCACCCTGGAGTTGAGCTCCTTCAAGGCGGAGGCGGCGGAGTGGGCCTTGGGGAGGCCCAGACGGCTCTCTCCGTGGAGGACCTGGCGGTGGAGGTTGTCCAGCTCCACGGTGTCGTGGTCCACCAGGCCCAGCCTCCCCACTCCAGCCGCAGCCAGGTACTGGGCCAGGGGGCAGCCCAGGCCTCCACAGCCGACCACCAGCACCGAGCACTGCGACAGCCTCAGCTGGCCCTCCACCCCCAGCTCCGGGAGCACCAGCTGCCTCGAGTAGCGCTCGATCTCCGGCCGGCTCAGCGCCCCCCGGGGAGGCAGCGGCGGCGGGGGAGAGGCCCCTTCCCCTCCACACCACGACGGCGGCGCCGCCGCCATCGCCTCAGCCTCCAGGCCTCGCCTCTTCCGCCTGCGTCCTCCCGGGGAAGGCCAGCCTCGCCCTCCTCAGATACGCCAGCGGAGCCGCCGTCATGGCCCCCGCCGCCCGCCCCAAGTACTCGGTGCTGCTGCCCACCTACAACGAGAGGCAGAACCTGCCCCTCATCGTGTGGCTGCTGGTGCGCAGCTTCGAGCGCAGGTGAGTCCCTCTACTCGGAAGTAAGGCCCGTGGCAGCCAGCGGGGCTTACTCCTTGGTCAGTGTGCGGCCTCAGGACCTAAGGACCTTGTCTACTCTGAAGTAAGCCCCATTGTGGTCAGTGGGGATTACTCCCAGGTAGGGAGTGGATAGGACTGCAGCCTCACAGCCTAAGCCCAGCTGGGTCTACTCAGAAGTAAGTCCCATTATAGTCAGTGGGGCTTACTCCTCAGTAAGTGTGCAGCTTCAGAGCCCAAGCCTAGGTGGGTCTACTCATAAGTAAGCCTCATTATAGGAAGTGGGGCTTACTCCCAAGTAGGGATAGGACTGCAGCCTAAGCCCAGGCGTGTCTGCTCAGAAGTAAGCCCCAGTATAGTCAGTGGGGCTTACTGCTTAGTAAGTCTGCAGCCTCAGAGCCTAAATCTATGTGTATTTACTCAGAGTATGCCTCATTATAGTTAATGGGACTTACTCCCTAGTAAGTGTGCAGCCTCAGAACCCAAGCCTATGTGTGCCTACTCAGAAGTAAGGCCCATCATGGTCAGCGAGTCTTACTCCCAGGTAGGGAATGAATAGGACTGCAGCCTCACAGCCAGTCGTGTCCACTCAGAAGTAAGCCTCATTATAGGAAGTGGGACTTACAGGGAGTTAATAGGACTGCAGCCTCAGCTGAAGCCCAGGCGTGTCTACTCAGAAGTAAGTCCCGTAATAGTCAATGGGACTTACTAGTAAGTGTGCAGCCTCAAGAGCCTAAGCCTATGTGCGCCCATGCAGAAATCAGCCCCATTATAGTTAGTGGGGCTTAATCCCTAGTAATTGTGCAGCCTATGCCTATGTTTGCCTACTCAGAAGTAAGCCCCATTGTAGTCCGTAAGGCTTACCCCCTAGTAAGTGTGCATTTGATTGCAATCTAGATCAGCCAGCTGCAGAGGAGGCTGAATGATGAAACAGCCACTTTGTTTTCCTGCTGCCACTGGCTTTGATAGGAGCAGATCCAGTGTTTGGGAAGGAGTGTCATGAGCACTACCTTAATTCCAGGGCCCAGGTCAGCCTGGTAGGTTGGGCTCCAGGTTGAGATGAGGGTTTGCTGTGTGGATAGATCTAGGCTCTCATCTGGATTTGGAGCCTAGATCTACCTGCAGGGTAGACCTGGGCTTCCTTTCAATTCATTGGTCATCAACAAACTTCCCCTTGGAGTCTAACTTTGCTCCTCTCTGCCACATACCATGACCCCATCTTGGATCCTCCTGTGTTCTCAGGGGTAGATGGTCTAATGGGAGTGTGTGAATTGGGTCTTGAATGGTTACCCCTCTTCTCTTCCTTAACCTACACTTGTATTTGGGATAAGCAATTTTGAATGACCAGATGATCCCTTCTGTATGCCCAGTTGTCATCAGGCAGAAGAACATGGTGGGTGTCAAGATCTTCATTACTCTGATTCTGTCAAGGATAAGAGCTTCAAGAGGGTGTCAAGAGATCTGGATGTTTTAATCTGGGCAAGAATGGCTGTGCTGGACTCAGAGGTGTAACTAGGGGGAACCTGAGGGACACCTGCCTTGCGTGCTGTTCCAGAGGAGGACATCATGCAAGGCAGTCACTTGGGGTTCTGCCTGAAGGAGGAGGTGCTGGTGGCTTTGTGTTCTGTCCTCTCCCCCTCCCCCTTTTCATTCTCCTGTGGAGGCTCCCCAGAAGGGAAAATGAGCATAAAGCTGCCAGCACCTCCTCTGGGGAGATTCCATGTCATGTGTTATTGTCTGCAATCCTAAAGACACCTTCCTGGGAGTAAGACCCATTGAACACAATGGGGCTTACTTTTGAGTAAACATGGTTAGGATTGTGCTTTACTGCCCCACTCCTGGTGCAGAGCTCTGGTTGGGCTCTCTCAGGATCCATTGCTTAGGTTCTTTGTCACAATTCTTCTCTGATTTGTTGATTATTGCCTCTAAGCTCCTTTTTCAGATTTCAGTTAGCTTCAATGTAACATCTTTTTTATCCTCCTTTTTTATCCCTCCTTTTGTGTTTTTATCCTCCTTTTGTTTGACCTGTAATTTTAAACTGGGTTGTGCTTTTTATAAACTGTCCAATCTGCTATAGAAATTGCTGTAATACACAGTACATAAGCAAGCTTCAGTGTTGGGTATTTGTTCAATTTTTATTAAGTGGTCTTTGGATTCTTAGGACTAGTTTACATGGCCTGCTGAGTCCATGACAGTCACACTGGTTTTTTTTTTTTTTTGTTGTTGGTTACTTTAGGCTGAAATCCTAAAGACACTTTCCTGGGAGTAAGACCCATTGAACACTATGGGGCTTACTTTGGAGTAGACATGGTTAGGATTGTGCTCTTATTCTGATTTTTTTGCCTGTTCCTACAGCCTAAAGCTATGATTACAGCCTGTGAAGCTGCATGATTACCAGTTGCTTACCAGAGATGCTGTTTTTGCATTCATTGCCAGCTTTTATAATTGGTGGTGACTGAGTGCCGAAAATCTTATCTGGCAGATTAGTACTGTATATGGACTGATAACTTCGAATTGTCTTATAAGGCTGGCTTGCTTGATTCTTTTGGAACTTTACTTTCCCCTGAGAGATGACTCTTAAAATCCTTGTTTGTTATCCCAATGACAAACCCAGGACTTGTGTCTTATTGAGGGCAAAAAATGTATATCATTTACTGTTGTATATCAACAGTATGTACTGTTGTATATCAACAAATTATTTAGGAAAAAAATTTGGTTAGTAATACTGTTGCAAGTGTGTACTGAATCATCCTTGTCTTGTGATCAGCTCTTAAACCAAATCTGATCAAAGGAATGAATAGCTATTGCTTGTTAGCAAAAGGAAAGCTCCCATTATTTATTTTTAATAAGCCCTTAAATGAAATAAGAGAAAGCTGTTGGCATTCACCTTTTTTTCTACAATAACTTGTAGGAATACCATGAAATAGTAAGATTTACCATAATCCCCAGTGCTTATTTTAATCACTATATCTTCATAAGAATCTTCAGACTGGAAGTAGAAGGAAATGTTCAGGTAAATGTGGAAGAAAACTCCCATCACAGTTATTATACTCGTACTACTGTATTTAACTTCTGGGTTTCAGAGGTAGCCTGTCCGTTTACTGTCTGGAGCAAAGAAGTGGCAACAAACTACAGGTATCTCATTGGCTCATGTACTCCAATAGGCATCTGGTAGGCCATTGTGAAATATAAGTAGCTTGATTAGGTGGATTCTTGGTCTGATCTGGCAAGGTGATGCTTATGAGTGGCTCTTTTTCAGTATTAAAAATGGTATCTATCTGAAGAGTTATGTGAACTTAGAAAAGGGCAACATGAAATTAGCATGCTACCCCTCCTACTATTTGCTGTAGATACTCATCTATTGGATTAGAAATTCCTGTCAATAAATCAAATGTAAATTGCCTCCTTGCCTTATCTGTGAGGTCACTCAGGAGTCAGGGCTGATCAGGCAGCAAGAGGACTATGCAGAGATAATTAGAGGTCTATTGGTTTCCATAGCAGTGAAGCTTCAAAGCTGCAGCCAAAGTTAACAACATTTTCACTTCTGAGAAAAAGTGCCAGGGCTTAATATTTCCATTTGAATCAAGCAAGTTGCTTCCTCTCTGACAGTTAATACTCACTGAAAACAATCAGTGTACTTCTGAGTAAATCAGGTTGCAACTCATGTGTTGCTGTGCTTGCTCATGTTTATTCCTTGTTGCTTGTCACTCCACTGTGAATTGAATTGCTATCCCAGTGCAGCTGAAATATTTACAGTCTTATGCTACCAAAATTTGATACAGGATGAAAACCCTTTTGTAGTGTTTGTTTTTGGGGACCCAGCTTAGCTACAAATATGAACTATAGTTAATCACAACCTCAACAAAGACTGGACAAATAGTAAAAGTTAGGTGTAACTATTTTGAGCTCATTGTGGTTTTGTTAGACATTTGTTATATATTTTAGAATAATTTTTTATAACTTGCACTTTTGTTAGAATATCGCCCTTTTGTTGCCTCTGATATTGGTTATTTTTTAAAAACTCTGGACAAATCATCAGTGATCAACATAGATATTGATCATGGGTGTCCTGTGCATAAAGTTAATTCTGGCAACTATATAAAGCCTGAGATAATTGGTACCATACACACAGCCTCATAATATGAGTTGTGTGTGTTGGGGGGGATATATAGTTATATATGCAGGCCTCTGTCAGTCTTGGAAGACTATGGTATCGTGCTCGGAGTGATATATTATGTAATTATATAGAGATATATATAACTCTATATTCAGAGACAGAATATCAGTTAATAGTACATACTGGGACAAAAACGGGAAGGGCCCCTGTTTTTCATTTATGGCCCAATCCTATTCTCTTCTGGCACCCAGGAAGCAGAGATGTTGGTATAGTACAGTTCTTATTAATGTTGCAAGTACTATACCACAAAATGTATTGTGTACACAGGGGCCACCAGAGGGGCCAGCAAAGGCTATATTTGTTGAATCATACTCAAAATTAGTTGTTGTTGTTGTTGTTGTTGTTGTTGTTATTTATTTCAAGTTTGATTACATGCCACAGCAGCCAGTTCTTTAGCTGGACTTGGCTTCAGTCCTGCCCATGGACTATTATTATTATTATGGTTATTGTTCTGCAAACAAACTTGGAATCCAGTAGTATTTAAATGAACATGTAGATGGACTGGGAATTGCAAACTTTGCCAATAATCGGTGTGCCACTTAAGTGCTACCATCTATAGGA
This sequence comes from Cryptoblepharus egeriae, assembly GCA_030015325.1. Lineage (NCBI taxonomy): Eukaryota > Metazoa > Chordata > Lepidosauria > Squamata > Scincidae > Cryptoblepharus > Cryptoblepharus egeriae. The sequence goes on along the minus strand of JAREYC010000003.1, from coordinate 174,992,132 downwards.
AACAAAAATAAGATAGTATACTGCTGTCTATAATGGTCAGTCGTATACTAGTGTTTGTAATAGGTCTACTAAAATAGAAGGCTGTAATATATAGTATTCTCAGATCTTGGGATTGGAAGCAAGTATAATTGACCATCATCTCCAACAATTTGGAGTCTGGTATGAAGCAATTCAGCTCCATTTTTGAGATGTGAGTGAAATGTGATAGTGCTAATGACAGCATTTACCTTTGATAAGGAACCAGTGGGCATTTCCCCTCCTACCTTTTTCATGCTTCTTAAAATGATATCACTTTTGTAACTGGCTTTACAAAGCAATTCTCTCTTTTTTCCAGTGGAAATGATTTTGAAATTATAGTCATAGATGATGGAAGCCCAGATGGAACACAGGAAGTTGCTGAACAGTTGATAAAGATTTATGGGTCAGATAAAATTGTGAGTTTTTAAATCTTTGCCTGTTATACTGTTATAACAAAAAAATTTAGGTTATTAGACTAGAGGAATAGTGTTGGAACCTTTTCATAACTGGTTTTCTTTACTGCATAGAGATTTCAATTGCTTGCACATTCCATTTTCGTTAGGAAGGTGTCAAAACCTGTCTCGTTGTTCAGTCCCACTCTCCCACTGCACTGGTACTTGTTCTTGCAAACATGCCATCAAAAATGTTTGCAGCACCATGCGACCACTGGGTTGCACCACTGGGAAAGCCTACCTGTTCCATTGGTGCTGAATCCAGACTAATTCCAAAATAAATGACTTAAGATTGGGATGCAGATCTGATAATTGGAACCACTTGGACTGATCATTCCAATGAGCCAGTTCATTTAACTGAGTGTCTTCGACCGTACTATTTGGATTAGATGCCGGACTGGACTAAACAGGTGCAAAACACTGTATGTTTTAAGTGGTGTGTTGTTTCACCATAAGAGCCTGCTTAGCAGTAGATGTGGTTTATACATTTTCTAACCTTAAGTAAACTCACTCTTTTCATGGAGTGCTTAATATTGGCCTGAACCATGTGGCAGTTGGTCTGTCAGCATTTCCATACCACAGCAAAAGAGTCACTTCCAGCCTGCCCCAAGAGTTAATCTGGCCTGCAACAACTTAAAATGTATTCTTTTTCCAAAACAACACATGGTTAGACAGTCAACACATGCAATCCATTTGTGGGACTTACATCTGAGGAGGTAAGTATAGGTAAATAGGTAAAGTATAGGTAAATAAAGGTAAATGCTGAGGAGATATACAGACAATCAGTTCTGATGCTAGAATCCTACCTTCACTATCCTGGAAGTAAGTCCTGGTGCTTACCTCTGAAGAGACATGCAGAGAATGTGTTCCATGAAACCGGTCTCTGATTCCAAAAAGGTTAGAAACTCCTGTTTTAGGCCATTGGTCTACCAGGGACTTTGGCATGCTCTATTAATGATGGATTCTATGGCCTCATATCTAAATAATGGTATAATAAAAACTTCTAAGGAAAACTGTTTTGTGCATGCTGGAAGTGTAGCAATTCTGTTTGAGAGATAAGCAAACTATTGTAGATATTATATTAAAATAAAGGAACTGTATTGAATCATGCAGTATATTAATCTATTATATATTTTGTTCATAGCTTCTAAGACCCAGAGCAAAAAAACTGGGACTGGGTAAGTGTTCATGCATATGAAAATTTAATGCAAAGCAACTGGTTTTTATGAAGAACCCATTGAAATGCACACTGTATTTTTGAATTTACTATATGTGGAGGTGTTTAATAATGTATTATTTATTTTATTCAGAAACTAGAGAAATGTACCCATGTTGTGGGAGTAACTGCCCCCCCACACCATCACCCATTGCACCACACCCTCTCACGCACAACAGCTCCCATGCACATCAATCCCTCACTTCCAATACATCACCCCCATGCACAGCAACATCCCTACAATGTGCAACAACTCTGTATGCTCAACATCCCCCATGTGCATCAACACTATGTGCTCAACATCCTCCCATGTGCACCAACCCCCCCATGCACACCACCATCCCAAGTGCACCATCTCCCCAGTGCATCTCCCCATGCGCAACATCCCCCATGGGCATCATATCCCACCCCCGCACAACATTCCCCCATGCGCAACATTCCTCCCCCAATGCACCCTCCATCCCAGTGCATCAAGTACTGGCCACCAAATTGGCTGGATGTTGATCAGTCATTCTTCAATATTAAGTATAGGACAAAAACATGTTGTTCCCCTTTTTACCCCCTTAAGAATCAAATTTCTCAACATCAGTTCTTGGTGGGTATTCCTGTCATAGAAGGTGTTCCTGTCCTCCCCAAATTTTATACTTTTAGGTCCAGGTGTTGGAGCAGGGCAGAGATCAGTCAGGGATTCTCAGTGGAAAATATAGAGAGGAAAACATGTTGTGCCCCTTTTCACACACTTCCAGTTGGAATTACCAAAAACCGGTTCTTAGTGGGTGCCTCTGTCATGGAAGGAATACCCTCTCCAAATTTCATGCAAAACCGGTGGTTTTGGCTGGGCATTGATGAGTCAGTCAGTGAATGAGTTGGTCAGTCAGTGACTTTTCAATTATATATATATATATAGAGAGAGAGAGTTTAGTAAGACTTATGGTGCAATCCAAATCAATTTAGGCCGGGATAGCTCATCCATTCCTGTGGTGGAGTGGGGAGGCTAGTGCATGTCTGTGCACTAATCTAAACCCCCCTCCCGAGAGGTTCACAGTGCCTTATGGCATTTTGTGACATCCCCATACCAGCATGGGACTTGTGCCAGCCTAACTGGGGGTTAGGATTGAAGCCTTTGGCTGTTATCCTATCTTACTCAACAGAAACAAACACCTCTAATTATATGAAATTGGATTTTTAAAAAAATGTTTTAAACCTAAAATTTTCCAGTAAGGAACCTTTTTCATGCCATGAAACAAAAACATTAAATAATGAGACAGGGGACTCCCCCATTGGTCCCACCCAACCCCTGGGACTCTTATCTGCCACTCCCTACTTCCGTTGCTACGTACTCCCTGCCTGTGTAACCCCTTCTAAGCACCTCCGTGGAACCCCCTTCACTGTAACCGAATACAGGTATTAAAAGTTAGGATGAAGTCTGGCTCCGGTGAAAGCTAATTTCAGCAAAATTGCTAAGAACCATAAGGTAAACATCTCTCCAACCTTAGTTGTGTTTGCTTTAATCTCTGTAGTGAAACTGTTGCTGTCAATTTTATATTTATGTAGTTTTTAATTGAAGTCTGAAGTATATCAACTCCTGTGGGGTTAAAAGAAGCACATTTTCTATGGAAACCTCACAATTACTATAGGCAAAGGAATCTTACCATTACCATGCTGAATATGGTGATACTATTCTTGAAGTTAAATATACAGTGGCGCCTCACGTAACAAATTTAATTCGTTCCGGAGCCATGTTCTTTATGTGAAACATTCTTTACACGAAGCAGATTTTCCCATAGGAAATAATGGAAACTCAGATGATTGGTTCCACAACCCCAAAAATATTCATATAAAAATATTAACTGGATGTAAAAATGATGACAGAACACTGGGATTGAATTCAAAACATGCATTCAATGTACATGATCTTATGAAGTCTATTTAGGCTGCAGTCCTAAAGACACTGTCCTGGAAGTAAGACCCATTTAACACAATGGGGCTTACTTCTGGGTAGACATGGTTAGGAGGCATCAATCCAAGACACCTTCAAAGTGTCTCCCCACTTTCTCCTTCTCTCCATCCTGAGCCTCTCTCTCCCCTGCTCCCTTCTGGCTAGCACTGAGCTGCTTCCCTCTTCTCCACTGCTCTTCTCTCTCTCTGCCCAGCGGACACCCGGCCACAGGAGAAACAGCGCAGAAGTGTTGTTTTCGCGATGGGCAGGCACGCTAGGCAGCCCTGATGCTTTTTAAAAGGGCTTCCCAACTGCCGAGTTTGTTTGTTACGTGAAGCACAGTTCGTTACGTGGAGCAGTATCCTAGAGAAATTTTTGTTTGTTATGTGAAACATACTTTACGTGAGGCGTTTGTTACGTGAGGCGCCATTGTATAAAGATAATTGCATTGACATTTTAGAAACATTTAAAACAGTTTATGTGCATGATTCTGTATATAGATGACAAAAATGACTTTTGTATATGGTTTACATCAGGGACTGCTTATATTCATGGAATGAAGCATGCCTCTGGGAACTTCATTATTATTATGGATGCTGACCTCTCACACCATGTAAGCTTGTCCGCTTTTGTCTATGTATGGTTATCTCTAAGTCTTCTTAAAATTAATACAAATTTAATAGAGATTTCTTTCTTTCATGCCTTTCCTTTTTGTTTCAGCCCAAATTCATTCCAGAGTTTATCAGGTAGGTAATATTTCTAATATTTTAACAATGTAATCCTAGGAGTGTTTAGTCAAAAGTAAGTGTGAATAAGAGTGCAACCTAACAACCCAATCCTGTTTTGGTGTTGCAGTCCTATGTGGCGCATAAGATACTGTGGAGGAGACCTCTGCCAGTCCTTCCCCCCATTCTGTCCTCTACTCATCCCTGTCTCAGAACGTCTCCCCCACCCCCACCCTGAAAAACCATACTGCCCTTTGGTGGTCTTGGGCACTCTTCTCAGGTATCCTGGTGCTGAGACCCAGTGCTGGCTCAGCACTAGCACTCCCTCCACTCCAGGTGCTGAAACATGCGTTACAACTTGTTTGTGACATCTTGTACTGTCAGCACTTCAGCCTTTAGAACTGGGTTCTAAGGCTGCAGTCCTAATCCATAATTAGGCTTGCCTAAGCCCCAGCACAAGTCCTGTGCTGGCCTGGGGGTGTTACAAAAGTTCTGTAAGGCGCAACTCCTGCGGGAGGGTTATGCCAGTGGACAGACATGCGCTTCTCTCCCTACATCACCATGTGAACGGGAAGACCAATTAGTTATGCCAGCCTAGTTCAGGATTGTACCTTAAGTCTGTTTGAAGTCACTGCCCTAATGTAAAAGATTTTGATGTATATAGTATATTAGCAGTGAACAAGCTATTAAGCAGTAGAGGAATTAAATTAGAAAAGCATATTGTGTGTGTGTGTATGTGATTTGAAAAGTGGCATATGCTTTACTATTAAGGACATTGTGGACACATTATACTATTTTTGTTATACTATTTGTAAATTTCTGTCAAGAAACAATATGAATAACAAAACATAATACAAGACTTGGTCTACAATCCTTTACCCACTTTCCTGAGAGTAAGTCCCATAGAACACAGTGGGACTTACTTCTGAGTAGACATGCTTAGGATTGCACCCTTGGTCAGTTTGCCATCTTTGTCTTGTTTCAGATTGTGGAATATGCTCAACTGTTTCTGGCTTACAACCATATATATTATTCATGCTGACTGGATTATTGAATGCACGTTGCTAGTTTTTTCTACCCCTTCCTATGTTTTTATTTTTGTAGAACACAGAAAGAAGGTAACTTTGACATTGTATCTGGAACTCGATATAAGGGAAATGGAGGTGTTCATGGATGGGATTTGAAACGAAAATTGATCAGGTGAGTAGTTTTTTTCCCCATAATCCTATCACCTTGCTTTTCAAAGTTATATATTATTTATTCTTCCACATGACAATATTTTATATTAATTATAATATAGTATTACAATATAGGATTAATAATACAGTATTACAACATACTATAGTATTTATTCTTCCACAAGACAACACATTTCTACTACTATAGACCAGTATTGTGATGAAACTGAATCTTCAGGTGAATTTGTGATTTTTAAAGTTCAGATTCCAAGTACTTATAAAATCTTTCTTTGGCAGCCGTGGCGCCAACTTCTTAACTCAGGTCCTGCTACGGCCAGGTGCATCTGACTTAACAGGAAGCTTCAGGTATGTTGGCTGTAACCTAGCTGGATTTTCACATTCCAAGATGCTATAAAAGCACAGCATGGTAATAGTCTGTGTGAATCTGTTATGACAGTCTCAAGTGTAGCCCACACCAAATGTGTAGCATTTCTGTGAGAGAAAATTCATGTAGGATTTGCAATCACACATTCATGCCTGTCTGAAGGTTTATTTGTAGAAAGAAAGCTGTTCCTGTCTTTCTTCCAGCACCTTTCACTGTCATCCTTTGTCCAATCATCCTTCACTGGGATACTGTCACTTGCCCACCAAAAGGGCTGGAGTTTTCCCCATGAAGATTCCCCTTCTGTAGCAGTAAACTTCCTCACCATGCAAAAATATTAACTTTCAATCTTACATCTCACAGTTCACTGAAATGGCACTAAAATTGTCAAGATATAATAGTTAAAAGAAACAATTAATAAGATGCACAAAAATATTAATGTCTGGTTCATATCCCCCAAAGGTAACTGCTATTATACAATTTTGCTTTCCCTTCTTTCTACCTTTATTAAGTCAATTAATTTCCAGTTTCCTGATTATCTCTTTGCTCTTATTCAGAGCCACATAGTTAAATCTGCTGCTCCTCATAGAGCTGTTAATATATGATTTTGTGGGAAGCCCTTTGTTGGGACAGGCCATTATCTACAATACTGCGTAGATAAATACTGTAGATAGATTTTATTTTGCCATTTGTATTTATGTTTATGCCTAATAATTGTTAATGAAATAAGATGAAATATCCCCCAATGGCCTGATTAAGGATGCCTGCACACTCACTGGACTTCCCGTTCCCATTGTGATGTAAGGAGGCAAGCGCCTGTCTGTGCATTGGTTTAACCCTCCCTCAGGAGTGGCTCAGAACAGTGGTGGGCACTGACCGGTTTGGGCCAGATTGCCCAAACCAGATGTTTAAATTTCACCCCCACTACCGATCCGGTAGGAAGGGTGGAGACAGGAAACCAGCCTTACCGGACCCGGCAGGCCCCCCACTGCAATGTGCATGTGCCAACTTGCACCAACATTAGCACACATGCAGAGCGTCCTGAAGCTGGCGAGCTTCAGGACACTCTGCGTGTGCACCAACATTAGCGCATGCACAGAGCATCCTGAAGCTGGCCAACCAGCTGGTCAGCCAGCTTAAGGACGCACTACATGTGCACCAACAATAGTTGGCACATGCTCAGTGCGCTGGGGTTGGGGCCCGCCCCTTGCCCCTCCCACCTGCACCTGCAGCGCACTGGGGTGGGTGGTGTGCCTGCCCCTGGCCCTCCCCGGCCCCACCCCTGACTCTCCCTGACCCCAGCCTGGCCCTGCTCACTTCCAGTGAACACCTCTGGCTCATAAGTACCTTCAGCACTTTTGTGACACCCCCAGGCCAGCATGGGATTGGGCTGGGGCTTAGGCCAACCTAACTGGGTGTTAGGATTGCAGCCAAACACATTATTCTTCCCCAAACTCCTGCAGCACTTACAGACCACTGGTTGAAAATTGCTGGACTAGGATGTAGTCCTACCTAGACGTTCAAAACCAGTGTGGAAGGTTCAGAAAACATGGACTAAGAAATGGAAAAAAAACCTGACTTATTTCATGGACAAGGAAATCCACATGGGTTTTGTGTCCAAATGTACTTTTGTACAATGCTCATTTTCATGTGTGTTTGTGCATATTTGTTCTGGGCCCAAAACTAGCATCTTTGAGTGAGATTTTGTATGTTTTACCCCAATTATGCCTAGTCTGTTTTAGTTGGTTTCAAAGTGGGGTGAGTTTGTATGTATGTAAATATCTTACAAGAGCTTCTAACGTTATCTGTACTTATTAACAGGTTATACAAAAAAGAGGTTTTACAAAAGCTGATGGATAAATGTGTTTCAAAAGGATATGTTTTCCAGATGGAAATGATTGTCCGGGCTAGACAACTGGGTTACTCTGTTGGAGAGGTACAGTGAAACTCTTAAAGACAAGCAAAATACTGCATGTTCCTTTTTATGCTTTACAGCTAATGGTTACTAATTGGTTGCCTCATTTAAATGCTTTGAAATCAATTTTTATGAAAGTCTTTCAATATTAGAAGACATTGCTGGTAATGTAAGGAGGCAACTGCTAAAACATCAGTAGGACTAGATACTTCTGCAAATACAAAATTTTTCTGGCTTTTATGAAATGTTAACCTGCTTAGATCATGGGCTTGATTTGGTTATGGGTAGCCCAGTTCTGAATTCATACCTACTATTCAGCTGGCACAAATCCAAGAAGCCCAGTGTAAAACCAGTAGAACAAAAAGGGGGGAAGGAGATTTTGGACTGTGAGCCCTTTTGGGACAGGGACCCATTAGCCATTAATTTTTTGTACTTTCTTTGTAAACCAATTTGTGAACATTTCAGTTGAAAATCAGTATGTACTGTGCAAAGAAAGATAGACAGCAGAGGAGGCCTCTGCTGATCCCATTCCTCCTAATCCCACCCATTAAACCCTTATCCCACCTGACCCCAACACCCTCTCCATTCTCCTATGCCATTCAGCACCTTACCTGCTTCTGGAGTGGCTGGAGATCTGACTGTGCTGCTGACACAGTCCTTGCCATTGTAGTGGTGCAGAAGCACAATAAAAGGTGCTTGTTAGTATTGGCCAGAAATTCCCTTGGCAATTGTGGTTGTCTTAGCCCCTGACTGTCTGTGAAGTGACAGAAAATGCATCAGGAATCTGCTTCGGGCTCTGGCAGAAAAGATTATTGCCAGCCATAAGTTGTTGCATCTTGAGGCAGAGCAGCATGGGTGTGGGAAGGATCTCTCTTATATGTTTCTTGCCAGCTGATTCCTGGTTCTGTATGCCAACTGAAAATGCCCAGCCAAATTTTCTGTGGATTTCACAGTCTGAGTTTAGGCCCTTGGGTATTATTTAACATAAATTCTTGCATACTGGAATGTTAAAAGTTCCTGTTATACTGAAAAGAACTGATGGTGCGAAGTGCTGCAGATCTGTGTTTACTAGTCTGATACTCTAGCAGTGATTTTCAACCAGTGTGCCGTGGCACACTGGTGTGCCACAGATAGTCCTCAGATGTGCCGTGGGAATTTGGTAAGTTCATTAATTAATAGAAAAATTGGGGAATTTGAACAGCTTGGTGCGCCTTGTCAATGGTAAAAACAACTGATGGTGTTCCTTGGCAATTTCAGTGCCTTGTTAGTGTGCAATGAGATGAAAAAGGTGGAAAATCACTGGTGTACAGGTTAGATGAGGGGGTGTATTTTCTTGAGAGGAGGATGGAACAAAGGGCAGATTGGGCATGGTGTTGGTGTTGAGATGGCTGTGGCACCACAGGCCAAATCCTAACTCAGTCAGCCTGACATTACACAGGACTTATTTGGATTTGTTCCAGCAATTTCACTGATAAATTTGAGTAGTCCTATAGGAGTGGCTGGTGTGTCCCTTACTATGAGTTGTGCTCCAGCTGGCACCAACCTTGTACTGGATGCAGCACAGGCTAGTTGGCCTGCCTGTTCTAGAACAAATAAGGATTGAGCTGCCTATCTCCTGCTTGTGGATTATCCAGCACATGGGCCGTTATGGGAAAAAGAACTAGAATAGAAGATGAAGCATTGACCCAATTCATCAGGCCTCTTATGTTCTTGCATGTCTTTGGAAAACACCTTCAGTTATGTTTGATCAAACATAAACTTCAGGATGGACTTGGTGTAAGGCAACTATTAAGGCACCTAAGTCACAGGTGGAATCTCACATGTTGGCCTTTCCCCCCCATGATGATCCACCAGTGTGTTCTGTTATGTTATAATCTCTAGTCACAAGTGTTTTATAAGAAATGATATTTCAAGTACTTTTATAGTTTTCAGAGTATCCGTAGACTTTATTAAAATGGCATATGGGCTTCAATATAGCACTATCCGTCTACAGCCCTTTGTAGTTAATAGTTTTATATTTTACATAAGGCTCAATGTACAGTGCTTGATTAATAATGAAACTTTGAGATTAATTCATTTGAATTTTCATTCTCTGATCTTTATGAAGCTTTTTATGAAGCTATCTCTCCTGAAGTTAAAAATGGAATCATTTTATGTTTGTTTCAATAGGTTCCTATATCATTTGTGGACCGAGTCTATGGAGAATCTAAATTAGGAGGCACTGAAATAGTCTCCTTTCTAAAAGGACTGTTGACTTTATTTGCAACTACATAAAGAGAATCTTCCCTACATTCAGTGTATGTTTACATTGGACTAATATATATATTTTTATATTGACCAAAGGAATCTTGTGGCTAGAAAAGTTGTGGTTAATTTTTACTTGATGAAAAATAAAGACAATTAATACAGCAACAGGAATTATTTATTAACAGTCATTGTTACTGTGTTGTGGTTAAATAAATATTAATAAAGACTGCTACAATCCTATGGTATTTGGGAATGATTCCTTCTCCCTGGTTATGATATGTTCTTTGCTCTCCTTGGTCATGATTTTCATTGTATTGAAAGATACACTGTGTGTTAATGGTTTTTCCCCACAGAGGCAGAAATGTGTATTATGGCACATTTGCAACACTCCTATGCCCAGAATTGCCCATTTCAAAAAGGATATCATAGAGCAAGAAATGATGCAGGAAAAAAAGCAACCAAAAGGGCAAGAGACTGGAATTGCCCTTACTAGGAATGACCAGAATGTTGGGAAGCCCAGTCCCAATTAGCATTGGCTCAGCCAGGTTGCACAACCTATGCTATATCCAATGCTGGCATAAGATTTTACACAAGATTTTCCATTTTACACAAGTAACATCCCTGCCAGTCCGAAGGGACTACTAGGATCTCTGCCAGCTATTTAACTGGTAGACATCCAAGCAATCCCATATAGCGCTTTCTGACCCGGGAAGGCTTCTGATGATCCTGCCTCTCTTCCATACTGGTTCTACCCTGTTTCTTCCCTCTCTATCCATAAACATTGCCTCCCCACCACATGGTAAGTTGCGCTGGCCAATCTGGGCCAGCATGGGTTTGGAGAGGGTGGGGGGAGGGTGGGGAAGAGGTGGGAGAGGTTATTCCAGGGTGCCCAGGAGTGGATAAGTAGAGAGCAGGAGGTGAAACTGGCTCCCAGCAATATGTCAAATCCCAACCTGCTGCTTTTATCTATTCAGTTCTGTGCTACCACCAGAGGTAGCACAGAGTTGAGTATATCCATTGGGGCTGCAGCAACCCAACATGAGGGAATGGAAAGTTCCCCAAACTTGCGCTGGCTACAGTGCAGACATATTGGGCTGCCTGTTCCAGTGCAAGTTAGGATTGTGCTGCCACAATGGCTTACTTGAAGCAATAACACAAGATTACAGGTAAATTCGGATGGATTTAAAGCAAGTCAAGATTTTTCTTCCTTGTCTACTTCTTGGGTCATCCAATTACGTTGCTTCTGTCACTTGATGCAGAAAAGAGAAAAAAGTACAGTATTTACACACAGACAACAGACTATTTACACACAGACAACAATTTGGCCACAAGATATGGTAATTTTATGGTGACCACAACAGTTAGTTGATTTTAAAGAAGTCCACAAAGTGGACTCTGCTGTACCCACACTAGCAAAAGGAGCTTCCTGACTTAAATGCAAGATACTTCCGAATACCAATGAATGCTGGGCAACTGTGGGGTCGGAGGGAGCTATTGACTTCATGTTCTGCTTGTGGGCTTCCTGGAAGTATCTGGCTCATCTTAGAAACAAATAGCTGGATAAGAAATATCTTTGGTCAGATCATACAGGGTTGTTTATATTAAAAAGTATATGTTCTGCAAATGATGAACTGACTTGCCCTTCCATTTGCACCAGGTTCTCTTGTTTGCAAAGCAAAATGCTTTAGGGACACTCTTTGCTTAAATATGATTGCTTGATCCACAACTCTTAATTACTTTACTGGGATTTGTCCAGAGTAAATGAAATGCAGATTACAGTCTTTGAATCTGATATGAAAAGATAGTAGTTGAAAATAAAGCTTCCATTAGGTTTCAAGACTGCATTGAGTGCACGTGTGACAACAGTGCACAGCAACTATGGCAGTAACTGAGAGGAGTGATCCAGAATACAATGGGCAATCATCTTGTTCTACTATTTTATGAGCATTTTGTTGACCTTTTTAAATGATTTAACAAATCCTAGTCCTGTATCAAGACACCTCTACATTAAGAATAAACAAAAGGAAGCCTGGGAGGCCAATCTGACTCTCAGTATACCCTCTTGATTCCAAGGAACATAAGAAAAGCCACTGCTGGAACAGGCCAAAGGCTGTGTAGTCTTCCTATATCTCACAGTGACCCACCAGATGCCTCAGAGCGCACAAGACACCTGCTCCCAGGTGCCCTCACATCCATCTGGCATTTTGAGGTTGCCCACATCAACATCTAGTTATGCACATGCTCACACACACCTCTAAAATGGTACCCTGGCCCTAGAACACATCCAAGTAGTCCCTTAGAATTGCGTAATCCAGTGCAGAGGTTCCAAACCTGGAGTATGCATTCCCTCTAGGACATGCACCAATATGTTTAGGGATACCAAACAAAAAGTTGTGAAATTAATTCAATGTTAGAACAAGTGGCAATGCAGTTTTTTAATGTTAAGTAACGCCCATGTTCCCCTGCTGTGTTTTGGCAAATGGATTCCACTTCAGTACACGTTTGTCAGCATCCATCAAAGGCGCTTCACTGTCTTCCACTTCACAAATAGTCAAGTACTGTCACACCACTACTGATGTATATATAAGTAGCACCTTAGTCCAGTGAGTGACAGGTATTCTCTCAATGCAATAGTTTTTCCTCATTGTGTCAAGATGTATTTTAAATTTTCAGTTCACGTACTATTGGATATGGTTCAGTGGATGAAAACCAGCTTTTTAATCCCATCATTGGACCATTTATTTATAATTTCAACATAAAAATTGAGCATAACTGCAACTATATTGGAGCACAATCCTAACAATGTCTACTCAAAAGTAAGACCCACTGGGTTAAAAAAAAAATTAAGGGACCAATTCTATCAAACTTTCCAGGACTTGGGTATCTGTGCCCATGGGGCATCCTGTGTAGGTGGAGAGGGGTATGTCATGGAGTTCTCCTCAAGGTGAGGGAATATAGGTGGTGCCTCAGTACGCATTGGGGATCAGTTTCCAGACCCAGCCCTCCACCCTTTCCATAGATCCCAAAATTCATGGATAATTAAATACACAGATTGTGGCACCAAGATCCTATGAATGTGACCAAAGCTGTGTGACAGCCATGTGCAGAGAAGTCCTTCTAAAAGGCAGGGATGCCATTACCGTGCAGAGCTTCCTTAAGACCTCACTGTATACAGCTCTTAAGGAAACCCGTATGAGCCTCTATAAGCCAAAAATCAGCACTGGCAGTTTTTGGCTGAAAATGGAAGTTGATGATTTTCAGAGGCCACAGGAGGTTTCCAGCCATGCACAGCCCCCTCCTTGACTCTCTGAACATGAGCAGTGCACTGCTTTGGTCACAGTCATAGGATGCAGGTGGTTTCCAGTGCAGAAAACATTGTATTTTCTCTGGGTGGCCTTTCTTTGTGAAAAAAAGGCACTCAATATCTAAATTTTCCATTAGCATATAAAGATAGACGTGTAATTCAAATACTTTTTGCAAGACTAGGGTAGAATAGTGGAAGGAAAATAATACTGTAGCACATGGGTTTTCCCAGCCCTCAGAATGCCTTAAAAGGAAATAAGATAAACCAAAAGTTTCCCCTGAGAAACCAGAAGTAACCTTTTTTTGCCTACTGAGGGCATTCTGATGGGTGGGGAGACTATGTGTGGCCTCCCCAGAAACACTCTTCAGATGCCACTGAAGCTCAACTCCAGTTATGCTCAGAGGTTTTTTTCATGCCCTATTTATTGATATTGGTATCTTATGGAACCCCTGCAGATACTGAGCCATCACCTGTATGTTCCATGGTCTGGCATACTCCCCTAGTAGTGCCCCCAGGCCAGCATCCCACATGAATACAGCAACTAGCAATAACCACAATGGCCAATAGTTAATATTGTATCACGAAAATTCAATCCTAAGCAAAGAGCATTGTCAGAGGGTCTCAGTGTAAGGCCCCACTGAACTATCCTCTTCTAGGCGAGGCCGGGCCTGGGTAACCCCTACAGAGGTCTCTGAGCGAGTTCAATCACTCTCCTGTTCAAAGGTCTGATGCTTCAGGGGTCATAGGTAGGGCTGTTCCAAGCACAAACCTCCACCTCTCCAGCCTCCCCTCATCCTGGACCTCTAAGGCTACAATCCAGAGTAACTACGGGACCTTTTACACTGACCTTTCACATCGTAGTTATGGTGCCACCTGTGGGAAACCTATGGGAAATGCATAGAGCAATCCAGAGTAAATGCCTCTTACGTCTTCCCATAGTTACTCTGGATTGTAGGGTTAGACTATATAACCTGGAACCAGTGGCTTAGCTAGATCACCTGGCACCTGGGGCCCATAAATTTTTTTACAACCCCATATGACCAATTTAATTATTCTCAGTATCAATTACTTAATAGAATATTAATATTTTCATATTTTATACCATCCTTTTATGCCTCCACTTGGGGTGGTGCATGTAGTCCCTCCCCTTTTTTTGTCCTTACAACAACCTGGTGAGGTAGGTGAGGCTGAGAGACAGTAATGATAGACATGAAATCTATATATATAAAAGGCATCTTCATCATCATCACTGACTCATCAACACCCAGCCAAAACCGCTGGGCCTATAAGCGTGAAATTTGATGAGGGTGTTCCTTCCATGATGGAGGGATCCACTAAGAACCAGTTTTCGGAAATTCCAACCAGAAGGGGGTGAAAAGGGGCGCAATGCGTTTTATAAAACTAATCATCATCATTACTGACTCATCAACGCCCTGCCAAAACAGCCAGGCCTAGAAGCGTGAAATTTGGGGAGGGTGTTCCTTCTGTGATGGAGGGAGTCACTAAGAACCAGTTTTCAGAAATTCCAACTGGAAGGGGGTGAAATGGGGTGCAATGTGTTTTCTTCCCTATATTTTGCATTGAAGAATTGATGACTCATTAACATTCCGCCCCAACCCCCGGACCTAAAGCATGAAATTTGGAGAGGGAGTTCCTTCTGTTACATGATGTGAAGAACCAAGAACTGATGTGGAGAAATTTAACCCTTGAGGGGCTGAAAAGGGGTGCAAAGTGTTTTTGTCCTATACTTAACATGGAAGAACAACCAACATCCAGCCAATTTGGTGTTCCGTGCCTGGTGCACTGGGTTCCATGCACTGGTGTTCTGTGCCTCGTGCACAATTCCTCCATATTGTTTGGAGGAAGAGGTTGCACTGGGGAGGATGCTGCGCATGAGGGGGTTGCGCATGGGAAGATGTGCATGGGGGTTGATGCGCACGGGGGCAGTGGTGGGCTCCAGCAGGTTCACACCTACTCTATAGAACTGGTTGTTAACAAGAGATAGGACATATAAAGTTTTAAAATAGCCATTTAAAAGTGTCTGCCAGACGGGCAGAGAACCGGTTGTTAATTTCTTTGAAGCCCATCACTGCACAGGGGTATGTTGCGCATGAAAGGATGTTGCATATGGAGACATGATGCGCATGCATGGTTGATGTGGGAAAGTTGCGCATGGGGGAAAGTTGCGCATGGGGACATGATGCGCATGGGGACAGGATGCACATGGGGACATGATGAGCATGGGGGAAGTTGTGCATAGGGGAAGTTGCACATGGGGGTTGATGCACCTGGGGATGAACATGGGGAATGTTGTGCATAAGGGATTTGCACATGGGTGGTTGATGAGTATGGGGGGTTGATGCTCAAGGGGGAACGATGTGCATCGGGGAATGATGCGCATGGGGAAATGATGTGCATGGGGGTTGTTGCGGAAGGGGAGATGTTGCGCATGGGGAAAGTTGTGCATTGGGACATGTTGCACATGGGGACATGATGCGCGTGGGGACATGATGTGCATGGGGGAAGTTGCACATGGGGGTTGATGCGCATGGGGGATGTTGTGCATGGGGGATGAACTGGGGAATGTTGCGCATGGGGATGTTGAGCATGGGGGATTTGCGCATGGATGGTTGATGAGCATGGGAGATGGTGTACATAGGAGAGATGATGCGTATGAACATGGGGGATGTTGCACATGGGGGTGGATACGCATGTGGGTTGATGGGAATGGGGAATTGATGCTCAGTGGAGGGATGGTGTTCAGGGGAATTTTACTCCCGCAACGCGGGTACACTTTTTGCTAGTTAATAATAATAATGGCCAGAAAATACATGCAGTGAATATTTCCTCACAAGCAGTGGGTGAATGTCAGTACCCTCCCCTGATACCACTCTGATGCACATAGTACTCAGTGATATACTGCCCCAGCATCTGGAGCCCAGGTGTTCTTGACTAGAAGAGGAAAAGGAGGACAGTGCAGATTTTTTCCAGGGCACAAAGCTAAAAAAGAGGAAAAAGAGGACATGTGGAAAATGAGGACATGTGGTCACCCTCCACCAAATGAATTCTGTCTTGCCTGCAACAACACCCCTTATAAATAAACAAAATCAATAAGCTTTTCAGCCCTCCCATTACCACTCCAGCCTTTTGGAGGGGGCAGAGGTGAGGCTACCCTCTGTAGTACTGGCTGAGCTCCACTTTTACTGAATCAGGACCATCCTGGGGGACTTGCATTCCTCTGAGCCTGATCTGAACTGTAGGCCAGGAGTAGTTGTTTATTTGTGTGTAAACACAGCTGTGCAGTTTACTTCCACTTTCCATAAAACTCAGTGCAGTGGAGCCTGAAACAGGGACTTCCTTCTGGGGTGAATGGTGGGGCTCCATTCATTGGATCAGGACCTGCTTCCTTTAGCCTAATCTAAAGCAAGTTGGTCTGCTCACAAGTAAAGACACGATATGACTCCATTTCAATCTATATAGGGTCAGTGCAATAAAAAGGGACATTTTCTGGTGTGATTTTGGGGGCTGCATTCAGTGAGTCAGGACCATTCTGATGTTGCTGGATTCCTCTCAGCCTGCCTTTTCTGATGGACTATGGCTGCAATCCTAACCATGTCTACTCTAAAGTAAGCCCCATTATATTCTATGGGTCTTACTCCCAGGAAAGTGTCTTTAGGATTGCAGCCTATGGCACATTCACCTACTTGTGGGTAAAGCCATGATATGGGACACTTTTATTTTCCCATAGAGCTCAATGCATATTTTAGTTCTAGTTTTTTAGCAATAACTTTTGATAGGAAGAAGATATTAAAAAACGGATTTTTGCACTGGATTCTGCTCTTCAATACTGATCCAAAGGTTTAGGAAAGGATGGGGTTGCTCCATTACTTTCAAGTCGTTATGATGTTGGTCACCCCCAGTGTCACCCTCCCTATGGAAGTTACCTCCGTCAGAGCACACCCTCCTCCCCCTCTCTAGCTCTGCCACTGCCTGGGACCTTTTCCCAGTCCTGCCCTTTCCTCCCCTGGCATTTCATCCCTCTGCCCCCTGCCTGTTTACTGGCAGCACCTGTCTGCCTTCCAGCACCAACATCCAACCTTCTCCCCAATGCAGCCAATTCTACCCACCAACCAGGGGTTTTTGGTCCCTCCTGAGGCTGAGCAGGCTGCCAACCTGTCCGAGGGTCTCCATCAGCTTTTGGGGAGTTGGGGTTGAGGTTCATGCCATGAGTCTCCCCACCTCTGGAAGGACTTGAGAGCTGGGCACATCCAGGCACTGCCTGGGAACTCTCCCCAGGTAAGTCAGGGGATCCACAGAATTACAAAGCAAGAGTACAACTCAATGCAATACAGCGCTATACAAGAGTTTAAAAAAGCAGTGTTTTGCGATGTCATTCTGAAGGGGGATGCATTTTTCCCATTCTCCAGGGATTGACATGTTTCTTCTCATTCATGCTTCTCCAGTCGTGTTGAGTCTAATCCATGAGTACAAAAAAAATGTGTATAATAAGGCAGCAAGCAATCATTCCATTCTTCAACTGGGCCAGGCAGAGGGTCCATTGCATTTCCAGTTGCTGACATTTCCAGTTGCTGACATGTTTTAAAACCGTTGTAAAAGGACACACTTTTTATTAATTTTAATACTTTTATTCAACACATTTTTTCATAGCAGGGAGTCACAAATTCAAATCCTGTTGATATCAAGGCACAACCTTATCCCATTAGGAGCTGTAGAGGAGTAAAAAACCTTAAAGTGTGTTTTAAAATCTATTTTTCCACTTTTTAAAAAATCCATGTATTTTTTAATCCACTGGGGTTCCCAAATGGAACTCTAGTGGATAACAAGGGATAACAAGTGGATAACAAGTGGAAGAAGTGGATAACAACCACATAGAAACCATGCTACAAAGTTGAGAATGGAGTTTCTTGAACTTCAGTCTGGCTGGAAATTATGAGAAAATGCTTCTTACAGTACAATCCTATACATGTCTACTCAGAAGTTCCAGAAGTACTATTGTGTTCAATAGTACTTAGTCCCGGGAAGATGTGGTTAGGATCGCAGCCGTAGCTGTTCAGTTAAGGAGTGCAATACCTATTCTAAAATGTTATTAAACAGTACTTGGAAAATCTTCTGAAGATTATTTAAGGAGATTATTGTAAATGATTAAATGTAAATTCATTTGAAGTCTCTTCCAAGTTATTGCCCCCGAGTTCCATATGTATTCTTATGCCCACAAGGACTGATTGTCCCGTGAAAGCAGTTCTCGTTTTATTTTCCAAGGCAGATGCGCGCACACACACACACACACACAAACACAGAGGTGGCTGTTGTATTTCATTTAATGAGGAAGGCTTGGCAAATGGAAGGAAAATCATGAGTACTGGAGAGTCCCTCCACATAAAACTCTGGTATAGATACTGTTCATATCTAATACAGGCTAGCTGGGGGATTAGGTTTGAGTGTTTATTCAGCTGCCTTCTCTGTCATGGATCATGGCAGTCCTGGGCAATATACCTAACTCAAAGCTCAGTATGCTTTTCCCATACTCATGCCTCAATTCTTGTATGCGGAAACCTTTTTACTAACACATAAATGCCTATAAACATGCAAAAAATGCATACACATAGCTGCATTGTTTATTCTTGCATTTGTAGACAAGGAAGCTGGCAAGTGCATGCTGGTGCTCTTGAGAGACTGAGAGTGTAATCTTAACCAATTTAGGCCAGCACAACTCACCTGTCTACCGTATTCATCATAGTGTGGGGTAAGGTAAAGTCCTGGCAGGTTACCCTGGCTGCTGTGACCGGTGGGGTCTTCTCCCTGTGCCTGCTAAGGGTGCCCATTGTCCACTGGTGCCCACTGCCTGATGGTGCCTGCTGCCTAGGGGTGCCTGGTGGTGCCCAATGTCCTATGGTGCCTGCTAAAGAAGTCCGGTGCTCAGGAGGGATGCCCAGTGCTTAGTGGTCCCTGGTGTCCAATGGTGCTAGCTAGTTAGGGATGCCCAGTGCTCACTGCCCAACGATGCCTGGTAGCCAGTGATGGGATTCAAAGAAATTAACAACCAGTTCTGTGTGCATCTGGCAGCCACTTTTAAATGACTATTTTTAAACTTTATATGTCCTGGCCCAGCTGAAGATTCCCACTGGTTCCCACTGCTGTCTGCCACTGGTGCCTGCCGGTGCCCAGAACCCACAAATATTCTGGAATTTTACTCCCACAATGGCGGGTTCATTCTGCTAGTACCATTTGTCATTTGTCTGGTAAAATTGTTAAACTACGCAATATGGTATCTGAACCATACCTTTGCGTATCTGAACCAACCAAAGTAGCATATGACCTGGTTAACTCTTGACAGTACCTCAGGAGTATTTGAGGTCACTGGGTTTGCAGCTGAGCCAGCTCATTCGGCAAATTGCAGCAGTTGTGTATTCAGACCCCTTTAAAAAACAGTCATGCCTTCTGGAGCATTTGTTGAATTCCACATTCATTGTACTGGGACCACCATTTTGGTGATCTTGTGTTCCCATTTGCCTTGTCTTTGATAAGAGTTAAAGTGTGCAAGGTTCATTTACTCACAAGTAAACATGCACATGTGGCTCAGTTTCCTTTCTATTGGGCTCCATATATTCCTTGTGGACTGTCAGCATGTCAGTTTTGCGACTCTGACCTAGTTTGGAAATCACTGCACTAATATACAACAGTAAAATCTCCATAGTTGACCATCAGCACAATCCTAACCATGTCTACTCAAAAGAAAGCCCCATTGTGTTCAATGGGTCCTACTCCCAGGAAAGTGTCTTTAGGATTGCAGCCATAGTCCCTAATTTTCATAGGTCGAATATACACCATATACTGTATACACAATAGAAAGCCAACCTCTCTCTATATACCACTTCTGTAAGGTGTACCTTGACCATCTAGTGACACATGGTGTTTTGTGGTAGGGCAGTACTGGAGGCATGTTCAAGGGCTGGACTGCAGCAGCATCAGTGCTGGAAAACTGGATAGTATTGGGCCTAACCATCCGCCACATGCCTCTCTTAAACATGACCACCCCAAGTGACTTTGGGATAACCTCATAACTGAACAACAGAACTGATGAATTAGCAGGACTTTCAAACCTGTTTCATACAGCAGGACAAATGGCATTAATGATGCCTGCTAAGGGAAGAAGTGACGTCGTTGGATAGGATGCAATGCTGTTATTAAATAGGATATAATAAAAAAAATCCGGAATGTCACATCCTGGTAAGTTTGAAGGGATTCCTAGTCAAGAGTTTTAATTTTGAGAGGGAATCCTTGGCAGAAATGCATGAGTATCGCTGTTCTAGGCGTCTCCCTCAGGAGCAAGTCCCTTTATAGTTAGTGGGGCCTACGCTCAGGTAAGTGTGGAGAGGAACTACTGCCTCTGACCCCAATCCTATGCGGGTCTACTAAGGAGGGAATCCAATGGTAGTGAAAGAGGCCTACTCCCAGCTCAGTTTGAGGAGGAACTACTGCCTATGCGTGTCTACTCCTAAATAAGTCCCATTGTAGTCAATGTAGTTTACACCAATGTAGCTTACACCCAGGCTCTACTGCCTCAGAGCCTGATCCTATGCGTGTCTCCTCAGAAGGGTGTCCCATTCTAGTCAATGGGGCTTATTCCCAGGTCAGTGTGAGGAGGAACTACTGCCTCAGAGCCCATTCCTATGTGTGTATCCTTAGAAGGCATTCTAGTCAATGGGGTTACTCAGGTCACTTTGAGGAGGAACCTCTGCCTCAGAACTCAATCTTATGTGTGTCTCCTCAGGAGGGAATTCCATTCTAGTCAATGGGCCTTACTCTCAGGTCAGTGTGAGGAGGAACTGGTCTCAGAGCCTGATCTTATGCATGTTTACTCAAATAGGAGACCCATTCTAGTCAACGGGCCTTTCTCCCAGGTCAGCGTGAGGAGGAACTGGTCTTAGAGCCTGATTCTATGTCTTTACTCAGATAGGAGACCCATTCTAGTTAACGGGCCTTACTCCCAGGTCAGCGTGAGGAGGAACTGGTCTCAGAGCCTGATCTTATGCATGTTTACTCAGACAGGAGACCCATTCTAGTCAACGGGCCTTACTCCCAGGTCAGTGTGAGGAGGAACTGGTCTCAGAGGCTGATTCTCTGCACTTCTCCTCAGAAGGGAGTCCCATTCTAGTTGATTGTGTTACTTGGTGTAAGGAGGAACTACTGTTTCAGAGTCTGATCCTTTGCCTTTCTACTATGAAGGGAGTCCCATTCTAGTCAATGGGGTTACTCAGGTCAGTGTGAGGAGGAACTACTGCCTCAGAAGCCAACCCTAAGAGCGTCTCCTCAGGCAGGAGTCCCATTGCAGTCAATGGTGCGACTCCCAGGTGGGTGTGAGGGGCTGTCGCCAGAGCGAGGCGCGTGACCCGAAGGTGGCGGGCACGAGGCGCTGCCCTCCAGTCAGTCATCGAAGCTGCTGCCTCAGGTGAGGCGAGGGTCACGTGGTGCTCCCTCCGAGGTCACGTGTGCGCGGGAAGCGCTTCTCCATCCCCGGCGTGGTGACCCTTTCCCTCCCCGCCCTTCCCCCACCCCTGAGGGGAAGGAAGTAGCGCCGGCTGAGGGGCGGCGGAGGGATAACCGGGGCGGCGCCGCGTCCATCTGTCTCCGGCCCCAGCCGCAGGGCGCGGCGCCTCCTAGCGGAGCAGGGGCAGATCCCGCCGCCGGCTGTGCCTCTCGCGAGAATCCCCTTCCCGTTATGTAACCCTCCGCTCTTAAAGGGGCCGCTTCGCGCGAGCGTGTCGGGGAAGCTTTGAAGCGAGCGCAATGGGTGGGGGCGGCCCCCTCCGTCGGGACTCATCACACCCGGTGCTCAAGGGGGGCGCGTCCCCCTCCGCCGCGGCCGGACAATGAGTCCTCTATGCTAATGAGGACCCGCGTCACTTCCGCTCTTTCTCGGCCGCCATCTTGGCCAGGGCAGGTTCTGGGCAGGAGGGACCCGGCTGTATTGTCTGCAGGGCGCCCAGGGAGCCCCCTCCCCTCCTTCCCCGGCCAGGCCCGGCCCGGCCCAGAGCTCGACCCCCGCCCGCGCCCGCCTCTCAGGCAGCGCCGCCGAGCCCCGCTCCGGCCCCGACGCCCCGCCGCCGTCCAGCCCCCTTTGTCTCCCCCGCGCCCGTCCGCCCGCCCGCCTCAGCACCCACCACGCCGCCGGGGGAGGGAGCGCCCGCCCGCCCGCCGCTGAGGAGGAGGAGGAGGAGGGAGCGCCGCACACAGACAGGTGAGCCCATCTCCTCGCGGGAGCCCCGCAGCTGCCTCCCTCCCTCCCTCCCCTGCCCTACCTGGGAGTAAGCACCACTCACTTGCACGGGGCCTGCTTCTGAGTAGACCCACATGGAGCACGCTCTGAGGCTGCAGCCCCATCCACACCTACCTGGGAGTGAGCCCCATTGACTACACTGGGCTTTACATCTGAGTAGACCCACATGGAGCAGCCCCTGAGGCTCCTGCCCATCCACATTTATCTGAGTAGACGCACCAAGGATGCCATTCTCTCCAGTCTTACCTAGGCGTAAGCCCCATTGACTACAGTGGGACTTATTTCTGAGTAGACACGCATAGGATGGGGCTCTGAGGCTGTAGTCCTGTCCACGCTAAAGCCCCATTGACTATAATGGGCTTTACTTCTGAGTAGGCACCCTTAAGATTGGGCTCTGATGCTGCAGTCCCATCCACACTTTCTTGGGAGTAAGCCCAATTGTTTGCAATGGGGTTTGACCTCTGAGTAGACATGCATAGGAGGGGGCTGCAGTCCTGTCCACACTTATGTGGAGTAACCCCCTCCATTGATTCTTAATAGGGCTTATTTCTGAGTAGACACACACAGGTTTGGACTCTTGAGGTTGATATCCTTACCCCACTGACTGCAATGGGCCTTCTGATTAGACACTCATCAGACTGGACCTCTGAGGCAGCAGCCTCGCTTACACTTATCTGGGAGTGAGCCCCATTGACCACAGTAGGCCTTACTTCTGAGTAAACATGCATAGCATGGGCCTGCAAAGCTGCAGTCCGGTGCACAATTACCTGGGAGTGAGCCCCATTGACCACAGTGGGCCTTTTGAGTGGACACGCATAGGCATCGTAGCCACACTTGTCTGGTAGTTAGTCCCATTGACTATCATAAGACTTACTTCTGAGTAGACATGCACAGGATTGGACTCTGAGCCCACTTTCCTGGGAATGAGCCCCTAGACTTGCTGCTGAGTAGCCATGCATAGGCTTGTGCTCTGAAGCTGCCATCCCAACCACACTTACCTGGGAGTAAGCCCCATTGACTGTAATGGGGCTGCCTGCTAAGGAGAGCAGCCTAGGAGTGCAAGAGCCTCCCTTCCTCCCTCCATCCTGCCGCCTGTTTTTCTCCCTGGCTGCCCCCTTTTCCTGCTCCGGTGCAGCCTCTCCGTTTTGCATCCCTCTCTCCTCTCCTCCCTCCCTCTCCTTGCAGGGAGGTGGCACATGGAGTGTGGCTGCGCTTGCACGGTCTGCATCGTGGAAAAGGAGGGAAGGGGAGGCAAGGCGGGTGGGTAGGGGGAGGGTGGCCAAAGCATCCTTCCTCTGCTTGGGATCCTTCTCCCCCATCCCACACCCATCGTGTGTATTTCTGGAGGGAAGGAGGGAGGGAATCCCCCCTATGACTGCTGCAGAGTTGGCGCTGGAAATCCAGGCTGCTGCGGTGCAATGCAATGAATGGGGACCAGGCTCCTCTCTTGCCATCTTTGCAAAGCTGGAAAAAGGCGGGATATTGGCTGAACCAGTGTAGCAAGCAGACACCCATCCTTTGCACCTACACCTTTCCCTCTTGCTCCATGCATCCCTCCAGCCATCCAATGCATTAGCTCTTCTAACCTATTTCTCAGACAAAGAAGAGGAGGCCTCTTTATCATGCCGGAAAAGCTGCACCTTCTGCATGCTTTTTTTGTTTTTTTTTGTTCTAGCTGTCCATTTGGGGGTTCATTTTAATACCCACTCTAGATTTACTTAGAAAGGTAACCAGCCTGGAGCTTCGTATTAACACTGCTGGGTTTTATGGCCACTGAAGGAGGGGATGAAAAAAACCCAGCCCCCACCCAAAATGCACCGCATGGAATGGAGAAAGGAGAGTGGAAGTCAGTAGGGGGCGCATTCTCTACACTGGGTAAGGCTGCTGCAGAGAGGGGGGGAGGGCCCCAGATGCAAGGAATGGAGCTGCCACACAGCGCCTTCTATAGGCCTGGGAAAAACAGGGCCTATCACTGCAGGCTCTGTTGCTCTTAGGAGCTGACAGCAGCACAGGCAGAGGTTTTGTGAGCAGAGCATTGATTTAAAGGATCTGACCACTTGCACCGTTTTCTGGAGGCTGGTGGCCAAAAGTGATGCTTTAGCACAGTACCAAAATCTGTGCTATCTCAGTGCACCTTGCATGCATGATGCTTTTGCTGACCTGGTAGGTTGGCCTTTCCTGTGCAACCAAAGCCATCTGATGTTGGTGTAGAAGTTGAGACAGGTAATTGCTTCCCAAGATCAAGGATGATCTTAGGCTGATGGTGAGATAGCCTAGAGCAGGAAGAATGCATCTTTTCTAGGTTTGACCATGACCATGCTTGAGCTTGAGCATAAAACTTCATGATGAGTAAAGGAACAGCATATCAACGTACTTATGTATTGGATTGCGTTCTTATTTACTCACATGGCTGTTCTTGCATTCTGAAATTCCTGATGGTGGAGATTGTTAGAAACTTTTGGACACAGGGCTTTACTCTGCACACTGACTTTTATTAAAGGCTATGTTTTGCTTGAGTAACTGGGATTCTTCTGTAGGTGCTATCTGATGTTTTTTATTGTGACTAAACTATAAGATACCACTATATGATAGATATCTGATACCATTGTGTGATAGAGGTTTGAATTGTTAGTAAAATAAAACCACCGTAATAATCCTGAAAAACACCAGAATGTTATCACCAGAATTTGATGTTTGGTAATGGAAATATGTCAGATAAAACAAACCTGTAGTGTGATACAACCAACAGTTAGATAGAACTTTCTACAGAATATTAGACAAACCCCCAATGCCAGATTTCTGTGTTGTTATAAGAGCTCTTAACACCATTTCTTATCCCAGGGTTTCAACCACCGCTTCTTTCACCTGGACAGAAGAGACTGTGCTTACGATTCAGTCATAGTTGCTAAAATGAAGAGCGAGGAAGACGGAGGCTCCTTTTATCTGGAGAATTACATTTAAATCCTGACCAAAAAGACCTGCTAATGTTATGTATTCTAGACAGTGTGTTGATAGTAAGTGGAAGTTATTGGTTAATATCCAGTCCACTCTTTTCTTGCAGCAAAGTCAGAGGATGCTAGAGAACTGGGGGAAAAGCATAGCTATGCATTAGCACTTTCAATAATATAAATATAAGAAAAGATGCATATTTTACAACATATAATGCACTTTACACCAATAGAAATGAAGCCTTATACATTCATGAGGTTTGCAAGATTCTGCGGGAATTCTAGTAGGTCTTAAAAACAATTTTGAATGTGGGCTAATGCTATAAAGTCCAAATAATTTAGAACTTCTGAGTTTATACACAAATTACTGGCCTGAGGCTGTAATTCTATAAATGCTTTCTTGGGAGTAAGCTACTGAAAACTGCTATGAAAATTTTAGGCGATCCCATCAAAGAATATGAAAGTGTTACACAATACTTATAGAGTTTTTCAAGTTTCCAAGTATATGGGACACAAGCCTGATAAAAATTGTAGAGCTGTCATTCCAGCTTCAGATACAGAGTTCAGCAATAAAGGGAAATAAGTTTTTGTGAGGGAAACGTTTCCCTTAATGTTAGCAAGGGTACCATTGGTTCCCAGCAACCTCAGTCATCCCAGAATAGTGAAGAATACTCATCTGGAACAGGGAGGGAGGCATGTGGCTGTTAATGCTGATTATTAGGGGAGGAGGAGAAGCATAGAGCCCTACTTTGTCTACAGTTTAGTATTTTATCATACTTAGGGCAAAATCCTAACCATGTCTACTCAAAAGTAAGCCCCATTGTGTTCAGTGGGGCTTGCTCCCAGGAAAGTGCTCTTAGAATTGTAGCCTAAGTCTTGAATTATTTATATATATGTACTTCTGCAAATGAAAATATATGTTGACTGTATATGTATAGGCAAAAGTATGGTTCAAAGAGAATTAAGGTTCAATGTAAATTCTGTTTTGGTTGTTTTATTACTTTGGGAAGGAGTGGAAATGGTGTCATATATAGGTAGAGTGGAAATAAGCATTTGAAGCAAGAGCAAAACATGAAAGTAGGTATGTCTCTGGGCAAGGCTTGGTGTCTGCAGCCTTGTTCTATGATAGGAAAAAAAGCAAAACCCAGTTGTAGATTACATATTTTGAGTGCCAAAGGGTGAAGATTCAATCCCTAGCACCTCTTGTTAAAGAATTTTAGCTACTAGAACTGGAAAATTACTCTGCTTAGATTTTTGAAAGATCCATCAAGTTGAAGTGCACTTTCCAGGCTGGATGGAACTATAGCCAGTCTTGCATATGATCACCATGTGTGTTTACTTCAGATGGAATAGATTGTAATTGGATATTGACACTGAAGGTGGGAAAATAAGAATTAGCTTATGAAAATCTCTTATTTACTTGGCAGGATGAGATAGTTAATGCCTAATTAACTGTTTAGCAAGACATGGGAGCAAAGGTTCCTTCAAGGGTGGCAGTGGAGGAGATGCTTGGTGGCTGGAAATACACTAGTATACTTAGCTTATCTCTGCTATGATGCTAGCAGCTCGGTGGATGAGTGGCAAAACGATACCAAGGATTTTGGACTTTAAGCTATTATAGTGCACACGACAGTACTATTGTCCAATCTTATAAGTTTGTGATATGTTTATAAGAAAAGTCTGAGCACTGTGGGCTAAATATTTTTATATCCTTTTCCATTAATGGTATTTTTGATATTCCAGTGAAATTAAATGTGCTATAAGAGATTCAGGATAAAATCAGTTCAGAGTAGCTATACCTAAGACAGTGCAATATGTTCAAAGAAATATAACAGCATTTGTCAATTTATAAAAGTCCCAAACACCGAAATCAATTTCAGTTTGATATTTTTGAAACAAGTTTTGATTTTACTTAATTTAAGTGAATGAATAAAGTCCACAGTTTTGCCAGCATATTTTATATGCTCAGATTGTGTTGTTTTTTAAATATTTTTTATAATTTGATTGTATTTGGGTCTACATCTCTGAATACTTTTTTATAAATTAGATCAAGCTGCCTGCCAATTGTAGTATCACCAAAATATTCAGGTAATAAGGATTAAGGGCTCAGTAAGATGCCATGCCTGTGAATCAGTAGGTTGGTGTTTGAGACCCAGGGTCTACAAAACGGAGTGAGCTCCTGTTCCTTGCCCAGCTAACCTTGCAGTTCAAAAGCATGGAAATGCGTGGTATCAGCTTGGTGGGAAGGTGACAGTGTTTCATGTGCCTTGGCATATCGTCACGATGGCACTGCGGAGACATCTTTAGACAGTGCTGGCTCTTTGGCTTATAAACAGGGATGAGCACCTCACTCTACGACAGTGATTTTCAACCTTTTTCATCTCACAGCACACTTCACTTAACAAGGCACTGAAATAGTCAAGGCACACTATCAATTGTTCTTACCATTGACAAGGCACACCAGACTGTTCAAATCCCCCAATTTTCCTATTAATGAATGTCCATCCCCAAATTCCCCCGGCACATCTGAGAACTATCCACGCACACTAGTTGAAAACCACTGCCCTATGAATTGGTAGGGTTGGTTACAACTTGCAGTATAACCTGCTGGGGACACCTTTACCTTTTAATATTAATAAGGAATGTGAAGATAAAACTGCACAGATAATCGAATTTAAATGACTGAAATTTTCAGCCGATGAAGTCAGTGCACCAGGAAGCCTGAAAATTTATATGGTGCTTTTATATTGTGAAAGAAGCAGAAAAGAAAAGAAGCATTTAAAATCAGTCAGCTGGTACAAAGGAATCTTTGGGCGCAATCCAGAGCAAGTTCAGCCTGCTCTGCCCTAACTGCTCTCTCCTAACTATTCTGTATCCAGAGCAGAAAGTTATGCTGCATCCAGAGACTCAGGAAGCCTTGGCTGCCCTAACTGCTCCATAGCATGTTAAGTAATTGACACATGGGGAGGACTTACTCCTGAGGAGACCCCCCTCAGATCACACTGAACAAGGAGCAGCTGTGATGACTGCCTTATAAGGAAGCCCAGAAGTTCCTGACAACTACTAACAGCTGCAGCTTGAGACTCCATTACAACAAACCTCTAGTGCAGGATGGATGCAAGGGGCTTGTTGGAGTGGCCTGCTGTATCCCCATGTTTGTGGGCAGCCGTAGTTTGTTCCATATCCTGAGGTTGAGAGGCAGGGGTTGCAGCTAGGCTGGCCAAGAACGCAGATTTTTGGTCAACACTGCCGTTCTTACTCAGGCCTTATCATGGATCCTTATGGGTCTACTCATTACTATACCTGCTCCTGAGGTGGTATAACTCTGAGGGCTGGAAGAGGGCATTTCTGCCTTGGAAACAGGCTCTGGATAAAGAGTAACTGCTCTGCCCTAGGCAATGCTAAACATGCCCTCAACTTGCCTCTCCTGAGCTGCTTAGGCTGCCCCAGTTAGGGCAGAGCAGGTCCACCTCTCTTAGGGCACCCTATGTTGCTTTGCTCTGCCCTAAACCTCTTCCAGAGTAACTGGGTTGGAGCATCTTGCAGTTGCTCCACCCTAGTGATAGATAGGGCACCCTAAGGCCTCTTACATGCTAGGAATAGTTGCTCTGGATTGGGCTGCCTGTCTTTTATCTTGTTCAACCATTTTTCGCCCTTGTGTCTGACTTCATCCTGACCTGGCTTTTTTTTAAAGCTGTTAATTCAAAAGTAATTGTAATTGTAATTCTGACAGTAATATTTCATTACTGTTGCCGCATTTGGGCAAGGACACAAAATCACTTTGGTCTGATCCAAACCTTCTAATTCAATATCTTGTTTTCCATAATGCTTGCTTTAAAGTTTTTTTTAAAGAAAGCAGTTTCAACTTTATACTAGAGGGAACTGTGATGCTCACTAAAATACTAAAAATGCTTAATGCTAAAATATTTAGGAATACACAAGCCTGTCATAAGTGAAATTATCTGTTTAACTTTTGAACCCAGTTATTTAGTAATTAAGAAAAACAGTTTCCTCTTAAGTATTTTGTATTAGTTTCATTAATATTAATCTATTACATTTTTCTGTAACATGCCTTCATTCATTCATTCATTCATTCATTCATTCATTTTTCTTAAGTTGGTCCCTAGACTTTTTTCTTAAAGTCATTTGTATTACAGTGGTGCCTCACGTAACAAATTTAATTAGTTCCGGAGGCATGTTCTTTACGTGAAACATTCTTTACGTGAAGCGGATTTTCCCATAGGAAATAATGGCAACTCAGACAATTGGTTCCACAACCCCAAAAATATTCATATAAAAATATTAATTGGTGTAAAAATGATGACAAAACACTGGAATTGAATTCAAAACATGCATTCAATGTGCATGATCTTATGAAGTCTACTTAGGCTCCAGTCCTAAAGACACTTTCCTGGGAGTAAGCAACGTTTAACACAATGGGGCTTACTTCTCAGTAGACATGGTTAGGAGGCTGCAATCCAAGACACTTTCCAAGTGTCTCCCCACTTTCTCCTCTCTTCATCCTGAGCCTCTCTCCTCCCTGCTCCCTTCTGGCCAGCCCTGAGCTGCTTCCCTCTTCTCCACTGCTCTTCTCTCCCTCTGCCCAGCAGACATCCGGCCACAGGAGGAACAGCATGGAAGTGTTGCTTTCACTATGGGCAGGTGCGCTAGGCAGCCCCGACGCTTTTTAAACAGGCTGTTGGCCAGCGCGTCTGCCCCAATGGCCAACGAATGTGTTCTTTACGTGAAGCACTTACTTTACATGAAGCAGAATCCTAGAGAAATTTTTGTTTGTTATGTGAAACATACTTTATGTGAGGTGTTCTTTACATGAGGAGCCACTGTAATTTTATCAGGTATAATTAGGTACTTTCATTAGTTTACTGATAAGCTGTTGTTACTGAGAGTTTCAAAACCAGGACTATGACTGCAATCCTGATGACACTTTTCTGTGAGTAAGACTCGCTGAACACAGTGAGGTTTACTTTTGAATAGACATTGTTAGGATTGTGCTCAAAGGCTACAATCCTAAAGACACTTTCCTGGGAGTAAGACACATTGAACACAGTGGGACTTATTTTTTAGTAGACATGGGTAGGATTGTGCTCACAGTTGTCTCCTGATAAGGCAAATGTTGTATCTCTTTCTTGTCTTGGAATACTGTATAGAGAAGCTTTTTTTGTTTTTCTCTTTCTGTGCATAAATCTTATGTTCTGCAACGGTTATATGTTATGCTAGGAATGAGTACACTATTTCTACATAATAATTATTTATTTTGAATTTTCTATATTTTCTTCAGTTGTTGGTAATGCTATATTAATAAATGGTTTTAAAAATGGATACTAGGAGCACTATCAACAGTTTCGAGCTAAATGGATAGTTTTCCCAAGAGCAGCAGTAGTATATCTGGAGCCAATTAAGGGTGGACATGGTTTCAATGCCCTTTTGTTGGCTTTGGATCCTATTGAAGCAGGATTCTGTACTATGTGGGCCATTACATATGAATTCAAACAAAGTCTCAAAAACTTTGCAGTTCACCTACTCTTGACTGAAAATAATTGGGTTGGTACTTCTACATACATTATGGCCACATGCAAAATATTAGGTGAAAAATCAAAATGGTTTATGTATTATGGCCCTTCAAAACAATGGTTTCGTACCCATTTTTGAGGCTTGCGAATTGCATATTTTCCTGTGTACCCATCTTTGGATGCTAATATCTCAGAAGTAAATTAAGTTTTCTGGATGAATTTTGGTATATAGAGTAATTTGGGATTACGTTTTGGATTTGTGCTGGTCTAACCAGGAGTTAAGATTGCACTGACAGTACCTTATTGGTCATGGTTTGACATTTGAAATGTGAATGAATCTTGAAGTTGGAGGTTCAGGCAGCTGTGTAGTCTCCTCCCTCCCATATGTTTGTAGATTTTTGTTTGCAGCAAACCATTATAGTTTGCTTTTTATCTGAACTGACAAGCTATCATTTGCAATAGATAATGTCATGAGTGAGGGAAACAAGAGGTTGTAGTTTGGAAAAAGTTGGAGAAGGCAGTCTATAAGCCTCAGGTTCCTCATGTTTATTTAATGAATCAATAAACTATTGTAAGGTGTGGTGCTGTGATACATCCTGAGAGTCTCATGTAACAAATTTTTAGATAGGTATGTACTATGTGTAAATTATATCACATAACTTTTGCTATACATAAATTTAGGTTTAATTTAATTGTAGGCCAAAACATGTTGTTGCTAATCT
This sequence comes from Cryptoblepharus egeriae, assembly GCA_030015325.1. NCBI lineage: Eukaryota > Metazoa > Chordata > Lepidosauria > Squamata > Scincidae > Cryptoblepharus > Cryptoblepharus egeriae. The sequence continues at coordinate 174,960,257 of JAREYC010000003.1, read as the reverse complement.
TATAATTCTAATAGTACAATTGCTGCAAATTGTACAGTCAGTACATATAGTAGAATAAAAAATAAGCATAAGTTTCACTTTATTTTAAATGGCTAATTGTGATGTGCATTAGAGTGGTCAAGGTGATCGTGTTGGAAAACTGCAAGTTGCAGTATGTTGATTCTTAACCTTATACAGTGGCGCCTCACGTAAAGTATGTTTCACGTAACAAACAAAAATTTCTCTAGGATTCTGCTTCACGTAAAGAAAGTGTTTCATGTAAAGAACACTTTCATTGGCAGTTGGGGCAGACGCGCTGGCCAGCAGCCTGTTTAAAAAGCGTCAGGGCGGCCTAGCGCACCTGCCCATAGTGAAAGCAACATTTCCGTGCTGTTCCTCCTGTGGCCGGATGTCCGCTAGGCAGAGGGAGAGAAGAGCAGTGGAGAAGAGGGAAGCAGCTCAGGGCTAGCCAGAAGGGAGCAGGGGAGAGAGAGGCTCAGGATGGAGAGAAGGAGAAAGTGGGGAGACACTTTGAAGGTGTCTTGGATTGCAGCCTCCTAACCATGTCTACTGAGAAGTAAGCCCCATTGTGTTAAACGTGGCTTACTCCCAGGAAAGTGTCTTTAGGACTGCAGCCTAAGTGGACTTCATAAGATCATGCACATTGAATGCTCCTCCTTTTCCTCCTTGCTGTTGTATCACAGCTGATAGGTGTGGCTTACACATTACAATTTTAAGTATTGTATTGTTGGTCGTCTTGTGGAATCCTTGTGAAATATGCATAATTGCAGGTATTGTGGTATTTGTGGTGGCATTTTTCCTTTACTTATACTTTATATTTGCCTAGTGTGTACCTGTCAAAGATGAGGACTGCTTAAGTAAATGAAAAATGTGGTGTTATCTGCATTTTGCAGAAATTTGTCATTTTATATTCTTCTTCCTTAAACAATTGCAGTCTTTAATTAGATTTAAAATAGTTTAGGAAATGAAGTTGCATTGACTTCCACAGTGAAAATTTCACTATGAATGCTACATGTAAAGAAATATATATGCACTCCATTCAGTAGCTCAGTATTTCATAGAGGCATAGTTAATGGCTTTTTCGATAAGTTAGGATGCATGCCCGCTAGATGGCGTTTTAACTGCCAGTGGAAAATTCCAGAACTCACCAGGAGTGAGAAATGTGTGTGAGTCAAGAGGGCTCACTTTGCTGAGCCGCAGAACCGATGGGAAGACGTTATAGACCAAAAAAGGAAGGCTAGACTTTGCTCATGACTTTCTCACTGCCTTCATGGAAGATGTTCTTCCTATTGATATGGCAGCCACAGCAGGGCACCAATGAACATATCTAACCTGAAGCTGTGGTAAATACTCAAAAGTGAAATTATCCTTGGCGTTGTACTCATTCCACCATTGCTAAAATACAGAGGGTTTTGCATGTGTTAAAAAAATTGTAACCCAGTCCATGCTAAGTAAAGTTTTTATCTTGCATTGTTCCTTTATATTAGAATGATTGCATGAAAGTTGGATAATGAAAAACTCAAGTTGCAGAAGTTGCATGTTTTTAGGAGAATTTTTCTGAGAAAATGTTTCAAATCCTATTTAACATACTTCTGTTTCTAGGCTTCCCAGCATAGTAAGCCTGAACCATGAAATAGTGACAAGCAACTCCAGACCCACACTTGAAACATCATGGTGTGTTAGCATAGTGGTACCTTGGTTTTCGAGCATAATTTGTTCTGTGAGCATGCTTGTAATCCAAAATGCTTGTATATCAAATGATTTTCCCATATGATATATTTCCCATAAGAAATAATGGAAACTGACAATTTGATATACCACCCAAAAATACAAAACATAAAAACAGATTAACCTGGTATAGTCCATGTCAACTCAGGCAGGCAATGGAGAACTGATTTCAAGAATTGATTCATTAACATTCTACCTCATCAGCATTTCACACTTCTAGGTCCAGGGACTGGGGCGGAATGTTGATGAGTCACCAATTCTTAGTATAGGGAGAAAACGCATTGCGCCCCTTTTCACCTGTTAAACTCAAAAGTGGAAGTTCTCCTTTACAGGGGATGTAGTACTCAATGGTACTGATCACAGTAAAAAAATCAAAAAATTTTGGGATTGGCATTTTTGAGAAAAAAGTTTATTTTTATTTTTCAAAGAAATTCAGAAGGCTGCAGCAAGAAAAGTTGAACGCATATTTCAAAATGGAATGTCTCGTTCTAAACAGAAAAATATTATCTTTCAAATAAAAAAGACAACAAAATATCTTGCACAGTTCCAGAGATAGAGCAGTTTAAAATTTTTGTTGAAAATCGCAAGTGAGAAATGGTGCCCGGGCACCATCTTTGGTGACCTGTGTCTCGGGCCAGGAATTTTTTTGGGCAAAACTAAAATATGCAGGTATCTTACTTTTTCCTGAATTTTAACATACGTTAAATTCAGAATCTTCTGAATCTATGAAGGTAACCCCCCCGCCTGAATTGATATGGATTGCACCACCTGCACTTGGTCTCTCAGGCTACAATCTGCCCCATTAAACAGGAGTGAGCCCCACTGATTATAATAGGGCTTACTTTAGAGTAGACATGCAAGGCTAGGTTGCTCAGGCTCCTTTCTATTGCCTCCCAGTGAGCCCCTTTGACTGTAATAGGCTTACTTCAAAGTAGACATGCATAGGTCTTCTCTCAGGAGAAGCTGAGCAGATGCTTCAGCAGAGTGCTGAAACTGGCCGTATCCTGGATGGGACCATTTTTCACTTGATTACCAAGACATTGCTTGTATATCAAGTTAAATTTATTTGAAAATGTATGTCTTGCAAACATGGCCAGATTTAGGTTTGATGTGGCCCTAAGCTATTGAAGGTAATGGGACCCTTTATATGTCCAGCTGTCCTTTGTCAACAACCAGTTGCCACTGTTTTTTGTGTTGAATATATGCTATATGGTAATTTATGGACCTAATCGGTATCTAAAGCCATTTGCACATAACAAAATATGTATTTTATCAAAGTAATTATTGAATTGAAATACAATTTAAATTGGGGGGGGGCAGTGGGACCCTAACCTCTAGCTTGTTTAGCTTATATGTAAATCCGGCACTGCTTGCAAAATGTTCTCAATCCAAGGTTTTACTGTTTGTAAATGAAAACTTACATAGGAATGGCACAGCTAGACCATAATTTCTTAAGCAACTCATTGAGTACTTAGTGAACAGTGTATTAATAGTTTATTCCTTCAAATCTGAGCCAACTGTATGAGTAGCATTATAGACAAAAGTTATCTATCTACAGTATTTATATACCGCTTTTCAACTGACAAGTTCACAAAGCGGTTTACAAAGAAAATGGAAAAAATAATAATAGCTAATTAAAAGCTAATGCAACTCAGTTTATTCATTTTACAAAAACTTTGCATTACTGTCTGCTGTTGCTGTGAGTTGTGAATGCTTAGCTTTTCTGAAACACTGCTTCATAGGGCACAATCCTAACCAACTTTCCAGCAATGTCACAAGGGCAATGCTACTCTGTGGTAAAGGAACAAGCGTTGCCTTACCTTGAGGAGGCCTCCTTGACTACCTCCCCTCCAAACTAGGGGGCCTTCTGGCTCACCTGTGCTAGGGCTGGAAAGTCAGTTAGGTCAGAGACCCCTAGTTTAGATCTAATGCTGTTCCATTCCCAAAGTGAACAATGTAAAACTTAATTTTGATTCAGTCACTTTCCTGACTTGGTGACTTGTGGGATTTAACATTAAATCATCTTGCTTCTCTGAAAAGTGTGTTTTGAGATATATGTAGCGTGGCAGTTCTAATTGAGAGACAACCACCAAGAAATATTGATGGAGGTGCAGCATACATATTTTACAACAGTGTCATTGAAGATTTGGTGGGCGGTATTTGAACAGCGAAGAGGGTTTTGGTGACTCAGTGGTCAAATATGCTGTGCTTGTCAGCTTGAAGGTTGGTAACTGAATGAGCTCTTGATACATGTCTAGCTCTTGATACATGTCTAGCTCCTACTAACTTACGGTACCTATTTATCTACTTGCATTTATATGCTTTCGAACTCTTGCCAATTTCTGTTCAAATGCATGTAAATACAAGTAGATAAATGGGTGCCACTTAGGCAGCAAGGTAACTGTGTTCTATTTGCCTTTAGTGTTTAGTCATGCCAGCCATTTGACCACAGAGATATTTTTGGACATTGCTGGCTCTTTTGCCTTGTAACAGGAATGAGCACTACCCTTATATTCTGCCATAGGTAGTAGCACAATTTCTGGAGGACACCTTTACTTATTACTTTTATTTAAACAATGAAGGATGATATTTAGGTTACATTTATCTTTTTAGAATGGCTCTTCTACTTTTTAGTCTAGTTTCATAGAATCATAGAGTTGGAAGGGACCTAGTAGGTCATCTAGTCCAACCCCCTGCCTGCAGCAGGAAATCCCCCTAGAGCATCCCCGACAGGTGCTCGTCGAGATCCCCAGTGAGGGAGAGTCCACCACCTCCCTTGGCAATCTGTTCACTGCCGAACTGCCTGAACCGTCAGGAATTTTTTCTGGATATCCAACCGGAATGTCCTTTCTTGCAGTTTGTACCCATTGGTTCTACTCCTGCTTTCAGTAGCAGCTATGAACAAATGAGCCCCTTCCTCCCTATGACAGCCCTTCAGGTATCTGAAGAGGGCAATCATGTCTCCTCTCAGCCTCTTCTTCTCCAGGCTGAACATCCCAAGTTCCCCCAACCTTTCCTCGTAGGGTTTCCCTTCCATCCCACTGATCATTCTTGTTGCTCCCCTCTGGACTTGCTCCAGTTTGGCTGCATCCTTCTTAAAGTGAGGTGCCCAGAACTGAACACAGTACTCAAGGTGAGGTCTTACCAATGCTGAATAAAGAGGAACTAGAACTTCTTGCGACTTGGAAGCTACTGTCCTCTTAATGCAGCCTAAAATGGCATTTGCTTTCTTTGCTGACTCATGTTCAGCTTGTGATCCACGGCGACTCCAAGATCCCACTCACATGTTGTGCTGCCAAGCCAAGTATCCCCCATTTTATACCTGCATTTTTGGTTTTTATTTACTAAGTGCAGAACCTTGCACTTCTCCCTGTTGAAATTCATTCTCTTTGTTACAGACCAGGATTCTAGTTTATCCAGATCTTCCTGGAGGTTTCTCCTGTCTTCTGATGTGTTTGCTACTCCTCCCAGCTTGGTGTCCTCTGCAAATTTGATCAGGCTCCCCCGTATCCCTTCCTCCAAGTCATTAATGAAAATGTTAAAGAGAACCGGTCCCAAGACAGAGCCTTGGGGTACCCCACAGTCCATATTTTTCCAACTTCCCAATTAAAATGTCATGTGGTACCTTGTCAGATGCTTTGCTGAAGTCAAGATAAATGACATCCACAGCATTGCCACTGTCCAGTAAGCTCGTAACCCGATCAAAAAAGGAGATCAGATTTGTTTGGCAAGATTTATTCTTGGTATATCCATGCTGGGTTGTTTTGATCACCAAGTACTTGTCTAGATGTGCACAAATTGTGTGTTTTATGATTTGCTCTAATATCTTGCCCGGGATTGAAGTCAACTGACTGTTCTATAATTTCCCAGGTCTTCTTTTTTCCCTTCTTAAAGATTGGGACTACATTTGCCCTCTTCCAGTCCAGTGGCACTTCTTCACTCCTCAAGGATTTCTCAAAGATGATCGACAGAGACTCTGCAAGGACATCTGCCAGTTCCTTAAGAACTCCAGGATGCAGCTCATCTGGCCCAAAATACTTGAATTCATTTAGGCCAGTTAAGTGGTTTCGTACCAGTTCTCTGTCAATCATAATCGGCTGTTCTGCACCATCCATGTTTCCATTACCTCTTTGGGGATGCAAGCACATCCCCACATCAGCCAATGATCCCCCATCCCCATTTGCACAGCCCTCTTTCCTTGTTTTTGCCTGTTGCCTCTTAAGAGTGAGCATCTGTTTTGCCTGGGCTAGATTTTGTCAGCTACTGTAACTGTGCCTGTTGGAGTTTCTCTACGCATTACTGTCAAATTTCATCCCTGTTCTAAATTAGACATTATCATTCTTAGTGATATAACTTAGACTGGTGAAAGGGTGGGAAATATTTTGTAGGTCACAGCTTCAATTGAGTTTTGAATATTTTGCTATAGCAGTCTCCTTTTCTGTCTGCGACACACATACATACAGCATGGTAAACTTACAGGTATGAGTCAGAATTGGTTTATGAAAGCATGATCAGCTGTTCATTGGAAAGAACAATTATGCTTGCTTCGTATAAGCTCCTGAAATAAACAAAGTTCTTCAAATCCTAACCTATATGTTTAAAGTTTTCTGGCAAATTTTAAAGTATTGCAGAAAAATCATGCTGTGGCACATTGTAAATAAGAGTTTTGAACACTTCTGAGCAACAGTTGAATCTCATGAAGAAGCTTGGTTTGCTCTGCTCAGTTGTGTGTGTGTGTGTGTGTGTGTGTATATATATAGTCATATATATACATATATATATATATATATATATATAGCACAGTGTCCTTGATATACTTGATGTCAGCTTGTCTCTTTCAGACATTGTGATTGTCTTAGTTCATTGTCTTGAACTACAGTGGTGCCTCACATAACAAGTTTAATTTGTTCTGGAAGCATGCTTCTTATGTGAAACACTTTTTATGTAAAGCAGATTTTCCCATAGGAAATAACGGAAACTCAGACAATTGGTTCCACAACCCCAAAAATATTCATATAAAAATATTAACTGGATGTAAAAATGATGACAAAACACTGAAATTGAATTCAAAGCATGCATTCAATGTGCATGATCCTATGAAGTCTACTTAGGCTGCAGTCCTAATGACACTGTCATGGGAGTAGGACCCATTTAACATAATGGGGCTTACTTCTCAGTAGGCATGCTTAGGAGGCTGCAATCAGAGACACTTTCCTGAGAGTAAGCCGTATTTAACACAATTGGGCTTACTTCTGAGTAGACATGGTTAGGAGGCTGCAATCAAAGACACTTTCTTCTATAATCAAAGACGCTTTCAAAGTGTCTCCCCACTTTCTCCTTCTCTTCATCCTGAGCCTCTCTCTCCCCTGTTCCCTTCTGGCTAGCCGTGAGCTGCTTCCCTCTTCTCCACTGCTATTCTCTTCCTCTTCCCAGCAGACGCATGGCCACAGGAGGAACAGTGCAGAAGTGTTGCTTTTGTAATGGGCAGGAGGTGCCTGCACTGCCAACAAGTGTGTTTGTTAAGTGAAGCAACACTTGTTATGTGAGGCAGAATCCTAGAGAAATTTTTGCTTGTTATGTGGATCACTTGTTAAGCGAGGCACTTATTAAGTGAGGTACCACTGTAGTTCTCTATATCAGTGGAGGAGCTAATCCAAGAATCAAATTTGTTTGTTCCCAGAAGTGTAAACTGGTTTCATACAATTGAATGTGGATGTAAAAGGATTTCTGAGTTGGGATGAGCAGTTGATGCAGATTGCAGTGTGAGATTGATTCAGTGGAACTTCAAGAACGGGCCAGTTATTTTAACTGTTGTTGGGGTAATAATTTTCCAACCAAGATAAACCATTCCTTTTTACAATCTTGATGAAAGATTATATTCTATAGGTAGAGCTTCCAAAAATTCTGCTTAGAGAGAAAAAGATTTTCTAGTTGATCACTGCTTCTTGACAAAGAAGACTGGAATCCAGAAAAGTTTATGCTGAAATTTGTTTGAAGGTGAGAGTTATTGATTTTGCTTCCTTTGACTTTCAAAGAGGCAAGCCATTTCCTTCGGAAATATGACAGCACTAAGTTTGTGGTTCCCATACAATTTGCTCTTTTGCTCCAGATAGTGCGGGAAAGGTGAATAGAATTGTTTTGCTTTAATGACTTGTGGTTATTTAGAAACATTTTGTAATACTTTGGGTTGACTTTTCATTGATTAAACTGTCAGCACCATCACATGAGAGAGCCACCATCTGGGGTATGTTAGTGTGAAGTAGTATGTTTACAAGCCTTTTAAAAAATTATAAGAAAACTCTCACTTCTTCCCTTGAAAAGCATTTGGCTTCAGAAACCAAACTTTTGCGTATACGATGAACACAGTTTGTGGAAAGGTATACGTTTAGCTAATACGTAGATAGCTATTTGGCTATGGGTGCAATCCTAACCAATTTTCAAGCTCCAAGGTATGGGCAATGCAACTCCAAGGTAAGGGAACAAATATTGCCTTACCTTCAGGAGGCCTCCGTGGCTGCCCTGCCCCCAGCTGCAGAAATGCCAGTGCTGGAAAATTGGTTATCAATGTGCCCTATCTTGGGCTATATAGAAATTGGTGTCATGCATATTGCTTTTATAATATCTGTGGTGTACGGAAGAAAATGTAGGAATGCCTACATATCTTTGCGCTTTGTTCATAGCTCCTAGTATAAACAGTTGATAAAGGAAAGTCACCACTGGTATATCACCTCTGGTATACCTGTAAAGGGTGTGTCTATAATAACTTTCTCTGATTAACTTATACAGCTACCACTGTCATTTCATTCTTTAAATATATACGTGCTACCTATGAATAAATTATTTAAAGCACAAGTCAGTATTGTTTGTTATACAGTAGCCTACCCAGATAAAAGAATTGTGCACATTGATAAGAGCATTATACTTGTTGTATACAAAGGGTAGTCTGTGAAGCTCAAATAAAGATAGGGATACATTCCTACATGTTTTTGGAAGTAACATGATTGATCTCAGTGGGCCGTAAGACAAGTATGCTTACTTGGGTGCAATCCCATTCAACTTGATCAGACTTGCTTCTGAAAATGTAGGAATACCTACATATCTGCGCTTCATGGGATATGCTTTGCATGAAAAATGTTTTTATGAGGATGCTATGCAGATAGTTATTCGAATAGATAACGTTATGCTGATGTATTGTCCTCTATTATCAAAAGATCATTGATTTGAAATCAAGGATACTTCCATAAATGTTTCTTCTCTGAATCGCCCTTTAGGTTTACATAGTTTTTCAGCTCTCTTGGTACAAAACTTTGCTATATGAAAGTGCTAAACACAAAAGAGAAAATGATGTGGCTAATTAAAGTAAGTTAGAATGAACCATGGTGGCAAAATTATGCTTGTGTAAGTTGTACAAAAATTAATGCCTTGTCCTCAAACAACTCTGCCCATTGAATATGTTGAACATTGAGCTGCGAGTTTTGTGAATACCTTTCATTGTTTTTATAGAATTTTAAGAAAGCCATTTTTATATTTCATTTCACTAGCTTTGCCATAATGAAATCTGGGACTGAGCACATGGTATTTCAAGAGTAGTGAAGTGCATTTAAATCTCAACAGACAGGAATTAAACACTAAGGGTTCTTGCACTTTTTCCTGGAATGATGAGGGATTGAACTATGAGGATCCACCTCCTGTGCTGCTACAGACAAGAATGAATTGATTTTATAAGATTAAGGGTTTTCATGTACTGATGCAGCCATGCCAATAGGGCATGTGGTGCATCCTGCTGTCATAAAGACCTCCTGAAGGTAAGGGAACTCTTTGAGGCTTCATTGTGGCAGTTATCTGTGTTAGAAAGTTTGATAGATTGGGGCCCTGAAATGAAATGCAGGTCAGAGATCTTCTTGATTCACCCTTTAACACTGTGTGGTTGACCTTCAGTTTTTTGCTGCAGTCTTGATTGAGTGAAATGTTGAGTTGAATAAACATAGAATCAGTCACACTGACTTCTTTGTGTATAGCAGTAGAAGTCATAATCGATATTGTTCTACAGTTAAGATTTGCTTTTTTTGCTCTTATTAAAATAATTTATAATGTCATTAAATCATCAACATATACTTGGAATTCAAGCGTCTTAGACATTCTATGTAGTGACACTGGTAAGGGTCAAGACTGACATTTTAATGATATCAGTTGCTTTGTAGAAACCTATTTCACTGTGGCTTCTTCACTACTTCCTTCAGTGGTCTGACTCTGGCAGAGACTGACCCATTTACTCTTTATTGCTTTTTGTATTTTGATTTTCATTGGCAGGTTTACAGCATTTGTATTCTGATAAACACAGGAAATAGTGTAAAGAGAGTACCTCCTGTGATAAACTGATCTTAACCAGCCAGCAATGTCAGCAATTCAACATTCTTCTGACACCCACAGTCTCTATTACTGTAGTTGTCTGCCAGAAGAACTGTGTGATGTTTTTCCACATGAAAGTACAATTACTTCAATTAATTATATTAGTTTAAAGTGGTGTTTCCTTGCGCTTTGAGTTGGTTTTCCCTTCTCATCTGTTAATATGGAAGGTGTAATCCGAGAAATAGTTGTTGACAGCTTCATTCTGTTAAAAGTATGCTAATGTTTAGAATACCTATTGTTCTCATAGTGCACATGAATTTGAAAGGCGATGGAGAAGAGAAAGTGAACAGAGAGAAACCACTCCCTCTTTATCTGTACACAGTCGTACCTTGGTATATACGCATAATTCATTCCAGAAGCATGCTTGTAATCCAAAATGTTTGTATATCAAAGCGAATTTTCCCATAAGAAATAATAGATACTCAAAACGATTTGTTTGTGTAGTGCTGAAATCAGCTGTATCCTGGCTGGGGCTATTTTTCACTTGTTTATCAAGACATTGCCTGTATAGCAAGTTAATGATATACTTTTGTATATCAACTATCACTGACTTACTCACTGACTGGTTCCTTAATTTGGCTGGGCCCATTAATGCCCAGCCAAAACCATCAGACCTAGAAGCATGAAATTTGAAGAGGGTATTCCTTCTGTGATGCAGGCACTCACTAAGGACAGAGTTGGGGAAATTCAAACCAGAAGAGGGTGAAAAGGGGTGCAACAATTTTGCCCCTATGCTTAATGTTAAAGAATCCCTGACTCATAAAATTCCCAGCCCGAATCCATTGACCTAGAAGCGTGAAATTTGGGAAGTGTATTCCTTCCATTCCCTAATGTAAAATAACTAAGAACCAATTTTTATAAATTTAACCCTATGGCAGTGATTTTCAATGAGTGTGCCATGGCACATGGATGATCCGCAGTAGTGCTGCAGGAATTTGGGGAGGGTCATTTATTAGTAGGGCAGTTGGGAGATTTGAGCCCTCTATCAATGCATGGTGTGCTTAGTCAATGCTCAAAAAGCTGATGGTGTGCTTTTGACAATTTTAATGCCTTGTCAGAGTGCCATGAGATGAAAAAGGTTGAGAATCATTGATCTACAAGGTGAAAAGTTGTGCAACTTGTTTTTGTCTCCATACTTCACATTGAAGACTGACTGATCAACAGTCAGCCCCAACCCCTGGACCTAGAAGTATGACATTTGGGGAGCATGTTCCTTCTGTGATGTAAGGACCAAGTAAGAACCAATTTGGTGCTTGGTACCCAACAGGAATATGCTGGTTTCTGCTGCTCAGTAGGGATATGCAATGCCTTCTAGTGCCCAGTATCTGGTGCCCTGTGCCTGGCAGGGATGCCCAGTGATAGATGATGCCTGGTTTTGTCCTCTGGTGCCTAGTGGTGGTACTTACTGCGCTGTGGTGATTGGTTGGGCCTGCTGCCGGATTGTGCCTGGTAGAGATGCCTACTGCCTGCCGACGCCTACTGCCACCCGCCACTACCCCCTGGGGCCCTCCAGTACCTGTCAGTGCCCAGCAATGCCTGGTGCTTGCCAATCAGTGCAATATGATTTGTATTACATGTTGAACCTCCCCATTCCATTTGACATTTGTTTCCGAAAACCTGCATGATTAACTATTTTCATATTACAGTACTTTAACTTTGTAGGGACATGTCTCTTGTTTTCTTACATTTTTGGCTTCTCTTGCAGCTCAAAACTCAGCTGTTTTGCCTAATTCACTTTTGTACCTTATCATTGTTGTTTGATAATGCTTACAATGGATACCAGCTCCTTCAAAGCGGTAATAATGGTTAGCCAGATAGGATGCTGCCTAAAGGCCTCATATTCTTCACTGGACCCACCACTCTGAAATTTCAGTATGGTGGCAGTGGTGTTTATTTTTAGAGTATTTGTATATTGCTTTTCAAAGTTTTCAAAGCTTATTGATTAGCAAAATAAGTGAAAGTATGGTTCCCTGTTTCTTTCAGGTTCATAGTGGTGGACATAGCAAACAGGCCTCCGTCAGTCTTGAAATACTATGGTATCGTGCTCGGCGCTGCATACGCTGCATGCGAAGCACAAAAGCCTGGGTTGGATTGTTATGGAGGATAGGCTGTTATCCAAACAGCAAATCCCTCCTCTCCACGCCACTGAATTAGTCTAATGGAAAGGCAGAGCCAATACGATTGGATCCAGCTGGTGTTGCAGAGCTGGGCTAAGGACAGGAGCTCACCCTGTCTTGTGGGGCCGACCCGGGTCTCAAACCCTGGCCCACTGGTTAACAGGCACAGCATCTTAACTGCTTGCGCCACCCACAGCCCATAGTGGTGGACATAGCACCACAGTATCATCAAGGAGAAAGTGAGGTCAGTGATGTGAACTTTGGTTCCATTTTGCGTTCCATCCTATATTTATACAAATCATTACCACTTGAAGTTTAATGAAATAAAATGCTTCTGTGGATAGGCTAAAGCTGACTTTTAGGCTGACTTTAAATTTTTTTATCTCAGTATGTGATGTAGTTTGTTTTGTACAGTAGTAGCCCTGTTGCTAAGATATTGCTGGTTTTGTCATTTTTTTGTAAGTTAATGTTTTAATATTGACATGTTCCTTGAGAACCCCAATTTTGAGTTGAGTGGCAGATTATAAATCAAATAAAAACATGATCCTGTTTTTCAGAAAATCTTTTGCAGTGCATTGTTACAGGTTGTGGTCAGATTTGTATAAATTTTATATTTAAAACTAGCAGAATGAATCTGTCATTGTGGGAGTAAAATTTCAAGAACATTTGTGGCCTCCGAGCATGATTGGGTACCAGTAGGAACTTGTGGGGCACCAGTGGGTACTGGGCACCAACATGCACTGGGCACCATAGAGTACCAGGGGGAAGTGATGGGAAACAGGCATCCCTACCAGGTACTGTTGGACAGTGGCCACCAGCAGGAACCACGGGGCAGTAGGCACCAGTAAGTAGGTGCTCATGACACAGAAAGAATACCCCCCCCCCCCAAATTTCATGCTTCTGTGTCCAGAGGTTGGGGCTGAGCGTTGATGAGTCAACAATTCAATGTAAAGTATAGGGACAAAAATGGTGCCCCTTTTCACTCCAAAACTACTGGACCTAAAAGCATGAAATTTGGAGAGGGTGTTCCTTCCATGATGTGGACACCCACTTGGAACCAGTTTTTGGAAATTCGAACCCGAAGGGGGTGGAAGGGGTCACAATACATTTTTGTCCTATACTTAACATTGAAAACTGACTGATCAATGCCCAATCCCACTGGACCTAGAAGCATGAAATTTGGGGAGGGTATTCCTTACGTGATTTGAGCACCCACTAAGAACCAATTTGGTGCCTTGTGGTGCCGGTGCCCAGTGATGCTTGGTGCCTGGTACCTGGTGCGGATTCCTGATGCTTCAGAAAAGGTGCCAGGTTGTGCCTGGTACCCGCTAGAAACCAGTAGGAATGCCTGGTGCTGTCCAGTGGTATCTGCTGCCCACTGAGTGGTGGTACCCAATGCCCATTAGTGCCTGGTAAGGATGCCCAGTGCTCAGTAGTGATGTCCAGTGCCCGCTACCTGCTAGGATTGCCTGGTGCCCATTGAAGCCTGCTGCATGGTGGTGCCCAGTAAGGATGCCCAGTGCTGAGTATAAATGCCTAGTGCTCACTGTCAATTGGTGCCTGGTGGTGCCCGCTTCCCACTGCACTATACCTATTGCCCAGAGTTGCCCCCTTTGGTGCCTGGTGCCCAACCGTGCCCAGAGTCCACAAATATTTTAGAAATTTTACTCCTGCAACAATGAGTTCATTCTGCTAGTAGAATATATTTGGCTTCTGGTTTTGTTATAAGTTACTACATCAGTTTGTGCTATATGCATTATCTACTCAGTTATGACATTTTTCCAAGTATAAATGATTCACGTTAATTAAACTTTTTCTTTTATAGTTCTACAATAATATGACTGATGAGTATAATATGACTGATAAGAGATATAGGGCCCAAATAAACTTACTCACCATGCTGTGCTGATTTTGTGAAGTACTGTATTGTATGAAGTACAGTAGTTGCAAATTATCAGTGGAACATGATATCTCAATGTGAATTGAGATTTTATTTCAACATGGATTGGCCCATTAAATTAAAAGATAAATGTCTCTTTAGGTTTGAAACTAGCCTGCTTAGTATGGTACAGCTGCAGGCAAGGAGTCCATCAACCTCCCTCTCCCTCTTCTGGGGCTTAAAAGAGTTTGAGGTGGGTGGCAGATCCCTTCCCCTGCTATTGGGAAGTCATTATCAGTTTGCAGTTTGCAGTCATTATCAGTTTGCAGTTATACTCCAGAGGGAAGGAAGAGGTCTGCTTCCCTGCTGAAAGGAAGCCTTTCTAAGCCCTGGAGAGGAAGATTGATTGTATTACCAGGCTATTGATTGTAAAGCAGGCTATTTTAAAGGACTGTTTAATCTTTTAATTGCTTTTAACATGAAAATCTGCATCTACAGAATTCCTGGAATGGATCCTGGTGGGTGCTGAGACTAAACCTGTACTATGATATGTATATTCATTGTTGTTATAAGGGCAAAATTCCTTTAACCTATAGGTTAAAACCCATTTTTTCTTCTTCTAAAGAAGTGGTTGGGATGTTACCCCTTTAAGTTGATCTGAGTTTTGTAAGTGCTCTTGGACTTCTGGAGGTTGCTCAATTGAAAACTTTTATGCCATGTATTTGCATCATTGATTTCTGTGTTTAGTGTTTTTAGTGTACAGTAAGCACATGTTAATACTAAAAGTTGCTCATGTGTTATCACTAGGACTCTTCTATGGTAGTGTACCATGTCTTTCAATGATGAAGGTCCAGACCTCCTCTGACCTGTGCACAAGTGACCTTAGATGAAGTTCAGTTTCAACTTCTCTTCTGTAATAGAGATGAGTTCTACATGGAAATAAATAAAAGGCCAGTAAAAATCTGCAGATGCCTATGTATTTTTTCTCCATTTTCCTCAATCCATTCATGTACACTCTTCATTCACATTCAACTCTTCATTCTTCAAACACTACTTTTGCCCACAGCCACACATCATGTTACTTATGCTACTTTCCATTGTTGACTTATCTTTTTACGTTATTATTCAGTCTAGCAGTTGATCTGTTTTTTTATTAGCAGATCTGCTGAAGGAAAAATCCTTGTGTGTGTGTGTGTGTGTGTGTGCGCGCGCGCGCCTCATACTGCTTGTGTCTATTTCGATATGCTTATCATATTTTCCTGTAAATCTAGTGAGCTAATGTGGATCATTTGAGCTTTGATTTGTTTTCTGGGTGAAGGTATTAATTCATGTTGTTGTTTTTTTGTTTTGTTTTTTTGAAAACAAATGACTGAGAACTACTGGAACCTGATTGTTTACAGAATAAAGTTTGACATTTGACCTGAATGGGAACCTAAGTTTGGTGGTTTAAACACTTTGCTTAGATTCTAGAAGCTGCTCCACCACAGATTCTCTGCTCCAGCTAACTGTCTGTCTCACCAACAGGGCTATTAGCAGGCTTTGTGTGCTGGCATTTTTAAAAAATCTCCTTAGGGTGCAATCCTGAGTAACTACGGGGAGTCCTTGCTCCGGTGTAAGAACAATTTGCTCTGGATTGCAATATGAATTTCCCATAGGTTTTCACTAGGTGGTGCAGTAACTACGGGTGCATGTAAAGTCTCTTACGTGCACCCGTAGTTACTCAGGATTGTAGGGCTAGTTAAAATAATTGAAACATTCCTAATTTCCTTGCCACTTCTTCAGCAGCCTAGGACTCATCCTTTCCTTGCAACCACTAGCTGTAGAAGCTGCAAACAAAGCAATATGTTTACCTTGTTCTTTCTTTTAGTTGAGTTCATCCAATTTTTTTTAAAGTACACATTTTTTGCAAACTTTTATGTAAAGTACTTTTAATTTGTTCATATCTTTTTATATCTGTTCATAATAAACCATTCGTTATACCTAGTTTTGACTGCAAAAGTAGATACAAGTGATTCATTGTAAAGTATATCAGAAATTTTCTTGCAGACACCAAAAAAGAAATATTGAAGCAGGTTGTGAATATATCAGTTAGGTGTTTACCAGGATTCCACATTGTTTGCCATTGTGAAAGTGAGTCTTTCTTTCTCTAGGTTGGAGCTGGGGAGGAGGTGGGATCCTCCCTGCTGAGGTTTTGGAGGATTGACTTTTCTGGTGCTGGATGGCCAAAACTCCCCAAGAGCTAGAACTGGAGAGGAGTGGGACATTGTCCTGAGCTCCAGCTGCAGTCTTATGTACACTTACTTGGGAGTAAGTTCCATTCAACACAGCGGGACTTACTTCTGAGTAGTCATGCATATGATTGTTCTGAGGGGCAGGACCTCGGCAATTGCGTATTTTTGACCTGACTACTTAGGTAAGTCAACATTTGTGAACCCCTGTTGGTAATGTATAGTGATATAAATTGAGTGATATGAGTCTGTTTGGGTTTTACTGGACATAACAGACTTTTCTGCCCTGTTTCCCAGCACCCACCCAGATTAAGATCCCAGTTCTATCCAGTTTTGCAGGGCTGTTGCAGCTGTGCCAGAAAGGTGTGCACAACATCCTGTGGTGAAGGGATAGTCACTGGGGCACAGGGCATTCCAGTGCTGGAAAATTGGACAGAATTGGAACTAAGTTATTATAAGAAGTAATTGAGTCTAACAGCACAATCCTAACCTACTTAAAAGGAAGGCCCAGTGTGTTCAATGGGTCTTACTCCCATGAAAGTGTCTTTAGGATTGCAGCCTAAGTTATTATTATAAGAGCTGCAATGGGAAAGCTGTTTGCATGGTAGGTAGAGAGTAAAGCCCAGTTATTCTTTATGTGGGGATGCCGAGGCAATCTTTAGAATGGTTGTTCCCCACGTATATGATCAGGCAGCTAAACTTCCAAAAATTTTCTTGATGGCATTTTGTAGCTAAACTATTCATCACTGTTTTATTTGAAGGTATCAGAAATGAAAAGTCAAACACATTCTTTATAAAGTGAGCTGTGCTTTTCTATTCAGGGATGCATTCCTGCACCCCTATTGCCAAGTGATGACCTTCAGAGCCAAGGGCAGCTGTGTTCCCCTTATTTCTGGAGGATTTTCTAAGCCCTGCAGAGGCTGTGCCTGTCTACACCTGGCTTCTGTGAAGTTCAGAATGGCTGAAAAACCATTTTCATCTTTTTCATCTCATGGCACACTAAGCACTAAATTGTTTGTATTAACAATTAAGTCACACCATCAGTTGTTTGTACCATTGACAAGGCACATCATCATTGGCATCCTTCAGTCTCAAAAGACTATGGTATCGTGCTCTGATTGAATGTCCTAAAAAAGCATCTGGTGTAATTTTCCTATTAATAAATGACTTCCCCAAATCCTGTGGCACACCAGAGGACTATCCACCTGAGGACTATCCACAGCACATTGGTTGAAAATCACTGGTTTACAAAGAAACTAGTTGTGATTTTTCAGACTTTCTGAACCTCACAGAGGCATCACATGGTGTCTGAAGCTCAGAAAAGTCTCCAGAGGTGAGAGGTTCACATTTTCCCTTGGGTCTTGAGGCTTGTGGGAGGAAAAAGGGATTAGTGATAGACCATTGCACATTGCAGTGGTACTTAAACTGGTCCTGTCCCCCTAGTTCATGTAAAGATCCCCGGTCTCTTGACAGGTTGGGGGAAGGGGCAAGGAAGCAACACAATCCCCAGGATTGCATCACAAAGAGAAGATAAAGGGAGATGCTTTCATTTATTTTCACTCACTCTAGGGCAGGGGTCCTCAGACTTTTTAAAAGGGGCCGTGTTCACTGTCCCTCAGACACTGTAGGGGGCCGAACTATAATCCAGACTTTTGGAGGACCTTGTTCTATATTTTTAAAATGTAGGACATCCTACATTTTGGGCTACATTTTAAAAACACTCCCTGGGGGCTTTCCTTTGGGGTCTGTTGGAGCCTCTGGTGTCTGTAAACAACCCCCCCCAGCTGGCTGGGGGGAGGCTGCAGAGGTGTGGAGGACCAGCGCAGGTGGCTTTAAACCCCCTGGCCGGCCGAGGAGAGGCTGTTGCAGCGTGGTGGTGCCGCATGGACGCCCCTGGACCCCCCTGGTGAGGAGGAGCCTCTGGGCATGCAAAGAGGCCACTTGCCCTGGTTCTCTGCCTCCCACACAGCTGAGGGCAGAGCACTTCCGCCAGGCTGTGGGGAGGCTGTGGGATGGATTGAGGGCCCTGGTGGGATGGATTTGGCACGCGGACTGTACTTTGAGGATCCCTGCTTTAGGGGATGTGGAGAGCCCTGTGCAGCCCTCTGCAAGGCTTCCTGGGGCTTGGAATCTTCAAACAGCATTTAACAGGAGGTGCTTTGCAATTATTCTGTTTGAAGTTTCTGAACCTTGACCCCGTGCAGATTCAACATCTGGAACCTGCTGCATTCTGCAGTGAATGAAAGCATCCCCCCTTACCAATATGATCCTAGGATTGCATCTCTGCCCTCGCTCCTCTCCCACAAAGACTTACTTAGGGAGTAGATCTCACTAAATATTTGAGAAACGCTGGCATATGCAGCGCATTGTAATGTTGCTAAGCAACACTGACCTGTGCAATGATTCCTCTTTTTTTGGCCACATGGGGTTGTAGGTTCTTAGTCAAGGACACGTAAATGGACAAAATTATACAGTTTCAGTAATCTCATCTATGGACGTCTGAGTAAAATACTTCTGAGTAAAATAACCACATTTTCAAACACCTCTATCTAGCTTGAATATGGGGTTATTTTACTCAGAAGTAAACCCATTGTGTTAGTAAAATTTAAGCTGAGGTCCTGTCTTACTGAAAACAAACACTTCTAACTATCGAAAATTCTGAAAGATTGAAGTGGTCAGCATATTTCATTACAGCCAGGGATATGATCTTGAAGAGATCTTCTTGTACCTCAATAATATACAACCATTTTGACATTACTGTAGTCTTTCTTTAGTTTATGTATATGTAGAATTTGCAACTTACAAATTGGAGCTAGAGTTCAATCAATGCTGCATGCTGAAGAGGTACACTATCTAATCAATATAAATGGTATTTTACATGGGAGTTTTAAAAAAGGATCTCTGTCCCAAATATCTTCATATTGAAGCATATGCACATGTTTATTCTTGCATGAACTAAAAAAAACAGTAGGAAATGAGGCTTCATAGAAAGCTGCATCTTAAGGGATTTGATTTTTGTATTCCAGTTTACAGTAATATCTCCTGTAATACTGTCACCTGTAACGCTGGTTTGCTACACTGTTGTTCATCCTGCATTGGTTGACAGTCATCATAGCCAGTGGGAGCAGTGCATTCTGGGTAAAGCTGGACTAATCAGATCCTGTTTTTTCCAGTGCCATCTTCTATAATGCTATATAGCATGCCCGTCTTTCCAGGAATGGATCCTCGCATTAAAGGAGGTATTGTGCTGCAGACTTCTGTGCACCTAGTTTTGTTCTTTAAATCAGGAGTGTCCAAACTTTTTGGCAGGAGGGCAACATCATCTCTCTCAAACTGTGTTGTGGGCCAGAAAAATTATTTACATTTCAAATTCAAATAAATTTACATATAACTATTAGAGACAGATCTGGAGGATTACAAGGTTTGCCTGAAAGCCAGATAGATGGATCTTGCTGCAGGCTACATTGGGGCTCACCATGGGCTGCATCTGGGGTTTGGACACCCTTGATTTAAATGAAGCTTCATCATCAGTCTTCCTACTACAGGAGCAGCTGCAAATGAATTGCTAAACACAATGAAATTAACAATGCTCATAAAAGGGTATAGGTGGGCTTTCTTTACCTGAAGATTTGACTCACCGCAGATTCCTCAGGTGTTGTGGAGGGCCTCTTCTGACTCCTCGATGTGACCACAGATGTTTTTTGGTTGCCTCTGGAATATTTTAAGATGCCTACAGAAGCCTTGCGTGCATTTGGATATCTGCAGGGGTGGATGTATCTGGGAACAGATCCCCCACATACTACATTCAACTATATTTTATGGGTGAAATTCATAAGGAGCCAGATCAAACTCAAAATAAATGGTTTTCTATAGCACGTTGAGATACTTGCTTGAAAATACTTGCTGAATGATGAAGAAGTGGTGAAAAATAATAAATTGAAGTACTTAGGGAACATGAGTAGTAAGCAAACTTTAGCCGGTTGATGTTAGCACTGAAAGTGGGTACACATTCTCCCCTTTCTTTATCCAGTCTTTTGGTATTGACAGGCACTGGTCAGTTTTCCCACTTTTTTCCTACTTTTGCCCATTCATACCTCTTGGCTGTGTGGAGAAAGCAACTTCAATATAGCTAGCTAAAACATGGAGTTCTAATTTGATTAATTTCTCTTTGGATGAAGTGGGTTATGTTTCTAGTCATTTTTCTACCAGTTATTTATAACATCCTCCTTTCAGCTGGGCACCCTCCCCATGGCTGAGGGTGGTGCAAGTGGTTAAGACACTGTGCCTGTTAACCAGCAGGCCAGGTTTCAAGACCTGGGTAGGTCCCCACAAGACAGGGTGAGCGCCCAGCTCTGTGACGCACCTGGAACCAGTCGTATTGGCTCTGCTTTTCCATTTGACTATTTCAGTGGCATGGAGAGGGGGGATTTGCTGCTTGGGTAATAGCCTATCCTCCAAATCAATCTAACCCAGGCCTTCATGCTTCGCATGCAGCATATGCAGCACCAAGCACGATACCATAGTCTTTCAAGACTGATGGATGCCTGCTGCTTTTTCATAGCAGACAACATCTCATTCTGATTCACCATTGCAGACTTAAATGGTAATGGTTTGTCCTATCACAAGTCATAAGATTCAGGAACTGTAGCAAAAGAGCAACTTCTAACTTGCAGGAGTAAAAGCTTTGGAAGTTCATTGTTTTGCCTGCTTGTTTATTTGGTCCAAGGATGGTTCATATTCATATTAATACTTCATATTGGCAGTCTAGGATAACATGATATTCTAGCTCCATAAGAAATTGGAAAGCTGTATAAGAAATTGAAAAACTCAGTCTGTGATCCCTGGATTACTTAAACTAGATTACTTCCTTACTCCATTTTATGCATAAGCTGCCTTTCTCAAATTGACTTTTCAGCTGGTGTAAGTCTTTGTGGGGTCAGACAGATTATTCATGTGTGAAGAGTTGCCCCTCTAGATCAGCTAGCTATAGTTTTAGCTAGGCCAGCACCATGACTCTTAGCCTTCAGTATATCCAATCACTTGTCCTTGTGAGATTGAAAGTAATTTGTCACCTTTAAGTTCTTCATAATCCTACAAATCTTCACTCCATAATTGGAATTGTTCCCTGAAAAATGCATTTTGTCCAGTTGTTGCAGTGCACTCACTCGAGCATGTGTGAAAATTTTCATTTGTGCAGATATGGTCAGATGATCCTGTTCTTCCAAGAGGGAAGGGCTCTTTCAGTCTCCTTAGGCTGACCTTGTCTTGTGTGCAAAAGTTTAAGTACTAGGCCAGTTGTCCAGTTCCTTTTTCCCCTGATGCCATAGAAGCAAAATGGGGAAAACCATCAAGCTGTAGAAGATCTGGAGTTGGCAGCTGTTTATGTTCATTCCCCTTCCCCTTCCCCCATGGCTGGAAATGCATGCTGCCACACCTCAGAAACCAAGCATTGCAGTCCCACTGCTCCAAAAGTGGCTGCTTCCATTGTGCTGTGGGCCAGCTGCTGACTGGGAAGCCCCAGCTTCTCCCAGAAGAAAGCTGCCTCCATTCTCTTCTTCCCTGTATAGACCCAGGGTTCCCCAGCTCAAAGACATATTTAGGGGGCTGGAAAGGGAAGGAAAGATTGGCAAAGGCCATGCCTACTTCCTCACACAAACAAGGTTGCTTCTATGAATAGAAAAGTGGATACATTCCTATGGGTTCTTCATAGAATAGTCTGTGTGCCATTTACGAGTATGTTGTATCTTAAAAGCAGGCCTCCGTCAGTCTTGAAAGACTGTGGTATCGTGCTTGGCGCTGCGTACACTGCATGCAAAGCACGAAAGCCTGGGTTAAATTGTTATGGAGGATAGGCTGTTACCCAAGCATCAAATTCCCCCCTGAAATATACTCCAGGAAGTGATTTTAAATTGAGATGTCCTTAGTACTGATGATGCATTTCTGTTGTGTTATCACTGGCATGATCCTTTGTACCATGCAGGTTACTCCTTTTTGACTTTTAAAATCACAAAAGGTATGACTTACGCTTAAGGTCATGTGAAGAACATTCTGCTATGAATTTGTTGATTCTTTGGAAACAATTCTAATAAGACAGCTCTTTGTGGTGATCTCCTGACATGGCGACTGTACTTCAGTTGTAACAATACGATACATCCATTGTCTTGTAACTGGAGTTGTGTAAGTCCACTTAGGCAGTGGGATTTTCCTACCCTCTTCATTGCATAGCAGCCTGTGGATCCTCACCGTAGTATCTAACAAGTGTCAAGAAAGTTCCACAAAGTTTGGAATATGGGGAGGAGAGGGGAATTGTTAGAATAGGTTAAATACTTGCTGTGAAGTGGGCAACTGCTTACTTAATTGTTGAAATAACGTTGTGTGTTCCATGGCCAGTTTATAATTGTCACAGTTGGTTTTGAATTTATCTGTTGTAGTACAATAAGAAATGTATCCTGTTGTGCATCTTGAAGTCCAGATTGAGTCATCCTTCATTTTGTGCACAGACCTAAATCTTCAGTATTTTGACATTGTTTCTGTAATATGCATGATATTATTACTGTTTGCCAAAAACATTTGGATGTCAGAAATATTCTACTCTTGCCACCTGCTCCTCCATGAAGTTTCTTTACAGAGCCTAACAGTTACAAATAGGGGCTTGAAGAGTCCTGTGAGGTAATAAGAACTCTGCTCATACTTACATAGATGCTAGGTTCTCCAATAAGAGAGAGCATCTTAATGTCATGGGGACAAAGTTATACATATACAGCGGTACCTTGCTTAACAAGCACCTCGCTTAACAAGAGTTTCACATAAAGAGCAAAAATTTCAAGAAATCTTGCTTCACATAAGTTCCGCTTCACTTAACAAGCAAGCACGCTATGGGCACGCATGCTATGTAGCCCTGATGTTCTGCATGGAGGCTCTTTAAAAGGGCTGCCGGCCAGCGCTGCTGCCTCTAACTGCCCCCAACTTGGGGGCAGTTGCCTGGAGGTGCCCCCAATAACCACCTTGAACCTTCAGTAGCAGCCCAAGGAAGCCTCCCCGGAAAGCCTCCTTTGATTGCAATCTCCTAACTATGTCTACTCAGAAGTAAGCACCATTGTGTTAAATGGGGCTTACTCCCAGGAAAGTGTCTTTAGGATTTCAGCCTAAGTAGACTTCATAGGATCATGTGCATTGAATGCATGTTTTGAATTCAATTACAGTGTTTTGTCATCATTTTTACATACAGTTAATATTTTTATATGAATATTTTGGGGCTTGTGGAACCAATTGTCTGAGTTTCCATTATTTCCTATGGGAAGATTTTCTAGAGTGCATGTCTGCAGGGGATCCTGGAATGGATTTTGATTCCCAGGTTGGATGTGATAACCAGATTGGACCTATTGCATTTTACATATTTGTGTTTTGTTGCTCAGCTCTAGTTTTGGCCTTCCATAAAGACATATTTTACCCTTTCTCTTTACCTTTGTGTCATACCTCTTTACCTTTGTGTCTTACCCGGGCTGTGGGTGGCGCAAGCGTTTAAGACGCTGTGCCTGTTAACCAGCAGACCAGGGTTCGAGACCCGGGTCGGCCCCACAAGACAGGGTGAGCTCCTGTCCTTAGCCCAGCTCTGCGACGCCAGCTGGATCCAATCATATTGGCTCTGCCTTTCCATTGGACTAATTCAGTGGCGTGGAGAGGGGGGATTTGCTGCTTGGATAACAGCCTATCCTCCATAACAATCCAACCCAGGCTTTCGTGCTTTGCATGCAGCGGATGCAGCGCCGAGCACGATACCATAGTCTTTCAAGACTGATGGAGGCCTGCTTTTTACCTATTTTGGCTCAAATCTACCCATAGCATAAAGGAACTGGTAGAAACCAAATAAAAAAGCAGGCCTCCGTCAGTCTTGAAATGGGCACATAGAAAATAAAGCAAAAAGTATTTGATCTTGCTGCAGCTTCTCCCTTCCACTGGTGACAAATCATTCTTGCTTTACATCCCTCAAATAGTTTGTGAAGGAAAAGGAAGGGTGGTTTCTCCTTCCGTCTGACTCTTGCAGGATATGCTAGAGCCATAAGGATCTTTTGCAGAGCATGTGAGAAGGGCAGATCCACATTTCTGATTATATGTTTGTGCAATATTGATGGTTCCTCCTGCCACAAGAAGTGAATAATTTTATGAAAAATATATGTGTATGGAACTGTAGATATTACGTAGGAATGAGGGCTAAATTTAACATTAAGACAATATGTTAGTTGTGGATATTTCAAACAGCTGACAAGAGGTAATTGGGAAAATCTGAAGCAAGCCAGAGCTATTGATTTAATTGGGAGAGTGGCTTTTGGGTTATAGAAAAGTGGTATGATGTTAGCAAGGATGGGTATTTCTGTAGCTTTTAAATTTTGTTTTGCAACGTTCCTATAATGTTTTCATAAACCTTAATTAAAAATTTAATTTCAGTGTATTTGTTTCTGTGAATTTGCAGTCATTTAATTGAAACTCTTTGCCTATTGCTACTTAGTTACCTTTTCTTATATTGTTCTCTGTACAGCAGGAATTGGAAGTGTAAAGCATTTGCATGAGCATTGTGCATCATAACAGAAGGGTATCTTAACCAAATAAATTTTCTGTTGAAGGAAGGAGGGGTATGTTGCAGGTTTAATCTGGCTGCAATATTTCCCATTCTTGTGTTTAGTTCCTAGTTAATCTTTTAAAAACATAACAAACTGTAAAACAAGTTTCTTTCAATTAAAAATTTGAGAAAAATGAGAAATCAAAATCAAAACAATAAATGGAATGTCAAACCTTACCTGTTACTAATAAAGAACTTTGAGACAATATGTCAGTACTTTGCTGATTCATTATTGGTGGTTTTATTTTCTTTTTCTCCCAGTAGAAACTATGTTCCAACTTCCTGTCAACAACCTTGGCAGTTTAAGAAAAGCCCGGAAAACTGTGAAAAAGATATTAAGTGATATTGGTTTGGAATACTGTAAAGAGCATATAGAAGTAAGTATGATTATTTTTAATTGAGCTTTTGGTTTGCAATTGAATTAAATGGATTAATCTTTGGGATTTTTCTTAGTGTGGGAACTTCAGGAAAAGTTCTGGATGGGGTTAGTTACAACAGGATTTGTTTGTTTCATGATGGATCTCTCATATGTTCATTTTTTCACAAAGTCATAAAATTTGATGATCAATGATTTTCATGTGAGAAGATAAATTTTGTGCAGTGGTTCGTGCATATCTCTTCCTAATGTGGTAGAGTCAGTAAATGCATCTCATATAAAGAGAGATGGGTGGGGACCAAGTTAGCATCATGTTTCCTCTCTCTTCAGAGAGAGGATTTGTGTCAAATTTGCTTTTGCATGGTGCACCTTATGCACCATGCTGCACCTTATGGAAAGATGGTCATTGGCATGGATAGATTAGTGAACTGGCTCAGAAATATGGGATTATGAAAATACGGGGATCTGTTTCTAGGTTCATAAAACCTGTCAGACTGTCTCCTACATGACACTTCAGTTGAACGTCACTCTCTTTTGAAAAAATACACATCAAACTGGTTTTACTCTTATGAAGATTTCTGCAGTTGAAAACCATCTGAAACAACAATATTAGAGTCTGTTTTGTCTTTTTTTAAATGTTCAACAAACTGATTAAGAAATGTATCATAAAATTCACCATTTAGAAAGACTGCACAGTTACTTAATTCAGTTTCTTAAAAATTAAAATCATTCTGGAGGGATAGAACAAGAACCATTCACAGGGCTGCTCCATCAGATCCTCTGATGCTTCATCCCATGGTGAGGCTACAAGAGGACAGGCAAGGAAATTCAGCATGCCTTGGGTCAGCAGGATCTGGTAAGAGCAGGAAGCAGTGTAGTTATGGCAGCTACATGCCATCTTATGTAGCCACTTGGCCTACATAATTGAGTGTTGACTCAGTTGTCAGGGTATAGCAAGAGGCAAGAGAGCCTTTTCATGTATATTTGGCTTGCCGTGCTCTGGTTACTGGGAGATTGCTGGAGCTTTGGGAAAGTCCCAGCCAAAGAAAAGGGATGCTCAAGATAGCACATCACCTCTACCTCCGATTCTGAAATTTTCACTAAATTTTTAAGCCCCATGTTTTTCGGTATACGAGTTAATTATATTTCTTCCATTGCAATCAAATGTGCCTTAATCTGTTTGGATCCTAATAAAAAATCAGCATATATTTTTTCAATTTTGTGGGGCGCACTTACTGTACATTCTTAAGCTCACTGCCTGCTAGTATCTCTTCCACTTAAAATTCTTGGTTGCTCTGGGATGGTTCATGAACTTCCCAGAACTCAGAAATGAATCAAGGGTATAGTATGTATTTATGCTTTTGCCAATTCCTTTCTACCTTTTGCAGGATTTTAAACAATTTGAACCTAATGATTTCTATCTGAAAAACACTACATGGGAAGATGTTGGCTTATGGGACCCTTCACTTACAAAAAATCAGGTTTGTAGTAATGCCACATTAACATTCCTTGAATCTGAAATTATTAAGTCTGAGACTAAATGTTTACCATTAATCTTAATGGATTTACTGTCCCACCCTCTGTTTATTCTGCAGTAAATCCCAATGATTTTCTAATGAGCCTTATGACAACAGGATTTATTCTTGGATCTCATACATAAGATTGCAGCTTTAATATTAGCACTGTTTCTCAAACTGTGGGTCACAGCCAAATTTTTGGTGTTTTGGAGGTTGCCACAGGCATCATTGCCTTGGTTGCCCTGGTATACTCAGTCTACATTATTGATTGTATTGTGCCATGCTCTAGCCTGCCCAGCAGCTTTATGGTCATGGTGGGTCTGCAACCATCCAAAATTGGGTTGCAACCCACAGTTTAAGAACTCACCACTTGATATGCAAGTCATGCACAAGTACACCCCTAGATTTTCCATGTTGCACCCTATAATGCACCTGATAGGCCCATAGCCTGGCAGCCTGTGGTGGGCCCATGGCTTGTCATGGACATTGAGGTGGGTTGGGAAACCCGGGCTTCTGGGAACTGCTGTATTAGAGTTTGAGAGGGAGGTGAAGAGAGAAGATTGTGACCTTGAGGGAGAAATGCTTTGTTTTATTGTGTAAAACAGTAAAATAGGCAACTTGGTAATTCAAACCAAGTGGTTCAACATATTAAAGGAAACCAGCATAAACAATTATTTTGGGGTGTCTTTGAAATAGTTATTTTTAGCCTTCTTCAATAGAATACTTTTACATAGCTTTATTCTTGTAAAGCTATGAAGGAAACCCAGGACACTTAATTCTGTTGAAATGAGTTTGTGATAAAGATGACACCATGGTGTTGTGAAAATCGCTGTCATGGTCCAATCCTATCCAACTTTGCAGTGCTGGTGCAGCCATTCCCACGGGATGCATATCCTGAGATGGGGGGCAGTCCCAGAGGCCTATCTCAAGGTAAGGGAATATTTGTTCCCTTTCCTTGGGCTGCATTGCAGCAGCATCCACCCTGGAAAGTTGAACAGGATTGGGCCATCAGTCCTGTTTAAAGAAGCTTAAATATGGTGGCGTGATGCCAGACTCCGGATGGTTGTTTATGAATTGTGAACAAACTGGAAGTGGTTTTGCAAACCCTGCCTTGTGTGAACGATAGTTTGGCATGACATCTGAATTGGTAAACTATTAGTTATGGTCGTTTTTCCAACTTCAGAAACTGCCGCATCATGACAACAGGAGTGAACGTGCAAAGTTGCGAGGACAGAAATCTAAAGCAGACACACAGCTCCAAAACATGGTTTGTAGTTTGAGGGAGGAATAACTGATTTCTTGGGCCTTTAAGACTTTTTGACTTTTGATCAAATTTCACAGCTTCAACATTTGTAACTAAATTTCATATTATTGTGAAGTGCCACTGTTACTCTGAGAATTTAGCAGAATTGTATGATGTATAATGTTCATTTGCAGTAGCAGTGAAACAGCCATGACAGTTTCATTCTGATTGAAGAATAGGCCATTGTTCACAAACCAAATATGTTAGTCTTGTCCATGATACATTTTGAGAGAAGAAGCAGTCACTTCTGTTCTTTGCACATCTGAGCTTAACATGTGTGTAGATGTGTAAGTTAAGGGCATGAGGTAAGTGCTTTCTATGTAATTTTTAATGCTTTTGTGAAGCCATCGCACCATATTTTGTGTAATATTCTTTAAGTACATGGGTTTGATTTGGCAACTAAGTGCCACTGGCTGGCGGCTGTTGGAACATTGACCTCTAATGGCATGAATAAAAATTGGGATTCGAAATTTCAAAAACACTTCCCTGTGAATTGTCCTATTGCACATTGTCATGAAATATTATAAACAATAAGGTCAACTTTAAGAAGCCAGTGGCAGCATGAATAAAACTGAATATTTGCTTTACCAACATAACAGAACTATCAATTTTCCTTACTTAATTTTTTCAGCCCCCTAAAATATGGTGTATGGAAGATAATCATAGATCAAATGCTTTGAACTTTGATTCATTGGATCAAGATGTTTAGAAAAACACTAGTCTGTTACATGGAGTCTTTGTAATACTTAATTTCTTTTTTGTTTTTGCTTTTAAGGACTATCGGACAAAACCCTTTTGCTGCAGTGCATGTCCATTTTCCTCGAAGTTCTTTTCAGCCTACAAAAGTCACTTCCGGAATGTTCATAACGAAGACTTTGAAAACAGGATTCTTCTTAATTGTCCGTACTGTACTTTCAATGCAGACAAAAAAACTTTGGAAACGCACATTAAAATATTTCATGCTCCAAATGCCAATACCCCAAGTGGAGGCATCAGCACTTTTAAAGATAAAAACAAGCATGATAGCCTTAAACCTAAGCAGGCTGACAGTGTAGAACAAGCTGTTTATTACTGTAAGAAGTGCACTTATCGAGATCCTCTCTATGAAATAGTTAGAAAGCACATTTACAGGGAACATTTTCAGCATGTTGCTGCACCTTATATAGCAAAGGCAAGTGAAAAGTCACTCAACGGGGCAGTATCCCTAAGCTCCAGTACTCGAGAGGAGGGTATGATTCATTGCAAACGATGCCTTTTTATGCCGAAGTCATATGAAGCTTTAGTACAGCATGTTATTGAAGACCATGAGCGGATAGGATACCAGGTTACAGCAATGATAGGGCACACTAATGTGGTAGTCCCAAGATCCAAACCTTTGATGCTAATTGCTCCAAAACCACAGGATAAGAAGCCTATGGGACTTCCTCAGAGGATGAGTGCCCTGTCCTCTGGAAATCTCCGGTCTCTTCCATCACAGCAAATGATGAATCGACTGAATATACCAAAGCCTACATTAAATTCTGGAGGAGTGAATATGATGTCCAATGTTCACTTACAGCAGAACAACTATGGAATGAAATCAGTACCAAGTTATGTTAGTCACACAGGAGGAAGGTTAAGTTTAAGTGGTAGCTCTCCGGTTTCTTTATCCCAGCAGTCTCAATCAATGAAGCCGTTTTCTGCAAGTGGAAATGGTAGACCGTACTCCCTGGGAGCAGAATCAAGATCACAAGTTTCCGCAAGGTACTCTCTCCAGTCTGCCAACTCATCTTCACTTTCATCAGGATCTTTGAAATCGACATCATTGGCTCAATCTCAAGCAGCATCCAGAGTATTAGGCCAGTCCACACCCAAACCGCTTGGACCTGGTGCTGCAGGTGCCTCTCCTGTCAATACATCATCAACTCAGAAATGGAAAATTTGTACCATCTGTAATGAGCTGTTTCCAGAAAATGTGTACAGTGTTCATTTTGAGAAAGAGCATAAGGCTGAAAAGGTGCCTGCAGTAGCCAACTACATAATGAAAATACATAATTTCACTAGCAAATGTCTATATTGTAATCGCTACTTGCCTACTGACACCCTTCTTAATCATATGTTGATCCACGGTCTGTCTTGTCCATATTGCCGTTCAACTTTCAATGATGTTGAAAAAATGGCTGCTCATATGCGAATGGTTCATGTTGATGAAGAAATGGGACCTAAAACTGATTCCACTTTAACGTTTGATTTGACATTGCAGCAGGGTAGTCACACCAACATACATTTGCTTGTAACCACATACAACTTGAGAGATGCCCCTGCTGAATCTGTGGCTTACCATGCTCAAAATAATCCTCCAGTTCCTCCAAAACCACAGCCAAAAATTCAAGAGAAGACAGATGTACCTGTAAAAAGTTCTCCTCAAGCAGCAGTTCCCTACAAAAAAGATGTGGGGAAAACACTCTGCCCTTTGTGCTTTTCAATCCTGAAAGGACCCATCTCAGACGCACTGGCACATCACTTAAGGGAGAGACACCAGGTTATTCAGACAGTTCATCCCGTTGAGAAAAAGCTCACATATAAATGTATTCATTGCCTTGGAGTGTATACCAGTAATATGACGGCCTCAACTATAACACTGCACCTTGTCCACTGTAGGGGGGTAGGGAAGACTCAAAATGGTCAAGACAAATCTAATGTTCCTTCTCGGTTAAATCAGTCTCCAGGTGCAGGACCTGTCAAACGTACCTATGAACACATGGAATTCTCTCTACTGAAGAAAAGAAAAATCGATGACGATGATTCCCCTTCTGTCTTTGAGGAGAAACCTGAAGAACCTGTAGTTCTGGCTTTAGATCCAAAGGGTCATGAAGATGATTCTTATGAAGCCAGAAAAACATTTCTCACAAAGTATTTCAACAAGCAACCGTATCCCAGTCGGAGGGAAATTGAAAAATTAGCTGCTAGTCTTTGGCTCTGGAAATCTGACATTGCTTCACACTTTAGCAACAAAAGGAAGAAATGTGTTCGGGATTGTGAAAAGTATAAGCTGGGTGTCCTGCTAGGATTCAACATGAAAGAATTAAATAAGGTTAAACACGAGATGGATTTTGATGCAGAGTGGCTGTTTGAGAATCACGATGAGGAGAATTCTAGAGTCAACGCTAGCAAAACGGTGGATAAAAAAATTAACCTAGATAAAGATAACGAAAGCTCCTCAGACAGTTTTGAGAATATAGATGAGGAGTTCAATGAAAGCAATAGTCCATTTGCTGATTCTGTTTCTAACTCTGGTCATAAAACCCCTATTATTAGCTTAAATGATAACCCAGATGAAAGCATATCCAAGGAGACTCCTGAAGAAATTATCCTGGATTCTCCAGAAAAAACAGACCAAAAAGAAGAAGACCCAAAATACAAAGAGGTTTGCCCTGCAGAAGAACCCACAAAGCTGGTAGCTGATGGCTCAGACAGTGAAGGTGACCAAGGAGATGCAATTGAATGGAAAGATGAAGCATCGCCATCTGAAAGTGGACCTGGTTCCCAGCAAGTATCTGACTTTGAAGATAATACATCTGAAGTGAAACCAGAAACTTGGACAGATGAATCATCCCAAAGTGAAGATGCTGCTAATAGTAAACCAATTGTAGAAAGTAAAGATGCTGCTTCTGAGAGTGATGAAGAACAGTCCAAGTGGAAGAATAGTTCCTATGGAAAAGTAGAAGAGTTTTGGTCTAAGGACCAGTCACAGTGGAAAAATGCGACAGAAATTGGAGAGAGCTTGTCAAGTCAGCAAATGGAGTGGCAAAATAGCACAATTGACAGTGAGGATGGAGATCAGTTTGACAGTGTGACTGATGGGGTTACAGAATCAATGCATAGCAGCTTAACTGGGGTAGAGCTGAGTAGCCAGCAAGCATGAGCTGTTCAGCTCCCTAACCTCACTATCCTTCACTTGACAACTGACTAAACACTTTCATTTCAGAATGACTGCTCAAGTTCATTGTAACTGGTACTGCCTTTGGAGTGCAAGGTCTTCTGGTTAGTGGCTGTGAAGTGGCCACACCAATTCCAACTTATTTCAAATGCTGTTGGTGAATCTCGCTTGAGAACATCTGCTGTGATGAGCACAGCAACAATGTGAAAATGGATATGCTGGTGGCTCCCACTTGCTCACTGAAGAAAAGCAAAGGTTTATTTTATCAGCATTTTCAACACTTATTTCACTCTGTATATGTTCAGCTGTTTGTCTTTTTAAACATTACCTTTTTCCACATGGTAGTTATAGGGCCAACATATGAGCTACCAGTACAATGTGTATAGTAGACTCTGGGAAAATTGTTTTTTCATGTATCATTCTGAATAGTTGAAATGTATATTTGTACAGTCTTTTAGACCTATTCAAGTGATGCTTATGCTATTGTTCTTGTGTACCCATCATAGATTTGGTTCTTTTTTTTAGTGTTGCCCTGCTGTGTAATAAATGCTGTATCTAGTTTATCTAGCAAAAGCTTGAAACTGCTATAGTATGACTTTTGACAGACTTAGTTTTTGCACATAACCTTGTACAATCTCAAAACAGAGGCCAGCAACATAAAAATATATCTGGACTCTATTGTATTATAGAATTTTCTTGTTCTTGAATATTCTTGACATTACAACTGATGACTATGTATTTCAGAGCCATTTTCTGAAATCTTTTAAGCTAAAAAAAAATCACATGCAAGAAAGACGTTTGCAGCTACTAATTTTGACACCTTTTAGATCTGTATAAAAGTGTACTGTGTTTAAGCAGCATACAGAAATAAGTGCTGCATTTTCGGATATTTAGTTTTATCTTTAGTTAACACCAACATGGTGTTGTATTCATTTATACCATCTAATATATGACCCATTGTTGTAGTATGGATAATTTTGTGATCTTTATTTCCCCTTTGTATTCATTTAAGCATCTAAATAAATTGCTGTATTGTGCTTAATGTAAAAATTTGCTTTATTATAAGGCCTGCATCCCTGTTTCTCAAAATGTACAATGTACTGGTTTTTGTTGAAATAACAACCTGGGTGGTTTTGGATGCTTGTGGCAAGAAAATCTTGTGAGCAAATGTGATGTTCTTCTGAATCAGCCTTCATATTTATCAAAATAAGCTGCCTATATGAAAACTGAAACCTATTCAACCAAGCAAGCAGATGAATGAAAATGTGCAAGGCCATGCAAGTTAAATTTGAGGCACACTCCACTTGAAAGCTGAGTACTTCTCAGCCCTAAATTTGCCTATTCAATCAACTGGATTTAGATGTGTATTTTTTTAATTTCATGTACTGTATGATTTGGGGTCAAATTGCTTTTGGAATCTTTTATTGTCATTTAATATGCATAAACAACCCTTAAGTCTTGCTGTTTCCAGGAAATTAACCTTATGCAAAGGGTTATAACTATCGTGTCATGTCTTATAACAAGACGGCTTCACAAAGGTGTCTTGTTTCAGCAGATCTAGATGTATTTCAGCAGGGTGAGAAAGCACCATGAAAACAAGGCTGCTGAGAACTTGGTAACCTAGTGTATTGAAGGGCACCTAAGCTTGATGCAGTTCACACGCTTCTGAGTAATTATTCAAGGGGGGAAATGCCATTCTTATGTGACATTGTTTGAAAGAGTTCCTATCTCATCGTGATGCCTCATTTGTGTAGAAATGTATCTAATTTTGCTTCACTGTTGAAAGATACTGGAATCTATGAAAGTTTGTTTGCACTGAGGAAAGAAATATGATAGTGTAGTGGAAATTAAGGGAATCTCCAGGCAAAGCTCCTAAGGGAATCCGCCAGGCAAAGCAGGCAATAGTCTTATTGGTATTGTGTATTTGTTCTTTCTTCAGAGAAGGTAAGTGTATTTAAATCTGAAACCTTTTTGATACCAACTTGTTTTCAGTTGTTAGAGAAGCTGGCCAGACTTAAGTTTAGAAACTGCATGCAGCTCCTTCATAAATCATTCAGATCCAGTCATAATCTAAGGCTGCAATCCTAAAGACACTTTCCTGGGAGTAAGACTCATTAAACACCATGGGGCTTACTTTTGAGTAGACATGGTTAGGATTGTGCTATAAGTCTGCCCTTAACAGAACCATATATTGGCTGGCTTGCACTGGTGTCTTTGGTTAATGCAGACATTGGTTATCTTTATACTTTAAATCCGACTCTGATTAAGAGCAGATATAAAAGATGAAATCTTCCCCTCTGGCTGTTTCTTTATGACAGTTTTCCATATGCAGGTATCTTGAAGTGCTTCAAATGAATAGTTTGGAGCAAGTGCTTGTGCTTTATATACTTTCATAGCATTTGAATGGAATTTGAAGAAGTGCATGCTGCTATGGGAAGTCCCACTTTTGGTTTGCACTATCATTACTCGCTCTCTTACCTGCAATATATGAAAATTCAAAAGTGTGTGAGTAATCATCATTAAAGATACAAAAGGTGAGGTTGGGCTTTGCATCCACAATACCTTGTTTTGATACCTTTGATAGAACACAAGGTTCCTCAGGTGTAACACAGGACAAACTGCTGATAGTGAGAATCTCACTTTCATTCTGTTAAACACATTTATGAAAAGTAATATCCAAAATAGGGAAATCAGTGCAATTCACTGATTTGCATTTTTGACTTCTCAGAACTGGGAGCTCACTCAGGAAAATGGCCATTCTTTACCTTGTATCTCCAATGGCTTACCAGTAACTTGTGTCAACATCTGTACTATTGTGTGTCTTAACTGTTCCAGCCAGTCCATCTGCTGCTGTTGTGAGTGAAACCAACTGGAAGATATGATTTGCGACAGGTCCCAAGGTATCTCCCAGCATCTGTAGTGACAGGTGTACTGATAGCATAAGACTCGTAGCACAACCCTAGGTCAGTGGTTTGCAAATGGAGCTTTACTCCCGAAGCATGTTTTATTGAGGGAGGGGCTAGGGCAGTGACCAAACTCTAGTGTGCACCCCTGCAGGGGAAGGGAATATTCTCCAAACTAAAAGGTCTGGCTGGAGCCCTGGGGAGCCCCATAGAGTGCAGCACTTCTGCTATTGCTGTGAAGAACACCAGAGCTGTGGGGCTCCATTCAGACCTAGCAGCACCTCTAGGTTGAAAGTACCTCTCCTAATGACCATCACAGGTTTACAGCCATGAGGGGTGTGTATGCATAGATATAGATGTAGGCAACCTCAGAATATCAAATTCCAGATGCAGGGGAAGCACCTGGATGCGTTGACGTGCTCACTGAGGCATCTGGTGGGCCACCATAATACAGGAAGCTGGTATAGCTGGGCCTTTGGCCTGATCCAGTGGAGGCTCTGATGTTCTTAAAGGGAGCAGGAGACCTTTATATGAACTGGGGGTTGCAAGCCCCCAGATTCAGTAGCACTGCTCTAGATAGATTGCTTAAACAAGAGTGTTCTTTTGGGTAAGCTCTTGAATGAATTACCTATTTTAAAATACAGGATGAACCAAACGTAGGTGGACAGTAGGTGGAACGGTTTGTGTTCATTACTGTCCACCTACTTTTGGTTCACCCTGTATGTCCGGCAGCAACAGTGTACCAAACACCTTTTCCAATCGTTTTATTTCTGCCATTCACTTTGCATTACACATTTTTGAGTATCTGCTATAGTTGACAAAAAATTGGCATCTTTGAGTTCTTAAGATTGTCACTTTGTAGACTATTCTCAAAATAGTATTTCTGCACTGAAGAATCTCTAAAACAAATGATAATTTGTTGTATGTATATCAAGAGTGGAAAAATGTTTCAGTGCTATGTGTAAGATACATAAGATTAATCAAATCTTGACATCTTAAATGTCCCATCTCTTATATGCATAAACAAATACAAAACAGAAATATAGATTAAAAAAAAAATAAAAGTTCAGAACTAGCATGACTTTTTCTCAAGGGGCAGCATGGAGACCTTTGACAGTGCCTAGCAAGCAAAACAAAGTTTTCTATCATAAGTTTAGATAATCATGACTTATGGGAGTTATGACTGATTGAACATGGGATGTAACCCATGCTTTTAGGAACTAAGCCCTCTGCTTAGTTCCTACCAATTGGCAGATATTTCACAATCAGAACAAGACAGATGCTTCAAACATCTTACCGTTAGAAGTGCCATAGATGCTTGCTACTGTAGACTTGATAAGAAAGTCTTTGTTCTGTAGAGTTCTGGCAGGCTTATGAGAAGACATATTAGCAGTAGCAGTTTGATTTAATTAAATAAGTACCGTCATCAATGATTTTTTTCGTTTCTGTAATTTTTTTTGTACTTAATATTCGCAGTATCAGATAAATGCAAGAGAATAATTGAGTTTCAGGTCCATCACCAGCATGAAAGATACAAGAGTTGGAGAAAAAAAAATATTGCTGTACGCTGTTAGCTTATTTAACATTTTTTTGTAGCAGCAGGGAATCCCAGAATAAAACCTCTAGATACTGACACACACCCATACTCCATTAAGAGCAAGAAATCTGGAAATGACTCTTTAAATCTATCCACTTTTTTATCCAGATATATAATCCAGGGAAGGGTCTGAAACAGAACATTGTTAACAGGTAACTAAGGACAACCTGTATATCTTAGCGTAATTATTTCTTTACAGTGCCAGTTATGTACCATTTACGTTGAGATCTATGCTTACAATTTCAGTACTGATACAAAAAATCACAAACTGCAAGAAAGGATATTCTGATTGGATATGAAAAAATTCCTGATGATGAGGGCGGTTCGGCAAGGGAAGTGGTGGACTCTCCCTCACTGGGGGTCTTCAAGGAGACTTGATGAGCACCTGTTGGAGATGCTCTAGGAGGATTTCCTACTACAGGCAGAGAGTTGGACTAGAAGATCTGCTGGGTCCCTTCTCTGATTCTAAAATAAGTATTCATAAAGATCTCTGCATGCATCTCTTAACTAAAGGTCAAGACGTATGTTAGCGACTGATGTACTGTATAGGGCTAGGCTAGCCTTGAGTCCATTATGCATAAAATCAGCCCAAAGTAGTCTCCACTGCTCCCCTGCCAGTGGTTTCACATTTTTGAAATGTAAGGAATCCATGTTGAGGTGTTTGGCCCTTGATCAATTGGCAGTTACTGCTTGATATAAAAGGGATCTTTTCTGCAGTGTTGGCAGCAACGCAACTGCCACTTTCCTGGATGGCCATTTCCAAAGTGATTCAAGGTGCACAAATACTGCCAGGTGTGTAAACATGAAGGCAGGTGGCATAGAAAGGCATTCAACTCAACTGGCTGTTATGTGAGAAAGCAGGGATGACGCTAAATTGGCTCCCACATTATGATATTATTGTTTAAACAGACTGGCTCCTCAAATGCATCAGGACCCACAAGCTACAAGCTGACAAGGAAAATTTAGTTATCTGCATGTTTTCTCATGAGTAGATTAGTCCACTTCAACAGGCACGTGTACAGCAAAGCAATGCCACCAGAATGGCTCCAATCCAAGAGATGCAGGTCTCGTACTCTCTAGAAGGACATCTTTCCCTTCCGAGTTCACAAATGTATGTGAAATTGGGCCACTTGTCCATTTAGTTGTGCCAGGGACTCATAGGTAGATTCCCAGAGCTTGGATTGAAGGGTAGGCAAAGGGGAATTCACCAGAATAGTTCCACTCTGCTAACCCCTCATAAAGCTAAGTGGGTCCCACTAGTGTAATTTTGGAAAGCATTAAAGGGTTTGGGAACCACTGGTCTAAAGCATTTAGATCTATATTTTGCTTGCATGGGAACAAGTCTAAACTTTGTGACAGCTTCCATTCTTGACAATGCAAGCTTCTCAACTGGGAATTAAAAATAAAGTTTAGACTAAGCACTCAGCAGTAGTGTTTTACACAAGAAGGAAGCTACTAAAGTTTAGAAGCATGCTGATACCAATGGCTTGTAGATTTAAACCAATTATCACAAACATCTCAGATGTTGCCTACCTCTCATTCATATCTACACAAGGGCCTAGATAGATTGTGGAAGAATTGCAAGAGGTTAACAATAAGGCAATTGTAATGTTGAAATAATGTGGACCGTGCTGTACTATTTCCAATGAGTTTTGTAAGAAGTCCTTACGCTTAATCTTTAATGATACAGGACAGTGGTCCCAAACTGGTAGGTCACGACAGAATCAGGCAGCACTCAGATCTTGCCTCTTATGGGAAAGGGCAGAACGTTTGCAGCAACACAATCCCCAGGCTACTACTTCTGACAAAATTGGAGGGGTCTGGTTTGCCTAAACCCATCAATGAGTTCTGGAGTGTGGGGAAGCCTGTGGGCACCTCTGCAGGACTCACCAAGCTGGAAAATAAAAGCACAATTGGAAGTCATGGTTCAGTAACTATTAAATATTTTCCTGACTTCATATAAACCAGAACAGTCCCCTCTTCTGCAACTGCATCTTGGGGGATTGCATTGCTGTAATTCCCCCCAAACACCCCAAGACTTATATGGTTCTCTCCTTTAAGGAGGATTTTGGGAAGCACTACTACAGGAACAATTCTAGATCAAACACAGCTTCTGGCTTTGTATACATGTTATCAAGGCATATTTAAGGTCAGTGCTTGTACATAGGGGGCACAGGTATGTAAAGGTGAGAATAAATGACAACAATCCATATACTGTAACCTTTTTCATACCTCCTCTTAAAAAAGACCCTTGGAATTTTTCCCCATATATTTTACTTTCACCTAACCAGCCCCAGTTAAGAATGATTCCTGCTGGCAAATCTACATATGTGTAAATA
Source organism: Cryptoblepharus egeriae (assembly GCA_030015325.1). Taxonomy (NCBI): domain Eukaryota; kingdom Metazoa; phylum Chordata; class Lepidosauria; order Squamata; family Scincidae; genus Cryptoblepharus; species Cryptoblepharus egeriae. The sequence goes on along the minus strand of JAREYC010000003.1, from coordinate 174,921,325 downwards.
GTTGGAAAGAGCATTCTTCAATGTAATGAAATACTTTCTAGGTAGGCATCATGCAAGAAACTCCATAGTCATTACTGATGTCTGGGTGGAAAGTGAACTGAAGTTGCTGGTAAGTTCTAATAAGTTCACATGGAAGCATCTCTCCCCACCCCATCTCCCGTTTTTCAAGAAATTTGTAGATAAAGGTAAAGGTTTGGGGCGGGGAGAGAAATAGTTAGCTCTCTTTTCCAAGAAAGGCTTTAGAAATGGTAACTGCTTCTCCTCTCATGAATGTTATGAATTCTTATTGGTATCGGCCAATTGAGGTCTGTACAAATGGTTTTGTCATTCTTAAAACTTGTATCTTGGCTTGTCTCCACTTCCAGTGGTATTCACTGAATATAGTTTGAGGTGTTAAGACATCAGGTCAGAGCCCCATAAAAACTTCCAGGGTGTCACCCTGCCCTCTGCCAGCAAAAATCAATACTCCCCTTTTCAGCCATTGCCTTGAAAATGTTTCTTCCAGAAGCACGTCCTAATCTCACCCTAGCTTACAGTGCTGACATTGAAGATGTCACAGTGTTGAATAATACCAAAAGTCAATCCATAGCAGCCCCTTACACCAAAGGTCAGCTACTCCAGAGGATGGGGTCAACAGCAATGCTGCTTCTAGAAACTGTTTTGAAGAGGTCTAGTGTTAAGCAGGCAATCCAAGTCACACAACACCAAGCAGGCAAAACTTTCCCTCCTCATCCCTCATGTCAGTGCAGACCTGGCTCCACCATCCTGGTCCCACTCTGCCCTTCCTCCTGACAGCCTATTCTCATTACACTTGTGTAATGTCTGAACTGACTCTTGGAACTCTTAAGGGTTCAATTCAATCCTAACTTAGGTTGGCACAACTCATCTGTCTTCCTATTCCTGTGGTGATGTAGAAAGGCAAGTGCATGTTGGCACACTGGCCTAACCCTCCCCAAGAAGTGGTGCACAAGTGTCTTACTGCACTTTTGTGATATCCCCAGGTCAGCACAGGACTAATGCTGGGACTCAGGCCAGTCTAACTGGAATTTAGGATTGCAGCCAAAGAATTCTTCTGCATCAAGGGCCTTTAGAAGTCAATACAAGGAACACCTTTCCTTTTATTTAAATCTTATATGGCATGGAAGAATAAAGCTGAAGTCTTAGCAGTAGCCATAACCATACCTTGACATATAGCGATGTGTACAAAATTGCTGACTTGCCTTCTATATTAGTACTATCTCAGGCCTGGAATATGCACAGGTTTGCCCTACAGGGCCTGAGAGAAGAGGCTTCACAGGCTGTTGAACACATTAAACTCCCACTGCAAGGAAATGAATCACTCCTGGCTCAACATTAGACACCTGCTGTTAATTATGGTAGATCCAAAAAGCCCAGTTTCTCTTACCTGAAGCAAGAACCTACACTGTTGATTATGGTTCTCCTCTGCTAGGGCAAGTTCAGCAGCTTGCCTGTGTGATAAGACTCGGCTGAAAAGCAGGTAGCAGCATTTGCCTTTTCATCATCATAAGGAAAACTGAGATCTGCCTTGGACATCGGTGTTGTCACGGTTCCTCTGTGCTGAACATCCTGCTTTTTACAAAACCCCATAAGTAGGAAACTTATAGACAGATAAGCAGGAAGGTGGCCTGGATGATAGAGAGGATGACTTAGAAAGTTAACAGGAATCTTTACTCCAGTTTCCTGTATCCATGGGAGAAAAAAATGCAGCTGGTACTGGAGAAAGTACATAACCTATATATATGAAAATGAAAAGTCACTCATCAATGCCCTGCCAAAGAAGCCTGAAATTTGGGGTGGGTGTTCCTTCCATGATGGAGGGAGTCACTAAGAACCAGTTTGCAGAAATTCCAACCGGAAGGGAGTGAACTAGGGCACAACGTGTTTTCCTCACTATACTTTGCATTGAAGAATCAGTGACTGAGGGATGCTCTGCCCCAACCCCCAGACCTAGAAGCATGAAATTCGGGGAGGGTGTTCCTTATGACACACCCACCAAGAACTGATGTGGAGAAATTTAACCCCTAAGTGGCTGAAAAGGGGTGCAACATGTTTTTGTCCTATACATAACATGGAAGACTGAGCAACATCCCCCCAATTTGGTGCTTGGTGCCTGATGCACTGGGGTGGATGTTGTTCAGAGAGAGGGTTGCACTAGGGAGGATGCTGTGCATGGGGGATGTTGCACATAGGGGGTTGATGCTCTCTGGGGATGATGTGCATGGGGGATTGTGGCGCATGGGGGACTGTGGAACTGGGGAAGTTGCGCCTGAGGGTTGATGGGCATAGAGGATGCGCATGAGGGTTGATGGGCATAGGGGGTTGATGCTCATGGGGGATGAACATGGGGAATGTTGCACATGGGGGATTGTTGCGCATAGGGAATTTGTGCATGGGGGGTTGATGTGCATGGGGGATGGCGTATGTGGGGAATTTTACTCCCACAACGCAGGTACACTTTTTGCTAGTAGATTATATTTAAACAGATTGAATATACAACACATACACATGTGCTTTCCTTCAGAACCCAAGACACTGGATGGGGCTCATATAGCTGGGGGAGGAGATTAAAGCACCTTTGGTCCTTCTTCCAAGGCTCAGAAGCTTTCCAAGCCTTCAGGTCCTCTTCGGAGGATTACAGACAGCCATCCTCCTTTACCAACTGCCTCCCCACTCAAGTTAGCTTCCTAATGAGTAAATGGGTCCAGTTTAAGCACAAAAACAGTCACCTCTCCAAAAAGCACCTGGTTAGTGGCTCCTGGCTTGTCTGTCACTCCTTGTTGCCCTCCCAGTCTCCACTCCCTTCCAGCCCACTGGCTGGTTTTCCACACTTTTTTGCTGCAACTGGGCCCTGCGTTCTGCAGTGTGTGTCTTCCCACCACAGCTTGTCCAGGTCCAGCCTGAACTGGAAGTCAATTGTGTAGTGATTTCTAATGCTATCTGCACCTCTGGAGGGCTTGCTCCACAAGACTTTGCAGCTGCTCAACCAGTTGCCAGTTTTGAAAAGAGCAACCAAAATGACCTTTGGTTGAAAAGAGCAACCAAAATGGCCTAGGAAGGAGGTGGCCTTGGTTGGTTTGTGTTAGCAGCAGATGGCAAGAGGGCAGCAGAATCAGGATGCATCTGATTACAGACCAAGCTGTATTCAAAATGTCTTCTTCTGCCACTTGCTACAAATGCTGACTGTACTGATCTGTCCCTGTAGATCATCCTACCACCTCACTGTGCTGCTTGCAGCTTTTAAAAATTCAGAATTGTTGGAGTTTTGGTTTTAGGTACAAAGATTACACAAACAAGAGATAGGTTGTTTGCACAATCCCTTTTTACGAGCAAAACTTGCACAAAGTGTATAGTATGGGTTCAAAACCAGGATGACCAGGTGTGCTCTTTTTTAGCCTTGTGTTAAGAAAGAGCTTCAATGTCCTCCTTTTCACTATGAGCAGGCAGTGGATAGTCTTTTTGTAATTAATAAATTTTAAGTTTAAATTTGACACATAGTGTTTAAATTAACCAAATAAAAGCAATATACAGTGGTGCTTCACATAAAAAGTTTAATTCATTCTGGAGGCCTGCTCTTTAAGTGAAATGCTCTTTTAAGTGAAGCAGATTTTTCCATAGGAAATTATGGAAACTCAGATGGTTGGTTCCACAACCCCCAAAATATTCATATAAAAATATTAACTGCATGTAAAAATGATGACAAAGTACTGGAATTGAATTCAAAACATGCATTCAATGTGCAGGATCCTATGAAGTCTACTTAGGCTGCAATCCTAAAGACATTTTCCTGGGAGTAAGCCCCATTCAACACAATGGGCTTACTGCTGGGTAGACATAGTTAGGAGGCTGCAATCAAAGACACTTTCCTGAAAGGCTTACCTGGGCTGCTGTTGGAGGTTCAAGGTGGTTGGTGGAGGCACTTGGGAGCAGTTAGGAGCAGCTGCCTCTGGCACCTCCAGGCCCATAGAACAGAATGGGGCTTACTTTGCAGTAGACATGGTAGAGACAGTTAGAGGCAGCAGCGCTGGCCGGCAGCCCTTTTAAAGAGCCTCCATGCAGAGGATCAGGGCTGCATAAAATTTCTTGGAAATTTTTGCTTGTTATGTGAAATGCCTGTTAAGTGAGGCGCTTGTTAAGCGAGGTACCACTGTACATGAGTGTTTTTAGCTTTTATTTTGTCATGTCCTACATTTTTTCATAGGTATCCTACATTTTGGGGATTCTTCTCCTCTTTTATGGTTATGGCACCTGGTCACCTTGTCCAAAACACACCAGTGTGAAAGCTGATCACATTCCCTGATTACAGTTTGCACTTTTTCAGTCCTTTCATCTCTCTGCTCCAAATAGGTTCTTAGATACAGAGCCCTTCAAAAGCTCTGGAGATCAGCAACAGCTGCAATTTTTTCTCATTATACCAAGGGACATCTCCATAAAGCAGGTAAGAACTACCACCCTTCCCCAGCTGTGCAAAAAAAGGAGGGGCAAAAGGTTAAATGGCTAGATGCAATCACACTATGCTCCAGTGTCAGGACTAATACTAACACTGCATCTCTTCTTCTGAAATTATATCTATATATGTTGGTTTAGAGTATTTCAACTGTAGATTTTCAACCTTTTTCATCTCATGGCACACTAACAAGGCACTGAAATTTTCAAGGCACACACCATCAGCTGTTTTTACCATTGACAAAGTACACCAGGCTGTTCAATTACCCCAATTTTCCTATTAATTAATGTTAGTCTCCATATTCCCAAGGCATACCAATGTGCCACAGCACACCGGTTGAAAATCACTGGTCTAGAGTGTGAAAAACACAGTGAGAAGTGGCCAGAAAGAAATGTTCTTACTTATCTCCTGCCTCCTCAACTCACAGGACAGACCAAGAACTCAAAAGGCAACTAAGAATAAACGAAATATATCCAGTGACATTCCTTATGGCAAAACACTAAGTTTCTTTTCAAGAGTGGCACTGGTTGTGCAAAGTGCCCCTTCCCCTTGCCTTCAGAGCCAGTTTTGGCTTTAAAAGCAAAGGCTTTTCCAGCCATGCGGGCTCTGAAAGCAAGGGGGAGGAATGCTTTACACAGGCATTGCAGCTCCTGATAACTTTGCATTTTGCCTCTCTCCAGTAAACACCACTGAGGATGTCCTGACAGGATGAGAGGAAACTTTTCTGTATGCAGCACCCCAAAGCAAATCCTCTGCCTTGCTTCCACCAATACAGGTACTTGCAGTGTTAAGCCCAATCCAAGGCAGAACTATTCAGATATAAGTCCCATTATAATTAATGGTGCTTACTCTCCAGTAAGGAAGGATCCATTAGGGTCCATTCCTATGCCTATTTACTCAGATGTAAAATTAAAATCAGTGATGTTTACTTTCAGATAACTGTGGATAGGATTCCAATCTGAGACCCCAATCCTATCATGTCCTGGAAAAAATCTCCTTTGTCCTCCATTTCCTTGTGAGCAGACTGCATATAGCCTTCTTGTAATTCATAAATTATATGCAATAAATTACAGAATATCCTAACCATGTCTACTCAAAAGTAAGCCCCATTGTGTTCATGGTCTTACTCCCAAGAAAGTGTCTTTAGGATTGCAATCATAGAGTATAACCACACTTGAGAGCAATATATATATGTGTGCTTTAAACTTTTATTTTGTCATGTCCTATATTTTTCTTGGGTGTGCTACATTTGGGAGGGGGCTTGTCATCTCTTTTGGTAATGATGTATGGTCACCCTGCTTGCTCCAAAATGGAGGACACCCAAGAAAAATGTAGGACATGACAAAATAAAAGTTAAAAGCACACATATAATATTGCTTTCAAGTGGTTAATTTTAAAACAATGCAATCCAATTTGTGTCTACTCAGAAGGAGGTTCCATTGAGTTCAATGAGCTTACTCCCAGGAAAGTGCTCTTAGGATTGCAGCCTTTATTATTATTAAATTTAAAATTATTACATATGGGCTGCAATACTATACAGGGGGGAGGTCCAAACTTTTAACTTGAGGGCTCCTGGGCCTGTAACAATTGTATAGAGGAGGGAATTTCTCATCTCACAGATCACAAGCCACACCTGTTGAAATTTCCTCTTCTACAAACTGTTAAAGGTCCAAGAGCTCTAAAATGAAAAGTTTGGAGACTCCTACTCTAGGAATTTGTCCAATCTCTTTTTAAAGATATTGAGGCCAGATATAATCACCACATCCTGTGGCAGGTTGTTCCACAAACCAACTGCACACAGGGGAAAGAAACATTATATTCTGTCTATCCTGACTCTCCCAACATTCAATTTTAGTGGATGTACTCTAGTTCTGGTGTTATGTGAAAGGGGAAAAGAGCATCTCCCTATTCACTCTATCCATTCTTTGCATAATTTTGTTTAATCATAATTAATTATAAATAACCACCCAAAAATATTTCTCTTCAAAAAAATGGGTTGAATTACAGGTCTTTGATTCCCCATACATACTCTTTCATTTTGTGCACCAACATAGTTGGCATAATTGCCCACCCTCCTGAAAATCCCCCTCCCACTTCTAGAATCCTTCCTATGGCCCTTCTTGCACACGTTTGAAAAACCATTTAACAGGACAAAATGGATTGCACTTACTAATCTGTACCACATATGTTCATAGGTGCTGGTACTATACTAACTCCATCCTAATATATCAGGTTTGCAAGAGGCAATCTGTGCAGAATCAGCAGCAGCTACACCACCTTTCCTTTGTGCATCTTTTTGCTTTGTGCATTTTTTCCTATAAAGTATTTCTATGTTTTAATATTTAAAACTTGATTAGAATCAAGGAGAGCAACTCAATTGCTAAGAGATGTTTCCCATGTTATAACTCAGGGATCCTCAAACTACGGCCCGCGGGCCGGATCAGGCCCGCCAGAGGCCTCAATTTGGCCCGCCGGTCTTTTGGGGGGTTTGGGAGGCGCTTTGTGGGCACTTGGGGGCAGTTCAAGGCTGCTGCAGCGAAGATCCACCAGTCGTGGCAGCCCTGTGCAAAGGGAGAGAGCCTCTCCAGGCTCCGGAATTTGGGCAGCTTCAAGCTGGCCCTTAAAATTTTTTTTTTTAATGTTGCGCGCGCAGCTGGAGCAGGGGCTTCAGGCTGGAGCGCGCAGCCGCCCCAGCTGCCAGGGGCCCGGGTTGAGGCTGGCGCCCACACCTCCTGCTGCTCTCTCGTGACCGTCCCAGGGCTTCAGGCTGGCGCGTGCGTGCCTCTCACCGCCCTTGCGTGGCCGCCCCAGTTACCAGGGGCTTGAGGCTGGCATGCGTGCCTTCCGCCACTCTCTCACAGCCCCCCAGCTGCCAGGGGCTTACTTCTGAGTAGACAAGCAGAGAGCTGGGCTATTAAGGCCACCTTCCCATCCACACTTTCCTGGGAGTAAGCCTCATGGACTCTAATGGGCCTTACACCTGAGTAGACATGCATAGGCTTGGGCAAAATTCCTGAACAGCAAGCTCAGAATTGAGGTGAGCTTGTGCTTGTGTGTGTGTGTGTAAGAATACATGGGTGTGTGTGTGTGTGAGAGAGAGAGAGAGAGAGAGCATGGTGTGTGTCAGTGCATGTCACTGACATTCCTTGTGTTGCTGCAAATTTCTTTGAGGGTGTCTTACAATTATATGTCTTAAGTCTGACATGAAAAATATGTTAAGTTAAATATGTTGAAGTAACATGTTGCTGGAAACTGCTTTGAGGGCGTCTTGCATGTCTGGGTGAGAATCAGGCATGTTAAAAGTTTTTCTATTTCAAAAGTGTTGAAATTAAGTACAGGAAAGCAATACAAGCATTTTTGCTTCATTTTAACATTTTGTCCTACATAAGTCCTCTCACTCTCTGGCCCCCGACAGTGTCTGAGGGACAGTGAACCGGCCCCCTGTTTAAAAAGTTTGAGGACCCCTGTTATAACTGATGCACAAAGGAAACTACCCATTTACTCCTGTAAATAAGGATCCTAATCAGTGATGGGCTTCAAAAAAATTAAGAACGGTTCTCTGCCCATCTGGCAGCCACTTTTAAATGGCTATTTTTAAACTTTATATGTACTATCTCTTGTTAACAACCGGTTCTATAGAGTAGGTGCGGACCTGCTGGAGCCCACCACTGATCCTAATGTATTAAGAATTTCTGTCTACCTGTAGGTAAGTCTGAAGGAATCTGGCTTAAAGCAGGAGGGGTGACTATTTTGCCCACAGGTATTACAAACTTTTTAAAGAGCAACTGGTTGGAGTAGCAGGCAGTAACCAATACCTAAGGCCTGGGGACTGGAGATTTTACTTCATCGTCCATGAATGCCACCATTCATTCCCCACCCCAAATGCTTTTAGCCCTTTTTCTCCCAAGCAGCCTTCAAGATGACCTTTGAGAGAAAGGGAAAGAGGAGGAAGAATTTGCAAAGAAGACTGAGAAGCAGTTCAAGTCTATCCTCCAACTCTCCAAAACAAATACCCCCTCCCATGTTTCTTCAGAAGATGTGAATTTGGGAACATGTTTCTTTTCCTTTGGTAACTTTTTCACTGTAGTCCCTGGTAGGCAAGCCAGAGAAGGATTTCCCTTCCCCTGGGGTCAGAGGAACAGCACAAAGTAACCACACATAGATAGGGTGCTTGGCAGGAAAGGGAAAAACACACTGTACTCAAAACTTTGCTCACCTCCATTCTGATTATGACATTTTCTTCAAACACGACTGATGGTTCTTCCCATGCTGATCAGTCACAAAGCCTACCTGAAATTTTTAGGAAATCACATAAGGCACCCGTGTTAGTGTCTGTACATGTGCTGCAAAATCAGAATATCATATTTGAACAGGATACAAATAGCTCTGAACCCAAAATGGGCAATGAACTGGTTACCAGACTACTACTGCATTCCTAGTTGTCCTTATCAGTGTTCTCTCACAGGGTTGGGGCCTCACACTAGTTTCTCTTTTTTCCATTTACAGATCTCGCTAAGCTTTTCCACATGATGTTGCCAGAAGGAACATGCCCATGAAATAAGGGTCTTTGCTCATTTTCTATCAATTATTTGTGATCAAGCTGGCAACCTGTGACTCCCAGCCATTCTGGGCTTTGTCAAAGGGGGTCTCGTTCTTGTTCCTGCACAGACTGAGCAGATTCATTGGAAGGGAAACAATCCTCCTGCCCGGAAAGGCAAGTGTAGCTGTTGTGATCCAAATTAAAAGTGCTTAAAACACCTTCCATTTGCTCCGTGGTTCCCAAGTGATGGGATATTCTTTGACCCACTATTATATTTGTGGTATCCACAATGGCAGGCAGCTGCAGCACTGCAGTCTCATAACCGATGCCAGAGGGCAGTCAATTAATGAGAAGTCTCCATAGCAGCACCAGGAGGCAGGCCAACAGTCTCCACATTTTACAAATATAGGGAAACTGAGTCCAGAGAGGCGAGCATCCAGATCTTCTTGTAGTTAAAAGATTAATAAGCCACCCAGAACCTTCTGGAATAAGGCCCAGGGAGAAGTGCTAGCTTCAAATAAGAAACCATATGTGCTAGTGCACAATGAAAATGAGGAACCTCTCCAAATAAAGTATCAGCAAAAAAGGGGCAAGACACCATGCAAATGGGGCAGTGGCGTGTCGTGGCCTCAAAATCATCCTGACTCCCATACAAAATGGACAACTCCGATCCTTGAATAATAGGGACTGGTTTAGCAGTTAAAGGGCTGAACAACTGCAAAAGTTCAGTTAAAAGAGGCAATATTAGTGAGCAGATCCTGAAAAGTTCTTATTCAACATGGCACAGTTTTGTCAGCTCAGAGGGAATAAAAATAGTCTGTGCATGACTGTGTGAAAAACACACTCACTCTCCCTCTCTCACCATGGAACTGGCACTGCGGTACAGATGGGGGAAGGGCAGCCAGGAGGGAAACTGCAGTCATCATGGCGACTCCTGCAGGCTGAGCTCTGCTGGGTAAACTACACTCTGTGTAATTGCAACCGTTAGCCACAGCAACTGCAGAGCTAGAACTGACTGCACAGGCCAGGAAAGCTCCTTTGCTCCTGCATTGTTGAACTGGTGGCACACAAGAGCCTTAGCAGAAGGTATTTAGAAACACATTACGCAGGGTAGGTGCATCTAGAAAGAAGCAGGGTAGGAGGGAGTTTTAATATCAACCAGTGATGAGTGGGTAACAAAATTACAGTTACTGAAATAAGTCATTTGAAATTCAACTATTTTTTTTAAGAACCAGGAATATTATTTACCAATGGCAGCGTATTACTGAATAGCCATGTGAAATAGACCAGTGGTCTTCAACCTTTTTGGCTCCAGGGACTGGTTCAGGGGGAAATAAATTTTCCAGGGACCAGCCCAGGGGGAGAGTCCTTCCTCTGGTGACATGGAGGGAGGGCTTCCCCACCTACAGCACAGCACAGCTATGTGTGTACCATTATAATAAATAGAGCTATTGCTAGGTTACTGTGGATAGGATTGCAGGTTAGAGCCCAATCTCTCAATGCAAGTCTACACAGAGCAGGGATTTTCAACCTTTTTCAATGCAGGATGCATTGAAAATGCACAAAGCTATCCTAGTCACTCTTATTGGAGAGTAGCCTCATTGACTATAATGGGACTTATTTCTGAGTAGACAGGCATAAGATTGGGCTCTGAGGCTCTAATCCTGTTCACACTTTCTAGGGAGTAAGCTCCACTGACTACAGTGGGACTTACTACTGAGTAGTCAGGCATTGGATTGGTTTCTGAGGCTGCAGAGCCCTCATGCTGTGAGGAGGAGAAGAGGCACCTAGAGGAGTCCTCTCGTGGACAGGTCAGGCAGCTACCAAGGACCTCCAATGGTCCCAAGACTGTGGTTGAGAAACTCTGAAATAGATCATTTATTTACACAAAGCAGCCAGTTTTATCATGACTTTGTGACAATAATAAGCCCTTCTGGGAGGAGCCATTTAATTTTTTGAATTTATCTATAACTGCTCTGTGAACTTTTTTTTCATTGAAGAGCAGTATATAAATGTTCTTAATGATATGCTTAATTTTTAATTATATGCTTGTTTTTGAAAAGACCTTTTTGGTTAACAAGACATACATATGATTGTGATGAACTTTTTTTTTTAAAAAAAGACAATCACTAAACATTTTGTCCAGAAGATAGAATATGCTACATTATAATATAGCAGAGTGGCTGCTATGCATACGTATATAAATATATAAAAGAGAAAAGTCACTGACTCATCTACACCCTACCAAAAGCACTGGGCCTAGAAGTGTGAAATTTGGGGTTGGTGTTCCTTCCATGACTGAAGGGTGCACTGAGAACCAGTTTTTGGAAATTCCAACCGGAAGGGGGTGAAAAGGGGTGCAACACATTTTCCTCCCTATCCTTTGCATTGAAGAATCAGTGACTGAGGGAAGTTCTGCCCCAACCCCCGGACCTAGAAGCATGAAATTTGGAGAGGGTGTTCCTTCTGTCACATGAACACCCACCAAGAACCGATGTGGAGAAATTTAACCCTTTAGGGGCTTAAAAGGGGTGCAACATGCTTTTGTCCTATACTTAACATGGAAGACTGACCAACATTGAGCCAATTTGGTGTTCGGTGCCTGGTGCACTGGGGGGGATGTTGTTCAGAGGGAGGGGTTGCACTGGGGAGGATGCTGCACATGGGGGCGTTGCACAAGGGGGGGTGATGCGCATGGGGAAGTTGATGCGCATGGGGAAGTTGATGCACATGGGGGATGATGAGCGTGGGGGGAATGAGGGGGAATGATGCGCATAGGGGGATGGCATATGGGGGAATTTTATCCCCGCAAGACAGGTATGCTTTTGCTTGTATACACATGTGGGCTTGAACACAAACACACATAGGTGTCCCACGCTGTCCACAGGGGTTCCATTCCAGTACATCCCATGGATTAAAAAATCTGTGGATAAAAAATTGGAAAAATAGAGTTAAAGATCCACTTCTATGTTTCTCTGGATATGCTCCTCCATTGCATCTAATGGAATAAGGTAGTGCCTCCATATCTGCATGGGACTGGAATGGAATAATAGCTTGCCTCTCTACAACAGTAGAAAAGCAGTTTTAAAACTGTGATTTGCAATTGTGTAGAGTCAAATCAGTGTATAACTAGGTTGGACTTGTACTTTTTATTATCCAACTTGCTGTATATCTAAGCTTCTAAGTCAATAGCATGACTCAGTATCAAACAGTTACATTTTAAAACTCTAGTTTAAACAAACACTTTATTGAACTTAACTGATGTGGGAAACTGCCTAGCAAAAGATGTAACCAATTTCTCTCAATTTCTAGGTCCCTTTGAAATAAGAGTATCTAAAACACTGATAGAAATATGTTGTATGGCAGTGATTTTCATCCAGTATGCTGTGACACACTGATGTGCTGCGGATAGTCCTCAGATGTGCTGCAGGAACCAGTGGAGATTTTGCGGTTCAGTGCTGCCGATGCACAGCCTCGAGGACTCTGCATTGGCAGCAACTGCCTGCCATGCCAACAGCCCAGGCCTTATACAAACAGATCACAAGATCCACCATCATAACACCTAGATAGGATTGGCCAAAAGGCTCTCTACCATGTCACCCTCAAATCAACTCAAGACAACTGGGAAATCTGGAATAACAACATTCATTCAAAAATGAATGGCAGTGGCAGGCAGATTCATATCGACTCCCAAGTAACTGGGTTCAATTTAAAGGCTGTTAAAGGTCAAAATGAACTCCATGAATTGTGCACAAAAATGAACTACTATTAGTTTCCATCAAACAAGAGTCACATGCTCCCAAGAAGATCCTTTCTGCCACATTCTATAAACTGTAGCTTCCAAATGCTTTTCAAGGATAGCTTCATGAAGAAATTCGTAGCCTACTATACCTCCCTTTTCCAATCACTTTCATTACCAACCCATTTCTGCTATGTCTATTCCATCTATTAAATGTCTATTCCATTTAATGTTTCACATTTCAATTCATAAGACAAAACTTCCTGAAAGGTTTTGCAACAATATAGCAAATCCTGCTAGGGCTGTGGGTGGCGCAAGCGGTTAAGACGCTGTGCCTGTTAACCAGCAGGCCTGGGTTTGAGACCCGGGTTGGCTCCACAAGACAGGGTGAGCTCTTAGCCCAACACTGCGACACAGCTGGATCCAATCGTATTGGCTCTGCCTTTCCAATGGACTAATTCAGTGGCGTGGAGAGGGGGGATCTGCTGCTTGGGTAACAGCCTATCCTCCATAACAATCCAACCCAGGCTTTCGTGCGTCGCATGCAGCGTATGCAGCGCTGAGCACTATATCAAAGTCTCTCAAGACTGACGGAGGAGCAAATCCTGCTCAGGTTTAATTTGCCTTAGACCCATGGACAACAAATGTGATTTATAGAGCGTATCATCAGATACAGGACTGAGTTATGATAATAATATTTAAACTACATTTGCTAACAGCCCAATCACTGCAAGATTTCCAATAACTTTGTGTACAAGAAGCCACAGACAACTGCTCTATATAGTATAGTTTTTTAAAATTCTAATTCAGAATGTGATGAACATTAAAAAAAATTTCAGTTGAAGTGCTGAAAAATCATATTTACTTTCCCAAATCATATTTACAGGCCTGCAAATATCAGATGGGGAAGAGGAAGAATCTCTGCACAATCGTTTGACTAATTATGCTAACTACACATGCAGTACACACACAATGCACAACACTGTAATGATTCAGATATAGTCAAATGTATTTACTGCTGCCTGTATTCTTCCATGTGCAACTACACAGGATAGAGGCAACACACATCATTTCAGATTTGCTGTACAAAAATTACATATTCACTTTTGTAGATAGGTTTCCCAATGGCAGTACGTGGGAAAATAAAATATCAGTGGAAATACAGATTTTGCACGTCTTTATTAAATCACCCTATTAAAAATTAATAAATTAAACTGCATCCTGATGAATGTGTTGAGATAGGAAGAGAGTTGGCTAGTTGTAGAACTTCATACTCTTTGATTACTCTTCAAGAAACCATTGACTGCAGAAGCTCTGCTCACAGAGAGTTCAAGTGGAACAAATTCATTAACTTGTAAACACTACTTGACTAACTGCAAACTCATGACAGAAACCAACATCATTGTTAAATCCACATCTGGAGGCTGTGTTCTGTACATATGGATGACAATGCATTTTGCATTCATAATGTCAGAAACTCTTAACACATCTAGCCGTGTGTGTGTGTGTGTGTGTGTGTCTGTGTCTGTGTCTGTGTCTGTGTCTGTGTCTGTGTGTGTGTGTGAGAGAGAGAGAGAGAGAGAGGGAGTGAGTGAGTGTGTGTGTGTGTGTGAGAGAGAGAGAAACCAAGCTTGCTGAACAACTACAACACAGAGAAATCCTTCAGAGGGAGAGAGAAGGAAAAAGTGCCTGTGCATATTTGATACTCCATACACAGCAAGACATTTGCCTTGGGGGCAGGGGGGAGATCTGTGGAGAGAGAACTGGGGGAAGGGCTGGTTGTGGAGCAAGAGCCAGAGTGTTATGACTCCTACAGGCCACGGTGAAGAACAGCACCTTTGCCACAACCACCATTACATCACAAGCAGTGCTGTTAGCAGCCTACAGAAAATGGCCCAAATCCTCGCTAGTCAAGCAAACACAGCATCCTCCACCCTCCCTATGAAGCTGGAAACTTTTCTACAACAACGTCTGCTCCCGTTATCAGAGACAGCTCTTTTCTTTTTAAAATCCTTCTGAAAACACTCAGAGAAGGCCCAGCCTTTTTACGGAAGTCTGGGCTATGCTTTGGAAAGTATCAGGTTGCTTAATCTTGGTTTAGTCAGACCTAACTAATTATACCCTTAGTGCTCTCCTTCAAGAATGCTGGCTTCCTAATCTGAATGAACAGCGTGCAAGGTCTTCCATATGCCATTTGCTGGCTGATCTCCTTATAATGTCCATTAGCAGGAAGGTAACAATTTGGTTCTTTAGAGAAGGGCACACAGATAAAACGCATTCTTTATCAGCGAATTTATTTCCTTAGGCCAACTGCTGCTAACCAGGTTTCTAAGAATATGCTTGATCAGATCACATTTTGTGAAGTTTTGGTAGTTTTAAATAATGAATTTAGATAGCACACTTGTTGAATGCAGATAACGAGGGACCATTTCTTTGAGTATGTTTAAAGACTAGAAATACAGGAATGGTACAAATTTAGTATTTACTTCACAGATACGTACATTGACTGTAGGATTGTTCTCATGCCCCTTCCGCCTGGTTTTTCCTGGGTTTGCTCCATATAAAATTTCTGTTTGCTAGGATCATGTATCATTCAGCAATCTGGCTTCTTTATTGCACTATGAGGAAAGTCAAGCTCAGTAGACAGAAACTGAAGTCTTAAGTAAAGAAAACACTGAGAATTAACTCTCATTCCCAGAAAGTTTATATAAGAGCAGATAAACTTCATAAGAATTTTTTTTTGAAAAATAAGCAACAGTTTTTAGTATACAACTAAAACAGATTTACAACATATTTTTAGTATATTTGAAATAGCTTTCAGCAATTCACACACGAACCTGTTTAATCAGGAGTTTCACCATGTTCAGTGGAGCATTCTCCCTGGTATAAGATTGCAAGTTTCAGCAGAAACTTAGATACTTAGCAGTGCATCCCTCTTGAGTTCAACAGGATCTACTCCCCCACGTGGGTGTAGGACTGGAGCACTCAAGCACAGAAGTGGCAAGTTTCCCATAGTCTGCAATCCTAAAGACACTTTCCTGGGAGTAAGACCCATTGAACACAACAGGGCTTACTTTTGAGTAGACATGGTTAGGATTGTACACTAAGTCTCTTTTCTATATAGATGTCTACTCAAAAGTAAATCCCATTGTGTTCAGTGGGTCTTACTCCCAAGAAAGTGTCTTGAAGATTGCAGCCATAGTTTCATACTCCTCCTTTGGGAATGCCATAGACCAGGGTTGCTCAAAACCTGGGCTGAATGTCTGATGAAGCACATGCAGTGGTGGGCTGAGGCCAGTTCTGTCTGGTTCCTAGGAACCGGATGTTCCTATTCCCCCGCCGCTACCAGATCGCCAGTGGGCGCAAAAACCGGGTGGACCGGTTCGGGGGCCTTTTTACTAAACATTTTCAGCTGCCGCAGCCGCCATTTTCACTCCCAGCCTCTCCCCGGCCGGCTATATGCGCTCTCTCCAGCCTCTCCCCGGCCAGCTGGGGGGGGGGGGCTGAGAGGGACCCACGCACGCCCCAGCCTATGCAGGTCTACACAGAGGTAAGTCCCATGACAGTCAATGGGACTTACTCCCAGGAACGTATGGTTAAAGTTGCTTGGGGGGGGGGGGCACTAATAAAAAATTAGATTTTTTTTAATTATTTTTAAAAAAATTTTTAGATTTTTAAAAAAATTCCCCTTTAAATTCTCCCTGCCCCGCCCCCTGACCCCAGCCCCATTCCCTGACCCCAGCCCCACCCACTTACAGGGAACCAGTTGTTGGGCTAGGCTGGGCCCATCACTGGGCACATGCCATGCCTCCATCCAGCCTGTGGCAAGATCCCTCCATCCAGTCTGTGGGTGAGCCATGTGGGGTGCAATCCTAACCTCGGCTGGCACAACTCACTGGTCTTCCCATTCCCATGGTGATGTAGGGAGGCAAGCACATGTCTGCCCCTTGGCATAACCCTCTCTCAGGAGTGGAGCAAAAGTGCCTTATGGACTTGTGCCAGGGCTTAGGCAAGCCTAACTGCAGGTTATGATTGCAGCTGTAACCTTCCAGAATCCAGGGGACCATCTTCTGCAGAGTATTTTGAGGGCTGGTGAGGCTGCATGCATGTCCTTCCTCTGCAGGTGCAAGGGTTTATGAACTGAAGATCAGTCTCTCTCTGTATTAGAAACTGCTTGTAAATTGATGAATTTATAAGTTCCACCTCTAATATATTCATTTATGTTAATTTATTCAAATTTGAAATGTAAATTAATTTTTTTCCCAACACAGTGTGAGAATGATGATGTGGTCCTATTGTCAAAAAAGGTTGCACCACCCCTGCAATATACAGTATTAATGTTTCTCAAACTAAAGAGCCAGGACACACTTTTTTCTGAACACTGAAGACATTAACAACGGCCCACTTATATTTATCCCTTCCCCAATGTTTTTGCATGAGTCACACAGAGTTGCCATAGACAACCACCTCTGACTATGGGAAATTCTGCTGCATCCCTGCATTAGGAATATGCTCCACTTACACTCAGTGTAGAATTAGGTAACTCTCCAGTAAGAGGCAGATGTGAACGCAGCAAATTTAGAGAAGCATATCTTGCAGAGATCCAACATCGATACTTCAATTTCATAAAGGCCGTTTTTCATTTATTTTTCCTCACCATTGTTTTTGAAGCATAAAAAGCAATAAAAGCAGCACCCATAAATTACAAAATCAAAACTTAGTTTCTTTCCAAATATCCTCAGTAGTGGCACATTTTTTTCAGAATGGAATTCTTAGCCACGGGAAAGATCAGCATAACCTTTTGTAACCACAACAACAATAGTGAGCAAAATTAAAGGAACAGAAAAGCAGCCCAAGTGTAACTGCCCTTGAATGTTACTTTTGTCCTCCAAGGTGCACAGAGTAAGTTTTGTAGAAGTAGAACAGGGCCATCTAAGTCAATACTAAACTTTTTCATACTTACCTTCCTCCATTTATGCCAAAACACAAAAATCCTTGCCTCAGGGAGGGAGAGGGGGAGAGAAAGAGGAAACTGATGCTGTAGTTTTTCCACTACTTCAATCACCCTGGTTAGTAATTAATTCCAGATGTTTCTAATCCTAGGCAGGGCAGCTGGTACATCCAAGATGTGGGGAAATTCAACAAGTCCTACCCAGCCAGTCATATTACAATTTCCTGGCTCTACCCAAGTCTTCCTTCCAATCCAGGCCAGCACCCCCAATGGAAGCCCCTCCTATCAGCCATATAGCTAAATGAAATGCCATGTTCAAAGGCATAATTCTTTTGCATATCAAGTATTAGGGGCATGCAAGTTTTCTCTAAGGACACTAAATATTTCAGAGAAGTGATTTTTCAGAGAAAATATAATGCAGAGGAAGGAATGATCTCCTGGTGCTGTAGAACCTTGATCCCAATGGGGGAGGGCACCAGTTATGCTTTATGCAAACAAATTTAAAAAGCCAATTATGGACCCTGTATAGTTCAGGCCTAAAAACAAGACCAAGGCAGGAATTGAGGCCTCCAAATTAATGCCAGAAAATAATTCCCCTGTTCAACTGACTGCCCACTCAATTTCAAGTAACACCCCAAACATTCACTTTCTCTTGGCCCTTACTAAGGAAGAAATATTCCCATCATTTTAGCTACTAAATGCCTCTCTAGAGCTGTATCCCATACAGGGATACATATTGCCCTGTATCGCCCTGGATCCCATACAGGGCAATCCCTATCCCCATACCTCCTGCTTAGAGAACAATAGGGGAACAACATTTAATTTAATTGGAGTTATGTAGACCCGGGAAATTATAGACCAGTCAGTTTGACTTCAATCCCGGGCAAGATATTAGAGCAAATCATAAAACACACAATTTGTGCACATCTAGACAAGTACTCGGTGATCAAAACAACCCAGCATGGATTTACCAAGAATAAATCTTGCCAGACAAATCTGATCTCCTTTTTTGATCGGGTTACGAGCTTACTGGACATGGCAATGCTGTGGATGTCATTTATCTTGACTTCAGCAAAGCATTTGACAAAGTCCCACATGACATTTTAATTAGGAAGTTGGAAAAATATGGGCTAGACAGGGCAATTGTTAGGTGGATCTGCAACTGGCTCGATGGCCGCACTCAAAGGGTTTTAATAAATGGTTCTGTGTCAACCTGGAGGTCAGTTTCTAGTGGGGTCCCCCAAGGCTCTGCCTCGGGACCAGTTCTCTTTAACATTTTCATCAATGACTTGGAGGAAGGGATACGGGGGAGCCTGATCAAATTTGCAGATGACACCAAACTGGGAGGAGTAGCAAACACATCAGAAGACAGGAGAAACCTCCAGGAGGATCTGGATAAACTGGAATCCTGGGCTGTAACAAACAGAATGAATTTCAACAGGGAGAAGTGCAAGGTTCTGCACTTGGGCAATAAAAACCAAAAACATAGGTATAAAATGGGGGATACTTGGCTTGGCAGCACAACATGTGAGCGGGATCTTGGAGTCGCCATGGATCACAAGCTGAACATGAGTCAGCAGTGTGATGTGTCTGCAAAGAAAGCAAATGCCATTTTAGGCTGCATTAAGAGGACTGTAGCTTCCAAGTCACGAGAAGTTCTAGTTCCTCTTTATTCTGCATTGGTGAGACCTCACCTTGAGTCCTGTGTTCAGTTCTGGGCACCTCACTTGAAGAAAGATGCAGCCAAACTGGAGCAAGTCCAGAGGAGACCGACAAGAATCAGTGGGATGGAAGGGAAGCCCTACAAGGAAAGGTTGGGGGAACTTGGGATGTTCAGCCTGGAGAAGAGGAGGCTGAGAGGAGACATGATTGCCCTCTTCAGATACCTGAAGGGCTGTCATATGGAGGAAGGGGTCAATTTGTTCATAGCTGCTTCTGAAAGCAGAACTAGAACCAATGGGTACAAACTGCAAGAAAGGAGATTCCGGCTGGATATCCGGAAAAAATTCCTGACGGTGAGGGCAGTTCGGCAGTGGAACAGACTGCCAAGGGAGGTGGTGGACTCTCCCTCACTGGGGATCTTCAAGCAGAGGCTCGATGAGCACCTGTTGGAGATGCTCTAGGGGGAATTCCTGCTGCAGGCAGGGGGTTGGACTAGATGACCTACTAGGTCCCTTCCAACTCTATGATTCTATGATTCTAACAAGCATTTCACATAACAAGCAAAAATCTTGCTTTACATCTTGCTTCACATAACAAGGTCCGTTTCACTTAACAAGCAAGCGTGCTATGGGCACACACGCTACGCAGCCCTGACCCTCCGCAGGGAGGCTCTTTAAAAGGGCTGCCAGCCAGCGCTGCTGCCTCTAACTGCCCCCAACTTGGGGGCAGCTGCCCCTAACTGTCCCCAAGTGCCCCCACCGATCACCTTGAACCTCCAGCAGCAGCACAGGTAAGCCTCCCAGGAAAGTGTGTTTGATTGCAGTCTCCTAACTATGTCTACTCAGAAGTAAGCCCCCATCATGTTAAATGGGGCTTACTCCCAAGAAAGTATCTTTAGGATTGCAGCCTAAGTGGACTTCATAGGATCATTCACACTGAATGCATGTTTTAAATTCATTTTCAGTGTTTTGTCATCATTTTTACGTCCAGTTAATATTTTTAAATGAATATGTTGGGGGTTGTGGAACCAGTCTGCGTTTCCATTATTTCCTATGGAAAAATCTGCTTCACTTAAAGAGCGTTTCACTTAAAGAGCATGCCTCCAGAACGAATTAAGCTCGTTATGTGAGGCACCACTGTAATCCCAAGGAATACCCCAAAGAATTGATGGAATAAAACCTTGGATTGAGAGTAACTTGGATTGAGAGTGTTTTGCAAGACAATCAAACATTTCTAATAATTTTTCATTTAATATACACGCGATGTCTTGATAAACAAGCAAAAAAATAGTCCCAGCCGGATGATTTCAGCACGCCACCAGCACCTGCTCAGCCTCTCCTAAGAGACCACCCTATGCATGTCTACTCTGAAGTAAGCCCTATTATAATCAGCAAGGCTCACTCCTATGTAAGGGGGGCAATGGAAAGGATCCTGAGAGTCCTAGCCTTGCATGTCTTTTTAAAAAAGGAAAGGTAAAGGTGTCCCTTGCAGGTTATTTTGCTAGTCATGACCAACTGTAGGGTGCAGTGCTCACCCTCGTTTCTAGAGCCATAGAGCCAGCATTGTCAACATGTGGTCTGGAATGCTATTACCTTCCCACTGAAGTTGTAACTATTTATGTCCTTGCATTTGCATGCTTTCAAACTGCTAAGTTGGCAGGAGCTGGGCTAAGGACAGAAGCTCATCCCGTCTTGTGGGACCCAGTCTTGAACCCTGGCCCACTGGTTAATAGGCACAGTGTCTTAACCACTTGTGTCATCAGCATCCATGGCATGGCTTAAAGCCCTAATCAGCAGGGCACATGCCCGTGTAAAGAGGGCAGATTCCAGTCTGAAAGACATTTTTTTGTATTATATTGCAGTATTGTAATCATTTTATATAAATATTTTTTGGGTTGTTGAACAAATCATCTCAGCTTCCATTATTTCTTATGGGAAAATTCACTTTGATATACAGTACAAGCATTTTGGATTACAAGCATGCTTCCGGAATGAATTTTGCTTGTAAACCAAGGTACCACAATGGTTGGAAAACTTCTGTCACATAACTATCACTCAAACAATATATCACAAACCTAAAATTCTGCTTCTAGCAACAGATGAATATGGAAAATTCAATAAGATAATTTGCTTCTTTATCTTTGCATGCTTGTAACATCATTCAGTCTCTCATATATATATATTTTAAATACCTCCAAATGCTTTCAAAACATAAATTCCTAAACTAACAAACAAAAGGTAGGGCATAACAGTAATCAAATTCTTGAAACAGAATCAACCACCAGAATTATCAACAGCTACGGTTACACTGGTGAAAAGTTGCCTAAAAGTCTGTTAAATAAGAGATGTGTCCAACAGCTTGGCAAATCTGGCCTAAACTAGAAGTGGCAACACCATTCAACCACAAAACTGGAGAAAAAATGCATAGAAGGGGCTTAACTTGAGGCATGCATAGCATTGGGGGAGGGGGAGACAGGAAAACAGCAATCGCTTCCATAAGCCAGACCATTATGCAGGGCTGAAACTAAATTCAAGCTAGCAGAAGAGCTCAGTGTTATACTCATGTAAATTAATTTCCATTACGGCTGCAAACGTCTAACTCATAATTCAGAACAAAAAACATTAGACGAGAATAATTCATTAGAAACCAAAACCAGTGATGTATCAAACCCAAGATGCTTGTTCCTATTGGCACAGAAGACATGGGCAGCCCAATCCTAACCTGTGCTGAAACAGATAGGCCAGCTAGCTTGCTCTGCATCCAGAGCTGAACTGGGCTCAGTTGCAGCTTTACACTGAGTTTCCCCTTACCATATGTTGCCCTAGCACCTGCTCCACAGGACTACTCTGATCTGTGGCACCTAAGGAGGTGTTGCAGAACAGAAAGGGTTGTGGGTGTTGTAAGGCCAGGACATCCAGAAGGAGGTTAGGATCAAGTCTAAGTGTTGGTTCCCAGTCCTGACTTCCCCTCACGGGCCTGGTCTTTCCACCAGGCTGCCTGACAACTACCTTCTCACATCAGAATACATCCTTCCCTTCCTACTGAAAACCCTGCATTAGCCAGATTCAGCCAGAATGGACACACCTATCTGCCAATGCAGTGGGGTCAGATTCAGCCATCTTATGGCACCTGCAACATCTCTGGGCTGGCATAAGGAACTTGTGCTGGCCTAAGCAGCCCTTTTGGTGCCAATTTTGGTGCTTTTGGTCGGGCTTGATTTTTCACCAAATCTAATACAGCATTTTGAGTCTCTCTCTCTCTCACTTACTCACAATTTTAATACATTTACCATGCAATCAGTGATGGGCTTCAAAAAATTTAAGAACCAGTTCTCTGCCCATCTGGCAGCCACTTTTAAATGGCTATTTTTAAACTTTATATGTCCTATCTCTTGTTAAGAACCGGTTCTATAGAGTAGGTGCGAACCTGCTAGAGCCCACCACTGCATGCAATCCTACGGCTGTCTACTCAGAAGTAAATCCCTCTGAACTCAATGGGGCTTGCTCCCAGGAAAGTGTGAATAGGATTAAAGCCTCATTCTTGAAATGTTAATCATGACATTGGCAGGATCATTCATGTTCTCAGATATTTTTTAAAATCACCTCTTGTCAAAAGACTATTATTCACATTTGATATTCTGTTACCTGAAAATCCCAAAGATTAACTCTCTTCTATTTTAAATGATACATTCGTTTGGAAATTCATTTTAAAAACAGTAGTTGACCTAATTAGCAATCCTTTTGTTTACTTTTAAAAATCTCACAAATTTCTCCCATGAGCTCATTTGAAGCTCATTCCCCCCCTCCCACACATACACACACACACACTATAAATTAGTGGGAATGAGACTGGCCCAAATTTGGAATGTAATTTACAATGACGTGTTAAAAAACCAGAATTGGTAAGCTAGTGGCTTTAGGGGCCAAACTACACATTATTTTATAATGATCAGTCCAAGTACTCTACAGTCTTTGTTACTGCAGTTTTTTTAAGTACAGGAAAGGTTGCATTGGTTTGAAAGACAAAGAACAAATCCATTCACTTAAAAAGGTAAATGCAACCCAAAAGCCATTGACACATATATTTAACAATGGCAACCGCTGCACTGAAGCAACGGTTTCTTGATTCAAATCAAGAAAGCAATTTCTTTCCCTGCCAAGTAAAGTATGCGTATGCATGTACATAGCTGGAACCTATGCCTTGCAGACACTTAGTCAATACTGCTGCAGTAGACACTGTTATTCTGCAGTTCCCAAAGCAGCAGTTGTAAAGGGACACAGGAAAAGACAGGAGACTCCTTTCTCTGGAACCAGTTAGGTCTCCTTGTTGCAGCTACAGTTCATGTATTTCACTGCAGAACAGCACAATCCTGGCCATGGAATTCATAAGGCATTTCCCTCCAGCAAATGTGTCAGGAAGCATACAAATGCTAAGTCAATCAGATGCCAGGTTACTGATTAAGTTATAAGAACAGAATTAAGGATTCTGTCCATTTTATTCTCATCAAATTTTGAAAATTCATAAGACTCTTCAGTCATGATAATGGTCCCCAAAACAGATATCCCTAATTGTTTAAAATACAGTTTAAAGCAATCACTTAAAAATATGAAAATAAATTTACACTTCTGGTAAGACTGTGCATATGCTAGTCAATGGAGTTAGGATTAAACAGCCATCACCTGGAATAGGGTTTTAATCTATATTGAAAGCAACCTTACGTAATAGTATCCGCTCACAAACAGCACGAGGGACAAAATTTTAGGTCACAAAACCTGTCCCAGTTACGGTATTTTCTTTCTTCTCTAGAAAAGATCTAGTTTAACAGATACTAAATTTCAAGGACAAGCTAATCTTATGTAGCTGCAGCACAAAACTGACATAGAAAATATGTTATCAAACTCAATTTTAGTGAATTTCTCTAAATTAGGAAAAGATAAATTATGACTAAGATAAACCTGAGAAAACAGGTAGAATTTGCTTTGGTCTCAGGCACTGAACTTAATCAAAAGACAAGAATAGGTAAACATATTAAGAACTTTATGGTGTACAGCAGCTAGGCCTTACTGCACCAAACTCTGAAGTTGTTACTTTGAAGACTGGCCATAACATTCCATTCCACTGACTTCATGATGGTTCTTTGGTAACTGAAAAATTACATTTATCGTCTAGTGATGGACAGCCAATGACTTCATAGCATCCTGGTTTCTGCACTACATAGAAAAAAATGAAAGCCAAATCCATAAAGTATGTTGCTTATAGGACAGATAAGTTCATATAGAAAACAAGCATTAAAAAAATGAAAACACTGAAGCAACACAAGACCTCATACTCATTAGGTTTACAGATCTCATACTCATACATCATGAGCTTTACATACCTCATACTCATTAGGTACTGATCAGTGATGGGCTTCAAAGAAATTAAGAACCGGTTCTATGCCCATCTGGCAGCCACTTTTAAATGGCTATTTTTAAACTTTATATGTCCTATCTCTTGTTAACAACCGGTTCTGTAGAGTAGGTGCGAACCTGCTGGAGCCCACCACTGGTACTGATGCATGGATCTTATTTCCAATCCTCAGCCACATCAGGTACTGCTGCCCACCTACAGTCAGTGGACACTAACGGACAGCAGCAGTCAGCAGTCAGCAGTCAGTGGTGGGCACTGTTGGGCAGCAGCGGACAGTAGACCCTGGTGGGCACCACTGAACACCACTAGGCAGCAGGCACCAGTGGGTGCCACCAGGCATCACTACTGGGCCCCAGGCACAGGGCACCGACATGAGGAAGAGGACACCAGTGGGCACTGGTTACCATTGGGCACCAGGTAATGGTGGTCACTGGCAGTTAGTGGGCACCAATGAGCAATGGGTACCACCAGGCTTCATTAGGAACCATTAGGTGCCATCAGGCACCGGGTACCACCAGGCAACACAAGGCAGTGGGTACCACCAAGCAGTAGAAGGTGGGCACCAGCAGGCTGTGCACTGAAGAATTAGCAACTCTCCAACCTTAAGTATAGGGACAAAAACAAGTTGTGACCCTTTTCACCACCTTCCAGTCTGAATTTCTGAAAATTGGTTCTTACTGGGTGCCTACATCATGGAAGGAATACCCTCCCCAAATGTTAATGTTTCTGGATACTGTGGTTTTGGCTGGGCATTGATGAATCAGTCAGTGAGTGAGTCAGTCTATCAATGAATGTCATTAAAATTTCAAGAATATTTGTAACCTATCCCCCTGTGCAACACCTCTCCCCGTGCAACACACACCCCCTGTGCAATGGTTGTCCCCTAATCCCCTGTGCAACACCACTCCCATGCAACCTTCCCTTCCATGCAACACACACCCTGTGAACCATTCCCCCAGGCACCACCATCTCTCTATGCACCACCACTATCCCCCATGCACCAGGCACCAAATTGGCTGGATGTTTATCACTGAGTCTTCAATGTTAAGTATAAGACAAAAACAGGTTGCACCCTTTTCACCCCCTTAGAAGATAAATTTCTGAAAATCGGTTCTAAGTGGGTGTGCACATCATGTAATAATGAATACCCTCCCCAAATTTCACGGTTCTAGGTCCAGGGTTTGGGGCTAGACTTGGATCAGTCAGAACCTCCCCAAATTTCACGGTTCTAGGCCCAGGGTTTGGGGCTAGGCTTGGATCAGTCAGAGATTCTTCAATGTCAAGTATAGGGAGGAAAATGTATTGCGCCCCTTTTTACCTCCTTCCAGTTTGAATTTCCCAAAATTAGTTCTTAGTGGGTGCCTCCATCATGGAAGGAACACCCTCCGCAAATTTCATACTTCTAGGTCTGGTGGTTTTTGCTGGGTGTTGGTGAGTCAAGTCAGTCAGTGACTGTTCAGTTATATACAGTAAGTACCAGCATATAGATTACATATTTACACCATTCATGCTGATGTTTTGTCACATCAGCAGAGGTCAAGTGCTCAATAAAATCTTCTATTCTAATAGTCTCTAATAAATTAAAACCACAGATCACACTTTACAAAAGGCTGGATGGAGATAAAGGAGATTCACAGAAACCCACTTCTTCATGGAACTGAGCCACATGTCTGGAAACGTCTATTTCTCACCTGCAATTTAGCAAAGGAGAAGAAAATAGTGCAGTTTGGAGCAATCGTTTTCTGTTTTCTAGAGCCTGCAGCATACTCTGGCCTTGCTTCTTGGAACCTGAAAACTGAGGCTGGGGGAAGGGTTGGCAAAAGCCTGGGGACTGACAAGCGGGTCTCACTGAGAGTCAAGGAAGAGGGAATATAAAGGAATGGTAGTGGTTGTAAAAAGATTTTTCTGTAGATAATGTATTAGGGTTTCTACTTCATGGAAGTCTCCAGTATTTATCAAGCCTCGTACTGTAAGGCTCCTTTTCTGCTTGCACACCAGAGACTGCATCTCCAATATTTTTCCAGTGACCTGGCAAGAGAACACTGAAAAGCTCCTGTTGGCAAACTGCCAGACCTTCAAAAGTGCCATGTGCAGTGAGAACATCAGTGAGGCAGCTAGACAAAGAAGAGGCAGCTCAGGTGATCCACACCCAACAGAGCTGTTGAGACCTTCCCAACCTTTTCCCTTGGAAAGTTACGGACTGTCCAGCAGTTCACCGTCTCAATTAAGGCCAATGTGTTGATCATTAAGGGCTTTATTGCAACCACTTTCTAATCCTGGGAATCTAGTATTAAAACTTTTATTATTAAACACAGAGTTATAAAACAGGTGACCAATTCCTAATAGACATTAAAGAGCCATATCTGCACTGTATGTCAACAGTTCTGTCTCGATTAGTGTATATAATAAAAGAAATACTCTTGTATTTTCTTGTATTCAGAAGCCAACATATAGTTCACAAACATATAGTTTCCAATCTGAAAAAATTATGGATTTAAATTTGTTCAGACAAATTTTCCTTCATAAAAATATAGATGAACTCCAACTGTAATAAGTTTCTATTTATTATGGTCAGGTCTTAAAATTTACAAATAAGGAACAGACAGCAACCCTGAAAGACTAGTCTATTGAAACTAGAAGTAATGTGAGATGCTGAAAGTGCCAAGGCACAGATGGACCAACCTGGTGAACATTTAGACATATGCTTAAATCATAATACAATGCCACAATGTACCACGCAGTTGTGGGCTCCAGCAGGTTTGCACCTACTCTATGGAACCGGGTTGTCAACAAGAGATAGGACATATAAAATTTAAAAATAGCCATTTAAAAGTGGCTGCCAGATGGGTATAGAACTGGCTGTTAATTTCTTTGAATCCCATCACTGGTACCATGACATATTTACATCATTTGTAGTGATGAAACACTCCAGCCATTCTAATGCTTCTAATGCAGCCTGAGTTATCTACACAGAATTTCTCTCCACCCCTGGGTAGCATAGTAAGGAGCACAGAAAGGCCTTTGCTATTAGCACTTAAGGTAATATTGTTCAGAATTAAGAGCATTCTATACAGAGGACTATCAAGTACTGTTATAAGCCTAAGGGGTACACTGAAAGTAGAAAAGGGTGACAGTCAGGAAGGGAAAAATAAGATAAGCCAGGCCACAAGTCAGTAACCTCTGCATCAGAACACAGTAGCAGTGTACCTGTGGTTTTCAAATTCTGCTCTTTATATGGACTATTGCCATTTACAGATAGGCACTGTTTTGTATTTTACAGAAAAAGACAGCTGGATCTTAACACTCAAGCCTCTCCATCCAACAGAAAAACACAACTCCACCCTTTCAGCAGCAGAAGGCAGAATCTGCCTGCAAGTAACCAGGCTCCTCCTACATAACAGGGACAAGCTAACTTGGATTTCTCAGAGGTGTAGTGGAGGCTGTGAGACAGAGAGAACGCTTCTCTGCCCTCCCTACCCTCTCCCCGGCCCCAAGCTAGATGGCAGGCAGAGCTGACCTCTGGAAGAAGAGAAAGTACAGAGGAAGCCATGCTCTACTTTTCCTGTACTGAGTCAAAGAATCAGGATATGTGGCAGTTTGGGCATGCGAGAGCGCATTTGCTGGCTGCATATAAGAGGAAGAAGATAAAGTTATAGGAACAACTGTAGATTTAGTTCCTGTTAAAAAATGGTAGCTTACATTTTTCTCATTCCGGTTTACTCCAACCTAAAAGCCAGAGATATTTACAGATAAGGTCTCACTGCCATATAAACTAAGCTTCAACTGGGTCAGACTTCTGATCTAGCCAGTGGCAGGGATTCAAATATATTAACAACAGGTTCTATGTCCATAGAACAACATGTTCTATGTCCTATTAGTAACTGGTTCTCAAAACCAGACCTCATTAACAAAAGGTTCTATAGAACCTGTGAGAACCTCCTGAAGCCCACCACTGGATCTAGCTATTACCAGCTGCCCATGTGATCTTTACCCATTTATAGTGGTAGAATCCACTTTCAACACTACACCTTACTATATGCATTTCTCAGTTCTATTAAGAACTATAAGTGCATTCATCTATGGCAGTGATTCTCAATCTTCCAAATGCCGTGACTCCTTTATCTGTTCCTCATGTTGTGAGGACCCCCAACCATAAAATTATTTTTGTTGCTACTGCTGTAGGTCGTAAACCTCACTGAACTCAATGGGAATGACTTCTGAGTACACATGCATAGAATTGGGCTCTAAGGCTGCAATCCTAGCACTTTCCCATTCACTATCATGGGACTGACGTCTGAGGAGACCTCCATAGGATTCGGATCTCAGGCAACTGAGCCAGCCACTGTTTCCTGGGAGTAAGTCCCATTCACTATCATGGGACTGACTTCTGAGTAGACATGCATAGAACTGGACTCTAAGGCTGCAATCCTAGCACTTTCCTGGGTGTAAGTCCCATTCACTTATCATGAACAACAACAACACTGAGGGGGCTTACTTTTGAATAGAGCACAAGGACCACGGCACAACGGTCGGTGCTCAAGCGGGGCACCCACCAGATAGCCCACCCGCCAGAGCTCTGGTGCCACGCTCACACCTCAGCGCGCTTCACTCTCAGCCCACAGGCACACTGAGGATCTGCATGGAGGGGGGAGGAGGAGGAGGCTGCCATCTGTGGTAAGTGTGTCAGGTTCCTCCCTGCCCCCAAGGCTCCACATCAGTCTCACAGCGGCTCCAGCGTTTCTGCCAGGTCTTCCCAGCTGGCCCCCTGCACCAGGGGTCTTTTTATAGAGATATTACATGCACCCGTAGGTGCTGCACCACCTAGTGAAAACCTATGGGAAATTAATATTGAATTCCAGAGCAAATTGTTCTTACACCGGAGCAAGGGCTCCCCGTTGTTACTCTGGATTGTGCCCTAAATCACTTTCTCAAATAACTAAGTCCACTCAATTGGTCCAGAAGAGTAGGACTCCGGAAATAACTACGGTATACACCTCATGTAAAATGTTTTATTGATTTACTAATTGAAACAACGCTTCTGAATCTTAGTGGCAATAAATAAAAGACTATAAATCCCTGAGTAAATTTTTATGTGCAAGACTTAGAGTGACTCTGAAAGATGAGACAACATTTTATTAACCTCGGCTGCTTTTCATATACAGGCGGAAGAAACCTGCCACTACAGGTACCTAACATTGCAAAGCAGAAATTCAGCAGACTAAGCACAGCACTTTGATGGTGTCAGATAAGGCCAGTAATCTGTGTGCAACCTAATTATTCACAGTCCTGTCACATAAAGTAAAGATGAAGCAATACAAACCAATAAAAGAGTAGATTTGGACATGCTCAAAGAGTAGGTTGGGGGGAAATCCAAGAAGATTTGTGAGTTTGTGTGAATTTTGAATGATGAAACAGTCACAGTATCAACAAAACAATGTCTCTGTTTAAAAATAACAAGAAAATTTTATCCAGCTTTACCAATGTAAAATTTATATAGGGATTTTTTTAAAATTGCTGGTTACAATTATCAAAGGGAAATTACAAAGATGGTAGAGTCAGTACTACTAAAATGTTAAAAAAAATTAGCTTAGTAGTCAGTCAGAAGTCTAACTCTATAGTGTACACTATCTGATGTTCTGTCCAGAGAAGAGAGTCAATAAAAAACCAGTACCAAATCAATGCAGGCAATAATTTACATGTTATCCATTTGCAAAATGATCCTAAGTGGGATTGCTATTACAATTCCACTAAACATTTTAAAAAACACCACCCTATATAGCAGTGATGAAGGATGCCATTTACACTAACTTTCTCACTGTGTTAATATTATTTGCAACATGTTTGCAGCACTGGCATCCAGAGGACTGCATTCTTACCGTAACCAATACTACTCCTCAGCACCTATTCCTCATCATCAAATTGGAAAGAACCCAATCATTAGGACAAGTGCACATGGAAACTCCTGTAAAATCTGCTTTATCATCACTCAAAACCTACAGAATCACTAGTGAGCATGTCTTCCCAAATGACCTTTGGGCAGATACATATTAAATGTTGCAAGTCTTCATTTCTGGAAATCTAGAAAGACAACATATGGATGTGGGGGGAAACTACCTTTAGTTACAATCCAAAAAAATCAGATTATCCAGGTTTCTTGATACACATGTATGTGTGTGTGTGATTGTGTATGGAGCACATGGTATGTACAAGCAGAGAGCACTAGCCTAGGCCCTTAAATATTAGTGCACCGTAGTGCCACCTTGTGGCTCAACCATTACTGTTCCCTGTAATAAAAACCATTTCAGGGAAAGTAGTTATCAAGATGGCTGCCTCAGGAAGTAAGAAAGAATGTGCGCATGTATATGTGTGTGTGTGTGTGTGTGTGTGAGAGAGAGAGAGAGTGTGTGTGTGTCTTCACTCCCTCTCCTCTCTACCGCTGGCTACTGCCTTGCCTGAGCTGCATGGTTTCTAAATCACTCACAAGATGGCCTCCACAGAAGCCTGAGAGAGGGAGAGAGCAGTTATACTCTCCGAGGTCTATAGTAATAGTTGAGCTAAGCACATACCATACATAGCAATCATGCCACAGAACTTCTCTGGTCTTCCTCCATCTCTTCCACACTTTCTTCCACCTATAAACAGAGAGATATAATTATGATACAGTAGTTGCATCTGTGAAATAAAGAGGGCAGAACCTTCTAGGAACAAACTTAAATTTAGTATGTGCTCTTAAAAGATTAAATAACACTTATCAAAAGTGAATTCTGACAAACCATCAAATGTTTTATTTTACTCTTTTGTCTGAAGGACCTGGACATTTAATTATTTAATAAAATGGAACTGATGAAAAAACTAAGATTCTTACAAGCAAGTTGATAGTTTCCTATCTTTAAAGCTTAATGCTATAAATGCCTTTAATTTTGTTTATTTCTAAAGATCTCAGTAACGCACCAATAAGTACATGTATAAATTGTCCTTAGCACGTTTTATTTTCCATGAAAACAACATGGTTGTTTTCAACATAGGTTGATGATGTAAACCATTTAAGGACAATAATTCATTTTTTTTCTTTTATTATACAGTAATTACTAAACTTGAATGAATCAATCGTTGAGAACAACCTGGAACAAAATAAAAACTTGACCTGAGCTTTTAATTTCCTAATTCTTGTTTTCAGAGTGGCATTTTAAAGAACATTGTTAGGGATAAAGTAAAAAAAAAAATAACTACCTTGTGATGGCATTGTGATGAGGAACATAAGAAGTTATGCTGATTCCAGATTCAAAACTTGTTATAATTGTATTTTCTTATAAAATGGCCAAATGTCAAATTTGCTTTTTTAGGCAATTTGTCTAATGTCAAATTTGCTTTGTTCAAACCTCCTTCTGCTACCTACAAACTCTCCTTGCTCCTGGTATCTCTTTTATCTCTCAAGACCTCATTGTCTCTAATAGTTGCAGCTGTGCAACAATTAATGGTGAAAGCCTAGGCTTTAACCCATTCTCCCCAGACTAACTAACTAACTATTTATTTATTTATTGGATTTTTACCCTGCCTTTCTCAGCAAAGCCGACTCAAGGCAGCTAACAAACATTAAAAACAATCTCTTTCTCTCTGTGTATGTATATATAAAATATATTACACTAGCGAAAAGCGTACCCGCGTTGCTGGAGTAAAATTCCCCCATACGCCATTCCCCCATACGCATCAATACCCCACAGCGCATCAGTCCCCCCATACGTGTCAGTCCTCCCCATGCGCAGCATCCCCCCCAGTGCAACACCTCAACTCCGAACAACATCCCCCCCACTGCATCGGGCACTGAGCACCAAATTGGCTGGAGGTTGGTCAGTATTCCATGTTAAGTATAGGACAAAACCACATTGTGCCCCTTTTCAGCCCCTTAAGGATTAAATTTCTCAACATCGTTTCTTGGTGGGTGTTCACGTGACAGAAGGAACATCCTCCCTGAATTTCATACTTTTATGTCTGGGGGTTGGGGCAGAACAACCCTCAGTCACTGATTCTTCAATGCAAAGCATAGAGAGGAAATCGCGTTGCACCCCTTTTCATCCCCTTCTGGTCGGAATTTCTGAAAACCGGTTTTTAGTGCATCCCTCAGTCATGGAAGGAACACCCATCCCAAATTTCACGCTTCTAGGCCTGGTGGTTTTGGCAGGGTGTTGATGAGTGAGTGAGTCAGTGAGTCAGTGACTTTTCTAAGAGACCACTGTTGACAGACAGCACACCCTATTTCCTCAAGGGATCTTGCATGTTTCTGCTGCACAAAATACTTAACCACTTTCAATATTCAACAGGCAAAATATATTGAATATTGAATATTGAATATTGTTTCGACTAGTGATTTTCAACCTTTTTCATCTCTTGGCACACTGACAAGGCAAAATAAGTCAATTTTTTTACTACTGACAACACACACCATGTTGCTGGGAGGGACTTAAATCCCCCTATTTCCCTACTAATAATTACACTCCCCAAAGTCCATCATCAAACTTGCGGACCATCTGTAACACAACAATGGGCCACAGCACAGTGGTTGAAAATCACTGGTTTAGAATGCAATCCTATTCTTGTCTACTTAGACAGCCCCATTATCGTCGATGGGGCTCACTCCCAATAAGTGAGATTAGGTTTGCAGCCTTAGAGCACAAGCCTAACCATGTCTTCAGAAGTAAGCCCCATGCTGTTCAATATGTCTTACTCCCAAGAAAGTGTGTATAGGATTACAGACTGTGGACACAATCCAGAGCAAATTCAGCCTGCTCTGACCTAACTGCACTCTCCTAACTATTCTGTATCCAGAGCAGAAAGTTATGCTGTATCCAGAGAGTCAGGAAGCCTGGGCTGCCCTATCTGCTACAGAGCATGCTAGGTAATTGACACAAGGGGAAGACTTGCTCCTGAGGAGACACCCCTCAGATCACACTGAACAAGGAACAGCTGTGGTGCCTACAGTGGTGACATGACTCTGCACATCACCTGGTGTGGAAGTCTGTGCGTCATCCCTGGGATGCACGCCCCCCCTACCTGGACTGCGCAGTCACCAAAGTTGGCGCCTGTGCAGTTGTTTCTGAAGCCAACTGGCTTCAGAAAGAGTACTGCGCAGGCACCATCTCTGACACCCGCACAGTACTTTTCTGAAGCCTTTTGGCTTCGGGGGAGACTGTGCAGGCGTCAGAGTTGGTGCCTGTGCAGTACTCTTTCTGAAGCCATTCAGCTGCCGCTCCGCCTCCTGAGTAAGGCCGAATGGCTGTGCAGAGGCGCGGACTTTCTCTGCTCTAAGGAAGTCTCCTCTGAAGCTTTCGGCAT
Source organism: Cryptoblepharus egeriae (assembly GCA_030015325.1). Taxonomy (NCBI): domain Eukaryota; kingdom Metazoa; phylum Chordata; class Lepidosauria; order Squamata; family Scincidae; genus Cryptoblepharus; species Cryptoblepharus egeriae. The sequence continues at coordinate 174,887,229 of JAREYC010000003.1, read as the reverse complement.
GCTCAGTGTGTTTCTGCGCAGTGCACCTCAGATGGCCGTTCAGGCCAGCTCCTCAGACAAGTGGCAGCTTCTGGCTGCTGCTCCGCCTTGGAGCAGGCCTGAATGGGTGTGCTGACGCCCGGGGCCTGCCAAAGGACAGTCAAACTCCTCCGGCACATCACCCCATACGGAGCGCATCACCCAATGCAGCCCACACCAGCCGCACCAGTCTGGTGACGCCACTGGGTGCCTGCCTTATAAGGAGTCCCTGATGAGATGCCAGTACATTCTACAGTGAATACAAGGGGCTTCTTGGAGTGGCCTGCTGTATCCTGAGGTTTGTGGGCAGCTGTAGTTTGTTCCATATCCTGAGGTTGAGAGGAAGGGGTTGCAGCTAGGATGGCCAAGAACTCAGATTTTTGGTCAACACTGCCATTCTTACTCGGGCCTTATCATGGACCCCTATGGGTCTACTCATTACTATACCTGCTCCTGAGGTGGTATAACTCTGAGGGCTGGAAGAGGGCATTTCTGCCTTGGAAACAGGCTCTGGATTCAGAGTAACTGCTCTGCCCTAGGCAATGCTAAACATGCCCTCAACTTGCCTCTCCTGAGCTGCTTAGGCTGCCCCAGTTAGGGCAGAGCAGGTCCACCTCTCTTAGGGCACCCTATCTTGCCTTGCTCTGCCCTAAGCCTCCTTCAGAGTAACTGGGCTGGAGCATCTTGCAGTTGCTCCAACCTAGAGTTAGATAGGGCAACCTAAGGGCTCTTATGTGGACAGATTAGTTGCTCTGGATTGTCCTGTTAGAGTCTCATTTAATCTCAAGATTGTCTCTAGTTTCATGTATCCAACATTATTTCCTTTAATATTCCAGCCATTCAAACCCATGTCAATGTTACACAACTCTCCTCCACCCCCAAGTGGTGGCTGCTGATGAGCGCTATACTCTGATGGCCTACTACAGAAACCACTATGTCTAAAAAATTATATACAGCCTGCAAATTCTCAATCATATTCAGAATTTATAGGCTGGGTGACTGTAACCCTAGCTTAGATACTTTATAAATAGTGCATGAGAAGATCCACGTACACACAGACAGGAACATTTAATTTTATAATTACCACGTGATTGCCATTGGTTTGCACTTCAAGGGGTCTCCCTGAAGTGTTTTACATTTAATCTGACCCTTAAAGCACAATCCGATACATCTCTATTCAGATTGCTCTAGTTAGTTCCAGGTAAGTATGTATAGGATTGCAAGCTTTGTCAAGTTGCTATGCCTAATCCAGTGGTTACAAAATTTAAGGTCTTCATATCCTTTTTTCATAACAGCTTCTTCTTCATGTTCTCCCAGACATCACCATTTTCGCAAGAAAGTTGGCAAAAAGAGGATGTGACAGACATTCTAGCATGGTGAACATTGGAACTGCACTTAATCTGCAGAGCCTACTGAGCACAATGGAGCTTGGTCCTTACGTTTGTTGGATACCATCATATTGCTACGGCCTGTTAAAAGTTTTAAGGTCAATCAAGGACAGTTTCTTGTGGTCCCTACAGATGTCAAGCACAAGAAATTTTTTTTAAAGTAGCTTCCAACCATACATATTGTTTCTCCTTCCAGAGGAAGGAAGATGAAATCTAAATAGGATTTGATAAAAATCTTTTAATTCAGACTGATGTTTAATTCTCTTAAACTAGCAGACATTTATTTTAGTCATTTGTTTGAAAATAATCTTCCACAACCTTTGGACTACTCTATATCTCAAGACTGTTTTAAAGCAACAATTTTTTTTATTTAACCCATACCACAAATTTAAGGATATTACTGTGTGGTTGTTATTGGCATGCACTTTTAAGAGGCCTCCCTGTTAATATAAAATCACACATGCACTCAAAATCACATACAAAACAGACTTAACTGGTGTCAACACAATACAAATTGGGCATCCCTTATCTGGAATTCTGAAATACAGAGTACTCCAAAATATGAAACTTTGAACACATTCATAACTCTTTTATAAAACTTTTTGCCTAAGGAAATAAAATCACAATCTGTTTCATGCACAAATCTTGTTTCTTCAACAATTATTAAAATATTGTATAAAATTACCTGTGTACAGTGTTTCCCAAAGAATGTTTCAGATGTTTATCTCAAAAAATTGCTTCTCACTACAGTAGGTGATCTTCTTGGGAACGTAGTCCACATCAGATTTTTAAGAGGCTTCATGGGTCAGAAGGAAAAAGCATGTATTTAAAAAGAAACCTTGCTATGTCATTCTTATATTAAATTCTAAATTAGACAGAAGTGAAAATATATACATCAACAATCACAAAATTTTTATTTAGTTTACAATTTAGTTTACATGACACAAATTTACTTCAGGATACTTGAGAGATGTGGAACAGCTTCCCTCGGATTTTTTGGCTCTCTACTTCTATCAGGAGGAACCTTCAGCCCTCTGCTTCATGCCCAGCCAGACTTACAGCACAATCCAGAGTAACTACAGGAGCTCTTATGTTGACGTAGTTACAGCACCACCTAGGGGAAACATATGGGAAATGCATAGAGCAATCCAGAGTAAATTTCTCTTACATCAACATAAGAGCTCCCGTAGTTATTCTGGATGGTGCTGTTATTCTGGGTTGCAGGATAAACTCCCAGTTGCATCCCACACAGGCTCCTTTCTCTGGCTCTACTCCCTCACTGTTATATGGGTCTCATTGCTATGGAAGTAGGGACACCATTTTCTACATTGTGAAGTGGGACTTGGGAAGTTCTTCTGCCACTCACTTGATACTAATTTGCATGTGGCACATTAAGCAAGCTAAGATAAGCCAGAGGTTTTGTGGTTCACTTTAGAGTCCCAATAGGTAAGGATAAATAAATCACAGGCCACAGTTTGGAGATCCCTGTACTTGGACTGCAAAGTCTTTCATGACAGTCCAGGGAATTTTGCAGTAAACTGGTAGTAAAATAGTGGTTCCATGCAATACTATGCTTAATTTTACTGTATCATCTGACAACTTACAGTATCCTTGGCCAAGATACAGCTATAATGTTTTATTCAAAAGTCAGTCCTTGGGCGCAATCCAGAGTAACTATGAGGAGGTCTTGCTCCAGAATAAGAACAATTTACTCTGGATTGCAATATGAATTTCCCATAGGTTTTCACTAGGTGGTGCAGTAACTACAGGTGCATGCAATGTCTCTTACGTGCTGTTGTAGTTACTGTGGATTGTAGCCCTATTCAGAAACAGTCCTATAAAAATTCAGTTCAAAGCTTATTCCTTGCATCTTGCACCCTCAGTTGCTTATGGCTCAGCACAGCCAGGGCATTATTGATTAACCTGTCAACTATTATGCTTTAATGACTGATTTTCTCATAATTATAAATGCAAAATTATGATATACTGCTATTGAAAATGAAAAAGCAAAGAAACATTAATAAGAAGAAACTAGCGGTTAAAGTTCAGGAATGGACTAATTAGCAGGCAATTCACCAGTGATGTCTCAGCTCTATTAAACAGCAAAACATTTGTAAGTAATTACAGTAAAGAGATAGCAGACTGGGAAGTATCCATAATGCTTCAATAGGTAACTCCACATTAGACAGGTTGGCACTGCAATTACCAGTATATTGTAATTAGGAAAAATTGCTAAAGGTTGGTTCTCCAAAAAGATGAGAGGACAGCATAGAAAACAATGGAATGATATGGGCTGACAGCATAATCTTAGGGCCTATACATTGAAAGTGCAATCCTAACTCCTGGTTAGACCAGCACAAATCCTGTGTGGCCTGATGGCCACAAGACATTTTTGCACCACTCCTGGGGGAGGGGGTTAGTCAGTGCACAGCCATGCACAGCCTCAACATGCCACTGGGGGAATGGGGAGAAGGACATCTGATACTAGCCTGGTTTAGATAGCACCTTGAGAATTATGCTGCTCTCATTTGTATCCTTTCAAATTTTGCCATTTCAGTTACAAGCTCTGAAAAACCACTGCATCATCACTTGCATGGCTTGCTGTGTGATGTTTGGATATTATATTTTCTTAAAACAGGTTTTTGCAGCATATGACTTACTCCAACAGAGCAGTTTCCTCTATCATGCGGGGAATTAACTATCAGAGACATCAGGGTCACAGCTATTGCAAAAATCAACACCAGTTTTCACGACTGCCCCACAAAGACGACAACATGGTGAAATTAGGAAGTATCAAAAATTGTGCATCATGAGCAGGTACCTTAAGATTCAGCATGAAATTGTGAGAATGAAGGATTGTAATTCTAGACGAGATGATTAGTGTGGAAGGAAGAAATCACGGTCAAGCAAAATCCAAAACGTCTATTCTTATACCTTTTACTGGAGCAAATGAAATGCTGATAACTAGCTTCTGAATTGCACAGAATTCAAGAAGATTTTTTTAAAAATCTCATTTGAACATTCTGAATATGTCATCATCATTGTGGGTAGAAAACAAGCTTAACAGATATGTTACATTATAGGTAGAAAAAAGTCTCACATGTACAGTGGACAAAGCCGTATTCCCACTATTCTTCAACCTTGCATATTTAACCCCATATACAAGCTATTCCAAATTACTGATATACAATGGTAGCGAGACAGTTAAATTAACCAACAGAGAAAAGCTCTAATCAGAGAGTAAAGAAACTTATTTTTAGATTAAAATCTAAGACCTTTATAAGATTTGTATCACTACATAAAGGCAATAGTTTAACACCTGCAGAATCTCAAGGCCCAATCATAAAATAAGGTCGGTTCCTATGGAAACATATTTTTCGTTACACTGATCCGCAATATTTCAGTCTTCTTATCATAAGAACCTTATACATCTGTTCTGCCTAAGAAAGGTTTTTAAAAATATGGTTCTTAAATAATTAAGGCACTTCTTCATAATTGTATTTTACCATGTTTTGCATCTTTTTTTGCCTTGCTCTCTTATAGAAAAGTGATTCATACATTTAAACAAAATACTAACGAGTTAGACAAAAAAAGATAAATTGTACACAATATAACAATCAGAAACTTTGAGCAGAAGCATGCCATCTATCACAAACTTCATGTAAGAGTGAACTGTTGTTTGTTTCCATCTGTGCAAACTTTACTCCCTTTTCTGAGACACTGCTTATAAAAATGTGGTTTTACAGGGTGCATAAGCGATAAATCATAGTCCCAGCAATTGGAAGACAAAAGGCATATCCGCATAAGAGCTTCACACTGACAGCTAAATATCATAGTACTAAACCAAATACTTGAAAAGCAATACTTGTCAGAAGAAACTACCATACCACAAAAGACAGTATGCAGCATCACCATATGCGGGCTGTGGCACTATACTGACCTTGAGATTCCCTCTCCATCTGTTACATGTGGTAGCAAGGATCTGATGCACATTTGAGAGCTCATTCAGTGTATTACATAGCGGAGGTTTGGCAATGCATAATTAGCACATTCTGAAGGCCACGGCCATGGAATAGAACTATAAGAATTCACTTTACTACTTTTTCACCAAAAACAACTGTGTCTAAAGCCCAAACCAAATACTCAGCTACCCTGAGAGAAAACATATCCATAAGTAACATCTAAGCTGAACATCTAAATTGCATAAGATTTGCAACCAGTGATATGGGTCCTATTCCTTGAGCTGCAGCTTTAGTCCATTGCTGATGGCAAGTGAGACATGAGAATAAGTCAATCACCCAAGGCCTCAAAAAAAGAACTACAAATCATTGCACATAATTGCACATAATTTTTAATTGTACGTAATTGTACATAATGACGGTACATAATTTTTCTCATGATGTGTTGGTAAGATGCAACAATGAGATGTCACTTGTGGTCTGCACCTACCTTGCAGTAAGTTGCTTCAAAGGCCTGGCCTTGGCTGCAATCCTAAAAGCACTTTCTTGGAAGTAAGTCCCATTGAATATAATGGGACTTACTTCTGAGAAGATAGCTATTAACCTACCCATTAGGTACCCAGTAGCTATTAATTTTTTCATTTTCTTGTAAACCGTCTTTTGAACATTTTAGTTGAAAAGCAGTATATACTGTAGATTGATTGCGTTAGGATTGCACTCCTTGACAATCTGTTATATTGTTTCATTAGGTGGGTGGTGGAGTTTTAAGAATGCCTGGTGTAAATTCTTCACTTGTGAGTTCACATCCAAAGAACACCCACCCTTGGGTCAATCAGCAAGTCAGTGAATCTTTGATTGTGTGTGTGTATGTATATATATAAAGATGTTTAAACAAAATACATAAATACTTTTATATATAAAAGATGTTTAAACAAACAAAATACCTATACAATGTATTTCTACAAGACAGTGTTTTTATCCGTAGAAAAGAGATGTTACCTTTTAAATTGTTTCAGTGGTCACGTCTCAACAACATCAATGAAGCCCAGTTTGAGTTCAACTGAAAATGAAGATATAGTACATATAAACACAACTAAAACAGATACAACTTTCCACATACTGTTAACCCTTTCAGTTTTTTGTTTGCTTCTTTTGGACAGCTGAAATGAGTCCCAATCTATACTGGGGTAGTGGCAAGGGCTGGCAGTGGCTTTCTTTATAATTTCCCCTCCCTCATACTGATACTTACACCAGGAGGGAAATTACCAATGGTACTAAGTTTCCTGTCAATCCATGATTGAACCAGATCCCCATGGGTTGGGCAGGGATGGACAACTTTAGGGATCCTGGACCTTTATTTATTTTTATTGATTTTAATATATTTTTTTCCTGCCTTTGTCAGCCTTTAAAGCATAGAAGGAATTTCAGCAGGTGCTACTTGTCATCTCACAGGTGATAAGCTGCACCTGCTGAAATTCTCTGTCCTGCATGATTGCTAAAGATCCAGGATCCTTAAAGTGGTCCAGTTGTTCACCTCATTCTGGGCATATGAATAATATCCCAACGACACTGAGCAAAATTCTATGTCAACTCTAAAGTAAACCCCATTGTGTTCAATGGGCCTTACTCCCAGGAAAGTGTCTTTAGGATTGTTGTGACTGTCAACTAGTTAAGGGCAAGTTAGGTTGCAATCCTAAAGACACTTTCCCGGGAGTAAGAACCACTGAACACAATGGGGCTTGCTTTTGAGTAGACATGGTTAGGATTGTGCTATCATTGTGCTTTAGCAGTTGACGTGACACTTGCACTAACCACTTCCTCCTGCATTTTCCTCTTCCTCTTTTGCATTTTTGGACATATAAATCTTGTTCCAATAACCTTAAGAGACGTCTGAAGGAAGATTTGTTGTTCTTTAATGTTTGTGGAAAGGAAACCCTTTTACGCATATGGAAACTATGAGCCCGAAGGCGTTTTAATTAAATTACACCACCTGATTGTTGTCACTCATGTTGTCATATTATAGCATTGGTTATTGGATTTATTTTCATCAACTTCATCAGTTTGAATTGCCCCACTTAGGATGGGGTAGAAATTTTAAACAGGTTAAGCCACCAGTGGTCTTTAATCTTTTTAATGCCACCACCCCGGCATATTAAGAATACTGCTATACATTTACAAGGAAGTAAGTTCCCACTGAAACTCAGTGGGGTTTGCTCCTCAATAGACATGCATGGATCCTGCTGGGATGGAAAGAAACCTACAGGTGCTCCCACCCCAATCACACATCCCACACCAATGCTGGAAACCAACAGGGACCCTCCTCATGTTGTGGAAGTCCAATGTGTTCAATGGGCTTACTCTGAACTAAATGTGTACAGGAGCAAAGCCCATGCCTGTCTACTCAAGAGCAAGTCCCACTGTCTTCAGTAGGGCTTACCTTGAGGTCAATGCATTCAGAAGTGAAGCTGGAGAGTCTGCTCATGAACAAGTCTCAATTACTTCAAGAGGGCTTACTCTAAGGTAAATGCATACAGGAGTGTCTACTCAGAAGCAAATCCCACTGTTGCCAATAGGGCTTATTCTAAAGTGAATGTGTACAACACTGGAGCCCAAGCAGGTCTACTCAGAAGCTTACACTGAGATGAATATGTTCAGGAGTGAAGCCTGTGTGTGTTTACTCAGGAGCAAGTCCATTGTTGTCAATAGGCTGACCCTGAACTGAATATGTTCAGGACTGAAACCTATTCATGTCTACTCAAGAGCAAGTTCACTGTGATCAATGGGGCTCATTCACCCTGAGGTGAATGTGTTCAGGAGTGACACCTATGAGTGTCTACTCAAGAGCAAGTCAGTGGGCTTACTCTGAGGTAAACGTGTACAGGAGTGAACATTGTGTGTGCCTACTCAGGAGCAAGTCCACTGTGGTCAATTATCTTACTCCTGAAAGTGTCCAGGAGTGAGGCCTAGGTATGTCTACTCAAGAGCACGTTCATTGTTACTCAGGAGCAAGTCCACTATGGTCAATGGGCTTACTCTGTGGTGAAAGTGTCCAGGAGTGAAGCCTGTGTGTCTACTCAAGAGCAAGTCCATTGTTTTCAATAGGCTTACTCTCAAGTGAATACATTCAGTAGTGAGGCCAATGCATGTTTACTCAGGAACAAGTCCACTATGGTCAGTGGGCTTACTCTGAGATGAATGTGTCCAGGAGTGACTACTATGAGTGTCTACTCAAGAGCAAGCCCACTGTGGTCAATGGGCTTACTCTGAGGTAAACGTGTACAGGAATGAAACCTGGGTGTTTCTACTCAGGAGCAGGTCCACTGTTGCTCTCAGGGGTCTACTCGGAAGTCAGCCCCACTGAGCTTGGGTTCCCTCAGGGGCATCCTCATTGCTCTCCCCCCGCCTGGCGGCGCTCCGGCCACAACCATGGCCCGTCGGGCCGAGCAAGTGACGTACCTCCCCGGGGCCAGGCGAGGGCGAACCGCCGCACCTTCCTTCGCCACCGCCCGCCCGTCGAGGGAAAGCCCGCTACAGGAGCCTCCCCAGCCTCGCCTTCCTCGCAGGAGAGGCGCTCATGGAGCCCCGGCGGCCCCGATCCAGCCACAGCCACCGGCTCGGAACGGCTGCTCTACAGGCGAGGTCGGGGCTCCCCCTGGCGGGCCATGAAGGACTGCGCGGTGGAGGCCCCTCAGGCCCACCTCAGCGCCCTCCGCCCTCACCGTCTGGGCAGCCTCTCTTTCCTGGGAGTAAGCCCTATTCGCTATAATGGGGCTTACTTCTAAGTAGACATGAATAGGATTGGGCTCTGAGACTGCAGTTCCCTCCATTTACCTGGGAGGAAGCCCCACTGGGTATAATAGGACTTACTTCTGAGTAGACATCCATAGGCTTATCTCAGTGTGGCTGTCCAAAGAGACAAGCGCTTTGCACATGGTCAGAGAGCCTGTCCAAGGAGAGAAGCACTCTGCACGTGTCCAGAGACTACGTAATCCCAGGGCTGCTGAGCCTGTCCAAGGAGAGAAGCACTCTGCACGTGTCCAGAGACTACGTAATCCCAGGGCTGCTGAGCCTGTCCAAGGAGAGAAGCACTCTGCACGTGTCCAGAGACTACGTAATCCCAGGGCTGCTGAGCCTGTCCAAGGAGAGAAGCACTCTGCACGTGTCCAGAGACTATGTAATCCCAGGGCTGCTGAGCCTGTCCAAGGAGAGAAGCACTCTGCACGTGTCCAGAGACTATGTAATCCCAGGGCTGCTGAGCTTGTCCAAGGAGAGAAGCACTCTGCACGTGTCCAGAGACTACGTAATCCCAGGGCTGCTGAGCCTGTCCAAGGAGAAAAGCATTCTGCACATGTACAGGGACTAGGGCGAGGCCCAAGGGAGGGCTGGTGCGAAGCAGGGGGTGGAGCCGGGATCTAGCCCTTGTGTCTGATCCTCACCTGCTCCAAAGCCTGCAGCGCTAACTGTGTGCTGGATACTGGTAGGATGCTGGAAGGCGGCCTCCCCTTGTGGCCTCCCCTAATTCCAGCTTGGATTAGTTGGTCTGGTAGTTATTCACAAGTAGACACGTTTTTCTTATGAGTCCATTTATTTTGTATGTATTATCTAATCATAGACAGTGATTAGAGGAGCTGGAGGAGAAGAGGACAGCTGGAGGACAGCTGGAGGAGAAGGGAATTGTCATCTTTCAAATTTCTAATCCGGTTCTGGTTCATCAAAGTCACCCAAGGATAATATTTCAGAAAGTGTCATTAATAATAATTTACAGATATCTTTACAACAAGAATTGTATGTTTCCTTGATTAAAGACAGGAGGAATGCATGACATGGAACTTGTTAACACTAATTAAAATGTTCACAGATTGTGCAGCTGGAAGTCCTGTCTAACAATGAAGCTATCTGACAATGTCACACTGGACTCATCATGTTACAACCCACCAAGTAATAATTCAGTCATACATGTATCTTGGAAAAATATTTATTCTCCAAAACGTTACTGCCATTTTTTGACTTTTGATTGCTACAATTCTACAATTTGAAAAAAATAATATACAAATACAAAGAAAATAAATATGTAATTGTTGAGTTTGGCATTATATAAATTATCAAATTGCTGGATAGTGTTGTGAGAATAAAAGTTGCCAGATGTTGCCAGTGGGTGTTTCTGTCACATTGTAGCATTTGCAGTGCAATCCTAAGCATGTCTACTCAAAAGTAAGCCCACAATGAATTGTGTTCATTGGTTCTTACTCCCAGGAAGGAGTAAGGCGTAAGGCTGTAACCCTAACCACACTTTTCTAAAAGTAAGTACTTTTGAACACAGTGGGACTTACTTCTGAGTAGACATGCTTAGGATTGCACTGCGAATGCTACAATGTGATAGAAACATCATTCATTTCTCAATAAATCAGAGAGTACCTCTGGCACTTTACGAAGTGAATTTTTTCAAGAGTACACTAGGCTGCAATCCTAATCTGCAGTTAGGCTGGCATAAATCCTGTGCTGAGCTGGGGCTGTCACCAAAGTGCCATCAGGCATTCCTGCCCCACTTCTGGAGGGGTTAGGCCACTGCACAGGCATATACCAACAGCCCCAAACCACAACACCTAGTGTACCTCCAGAAACATTTAAACATAATGGGCCTCCAGAAGATAAACACACAGTTATAAAAAGCAGTGCTCCTGGGAACCTCATACATATTGAGAAGATACCTTTGTGGTTCCTAGTTCCTTGGAGTGGAACCCAATCACAATAAAGCCAATTCCAGTCAAACATCTGGCAACTTAAATAAACAAACAAACAAACAAACAAACAAATAAATAAATAGTGGCACACTTGCCAACATGTGAAAATACTTACCCCAAAATTGGCACTGTCCCTGTTTGTCAGAACATATGACAACTCTACCTACATAGCCTACCCACAGATTTGCGGCAGCTTTGCCTCCAGCAGTCTCCTGCCATGTAGTGGATATAGCACTGCCCATGCAAAAATAACAAAGAACACATTCAAGACTAATCAATAACCTCTGAAAGCCAGATGCAGAGAAGGGCACCTGGATGAAGGTGTCTTGTTGTTGTGTGTATTCCCTGGGCCATCTGGTGGGCTGCTGTGAAATACAGGAAGGTGAACTCGATGGGCCTTTGGCTTGATCCAGCAGGGCTCTTAAAATTTATCTCAGCAGAAGTGTATTCAGACTGTAACTCTTTCTGTTTTTCCTTTATTGTGCAGAAACATATAAATTGTTAATGTCTGTGGTTTTTTAAAGTCATGTTAGACCTCCTGCTTTTGTTGCCTGCTTGATATTGCAAATTCAGAGATTGCCAATACAGTGATTGTTAAGAAGTTGTTGGGCCTATAGTGTCGGTGGCAGAATACTTGGCTGAATGGGTTGGGGCAACTACCATATTTTTCCATGCTTATGCTCAACTTTTCCAAGCAGGGAGAAATTCCAGGTGCCTGAGTTCAGGCTTCCTTTGGAAGAGACATTCCTTGAGGCTTATGGAGACTCTGAAATATTTGCACACTGCTACAAACAACATCAGCTATGTGGGTGTTCCAAGCATGTTAGCTGTCAGCTCTTACCTTGGCTTTCATTCCAATATGTACCAAATCAAAACCTTACTCTCTCCCTGAATCTTCCAAAACATGCCAGCCGACATACAGCCTTTGTCTTCGCTCACTCCAAAGAACAGGAATTTTTCTTACTCTTTGGCCCCTTTTCTCAGGATGATATACTTGAGGAACCTGATAAGGGCTTTTCTTGCCCATTAATATTTGATTAACCCTCTGTTGTCCATTCCAGGAAAACCAAGGAAATATGGCCTGCGTCTAGTGCAGGTGTCCAAAGTTTTTGGCAGGAGGGCCACATCTTCTCTGCGATACTGTGTCGGGCTGGAAAAATGATCTATATTCCAAATTTGAATAAATTTACATAAATTTACATGTTGTTTAGATGGTCAGTTGTGTCTGAATCTTCATGATCTTATGGCCTGCAGCATGCCAGTCCCCTCTATCCTCCACCAGCTACCAAAGTTCATCCAATTTCATGTTCATCATTGCCTCAGTGACACTATCTAACCACCTCATCCTTGTCCATCCCCTTCCCCTTTTGCCTTCAGTTTTTCTCAGAATCAGGCTCTTTTTAAAGAGCCCTCCCTTCTCATGATGTGGCCAAAATATCTGAGCTTCAGCTTCAGCATCTCTCCTTTTATTCTTTGCATCTGACATTTATTCTTTGAACTATTATCATCTGACAGACGGTACAGGATAATGAAAACAATGACAGATAGATTGAAAAACAGCTTCTTTCCCAGAGCTGTAGTTATGTTAAACACCACCTAGTATTTAGCGCAATATTATTAGTGAAATATTAATATCAGGCTATCAGGTGTGAAGGGTTATCCAATATTAGTTGAAATGGTGGAAGAGAGGGGAAGGACATTTTTATGTTTTAACATTAAATGGTTCTAATATTTTCTTGTGTAATGTTTTATGTGTGATATAACGACCTTAGTGTTTGTTAGGTGCAAATTTCATTGTATAGTGTACAGGTGCACAAAGCAATGACAATAAAGGATTGTTGTTGTTGTTTGTGAAACCTTTATTGGCATATGCATCAATGATAAAATATAAATACATAAAGGATTATTATTATTATTATTATTATTATTATTATTATTATTATTATTATTATCACTATTATTAATCAACAGGATTGATTTCCTGGAGGATGGACTGATTTGATTGCCTTGCAATCCAAGGGACTCTCAGGAGTCTTCTCCAGCACCATTGTTAGGCATCTATCGTTTCGCTGTCAGCCTTTTAAATGGTCCAGCTCCTAGAGCCATACATTACCACAGGCAAGACCATAGCTTTAACTAGACAGATCTTTGTCAGCAAGGTGATGTCTTGACTTTTAATTAAGCTGTCTAGCCCTGTCAGTTTTAAATATAAGAGTGTACTGTAAATACAGATTATTGTAAATACAGAAGATTACAAGGCTTGCTTGTAAGTCATGGAGGGGTCTTGATGCGGGCAACATTGAAGTTCACCTTCTTGTTAATTTATCACTGCAAAACATAAACCCAAAAATACCCTGAATAGAAAAAAAAATTAACCTATGATGAAAGGCTAGATTTCTTGAGCTTCATTTCTGTGCTAAACAAAAAGGAATCTTTTTATATATTTAGCTTTCTTAACCCACCACAGTGTTTGCTCCAGTAAACAGTTCTAAAAATTCTACAGTTAAAATTCCTAGAAAATTCTGTCTTTACTGAAGAGGGATTTGGTTGCTCAGTTTTACAGGTGAGTGAAGTTTCGCTCAAATTGATACCAGCAGGAGCATTACAGTGCATGCTTTGACAGAACATTTCAAGCCAAAATAGGACACTGGGAGGCAGCACATAGCAAGCTGTGCCTAAGAAGTACAACCGCTTAACTGCTGGGCAGAGATGCCTTCCCTCCTCCCCTGCCCCCCAATAGGCTGCAGACATGAAATTGACCTTCTCGGGCTTGCCTGAAATTGCACCAAAGCTGGTAACTGTGTGGTCATTGAGACAGGAAATGTTTTATTTCTGCAGATAGAGTGAGTTGTGTCCAATAATAATCTGCTCTGCAGGAACACTTTGTTTGGCCCCATCTAATGGGTATGGCTGAACAGCCGCAAATGGGATCCTAATGGGATCAGCAAAAAAAAGGTACATAAGAATGCTACGGACGTTACACACACCATTGATGTGTAGGCTATGTTTAAAAAGCTGTGCAACATTCAAAAATCAAACTCCTTACTGTGAATCTCACAATCAATTTTTCCAGGTGAACCTGCAATAGTAAAGGGAGAAGCGCTCAATGAATATAATGATCATCATGTTAGTCACAAGGGAACTCACAGCAGGGTCAAACTACATGTGCAATGTTTAGGTTAGTTCACAGCTTTAATGCTCATAGTAAACAGGCAAGCTGCAGTTCAGTAAACAAATGTTCTCCCTCCTTATTGGTCAAAGGGCACAATCCTGAGCTTGCCTACTCAGAAGTAAGTTTCATTGTTTTCAATGGGGCTTACTCTCAGGAAAGTACACACAAGATTACAAACAGTGACTGGTCTGGAACTAAAACTTACACTTAATAGCACTCTTACAAATCACATTTAAGCTGATCTAATGTGCCATCGAATCTAACGTGAACCCTTTACTTATAATCAAAATACCACATTTACTCGAATTTAACCATTGAATCTAATGTGCACCCTGATTTTAGAGACAGAGCACAGTCGTAACCTACTCAAAAGTAAGCTTCATTATGTTTAATGGTTCTTACTCCCAGGAAAGTGTCTTTAGGATTGCAGCCTAAATTCGGCTGAAAAAGTGAGCATTAGATTCAAGTAAATATAGTAAGTTTATTGTATGGGGTGGCAAACTACATATCAGTGGTGGAGATCTCAAGAAGGAAACAGATTGGTACAAAAATGGTTGAAGAAAACAATGAGATTAACAGGACAAACCTCAGTATTACAACTTCCCCATTCCCAACCCACCCATGTATTAGCCCTGGGGCTCTCCTTTCTCTGTGCTCTGACCTTTGAGGGGTATGATGAGAGGAAGAAATGTAAAGCAAAAATAGGGAAGTCTCCTGCTGTGATGTTTTGCAGGCCTTCCTTAATATAAGCACTGCAGTAAATGTCAGAAACCCAGTGAATTTGGACATTTGTTAGTATTTCTAAGAACTGAGGAGGCCAGAGAAAAATATCAGAAAACTTCTAAAAATAATTTAGGTATTAGTAAATAATTCAATTGTTAATAAATAATTCATCCATTAAATAAAATAAATTTCATTACAACTTAATTAAAAGAACTGATAAATCTGAAGTCAGGCAGGTTTCTTAGGAAAATGATCAAATTTCATGCCCATTTCCATCATTTTGGGGTCTGTAGTTGGTGTTCTGAGATCCACAGAAAATATTTTTGATATTTATTGCTAAATTTCAAGACAGATTGGTAATCCTTGGTAAATGATCAAATTTGATCTTCTTTTACTGTGAAAAGATAATATTTACAATGTCATTACATGCTGAAAAAAGTCTCATGCATCAAATCAGGGATGTCCAAATTTGTGGCTGAAGGACCACATCATCTCTCTGTGTCGGGAGCTGGAAAAAAGAATGATTTACATTTGAAATGTGAATATATTTACATAAATGAATATTTTAGAGAAGAAACTTATAAATGAATGAATTCAAATCAGTTCATAAATATTTTGTAACACAGAGAGAACAAGTGATCTTAAAATCAGTTCATAAGCATTTTCATTTATAGAGAGAAGAGGTGTGTGTATCCTCCCCAGCCCTCAGAATACCCACTGGTAGGGTGACCAGTTGCCAAACCCAAAATTCCTGAACCCCAAGGCCAAAATTCCTACCCCCTCAAGCCAAATTTCCGACCCACTTAAAAATTGCCAAAAATGTATTTTTTTGTTTTTATATTTTTGTTTTTTGGTTTTTTGGCCATAACTTTTGACAGGAAGGAGATTTTGCATTGGATTCTGCTCTTCAATATGAATCCAATGACATATGATGGTGTACTGTACACCATCATGAAGTTCAAGAATGAAGCAAAAAATGTACGATAATGAAGCCAAAATGTAGGACATCCAGTCAGGAAGCTAAAAAACCAGATAAATCAGGGTTTTTCCAGTTATATGGTCATCCTACCCACTGGAGAATTAAAGGGTTTTCCTGCAGGGCACATGGAGAAGGCTTGCCGTGGCCTGCATGGAGACTGTCCATGGGGCACATCTGGTTTGGACAACCCTGCTTCAAATTATGGCATGCATTGGTGCTTCTCAGTAACTACATGCCTTGATCAATACATACCAGTAAATCCGTTCTTATCTTTCTGTTGTTTCCTGGTTGGCAAATATCCAAATTATGCAGATAATATTTTCCATTACATATTTTATGGCATGTTGTTACATCAGCATTGAATTTCAGAGATATACCCATAAATGTATTTATTAGAACAAATCCAGTGATAGTAAAGACATAACAAAGATGAATTAAAAAACAATTAGAGATCATAGACACCATAAGGAAGAAACTATTGCCTAGAGCTTTTGCTCATGAATGAAACCATCCCTGAGCAAGGGCACTATTATATTTCCTGAAATGAAACACAGTGTGGAGTATTTAATTTGTAGTACTGTATATACAGTGCAATCCTGAAACTGAAATTGGGAAGTTCCAGGTTCAAATCCCTCCTTAGCTACTTCCTGGGTGTCCTTGGGCCCATAACGTCCTCTGAGCCTAAACTACCTTTCAGGGATTCTAAGGGAAAAGGGACAAAAGCTTCATGAAAAAGGCAGGGATATAAATCCCTAAAATCCCTAAAATAAAATAAATACAGGTGTCCCTATTTATCCATGAGGGTACCGTTCTGGAACTTCCCACGGATACAAAAAAATCAATGTATTAAAAAAAATGGCAAATCAGGTTTAGGCTGCAATACTAAAGACACTTTCCTGGGAGTAAGACCCTTGAACACAATGGGGCTTACTTTTGAGTAGACATGCTTAGCCTCGTGCTCTTAAAGACCCACTTCCAGGTTTCTTGCTCCTCTGTTGCACCCAACTGAATAAGGTAGTGGCTCAAAATCTGCAGGGGTTTGATTCTGGAACTGAAAAATGGAACGATAGCTTGCATGACTACCTCTCTTCAATAGCAGAAAAGCAGTTTTTAAACTATGGTTTGCCTTTGTGTTGAGTCAAATCCGTGTATAAAAAAACTGTGTATAACTCTGTTGGACAAGTTGTACGCGTCACACTTGTTGTATATAGGTATGCAACCTGTTTCTCCTGTTAGCGTAAGAGAATCATCTGTCTTAATGTTGTTGTTATACTATTTTTCCATTTGCTGAATTTCTGTGGCTACAAACATAAGTGATCCTGTCCTCTTAGTACTAAGTGGACTGCATCCATTTTTGTTGACATCTCTCTCCAGCACCAGGTGGCAACATTTTAGGGCCTATCATTTATTGGAGACTTTATACAAAATACAGTGTATCAATATATAGTAATACCTTCCATTATGCTACTTCTTTTAGTGCTGATAGGTTAGTGTTCTTTGTCCTGGGGTGACTGACAGCTGTTGAATCCATTGAGGGCAGTGGATTCTGGGGAGCACAGTGCCAACCAGCACCAGTTCCCTGTCTTATAAGCAGTGGCATAGCTAGGGGAGTGCTGGGGGTGTGGTTGCACCAGGCTACAACCTTTAGGGGGGCTACAAGCTGAGCTTGACACTAGTGACTAAAATTATGAAAAACGGGCTACATATGAATAATACCATCACGTATTATTGGAAAGTTATTTTTGGAAAGGTAATTTAATGCAGAATGCAATGAAACAAACTGCATTGGTATATCTATATTCTATAAAGGTTATGGCTAGTTAACCAGAAAATGAACACAAAAGCTGATGGAACAACAAGTGGACTTTTAAAACTCAACTTTCTCATGATACTGATTGCTCTGAGAGCAAATGAAATGCAATTCTGATTCTGTATGGAGCTAATAAGGTGTTAAGATTAATCAGCTCTTATTTCCATATAGAGTGGTGCCTAATGTAACAAGCGCCTCATGTAAAGTATGTTCCACATAACAAGTCAGGTAAATTTCCAAGGAATCCTGCTTCACATAACAAATTTTCTTCATGTAACAAGCAAACCCCTTTGGCGCCTAATGAGCACGCGCACTATGCAGCCCTGATGCTTCACGCAGAGGCTGTTTAAAAGGGCTGCTGGCCAGCACTGTTGCTTCTAACTGCTCTCAAGGTGGCTGGTTTCCCTACCAGCCACCTTGAACCTCCAGCAGCAGCTGAGGTAAGCCTCCCAGAAAAGTGTCTTTGATTGCAGCCTCCTAACCATGTCTATCCAGAAGTAAGCCCCATTGTATTCAATGGGTCTTACTCCCAGGAAAGTGTCTTTGATTGCAGCCTTCTAACCATGTCTACCCAGAAGTAAGCGAATTGTGCTCAATGGGTCTTACTCCCAGGAAAATGTCTTTGATTGCAGCCTCTTTACCATGTCTACCCAGAAGTAAGCCCATTGTGTTAAATGGGTCTTACTACCAGGAAAGTGTCTTTAGGACTGCAGCCTAAGTAGACTTCAATTACATTGTTTTGTCATCATTTTTACATACAGTTAATATTTTTATATGAATATTTTTTGGGTTGTGGAACCAATCATCTGAGTTTCCATTATTTCCTATGGGAAAATCCACTTCACATAAAGAATGTTTCACATAACAACCATGCCTCCGGAACGAATTAAATTTGTTATGTGAGGCACCACTGTATGTATATTAAAATAGCATATACCCATGCTAACTGGGTATACAACACTTCTAAGTGGTGCTTCTCTTATACGTATTTAGCAGGGAAAGAATAATGATTGCTCTTTGGCCCAGCACAGTTTCCCTAACCAATAAGGGGCACAATTTTCATATTTTTACTTAATTAAATAATTTGATTTTGCTGTTGCAGGGGGAAATTTTTTAAAATAATTAAAAACAAAACCAGAGGATGACGTCACTTCTGGTTGTGACATCACTTCTGGGGCAACATTTTGAGCTTTGCACAGGGCTACATTATCATTAGCTATGCCACTGCTTCTAAGATATCTCCTACAGCTGTGGACATAGCACTATACTTTCCAATAATGTATCCCTTGCGTTATCGAAGATATTACTGCACTCTGTAACCCAAAACTGCTCAGTTCCCAAACTAGCTCAATTCCCTCTATTGCCCTACTGATAAATGAATCTCCCCAGAGGTGTGGCAGCATATCTGATGACCATCTGTGGCACACCAGTGTACAATGGCAAGGGGAAGGGAAAAGACCTCCTGGAGGAGAATAAATTTAGAATCTAAATTAATTCCTTTTTCCTGGCCCCTGATTATTGTTAGAGAGATTATGTGGTCCTCTTGCCAAAATGTTTGCACACCTCTCACTTAGGATCTGAATACTTCTAGGGAGTATTTTTTTTCTGGAAAAAAGGTGCCAGTACGCATCTTGAAGAATCCTAGCCAAGTCTACTCAGGAGTAGTCTGGTGGGCAAAAAGATGTCAGTATTGATACCAGTGAGTATCCCCAGAAAAAGCATTGTTTGTAGCACTTATATGAGTATGTCCAGAGGTGGGCTTCAAAGAAATTAACAACTGGTTCTCTGGCCATCTGGCAGCCACTTTTAAATGGCTATTTTTAAACTTTATATGTCCTATCTCTCACTAACAACCGGTTCTACAGAGTAGGTGCGAACCTGCTGGAGCCCACCACTGAGTATGTCCATCCCCTGAGATCTGCTGCCTAGCAAGGCTTTCTTATGGCTGATCTTTCTAGCTATAGAATACAAAGCCTACTTGTCACGGGTCGGTCTACCTCTCCTTTCTCTCCCTCCACTAACAGTGACTTGCTCATCCAGGATCACAGATATCAGTGTCCTATCTTCTTCTTCTTCCCCCTGGGTGTACATTGTAACAGACAACCAGGCAGATGGTAAGTATCAAAACATATGTTTACTTGTTCATAGCTTGGTGGTTACATGGGTGTTCATTTCTGAACTATTTGTTTTATTTCAACAGGTTCCCTCTCCCATAACAAGAACATGGGCTTCACATGTCTTAGCCCACCTTCCAGGTAAGCAAACAGCAAAGTTCAACAAAACCATAAAACTTAGTCTCTGACTCTCCTTTTGCTTCATTGTAGGTGGGGAAACGTCCAGGTGTCTCAGTCTCCTCTTGCCTTGGACCGCCTTTCGCCTCCAGCCTTTCTTGGCCCCGGTTTCCTTCTTTGACAGCTCCGCTCTGTTGCCTTTCCTTTCTCCACTTCTCAATCCACGAGTCTCCAGTGTCGTCTCCCTCTCCTGTATCAGTCCCTTGTGGGGAGGTTGTCCACTTTCTTTCTGTATGTCTCAGATCCTCCCTGTAAGCCTGATAGGTACTGGGCTCCTTCCAAGGAAGGTCCTCCCGCCACAGCATTTCCTGCGGAATGCCCTCCAATTCCCGCAGATCCCTTGGTCCTTTCCCCATTTCCTCCCACTAAACTCCAACCAATGACTGTACCCCTCCATGCACGTACCACCTTGGGGATGGACCCACAGTGATACCCCTCCTTGCTGGCCCCACTTTCTCCGGTATTCCATAGCTCTACCATGTCCTCCATCCTCCATCCTCTACAGTGTCCGGGAAGAATCTAATATACAAAGGAGGGTAGTTTGGGCAATCCCAAATTCCCAGGCTCTCTCCCATGTGGACTCCATGTTATATTCTGTATAGGCGTCCCAGTCTATGGGCACAATCCTAACCATGTCTACTCAAAAGTAAGAACCATTTTGTTCAGTGGGTCTTACTCGCAGGAAAGTGTCTTTAGGATTGCAGCCTATATCACACTACTACATACCATTTAGCTGCAACATCAGAACCATGATTCATTTTAGTTGCTACTAAAATTAAGGCGCACGAAAGATATTGCCATCTTCTACAACCAGAAAGATCAGCTGTAGTGGAACAAACATGCAATAAAGATGGAACATAAAATGATGTTTGAATTTATGGATATATTCTATCTACTTCTGTACTTTACCATCAGAGACTCCAACTAGAAGCGACTGAAATTTACAAAGATAACATCAACTGGAAAGAAGGTGTGACAACAGGTGCTGGCACCTTTTACTTGAAAGAACATTCATCAAAAACAAATGTGGCAAAGTGGAACACACAGCAAACAAGGGAAGAGACTTCATTATAGACTACCTTTACATGAATACAGCAGACCCAATGAGCTCATTGACTCCACAGCATGTGGGACTATTTAAGAAGATGTCCATCTTGTAGCTCTCTAGGTTGCCTGTTTATTATTCCTTTTGCCTCTGAGGATGCCACTGTATGGCAAAACATTAAGCCAACAACAACAACATCTCTCCAAATGACCAGAAAACCTGAGAAATAATACACAACAATAGTTTGGTTTGAGTTTATTTTATTTTAAAAATTTGTATCCTGCCTTTCTCAGGTCATAGACGTAAGATTCGTATCCCGAGTTTGTATCCCGAGTTTGGCTGCTGGCTTTTCCTATTTAACTGTGGTATCATTAATTTGTTTGTACAGTAATTTTGGGGGCAGTTCTAACCAAGGTTGTTACAAATCATCAGTCTTCCCATTCCTGTGGTTTGGCCTAATCCTCCCCCTGAAGTAGCCCAGAAGTTGATGACACACCCAGGTCATTACAGGACTAATGCTGGGGGTTAGGCAAGCCTAACTCTAGGTTAGGGTTGCAGCCTTTATCAAGACTATAAGCCAACATCCTGTTGAAGAAGAGAGGTATAAATAATCCTTTTTTGCAGGAAAATTAATTATTTACAGTGCAATCCCAGGCATGTCTATGCAGAAGTCCCAGTGAGCTTATTCCCAGTTCAGCATACATAGGATTAAAGTATTAAATTTGTGTTCACAAATTTCACAACTGATTTTGCAATAATAGATTGCAATAATTTAAATGGCAATAATAGATTTGGCTTCTGAAAATACTTGTATTTTTCATAGTTCCATAGTTTGGAAAAAATAGAGTGATGGGTGAATTTATTTGGTACTACCTTAAATCAACCACTCTAGAAAACTTGCATATGAATTATGGAGGGGGAAAGGTCTGCTGGAGGAGTGACCACTCGAGACTAAAGTGAGACTAAAGTGGCCACACTGAGACTAAAGTGGCAAGTTTTACGCTGAGGCTGACCATGTGTAAGACTGCATAGATCTTTATCCTTCTTCCTGAATAGCTTAATGATAAAACTACAATTGTGTGGTTTATACTGGTTAATAATTCTTGACATGGAATTTGAGTTGCTGTGATAGTGCTACTTAATATAGTTACTATAGTTTCATTTTAGGGTAGATAACACTTAGGCAGCTCTGTTTTACAACACACCTGGAAAATGCTCAAGACTGGAGTTTGTATTTTCTTAATGAGTTTCTGCCCTTAACTGACTTAGGGCACAATTCAGAGTAAGGGCAGTGAGGAGTGCCCTAGCTGGGCTGCCCCAACTATTCTGAATCCACAGCAGAAAGTTATTCTGCATCCAGATAGTCAGGAAGCCTGGGCTGCCCTAGATGATCCAGAGCATGCTCAGTAGGCACCAAGTAATTGACACTTGCAGAGGGTTTGCTCCTGAGGAGACCCCCCAGATCACACTGAACAAGGAACAGCTGTGGTGCCTGCCTTACAAGAAGTTCCCAACAACCAGTAAAAGCTTCAGCATGAGACTCCAGTACAGCAATACCTCTAGTGGAGGATGGATGCAAGGGGCTTGTTGGAGTGTCCTGCTGTATCACCAGGTTAGTGGCTGCCGTAGTTGTGCCATATCCTGAAGCTGAGAGGCAGGGGTTGCAGCTAGGCTGGCCAATAACTCAGATTTTTTTGTCAACACTGCCATTCTTACTCTGCCTTATCATGGACCCCTCTGGATCTACTCATTACTATACCTGCTCCTGAGGTGGCATAACTCTGGGGAGCTGGAAGAGGGCATTACTACCCAGGAAACAGGTTCTGAATACTGAGTAACTGCTCTGCCCTAGGCAATGCTAAACATGCCCCCAATATGCCTCTTCTGAGCTGCTTAGGCTGCCCCATCTTGGACTTGAGCCACCACAGTGATAGATAGGCTGCAATCCAGAAGTGCACTTGGGCTGCCCTAAGTCAGCTTTCCAGGTTTGTTATAGACGGCAATGAAATATGGCAAATACTGATGATCAGGCACATTCATTTACTGCATGTGATCACTGGCTTCTTGGGAACAAACATTCTTTCCCAAGTTTCTCAAATATGAATACTTCCTGCAGGCTATGGCAAGTTTGCCAACCTAATTGGCATTATAATTTAAATGGCAGAATGTGGGAACTACTCCACCCTGCCTACTGCCCCCATGGAAGAAAAGGAGCTATTTGTTACAGCAGAATATGAAAACTCTGGTTATATCATCACCTTGATTCCCAGTTGACTCCCTGGCCTAAAATAATAGCTCTTTTGGGATGTCTTCACACCTCATTTCAGGTTGTAACACCCTGATACCATGATGTCAGTGTGGTGTTCGTGGCTGCAATCCATTCCAGAGTTAACATGAATTTGAATCCTGTTGCTTCCAGCAAAGTTTAAATATGAGCATTTGAGCTAAATTGCAAGCAACTGCAGTAACAAGGAGGATGTTCTCCATGGCATGTTTTTGATGATATAATGGTAATGATCTTTGGAAAACTGAAAACCATATTGGTTTGCTATTGGAATATGTGAACACCAAGAAAATGTGCACATAGTAGTGTGACATAACTTTGGCTTGCAGTCTTGATCAGTTTTGTTCTAGCCCTTTAAGGATCCTGGAATGGAATGCAGCAGTGCTCAGTAGGAGGCAATTGCACCAGAAGAGAGCTTGGGAGGGGTAGGAGGAACCAAAGAGGAAACCTTAAACAAAACTTAAACCTATAAATACATTCTCACCATGTCCCACAACTCAGTACCTGGGTTGAATGGAGGAACTTGACAAATGCTCAGCATTTGTGTGTGGCAAATGGTGACATGGGAAGATGTCCCATTGAACTCAATGGATTCTGGACAGATACATATTTTAGAACAAACTTTCTCTATTTCTTTCTCTTCCCCCTTCCCAGCACAGTGCAGAGAGAGAGAGAGAGAGAGAGAGAGAGAGAGAGAGAGAGAGAGAGATGTGTACTTGTACATGTACCAGACCCGTTGGCAGGAGGAGAGTACATTTTATGTGACACTCTCCCCCGCAGCCAAAGTATGTGAAACTCTCATGACATTGTCTTCTCTTTCTTTTCCACTGTATTGTGACTGCTCCACCTGCACCATGCCCAGTCTGGTTACCCTTGCTGTTGGCACTATCTTTTAGAAGGCAACTTTACAATGTTCATTTCTGCAACATTGTGGACAAGAGTCCCTTTTAGGGACCCACATCACTGCATGGAACCCTTTGGTTGCTGTACAGCAAGATCTTCAGCCATTTAGGGCAATGATGCCATACATTCCTTTGCATCAGCAATGCCAGTTCCCTGGTTTTGGGGAACTTTTAGTAACCCCCTTCTATGAAGGTGGGCCACCAACATAACATGAAGGTTATGGCACAACTCTGAGATAATTTCTTGCACCCTTGGCAGCTGTCTAACAATGCTCAGATTGTAATTCTGCCCCATCTTGTGGATAGCACTATACTGATCTTTCCAGAACAGGCTCCAGTTATTTCTCTAAGATAATAAATTTTTTTATCTGTAAGTTATACATGCATCCTGGAAAAGTTGAATGCAAGTTTTGCAATTAGCGCTGCTTTCAATTACATTTCCCAATTTCTTCTCTTTGATTCAGTACCACACTAAATAGTTTATTAACTGTTGTAACCAAAGTCACCCTACAAAAGTCTCACTTTACCCAACAGAGATCATTTTAGTAGCAACTGCGAGAGGTTGAAGTCTAAAAAAAGAAAAGGTGCCCTTTCACTGGTTACTCTACTAGTCGTGACTAACTCAAGAGAATGGTGCTCATTGCCATTACAAGCCAAAAGAGCCAGCATTATCCAAAGATACTTCCATGGGCATGTGGCTGGCATGACTAAACACCAAAGCACACAGAACACTGTTACTTTTCCACCAAAGTGGTACTATTTGCTTGGCAATTACGTTTTTGAATTGCTAGGTTGTCAGGAACTGGACAATTAATGGGAGCTCACTTCTTCTAGCAGTACTTGTGTCTCAACCACTGACCTGCCAATCTTCAGGTTAACCACCAAGCCACCGCAGCCCTCGGTATATGTCTAAATGTGCTTTTATATTTTGTTACAACTAAATTTTGTCTTTTTTAGCTCAAAAAAAGACAATGGGAACAGAAACAACAATGAAGATAAAACAGAAGTCAACAATAGAACAAAAGAACAATAGAACAGAATAGTTAAAAGCAGCAACAACCACTATGGAGAACATATTTGTGTGTGGTAAGGACATTATGGGTTAGTAGAAGGACGGCAGAAATTGATGATATAAAAATTGTGAACTGAAGGTGGTCGTTTCAGTTTGACAGCTCCCTCCTCTTCCCCACCCTCATTTACTTACAGACACACACCCCACCAGTCTTATTGCATTCCGACATACTTTCCTGTTCCATTGCTTCAGAAATTTCAGCTGTAAGCCACAAGAATAAGGCCATATGGTACATGATAATAAGTAAACACTCTGTGGATTGCAGAAGAGCAGCTATCTTTTTTTGGCTCCGAACAGAAAACCTGAGGATCCAGTCATTGTGCAGTAGAGCCAGAAAGCCTATCATGCTCTCATGTGGAGAGCCAGCAATGCATACAAGGTACACGCCCTGTGTTACGCAACCTGTGTACGCAGCAAACTATTACACAGAACTGCTCAGGGCCTTAGTCACCAAAGAAACAGGTAGCAGTTTCTATAAGGCTTCAGGCAGGGAAGTGTCGCTGTTAGAAATCTACATGCACCTGCTAGCAAAAGCAGGTCGCTTTATGATGACCTCTTTGGCCTCAACTGCCATGAGACTTACTGCAAAACATGTCAAAGACAGAAGAGGAGCAATCAATAACCAGTGATGATTTTTTGAGCAACAGACAATGGTACTGATTTCCAAATTCTTAAGGGGGCATTTTGAATATTAAACCTCTTCATACTGTATAATGGTATAGGCAAGGGTTTTGATTAGACTTTATCATAATTTAGAATCAGAGTTGGAAGGAACCTCGTAGGTCATCTAGTCCAGTCCTCTGCCTATAGCAGGAAATCCTCCTCGAGCATCTCTGAGAGATGCTCATCATATTTCTGCTTGAAAATCCTCAGTGAGGGAGAGTCCATCACCTCCCTGGGCAATCGGTTCCACTGACAAACTGCCCGCACCATCAGGAATTTTTTTCCTGATATCTAATATTCCAGCTTGTCCAGATCCTCCTGAAGGATTTTCCTATCTTCTGTTTGCTACTCCACTCAACTTTGAAGCCCACAATCTGAGTTGACTTCATTGGATCCAAGTATAGGTGCTAGAAAGCAAATTCTGAATGAGCTCTCTCTTTTTGCAACTCCTTTACACAAAGCCAAGCACAGAAATTTGCAGGTCTTTCTTCCAAGTTCTTGACGTATAATGGTCAGTTTCCTACATACAGGACAAAGCAAGCAAGGAAATGTTGGGCCTTCCTGGATGGTAGCAGTGGGGAGGTACAGATTCCATAGGAAGCCTTATATTTTCAATTAATGTTCAGACTATCTAGCTCAGCATTATAGACATTTTCTCCAGACATTTCTTCTTCATATGGATGTCTCTTAGCCCCACCAAGAGATACCAGTGATTGAATCTGAACAGCTCTGGTTTTAAAAACATAGTCTCCCACTGAGCTACAGCTGTTCCATTATACCTAAGATTCCTTTTGTGCATATCTAGTTTTTTTCTGAGGCAGCCCTACTTGTATAATACTGTACTACCCTATTATTGACATGGTTGAGTTTTCCTAAAACAGATTTCTGTTTAATTTGATCACTATACTGGGAACTTGCGACTTCTGCTGCAAGGAAGCCAAGACAAACAGATCAATAGACGATCATTGTACAAAGAATTGTTGCTACCTTAATTCAGCGATAGATGAGACTTCTGGATGATTTCAAGATTTGCAAAAGATTTCAGACTCCTAGTACCTACAATATTCCTCTCTTTTCCTAAATTATGATGCTGAAACAAATGTGAGAAACCAGGAATGGACTTCTAGGTGAAAGGATGGAGAATTCAGTTGCAGGCCTGCCACTACCAGGAAGCTGCAGAGTAAAATGGTATGTGACCTTGAAGTTGCTATTCACTTCATTGACTGCATTGAATTTTCATGGTCTAAAAATTGGGGTGCACTGCTCCTGTAAATCATGACCGCTTGAGAACTATACTGCAACATGGTCAATGATGTGGGCCACCCATAATTTTCCTCTGCAGTTTCCTGGCCTTGGGGGCCCCAGTTGACACAATAGGCCCTGAACTAAACAACAGTGAGAAAATTTTCTACTTTTTCACTTTGGTCTCAGTGAAAGTATTTCCCTTTGATATATGTTTCCCATAATGGACCAATACAGCTGTTGCAATTTTTACACACTTTGGAGAATAGAGGCAATGAGCAAAAACCAGGTAGTGCAAGGATAGTAGTGTAAGGCATTGACCAGAAGGATCCAGGTTCAGATCCCCTCAGTCATGGAGCTTCTTGGATGACCTTGAACCAGTCACTATCTCTCAACCTAACCAATCTACGAAGTTGTTGTGAGGACAAAAGGAGGAAAGGAACAATTGCACGTGAATCTGAACCCCATGGAGTGATAGAAAAAGGTGATAAATAAACCCATTGCAGAGTTATTTTTGCTCTTGGACACCTCTAGTGTTTTTGGCCACTAGTGCTCTTGGACACTTTCTAATGATCAGAAGGGTAGTGCCATGGACAAGGGCAGTGCCGTGGCCATTTCAAACTCAGGCAGCAATCCTAACTCCTAGTTAGGCCAGCATAAATCCCGTGCTGGCCAGGGGGTGTCACGAAAGTGCCATAAGGCACTTCTGCCCCACTTCTGGGGGTGTTAGGCAAGTGCACAGACATGTGCTCACTTCATAACGTGAAGTTATGCCAATCTAAATTGGCATTACACCCCTTCAGGATTACACCCCTCAGTCAGGATTACACCCCTCAGATAATCTTAATATGAAAAAGGATTGACAAATAAAATTAAGAATCTTTAGACTAAGGGCACAATCCAGAGTAACTACGGGGAGTCCTTGCTCCGGTGTAAGAACAATTTGCTGTGGATTGCAGTATGAATTTCCCATAGGTTTTCATTAGATGGTGCAGTAACTACGGGTACACGTAATGTCTCTTACGTGCTCCCGCAGTTACTCTGGATTGTAGGGTAAGGCTGCAATCCTAAGCACACTTTCCTGGGAGTAATAACTATTGAACACAGTGGGGCTTACTTTTGAGTAGACATGGTTAGGATTGTGCTCTAAGTAAAAGTATTGAAGAATTGAACAATTTTAAAATTAGCAACAGTCATGGTTTACTATAGAGTCAGTAAAAATGAGACTAACATACAGCTAGTGCCAGTTTGAATTTGTAAAATCAAGATTCATTTAGTGGTACTAATGTACATCATACATTAAAGTGGTAAGAAAAATACTGACATTTGACATACTATACATGTTCATGTAAAAATCATGTTGCATAAAGATTTTAATTAGAAAATACATTAAGTCACAAAAGTACACATTGCAGACAGTTCATAACATCATTCTAAACAATATAGCTGTGGAAGAACATAAGATTTCACAGTTCAGCTTGACTTCATCTGGTACTATAATTTTAAAGTGTATTATTCTCGCCACATCTTGCTTTCTTTCAGATAAGGTGCACTTAAAAGGCTAATCTGTCTTCAGGCTGCTGAGGGAACTGGATAGTGGGGTTTCTTTATGTTGTTAGACTTATTTGCAACATTGAAAGAAATTTGTTTTTTTTTCTGGTGAAGCAGAAACATTTTTGTACATATTTATGTAAGCTTCAGTCAAAAATGGAGACTCTTCAAGTACAGTAATCTTGAATGAAAAAGCATACTACAAGATTTTACAAAATTATTTAAGAATATTTATCTTACTGTTCAGGGTTTTACAGTTTAAAATGATACATGTCAAATTCAGATAGGTTTATTGGCATAAACACGTCAAGCCTTCATGTATTACTTCAGCAGAACAGCCCTCGTCTCCCCCCTAAAATGCTGACTGTTAAAAGTTCAAGAGGTAGTATACGAAAGTTTATTAGTCAAAGTTCAACTCATACTGAAGCCAGTACCGTTTTATATATAAAAATTAAAATTCATTATATTGTGTTTCAACAAATTGATTTGAGCAGATTTAGAAAGACAAGGTAGTGATAAACTGTCAAATCATGGCAGCTGCAGTTTTAGGCAATGCAGCCTGTCATATTTTTAAAAGCAAAATGGATAGAACATTTGCTTTTCCTTCCTTTCTAGTGTTCATTGATTTAGTAAAATCCTCAGTGTTTCAGACATTATAAAATGACTTCAAACCAAGATTGTTTTATGCTTTACATATATATGTATTTTGTTTAAGGATACACTCCACCCCATAATAAAAAGCTACCTGATCGAGGATAGTTATCTTAAAGAACAAATTTTTAACACACAGTTTAAATATAACACTTCCTTAAGTTTGTAATTGCAATGCAATATATCCTAAATGGTCATGCATATGATTGCAGCATAAATACTAAAAATCAAAGTTAATGAGTTAAGCAGCACAATAACCCTATGTGTCTTTGTGTTTCCACAACAAATATCCAACTTTTCCACTTATGTTTTGATTTTCATGCTTCTGCATAAATTTAAAGTCCATTTTACATCTTATTACATACAATACCATTTTACATACATCATATTAACGTACCATGTTAGATCCATAGTAGTATCTAATATGCACCTTCTACATAAAGATGCATGTCCAGGTAGAAACAACTATGTGGAACATTCTGTTCTTATAACCAAGAGGATTGCACCTCAAATCACATTATGTGAAGGCCTTATATCAAATGGACAGCAACCAGAGGTTTATGTAGGATTTATTTGTGACCATATCTAAATTTGTTGTAGAAATACAACAATTCACTGCAATCTGTAATTCATTCAATAATGTGCAAAAGTGTCAGATGCCATACAGTAGAGAAACCGGATAACGTCCCCCCCCCCAAAGATTTTAAGACTCACATTATGGATATAATTTTCTACTGCAATTGATGGAACGCCCTACTGGTGTTAATGGAACTGGACTGTAGGATTCAGATCAGTTTGTCACTAAGAGGTAAATGGACATGGCAGGATCTTATAAGCATCTTCATTTTTTATTTAATGAGTCATCTAGTCGACACGAAAGGCAATGGAGATTTTTCCCTCCAAGAGCAGTAGCATATCATAGTCATGGACTATAAAAAGGTGTCTGAAAAGTGGTATCTTTCCACTATTCAATGCATGCATCAGGTAAGTCCAATGGGTTATTCTCCCTCTTCTGACTGTTTAAATATAGCCAGTTTGAGTTAAATTGCTGTTAAACTATCAACTTATTTTCATTAAACCTTCTACATACATGATTACCTACATGATTGGAACTGCCTGTAGTTCATGCTCATTTTATTTCATGAACATTTTTATGCTGAAATATGGTCTCTTTGTGCTATTCTTATCATTGTGAGATAAAGTAGAACTTTAAGATATTTCATGATTAACAATATATCCAGCCAGATTCTAACACTAGAATCATTAACATTAGAACTCCTTCTTGAGTCATACATTTCATAACTTGTTTTAAAGCTGGCTATAGACACTGAGAATTGAATTTTCCCATCTGTATAATGTTTAGGTATGGAGATATCCTATTTTTGAAATTGCAACACAAATTGCTCACATTAATAAAAACCTAAAAACCAAAACTGAGCAGACGGGCATTTAAGTTCTTTTAACTAAATCCATTTTGCAGATATATGAGAGGTATGTACTGAGTGTTCACACAGCCAGGTTAAAAAATATGTATGGCCTCTTAATTTCAACAGTATAGACACCAATGTAGGTTCACAATGTGATGATTGTCCCATCTTCCTCCAAGGCCTTTTGATCAGAGTCCTGGATTTCAAACTCCATGTTGATGCTTCCTGTTGAACAATACAAGTTTGTATCTCTGGAAGAAATGAAACCATTTTGCTTTGATTCAAGATGGGTTTCAGTTTGTGTCAGTACCTCCAGATTCTCACTGGAAGGAGCAGCTCTTGGAATTTGCTGTGGCTCACCATCATCTTCAATAATGATATCCTCTTCGTCACTGTCTTCCTCTTCTTCATGGTGGTAGATGGGCACAGATGGAGTATAACTTCGAAGACTATTATCTGTGGACTGACCAGAACTATCAGAAGTCCGGCTGTTCCTAACAACATTGTTTCTCTGGTTTGCTGGTCTGACAGTAATTATCAAGTTACGACTGTTTGCAATCATCATGTCTGTAACCTGATCAAGGCTCTTCCCTGAAACCTCAATACCATTCACTTCCAGAACTTCATCATTGACAGCCAGTAAACCTGTACTTTGAGCCAAGCCTCCAGGAACAAGTCTGGATATGAAAATCCCTGGTAATTTCTCTAGCCCATGTACTGTTACTCTGACACTAGAGCCATCTCGTATATAAAATCCAAGTGGTTTGTCAGTTCCATATTTATAAAGTCGCACTCTGCGATGGGTTTCTGGAAGAATGTCTACATCTATAATAGAAGACACTGGCCTGAAGTCTTGTGGCATACTGATAACAATATTTTGTTTTTTCCTATGGTTATCTGAGCGCAACACATTCGCCAAGACATTTTTCTTCTTCGTCATGGGATCCACCCCAAAGGCACTATAGTCTGCATCTTCTGTGAGGGAAAAAAAGAAGCACATTTATAATTTTCACAATGCAGTTACAAATAAAATAAGCACACTGTATTTCCCGCCCCCCTCAGTTTGCCAAATACCTTTATAAGTAGGCCAACTTATACAGAGGCCAAAAAGAGAAACAAAGGGAAGCAATGGGCACCCTTGTAAACCATTTCTTAAATATCCTATAAATATAACCCAATTGGAGTTTCTAAAGGACACAGCTTAATGTTATCATGATTTCCTAAAGCAAAATAGCAGGAGTTTCTGAATAAACCCGAGTGATGCTGAGTTGATCTTGCCCCCTGCCAGGAAACTATGCCCTTCCTTCACAACCTCTGAAAGTGTATGGTGATGTTTTTACCAACCTTAGAAAGAAGGACAGAAGTCCCCCTCCCCACTATAGTCAGGATGTTCAAAAGATATTCTGTATATTCTTTTTGTAAGTGCATACCCATATGTAAGTGCCTAACAGAGAAGAGGAAGACAGCAAATAGCTCACCAAAGTAGCAACCAATATACACTTACTTATGGAGTTAGTCCCACTGAAATAATGAGGGTTAGTTCTGAGTAGACAGGCATGGAATTGGCTGTCATTTTGACACTACATAATTAAACAAGAATGCCCTTCTACTTTTTTAAAAAATCAGATGTTAAAACTAAAAAAGTACATTCAAAGAACTGTTGATATGTTAAGTACATACTTAGAATTCTTTAGAGTGGAATTTAATTTGTTAAAATTTCTCAAGTTTCAGTACTTTAGAATAAGAAAGAGGAACAGCAAACAGCCAATAGACCTACAACTGCCATATGACCTGTTTCAATCTGAAAATGGATACTGTTCCACAAACATCCTTCCCTGCCCCTCATTGAGAGTACAATGACTGGCAACAGACTAAATAAGTAACATATTTAATATTGCAAGATACTTTTAACAAGTGGTTTTACCATGAAACATTACTCCAAATGCCCTGGAAATAAAGCTGAAAAAAAATGTGCCCCAGCCGATTTTATTCAGCCATGCTTTGGAGCTATAAAGTGTATCACATGCCCTAACAAATGCTTTGAAACAAATATAATAGCAAGTGTTTGTTAAACTAGCTGTTTCCAGGAAAGTTAAAAACAATGGACTAATGCGGATAAGCCATCTTCAAAACTACTGATGAATTAATTTACACTGATATTTTATTCATTAACTATAAGCTATAGTTTGTTTATGGATTTTGTTCTCTCCATGTATTCAAGAGGTAATAATTTTGACACACTATATGTATAATACATATGGACATATCTCTGAAAATACTTGCAGTGGTTAACAAACTGGACTTTGGTTCCATTTTGCCACTCAGTCATGAAAGTCATTAGATGACCTTAGATCAGTCACACAATTTCAGCCTAGACTAGCCTCTCAAAGCTGATATCAGGATAATGGTAATTTACATATACTTCCCCCTCTCAAAGGAGAAAAGGTGACTATAAATAATAAAAAAGCAGGCCTCCGTCAGTCTTGAAAGACTATGGTATTGTGCCTGGCGCTGCATACGCTGCATGCTCAGCACGAAAGCCTGGGTTGGATTCTTATGGAGGATAGGCTGTTACCCAAGCAGCAAATCCTCCCTCTCCACGCCACTGAATTAATCCTATGGAAAGGCAGAGCCAATACGATTGGATCCAGCTGGCGTCACAGAGCTGGGCTAAGAACAGGAGCTCACCCTGTCTTGTGGGGCCGACCAGGGTCTTGAACCCTGGCCTGCTGGTTAACAGGCACAGTGTCTTAACCACTAGCGCTACCCACAGCCCACATATAAACAATATTAACAATATTAAACCAGATATCTTGTATTTTAAAGGCAGAACAAGAACGGCTCTGAATAAATGCAGAGTAAGAAATGGAGGCTTTGTTAAATACGTAAGAACTACAGTGGTGTGTGCGCATTCTCCTAGAAAATGTCTTCTTGGCATTTAAATTAAACTCAAAATGCTGCTTAACTTCACTATCTTAAGCCTATCTTGCAAATAAACACACAAACTAGTAATTTTATCCCTATTTTATCTTTCCCCAATTCTTAACTTTACAAAGGATCTGTAAAAGGGATATATTTCAGCACCCCACCCCAATAGACAGGAGAACCCTATCACCACGCTCCTTACATTCATTAACTTGTTTTCATTCTTACCAGTAGCACCTAAAATGAATGTCTCTTGTTTTTACTGAACTCTAGAAGCATGAAGCATATCGACAAGCAGGCAAATAGGCTGCATGCTAGATGGGACAACTCAGCAAACACTATCAGGGAGCATGAAACATCCTGTTAATGTTTTGCATGCATTCCCCAAGTGTGTAGGCTGTCTGCCTGCTTGTCTACAAGCTTCATGCTTATAAAGTCTGTTCTATTACTAACATTAAATACAGAAGAACATAACCATATGGTGGAATGCATTCAACTTGTTCGAGCTGCTTTCCAAAGTGTGTGTGGATTCCATTTTAATTACTTTTGAAAGAAATGCATCATGTATTTCACTGCATAACCTAGAGCAGGGGTCTCCAAACCTCAGCCTGGGGCCAGAAGCAGCCCTTGGCAATACTCTAACTGGTCCATAGCCAGCCTCAGCTCCTCAAAGAGCATCTGACCAAATTTAACAAACACAACTGGATCTGTAATGGTGTAGCAGGAGAATGGATGTTCTATTATGTGTGTACTTTATTTCTGTGCTGTATGTTAGAGCTTGCAGAAATCCTGGAAACTTGAGCCCATTTATTCATTAATCTGTCTGTAATGCATTTGAATTTTATATTTAAAATATCTTATCTGGCTGTGAACACTGATGTTTGATGGGGCCCTTTGGCTGAAAACCTTAAAAACAACTGATCTAGAGGCAATCCACTATCCTATGAGTAAAAGCCATTGAACTTTCTGCATTGGCAAGGGGCTTAATGGCTTAATGATCTTGCAGGTTCCTTTCAACTAAATGATTCTGAGAGCAAAAGCATACAAGATACGTAGATAGCAAGTGACATCACTTGATCCTTTAGATCCTCAGTAGACACCATTAATGCTATTTGATGCACAGTGTAAAATGAGTTTTATACCACTGTTCTATAGCATGATTATGACAATTCAGATTCCTGGATGGTAACTTTAAGTTAGTTCAATTAAATCCATATGAAAATTTAAAATTAGATACTAATGGCTTTGTACATGCATTAAAAAGTACAAGAAATTACTGAAAAATCAGTATAGATTTAGGTTATTTGTCAGCAATTGATCAGAAAGACAAAAGGCTCAAAACAATTTTTATGACCTGCGATTTAAATGCTCATACCTGCAATTCTCCCAATATAATTAATTTAAATTGAGAATAGCTAGTAAATCCAAACATTTGAATATTTCAACTCTATATTTTGATACTGGATCCATAGAGCAGTCCTTACTGAGAAAAGCAGAATGAATATGAAACAAATTACTTCATGAAATGCAAACTGTACTAAAAGCCCTAGTCAAAGACAGCACTAGGACAGAAAATTTTTAACCTTGGTTAATGTTAAATCTACTATTATGAACACTATTTCTCTAGTGTTCAACTTTAGTCCAGGTTGAAAGTTCACTTACTGCTTACCTTTATTAGTAGTGGTTCTCTCCTCAAAAGCATAACTAAAAAGTTACATTAGAATATAAATCACAACTACTGTACTTGTTATCTAAGGTTCTCATTGATTTTTATTCAGCTTTGTGTATTTAATTATCTATGCTTGAGATATTTTCTTGTTCTCGAAAAACCAATAGCAAAGGTATTTCATTTTGAAATGAAGATAAAAAAACTTGGCAGGAAACTACTATATGTCTAAAATATAGTGCTGCACTAAAAACAAAGGCCAAATTAATCCAACCTATGTGGGTTTTCCTGCATGTGAGCCTTTCATATCCAATCAAATGACAAAAAATTGTGACTAAAATGAGATTGTAGGTATGAACAGTGTTATGTAGCTTTGGGTGCTAGGACTTGTTCATGAAGATGTGTTTTGTGAACAAAGTTATATTCACTCTTATAAAAAAACTTAATCTTTCACAACAAGCATTTTGGTAAAGTGTTTTTAGTCCTGACGTCTGAGTTACTACTATATCCTCCAATCAACACTTCCAATTTTACTGCTTGAAACTCAGTGATATATGATACACTTCTTTTAGAAGATAATATACAGCCTACAATAAAACCTTTGGGTAGGGAAAGCATTGAAACTAGTTTGAGGCAGGTAAAAAAGGTAAAGGTGCCATCCACAGGTTGCCAGCTACTTGTGACTGACTTTAGGGAGCGATGCTCATCCCTGTTACAAGGCAGAAGTGCCAGCATTGCCTAAAGACACCTCCATGGTCAGGTAGCTGGCATGACTAAACTCATGCACACAGAACACTATTATCTTCCCACTAAAGCAGTGTTATTTAACTACTTGCATTTACAGGTCTAACCTCAAAATTCAAGAATTTGGTTCTAGGAAAAGCTTCGGCTTTTATTTTCAGCTGAGAGGCAGATCCCCCCCTTTCACTTCTGAATTGCTTTGTAAGTAGAAGCGTCTGCCTAGAAGCTGAAACTAAACCCTTTCAAGCCTGGAGAAAGGGAAATTGATTCATACTGATTTATTGCCCATCTCGTCAAGCACAGCATCTTTAACCACTGAGCCACTGCAGACCTTTGGGGCCTGCCACTATTGCAAATTAATCAATTTCTCAAATAACAGATTACCTCTTCTCAGATTACCAAATTATGGTTGCTCTGACAGCTGCTATGGTTTGAAAGTGTTGCTAGTAAATACCAGATTGGTCAATAATAAAACCTTGGCCAACCTTGATCCTGGAGGATTGAGTCAATCTAGTTTGTAACAATAATACTGGTTGGTTCAAATAGAAAAAGTAGTCTTTCCTGACTCTAGCTTGGGTTTAGGGCAGGGTGACCAGATGCCAAAACCTCAAAAGGAGGACAAGGTCTTGGATTCCTCTCAGCCTGGCCTTTCCAGTAGACAATGGCACATTTGCCTACTCTTGAGTAAATCCATGATATTGGGCATTTTCACTTTCCCATAGAACTCAATGCGTATATTTTATTTTTAGTTTTTTGTCATTATTTTTGATAGGAAGGAGGTATTTCAAAACCAATTTTTGCATTGGATTCTGCTCTTCAATACGAACCCAAAGACATGATATTAAGGGGTACTGTACACTACTGCAAAGTTCCAAAATGAAGCCAAAATGGAGGACAATGAAGCCCTTTTGGAGGACATTCAGACAAGAGACTAAAAAAAGAGGACAAACCTGGAAATTTCTGGTCATATGATCACCTGGTTTAGGGGTATAACAGCAACCCCAGTTGCAGGGATGGAGAGGTGGAGTTGCAGTCCTTGTCCCTATTTTGATGCCCTTTTTAGCAGCCCAAGCTCACTTGTGTGTAACCGCCTCCCTTCTTGCTGGTGTTCCAAGAGGCTGAAGAGCCTGTTATTTAACCTTAGATCTCTCAATGCTTCTCATGATTTTCTCTGCTGCTGCTTTTTTTATTGTTATTTTTGTACCATTTATTTGTTCACTTGATCTTGTAAGCTGCCTGAGGGTACAATCCTTACCTATTTCATCCAGCCTAACTCACTTGGCATACATTACTCATGATGGTGTGGGATGTCTGCGTATGCCTGTGCACTGACTTACCCCTGTAGGAGTGGGACAGAAATGCAATATGGCACTTTTGTGACAATCCCACAGGATAAGCACAGGATTTATGACAGCCTAAGTGGAGACTAGGATTGTAGCCTGCGTCTCCCAAAGGGAGAAATGCCGAGTAGAAGTTTAATAATTGATTCCATTGTTCGACAAATACTACTAACCATTATAAATACTATAACAATAATCTAAACTACATGGAGAGAGCTTGAAAAATTGAAATGGTTTTTTTCTAAAGAGTAAAAGACAAAAAGAACATTCCTAATACAGCAGACTCAACAATAAAAAAGTGAGAATATTCTTCCTGCATCTGAGATACACACCCCTGTATGAGTACATGGGCCAAAACACCCAAAATATTATTAAAGGTATTTATATACCACTTTTTAATGGAACACAAATGTTTTAACAGTTCACAAAGCACCTTAAATAGTAAAATAAAGTAGCCATGGAAACTTTAATTTCCAGTCAGCATTGTCAAAAAATGTTTCTTCAAATATACTGATTTTGCAACTGTGCAACAAATGTTTGGAGAATATGTAAAGTTGGATCATAAAACAAATCTTATAAAAATAGGCAGCATGACTATTTAGACTAAGCAACCCTTGAATAATTCTTTTATGCAGTATTGCTTATTTCAAAGGAACCATTGTTTCTACCCCAGCTAATCAGTTTACAGCAACTGTGTAAACTTCTTGGCAAGATACCAAAGGTAAAAAAGCATAAACATAAACAAGGTGAATGCTTATATGGCAAAAAGGTGAGCTGCTTTTAATAAGCCGTGCTCACTGGTGTGAGACAATGTTGCTATGCTGGACACAAAGAATGAGCTGTTTTACCAAAAGCTCTTATTGGACCAACAAGATCCTTTATCAGTCACAGACATCTACAATAAAAATAGAATTGCCTTCTGTATATGCCTGGTTACCAGTTACTCAGCTCCTCTAGCAGCATGAAGCATAGCCATTAGCTATTACACTTGTCATACATTTGCAGAAAGAAAACGTTTTCTGGTATGCCATAGGTTACATATACAATAACTTTCACCAATTTTCCTTGTAAAATGCTCTTAATCGGTGAAGTGAATGTAAGGATTGGTAACCTTAATAGAAGTACAAGTCTTTGAGGAAAGACATTTGTATTATAGGATATATCATGTATTTATTCTATTGTAGATACAAGTATTTGACTTCTTTCAGTCGATGCTTGTCAAAATATCCCATCTGTATAGGGAACACTGCTATATCATAAGAGATGCAAATAGATATGTCTTTCCAGTTCCATACATCCCATTACTACTCCGATGGGTTGAGGGGCTCTGCAAAGAAGGATGCAATGGGCTGCAGAATATCCAAGGACTACATATTTTCAGACCATCCCCCTTTGCACTAAAGAAAGTACTTTCTATGTGGAATAGTGTTAGCATATAATCCCTTGTATTTTGTAACTGGACTAGGACTAGAAGAGTAAAGGGAATGTAATTCTGGGTTGATTATTAGAAATGTTGATTTTCAGTGCAGAATTCTAGACCTGTTTTGTAAAATTCTGAAAGGTATAGTTTTATTCAGTTTTACTTTAGTCATAAGATTTCAAAAAGCATTTCCTAATACTGTATCAGGCAACACGACAACTCTACATGACAATATTTTTCAAATAAAAAATGTACCGGTAAGTAGAGAAAGTCCCATAAAATTTAAATAGCACTATATGGTGGTGCCTCACATAAAGAGCTTAATTCGTTCCGGAGGCATGCTCTTTTAAGTGAAACGCTCCTTAAGTGAAGCAGATTTTTCCATAGGAAATAATGGAAACTCAGACAATTGTTTCCAAAACCCCCAAAATATTCATATAAAAATATTAACTAGATGTAAAAATGATGACAAAACACTGGAATTGAATTCAAAACATGCATTCAATGTGCATGATCCTATGAAGTCTACTTAGGCTGCAATCCTAAAGACACTTTCCTAGGAGTAAGCCCCATTTAACACAATGGGGATTAGTTCTGAGTAGACATAGTTAGGAGACTGCAATCAAAGACACTTTCCTGGGAGGCTTACATGGGCTGCTGCTGGAGGTTCAAGGTAGTCAGTGGGGGCATTTGGGGGCAGATAGAGGCAGCTGCCTCTGGCACCTCCAGGCAACTGTCCCCAAGTTGAGGGCAGTTAGAGGCAGCAACGCTGGCCGGCAGCCCTTTTAAAGAGCCTCTATGTGGAGCATCAGGGCTGCACAGCAAGCTTGCTTATTAAGTGAAGTGGAACTTGTTATGTGAAATGTGAGGCGGTTGTTAAGCAAGGTACCACTGTACTGTTTTAAGTTTGCATCCAGCCAACAGGTTCTTTCTTTCTCAACTTGTATAGTATCTGCGTATTCATAAACTGATATAGATGCAATATTGTATTAGACTGAAATAATACCGTGGTTTGAACACTTCTCGTCTGGACTCATTCTAGTCTGCATTTCGTCCTATGTATTGTGTATCATAAAATAATTTCTAAATACAATTGCCTTTTAAAAATAAATGGTAGAAGTATATTCAAACAGCAAGGCTTTTCATTCAACTATGAACAGAAGAATATGGATTAATTACTAAATGTGTAATGAATGTAGGATAGAGACTGATTTTCACCTTCTTCCCAAGCAATGTTTTCAAAGTCACTGAATAGATTATTGGGGGAAAAAAACTGATTTAGATTTGCCATGTATTATTTGAAACCAAATTTTTCCACATGTAAGTTCAAGAAGTGTAATTTTGTAATTTAAAGTAAAGCTTTTGTAATTAAAGTAAATTAAATTAAAGCTTTTGTAATTAAAGTAAAACACTATAGCATGTTATATAGTTGCTGGTCTTTTTGGGATTTAACAATACAGTGGTACCTCGCATAATGAGTGCCTCAAATAGCAAGTGTTCCACATAATGGGCAAAAACTTCTGTGGACTTCTGCCTCTCATAACGAGCATGATTCGCATAACGAGTGCCCATTGGCTGGGCTCCCTCGCCCCGTCTGCATTGGCTGGGCTGAGGTGCTGAGGCGGGACTTTCTCTTCATGCCTGCAGTACATGAAGATGCCAGCAGAGGAAGCTCAGGAGCCTCTTCAGCCCACCAACAAAGATGGCTGCTCTGCTCCTGCAGCCAGCAAACATGTGGCCAGCCCAGCCTCTGCACTGCAGCCTCCATTAGGTAGGAGGGAAAACTCCTTCTGTACCACCCTCTGGAGTCTCCTCAAACAAACCCCTTTCCCCCAAGGAAGCCCCCCCTGCTTGGACCCCATTACAACTACCCTCTTCCCCCCCACCAACTTCCCTGCCTGCACTTTTCCTTTCCTGTGAGTAAGCCCTAGTGGATTCAGTGGGGCTTGATTCTGAGGAGAAATTATAAGATCTGGCCCCTTTTCAATGCAAGCAGAAGCAATGCAAGCAGCAATCTCCTGCTGCTGCTGGCATCCTATGGAAAGAATCAGGCCTACATCCTATGCACTCTCCTGTGTGTAAGCCCCAGTGG
Organism: Cryptoblepharus egeriae; assembly: GCA_030015325.1. NCBI lineage: Eukaryota > Metazoa > Chordata > Lepidosauria > Squamata > Scincidae > Cryptoblepharus > Cryptoblepharus egeriae. Next base: position 174,846,127 of record JAREYC010000003.1, on the reverse strand, counting down.
ATTCAATGGGGCTTGATTCTGAGTAGACAGCAGAGGATCTTACCCTCCGCTGTTGCAGACTGCCTATCTAGTTTGCATCTCACACACAGATCTCACACACAGATAGGTTCCTTGTTAAAGATGCTCCAAAATACACCAGTGACTCTTTTACTGAAAATTAGTCATCCTTGGCCATAAAGGTTTTTCTTTTCTTTTTTACTGTACAGAATATTACAGTGTTTTATTACAGTAATTGTGGTCTGTATTATATAATAGTGTTTTGAATTCAATTCCAGTGTTTTGTCATCATTTTTACCTAAGTTAATATTTTTATATGAATATTTTTTGGGTTGTGGAACCAATCGTCTGAGTTTCCACTGTTTCCTATGGGAAAATCTGCTTCACTTAAAGAGTGTTTCTCTTAAAGAGCACACCTCTGGAACAAATTACCGGTAAGCTCTTTATGCAAGGCACCACTATAAAAAGCTAAACACTGAGACAATACTCCAGTTGATAGAGGTAAGTAGCAATAATCATTTTCTACTAAGTACATTTATCAAACTTTAGTGTGATTTTCAAAAGGCAATCTGGGTAGACTATCAAGAAAACTCAGGAGGACTGTGTCTGCAGCATGTGATAGCTGGCAGGAGAATACTACAAACACTCACATATGGTGCTAAAATGCAAACAATAATCCCAGCTCAAAGTGGCTTATCTGCTCAAGACACATGGCTAGAGGTATCTTCAGCAGAAATGCTGAATCTGACTTTATGAATCAATCCACCAATAAGACTTGACTATTCAATTATATTAGGATTATATTCCTATAGTAGCAAAAACATACCTGCATTGCGGGAGTAAAATTTCCCCCATATGCCATCCCACCTCTGTGCAACAACCCCATGTGCCTCAACACTCCCCCACTGTGAATAATCCCCCATGCGCACCATCCCTCATGTGAATCAACACCACCCACTATGCATCATCCCCGTGTGCGGCATCCAACTCCGTGCGCATCGCCACTCCATATGCAAGACCCCTCATGTGCAACCCCCCCCCATGTGCACCAAAATCCTCTGTGCACCCTCCTTCCCAGTGTATCAGCTGGATGTTGATCAGACAGGCTAATGTTAAGTAAAGGCTGAAAATGTGTTGCACCTCTTTTCAGACTCTTACGGGTTAAATTTCTAGAAATCAGCTCGTACACTACCCCCTAATGCACATCAACCCCCCCCCCCATGTGCATCAACTGTCCTTGCACATAGGAAATGATACACAGTGGAGAACAGTTGATGTGCGGTGGGGGTGGTGGTTGATGAACAGTGGGGGATGGCGTATGAATTCATTTCTAGAAATTTAACATGTGACAGGTGCACCAATCCCCCCATGCACACCATCCCCCCATGTGCATCAACCCCCACTGTGTATTATCCCCTATGTGCACCAACCCCCCCATGTATGGCGTATGAATTCATTTCTAGAAATTTAACATGTGACAGGTGCACCAATCCCCCCATGCACACCATCCCCCCATGCGCATCAACCCATGTGCACCATCATCTTCTGTGCATCCTTCCACCCAGTGCATCAGCTGGATGTTAGTCCAGCTGATGTTAAGTATGGGTTAAGTATAGGCAGAAAATGCTGTGTTAACCCCTTTTCAGGCCCTTAGCAGTTAAATTTCTAGAAATCGGTTCATGGTGGGTGTTGATGTCACAGAAGGAACAACCTCCTCAAATTTCATGCTTCCAGGTCTGGGGGTTGAGGCAGAGCGTCCCTCAGTCAGGGATTCTTCAATGGAAAGTATAGGGAGGAAAATGCCTGATGGTCCCCAGTGCCTGCTGGCCAGGGGAGCATGCTTGTGCCAGCTGTCTGGTATTGCCCACTGTCCACAGGGTGGTGTGCTGCACACAAATGTTGTCAATATTCAGTGACAATATTGCCAGATTTTGGGAAAGCCAAGCTCAGAGCTGTGTATTTGGTTTCAAGACAGGAGGCTATTATGCAGCTTCAACCTTATCCATTGTACACCAGGCATGTCCAAAACCTGGCCTGGGACCCAGATATGGCCTGCAGCAAGCCTCAATTTGGCCTGTGGCAAGACTCCTCCATCTGGCCCATGGAAAAGTCTTGTAATGTATCTAATACACTCTTATATTTAAACATATGTAAATTTATTCAAATTTGAAATGTAAGTCATTTTTCCGGCCCCTGAAATAGTGTCAGAGAGATGATGTGGCTCTCATGCCAAAAAGTTTGAACACACCTGGTCTACAATAGGGATCTATTTATAAAACTTTCTTAAAACGTTTCTGTTAACATGGTCCCCTAATACTAACCTATAATTTAGAGTCCCTACTCATTGGTGAAGCTTCTTGAGCAATGGCTTAAATTAAAACTCTTAAAAAGTTTTTGAACTTTTTTTTAATAAATCAGGTTCATCCTGCTTTAAACAAAAGCAATACTACTCCCCAGTATCATGCTTTTTTCATGCAAGTATTGCTAGCGTTTTTACTAAGTAACCAGACATTCAATATGCATCGCCCTTCCAGACAAAACGAAGTGGATTACAAGAATATCCCAGGCAACAGCATTGTGCAACAGGAATTCAGTGAGTAAGGAAAGGCAAGATTCAGGTAAAGGTAAACTAAAGTCAGGCAGAGATTTTCTGGTCACTTGCACAGAGTAGGTGTGGTTATTTGTTCCTTCTGTCACCCTATTGGGGGGTGTTTCTGGGTTTCCATGGACACCAACTGCTTTGGATACAGTGGCAGTTCTGCCAACACTGTACTGTCATTGCTTTTCAACTACTGCAGCATCAGGATAGGACTGGGCCATCAATCTACTTTAAAAAAGCAGGCCTCCGTCAGTCTTAAAAGACTATGATATCGCGCTTGGCACTGCATACGCTGCATGCGAAGCACAAAAGCCTGGGTTGGAGTCAGTCTCAAAAAAGGCAATACAGGAAACTTCAAGGCTGCATTGTTAAACACATGCTTGCTTACCTTTTCTTTGAATAAAAATCCTGAGCAAAGGATTAGCTGTAGAAACTGCTTTGTGATAATTGTCATCATTGTTGATAGGCAAGAGATCTCCATGGATGTCTATATATCCAACTAAAACATCAACATTGGGTATCTTGTGAACATGCTGAAGTAATCCATAAAACTCTTCAAATTTACCAGGTTTGGATCTTTCCAGGGAAAATCGTCGGTATTCTGCACCAAACTGCAAGAAACACATATTAATTTGACAATGACACAGAAAAATCTCTCTTAACTGAATAGCTGTTTTTCATCTATATTTGCCTTACTGTGTCTTGGAACATTAAAAGCACATTAATGGATGCATGAACCACTTTTAAAACTTAACTTTTACACAAAACATAAAAACAAAGGGGAAAAACAAAACAAAATTTATAACATTTTAAAAGGCAGCAAGCTAAAAAAAAATCAGTTTAAATCCCAGAGGTATCAGAGAAATATGAGATAGAAGTGCTAACCGACCTTGTTCCTGATTACTGCTAACCAAATCTAGAGAGCATATCTCAAAATGATCTCAGATAAACAACCATTAAAAGGGGTGTGAGGAACAACTGGTGTCACCACTACATGTTTTCCCTAGCCACAGCAGGTAAGCCAAAAGTCCACGGAGAAGAAATATCAATTTCCACAAAACCTTAGATAGGTAAGAAGGCAGAGTGGAAACTTTTAGGGTATAACAGCAGCTATGCCACAAATCAAGATGTTTAAAGTAGCCTTCAAAATCTGTGACATGATCCAAAACAATTTCATTTCATAAAACAGAAATATTGTATCTGAAACACAAATACCACTATCCTCCACTTAAAAAGATCTATATACATATATTACAACTGCAACCACAGTGTTAGAACATGCAGATATAATAAACTGACCATGGACAAAATACATGATAATACTGTACACCAAATTACTGTACCCACAAACCCATGTCAGAGATCCTATCAGAAATTTTGAACTTCTTGTGAAATAACTGTGCCACCCTACAGGTTATGTTGGGTTCTGCCCAGGAATTAGTTTTCATTGTTGGTGCTCAAGTCTGAAATATGTAATGATAGTATATATGAGGATATACAGTGTTCCATCATTAAGAAGTCAGAGCATAATCTTAAAACATATTTAATAGACAAAACTTCTAGGTGATAAGATGTGGTTTCCAGATAGCTCTGGGCCCAACATGAAACTTCTCAGTGTTGCTAATTGTTCCCAAACTCATCATAGGCTGCAATCCTCAAGACACTTTCTTGGGAGTAAGATCCACTGAACCAAAAGGGCTACCATTAGCTTTCGTTCCAGATGCCATTGCTTGATTACCTAAGCCACCTTCATAACTCCCTCCTCATGCAGCAGGAAATTGAGTTAGTTGCTGTTGTGGACCCATACTCATAAAAGGTGCACCTGACCAACCCATCTTCTTAATCACCAGAATCACTAGGTAAGAGTGCCCCATGTGCCATCAATAGGCAGGTGGGAGTGCTATGTGGGTTCCAATGCAAGCCTTTGCTAGATACTCAATAGTCAAGAGATAACATAAACATTCCACTTATCTAAGGCCAAAATCCTATCCAACTTTCCAGTGCCAGTGCACCTGTGTCAATGGAGTGTTGCACTGTCCTGCAGCCAGTTGTGGAAGCATCTTCAGGGCCAGGGAGTATTTGTTCCCTTCCCTCAGGATTGCATTGCAGCTGCACAGGCACTAGAAAGTTAGATAGGATTGGGCCCTAAATCTCCCTGGCAGAAGACTTAGTTTCACTGCCACCCACCCCCAATTTTGGTTCCTTCACAGTTGTAAAATGCTGATAAACAGAAAATTCTACCCTTTATTCCACTATGGAATCTATGATCTTGGCTATTTGTCATAAGACTTGAAATCAATGCTGATAGTTGAAAAGAAATACCAAGATTTGGTAAGGCATTAGCTTCCTAGTTCTAAAAATGGTTCATTTTTTGGAATGCTGCGGGTTTTGTTGAGAACTCTTCAAATGCTTGGCTTAGACTAGAGCTTGATAGCTGGTTCTAAAACAAGGTAACAGAAGCATAAAAAGATCCTCAAGCTCTTCTATTTAAATTTGTAGCCTGACCTATCCTGATAGCTTATAAATCCTCACAGTCCTTAATATTTCACATTCCTTGTATAACAGTTTCAGATGTGTGCACTGAAAAGAGCTATGTTGATTTTCTACACAGCTCAGTATGCTTTTATCAGTAGCAGTCTGGATAAGCTAAATACAGTTTCAAATAACTTTTTTCCCCCTACTGCATTCACTCCAGTGGATGAAATCTGCTCAAATTTTAAAGCAGCTCCAAGTAGTAATCATATCTGTCAGCTTTCAAAATGCAGTCAAAGGAAACTTCTGCACAAGGAAGTACACAGACTGATGGAGGTTAAAAATGATTGGAAAGCAGCAAGAATAGAGCTACAGTGATACCAAAGGGCATGCAGGAATGCACTCTAGCAAGGCATCCTTGAGGGGTTTTCCCAGCCCAAGTCCAGTCAGTCATGGACTTCAAAATATTATTAACAAAGTTAAGAAGGCTGACCTGTATGTACAAACATTTTTAAAATTGATACTAGCTTGCAAAGATTAAGTTGATGTTATCTTGAAGTTCCTATATCAAAGTGCTCAAAATTTATCCACTGCTCTCCTTAAAATATTTACTAACTCTGGCCCTTATATAACATACAGTACAAATGTTATTACACAACAGCAATTATAAATTGAGCATTTAACACTTACAAGGATAGGCAATAACATGGTTAGTTAAACCTCAGTACACACACACACCAGGCATAATTTAGAAGCTACTGTATTCCACTTAATTTAGTTGACACATACCACAAAAGATATGGGTGCTTCACTTGCAAACTGCTCAATTACAACATGTAACAAAGTTTAAAACTTAAGAATGAAAATGTAACACAAGGTTTTGGTAAAACACTCATACTATATCATTGAAATGGTCAAACAAAACAAAAAAATCTTCCATGTCATTACTGGCATTAACATATACTTTACAAACTAGTATTTGCTTCCTTTCTACCTTTGTGTGTAATTAACTTCCAAGGGAATGACACAGCCGGTCATTTAGAATTATTTTGCCACTAAAATCAAAGTGCACTACCCTTTGCTCCCTAGCACCTTAGTCATTCAGCTATTGCTTACACAAAAGGAGAAGGCAATTTAAAATCAGTGATAACCCACCCGAACCTAAAGAGGTTTTAATGCAAGAAATTCACTGCAAATACATGAATAGTATAAAGAATAGAGAATTATGTACACAGAATTGTCTACTCAACACTTAGGCAAATCACACAAGTCATCTTGTTTTATCATACCATTGCATCACAAAGCAAATAAAAATCCAGAAGGATTTTCCTTAGGTTACTACTTCTCTGGAGAGTTTGATTTAAGGGATGCTATCATAGGATATGTTGTTTGTTCTAAATATGATCCAATCTTCATATAATCTGCCCAGGTGACTAACATTTATTATAAAACTTCACTACACATAAAAACCAGGTCCAGCATAAGATTGTATGAAATCACGTGAGAGAATAGGAGAAGAATCAGACAAGAGAAGTAGTCGTAGTTTTGATAGGAATAAGGAGTGAAAGTTTGAAGAATGCCTTTCTTCCAGACTTTATAATTCTACTTTTAGTTTTAGTGCTATATAGCTCTGGTATTAGCCTACTCCAGTGCAATATATCCTGTTTTATATACTAGATGGGGTGTAGGTAAAGCCAAGTTTAAAGGATAGTGGTACTCTGGCTTGCAACTTTGTTTTTAAATACTGGTATATTAGTGACTGATTAGGGAAACAGTAGTCATTTATATTAATATAGGACTGTGCACTTACTTGGTTTCAACATCCTGTCCAGATTACTGGTCAGATAAATATTCAGTTAATATTATAAATAAACCCATAGAGTATGGATCTTTTTGTTTTATATAAACAAGAATGCATTTTTTGCAGAATTAAAGAAGAGAATCACATTTTTTGGATTTTTTTAGTTACAAAGGCAAACTGTTCAGGTAACACTGCTTCAGAAAATGATAGCTAAAATTCAAAGTTTTTTTTCTTTTTAAAGAAAGGAAGCTAGTGTAAGGAAAGATACACCTAAAAGAGTGCTTCCACACCTACACGGTATAATAGGATCCACTGTGCTTCTAAAGAAAGATTTTTTTAAAAAAAACCCTGTTTGGAATTATATAAACAAAATCATTTAGAAAATACCTTACATAGGAACTTTAAATCACTTAAGCCTTACAATTGAAAGTACAGAAAGGATCCCATTTAACAGATCATCATTACAAATCTAGGACTGATACAAAATATAGACAAGGATAACTACATCCTATTTTTCCTACAGAGCTTGTGCAATGTGGAAACTCTTTCTACACTACGAGTATGAGTTGATCCTAATTAATATACAGTATTCTTTTACCAGTCTTTAACACAGACTTTTATTACTCAATAATAAAGCCAGTTCCTGAAATAACTTCAGGCAAACTTTCAGAAAAATACAAATAATGCCATTTCTAGATCCAAAGTTTATACAGTACTTGTACTTGTGTGCACTTTGACAATGTAATGATAATGTTTCATTTTGATTTTGGTGAGCTGTTCTGGTAGCCTCATCAGCTGAATGGTAGGATACAAATGATTTAAAAGGTTCACATTTCCCTCCAATTTCATCCCAGTTTACTGTGAATTGATTGAAGACTATGTATAATCAATGCAGTTAAGTTTCCCCATAACATGGCTTTGCTATATTCATAATTTATTTATTGGATTTATACCCCGTCTTTCCAATTCTAACGTAAATGCCCAAGGTGGCTTACGAAGCTTTTATCCTTTCTCCTCACAACAACCCTGTGAGGTAGGTAAGGCTGAGAGTGAGTGACTCCAGGAAGCTTCATAGTTGGGGGGGATTTGATAATCTGAGTGGTGTAAAGGTTTGATGCTTTTTCACTACATGGATTATGAATACAGCAAAGTACTCCACAGATGGGTTTCCCCACTACAATACTTATTAGCGAAGTGGCAATTTTCATCCATATCAGTGACTATGAGCACATAATCTGGAATGATATTTATTTAATTTCCAACAATACCAGGGTGTGATCCAAGGTATGTGAAGGAGGATGTTACTAGAGGTTATGGACACATTCTACACATGTGTGAGTGGTCTGCCTTATCTTGGTTAGGAGGACTAGATTGGTGACAAGCTGGGCTGCAATGGATTTACAGCCCAATCCTATTTCTATTCAGAATTAAATCTCACTAGATCAGTGAGGCTTACTCCCCAAGGAAATAGAAATAGGTTGTAGCCTTAAAATTTTAAAGCTAAGTGAGAATGTAGCTATCAAAGGATTAATGAAGGTTTTTCCTCCCCTATACAGTACATCTAAAACACTGAGGCCACAATACTCAGAACACTATCCTGGGAGTAATCCTATTGAACTCAGTGGGGCTTACATCAGAGTAGATATGAATAAGATATCTGAGTCACCAATACAATATCACTTTAGGACCCACTTCAACAAATAGTGCAATCCTAACCATGTCTCCTTAAGCATAAGCCCCATTTTGTTCAATGGGTCTTACTTTCAGGAAAGTGTCTTTAGGATTGCAGCCTAAGAATGAAGTTTTCTTTTGCATATTTTCAGTGTCAGCTAGCAACAGAAGGATCTCAAATTAAAGCCTAGCAGCCATGAGATCTATACTTTTTTAGGTATGTTTAAGAGAAATGTCAAGCACAAAAATGAAGCAACACATGAAAACATGTCCATCAATACCAATAATTACTAGCCAGTACTATTATAACAATGATAAAGTGCTTCATTTTTCAACATGCCTATGAATGGATGCATCCTGTTGCTTGGAGGCCATGACGCAGCACAACTTGTGTTTAATTTGTGGTATAGCTATACAAATAATGAACAAGCAGTTTATAACTAAAGTTTACCAGGGTGTGTTCACTGACATAAAGAGGTTCTGCAATCACCCTAGGGTAAGCATTTTATATTAATACCTCTAGCATGTTGTTACTCCTGTGTGGAAATGACAGCTACTCTGAGAGTACCAAAAATTTTAAGGGGTAAAACTACTTAGGATTCCCAAAGGTTATCTCCAGGACAGTAAGACAGCTAGACTAACACACCATCCACCTATATTCCAGTATATTCCAGAGTTATAACCGAATTAACATGGTTGAACAATTCAGAGGCTGCAAGAAACAAACTGTTTCATTTGGTCAAAATGGCATCTACTGCACCCCTTTTCCACATGCAGTTTCAGCAGGTGTTTAAGAAATGCTATTCAGATAGCAAATGAAATACCTACAAGCCCAATCAAGTGAAAAATCCACATGCTCAAAAATCCACAAATGTTTATGGTTATTAATGGTAGCTTCAAGAAACTATTTCACATAAAATATTCACCACATCAGTGACAACTGTGCTCATACCACAGAACTTTATGTTAATACAGCAGATAGTAAAAAAAAAGGCACTCAGGCCATGACTAGATTATAAATGGCTTGAACACACTGTTTGCTTCTCTGGGAATATCAGATAATTTCATATAAATCAAGGGTCTCCAAATTATCAACTTTACTATTTTTAGATCTTTAACAATTGTGTAGAAGTGGGAATTTCAGCAGATGCTGCTCGTGATATGTGAGATGACAGGATTCACTGGCTGAAATTTCCTTCTCTATACTATTGTTAAGGATCCAAGTGGCCTGAAGTTAAAAGTGTGGACACCCCTGATATTAACCAAACCAAAAGATAATCTCTATGGGTGTCCACACTTTTAACTTCAGGGCTGTTGCACCTTTAACAGGTATGTAGAGGAAGGAATTTCAGCAGGCACAGCTTCTCATCAAACAGATCACAAGCTGCACCTGATAAAAATCTCTCATATGCACAGTTGTTAAAGGTCCAGGAACCCTAAGACTGGCACCCTTGTTTCGACCAAGATCAAACACACTGGGTTACACTTTCCAAAGGGATAACTGTAGCCGCACTTCTCAAATACCATACATAGAAATGCCTAGATATACAATACAAATGAATACGGCTGCAATCCTGAACACTATCCTGAGAGCAAGTTCCATAGAACACAATGGGACTTACTTGTGAGTAGACATGTATAGGACTGTAAATGTGATGAGTAGACTGAACCATTATTACTTTTTTGGCTCATGACTTATTACTACTGTATGGATTCCCTACATCCTTGCAGTAGTCATGAACATACAAGCAAAGGAAGAAACAATTTTGAGAAATGGGGGGAGGGGAAGAACCAACACAAATCAAGATAGACAGGAACCACAAGATCACACCCTAATCACACAACTACCACCCACCTACCGCATAATCACTCACTCTCATAGTGCCATCAGTGTACACATGAGAATGCGAGAGATTGGAAGATCTATTCTTCTGATTTTAAATCATCCCAATTGTAAGAACAGCACTGCTGACAGGTAGTTCATCACTAAGAAATCCTAGGTAATGATTCTTTAGTACAGTTTTGTCACATTACTCAACATTACTGGAGAAGCAAAATTACCACCTTGCCTGTAAAACTCGCATGCCTTCAAACGTGTAATCCCAAATAAATGTTCCCTAACATACTATTAGGAACCAAGAGGAAAAAATAAAGCAATTACAAAAAGCTTAGTTATTATTGTTCAAGAAGAAAAAGACTTATAAACTTCCTCCGCTTTTGAAGCAGTTTGAGGCAGCAAAAAACAGTCCCCCTCTACACTTTTAACTTCTAACGAAAAAGTACTGAACTGCAAGCAATGTCCTAACCCAGGGGTGTCCAAACACCAGCCCGAGGGGTAGTGGCAAGAGAGACCCCCCTTTCTGGCTCACAGGCAAGCCTGATAATTCTCCAGATCTGTCTCTAATACACTCTAACCTGCAGATTTATTTGAATTTGAATTGTAAATAATTTTCCAGCTCTGTGTCAAGTATTATGTGGCCCTCTTGCCAAAATATTTGGACACCCCTGCCCTAACCTTAAACAACCTCCTACAGTTCCCAAAGGCTGGAATGGGGTAGTCAAGTAAAACTTTTTTTAAGGTGGTCCCCCACTTTACATATGAGAACTACTATATTATGCCCAATTTCAGTTGTGTAAGGAAGGGTGACAAGAAAGGGCTGGGTATAACTATCCAGGGAAAGGCACTCTGCATATGCTCAGGAGCACATATGTTCTAGCTACTGAGGACAAGAGATGAGGGAGATCTTTGTCTCACCCTCTCTAAATCCCTGGTTGGAATCAGCAACTTACAGTGCACTCGTAAACCTACATTTGCTTGACCACTCAAATGTAGGCACCACTATAGTCAATAAGGTTTACTCATAAGCAACTACCATTATAATCAAGGAGGCTTAATCCCAGGAAAGGGTATATAGGGATGCAGTCTAAGAGAGCAATTTTATGCATAACTACTCAAGGAAGTATATCCCATTCTAATCAACAGAACTAGACTAGTACCAATGACTAGAATGGAACATGCCTAGGAGTGGGCTCTGAGGCTGCCATCCTATTCATACTTACCTGGAAGTAAGTCCCATTAACTAGAATGGGAATTACTCCTGAGTAGACATTCCGAGTAGCAGGCTGCCATCCTATCCATGTGTACCTGGGAGTACCATTGACTAGTATACATATATACCATTCACTAGAATAGGACTTACTCCTAAGTAGACATCCCTAAGAGCGAGCTCTAAGACTGCTGTCTTACCCATACATACCTGGGAGTACCCCCATTGACTAGAAAAGGGCTTACTCCTGAGTAGACATTCTGAAGAATGGGCTCTGAAGTTCCCATCCTATCCATAGTTACCTGGGAGTAAGCCCCATTGAACAGAAAGGGGCAAATATCCCTAAAAGTAGGCTTTAAGCTGCCATCCTATCCACACTTACCTGGGAGTAAGTCCCACTGACTAGAATGGGTAAGAATGGGTCTTACGCTTGAGTAGACAGGCATAGCATTGGGCTATAGCGTTGCCATCATATCCATACTTGCCTCAGAGTAAACCCCACTGACTAGAATGGGACTTATTTCTGAGTAGACATCCCTAAGAGTGGGTTCTAGGGCTGCCATCCTATCCGTACATACCTGGGAGTAAACCCCACTGACTAGAATGAGACTTACTTCTGAGTAGAGATACAGAGGAGTGGGCTCTTATCCTGTCCACACTTACCTGTGAGTAAGTTTCAGTGCCTAGAGTGGAACTTACTTCTGAGTAGCCCAGCCCAGGATTGGGCTCTGAGGCTGCCACCCTCTCTCCTCCTCCCTGCTCACCTGGGAGTAACCCCACTCTCCACAATGCCCTGGGAGGAAGCTCCCCATAGAGTGGGACTTACTCCCGAGTAGACCAGGCCAGGGCTGGCGGGGGCCCCTCTCCTCCCTCCCTCCGCCTGCCTTCCCACCTTGCTCTTGACTTCCATGGTGCCGAGGCCGCGGCTTCCCCCTCCTCCCCCGCCGCGCTGGGCTCGGTTCATGCCTGAGGCGGGTCCCTCCTGGGCTGGGAGCTGCGGAAGCGGCGACGATACAGCACACCACGGCACGGCCGCCCCTCCGATCAACCTGCGCGTCGTCTGAGGAGCCGCCGCCGCCTCGCGCCTCCCTCCTTCCTCCCCCCTCGCGCGCCCTCAGACTCCGAAGGGGGAGGGGCCGCCCCACAGCCTCCTCCTGGCACCTGCAGCTCCGCGGTGGGAGGGAGGGAAGACGCGCATGCGCACAAAGCCTCTCCAGGCACCAGGAGGAGGGAAAGCCTCGGCACACCTGCAGCGGCCGCGCATGCGCGTCTCGGGTTCTCGTGACCCCTCCCTACGCTGTACCTGCCGCAGGACTGCCAACGCGCATGCGCCGCAGGGGAATACCTGCTCAGCCGGATTCCACAAGGAAGGGCGCATGCGCGTTGGCCTCTCCTAGAGCCCAAGCCTAGGCAGCTCTACTCGGGAGTAAGCCCCATTGTACTCAATGGGGCTTACTCTCAAGTAAGTGTAGAGTGCAATTACTTCCTCAAAACACCATCCTATGTATTTCTACTCAGGAGTAAGCCCATTTTTTGTGGCCAATGGAGCTTACTCCCAGGTAAATGTAAGCAGGTCTACTCAGGAGTAAGACACATTTATGGTCAATGATGCTTACTCCCAGGTAAATGTAAGCAGGTCTACTCAGGAGTAAGCCCCATTGTGGTCAATGGGGCTTACTCCCAGGTAAATGTGAAGAGGAATTTCAACATCAAACACAAATCTATGCAGGTCTCAGGAGTAAGCCCCATTTGTGGTCAATGGAGCTTACTCCCAGGTAAATTTGAAGAGGAATTTCAACATCAAACACAAATCTATGCAGGTCTACTCAGGAGTAAGCCCCATTTGTGGTCAATGGCGCTTACTCCCAGGTACATGTGAAGAGGAATTTCAGTCACAGAACACAATCCTATGCAGGTCTACTCAGGAGTAAGAGGCAGGGTGCCTATTGGAATTAAGATAGGTTCAACTCCACATGAAAGGCCCTAAAAGGCTCATTGCCAAAATATCCTTTTCTGTACTATGAGTTAAAGTAGTAACCATCTAGTATCCAGTCACCCTGGGAAGGGATGGGAGTGACTGGGAGGCAGTGGGTCGGTTAATGGAGGTAAGTGTGTTAGGGATAAAAGTGCAAACACCCCCTTATCTAGAGTTCCTGCCCATGGAGCAGTCTGTGTAGAAGAACAGAAGAGAGCAATGGGCTTATTCAGGGGAAAATAAACCCTCACATGCAAGTCCCAACTTCTCCCATGGACAGCCTGGCGAACGGTGTCCATCCATGGATGCTTTGGTGGGGTTAAGATCGGACAACAATTACATGCAACAACAATTTTGGGGGTTTTCATTCCAGACAACAATTCGGACAAAGATCGGACAACAATTTTGGACAACAATCAGACAACAAAGACCGGACAACAATTACATGCAACAACAATTTTGGGGGTTGTCATTCCAGACTCCTTGGAAACTTCAGTTAGTATAAAACAGGGGTCTCCAAACCCTGGCCCTGGGGCCAGATGCTACTCTCTGCAGGCCTCCATCTGGCCCTTGCAAGCCCTGTAATCCTCCTCTGCTCCGCACCTTGGGGTAGTATTTTGGGATTGGGGAGGCTGCACACACCTCCCTCCATGTATGTAAAGGCTTATGAACTGGCTTGAAGATTCTGTGTGTGTTTAAGAACTGATATTCATTCATTCATTCATTCATTCATTCATTCATTCATTCACAAGTTCCATCATTAATATATTCATTTATTTAAATTTATTCAAATTTGAAATGTAAATAAATTCTTTTTTTTCTACCAGCCCCCGACACAGTATCAGAAATATGATGTGGCCCTCCTGCCAAAAAGTCTAGAGACCCCTAGATATAAAGAACGGCAGGAAGTGTGCTTACTGGGGCTGGTTACAAGGAACGCATGTCTCCAGTTCTGAAACACCATTGCTGCTCTCTTTCCATCACAATTTGAAGTGCTTAAGCTTCTCTAACACACACTATGTTACACACTCTTAGGTTGCAATCCTAAACACACTTTCCTGGGAGTAGGCCCTGTTGAGTAACACAGGACTAACTTCTGAGCAGACATGCTTAAGATTGCACTTTTGGTTGTTACACACATTGTGAACAGTTTTACTCAACTGCAGCCTATCACCCTGAATACTTTCATCTCAATGTCACAAAAACCAGCCACAATGGACTGACAGACAGTGCAATCCTATTCATATCTACTCCGAAGTAAGTTTCATTGAGTTCAATGGGGCTTACTCCCAGGAAAGTGCTCCTTAATGTTTATGTCTTCCCAAAACAGTTTGTGACAAGAGTTTCAGAAGGACTACAGTATAACCAAACAAGCCATCCCACCATCTTAGGAGAATATATTGCGGTACAGGCATCCTCCACTTTCTGGCAGTTCATTTTCTGATGGTTTTCTGCTCTTTCTACATTTTCTGCTCTTTCAACACATTTTAATTACCCAGGGCTTATTCATTTATCATATGCTCCACTCTTTCAACTTCCCTCTGCTGGTCTAAAGGCTAAAATTATCTTTCCGAATATTGATTTGCATGTGACATGGTGATCAAATTGTTTTTGGCATTTCTTCAAAAATAATCATCATTCAAATACATAAGACATTCCTTGCCCATACTGCTTTTGTTCATTTGACTTTAATTTGTTGTGTATTTTGGCTGTGTTAATAAATATGTGTTCTTTGTGCGTTTGCAAGTGATATTTACGTCTTTTGGTGGGTGCCATTTTGCATTTGCAAGCTGAAAAAGACTTTTCAATGGTTGCAGGAATAAAATTTCAAGAATATTTGTGGGCCTGGGCATGGCTGAGCACTGCCGGACACTGTGCGGCAAGCAGTAGGCATTAGTGAGGCAGTAGGCACAGACAGGCACTGGGCATTGGAGAGTATTAGGGGGCACTGGCAGGCAACAGTGAACACCAGGCATTCCTACTAGGTATTGTTGTATGTGGGGACTGCTGTGCACCACCATTGCAGTGGTGGTTCCTTAATCCCCCTGTGCACCACCCCCAACCCCACTCCATGCACCACCTCTCCTGTGTACCATCCCATGTGCATCCCCATGCAACACCCCCCCCCCCCGAGAAATCCCCCTATGCACCCTGACTAGGCGGGCACAAAATGTTGGGCTGGGTTTTATCAGTCTTCAACGAAACCATGTTGCACCGCTTTTCACCCCCCTAAGGGTTAAATTTCAAAGACTGGTTCTTGGTGGAAATTTCATGCTTTTAGATCCAGGGGTTGGGGCAGAGCACTGATCAGTCAGTGATTCTTCAATATAAAGTATAGGGACAAAAACAAGTTGTACCCCATTTCACCCCTTCTCGGTTTGAATTTCCCAAAAGTGGGTGCCTCCATCATGGAAATTTCAAATTTCCTCTCGAAGTTCTAGGTCTGGTGGTTTTGGCCAGGCACTAATGAGTGAGTGAATCAGTCAGTGTCTTCAGTTTTATACATATAGACTAGTGAAAATGTACCAGTGTTGCAGGAGTAAAATTTCCCCCATAAGCTATCTCCCCACTGCACATCAACCCCCCTATGTGCATTAACACCCCGTCTGCATCAACACTCCCCCACTGTGTATCATCCCTGCATGCACAATACCCTCCCATGGGTACCATTCTCCCAATGTGCACGATGGCTTATATGTTAAAGGGTTTGTGAACTATTTTAAAACTTGCTTTCTTCTTTAGGTAAAGCAAAACTTATTGTTAACATCCAACAGTTACAGGAGAATCTGAAAGGAGGAGTACCGTTCAACTCCTATGTACCCTTAATTGTACTGTTTAAATTACAACCTCTTAACATAGTGTGCCTAATTTTTGAGTTAATCTGCACAGACCTACACTCCAGGAGCACAATCCTATGCACACCGCTGTAAAGCCCTACAGTGGGACTTCCTTTAGCATTATCACGCATAGGATTTTCTTTCGTTTTAAAATCCAGTGTTCTTAAACTAGTTGAAGGTTGGCAATTCCAGATGCTCTTCAAGAAAAGAATCTCCTATATCTGTCTACTCAGAAGTAAACCCTGTGGTGGGCTTCAGGGTTCTCACGGGTTCTATAGAACCCATTGCTAATGAGCGTCTGGAACCGGTTACTAATTTAGGTTATTGGGACATAGAACCTGATTTGAATTAATTTATTTGAATCCCACCACTGAGTAAGCCCTATAGTATTCAATGGGGGCCTACTCCCAGGAAAGTGTGTTTAGGATTGCAGCATCCAACAATCCAGCATGTAACAATTTAAGAGCACAACCCTAAACATGTATACTCAAAAGTAAGCCCCATTGTATTCAATCCGTCTTATTCCCACGCAAGTGTCTTTACCTGGGAATATAACTGCAGCCTAAATCTATTAAACGTTGGAGGGTGTTGTGAGCTGAGATTCCGATATCAAATTCCATTCATTTTTGGATTACAAGCAAGAGAAGTACCAGGCTGACACTGCTTTTTCCCCTGCTGTTTCCCCCTCTAACTTATGCTGGACAGTGCAAAGGAAAGTCAAAAGGCTGAAGGTCCGAATGGGAGGATTTGTGTGTGAGCTGAACTGACCTGCTCTGAGATGCAAAAGCTGAGTAGCTGAGCTTTGGGTGCTAAAACCCATCATGTGGCTGGTTTTATCGCTACAGATTTATTAGGTTTCCATGAAAAAAAAAATTTATTTCACCTCTTGCATTCCTGAAGTTGTTAGAGTTCCATATAAGGAAGGTGCGGCCAAAACCTTTCTTGTAGACAACAAGACACATTCATCATGTTTAACTCACTCGAACCAACCTCATAAAAATGCATTAATCACTCACTCCTTTGCCTACGTCACACGAATGAGTGGAGGAAGGAAGGAAAACCAGGAACCTTTTGGTTTTAGATTATGGTCAAGAAATAGGCAGGTCTTCTGTTCCTGGAGAAAGTACATGATTAGAGAGCTATTTTAGTCACAAGCTCTGCAAAACCCGTGAGTCAGACTTTCTTCACCTCTTCTTACTTGCTCCCAAAGAAAAGAATGTTACTACTGTATTTCCTTGAATATAATGCGCCATCGAATATAATGCGCACCCCCTACTTATAATCAATATACTGTATTTACTCAGTTCTAATTAACATCAAATCTAATGCACACCCTGATTTTGGAGACTGAATTTGGCTGAAAAGGATGAGTGTTTGAGTATATACAGTATATTTCCACTAACCTGTTGAGCGCTGGGTGAGATTTCTTAGAGCCCAATCCTATGCTACTCAGAAGTACAGTATATCTCATTATGGTTAATGGATCTTACTCTCAGAAATGTTTGGATAGGATTGGGCTCTTAAGGCTGCAATCCTAAAGACACTTTTCTGGGAGTAAGATTGATTGAACACAATGGGGCTTACTTTTTTTAACATGGTTAGGATTGTGATCACAAGTCCTCCTAATGTTAAAGGCTGCAATCCCAAAGACATTTCCCTGGGAGTAAGATCCATTGAACAATGGGGATTACTTTTGAGTAGACATGGTTAGGCTTGTGCTCAAAGTTACTGTATTTACTCAAATATAACACTCACCTTTTCCAGCCAAATTCAGTCACCAAAATCAGGGTGCACATTATATTCGATGTTAATTATAATTGAGTAGATACAGTATTTTGATTCTAAGTATAGGGTACACATTATATTTGATGGCGCATTAAATTCAAGTAAATACGGTATATTGTCATCCTTGCTTCTTTGAGTCTTAAAATTAGTTTACTATGAGTAAATCTGCATGAGGTTTCTTGGTTACAAAAAGTTAATTTTTGTGACATAAAAATACGTTTGCAAAATGTGGACACTCAGTGCATTCCACGTGCACGAAAAGGTGTTTTTCGAGATAATAATTCATCCCTACAAACAGTGAAAATGACATTTACAGCATGGATTTGTCAAAAAATTAGTCCTGAACAGAGTGAAGAACAGAGTGAAGAGTCATGATAGTGAGCTGACATTTGGCAGGCTTTCAAGAAGCTGGTATGAACCCAGTAATCTTGTGAAAAGGTTCTCTGTTGTATCCAGTTTAAAAAATGCATTATATTAAATAGCAGTTAACAGGACAGTCCAGCCACAGCTAACTGCATTTTAACTGCAGCCTGTTTCATCTTTTTGATTTCAATGCACTGTATAAATTAAACACATGCTTAACACTGCAATCCTTTGTGCACTTATGGCTGAACTGTCTTTTGGGGAACCACACTATGGTTCAGTCTCAGTATAGTCTTCCAGAGTGGCAGTGGCTGTCCAAGGTCTTCCCCAGCCTTATCTGAAGATGCTGTAGGCTGAACTTAGACCTTCTGCATGCACTTTCATGGAAGTAAACTTCATGGATCTGAGTGACAATGCATAAAATAACACCAAAATTCTCCTCCTGAAGTTCGTAGCACTTAAAGTGCTTCTCATTAGTAACTTAAAAAAATTAAAAGGTTTGTACCACCAGGCGCATCACTATAGGCCTATATCATGTATTTTGCAAAGCTACAGAGGCTTGTCAGGAACTGATAGGTTAGCAATTCAGTGCAATGGCTGAAATATGGCACCCTGGCTTTGGGACTCACTCCTCTTAGAACTTAGGAAAGCTCCCTCGATACAGAACTTCTGGTGGAGCCTAAAAACTTTTTATTTAAATAAAGCATTTCAGTGAGGCAGAGGTTGGACTATTTTTTATTGTTTTAGCTTCTATGCTTTAATTGCTTTTAATTGCATGTTTTTATTTAATGTTTTAATTATGTTTTACTTTGAGCTGGAGTCGGGCTATCGCCGATGGAGACATGCTGGAGTCGGGCTATCGCCCAAGAAAGGCAGGATATAAATTTTTAAAATAAATAAAAATAAAATAAATAAATAATGCTCATCATTGCCAAACAGTTTACCATCACTTAGAGCAAAATCCTAACCATGTCGACTCAAAAGTAAGCTCCACTGTGTTCAGTTGGTCTTACTCCCAGGCAGAGGCATACCTAGGCAAAATTTTGCCCATGGCAAGGACTGAAATTTCGCCCCATCCAAACAGTTAGAAGGGATCCCAGGAGGTCATCTTGTCCAACCCCCTGCTTGTAGCAGGAGAGATGGGGCCCTGTTGCCTGTGGCAGTTCACATCCTGCGCTATACCTTCGTTACGCCTCTGCTCCCAGGAAAGTGTCTTTAGGATTGTCTGGGAATATCAAGGGTTCTGTTGGAAAGTTGCTTATGGAGAGCAAAAAGGAACACAGACTGGCAAACCATAGACAAGTGTACCTGCAACATGTGATCTCTGGATCGAGATGCATTCTCAGTACATGTGAGAGAGTGTGGTGCCGTCCAAGTGTGCATGTAGTAGTTCCTTATTAAGCATGAAAGCATTGGGCCCGAGAATGTAATCTTTCTGTTCTCTGTCTGTGTTAAGAGAACTCTGCAATTAATGACTGTTCCCCTTGTGTAGCAATGCTACACACTTAAAAAAGTGCAATGAGTGTTTGATTTCAATGGGTTGCATAAATTAAGCACATGCTTAACACTGCAATCCTTTGTGCACTTATGGCTAACATACACAGCTGCCTTCTGGGGAATCAAGCTCAGTATTCTTTTCCAGAGTGGCAGCGGCTATTCAGGGTCTTTCCCAGCCTTATCTGGAGATGCTGTGGATTGATTCAGCAGTGGCAATGGATGGAGTACCTGATATTCACCAAGACTAAGCAGATGCTTGGTGTTACTATTGCAAAATGAAGAGGCTTAGGCAACACTTATTACTCCAATACCTTTACTGGTGATCAGTGGGAGGAGAAGTATTTGGACATGTGTGCAGAGCATTATCCTTGCTCCCCCTGCTGGGTTGATGGAGTTAAGGTTCCATTCAGGTGTTTTGGGTATGGAGGCTTCTTGGGGCAGAGTATTGTACCCTTAATATAAATTTTTGCTAGGTGGTGTTAACCAAGATTCTTGACACGCCTTACAGTATCCAAGGGAATTGTGAGGACAATTCACTCCCTTCAATGATGCATAAATTTTAGCATCCGGGAACTGGATGTGTATGCTTTGCAGCTGTGATCGGCTGCAAAGCACAATCTTTGCAGTCTGCACAATTTCATGCTGTTCCAGGAAAGCTTGTGAGTGGTAGTAGGTGATGGAATATTCAGTAGTTTTCCCCCTTCACATTGGTTTTTGTGTTTTGTGGATTTCTTGTGTGCCCATTCCAACACTGAAAAAGTGTTCTGGCAACGGTTGGGATGTGTTCATGGTTTGGAGGGAGTTTAGGATGATGCAGTTCTTAGAAAGCTGGACTAAGACCTGAAAGATCCAGATTCAAATCCCTCCTTAGCCATGAAGCTTTCTGGGTGACCTTCCTGAGAGATTCAGGGTGCAATCCTAACTAATTTAGCCCAGCATAACTCACCCATTCATTCCTCATTCCTGTGGTGGCGTGGGGAGGTCAGTGCACGTCTGTGCACTGGCCTTAAAAAAAAAGCAGGCCTCCGTCAGTCTTGAAAGACTATGGTATCGTGCTTGGCGCTGCATACGCTGCATGTGAAGCATGAAAGCTTGAGTTAGATTGTTATGGAGGATAGGCTGTTACCCAAGCAGCAAATCCCCCCTCTCCACGCCACTGAATTAGTCCAAAGAAAGGCAGAGCCGATATGATTGGATCCAGCTGGCATTGCAGAGCTGGGCTAAGGATAGGAGCTCACCCTGTCTTGTGGGGCCGACCAGGTTGTTGAACTCTGGCCTGCTGGTTAACAGGCACAGTGTCTTAACCACTTGTGCCACCCAGAGCCCTGCACTGGCCTAACCCCCTTAGGAATGGTGCATATGGCACTTTTGCAACACCTCCAGGCCAGCAAGGGACATGCTGGGATGTATGCTGGCCTAACTTGGAATTAGGATTGCAGTCTGACTCACCTACCTCACAAGGTTGTTGTGAGGACAGGAGGGGAGGAACTAAAAGCTTTGTAAGCCACCTTGGGCGTGTGCATTAGTATAGGAAATGTGGGGTATGAATCCCTAACTAATTAAATATTTCTTCCCTGTATCTTTGCCTGTTGGAATTGTGCCAATGATTATATTAGTGTTGCATTCCACTGGCATCTAAGGTACGTCCACTGGGGGAATTAGAATTGTGCCAGTGATGTGCAAGACTGCTCACCTATAGTTCACAGCACAGTATTAGCAATGTATAGGAAATAGAAAATTGACACAAGGAAGACAGCAGCAGGAGAGGAAAATGGAGGAAAGGCAAACTGGAGAAGTGTGTGTGAATACTGTATTTAAAGTGTGCGTTTGGATTAACAGTCCACTTCTATGCACATCTACTCAGCAGTATATCACATTACAGTCAATGGGGCTTACCTCCACAGGAGTGTAGATCAGACAGTAGCCTTAGCCTAGGAGCCAAGGTTTACTGCAAAGGTTTTCAGGAGCAATCTGAAGGAAACAAGGGTTTTATTATCAGGGCAGTGTTTTGCAACCAGTGGTATGGGTCACACCAAAGATACTTGGGGTGGTGTCTGGTGGTACTCAGTCCCCAGAACAGCAGTGAGACCAGGAACACAACCCAACAGTGAGAGTTTCCAAAATATAATTTTCTCTGCTTGGAATGCTCTCCTGTCCACCCTCTTACTGGTGTTTTTTGCATTTGCATCTGGACATTAACAATTACTCCTAGTGTTACTTCAAGACAATGGACCATGTGAAATGATAAGGTTGAGGAACAATATTGAGAAACACAGTCTTTGAGGTATTCTGGGAGACATCTCCATCAATCAGCTTATTTTAACAATAATCATTTATTTACAATTTGCAATTTTCTTAGAGTGTAAACATTCAATTATAGCGTCAGTGTATTGCTCTCTTGTTATATAACTCTTCTGCCTTTTCCTGTGCCCATTAAATTATAGGGTAGTATGAAAAGGCAATCCAAACTTACATTTGGAGCTATGTCTGATTTTCAGGGACCTCCTATGAATCTTTTGATCTTAGAGATCAGTGAAACAGAAAACTTCTTTGTTCTGTAACATGTCATATGTAATATATACATATGTGATACACATGTAATATGTGAAAAATGCAGTAGCCTATATTAGGGTGCAATCCTAACCCTGTCTATTCAGAAGTCAGTTCCATTAAAATAAGTGGGGTTTACTCTCAGGAAAGTGTGTTTAGGATTTTGCAGTGATGCTCCTAATACTGTAGTTCTTGTGCTCCACATAATGAATGAAGACCTATACTACAAATGGATGTGTTCTCTACATAAACTGCAGTCCAGAAGTGCTTTCCAGCATACCACTGAAACTATGAAGGTTCAGAATTACAACATTAGGGGAATTAACCCCGGAAGAGATATTTGAACACTGCACCCATTTTATTGTATTTTGTAAACTCACACTTGGCTGTCCTTGTTTGTCACCTCTGTTGAACTTGGGCCTTTTCTGTCTGCTTCTCTTTGTAATCTTAGTGGACACTATGCTATGCAGATACCCTGTCCTTTGGACCATACATTTTCAAAAATGAGCAGCTTTGTAGATTGCAAAACACTTATCTGACTCTGGGTTTACAAAAATTGTTTCCATGTAGTCCAGTTTCTTTCTTGGGAAACACATTTTGCCTCTGTCCTTAGTTCTTCAGGCACTCTGTCAAATCTAAATCCTTAAATCTGTTTGCCACTTCCACTGTGAATTCTGGTGGGATGCGATGTAGGTCATAACTGAATGGCCTAATGGTTTTCCCAACTTTTTTCTGTTTGTGTCTGAAGTTTGCAATAAGAAGCTCATGATCTGAGCCACAGTCATCTCCAGATCTTGTTTTTAATGACTGTATAGAGTTTCTCAGAACATAATCAATGTGATTTTGCTGTAGACCATTTGATGATGTCCAAGTGCAGAGCTGTTGCTTGTGTTGTTGGAAAAGTATGTTTGCTATAACCAGCATGTTCTCTTGGCTTTTGCCCCCCTTCATTTTGCACTCAAAGGCTGAACTTGCCTGTTATTCCTGCTTCCTCTTGGCTTCCTACTTTAGCGGCCCAATCCCCATTGCTAGAAGAAAAATTACATCTTTTTTGTGTTGATTCTAAAAGGTATTGAAGTTCTTCATAGGGTTTTCTTGATAAGATACAGTGGTGCCTCACATAAAGAGCTTAATTCGTTCCAGAGTCATGCTCTTTAAGTGAAACAATCTTTAAGTGAAGCAAAGTTTCCCATAGGAAATAATGGAAACTCAGACAATTGGTTCCAGAACCCCCAAAATATTCATATAAAAATATTAACTGGATGTAAAAATGATGACAAAACACTGGAATTGAATTCAAAACATGCATTCAATGTTCATGATCCTATGAAGTCTACTTAGGCTGAAATCCTAAAGACACTTTCCTGGGAGTAAGCCCCATTTAACACAATGGGGATAGCTTCTCAGTAGACATGGTTAGGAGGCTGCAGTCAAAGTCAGTTTCCTGGAAGGCTTCCCTGGGCTGCTGCTGGAGGTTCAAGTTGGCCAGTGGGGGTACTTGGGGGCAGTTAGATGCAGCAGTGCTGTCTGGCAGCCCTTGTAAAGAGCCTCTGCGCGGAGCATCAGGGCTGCAAAGCACGCGTGCCTATAGCGTGCTTGCTTGTTAAGTGAAGCGGAACTTGTTATGTGAAGCAAGATTTCTTGGAAATTTATACTTGTTATGTGAAACGCTTGTTGTGTGAGACGCTTGTTATGAGAGGTACCACTGTAATGGAGTGGGTTGCCATTTCCTGCCATTTCCAGTGGATCACATTTAGCTGGAACTTTCCACTGTGGCCTGTCTGTTTTGGGTGCCCCTACATGGCATCGTTCATAGCCTCATTCAGTTATGCAGGACCCTTTGCCATGACAAAGCAGTGGTCTGTGAAGGAAAAATGCTTCTAGATACCACAGAACATGAAAGCCTTCATCACTGAATCCGTTCAGCAGCTGGAATTCTTTGGCCTACTGTCTTAAGAGGACTTTCGAAGGGCTACATTTAATTCAATTTAGAGCACAATCATAACCATGTTTTGACCCCCCTCAAAGACCCCAACAGCTGCCCAAATCAGAAAGTGTGAGGGAATCTCGACACAAGAAGAGAAAATGGAGGAAGGCTGTGGCACTGGAGATTCTCTCCTGAGGGGCATTGAAGCTGTTTGCAAGAAGTTGTGAGAAGTTGTAGTTCTTCTTTATTCTGCATTGGTGAGACCTCACCTTGAGTACTGTGTTCAGTTCTGGGCACCTCACTTTAAGAAAGATGCAGCCAAACTGGAGCAAGTCCAGAGGAGAGTTACAAGAATGATCAGTGGGATGGAAGGGAAGCCCTACGAGGAAAGGTTGGGGGAACTTGGGATGTTCAGCCTGGAGAAGAGGAGGCTGAAAGGAGACATGAAGGGCTGAAGGGCTGTCATAGGGAGGAAGGGGCTCATTTGTTCATAGCTGCTACTGAAAGCAGGACTAGAACCAATGGGTACAAACTGCAAGAAAGGAGATTCCAGTTGGATATCCGGAAAAAACTTCTGACGGTTCGGCAGTGGAACAGATTGCCATGGGAGGTGGTGGACTCTCCCTCACTGGGGATCTTCAAGCAGGGGCTCGACAAGCACCTGTTGGGGATGCTCTAGGAGGATTTCCTGCTACAGGCAGGGGGTTGGACTAGATGACCTATTGTGTCCCTTCTGATTCTATGATTCAATGTCTACTCAAACGTAAGCTCCATTATGTTCATTGGGTCTTACTCCCGGAAAAGTGCCTTTAGGATTGCAGCCTAAACCTCCTATAACAAAGCTTCAATATGTGTAAATGAAATAAAAGTATATTGTTATTGATTGCCCTTGCCTTTCTTAGGCTGAACCCTTAGGCTGCAATCCTAACCCTCAATCAGGTTGCAATAAGTTCTGTGCTGGCCTAGGGGTGTTGCAAAAGTTCCATAAGGCACTTCTGCACCACTCCTGGGGCGTTAGGCCAGTGTACAGAAATGTGCCGGCCTCCTCAAATCACCATGGGAATGGGGTGCAGATGAGTTATGCCAGCACCTAAGGGTGCAACCCTATCCTAGGCTAGCACAACTCATTGGTTTTCCTCTTCCCATGTTGATGTAAAGAGGCAAGTGTAGATCTGTGAACTGGCTTAACTCTCCTGCAGGAATGACACAGAAGTGACACCCCCAGGCCAGCATGGGACTTGTGCTGGGACTTAGACCGGCTTAACTGGGAGGTTAGGGCTGCAGTCTAAGTGACCTTGAGTAAAGAGTAATCCACCTTAATCTACCCACAAGATAGCAATGGAACTAATATATGGCTTTGATTTATTTGGTGATTTTGGATGAATCATTAAGCAGGACTGTTTATTCATGATAAAAGGAAATATAAATGCAAATGAAGTCAGGCATTTAAAAAATTTAAATGAACCAGCTGCTATTTAAGACATGAATTGGAAGATTTCAACTGACTCCTCATGGTCTGAATGGATTGTTAGAACATTTTCAGAGAAAATCTATGTATATAAAAGAGAAAAGTCACTCACTGACTCACTCACTGACTCACTGACTGACTCATCACCGCCCTGCCAAAACCGCCAGCCCTAGAAGTGTGAAATTTGGGATGGGTGTTCCTTCCGTGACAGAGGGGTGCACTAAGAACCGGTTTTTGGAAATTCCAACGGGAAGGGGGTGAAAAGGGGCGCAACACGTTTTCCTCCCTATACTTTGCATTGAAAATTGCTGACTGATCAACATTCCGCCCCAACTGCTGGGCCTGAAGCATGGAATTCTGGGAGTTCCTTCTGTCACCTGAACACCCACCAAGAACCATCTGGAGAAATTTAACCCTTCAGGGGCTGAAAAGGGGGCAACGTGTTTCTGTCCTATACTTAACATGGAAGACTGACCAACATCCAGCCAATTGGGTGCTCAGTGCCTGGTGCACTGGGGGAGGTTGTTCGGAGGAAGAGGTTGCACTGGCGAGGATGCTGCGCATGGGGGAAAGTTGCGCATGGAGGAATGTTGCACATGGAGGAAAGTTGCACATGGAGGAAAGAAGTTGCGCATGGGAGGATGATGTGCATGGGGGAAAGTTGTGCATGGGGAAGTTGTGCATGGATGAAGTTTAGCATGGGGTTGATG
Source organism: Cryptoblepharus egeriae (assembly GCA_030015325.1). Taxonomy (NCBI): domain Eukaryota; kingdom Metazoa; phylum Chordata; class Lepidosauria; order Squamata; family Scincidae; genus Cryptoblepharus; species Cryptoblepharus egeriae. The sequence continues at coordinate 174,819,428 of JAREYC010000003.1, read as the reverse complement.
CACATGGGGAAAGTTGCGCATGGGAGGATGATGCGCATGGGGAAAAGTTGCGCATGGGGAAATGTTGCGCATGGGGAAAAGTTGTGCATGGGGGTGATGCACATGGGAGGATGATGCACATGGGGAAAAGTTGCGCATGGGGGAAAGTTGCGCATGGGGGAAGTCGCGCCTGGGGAAAGTTGCACCTGGGGGAAAGTTGCGCCTGGGGGATAGTTGCGCCTGGGGGAAAGTTGTGCATCGGCGGATGATGCACATGGGGGAAGTTGCGCATGGGGGATGATGCACATGGGGGAAGTGGCACATGGGGTGTTTCTGCGCTGTGGGGGGATGGCATAGGGGAAAATGTTACACCCGCAACGCGGGTACGCTTTTCTCTACTTTATATATAAAATTCTCCATTGAGAGGATGCAGAAAGTGGTTAAAAAATTTTCTCACTTAAAATAGATGCAATATTTCAATTGGCCCCCAACCCCAATAAATTCATACAGTTGGTCCCCAAACCCAATAACTCCAAAGGAGAAAGTATACATTGTTTTCCTTTACATTCAACTTGGTTCTTCCTATACTACAAGTATAGTTTAGTAATATTAATAATATTTATTCATTTAAAAACAGGTTTTTTTAATTAAAAAAACACTTTCTGCCTCAACTCTATGGAGAACTTCAGTTTATATAAATGCCTTAACCTGTGTGTGAGAGTGTTCATATCAATGGCCAAAATTTCATGACAGTGAAGCAGGCTGAGTAGAGGGAACTGTCAACATTTCAACTGTCAACACTTCAGCAAACATCGAAAATATGGGAAGATGAGTTGCTGGAAAGAAGAATTTTTTTCTGATGAATGTTGTTATATTGCCTTTGCAAGTGACAGCTGTGGGCTGATACTAGTTACATATACCGGTAAGTTGAAACTTGCATATTCCTGTCTTAAATAGCAGCTGGTTCAGTTAAAAATAAACTTTGCTTGACTTCTCTTGCATTTATATTTCCTTTTGTTATGGAAGAACAAATTTCTACCCCAGAGAGCCATCCAGAATTCTCACATATGGGTCCCAAATCACCATTTGGATGCCTCTGGCTTAGGGTGGAGGAGATGTTTCCATCCTTGCTGTTTGCAAAGGACAGACAGGGCGTTCCTGCTGAATATGGGCCTGAGCCTTTTCAAACATTCCCCCTCTCTGCTTTGGTTTTGGACTCACCCCTATTGACATTAGACTGACTCTCAACGTGTTTGCAAATGGAGGCAAACAGGTTATTTAAGCCAGCCTTATCTCACACTCTGATTCTCAAAACCTTACTTATTGTGTCTTAACCAGCCTTGCTTCCCCCCCTTGGCTGTTAGCCTGATGAAACAAATAGCAGGATTAGGGCAACAGGGAGAGTGCTTTCCATCCATTTTAATTTAAGCCTCACAGGCGCTTCTTATCATGGATTTTAAAGAAATTCTAAGACTGGCAATGTACATTTCTCTTTCCCTATCTCCTGGTGCAGCCAGCCCCTTCTGTCAGAGTGTCAGAGGTCATAATTTCCACTCATTCCAATATAAGGGCTTAGGCTAGGACCCATACAGATCTAAGCATGGCTTCTTATGATGATAGTTGATTTAAGAAGGGAAAGGTGCATGGTACAAACTGATTTATTACTGCATCACAGGGTGACCACATCTCCGGTTTTCCTTGGAGGGCCCCGGAATTGAGGTGCGCACAGCCACACAGGGTCTCGGATGCTTCTTCTGTCCACCATGCCCACTGCCTCCAGACTGGCAGAGCCTCCGCACAGCCAGCCATTTCTGCGCCTCAAGGGTCTCTTCTCTGCACAGTGGAGAAGCACCGGCACCAGCAGCAGCAGGCAAGATCTTCCCCCTCAGTTCCCCCGCAGCCGCTGTGGCCTCGCCAGCACCGTCCGCTTCTCTCTCAGCTCCCCCGTGGCTGTTGCAGCCTTCCCTGGGACAACCGCTTCCCCCTCAGTTCCTACGTGGCTGCTGCAGCCTCCCTCTACATAAACAACCCACCCATCTATCTAAACAACCCATCCATCTACCTAACCCAGCCATCTACCTACCTAACCAACCCACACATCTACCTAACCCAGCCATCTACCTACCTATCCTCTCCCTCACCCACCCAGGTCTCTACCTATCCCCTCACCCACCCAGTTATTTACCTTTTCCCCCAGATCCCCACCTATCTGCTCATCCCCACTTATCTTTCCCATCTACCTTTCCCCTCTCTTGCATGGTTTCAGTTGCTGCAAACTGTCTTGCATGTCTGGATTGGAATCATGTATGTTAAAGTCACTTGCATGGGTTCTGGTGCAGCATGCTGTTTGGGTAGAGTCTTGCACGTGAGAGTCAAAATCATGTCTATTAAAGTCACTTTCTTGGGTTCTTGCAATGAGAAATACTATAAAAGAAGTACTATAAAAAGAAGTACTGTAGTATTGAAATTAACTACAGGAAAGCAATATGAGTGTTTTTAGCTTATTTTAACATCTCCTACATTTGTCCTACATCTTTTCGGAGTGTCCTACAACTTTTTTAAGCAGTTAGGAATACGGCTTGGGGGGTAGGAATTTTGGAGAGCTTGGCAGGGAAGTTTGGTTTCAGCATTTGGTCACCCTGCTCTATCATACAGCAAGCTTGAATTTTCTTGACTTATGTTTAGCAAAGGATAACTATCCTTCAAGCACACTCTATTTTCTTGTGGCAGTTGCTAGTGTTTTTTCTGTATCTTTTTAGAACTTGGCCGTAGATCAGATAAAAAAGTGTATATAAAACTGCAGCTTTATTTTTGTTGTTTCTATAATTAATTATTTGTGATTCAGAAACCCTTGCTGTGTACTACTGCAGGCCATTCAGAAATCAGATTCCAATGTACGTTTTGCCTATAGCTCATACAAAATTTGACATATGGTACAGTTGATGGATCTGACTCACAACGGATGGTGTCTCAACTGCGCCATGAAACTTTTGTGCACTGATGGGTGGTTCCACTGGGATGCAGTTAGGATTAAAATGTGTCTCTCATTAATCAAACTCTTCTGTGTATCTCTGCATATCTGATACCAACTTTCATAGGCGAGTAAGAGTGGAATGTATTTTGTCTCGTGTCAGCCACAAACTTGCAACTGTAAATGACTCCTAGAGAAACCAAGCCAAAAGTTTCTGGAAAAAGCAGTTCTGCATCAAAAACCACCTTGAAAGTTAATGTGCTGTATGGAAGCCCTTTCTATGGAGGAAATTTAAACAGCACTGATTTAACCATATTACCTCCATAGGGGACACATGTAGTGTAGGAAATTAAATTAAATGTCCAGAAGATGGTGCTGTGTATTTGACACAGGATTTTGGAAAAAAAGGCTGCAAAGATGAAATCAATTACGACATGCAGTATGATTTTAAGCATTTCTGAATTACATGGAAAGTTATTGTGACAGATGCTGAATGTCATCTATATACTCCTCAATGACAACATTTACCCACATAAAACACACTGGTTTGTTAGTACGTTCACTAATTGCTGTATAATGCAGCCAGTGTTTAAAGCAAAAACGAATCTTTTTAGCTTGTGTAAACCAATAACCCAACTTAATTTTTCTACCATTCAAGTTTATCCATTTCCCCCTCCTTCTTAGTGTTCTATAAAGAGACAGCAATATGTTACACCCACTTACTAAAAGAATTTCAAAAACTGAGACATGAAGTTAAGTATTGCTTTAATGGTAATGACTTTTAACTTATTTATTGCGGGGAAGAAAGCTGTTTTCAATCTCTTCCAAGTCCATTTCATTCTGCATTTATTTTATTATCTGTTTATCGATGATGCTTTTGCTGGATCCTTTTGAATTTTAATTCCTTCATTTTGTATTCACTTTAAAATGCAATTCCAAGGGCCATGTGAAACATTTTAAAAGTTGCTACCTGGGTCCCACAGGTAGTTTATCATCCTGTTTGTGCAGACCACAAATGGTGGTGGAGCATTTGGACAGAATAAATAACACTTGCTGTTTATGGGTTGGATCCAGGGGTGATATTAGGGGCCACGTCACCTGATGTGGGAGGACAGCGCATCACTCCCATAGAGTGGTTGGAGCAACAACTTATATAGTGGGTGTGGTTATGTGCCATTGCCCCGCCTCCAGTGAAGGTCTTCAAAGAAATTAAGAACCGGTTCTCTGTCCATCTGGCAGCCACTTTTAAATGGCTATTTTTAAACTTTATATGTACTATCTCTTGTTAAGAACCGGTTCTATAGAGTAGGTGCGAACCTGCTGGTGCCCACCACTGCCTGCCTCCACTAGTTTTTAGTCACACATTTTAATAGAATAAGATATTTCAAAGAGGTTTATTTCACTACATTCTGCTGTAAATTACACGTCTAATGGTATATAATATGACGGGATTATTTTTACAAACCATGGTTTTAGACATTTTGGTCACTAGGGTAATCACCCTCCTCAGGGGTGACACCTTTCTAAGAAACTAGTGACATACTTGAACAGGACCATTTTGGAAGCCTTGCACTCCCCTTGATTGAGCTTCCACACCAGCCAAGGCATACTAACTTACTCGCTAGTTAACATGGCTGTTCAGTTCACTTTCATTTTCAATGCATTTCAATGCAAAATCAGCAACCTCCTTCTGGGGTGATTTGTGGGGCTATGTTCATTGGATCAGAACAATTCTGGTGTCCTTGGATACCTCTCAACCTGCCCTTTCCAAATAATTATGACACATTTGCCTACTCACAAGTAAAGCTGCAATATGGGTCACTTTCATTTCCATAGAATTTAATGCATATTTTAGTTTTTTGGCCATAACACTGGATAGGAAGGATACTATAAATACAATGATACTATAAATACCAGTTTTGGACTATAGTTTTGGACTGCCCTGTATAGTGCGATCCACAAAGAGATAGCAAGAGATACCTTGTTGCTCTTTGAAATACACTTTTCTGTATGAAATATGGAAAGTACTTTAAAAATAATTATTATGTTTTGTGGGCTGGAATTTCTTTGTTTACTGGCTTATAACTAATAGCTAGTTTTCTAGCTAATAACTCAGGATGTCCAAGTTACATTTCCGGAATGAGACCTAATGATTAGGAGATAATTGGATATCACTCTTGCTATTAGAGAGCTTGGAGAGGGTATGTGTGTGTGTGTGTGTGTGTGTGTGTGTGTGTGTGTGTGTGTGTGTGAGAGAGAGAGAGAGAGAGAGAGAGAGAGAGAACACAAAATTTGTACAGTAGTTTATAATTTGGAGAAAGTATCTTTCTGCTGGGCTATTGACATTGAATAGATTACAAGTGACCTGCTTGTGGATCTTAAAAGCCTGGTCCAAGCCTTAATTAATCTCATTTCAGTCTTAAAATATTCACTTTAAATATAATTTCTCATTTCTCTTTAAAATATAATTTTTTGTTTGGCATGGTTAGCTGCTGTAGATAATACAGAGGTAAACCCTGCAAAATAGAGTCAAGCTAGAATTCATCCTGGCATATGGGCACATGCAAAGTGTGTTGTATATATTTGAATTTGAATTTACTTTATATATTTAAATATATATAATATATATTATATAATATATATATAAATATATTCAAATATTTATATATTTGAATTTACTGGAGTGGCTGATTTTCTTATCCTCTAGTCCAGCAACTCCCAGCACAATCCAAAGTAACTATGGGAGCTCTTGCGTCAACCTAAGAGACATTTTTGTTGACATAGTTACGGCGTCACCTATGGAAAACCTATGGGAAATGCATAGAGCAATCCAGAGTAAATTTTTCTTCAGTCGATGCAAGAGCTCCTGTAATTACTCTGGATTGTGCTGTCCTTGTTCTACATAAATGTCATTCTCAGCACACACACCCCTGCACACCTTTCTGAGGGCAGCAGTTTGGCATTGTAGGGGGGGAATGAACTCAGCTCTTTAGAATATGGCTCCAATGTGCATATAGATTTGGTGCATGAAGTTATGCACCAGCATGAAGTACAGCATGAAGTTACTCATAACTTATATTTGTAATACATAAAATTTTATTGCTATACTAGTGAAATGTACCCACACTGTGGAAGTAAAATTTCAAGATTATTTGTGTGCCTGGGCACCCTTAACCCTCCTGTTCACCATCCCCTCCTACGCACCAACCTCTCACAACTGTGGGCACTCCTACTGGACAGGTGCAGGAATTGGGGCTGGGTGTTGATCAGTCTTCAGTGTTAAGTATAGGCTGAAAATGTGTTGCATCCCCTTTCAGCTCCTTAGGAGTTGAATTTCTAAAAAAATCCATTCTTGGTGAGTGATCAGGTCAAAGAAGGAACTCCCTCCCCAAAGTTCATGCTTCTAGGTCCAGGGATAGGGGCAGGGTGTTGATCAGTCAGCTGTTCTTCAATGTATAGGGACAAAAATTTGTTGTGCCCCTTTTCACCCCCTTCCCAAAATTGGTCCTTATTGGGTGCTTCCATCATGGAAGGAAGACCCCTCCCCAAATTTCACATTTAATGTTCCAGGGGTTTTGACTGGGTGTCAGTACTTCCAACATAGCATGATCTGCCTTTGGTAAGAAGTAATGCTGGTTAGAGAACATGTGTGTCTTTAGTTCATTGGTTTGGATTTCAGCCTGTAAATGATTCATGGTTTTTTGCAAGATTTGTGCATTCTGGTGAAGTACTTTTGAGATACTTGGATGACCATTTAAATTTGCCCAGTGTAAGCTTACCCCAAGATACGTCAAGATTAAGATATTCATTTTTATTGTCAGAATCATAAAGAATCCCAATGATGAAGTGTTCAGTGCTTTCTCACAACCCAAGAAAACTAAACAGATGCAGCTTTTTAAAAACTAGATTCCAAAAATATGCAAAATCTGTCAGGAACAATAAATTGCATTCTCTCATCCTTTTATTTTCCAAAGTATTCAATGTATTAAAGAATTCTTTTTTGAAAGCCCTTCGAGTCCCTAATTAACTGATCTGCACACCAATGCTGAGTCTGAAAGATTAATAACTCAGTAAGTTATTAGAGTTCTCATGGAAGGGATGAGGCTCAGGCAGGAATCAAGTCCCCACAACAAATAATGCAGAGAGGCCGTTAAAATAATGAAAACCAACAACAGACATTACAACAGCGCCAACAGATGATCCAGCTCCAAGTTGTCGGTCGTAAAAAGAAATGTTGTGATGATAAATCCAAGAGCACCATCCATGGCCAGCTTTTCACCAAGAGGAATAAAACATTCTCTAGCTGCAGCGTCCATCTGAGATCCAGATCCAGACTTTGTAGGTCCTGTTGTGGAAGAAGGGGCAGATAAGATGTAGTCCACAGGTTGTAGGGGTAGAAGACATGAAGTGGCCTGTAAGCAAGTGGTTTCATGTGGATTTACCTTATTTACTTGACTCAAACATGACCTTTTTCAGTAGAATTTAGTCTCCAAAATTGAAGTGCATATTAGATTTGATGGCGCATTAGATTTGAGAAAATATGGTATTTTTATTATAAGTCAGTATTTAGGTCTATATCCTAAAGTGAAATTAAGCCCCTTGCTCCAGAGCAGTTAAGATGACTTTCCATAAGATAACACTAGAGGATGACGTAACTGCGTGGACCTGTAACTGCTATCGATTTTGCCCATAGTTTAACAGTTTACTATATTGTTATATAAAGTATAACATAGAGCACAATCCTAACCATGTCTACTCAGAAGTAAGCCTCAGTGTGTTCAGTGAGTCTTACTCCCAGGAAAGCGTCTTTAGGATTGCAGCCATAAACGCATTGTTTTGAAATAGTTTTCCTTGCACAGGCCTTCCTCAGTCTTGAGAGACTATGGTATCGTGCTCAGCACTGCATACACTGCATGCGAAGCACGAAAGCCTGGGTTAGATTGTTATGGAGGATAGGCTGTTACCCAAGCAGCAAATCCCCCCTGTCCACGCCACTGAATTAGTCCAGTGGAAAGGCAGAGCCAATACGATTGGATCCAGCTGGCGTTGCAGAGCTGGGCTAAGGACAGGAGCTCACCCTGTCTTGTGGGGCCGACCCGGGTCTCGAACCCTGGCCTGCTGGTTAACAGGCACAGTGTCTTAACCACTTGCGCCACCCACATAAAATCATAACATAATCCCATTGTCATATTATTGTTGTCATATAACTCATTGTTATATGAAGTAAAACTAAATTTTGCACCTGCTTTGCAGCTGCACATTACAATCACCTGTAAACATTTTTAATCTCTAAAATAGGGGTGGACATTATTGATGACGCATAAGATATGTGTACATTTGGGTATTTTTCATCAAGGGATCAGGCAGTGTTTCCAAAATGTCTCCACACCTCTTTTCATTTGTGTCCACCATCCCCATCCCAAGCTACCCAGTCCTGCCAATGCAGCAGTGCCCAAATGGCTACCACTAGATTCAGTGCACAGGTGAGAGAAGCCCAGTGTTAGGCTTTGCAGCCAGATGTGGGGCATAGGATCCAGCAGAGGAAACCTCTGGTCGTCCCATTCCTTCCAAGTCTGGTTCCTTTCCTGTTTCTCTCTTCCCACCCTAGAATATTTTTTCTGGGCTTGCTCTGCTAGACATATGGTCACCCTGTTTCTGCAGAGCAGGGCCATAAAAAATATTCTAGGGTGCTTACAAAAAGGCTACATGCTGCCTGCTCACAAGAAAATGGAGGACAAGGGAGGTTTTTTCCAGAACACAAGACTAAAGTCCAGGACATGTCTTGTAAAAGGGGACATATGGTTACCCTATGTAGAAATCACCCAAAGAAGGATAATGCATAGAGAGAAGCATTATCACTATGCTGAAAATCAGGTTGCTGTTAAAGGAATAGGAACAGGGCCAGAAAAAAATTTGGCAGTTCTATAAGCCAGACAATCACATCTGATCTGATGGATCCCAGGAAGATGGTAGTGGAAGTGGCTCTCTGCAGATGAATTAAATGGCATCAAAGCCAGTTATGGATTTTCAAAGAGGAAGTATTTATAGTTTCTCTGTTCTAGCATGCCTTTTTGTAAGCAGAATTTTTCTACACTGCACAAGTCAAATATAATTACTGTGTATAGAGCTTCATTCATTATCATCACCATAAGTCTAAAGCAAACTGCAGGTAGATCTTAATGACATGCCTTCAGAAACAACTTCTTTCCCTTTTTGGATTTTTTTTTTAACATCCGGTATCTGGAATAGTTCTGCCTAACTGGAAAGCACACAACATTGTTAATACAATACTGTACTGTTATTGTTTTTACCAAGTAATAACAGTTGTAATTACATATTGCTGTTCATAGGTGGCAGTAATGGGTTCCATAGTGAGATTACTTAGGACAAACTCTTTGAAAATGATTTGATTTTCAAAGGTGATTTAAAAGAAGGAAATGGGATCAAGAACATGCTTAAAGTGACCAACATCCACAATAGGCTGCAGGAATTGTCCCTTTAATGACAGGACATGATATTTCTGCCTTTTGTAAACCTACTGTTTTGCGGCATGTTTTTAATTTATGTATGTTAATATCAAATAAATCAAAATATTTACTGCAAAAATATGTATATTTAATTCAGAAGTTATTTGTCTAATATCTATTACAGTGACTATCCAAATTGCAGAGACTGTAAAAGTAAGTAATTAGAATTTTTGGCTTCGCTCTTGCAACATTGTTAGAGCTATTTTATGTAGTTTTATTTTTTGTAAATAAAATTAAAATACTGTATTTACTCGAATCTAATGCTGACTTTTCCCAGCCAAATTCAGTCTCCAAAATCAGGGCATGCATTGGATTAGATGGTTAGTTAGATTTGAATAAATATGGTAGTTTGAGTGTAAGTATAGGGTGCACATTAGATTTGATGGCACATTAGATTTGAGTAAATACGGGTATGCTGTATTTCAAAATGCAGGAACTATATAGTGAAAATAATGGTGGAACATTGTCACCAGAATCTAAAAATGCCTCAAATGATGGATTCACATTACTTGTCGTTACAAGTGTGATGAGTGGTCAGCCTTCCTGGCTAACCAGTGACAACAGACAGAAAGCTGAACGAGGTGCCACTTGGCCTGGTCAACCATCTCATGTTCTTAAAACATGGGAGCCAGAGGTGTAACTATTTCACATGACATCCAGAGGAGGAGGAGGTGGAGGAGGTGCTGGCTGTTTTGTGTATCCCATTCCTTCACCTGTGGAGGCTCCCCAAAGGGAATATGGGTGCAAAGCTGCTAGCACCTCTTCTGCAGGGGAGAATCTGGAATGTAATACCTTGTGCACTGAGCTCCCTGGTGTAGAACCCAGGTTAGCTATAGGACTGCCATATGTCCAGAACACATGGATAGTCCTGATTTTTGGGGATTGTCCCAATTTTGTAGAAACCCTATGAAAACATGATTTAGAGATGGAGTTAGAGATGAAAATAGGCTGTGGGTGGCGCAAGCAGTTAAGACGCTGTGCCTGTTAACCAGCAGACCAGGGTTCGAGACCCAGGTCGGCTCCACAAGACAGGGTGAGCTCCTGTCCTTAGCCCAGATCTGCGACGCCAGCTGGATCCAATCATATTGGCTCTGCCTTTCCATTGGACTAATTCAGTGGCGTGGAGGGGGGGGATCTGCTGCTTGGGTAACAGCCTATCCTCCATAACAATCTAACCCAGGCTTTCGTGCTTCGCATGCAGCGTATGCAGCACCGAGCACAATACCATAGTACTGACGGAGGCCTGCTTTAGAGATGAAAGTGGGAGAGAGCTACATGTGAGAGTCCACTCATGTATGTTCTCCAGGGACACCTTCAGACTCAAGAAGAAAAGACATGTATGAAACCGACGTCGCAGATGAAGCAGAACTGCCCTTGAACGCTTCAGACGCAACACCTTCCAGTACGAACAATGTCACGTGTACTTCTGCAGGAGAAGTCCATCTGATGTGTTGTCCATGGGGACGCCCGTGTGAATGCATTCAGTGTGCACCCTCATTTCAAACTTGCAATTTGTGCTCACTCCTGGCAGGCCAGGATGGTGTGAACCCATCCAACTTTCTAGTGCCAATGCAGCTACAATGAGAGAAGGCAACAAATGTTCCATTCCCTGGATGAGGCTGATGGAACTGCATCCCTATCACACATAGGGTGACCAAGCACAAAAGAGAGCAAGTTCCCCAAAATGTAGGACACCTGGGAAAAATGTAGGACACTACAAAATAAAAACTAAAAAAAACCACTCAGGTATATTGCTTTCATGTGGTTAATTTAAACACTATGGCTGCAATCCTAAAGACATTTTCCTGGGAGTAAGACTCATTGAACACAATGGGGGTTACTTTTGAGTAGACATGATTAGGATTCTGCTCTATAAAAAGGCAATTATTTATCATTAAATTTAAAGCCATTACATATCATTTAGAAATTGCATGAAGGCGTGAAATTCTTCCCCAGGGCATGTCTAAAAAAAGAGGACATGTCTTGAAAAAAGTGGACATATGGTCATCCTGGTGTGCTCACAAAAAAAGGAGATTTTCCAGGACACAAGGGTAGAAAAGAGGACATAGCCTGGAAAAAGAGGACACCTGGTCACCCTGGTGTGCTCACAAGATGATTTTTTCCAGGACACAAGGCTAAAAAAGAGGACGTGTCCTGGAAAAGGAGCACATATAGTCACTTTGGCATGCTCAGAAGAAATAGGAGGAGAAAGAAGTTTTTCTTCCAGGACACAAGGACATGTTCTGGAAAAAGAGAGCATGTGGTCCCTTGTCCCCTGCAGTGATGCCCCCTGCAGAAGTGAGTGCCTCTCCCCCCTCCGGCTACGCCACTGGGCTGGCTGAGTTTTTGCAGCCCAGCCTGGGAAGGGGAGGGGAAGCTGCCCTCCTCCAGGACGCCCCACTGCAGGCGTCTTCTTGGAAGGGGAGCCTGGCTGGGGGCGATAAGGGGCTGCCCTATCGAGACTTCGCAGGCAGCAGCAACAGCAGCAGGGCGAGGAGGAGCTGCGGGCACAACACAGACACTGGAGGAGGAGGAGGAGGAGGAGAAGGAGCCTGGACGGACCAGGGACGGAGCCGGACAGCATCCCTGCCAGGTGCGACTCCAGGGTCCTTGCGGGTGAGTGAGTGGGAGTAAGCTTACCTGGGAGTAAGCTCCATTGACTATACCGGGACTTGATTCTGAGTAGACATGTATAGGATAGCTCTCCAAGACTGCAATCCTCCCCATACTTACCTGGGAGTAAGCTCCATTGACTATACTGGGCTTGATTCTGAGTAGACATGTATAGGATAGCTCTCCAAGACTGCAATCCTCCCCATACTTACCTGGGAGTAAGCTCCATTGACTATAATGGCACTTGATTCTGAGTAGACATGTAGAGGATTGTGATCCAAGTTTACAATCCTATCCACTCTTACCTGGAAGTAAGCTCCATTGACTATAATGGGGCTTACTTTTGAGTAGACATGGTTAGGATTGTACTCTAAGTGCGATTCACTCTAATGGAATTTACTGTTATTTTTGAGTTGACGTGTATAGGATTGATCCCCAAAACTGCAGTGCTCTCCACACTTACCTGGGACTGTGAGTAGGCGCCACTGACTATAATGGAACTTACTTCTGGGTAGATATGTATAGGATTGCTCTTCAGGATTGCAGTCCTAATCAGGGGAGTAAGCTCCCTTGACTTTAATTTTGAGTAGATGTGTAGGATTACACCCCAAGATTGCAATCCTATCCACACTTAGGATGCAATCCTAACACTCTCTACTCAGAAGTCCCATTATATTCAATAGGGCTCACACCCAAGAAAGTGTGTTTAGGATTGCAGCCTTATTTGGGAGTAAGCTCCATTGACTGCAATGGGACTTGATTTTGAGTAGACCTGTATGAGATTGTGCCCCAAGATTGCAGTCCACATTGACCTGTGAGTAAATTCCATCAAGACTGGGTGCAGATTTAGAGCCCAATCCTAAGCATGTCTACTTAGAAGTGAGTTCCATTAGTCAATGGGGCTTACTTCCAGGGAACTGTGGATAGGATCTATCTGAAAGTTAGCTCCATTGACGCTAATGGGACTCACTTCTGGGTAGGCTTGGGCTCTAAGTCTTCCCCTCACCTGTGGGCACAGTTGGCAGCATAGAACCTTCTTGTAATTAATAAATTATATGTGACCATTTTAAATTTAACAATAAGAGTGCAATCCTAACCATGTCTACTCAGAAGTAAGCCCCATTGTGTTCAATGCTTCTTACTCCCAGGAAAGTGTGTTTAAGATTGCAGCCTAAGTAATGTGTTTAAATTAACCACAAGAAAGCAATATATGAGTGTTTTTAGCTTTAATTTTGTCATATCCTACATTTTTCTTGGGTGTCCTACATTTTTTGTGGGGTCTTGTACTCTTTTTTGGTTCTGAGATCTGGTCACTCTGCAGGAGGGACCATAGAGGCACTTTCCTACTCAGTGTAACTTAAAAGTTTGCACTACAATCTACAAATAAAATCTAGCCACCTCCTTAAAGGGTGACCATATAGAATGGAGGATACAGTGCCTCTATCTTTAACCATTGCATAGAAGAGGGTATTCAGTCAGGTGTAGGTCATTATAGAAGGGTTTAAAAAGCAACATCTACTTCAATTCCCTCTTCTAAAGGTAGAGACACTCTATATTCTATATGGGCACCCTGCCCTAAGAGCAATCCTACCTACTAATGAAGTCAGGATGCATTACTAAGCACAGTCACACTCAAAACTTCACAAAGTGGGTCTTACTTCAGAGTAGACCTACCTGGGATTGTGCTGTTAAGATCTATAGAGCACCATGAGGCTCACTTATGACCAAATGTGCATGTGATCATGCATGCTACATTGTCTCTAGTAACCCACTCAGTACTTTGCTACAGGTGTGCTGATTTCTGTGAATATAGACACACCTGAATGTGCATATTCTGGGACATTATATAACAATTGCTATTAATAAACTTAACAATATGCAGATGGTGTTATAATCTTTATCCTTTTAACCTCAGTACAATTCTGCAAGTTTGCAAATTATTACTGAGATCAGGAATTAATGCTGAAATACTGTATTTACTTGAAACTAATGCTCACCTTTTCCAGCCAAATTTAGACTGCAATCCTAAAGTCACTTTCCTGGAAGTAAGACCATTGAACACAATGGGGCTTACTTTTGAGTAGATATGGTTAGGATTGTGCTCATAGTCTCCAAAACCAGGGTGCATGTTTGATTTAATGGTTAATTAGATTTGAGTAAATAGGTTATGATTATAAGTATAGGGGACACATTAGATTTGATGGTGCATTAGATTCGAGTAAATATGGTATGTTGATGCTGTGATCCTAACACCCAGTTAGGCCAGCATAAGCCCCAGCACATGCTGACCCGGGGATGTCACAAAAGTGCCAGAAGACACTTTTGCTCCACTACTGCAGGAGGGTTAGGCCAGCCCCGTGCACAAACATGTGCTACCCCCTTTATGTCATCACAGGAACAGGAAGACCTATGAGTTTTACCATCCTAAGTTAGTACTGCACCCTTAAGTGTGTTGCCCAAGGACATACGCTGAGTCCATCGCACTGCAGGAAATTCAACTTGGGTGTTCATCCAATGTAACTAGATGGTATCACAAAGTAAAATGTACTTAGTGATGCTCTTGTTTCCCTTCCTGTCATAGCGCAGAACCCTCCAACACTCCAGCCCTGATCTTTCACTGTGCTTTAAAAGGAATGCATGAAGTCTGTAATGCAGAAACTATGGTGTGTGTATATGTGTAACCATTTGTATAAATGTGCATGAAACTGTTTGAAAAAGGAGCACCAAGACTAGCAGACTTGCAAAAAGAAGGGCATAATTACACTGTTTTGTACCAGTTTTGGTTTTTAAAATTGTGGGACACCTTGGAGACCACGTTAACCATATTGAATGGAGGACAGAGTGCCTCTACCTTTAACCATGGCTAATAGGGAATCTAGTCATGTGTAGCTCAGTATAGAAGGGTTTAAAAAGCAGCACCTGCCTAAATTCCCTCTTCTATGCAATGGTTAAAGGGAAAGTCTCGCTGTCCTCCATTTTATATGGTTACCCTGTTGGAAACAGGGCAGGGGGAGATCACTTCCAAAGGAGGAAAATATCATGCAATGGGCAAAGCCCAACACTTTCTTCCTGGTAGCATCCAAATATATGCTGGGCAAGTATATGGGGGCTTTGTAGGCTCATAGAATCATAGAGTTGGAAGGGACCTAATAGGTCATCTAGTCCAACCCCCTTCTTGACCGCAGCAGTTTATCCTCTTCTTGAGGCTTCCTTCCCTGGTTGTAATGTTTTTAAGGAAGAGTTTGACAGCCAAACTAGATGTGAAATCGAAGCTCCCATCTGAGCCACACCTGGGAGAGGTTTAGGCCAGTGCAAAGACATGCGCTTGCCTCCCTACATCACCACATGAGCAGGAAGACAAATGAGTTGTGCTGGGTTAGGTTAGGGAGTGCACCGTAAATTAGGCCTAATCCTATGGGTCTTTTATGACGTTAGATCTAGTGTTCTGCTGATACAAGAGGTTCTAGGATGATACAAAGATTGCTCCTGCTGAGCAGTTTGAGGTCACTGCCACAAGGTAGCTGCAATGGTGGATCCCTGCCACAGTAGACCCCAGATGGTGTCAGAGCAGGTAGGTTGGTGCAGATGCAGTTCATGGGCAAGGGGAGTAAATGGGCAGGGAGGGGAAAAATTGGGATACGTTGAGTGCAGGCATGGGTGGTACCAATAGCAGTGACTCTCACTAGATCATTATTCCCCTTTTGCTTCCGGGTACCCCCCTGGCTCTTTTCAGACTTGTGCCAGCAAAATGGCTGGCTCAGGTTCAAGGAGACCAGTCAATAAAAATGTAAGTTCAACATAATTTTACTTACCTTCTGCATGCTGCCCAATCACCCCCTCAATATAGCACGCAGCATACACTCCCATCAGCATAGCTACATGCTACAATATGACATAGATGAGTTCTATGTAAATTTATTTGGGAGTAAGTCCTATGGAATATAATGGAACATAAATCCTAACCATGTCTACTCAAAAGTAAGCCCCATTGTGTTCAGTGGGTCTTACTCCCAGGAAAGTGTCTTTAGGATTGCAGTGTAAGACTCCAAGCCTATAAACACTAACATAGGCTGGCACAACTCAGTGTTCTTCACATTCCTGTGGTGATGTAGGGAGGCAAGTACATGTCTGTGCACTGGCCTAACCCTCCCCCAGGAGTGGCACAAAAGTGCCTTACAGCACTTTTGTGACACCATCAGGTCAGCACAGGACTTATATCAGAGCATAGGCTAACCTGACTGCAGGTTAGGATTGCACCCTTAATTAAGAATCAGTCCAATTAATTTAATGGTTTTAATTTGAGTAGATACAGATGAAAAGGCTGCAGTGGCTCAGCAGTTAAGACACTGTGCCACTACACGCTCAGCCTGTTGATGGGAAGTTAAGCAAATCAGCAGTTCGAGACCCAAGTACTGCAAGATGAGGTGAACTTCTGTCTCTAGCCCAGCTTCTGCCAACCTAGCAGTTTGAAATCATGTAAATGCAAGTAGGTAAATAGGTACCATTTGGTGAGAAGGTAACAGCATTCTCTGCCCATGGAGATGTGATGTTTTGGTGCCCAGAGCCCAGTCACACTGGCCACATGACCATAGAAGAGTCTTTGGACACTGCTGACTCCAATGCTGAGAATCAGAGATGAGCACTGCCCCTATGGTCAGGCACAACTGTACCAGGGTGACCATATGACCGGATTTTTCTGGATTTGTCCTCTTTTTTAGCCTTCTGTCCGAGTGTCCTCCAAAAGGGTTTCATTGTCCTCCATTTTGGCACTTTGCAATGGTGTGCAGTACCCCATCATGTCATATGTCATTTGATTCATATTGAAGAATCCAGTGCAAAAATCAGTTTTGAAATATCTCCTTCCTATCATAAATATGGTCAAAAAATAAAAATCAAAAATATGCATTGAGCTCTATGGGAAAGTGAAAGTGCCCAATATTGCAGCTTTACTTATGAGTAGGCAAATGTGCCATTGTCTGCTGGAAAAGCCAGGCTGAAAGGAATCCAAGACCTTGCCCTCCTTTTGAGGTTTGGGCATCTGGTCACCCTGAACTGTATAGGGAAAACCTTTAACAAGATACAGATAGGATTGTGATGTAATATACCTTTTATACTAATTTGGGATATTTTAAATCATAGTTTAAATACATTTAAAAAAATGTATTGTGGTCTACTCTAAGAGTTTCGGATGAAATGAGCTATAATGAATGAAGTATAATAAAAGTATAATAGTACTTTTAAAGTATAATAAAAATTATAATAAAAAGTATAATAAAGGTATAATAGTAATAAAAGTATAATAAAAATAAAAAGTAGGAATAAGTGACCTTTGGCAGCTGCTACACCCCCCACATTCTGCAAATGCATGTGGCTCTTGGAAGTAACCCAGAGGTGACATAGAGCAGGGTTTCTCAACCCTTGGTCTGGGGACCATTGGAGGCCCTTGGCATTGGCCTGACTGGTCCACAAGAGGACTCCTCAAAGTGCATCTTCCCCTCCTCACAGCAGGGGGTCTCTGTTGGAGGATAAGAGACCAATCCTATGCCTGTCTACTCAGTAGTAAGTCCCATTGTAGTCAAGCTTACTCCCAGGAAAGTGTGAACAGGATTGTAACCTCAGAGCTCAATCTTATGCCTGTCTACTCAGAAATAAGTTACATTGTAGTCAATGAGGCTTACTCTCCAATAAGAGTAACTAGGATGGCTTTGTGCATTTTCAATGCATCCTGCATTGAAAAAGGGTGAAAGTCCCTGCTCTGAGTAGACATGCATTGAGACATTGGGGTCTCATCTGCAATCCTCATCTGCAATTCCACAGTAACCTGGCAATAGCTCTATTTATTACAATGGGATTTACAGCTGGAGGCAGCTGTGCTATGCTCTAGGTAGGGAAGCCCTCCCTCCAGGTCTCCAGAGGCAGGACCCTGGGCTGGTCACTGGAAGATTTCTTTTCTATAGAACCATTCGCTGGGGCCAAAAGGACATAGAGCACAGTCCTAACCATATCTACTCAAAACAAGCCCCATTGTGTTCAATGAGTCTTATTCCCAGGAAAGTGTGTTTAGGATTACAGCCACAATCATCAGTTACTGGAACTGGAGCTAAAAGCAGCAGCAAGAACCTCAAGGTGGACAGGAGGGCTTTCTTAAGTGCGGGAAAATCATACACCGGAGCTCAGCCTGCTGGATTTAGCCTCTTATTACTATATGTAGCTCCTGTCATGGTCTTGCTGTCAGCCATCCAGCCACCTGCAATGCCCCTGGGAGTGCCTTGTGTTGTTCCTGGGCAGTGCATTCCACCGTTTAGGAACGTCTGCTTTAATGCATAAGTTCAAAGTTGACTTCTTTTGGTGTATCCTTAATGGGAAATGGCCAAGGGCTTGGGCTCCTGCAATTTACTACTAGTTCACTTTTTTGTGTCTGAAAGTTAAAGATGAATTGGGAGTAAAAGACAAACTCTATATTACATTAAAACATATAATTTGGTCTATAATTTTTATTGTTTTTTCTTTAAATAGCAGCTATTGAAAATTGCACTTCCCATGGTTATTTGAAATGGGTTGGGAGCTACTGTTGATGCCAATGATTCCCCCATTGCTAAAGTAAAAGGAAATCCCAAAACAAACAGAAGATCAATGTGCACACGACAATTTTCATTTATGTTCACTTTGAATCTACATAGAGCAGGCCTCTGTCACTCTTGGAAGACTATGGTATCGTGCTCGATGCTGCATACGCTGCATGCAAAGCACGAAAGCCTGGGTTGGATTGTTATGGAGGATAGGCTGTTACCCAAGCAGCAAACCCCTCCTCTCCACACCACTGAATTAGTCCAATGGAAAGGCAGAGCCAATACGATTGGATCCAGCTGCGTCGCAGAGCTGGGCTAAGGACAGGAGCTCACCCTGTCTTGTGGGGCCGACCCGGGTCTCGAACTCTGGCCTGCTGGTTAATAGGCACAGCTTCTTAACCGCTTGTGCCACCCACAGCCTACAGCCTACATGGTGCCTCACATAAAGGGCTTAATTTGTTCCGGAGGCATGCTCTTTAAGTGAAGCAAAATTTCCCATAGGAAATAATGGAAACTCAGACGACTGGTTCCAGAATCCAAAAAATATTCAAATAAAAATATTAACCATATGTAAAAATGATGACAAAACACAGGAATTGAATTCAAAACACTATAATATAATACAGACCACAATTACTGTAATAAAACTCTGTAATATTCTGCACAATAAAAAAGAAAAGAAAAACCTTTATGGCCAAGGATGAGTAGGGCTGCAATCCTAAAGACACTTTCATGTGAGTAAGATCCATTGAAAACAATGAATAGACATGGTTAGGATTGTGCTCTAATTTTCCCTAAAAGAGTCACTGGTGTCTTTTGCAGCATCTTTAACAAGGAACCTCTGTGTGTGAGATCTATCTATGCAAACTAGATAGGCAGTCTGCAACAGCAGAGGGGCCAGATCCTATGCTGTCTGCTCAGAATCAAGCCCCATTAAATCCACTGGGGCTTACTTGGAGGAAAGGAAAACTTCAGGCAGGGAAGGTGGTGGTGCGGGGCAGAGGGATGGTTGTAGTGGGGTCTAGGTGGGGGGGGCTTCCTTGGGGGGAGGGGTTTGCTTGAGGGGGGCTCTAGAGGGGGATGCAGGAGGAATTTTCCCTCCTATCTGATAGAGGCTGGTCTGGCTGCAGGAGCAGAGCAGCTATCTTTGTTGTTCCAGTGAAGAGGTTCCTGAGCTCCCTCTGCTGGCCTCTTCATGTACTGCAGGCATGAGGAGAAAGTCCTGCCTCAGTGCCTCAGCCCAGCCAATACAGACAGTAGGAGAGGGAGCCCAGTTAATGGACGCTTGTTCTGTGAATCATGCTCGTTATGAGAGGCAGAAGCCCACACAAATTTTAACTTGTTTTGTGGAACACTTGCTATTCGAGGCACTCGTTATGCGAGGTACCACTGTGTATATATAGTTCTAAAACAGGGATTTCCAAAGTTTTGGAAAGAGGGCCACATAGTGTTCTGACATAGTGTTGGGGGTTGGAAAACGAATTTACATTTCAAATGTAAATTTACATATAAGAATGTATTGAAGTGGATTACAAGGCTTGCCCAAGGGCTGGATAGAGAGCTCTTGCCAGGAGCCACCGAGGGGTGCATCTGGCTCCTAGGTCGACGTTTGGAGACCCCTGTTCTAAAATATAAAGATTTTTGATGGTAGGGAGTTACAAATCCTGAGTCAATCTTCATTTTTCAAAAGCCCAGTTATTAGTGAGCCTGTGTGCTCAGGTTTTGGTGACAAAAAACTTGTAGCAGTTGAAGGTAAGCTAGAATTAGGGTGCAGGTAATGGGTCTGAGAGAAAGAGATTACAGAGTTTACCTACCCATTTTTAGTGGAATTTGGGGGAGGGAAATGATGGGAGTAGGCTATGAAATGTAGGTTTCACCTGCAGTGATATGTGGTTCTCAAATTCCCATCTAGTACAATACACAGATAATTTCCTTCCTTGTGGAATCATAGAATCCTAGAGTTGAAAGGGACCACGTAGATCATCTAGTCCAACCCCCTGCCTGCAGCAGAAAATCCTCCTAGATCATCCCCAATAGGTACTTGTCAAGCCTATGCATGAAGACCCCCAGTGAGGGAGCGTCCACCACCTCCCTTGGCAGTCTGTTCCACTGTCGAACCGCCTGAACCGTAAGGAATTTTTTCTGGATATCCAACCGGCTTTGCTAGTTCTTTAAGGATTGGTATTAAGCACAGAATTGAGAAAAGAAAAAAAATGATCCCTGGAAGGCAATTAATCCCAATTTTGCTGGAACAATGGGGGGGGGGGAGAGTACAGGAAGGACTAGAGAGCTTTACAGAATCATGTAGATATTGCATGCGTGCAATATCTATTTAATGTATTACATATGTGACTTTACCCAAAGGCCAGGATGAAATTAATTGGTTGGTTATTAATCTATCTATCTATCTACAGTATTTATATACCGCTTTTCAACTGAAAAGTTCACAAAGTGGTTTACAAGAAAATGAAAAAATTAATAGCTAATTAAAATTAATTAAAATTAATAGCTAATTAAAATTAATAGCTAATTAATCAATTAAGCTAATTAATCAATTAAGCTAATTAATCAAGCTGCAATGTAGCCTGTGCTGAATGTTGGAATGAAAAATAGCTGATAGTTTCAGCCAATGTTCTACAGAGATCAACTTTGTACAAAGCATCATCAGACCTGCAGTCCAGGATCCAAAAATTTGGCTTTTAATCTGTTTCTGAAGATGGTGGGATCTGCTATTAATCACTTCTCTATTGAAATTAGTGTAAAGAGGCATAAGTGAGCTACTAGCTGACATCCCTTTCTTTCTAGTGGGGCTAACCTGTTCTTCACTAGTACCAAGTCCATATCCTTTGCCAACTAGTTCTCTGCAAGCAGATCTCTCTGTTTTGGAAACTTTCACTGTGGATTCAGACAGAAGACCTACAGTCACAATTTCTACGACAACACTGGAAAAAATGAATGTAGGCTCAACCAGCCTATGAAACTATGTTTAGTGATGGTTACAAACCACAGATAATTTTT
This sequence comes from Cryptoblepharus egeriae, assembly GCA_030015325.1. Classification (NCBI taxonomy): domain Eukaryota; kingdom Metazoa; phylum Chordata; class Lepidosauria; order Squamata; family Scincidae; genus Cryptoblepharus; species Cryptoblepharus egeriae. The sequence goes on along the minus strand of JAREYC010000003.1, from coordinate 174,797,751 downwards.
TTTGTCGCCTCTGTTAGAAACACTGTTACACCAAAGACCTTGGGAGGCTGTGATGAAGATCATGCTAATTTTTCCTGCATGGATTTTTCTTTTGTTAAAGAAAAAAGAGGTTAAAGGTGACATGATATTCAAATTTATATCAGTGAGAGAAATTTTTTTTCATGAGAGTGAAAATTCTTGTTAAAGAATGATAAAGATTCTTGTTCATCATTGGAAATTCCTTCTATCTCCAATGCAATGTACCATCAAGGGGCAGCTTAGGTATAGGAGTGTCTTCAGAGGATGGAAGATCTAACAGTCTCAGTCAGACACAAAGGTTCCTACTTGTTCTTCTAAGGATCACAATATATATTTGTTTTTATCCAAGCTCTCCCATCCTGGGTCTCAAGGCGGGGTATATGGAGTCACCCATCTAGACACTGACCAGATGAAATCCTGCTTTTAACTTCAGCAAGATGTTAATATCATGTACCCTCAAACAGTGCTTTCAGTCAGGAGGCTGCTGTTATATTCTTGGACATATCTTAACTCCTCTGTCATATCTTAACTTCTCTGGCAATCTTAACTCCTGGTTAGGACTGCTGAAGTCCCAATACAAGTACCATGCTGGCCTGGGGATGTCGCAAAAGTGCTATAAGGCACTTCTGTGCCACTCCTGGGGGGATGTTAGGCTAGTGTACAGGCATGTGCCAGCCTCTCCATGCCACAGTGCAAATGGGGACATGGTGAGTTAACGTCAGTCTGGGCAGAGGGAGGTCAAAGATAGCAGATGTTGAAAACTGCATTTTCCTCCATGCTCACAAGATTGGGGAGAGTCACAATAGAACTACATGGTTTTATTCCAGCAGAGCACAGGCACACCACATGCTTGCTTGCCTTTTTAAGAATGGAGATGCTCAAGAAAGTGGCTTTGATCCTGAGGAATGGCCACAACAAGAAACATGAGTCCTTTTCAGTCCTTGCTATGGGGATTCGAATTGGTTTGGGGAGTTGACAGCTTTCTGGTCAGCTATCCTAACATAATGCCAATGCCAAGACTCTACCATCCATAAGGCAGATGCAGTTGATTTGCATTCCTTGGTAACATTTGAAACCTATCCAAGCCAGGGTCAGTTTTTCTAACTCAGTTTGGCAAACATATGGAATATGCTTTATTATATCACTAGCGAAATGTGTACCCGCATTGCAGGAGTAAAATTCCCCCATGCGCATCAACACCCCATGCGCATCCACCCCATGTGCAACATTCACCATGTTCATCCCCCCATGCGCATCAACCCCCCATGGGCATCAGTCCCCCAGGCGCAACATCCCGGTTCTTAGTGCACCCCTCTGTCACGGAAGGAACACCCACCCCAAATTTCACACTTCTAGGCCCAGCGGTTTTGGCAGGGCGTTGATGAGTCAGTGAGTCAGTGAGTCAGTCAGTGACTTTTCTCTTTTATATATAGATGATTCCTTAAGGTTGCCAATTATAACATCCTTCTTCTTGATATGTCATTGCCAGGCAGCACTACCAAAGCATTTGACCACGGAGATTGACTACTACTGCAAAATCCTGCAGTTTGAGAACTGCAAATACAGCAATCTCCATATTAGTAGTGCAATTTTTAAGGAAGACACAAGGAACTGTGTGACAGATTAAAAAACGCACCTTAACTGGAGAAGGGTCTTTGGTGCGGGATGCGGGCCAGGAAGAGTATACTGGCAAACAACATCACTTCCAGAAATCCTAGCTGATGCCTCTACATTCTGCATTTAGTAATAAAACAGATCCATCTCATACTGTATTTGGAATATAAATATTTATGCAAACATTTCAGAAAGTCAGGTGTGTTTTCAGCTTTTCTTTTTTCAGTTAAGGACAAAGATCCAGACTTTTCTCAGTCATGCAATGCAGCATTTTCTGCCATTATCTACATCCAACTAGTTAATGATGACACCCTAGGGATGGGATAGCTTGGCTTTTAAATATGTAATTTTAAAAAAAGTTTTAAAAGCACATGGTGGACTTTTTTGGGTGTGTATGGGTGTATGTCTCGATTTGTTTATATCAAAGCAGGAGAATCAAAAGCAGATATTCCAATTTGACTGTAAGCAGGAGGAGCTGTCGGGGAGGGAATTCTATCTGATCAGATGCATCTGCAACTGTAAGAACAGCATTTAGGACTTCACATTTTTCCTGCTGACAACAACAACATGATTTGCTGTCTTCCAAGATAGTTAGCATCCTGGCCCAGAATTGCATGACCAGATGTGTTACCACAGAAACAATCTAAATACTAAAGCCCTTTTTCCAGTTCTCCCCATAATGTTGAATAGAAATGTTGCATTCGTATTTCCTAGGTCTCTCTCTCTCTCTCTCTCTCTCTCTCTCTCTCTCTCTCTCTCTCTCTCTTGTGTGATGGAGGAGGAGAATTGTACTTTCCTACATCTGTTAACATTTTAAGGTTCTCCGTACAAGGCTGGAAATTGAAATATACTGTATTAGGGACTTGATTTATGATCCTCAGAGACAGTTTTATTAAATCCTGAGGAGGTTTTTGAAACATCTTTTTTTTCCTCAAGAGTTGTGCATTTCTTAAGAGCGAATTTATTCCACAATAAGCATAGTGGCAAGACAATGGTTGTTTCTTTGAAAGTAACATGGCCTATTTGACTACACATAAATGCTGATGCTGACAAATATTAAGTTATTAACACACATCAGGAAGAAGCGAATGGAGAGATGGGAAAGGAGGGATCTTTCATAACTCGATAAATCCTGAATTTGAGCTCATGCTTGACACCATTGCTTGGGCTTGCCACCATTGCTTCTAACCATTGAGGAGTCTAGGCATGATCAATTTTTCTGGCCTTATCTCCCCCCCCCCCGACCCCACATCAGCTTCCAGTGAGAACAGCTGATAGTGCCACGTCTCTAAAGTGGGTGTGATGGAATCTTTCATCATTGAACCACTCCCAACATATTGGAAAAGCTGGTGGGAATATAGCAACAAATGGGGAAATTGGAGGTGGGGAAAATTGTATGGAAGAAATGGTGAGTGGGCAATGGGAGGCAAGTGTAGCTCTTCCTCCGCCTACCAATTCTTCCTTAAAATGCCCCCATATGACTTTTCCTCAGCCAAGTATATTTCCTAACTTGCAGCCTAGCTGGGGGAAAATGAGTTAAAAGCAGCTTGAGGGATATTGGTGGATTTGGAAGGATTCAGAAAGTACCTTCTTCCCACCAGTGCTCCCCTGAAACCACCTAGTTGGATTTATATCCCACCATTTGTCTCTGATGGAACTCAGGATAGAGCATCCACTACTGTATTTCCAAGAAAATTGGGCAGAAACAACTCTGCTTAGTTATAACTAAGGGGTGGGTGCAAAGAGAAGTAAGTTCAGATCCATTAGCATTTCTAGACAAGTATAGAGTTGGCATCCATGCTTCCTTTTAACATATTTGGGTGTCTCTGAGTGGGCTAGTTCTTTTTCTGGTGATCAATAAGAATAACAATCAACCCAAAGTTTGTCGGCTTCAAGATAAAGAACATGAGAAGATCATGCCTGGATGACCTACAGATAGAAATTCAAAGAATCTGGGAAAAGAAAACCAGTGTTATTTCAATAATAGGTGCTTTTGGAGCAATTCCATTAAGTCTCCAGAAACATCTAAACTTAATAATGGACCTCCAGAAGATCACAATTGCCTGGTTACAAAAAGCAGCATTCCTGGGAACTTCACACATATTGAGATGATAACTTTGTGATTCCTAATTCCTTGGATAGGAACTGAATCACAATAGAGCTGATTCCAATCAAACACCTGGCAACTGTGAAATAGTACATAATAATAAACTTTATTTATATCCTGCCTTTCTCCCTGATGGAAGTCAGCTTACAAAACAATCCATGAAAACATCAACAAAACATTAAAACATTCATTAAAACAATTAAAACAGGCATCTTAAAACAATAAATACGAAACCTCTACATTAAAAACACCGATTAAAACCATAATAAAAGAGTTGTGCAGTAGAAGCATCCAGACCAAAAAAAAGAGTTGCCAACATTGGTGCTGCTAGGGAGATGTGAGCCACACCTGGTGATGGGCACAGAGAGTTGATACCAGTACACGCAAAATTTTTATAAATCTGGGTATTTTTAGTATCATGTTATATATTGATTGTGGTGGCGCAAGCGGTTAAGACGCTGTGTTTGAGACCCGGGTCGGACCCACAAGGCAGGGTGAGCTCCTGTTCTTAGCCCAGCTCTGCAACACCAGCTGAATCCAATTGTATTGGCCCTGCCTTTCCATTGGACTAATTCAGTGGCGTGGAGAGGGGGGATTTGCTGCTTGGATAACAGCCTATCCTTCATAACAATCCAACCCAGGCTTTCGTGCTTTGTATGCAGCGCCGAGCACAATACCATAGTCTTTCAAGACTGATGGAGGCCTGCTGTGTCTGTGTATATATTGATTGGTGCATAACCTCACATGCAGAATGCAAAGATATGAATTGTGCTGAAATTATCTATCAAATGTTATGCGCTCACCTCCAGGGTATTGTCCCGCACATTGTATGAGAGGAGGTTGATTGTCTCAAGCACCTGCTGATGCAAATCCTAGTGATGCCATTTTTTGCCAAACCAATGACATCCTCTCTCAGTGCATAATCTATTGTAACTACAGGAGCTCTTAAGATACATTTATGTCGACGTAGTTATGGTGCCACCTAGTGGAAACCTAGGGGAAATTCATAGAGCAATCCAGAGTAAATTTTTCTTATGTTGATATAAGGGCTCCCATAATTACTCTGGATTGTGCAGTTAGTCTCTTTCTGTAATCACAATGCTTCAGTTCACATTATTCTAGGTATGCCAAATCTTCCATTTGTGTAATATAATGTACTGGCAGGTTTTAATTTCTTTTTCCTAGCACAGAGATGCTTCCCAACTCTACCTCTTAACCTAGTCTTTCTTCCGTTGTTGGGTCCTCAGCTGTAATTTGAAATGGTTCCTTGAAAATCAAGCCTTTACTGGACTGGGAAAGATCAGCAGTACAGTAACCCCTGTGGGAACATTAGTGGTTATTTTCAGATTAATTTACTTGTTAAAGGGTTCCTCCCTTCAAACTGATGCTCAAGACTTCCAGGAACGTTCCCCTCCCAAAGCCCATTGCCTCAAAGCATTTGGTTCCTGAAAAGTATAGCAGAATTACTTGGTCGCATTTAATATATGGAGCTGTCATGTACTGAGTAAGAACTTTAGCCCTTCTAGTGCTGTTAGTCTACCCCAGATGGTAGCAGCTTTCCAGGGCTTCAGACGGGTCTTTTCTAGATGCATTTCAGGTTGAAATATGTGCTCCATCACTGAGATAAAGTGTCTCCCTGAGCATCTCTAACACCTTAGAGGAGTTTGTTTCCTTTAAGTAAGATAGGATTACAGTAAGTCAGGGGTTCTCAAATTTCTCCTGAGGTAAATTTGTGTAGGGACAGGAAAAAACCCAGGATTGCACCACAAAATGTTGATTTTGTTTTCCACTTTGGGTTAAGTCAGTGGTTCTCAATCTTCCTAACGCTGTGACCCCTTTATAAGTTCCTCATGTTGTGGGGACCCCCAACCATAAAATTATTTTTGTTTCTACTTCATAACTGTAATTTATGTAACTGTAATTCATAACTGTAATACTGTTATGAATCGTAATGTAAATATCTGATATGCAGGATATATTTTCATTGTTACAAATGAAATGTGTGTTCTATGTACACATTGAACACAATGGGATTTATTTCAGAGTAGGCATGCATAGGACTGGGCCCTGAGGCTGCAATCCTATCCACATTTACATGGGAGTAAAGGCCCCCCTGGCTATAATGGGATTTATTTCAGAGTAGGCATGCATAGGACTGGGCCCTGAGGCTGCAATCCTATCCACATTTACATGGGAGTAAAGGCCCCCTGACTATAATGGGATTTATTTCAGAGTAGGCATGCATAGGATTGGGCTCTGAGGCTGTCAGTCCGCCCCAGTGTTCGTGCAGCTACAGCCGGAGGTCTGGCAAGCCTAACCTGGCCCCCTGAACCAGGGGTCTTTTGGCGACCCCCAGGAAAGCTCTAGGCGACCCCCAAAGGGGTCCCGACCCGCACTTTAAGAAATGCTGGGTTAAGTGGAAATGAGGACAGTGTGGTCCTCATGCCTGGGAACCTCTGGGCTACATCAGAGTGAACACAATAGGCTACTTCTGAGTAAACTAAATAATACTGTTTCCAAACATCTCTACTTATAATTCTTGGTTCTCCATCTCCTATGATAAATCAACATGGAATTTGACTGCTTTCTAGGAAAAAGTTCACAACAGTGGTAGTTGTTGCTAAGTTGCTAAGAGCACAATCCTAACCACATGTAACACAAAAGGAAGCCCCATTGTGTTCAATGGGTCTTACTCCCAGGAAAGTGTCTTTAGGATTGAAACCTAAGTCAGGGTGGCTCTTTTAGCTTTGATTTCTGGGGAGAAAAATCTTCATTGTCCTCCTTTTCTTTATGAGTAGGCAGTATGTAGCCTTCTTAATAAATTATATGTAATAATTTATATGCAATATAGTGTTTAAGTTAACAAAAAGCAGGCTTCTGTCAGTCTTGAAAGATTATGGTATTGTGCTCAGCGCTGCATACGCTGCATGTGAAGTATGAAAGCCTGGGTTGGATTGTTATGGAAGATAGGCTGTTACCCAAGCAGCAAATTCCCCCTCTCCATGCCACTGAATTAGTCTAACGGAAAGGCAGAGCCAATATGATTGGATCCAGCTGCGTCGCAGAGCTGGGCTAAGGACCAGCTCACCCTGTCTTGTGGGGCCGACCTGGGAATCGAACCCTGGCCTGCTGGTTAACAGGCACAGTGTCTTAGCCACTTGCGCCACCCACAGCCACAACATGAAAGGTATATATATGTATGAGTGCTCTGAGCTGTAAATAAATTCTTTCTCTCTTTTTTTAGCTTTTAGTTTCTCATGGCTTATAAGCACAATCCTAACCACGTCTACTCAAAAGTAAGCCCCACTGTGTTCAATGAGTCTCCCAGGAAAGTGTCTTTAGGATTGCAGCCTACATTTGGCTGTTGGTATGGTATACCTACATGTTGGTATGCTACGTTTGGGAGGTGGTGGTGGCTTGTCCTCTTTTGCAGTTATGACATCTGGTCTCCCTGTTCTAAGATTCTGCATTGCCAAAAAAAAAAATCATCAATGTTCCAAATAGAAACATATAAGTAAAAGTAAGAATGTAATTTGAATTCTAAGTGAGCAAAGTCCATACTTAAGTTACTCCCACTGAAGTCCGTAGGAACCATGGAGAAAGCAAATGTTATTTAAATCAGGATGCTGCTGAAAGAGAACAAACCTGCCAGCCCATCCCAAGAATAGGTGCAAACTGTGTCTTGGAGGATTGGAAATGATATGTGGTTTTGCACACTCCCTCTCTCCACCCTACTCTCTCAGAACCCTACTTTCAGTTTGCAGTGTAGTAGTTACTATTTTTTGCCATGACTTCTGATTTTACAGACTATGTTAAATTGAAAACCAGGAGTTGAAGTGAGTTTTCAGTTGTGGCTGGAAGGGTGTGCTAACCATACTTTGGTTACTGCAATGTTTTGGAAGATTATTTGATTTGTGCCGCAGATGACTCTAGAAAGTAGAACACTAAGATAGGCCCTGTGCTCCTCACACTGAGGTCAGCAGCTCTGCTTTCTATTTTACTGAAGCTTTGGAGCTTAGTGTTCTCCTATCTCCCATAGAATACTAATGGCTTCCATTGAGTTCTAAAGAAATAAGCAACCTAACCAATTTTCCAGCTCCAGTCAAAACAATCAATCCTAAGTAATTTTCCAGCTCCGGTGTAAGGACAACTCCAACTCCCAGCAAAGGGAAGAATCATCGCCTTACTTTGAAGATACCTTCTTAACTGTTCCTCAAAGGTAGAATGCAGCACATACCCCACTGACATATCTATGCCAGTGCTGGAAAGATGGTTATGATTGCGCCCTAGGTTGCTTTCAAGAGCTCAGTTGGGCCGTCCAATCCTATCCTTCCAAGAAGCAATTCTGAAGTAGCTTTGGGTGGCATGGAGTATGGTGGTGCTTGACTGACTACCAAGGGATTGCGGAATATGGGGTTTGGCTCCTTGCCTCCCCATGATTGGTGCATACTGCTGGGATTTCCACAGCTGTTGTCAGTGTCACTGGGAGAGTTCAAAAAGTTTAACAAGAGCTCAGACTTAAGGTTAAAAAAGCATAAACAGCTGGTAAACAGTAAATTTTGGAGCTCATTTACATTTTCCCAAGAAAGTCCTCAAGGATCCTCCTTGATCCTCCATCCATGCCACAGAATGTGGCACTGTTTCAGGAATGACACCATTTAATACAAACTGCTTATGACGGTTCTTATCTTCCAGATGTTCCATAAGGAGGAAGAAATGTTTTCATTTTCAAACTGCTCTGTGCAAACTCCATGTCCCCATAATTTTATTGCTAAAAATGTCTTGGGCTTGGTGTCAACTGAAAAGTTAAACATTTTTGGAAAGTTTAAACAGTCCACTGAGCTATTTTTAGATTATTTGAGTGCATTAAGATGGATGTTTTCCATGTCCGGCTTTTTTTTGGGTCTAACATGCTTTCCTTTGTACTTATATAACCTCTGTGATTTATGATTTGAGTCATCACACACTTCACAATCTCACACATGCTCTCTTACCGTGGACAGATGGAGCCAGGAGATGGTGTAGTGAGGAAGCCCTGTGGTGCTAATGGATTTATGCTTATGCCATTAGAAGTCGCATGATGCTGTTTGCATTTGCATGCCTTCAGGTGAAGTACCATATAAATAATCATGGGCTAGTTGTGTAGCAGACTTTTGGAGCAGTATTCTCACAACACATTTTCATTAATATTAATCTGTCATTGATGGACTGATACTCCTTCCATGGCATTCAGCCTCACCTCACAGGGTTGTTGTGAGGATAAGAGGAGGAGGACCTACCGTGTATGGTCTCCCAGGAAATTGAAAGAAGAAACCCTTTCCACACAGCCCCCCTACATGTAGAGTGGAGCAGGTTCCTTCTCGCTTCTTCCACTTCTATTACCATCTCCTTTGTATTTCTGATGCTTGAAATTGCCAATCCCCCAAATCCAGAGTAACTATGGGAGCACGTAAGAGACATTATGTGTACCCGTAGTTACTGTACCACCTAATGAAAACCTATGGGAAATTCATATTGCAATCCAGAGCAAATTGTTCTTACACCGGAGCAAGGACTCCCCGTAGTTGCTTTGGATTGTGCCCACAGTCTCAAGATGTTTTATCTAGATTTTTACATCAATTTTTTAAATATTATACCTTTTATACAAGATGTTTTGGACTTGTTAAGTAAGTAAGTAAGTAAGTAAGTAAGTAAATAAATAAATAAATAAATACCTTTTCTCCTTCCTAACCAGGGGGATCAGATGTTACAAATACAAAAGAGGACTAGGCCCCCCAACATGTAGGACATGACAAAAGCTAAAAACACTGGTATATAGATTTCATGTGGGTAATGAAAACACAGTACTGTATTACCTATTATTAAATTTAAAATTATTTTATATATATAATTTTTTACATGTAGTATATTAATTGCAAAAAGGCTATGCACTTCCTCCAGGAGCCCGCTTTTGGGAAAGAAGGACATTTAAGTATTTTTCGAGGACAAAGTTTAAAATCTGGTCACCGTCTCTAACTCCCAGTAACCTATGGCCGAACGTGCTCTGCTATGTTAGGCTGCGGACCCAAACTACTGAGCACCCTATTCTGCTACCCCTCAATTGCATAAGAAACACACAACTAATCCTACTTACGGTATTTGTTTTTTTGTGATGCATTAACAGAATAGGTTTCTGGATTTGAGTCAGATATTTTCAAGCTGCCTACTGGTTTGGATCACACCCCTAACAATAATAGATCTCTTTAATAGGTAAAGCAAACAACATACCAAACAGATTAGTGTCCTGTGAGTACCTCTGATTGCGGTGTGAATCCATACACTTGACAAGACAATCACACCAAGCAGCTTGAACTTCAGGTTCTACGTTTGTAATTACTCAACACTGGCCATCTTTTTCTTACGCAAATGGTCACATTTAAAATTCAAGTCTGTTCGTGTTGACATAATAATTTAAGATGTTTTATTCAGAATAAAATCGGCAGAGCAGGAACCAAGTACCAGTGAGTGGGGGAGGTGAGAATAGAGGGAAGCCTGAAATTGGTACTGAATAAGAAGGTTTATTCTTGTAAATAAAAGTAGTGAGAAGTTGGGAGTGTTTCAGTTTAAGATCCTCCTTGACTGCAATGCAGCTTGTGATCTCATATTCTTTAAAGATAATTTCCATTTTCCCCCAAACCTTTCCCCCCAATTCTGCATCAGCTTGAGCTTTAACATATTCAAGTCCTCTGCATCTGAAGAGTGATCCTAACCCTGTGTTAGGCCAATACAAGTCCTGTACTGTCCTGGGAGTGTCGTAAAACTGGGGGGGTGGTCACTTCTCCCCCACTCTGGAAGGGATGTTGGGTCAGTGCACAGATATGCACTAGCCTCCCCACACCATCACAGGAACAGGAAGGAGCTGGGCTAAATTGGTTAGGATGTGCACTAAGGCTCTTTTGTGCCTGACAAGTCTCTGCACGGCACTATAACACACAAAATTTTAACTGTGTTGTCATGAAATCCTAGAGATGGGATGGAAAGAAACATGGCTATCCTGGTACTGGGATAGATGGAAAATGATAGATGGAAAAGTACATTTGATTCTACACTTTGCAGTGTGGGACATTATACTGGCTACGTGTCTTCCAGCTGCTTTATCAGTTGTTGGGGAACAATAGGGATGGGTATGGCCTTGATGTCCTTCTGCCTCCCCAGAGGCATCTGGTTTGCCAGTGTGAGAAAGAAGGTTCTGGATTAAATGATCTGTGGTCTGATCCTGCAGTTATTTTCTGATGTTGTTATGTGATCTCCATTCCCAGCTGTTGGGTCCTGTGGGATCCAGTTGGTTTCCTCTTCAGACATATAGGCTGCAATCCTAAAGACACTTTTCTGGGAGCAAGACCTATTGAACACAGTGGGGCTTACTTTTGAATAGACATGGTTAGGATTGTGTTCATAGCCTCATATTCTTGCATTATTTCTATCTAAGGCTCTCCCATTGCCCAACCAAAATGTGGGGTAACAGCATTTGTTAAATGGGCAATTAGAAGTTCCCATGGGCTGTCTCTTAGCTCTCTTTCACAATTATGCTCATAAACTACAGGTGCCCATGTGATGTTTAACTTTCATCTATTGATTTGACATACCCTACAATCCAGAGTAACTACAGGAGCACGTAAGAGACATTACGTGTACCCGTAGTTACTGCACCATCTAATGAAAACCTATGGGAAATTCATACTGCAATCCACAGCAAATTGTTCTTACACTGGAGCAAGGACTCCCCGTAGTTACTCTGGATTGTGCCCATAGATCAACACTTATGAACCAAAGCATGCCATGTAGAATGACTAGAACTAAGAGGTCCTAGTCTTCAAATTCCTGCTTGGCCTTAAACCTGGATACCCTTGAACCATTCATTCATGGTTCGTACGAGGTGCACAAAACTCCCTTAAAATTATTTAAGGATTATTGGTATGGGAAGTCATATGTTCGGCCTTAAACTCCTCAGGAAGAAATAAAAATGCAATTTTATTTGCATTCTTGGCACTGGGCTCCTGAATGCCATTTTGAAGGCAACAAGAAAACACTTAATTGCCTTAAAAATGTTAGTTTGGTTTGTACTGAACCATTGTTCATTGTTTGTCTATTGTTATTTTATTATTTTCTCTGCCCATAGAATCACTTCTTATATTTACATTCTGTCCTGAGTTGTTATTGTGCATTATCTGTACTGATAAATGAGAAAAGTGTGGGAGTTGTGTGAATGCGCTATTTCTGTAGCGTGATCGTGCTAGTTCTTAAGAAAATGAGAAGCTCCAGCGTCAGTGCTTATGATCACATGTACTCCTGTTTACTCATGGAGCCAGTAAACAGCCTATGAACTTAATTCCATTTTCTCAGGCTACAATGCACATTTTCTTGGAAGTTAACCCCACTGAACATAGTGAAGCTTACTTTTTAGAAGATCTGCAAAGGACTGTGATGTTGTTCCATTAAGACCTTGTCCAGTTGTTGTTACTTTGTCCTGTTCAAGAGAGTTTTCTGGCAACCATGTCTGCCGTTCACAATTACAAACTGTCCCTGTAAACTTGCTCTAAAAATCTCCTTTTATAATATGAATTTAATCCTGCATTTTTCATACATTTCAAGAGATAGTCTGGCTTTTTAAAGATTGACATATGTTGATTTCATTTGCATATTACAAAAGTCAATGCAAAGTTCATATTTCCTATATGCTTTTTAATAACATTCAGGAATGTGAAATATTCCTATTAAAGTATCACAGTATAGCCAAAGTACCTTAAAAATAAAACACGTTCAAGACCTACTGGTGGTTATATGACCAAAACTCCCTAGTAAACCAGGATACAATTCAGATTCCTAGGTTTTTTTCCTGGTCCTTTCTCTTGTTCCTTTAACAAGAATTCAATCTGCAGACATTAAAAAGCATTCATCTTATGTGTAAGATATTAAAACCTTTACCTAGGGATTTCTGTTGATTAAATTGATGCTATAGGCAGGTCATGCTGAATTTTTTAGTCAGTTGGCAGCCCTATCTGTGATTATGGTATTTGCTGATTACTTCAGTTAATCTGTAAAATGTATATTCCTAGTTTGAAAGCTGATTACTGGACTAATTACTTAATCAACCTGAAAGGTGATTGTTGAGTAAAGGTAAAGGTATCCCCCGCAGGTTGCCTGGCTAGTTGTGACTGACTCACAACTACAGTGCTCATCCCTTGTTTCTAGAGCATTGTCTGAAGATGCCTCCATGGACATGTGCACAGAATTCTGTTACCTTCGCACCAAGGTGGTACTTATTTATGTACTTGTATTTGCATGCTTTTGAACTGCTAGACTGGCAGGAGCTGGGCAACTGACAGGAGCTCACTCTGTCTTGCAGTACTTGGGTCTTGAATTCCTAATCTTCAGATTGAGGCACAGCACCTTAAACCACTAAGCCAGCTGCAGCCCCTGTTGAGTAGTATATCCCAACTCTGGCTTGATGATTACATTTTCCATCCTTTCCACGACTTGTGCCCAAGAAAATGTGGTAAAATCCCACAATAAATTACAAAATGATAAATTATATAACGAAAATGACCGTATCTGTGTAGTGAAAATGTAATCACATACTGTACTTTGATACTATCTACTTTCTCTTCTTGAAACAGTTTGCTGGCCCAGCAAGAGAGAGACTGTAGGAAGGCTCTGGTGGAAGGAGATGTGAGTACTTCAGAGCTATTGTTTCAGAGAAAGGTGATTGGATACTTTAGAAATTTTAGAAAAGAATGCCTAAGGAATGTTTTCTGGACACTGTATTCAGACAGGTACTTTTATGGTGTCTCCAGCTAGTGCATCAGTCTATCTCTCATCTTGTATTCATTTGCATGGTTTTAGCACTAAGCAGACATTAAGGAGTCAGCCGAATCAAAAAATTGCAATATAATGGGAATATCAATCCTATCCTGCACTGGAACAGGCAGGTCAGTGGGCCTATGCTGTATCCAGGACAGTTGGGGAAGTTTAAGGGTCAGACTGAGGCAAGGGGAAATGTTTTTCCTTACTCTTAAAAGTGCGTTATGGTAGTTTTGGCACAATTATAGGCTCATGCATGCAAAGCCAGGAGTCCTAGGAAATGATATATGGTGGAAATAAAGGGGAACATAAAGGGGGAGAGGAAGCAGAGACCCATAGTTAGATATACATCCCACTATTTGATAGATGTCACTGTGGCTTATGATAAGTGCTTCTTTTGCTACATTTGAGTGGATAATGCAGAAGGAGGGAAGACTCTACACACACCAGCCATGAGTGAGTTTGAGAAATTGAGGTTTGGTTTTCTTATGTGTGAACTTTTTTTTCCATCCATATGGCTCATTTTTAAAGGGCCTGTAGAACTGTCTGGTTCCTGTGCCATAAGGGAGCAGATGGGATTTCTCACCACAGATTCAGGCCGTAGCAGCAGTAGAGAACAGGTCAGTAAAGAATGTTGGAAGTAGGAAAAATCTCAATGTATCTTTCCTATAGACAGCCATAACTAATGCGTTTTTCCATCACTGAAGCCAAATCATGATTATAGAAGTCCTGCTTCTCCTCTCTCCACAGCTGTGGCAAAACTCCCAGTATATTTAATGGGATCAGGATTGGGGCAAAAGCAGGAATTGTGCCATTCCTATCACTGTGTTAGCAGCCACAGTAGTTTTCCCTTTCATTCTCCAAAGCAGAAATTGCCAAAGCAATGCACACCTTGTGCATATTCATATATGCCATGCTCATTCTGGGTGAGCATTAGCTACACTGCAATGCTTTGGTTTCTAAGCTGGGAAGATCCTTACTGAATGTTCCCGCAGCATATCACTGCCTGTCACCGTAGCTGGCTCAGTTCTTTCACCGTTGGGCATAGTGAATACAGTTTTGTGTTTGTTGCTGGTCCTGGATAAGTTGACTCAGGCTAAATATGGAAGCAGCCTAAATTATCTGTTTTCTGTCACTTATGCTATTTTAGAGGCACACTGGGGTTACTGCACAACAGCATCAGTGGCACATACCTGGTGCCACATCATTCCGCTAAAATCATATCAAATGAAACTAAGTAGCAGGTTCACTGTCCAACCCATCCTGTAGCACAGGGGTCTCTAAACCTTTCAGCCAGATGTCGCATCAAATATCTGGCAAGGAGTTGAGGGCCAAAAAAAAAGTAAATATTCTGGGTTTTGGAGAAAACTAGGAATTGATTTTCTGAACCTCCAAACACCCTTCAGACCTATCCAGAGGACAGCTCCTATTGTGTTTGATCAAGTAGGCCAGAAGCTTGTAGGTATTCAGAGGCTGACCGCAGGCCCAAGGCTGAGTTTTGGAGACCCCTGCCATAGCACATAGATACACACAGATAGGTAGGATATACAAGGTATTTGCACTGGCTGTTAGTATTTTTCTCTACAATGCTTTTCTTAAACATATATAGAGAAATGCAAGCAGTTGGTTTATAGAAGTTCCAATGACACTGAGCTTTTTTATGTGAACAATCATGTAATTCATTCAGTTGGTGTATTCAGCCTGTGTGAATGCTAAGCTGTGGTTTAAAGCAGTGATTCTCAATCAGTGTTGCCAGGGTCTGAGGGTGTGAGGAGCCCTGTAGAGAGCTTTCAGGGTTCCCAGCAGCTGGAAAATGTTGAAAATAGTGATTACAATGAAACAGACTTCCGGTTTTGTTGCGTTCACTACTTTTACGATTTTCATGTTACAGGAACCTTGCAAGCATTCTGCAGGACTCCTTAGCACCTGGCAGCACCACTGTTAAGTTTAAATACAGCCTCCCTTCCCCCACAGGAGCACAATCCTGGGGATTGCATTGCGGTTTCCTCTTTCCCCAGCCATTTAAAGGAATCTGTGTAAAGGAATTTACACAGACTGGGGGGTCATAAACCCACAGTCAGGTAGCACTGCTCTAAACTCTGCACAAATTCACATAATTTGCATTCCCAGTACATCCTCTTGAGGGTGTGAATTGCCCCCCAGTTTGTGTTAGTCTAACAAGAATGCCTTAGCTGCTGCATAGGCCTATAAGTTGTATGTATCTCAGTCTAGTCCTTTCACAAAACTTCTTACTCTCCCAGTCTTTAGCTGAGATGATGCCCTGGTTTTTAAAGGGCTTATTAGAATTCAGCCAAGTGAAGGCTTGATTCTTGCCAAGACTGAGCAGTCTACATGTCCAGCTAGATTCTGCTGCATTCCAGAATCTGTGATTCAGAAATTTGAGTTTGTCATCAGTTTGAAATTGAAACCAGAGGAGCAACAGTGGACTCTCAGAGCTTGTAAATCTACTTGTAATGGAGAGGTTTGTTCTGGGACCTTTATATTGAAAAGAAGGGAAAATCTACATCAGGGTCCTTTGGCAGATCTAAGCAATACCCCCTGAGCAGCAACCAAAATATTGGTTTGCTCATGATAGACCACAGCATGAAACAGCCCTCAATATTACATAAGGTGGCTCATCTTGTCGGTGTGCAGGTGATAGTGTGCCATGAATTAGGGAAGTGAGAAGGTTCTGGATTTGTAATTGATTCTTTACAGTCACCCTTGTGTTTTTTGCAAGGACAAAGTGTTGTCTCCAAAGCCTGCTGCAATAGCCTGGACTCAAACATGCTCAATATGTTGGGTGCCAACTGAATGTGTGGAAATGTAGTGGACATTTAAGTGCCCCTGACTTGGCTCTTCTGTGCGGTTCATATCAAACGATTTATGTAAAAGTATGCACTCAGGTGAGCATACATTGAAAACACGTTTACCACTGATACACAGCTAAATGTACAGATCTGGCTGTCATTTAAGTGAATGCAGGGAGCTTGTGCACATGACAGCTCTGTGCAATAAGGAGTGGGGAAAGGGGGAAATCAGCAATGTGTACACATCCAAACTCCTGCAGCTCTTTGGATTGGAACCTTTTTGATTTAGACCGAATCCAATATAAATGGAAGCCATTCATGCATGTGAGCCTGTGGCAAATCCAGCCAAAGAATGTTAAAATGCATAGTTTTCCAGCCCCACCTACTGAGGCTGCCAAGGATTGAAAGAGCCACATTCTGCATGCAAAGCAGGAGTGCTATTGCTGAGTTATGGCACCATCCTCAAGGAAATAACGCCTTATTCTTTATTGATTTTCTTATGTAAATTGGCCATCCATCATCCTACTCTTTGCAAAAAGTCTGTAACCAAGGTGGCAATCCTTTCCTCATGCTTAAGTTTGCAGTATGAGTTCTATGAAAATTAAAATCTTAAATGAAGAATAAATTATACCAGTGAAAAACTTTCTTCACTGGTTACTAATTTGAATCTGGACATAGTTCAAAAAGTTGGTTAGTGTTTAGAACCTTAAAACACTTGAGAACTGGGATGTCTCCACAAATACATATTTGGGAACTCTCCACCTCTCTAACTCTCTATCTACCTATCTATCTATCATATCAGTACTAGAGGACTTTCTCCATTTTTCCTACTGGAGATATGGTGGATATTTCCATCATTTCCATATAATACATTCCCAAGACAGAACAATGTAGCATAGATGAGAGAGGGGTGATAAGGGGATTTCCATCTGACACTCTTCTGGGGGCTGCAATGCTACCTACTTCTGCAGGGATCCAGTCTTCTTAGTCCTGCCCTTGTTCACAGCCAAGCTGTGGCTGGTTGGAATGAAGCCAGTGATGCTTTGGAAATGACCACTTTTGTGCCATGCGGTGTGCTGGTCAGCTACAAATATACATGTAACTCCATTGCTGAAAGTCTTCTGCCAAGCTATTAAGTCCTGGCTTTTCATTCAATAGTTGGTGGAAGCCTGTAGGATGAATTGTGCCTTCTGGCTGATTTCATTATTTTGAAAATATACTCCTTGTCTTTTGATTTGTTATAACGTTTTAGTAATTTTTGTGAAAGGGCTTTAGCAGCTCAGTGGTTAAGACGCCATGCCTGTCAATCAGCAGGCTGGGATTCGAGACTGAGGTGTTACCCCTGCTTACTGGTCAAGAGGCACTCTTTCAAGTGGGTGTTCCTCTTTTATTTAGCAGGGGGAGAGTAACTGGCCCTACACACCCCAGCAATGTCTGTTCAGTGGCTTCTTCTGATGTTCTTTTTGCACTTTAGATTGTGAGCCCTTTTGGGACAGGCACCCATTAGCTATTAATTAGCTATTAATTTTTTCATTTTCTTGTAAACCACTTTGTGAACTTTTCAGTTGAAAAGCGGTATATAAATACTGTAGATAGATAGATACAAGATGGAGTAAGCTCCCATCAGCTGAATATAAAGAAATGTCTTTAACTTGCACGAACCACCAAGCATGAGAATGTAGGATTCCATAACTCAGGAACCACAGAGATAACTCTCCTTCTGATAGTCATTGAGTATTAAGGGTGCAAGCAAGCTTTCTCATATTCAGTGCCTGAGAAGCAGCATACTCAGCAGTTGGCCAGAAGCACATTGAATGCCGTGAGTTTACTGTTGCAATTGAGTTGGTGGCTTTGCCATGTTGCCTAAATGTGCTGTTTGCCTGTTTGTAACAGCAGGGTAGAGGTATCTTATGTAATGAAAGGGCAGTGGTTTTGAAGTTGGGTGAAATTTAATATACTCTGCCCCCCAGCAGTGTTGTATTCTTTGTGACTTCAGAACTCAACTATACATGCCACATAAAATCTTGTTTCTAACTCATCCCAGATGGCTCTTTTCACCATTTAGAAAGCAACCCTTCCCCACCGATCACTTCTCTCCAAATCCTTCTCCCAGTCCAATCCAGTCAGAATACAATAGTTTAGAATTGTTCAGAACACAATGGTCCCATTACAGGACCATTGTGCCCTGGGCAAATGTGCCCTGGTGATTGATAACCCTGAATGTTTGCACCTGGTTTTGTATCTGAGTGTGTGTATCTGTGACCTGGATATTAGTGTTCCTATGTGTGGTGGTTAGGACTGCAGTGTAACTGGAGGTTAGGATTGCAGCCTCTGTCCCCAATTAATATTCATGCTCTCCTATGCATGATCACAGCTAAAATGAGAATTTTCTTCTTTATATATAAAGTACTGTAACAACATTTCTCATGACCTCATTTTCTCAAGTGATGTCTCTAGTTTTGCATCAGGTTGGAAAAGTCCTATATTGAATGTTGTGGGGAGATGAAATCTCCTTTTTTGTCTCATAGGTTGCAGCTGGTGGGGATAAAATAAATTTTTGATAGGATCACTCTTTAAAGCAGCTGTGGGCAGTGCTAGATTTAGGGCCAGGTGATTGAGGTAAATGGGGTGTTAGGCTTCCAAAGTGCTTGTATAGTATTCCAGTTATTCAGGCTTCTATAATATTAAAGCAACAGTTTTTTAGTTTTCTGAATACCCAGATCCATTCATGAACTTACAGTGTCTTGTGTGCCAGAGATAAATTCTACATGATGCTCATGCATGAAATCTCTAAAATAAACCCACACATGCAATTAAAAAAGAACTCAAAACCTGAACAAATTCTGTAGTCACACCTTGACTGATGCACCATTTGGTCTAGCGAAGACATCAAGGAAGGGAGAGGAACTTGAATTTTGATTGGAACAATGTTCAGTGCTGGAGAAGGCAGTGCTTAAAACCCTTTCCCCCCAAATAGTTTTTTTCTGTTGTAAATGCCCTCCTCCAGCTATGAGCCTGTATTTCTTCCCCAGATACACTAATACTTCCCCTGATACATTTAGGGAAGGGGGTTGTTCAAGCCCAGCTGTTTCAAGAGTTCAAAAGATGGGAAATCTGATCTACTGCCTCATAACTTTTTCAATGCCATGATGCAAAAGATGGCATACATATTTTTATGGAGACCACCAGTAAAAAGCGTATTCTCCCTGTTTTCTTTTACTCCTGTTGTATCCCCCCCTAAAACAGTCAGAAAAGCTTGCAGATGTTCACAGTTTTCATAGTAGAAGTTTTCAAGGAAAAAGGCTACTCATGTTGGCAGCTTTTAAAATTATAAGAAGGGGATTATGGATGGGATTTTCCAAAGTTCTCAGCAGAGACCTTGGCCCATAGCACTTTGGAAAATCCCATCCTAGCATATATCAGCCATTTACTAAGTGAAAAAAAATCTCAATAAAGCACACACATGGACATGTCTGTTTTGTGAACTTTCAGTAATGGCTTTTCCCCATTTTTACAAAAGGCTTTTGTAGTAGCAGTTCCCTTGTGCATTGTCTCCCATTTCATTGGGTGGGGCTCACGCAAAAATAATTTTGTAATAGACTGCGCCCTAAATTTTTAATAGCCGACTGGTGTTTACGGAAGAACAGCTCAATGGTAAATGTTTTCATGCTAAAAGTTTTCATTTTCAGTCACTGATATCTCCATTTGAAAGGATCTTGGGAAAATCTGCCAGTTACTGACTTTATTGGACCAGTGTCTGACCCAGTAGATTGCAGCTTTCTATGTTCAGAAAAAAAACGAGAAATCATTTGGAAATCTATGCCAGAGTCTCCAAACATTTTGGCAGGAGGGCCACACTGTCAACCTGATAAGGTGTTGCAGGCCAGAAAAAATAAATATATTTCTTCAGACCTCCTGCATGGAACTCACATGCCTCTTTTAAATTCCTATGATTGCACAAGATATCTGAAGTGCTCCTCAGGTTGTGTGACCATTTCATGGTCCCATGGGAACTCTGGTTGCGTCCCATCCTCAGGTTGCTTGACCATGCTCTCAGGTTTCATGGTCCTGTGAGAACCCTGCAGAACTGTGCCTGCGTTGGCCTTTGGAAGGTCAGGCTTCCTGAGTTGGTGGAGTGCAGTAGGCTGATGAATCCCTGCAGGCAAGATGGAAAATCTCTGCTGGCCAAATTAGGCTGCAGGCTGTACTTTGGAGACCTATGCTTTAAGCTAGTGGTTCTGAAAGTGGGGGTTTGGACCAGTGGTGAGATTCAAATAAATTAACAACAGGTTCTATGTCCTAATAACCTAAATTAACAACAGGTTCTATATCCATACAAAAACAGGTTCTATGTCCCATTAGTAACTGGTTCTCAGAACCAGGCGCTCATTAGCAAAGGGTTCTATAGAACCTGTGAGAACCCCCTGAAGCCCACCACTGGTTTGGACCTCCCTGGGTGGTTGAAACTTCATTTCATGGGGGTCACAAAAAACTGAGTGCCGCCATTTGGAATCTGGCAGTGGGTGCCATCGTCTTGGAATGGGGCATTCAAACTGCTTTCCTGGGGGAAAATCTAATTAAACAGAATGGGACCTACTTCTGAGTGGCCCCCTTTGCCACCCACTCTGTGCCCATCACATTTTCCCAGCACTGCAACCAAGGGCTGTGGATGGTGCAAGCGGTTAAGACGCTGTGCCTGTTAACCAGCAGGCCAAGGTTTGAGACCCAGGTCGGCCCCACAAGGCAGGGTGAGCTCCTGTCCTTAGCCCAGCTCTGCAACACCAGCTGGATCCAATCATATTGGCTCTGCTTTTCCATTGGACTAATTCAGTGGTGTGGAGAGGGGGGATTTGCTGCTTGGGTAACAGCCTATTCTCCATAACAATCCAACCCAGGCTTTTGTGCTTCGCATGCAGCGTATTCAGCGCCGAGCACGATACCATAGTCTTTCAAGACTGATGGAGGCCTGCTTTTTTGTAACCAAATAACTGAGAGAACAAGAAAAAGTTAGCATGAATCCTGGGACTAGCGGAAAGCTATTTTAGCACAATTGTTGAGAACCTGAGCAGGACTGGGACACAATATGAACGGTTAACTCCAGGTATTGCGCAGATCTGGAGCTGAATTTCATGGGCATGTCTCAGGGTACATTTGCAGTACTCAAAATGTTATTTAGCTGGCACAGTGAGATCAAGATTGAGCTCTAAGGAATCCCCCTGGCCTGTTCGAGATTCCATTTTGGTCAGAATTCTCAGATTAAGTATCTGTTTGAATTTAACATTACTAGTGTTTATTCTGTAACAAACACGTACATTACAGTGAGTGCCAGAAATTTGGTGATTATTAACATTTGCACAGAAATGCTGATGAAAAAGTTTTTTTTAATGTCCAAAAAGTTCAGGGAGATTTTCTGGTGAATGTTAACAGTTATGAGTGTCAAAATATGTCCCCAAAGTGAGGGAAAACTCTGTTTTCAAATATTCTGTCATTACTGGCATTTACATGTGGATCTTATCAGTCATCAAATGTTGAACGTTCTCCATGACTTATGGATGTTGTTTAGATGGAATTAACAAAACAAATACCTTAAAAAGGACTTGTTGGTGCCATAATTAAAAAAAAAATGGGAATCTCAGCTTCTAAAGGATTGCTAAGTACATACCATTTAATTTTACACTAATAGCATCATAGCAGTGCCAGCAACTGGATAATCTTGCCGATAAAGGATGATGATATTTCTTAATATCATATGTCTGGAATGTTTATATAGTAAAATATCTTGTTAGGATGCCATTGCTACTGAGGTCGATGGTCCTTCTAAAGAATGTTGAAGAGCAGAGGTTAAATACAAAGTTTATTTTCCCAGTAGATTTAATACTGGAGCAAAAGTTAAGGATGGAAACTTAATTAGCCTTGGTATTAGGTACTCTGATAATGGACAAAGGACCCAATTGGCCTCCTTGTGTACTTTAGTAATGTGTGCTTTCCAGCCCAGGACTATCCTTACTTGTCCATAGCATGCATGCCACTGGCGAAGCACTTATTGCAAGACAGTCTGAAAGAGGTAAGTAGAAATCTTATATACTTACCTCTTCAGAGATCTTCTGACCATCATCTGGCCTCCTCAGATCTATACCAACTATTTAGCTGACATAAGACTGAGGAGGGTCAGAGGGCATGCTGGACTAGGAAAAGGAGAGTTAGCATGTCACTCCTCCAAAGTCCTCTTGCCCATGGGCCAGTGTTACCCTCAAAATACCCCTGATCCTCCCTCATCAACACAACATTTCTTGCCTACCTACTCTGACATGGGTTTGGTGGCCCCCTGCTGTAAGCATGGAGCTTTCCTGCTTCCTTGCTATCATTTGCAAGCCACCTGCTATAGCTGTACAATAGAGTCACTGTGCAATGTTGGCCAAGACCATATACCAGTATATCTTGTTCCTGTGATATGTCAGTGTATAGTCACCATAGGATTGGGGTTAGGCTATGATCCTATACACCAGTGTTTCTCCAGTTGTGCATTGGGACCCTCCAGATGGGTTATGAGCTGTTTCAGCTGGGTCCCAATTCTTTTCAATATTTTGCTTTTAAAATATTATATGTGATGCAATCGTGGTTGTGACTGCATTTGGGGAAAGGTTACAATCTGTTATACTGTAGATCCTGTTTACCTTGTAAAGCAGACACTGTTTAATAGTGATAGTCAATGGGATTGACTCCTGGCTAAGTGTGGGTACGACTGCAACCTAGGATTGATAAAAAATTCCCTGCTTGATGATGTCACTTCAGGTCATGACATCACTTCCAGTGGGTTCAGTTAGATTCTCATTCTAAAAACTGGGCCCTGGTACCAAAAGCTTAAGAACGACTGCTATACACATTTTCAGTATGTATAGGGTTGAGATCTGCTTGAGAACCACAAGCTTGAGAAGCACTGCTATGCATATTTTCAGTATGTAATGGGGCCCAGTTAAATAAATGGGGCTTACATCTGAGTAGACACTTATATTTATACTAGTAATTCTGTCTGTCTCGTTTTCAATTAAAAAGTTCACAAAGCGGTTTACAAAGAAAATGAAAAATATTAATGGCTAATGGCTAACGCCTACTGATGCCATCTACTTGTTCTGCATGATTCCCATTCAAATGAATGGGGTTAAAATATTTTATAGTTCAGGGTGTCCAGGGCAGAGTTGCAGGTCCCAAGAAAATCTATAGGTTGCCAGCATGCATAACTATAGGCTGGTTCTCTGCTTCCATGCCCTGGATGAGGGCAATTCCTAGCTCTGGACAAAGCAGTTCCTTTTCTGTGCAAGTCACTCCTGGACATCTGGCAATCTTAGCACCTTTGGGGAATGTCTTAATATTTTTTTCTGCACAGAGGTAGTTTACTGAGCTTAAGTAAATATTATTGGAGCCCACAACTAAAAGAAAAACATCACCTCAAATGTTCTGGGGAAAAAAATGGCCAGTGAGTCATCTTTTCCACATAAAACATTTGAACTGATTGAACCCAGAAATAACTAATTATAGGACAAGTGTTGGGAAAATATTGGCATAAACAGAGACAGTGGAGTGGTTGTGTGGTGTTGCTGTCAATTTGTATAGTACTGTACAAGGTACAGTCTCTGCCCAGAGGAACTTACAATATTTGAAACCAGGGATGCCACAGAGGAAAGGAAGATAAATGGAAGCAAGAATAAACTATGGAAGAATTATATGTCTAAAACATTGACTTACAGTGTGATCCTAAGCTTGTCTCCTCAGAAGTAAGTCTCATTGAGTTCAACAGTACTTACTTCCAGGAAAGTGTGGTTAGGATTGCAGCTTTAGGCTGCTTCTGGTGTGACATCAGAATTTTCAAAGCAGCAAGACTTCATCCTTAGGCTGCAATCCTAACCTCTAATTTGGTTGGCCTAAGCACTGGAATGAGTCCTGTGCTGACCTGGAGCTGTCAGAAAAGTGCCGTAAGACACTTTTGCGCCACTCCTGGGAGAAGGTTAGGCCGGTGCACAGACATGCGTTTTCCTCTTTACATGATCACAGGAACAGGAAGACTGATGCGTTGTGCAATGCGTTAGGATTGCTCCCACAGGGCCTAATCCTATGGATGCCCTGGCTCAAAAGGGTCGGACTAAACTTCCCATTCAGCAGATGCTGGGAACCATGCCACATACATCAAAATCATCACTTTTGATCCAGATATAACATGAAAAATTATTAGGGTTGCTATGGATTGCATTGGACCCCTGAAATAGATCCTATAACCGGAGCCTAGACTTTACCTTTAGGTTACTTCTTGTGTAAAGTTAGGAAAAAACACATTTGTTGGAGGTCACCTAATACCTGAAGAAATTATTTTACCATAGGAAGAATGTTCTGCATATTCAGGTATATCTTTGATTGATTTGGGATCCTGCAAGATTTTTCTGGTGCTGTAAAGCAAAGATGTGGTCCTCATTTGACCACATCTGCCTCTGCCCTTCAACCCCAATCAACCCTGTGCCACCCTATGCTTGGCCAAAGCCGGGATAGCATCTAAGAACGAAACTTGCTGTTAGTGTCTGTTTCTCGCCTTCACTTTAGTTTTTCCTTCTAGGCTAGGTTATTCAAACTAAAATAAGCTAAATGCCGGCTAAAACTGAGGGTAAAGCACTTAGTAGTCTGCGCTCTGTGTTTTGCAATCATGATAATGTTCATTATTATGGATGCCTACAATTCATCCTGGATGGTGCATCTGGTGTGATATCAGAATTTTCAAAGCAGCAAGACTTCATCCAGCTGAGCCAAGGTACAAGCCAAAGGAAGCTAAGCTGAACTTGGTGGCCTGCTATTGGTGGAGAGATGGCTTGAAAACTCTGGTTGTCCTTTTGGATCCTCGGTTCCACATTAGTTCCAGCAAGGGTTTGAAACTTGCTCCATTGATATATTGCACTTTGAACCTGTGATTCTTATTTATGGTAACCCCTGCCACCCCAGACTATTTGCCTTTCCATCTTCACAAATAGAGAGCAATGAGTAGCCCAGGAGTAGAGAAAAACTGAGGTTTGAATTTAACCTATCCAGGCTGAGTGAACTTTGCTGATGCTTTCCACTGCTACATCTTTGGAGGTCTTCTTCTGAACTCCTCCCTGGGAGGGAAGAATGAATTTGACTGGCAGCCAGATTCGTATTTAATTAAGAACAGTTGTTATGTGCTGTTTCACATATGAATAGTCCAATCTTATAAACAGGGGCTGAATTAGTTCATCGTAGTGGTGGACTCTCTCTCTCTAGCTTACACACACATATACTCACGCGTGCACACACACGCACACACACGCACACACACGCACACACACATACGGGGGGTGGGTGGAGGCTCCTGGGATTCCCAGAACTGGGATTCCCAGGTGCAGTTCCCACTTTCTATGCTAGCAAACATTTTCTAGGCTAGCTCTGGGAAGTGCTAAGGGCAGGGGAAGCCAACATTGTGTGGGGTCCTTGAGTTGCTTCTATTGAAAAACTGGTGCTATGGGCTTGTGGCTCATGGAGGAGAAGGCAAGCATGATGGTTTTAGTAGTCTGCTTTCCATTCCTTTTCACTGCACATGCCTTGTGCTAAGCTTTTAGCAAAAAAAAAAAAGTGGACAGAGGATTTGGTGTATTCTCCCTACCCTACTTCCTAAGGATGCAATCCTAGGAACTCATCAATCTTCCCGTTCCTGTGGTGATGTAGGGAGATAAGCACATGTCTGTGCACTAGCCGAACCTTTTCCAAGGTTCGGAATGTCTTATAGCATTTTTGTGACACTCCCAGGCCAGCATGGGACTTGTGTTGGGGCTTATGCTGGTCTAACTGGGGGTTGGGATTGCAGCCATAGAGTGCTAATACGAGGATCCATGGAACATCTAGCTGGAAGAGTTGAGGGTGTGTACAGTTGGAGACAGACAATACCAGTTAAGAAGGCTGAATGTAATCCGAGAGAGTTATATTCTTCTCTATGATGTACTAATACTTAATTTGTCCCACGTTTGCTACTGGTCAAACAGGTTTGGCTGGGTGTGAAACAATACAGAATCTGCCAAGCCTGTTAATCGGAGGCAGCAGTGCAATAGATGTGTCCTTCACAAGCATCATTCCCTGTTTCAGAGCACTGTTGTAACTCTTTGCAGCCTCATAGAACCTCCTGGTCATCTGTCCAGTGGACCATTCTTTGGTGACCAATGTTGTTCCGATATGCTGCGAAAGCACATACAGTAGTCAGCAATGTCATGATCCAGTAGGGTATACACTGATTTCCTGGGTGTAACCGAAGTGGTTGGGAAACTTTCTTTGAGTGAAAAGAGTGCAATGCCCTCCTTTCCTTTCCTCTCCTCTGCGTTGGGGAACTCACCAGAACACACACCATCGCAACTTCCTGGTGTTGATAATTCCAATCTTTCAAGGCCAGAGAATAAGAGAGCGGCCCCAGAAAATGATCCGCTCCTCACATATCTGGAGCAAAGGAGGCAATAACCACAATGCCATGCCTTTTATTTCTCCCTGTTGTTGCTTGTTATGCAGTGACCTTTTTCTTAAATGGCTTGTTTACTTCAGCTGCAATGATCACAGTGTTGGAGTGATATTTCACTATGTTGTGCAAAGTCAACTTCTGGGCCTCCTGGGGATGTCTTCCTAGCGGGATCAGATAAACTGATGACCGGGTCCATTGCCTATTAATGACAGTGAGCTGTGGGGAAGTGTGGCAATTTTCCCAAATTGAGGGCACTTTGGGACAAGTTATATGTTACAAGCAAATGCACATTACAAAGCACAGAGACTTATTAGATTATAATGAGAAGCATCTTCAAATAACTGATCAGATGAACAGCAATTGAGAAGGAAAGCTCAGACCTTTCATCACTATAATTTTTCTTTCTGATCAAAATAACCCTTTTCATTGAAATATAAGTGACTTTGACTTTGAATGAAAAAAATGGTTAGTCCAGAAAGGTAAAATACTCCTTCCTATTGTCACTTTTCCAAACCAGTGTGGAGCCCCTTCAGTCTGTTTTTCATTCAAGCAGGTACCCTATAAGTACTTTATTCTCCTCATTCATATGTCACACATTTAGGCTGCAAGCCTATCCATGCTTTCCTGGGATTAAGCTCCATTGACTATAGTGGATCTTACTTCTGAATAGACAGGCATAGGATTGTGCTCTTACAGCCCAATCCAGAGCAACTAATCTGTCCACATAAGAGCCCTTAGGTTGCCCTATCTAACACTAGGTTGGAGCAACTGCAAGATGCTCCAGCCCAGTTACTCTGGAAGAGGCTTAGGGCAGAGCAAGGCAAGATAGGGTGCCCTAAGAGAAGTGGACCTGCTCTGCCCTAACTGGGGCAGCCTAAGCAGCTCAGGAGAGGCAAGTTGAGGGCATGTTTAGCATTGCCTAGGGCAGAGCAGTTACTCTGTATCCAGAGCCTGTTTCCAAGGCAGAAATGCCCTCTTCCAGCCCTCAGAGTTATACCACCTCAGGAGTAGGTATAGTAATGAGTAGACCCATAGGGGTCCATGATAAGGCCCGAGTAAGAATGGCAGTGCTGACCAAAAATCTGAGTTCTTGGCCAGCCTAGCTGCAACCTGCAACCCCTTCCTCTCAACCTCAGGATATGGAACAAACTACGGCTGCCCACAAACCTCAGGATACAGCAGGCCACTCCAAGAAGCCCCTTTGTATTCACTGTAGACTGTACTGGCATCTCATCAGGGACTCCTTAGAAGGCAGGCACCCAGTGGCGTCACCAGACTGGTGCGGCTGGTGTGGGCTGCATTGGGGATGCGCTCCATATGGGGTGATGTGCCGGAGGAGTTTGACTGTCCTTTGGCAGGCCCCAGGCGTCAGCACACCCATTCAGGCCTGCTCCAAGGCGGAGAATCAGCCAGCAGCTGACACTTGTCTGAGGAGCTGGCCTGAACGGCCATCTGAGATGCACTGCGCAGAAACACACTGAGCATGCCGAACAGCTTCAGAGGAGACTTCCTTAGAGCAGAGAAAGTCCGCGCCTCTGCACAGCCATTCGGCCTCACTCAGGAGGCGGAGCGGCAGCCGAATGGCTTCAGAAAGAGTACTGCACAGGCACCAACTCTGACGCCTGCACAGTCTCCCCTGAAGCCAAAAGGCTTCAGAAAAGTACTGCACAGGTGTCAGAGATGGTGCCTGCGCAGTACTCTTTCTAAAGCCAGTTGGCTTCAGAAACAACTGCGCAGGCGCCAACTTTGGTGACTGTGCAGTCCAGGTGGGGGGGCGCGCATCCCAGGGATGACGCACAGACTTCCGCACCAGGTGATGTGCAGAGTCATGTCACCACTGTAGGCACCACAGCTGTTCCTTGTTCAGTGTGATCTGAGGGGTGTCTCCTCAGGAGCAAGTCTTCCCCTTGTGTCAATTACTTAGCATGCTCTGGAGCAGTTATGGCAGCCCAGGCTTCCTGACTCTCTGGATTCAGCATAACTTTCTGCTCTGGATACAGAATAGTTAGGAGAGTGCAGTTAGGTCAGAGCAGGCTGAATTTGCTCTGGACTGCAGCCTTAGTCTTACACCTTATGTACACTGTAAATATGTATTTATACCATATTCTCTGTCT